>OY776078.1:33034361-34338025 GCA_963675205.1 Catocala nupta
CGCAACGACGTGAGAGAAGTCACAAAAGCGGCTATCGTCATGTCATGCTAAGTCAGTACTTAGTAGACATGAACACAGTACTTAGGCACCGGCATCTGACCAGTAGGTACTGGCATAGGCCACCTTAGTACTGAACGGATGCCAGTGCATCCGATCAGTCCACGATATGTCAACATTTATTTCATGATTAATCTATTTTATGAAATTATTTTAATTTTAATTTACATTAAATTGATAAAAGAAATAATCTGACAGTCAATTTTTATCCAGCATGGAATGTCAGCCATTCACCGTAAAATATTGTTTGTGGTAAATGGCCTAATAATGACAATGAATAAAAATCAACGTGACCACATAGAAAAACTAACGATAAATGAATACTGTACGTTATTGCATAGTGTACTTAAAAGGTATGAAAATATGTTAATATTAGATAAATGAGTTGCTAGCGTATTTGCACTTTGACCGCGGCTTAAATGTATATAGGTAGAGTGCCAGACGATGCAGCACCTACCTATACATATTTGTACGTAATTTATTTAGTGTTAATTTTTAATCGGTTTGATTAGAGTACCTACTTGCATATTTATTTTAGATTCTAATCGATTTCGATTTTTCCGCGATGTTGGATCGCCATGATAATTAGTATGAAATATCAAAAGTTAAACGGAAAGAATATATTAAAAGATACATATTCTCAGGCGATTTGTTTCGTTCTAGATTCGTTCTCGTTAATTCATCATTTAGGTTTTCTTTCTTTTATTAGCTAAAATTCTTCTTGTTTCAGCTCCTCAGTGTCTTTTGCGTGCAGATATATCCCTCCACTAATCAGCGCCTAACTTTGTTGTACACTACAGAATTTGGCGCAGAGTAGCAAAAGGTACTTTTACATAATAATGTCTTATGTTTACGCGAATGTTATACATTGAAATTCAACACTCTATACAGATTTTGTCGCGTTGTTTATTTTACTTTAAAACACTTTCATTATTATTGTTTAATTTCAAAAAGTACTTTGTTGAAAATACCACTTAGACGGGTTTTTATGTTTCGTACCCAACGGTCCTAATCAGGTCTTAAATCCTAACTAATATTATAAATACGAATGTGATTTAGTTTATTTCTTACGATTTCACGCCTTAACTACTCGACCGACCATCATGAATTTTCGCATGTGGAATCTATATTTACGCGAGTGAAGACACGGGTAAACTCTAGTAAATTATAAAACTAATCGGTAGCGTCTAACATATTTACGCATAAAATGAGCTCAGTAATACGAATCAACTAGGTTACTATACAAAATTTGATTACAACTACATGTTACCTATCTCCAAAAATCTGTTTTGGACACATTACCACACACGCCATGTATGTAACAATTTATCAGTTTTTGATGATAATATGTATGTAACAATTTATCAGCTTTTGATGATAAGTTCATAAAAATAGTTTTGTATCGTTATTTAATCCTTTTAGGTATGTATCGTTATTATTTTGGGGAATTGGGACTGGTCCCGCCCGCACGCCCACCACTGTAACACCTGTGTAGCCAGGGTCAGCAGTGGTGACCAAGGAAAACACCGAGTTTTGACACTCGTGAAGTCCCGGGGAAAGTTAAGCTGTCTTAGAACCCGCAAAAAATTTAATCGGAAATATATAGGAGGAGTTGGAAAATAATTCCATTTCCCTCCTTGGTAAAGCGGGAGACAGATAAAAAAATATTTATTAATACCAGATAAGATAAGCACCACGGACACGAACGCTAAGGGGCCTAATTATGAGCATTACCTGATTCCTGTTACATGTATGGCAGAAACGCCTCAACGCACGGAAATTCGTTCTAGTTGACACAAGATCCGCATAATATACAACTTCAAGAAGTAAATTGTAAATTACTTCATACTGAGGTTATTTCAAGTGATGTCTTTGACATCAGTTGCAAAATGTGACATAAAAAATCTCAGCCCGTCCCTCATATATCTAGAATTAATACCATAACCACGCTGATCCTGTGACAAATATGATATGAATTCGTACACGATTGGGCAATGATTACAAAATGACGGTCCAGCATGACACGCCACCTAATAATACGAACGTCCACACAAGAAAGTATGACGTCTATAAAAGGCTCGCCCATAGGGCTCAAAAGTAGGTGCAACTCGGATGAATGAATGAATGAATTGATTCATTTCTGTAATTACATCTAACCGATAGTGCCATAGCAAAATGTCCAGCCAAACTTTTAATAAAAAATGTGTAATGAAGAAACATTAGCAGGATCGCATAGATTAAACTAAATAAAATCGTTACGGTAATCAGTATGGAGTGCTATCATGATTCGTATATAAAAGAGTACATCAGAAAAATATATTAGATGATACATATTTGTGACGAGTTTGCTCGGATACATGTACACATATTTTAGGATATCTGTCGTTTATTAGCTAAAGTTCTTCTGTTTTCAGCTTCTTAGTGTCTTCAGCGTGTAGGTTACATCCCTCCAGTAACCAATGCCAAATCTTTTTGTAAGTCAAAAAGATGTGGCAACGATAAGGAGAAGGAAATATGATGAAAATACCATTTTGACTGATTAGGTCTAAATTTCAACTTATATAATTGTTATAATAAATCGGTAGCGTCTAAAATATTTGTGAATAAAATTAAATAAGTAATACCAATCAAATAGCATACTATACAAAATACGACTACAACTAAACGTAACCTATTAAAAAACACTGTTTTATTTACGTAGTTAAACTGTTTTTGATAATACGTTACGTTACGATTACCAGCGCTCATAGCGTGCCATGATGACTCGTATGAAACCATCAAGAGTACAATAGAAAATATATTTTAGAAGATACATATTTCTCACGACTTTTCCCGGATACGTAACCATCTTTTAGGTTTTCTTTCGTTTATTAGCTAAAGTTCTTCTGGGTTCAGCTCCTTAGTGTCTTCTGCGTGTAGATATAACCCTCCACTATTCTAGACCAAACTGGGAAATATCATCCCTGGGTTTTGACTAAAGTAGTAAAAGGCACTGTGTTGCGTGTAAGTGCGACCCTTTGAAGAATTTGTCTTTCAATTTCAATCGTAATAGGCAGCCGGCTAAAATTTTGACAGAATATCTTTTACAAGGCAAATAATAAAATTGAAGCGTGGTTTCCATACATGACACCGTCTTACCTATTACCGTTTCAGCACTTGACCAAAAACTTTGACATTACTTTAAAGTTTTCAGTCTAGTGCACAAATAGTAATAGGTACGTGTTAGCTTCAACCTGTGTATACCAAACACAGTAAAATAATAAGATCGGTCTAGTGAGAGTCGGGTAGCGCGATTGTGGTGATACATTATTCTCGGAGCAAGAATGCGACTCGCAATTGACCAGTTTTCATAATTCACATGTCATTACATATCGTGACGTGACAACGTTTCAGAATATGCCAACAGTAAAGAAACAATACAGTACTAATCTATTACTTTTCCAAAGTATTTTGTGTTATCAACTTAATCAATAATTTTAATGTCATAATGTATTTGTAAATGTGCGCGTTTCCTATTACTATTAGCTTGAAAGTGAATCATTTTTGTTTTGTTCATATTTATGTATCGATTTTATAATTTCATATACAGGGTTATTCTTAGTAGGTATAGTGAAAACCTCTCAGAAAGTGATTATACTTATATAAAAAAATTGCTGTTCCATACAAAATTGGACTTTGACCTCGACAAAATGAATGGAACAGCTGATATTTTTGTTCGCAATTTCTGCAATGTTTCAGAAAAAAAGTTGTTCTTAATAACAAGTATAATCACCCCCATAGAGGTTTTCACTATACTTAGAATAACCATGTATACACGTAACTATTTACAACTATACATAGATTTACAAAACCGTAACGCGCAGCTGTAATCACTTTCCTCCGACGCATCTAAAGATTCACTTCAATTAACGTTACAATTCATCGGTAGTATTTTATGTATCAAAATGTCGTGTGTACTATCAATCAAATAGAAAACTATATAAAAAACTACAACTATACAAAATACGCAAAATGTTAATGGATCCTTCGACTGTGACAACAACGTGTAAGCTATATTAAAAAGTTGTTTTTAAGTGTCATCTTACTTCGCTATTTATATAATAATAATAATTCATATATTCATCACATAGCTTAAACGTTTTTGGCATAATAATCATATTAATTGTAGCAAATACATATTGTTATCGTTTCTAACAGGAAATGATAGAGGAAAGAGAGTTCGTTGGTAGGATTATACGGCAAAGGGATACTGCAGTCACGGAGGGGAGACTATGTAATGACTGCAGCAGCTTGGGGCACCGGGGTCGCTTACCCGAAGCCCTACTCTATGATCGGCCAGACCGATAGGTAGAAGCATCCCCTGGTGTTAAATGGCTTAACATAATATAATGCGCGGATTATATAGACTAAACTAAAGATACATGAAAACAGTACCTACGTTACGATTACCAGTGCTGATGGAGTGCCATCATGATTCGTATGAAAGTATCAAAAGTACAGCTTTGCCTGGATACGTTTACACATCTTTTAGATTTTTTCGTTTATTAGCTATTAACTAATACTTCTGTTAAGAGCTTCTCAGTGTCTTCTGCGTGTAAATATATCCCTGTTCTAATAAACACCAAACTTTGTTGTACACCTGGTGTGTACAACAATGTTTGGCGTAGAGTAGTAAAAAGCATTGTGTTGAAAATACCATTTTGTTACGTTCATTGATTCCGGACATAAAGCGGAGTGTAGACAGGACCTTGGTCTGAAACCTAAGACTGCATGTCTGTTGGGTCATGTCTGCAACGGTCGAAGGGCAGCAAATAAATACTCTGAGAAAGTCCTAATCACTACCTACTGAATTTAAGAAAAATGAATTCACTAGCTAAAGCTCTTTTACTGCAACCTAAAATAATATAAAGCTATTCATAAAAGCTAAACTATGAAACAACACAGACTAAACTAAAGATGAATGAAACGTTACGCTTACCAGCGCTGATTGAGTATCATGATAAAAAGGTTAAGGTTACAACGGGCAAAATATTAGAAAGTAACAATAATATATTCCTCACGAGTTTTCTCGGATACGTTCACACATATTTCAGGTTTTCTTTCGGTTATTAGCTTAAGTTCTTCAGTTTTGTTCTTCTCGTGGTATTGTGCATACAGACATATCCTTACACTATTCAACAACAAACTTCGTTGTTAACTTCAAAAAAGTTTGGTGTTGAGCAGTAAAAGGCTGTCGGCAAGTCCATTTTGACGGCTTTTTGGGTTTCGTACCCAGCGTCCTAATCAGGTTCAAAGTTTCACTTAAATCAATGTTAAAATAGATCTGTAGTGTCTTACATATTTAGGCATAAATATAAATGTGTTACACCAATCAATATTGGATTTTTTAATAACTGCCAAAAATCAGTTGAGTGTCATGTTAGACGCTATATACAGGGTGATTTTGAAATCGTGTAATTCCTTTTAACCACGCATTCTACTGGTGATATAGAATAACCCTGACCATATTTTTATTTAATTAGATTTATTTTTTTTGAAAAATTATTGTTCCGTTTTTTTTGTGAAATGGTGTCAGATAGTCATATGTTAACCAACCGAGGCAATTTTAATTCTTTACTAATTAAAATAAAAAACATATTAATAATTAATGTCGTAAATAATAACGGGCGGTCCTTTTTATTGCCCCTTATTATTTACGACATCAGTTATTGTTATGTTATTATTTTTAAATTAGTAAAATATTAAGATTGTGTCAGGTGGCTAAAATATGACTATTTGAAATCATTTCATGAAAAAAATCTGTACTCTAATTTTGCCGAAACCATTATTCTAATTAAGAAAAAATATGGTCAGGCTTATTCTATATCACCAGTAGAATGCGTGGTTAAAAGGAATTACACGATTTCAAAATCATCCTGTATATAACGATATATATTTTTATTTACATAGCTATAAATTATCGATGATAACTAATATTGTTAAAAATATTTCTGTATCATAATTTCAACCTTAAATATGTATCATCATTATGTGTCTATTATCAAAAAGCGTGACGTCTATAGGGCTGCAAAAAGTAGGTAGTTTAACTGTGTTGCAGTGTATTGATTGATTCATTTCTGCAATAAAATCCCACACATTAACTATATTTGCTAACATTTTCCATACCGTAACATCCATCTAATAACTGTTCTACCCGTTATTCCCTAAAAAGTTATACGTATATAAACTAAACTAAAGATAAATAACAACATTACGTCAGCGGTGATGGATTACCATAATAATTCGTATGAAAAAATCAGGAGTTCAACGAAATAATATATTAGAAGATACATATTTCTCACGACTTTTCTCGGATACGTTCACACATCTTTTAGGTTTTCTTTTGTTTATTAGTTAAAGTTTTTCTGTTTTCAGCTTCTCAGTGTCTCTTAAATAATATAACCCATCACTTATCAACCCTAAACTTTGTTGTACACGCCAGAGTTTGGCGTTGAGTAGTAAAAGACATTGCGTTGAAAATACTATTTTTTTGAGTTAATTGATTCTGTACATAAACCAGTGTCAACGAGACCTTGGTCTGAAACATAAGACTGCATGTCTGTCCTATCTTTAAAGATTTTCACGTCTTTAAAGAGCTCTGTCTTTTAAACCGTAATAGGCAATCGACTTAAATTTTACATAATACGTATGATTGCGAACTATCTATTTATCCTAACATATGTATAATAAAAAATTAAAGCGTGTCTTGCATACAAGAAAATCGTAATTCGTTTTAATATATTTTAAGTATTAATACTGAATTGCATGTTGGCTTTAAATTGGGAGTGCTGATTGTGTAAACGCTGAAGTAAAACAACAAATGATAAAACTATTCAAGAATGCAATTTTGTGTACATGTAGACATAGATTTAAGAGCTCTACATATGAAATTTCAGTATTGATTAACTTTACGAATGCGTGTAATGAATATTTAACTTTAACGATATTATTAGAGCATGTTATTAAGGGAACCACACTGGTTCATTGAACAAAATAAGCTTCAGTTTGAATAAGTTTACTGGTATTTTCCCCATCACTTCAATCCTGGATCTCATATCACGCTTAGTCATAGGAGGATTATTAAAAGTCAAAAGATAATATTAAAACGCTGTTAAATAATAAAAGACAATAAGTAAGATCTTGTAGTGAATGCCGCCTTGATATCTAGTTTCTCTCATAAAAATCCTAATATATTAACATAAAACTTTATATATTAAAACAGCACGGTACGTACCTGTAATATCTTTGTCTCGCTCCGGCTCGTGGCAGTGATGTCCATGGTGATGGAGATACAGTGGAATCTTGAAGTGGAATTTGGAGCGATCGTTTGGCGAATGCGGGTATTTTGGTTTCTCCGTGCCCAAATCATTCATGGACCTAAAGGTGAATATTTTATTTTATTCTTATTGCGAAGTCGCTGACCATACATTATTTAGAGAATATTATAGAGCCACGTACCCCTACATATTAGATCATTGTCGCCTTTCCATTCAGTTTGATTAGTTCATTGACGTTGCCGCTAGTGGAGCATTTGGCAAATATACGGATAGACATGGCTAATATCAAACGGTCACTTCAACACACAAGCTATAAAAATGGTAGATTTTTAGAACAACACTGCCATTGTAGACACCATAACATTGAACTACCATCGGCTATGTGCGTAATTATATTGAGGGGAAATCATTTTGATGCCCTTCTGTCTGTCCCGTTAGCAAATAGGCGTCAGACTTTAAGTATAAGTTTTACTTTTTGAAGAAATAGTTATTGGTATTTTCATACATGTCGTGTTTAGTCTCTGTAAGGCACTTACTTGGAAGTAATTTCGTTGGCAAGAGCGACGGCTGTATTAAGAGTCTTCTCGTCGTGTGCGGACATGAGTTTCATTGTGTTTGTAGGCGAGCTTCTCTTCCTCTCGGACTTCAGCATTGTTTGAGCCCTGTATATATACAATATAAGTCTTACTACACTTCATAATTTACTAGAAGTCTGCACATACTACTCTTGTGCAATGTAGGTACCCAACTATTAGAATGCAGTCTTTTGCAGTTCAAAGCGTCATATATCATAAATGTGATCTTTTAAATAACAAATAAAGTCTATTAAATATATGTATATTATAGAAAATGATAGCTATGGGTCTTGTAGTAACTGATGTAGGAGTTGTTTATAATGATCTTAAAGTATTTTATGGCCACTGACTCGATTCTTTAATTGCGTTGTAAACCATCCAATACCTCTTCTTGTTCAAAAACCAAACAGCATGACTGAGCATAAAAGATTATCGTTGCATATACAACAACTCATAATCAATCGAATTGATATTTAAATATGACATCCATTTCTTATTATCAGTTAACATTGTAAAGAGGAAATGCTAATTTAAGGGTATTTTTTGTATAAAATATTCAATATTGAATTTCTCACTTTAGCAAAGTAAGAAAACTGAATAACCTGCGAGACAGGATAAACATACAAAAAATAGACGGTGTCACTGGCCTTAAGCTCGCAGCACTGACTAATAAACATTGACAGTTGACTGATCAGTGTTGTGTCGTAACGAAAATTGCAATTAATGACCATAGAAGCATGGAATATGCATATATAGCTTGTATAAACATAATATAACAGTGTCCTAAACAGCAATTATGTAAAAAATACGTATTATTGCTTGAATTATTTTGAAGACAAATTAATTTATAAGAACAAATTATTAACATCACTATGTTCTATGGACGTCACAGATCTTTTAAAATATTATTTTGTATAACGCACATACCTACCTTCGTCTTGCCGGATTCTCATAAATCGATCTGCTTGGAATAAACAAACTGATATAGTATACATATATAAATATATAACTCAGTAAATTAAATAACATTCACGCCTTTTATATTTTTTTCATAATTTTGCTAAGCTATTTTAGATTTAACAAATATAGGCGAAAATACAAAAGAACAATAAGAAATAATTTTATTAAGTAAATTATTGATCGATTGTTTTTGTCTTTGATAAAATTTATATATATATTTATTTATACCAACATTCTCAATCTCAATAAATAAATAAAATATACCATATAATAACAAACCAACCCTGAAAACGTTTCAAATATAATTTTAAAATTATAATTATTTGAAATGTTTTCAGGGTTGGTTAAGTTTTAAACGTTTATTGTTTACACAAATAAACAATTCTCAAAATTAGCCATATAATATTTACAATGGAAACAACTATAGCAAACTGTGTTTTTTATCGAGGCAGCCTTTGCAAATACTTTAAATTCGAAATAGCATGTCAATGAAAAGGCAGAGCACTGAACAGCATCTACAAAACGATTATTAGTAATTAAAAGATGAACGTACGTACTAAATAAAATTGTCCAGGTCTGCCCTGGTTACATAATTTTTGACAAAGAAAAATAGCATATTATAGAGGTCTACCTTTTTAAAAATATATGGTACACGTATATGAAGCTTATATGACGTCATATTCACGGCAACGATATTTTTAACATTCTAAAGCTGTGCTTGTGACTGTTTATGGTGTAATTCTACCGGACACTAACTAAAAAGTAACGCGATATGTTTATGTTTAAAAAAGACATCACCCGTACTAGAAATTAATCGTGACTCGCGGGAGGCTTTATAAACATTCAAACAACACAAAGAACGTCCAGACTCAGAACAACCATTTGTGGATCACACAAATTTTTGTTCCATGTGAGATACGAACTCACGACACCAGTCACGTTGTCTAGCTTTATGACCCGCGCATGCAAGTGTATTATACTTGTTTTGACCCTAACTTGCCGTGGTTCATATTAATAGTACACTTAAATAAGGTCGTTTAAAAAGCAACTGATATACAAACGACATACCTTTTAACCTTCTTTTCTTTCTTTTTTGATTTCCAGAATGCGTATTTGCTTGTAATAGACAGATTAACATTGGTCACTTAGATTAAAAACAAATGACGCAGTAAGAATAATATTATAGAAACTATTAAAACAGTACATTATAAGACAAGCAGTAGTATGTATCCGTCGTATTTTAGAAATAAATGCGATCACTTAGTCCGACGTTTAACATTGCTGCATATTATATATTACTAGCTTTTGCCCGCGACTTCGTCCGCGTAGAAGTCGAAAATGGTTCTAATAGGATTTTTGATTGGTTTTTACGTTATTAATTTTTTATAACTTATAAATTATTATGTTAAAATGTTTGAATACTTATAAAATATAACAATCTTTATTATAGTGTACGGATGTAAAGGTTAAATAAACATGAAAATAAAATAAAATTTTGTTATATTTTATGAACACAAAGCTCGGCCTTTGATCTGGTGAAAGGTACACATCATCTTTTTACAACGAAATCGAAATACTATTACTACACCTACCGCAGTATTTCATTGTAAACAATATTTTTTGTTTTTCTTTCGGGTGCTACAATCACCAGACTACTCTGTGCGCTTACTCTGGAGCATGCCACATACAACTGGCCGTGGGAGAAGCAACTTTCTCTCAAGTCTACTCCCGCTACCTTAAGAGTTTGACCTTGAGCTTTGTTTATGGTTATTGCGAAGCAGACTTTGATAGGAAACTGCACTCTCTGGAATTCGAAGGAGTAATTTGATGGGGTTAGGGGAATCCTAGGCATAAATATAAACTATTCTCGAGAACAACCGGTCAGTATGTAATGTGTAATGTTTTCACTTGTAATCTGGTGTCATTGCATAATTTTGGTGGATTTATATTGCGCAGCAACATAATTAGCGTGCCAAGTCTCAATTTTAATATGTGAGTTGGGAAACTTTTTAAAATGTGAGTTGGGAAACTGGCTTCAATGTATTTAGGAACTCGACCGGATAATGAATGGCATCATCGGTGTTTATCACTGAGTCGATAGATTTATATTGATATTCGTCCCCTTCGAATGATCTCAAAAGTATTTCATTTATGACTGAGGCTTGTTCCTTTTTTGGTGCTAGGATGGCACGCTCGCATAACCATTCTGCAGGTTTATCGTTAATATTATTAATGTTCGGGTAAATTTTAGCCTTTCTACAATGAAAACAATTGTACCGAACTCTGAAGGGAGAAATATATTATTATCCAGTTCCGAGAAATCATAATTTCCTATTTTAAGCAACAAGTCTGAGAACTGTCCGGCAGTAAGGAGCATCGATATCAACTTCGAAGCAAATCACCCTTAAAATAACTATCTACAACTTTTTAACCCCGTTAGGGGATGAATTTCAATAAAATACGAAACACGTCTTCCATCAATTCTGTTAAAGAATATTTAAGCAAAATTTTAAGTTGATTGGTCCAAGGAATCACGTTGTCCCATACAAACTTTGCCCCCCTTTAGATATAGAATTTTGGAAAATCCTTTCTTATCGGATGCCTATGTGCCCTGTGGGTCAAAAGACCTCCGAGATATAGGGGTAAGGTCATAGGATATCCACCAACAGAGTGATCCGGAAACCCAAAGGAGAGGCCAATTTCCAAAACGGAAGTTTGCTTGTAATAAATAGATACTTACATTGTTCACTTTTGTTAAGAGACAAATTACATAGATATTATAACCACTACAGAATCTAGGAATAAAGGCACAATCATGGAACCTACGATGCTGAACTAATAACATAAATGCATTTTTTATTCAAGTAACTAAAAGGTTCAGTACATAAAGCAAGAATAATAAAGAAAAGCCAGTTGCATCTATATACATCTACATAAAATTACCGTTATTTTCTTATAAATACTGGTTATTAAAGAACAATTAAAAATTAACAACACTTTATATAATACGTATGAGAAAACATCTTATAAAAATATTTAACATATTTGTTGCGTTAATAATTATAATATATAGCCTTAATATAAGAAACCGTGATTTATCACAAATAATAAAGTTACAAAAGACAATATATTTTAAAAAAGATGAAAGCACAAAAATTTATATGTAAACAGAGTGAAGTATACAGCCATTGATAGTCAAGGCCTCAGTAGCCCTGTGCGTCACTAACTAGTAGTGTCGTCTTTATTTAACGATCAATAGTAAAAAGACGATAATTTCTTTAATTTACTATGTAGGATTTTTAACGACGCGACAGTTCCGCTGTCCGAAATACTTTATCAAATATATTATTTAACATAACAATGAAAAATATAAAGTGTAAAAGATAGATGAAAGTATTTAAAAAATATTCAATTAATATTTAAAATAATAGAAATGCGTTTATAAAACGCACTGAAACCGTGCCAGTCGAATTCTATGGAATATATTATATTATGTGTTGATATTTGGTACTTAACCAAACGCAAAACTGTTAAACAGATTTGGATTTGTGGAAGTTATAGGTTTAACACGGGCTAAGTAAGTCGCGAGCATTTTGACTTAGCAATATTTCGGATAATCTACTATTTTTATATCACTTAGTTATAATATAAGTATAGTAGGCTTAAGTTTATTTATTTGTTTTATTATTGAGTAAACCTACCGTAAAAAGAGCAAGTAAGTAGAAGGATCTACAAAGTTAAGAAAATAAATATAAAGCTACTTATACTGTTCACGATATAAATAGTGACTCAGTATACAATATACCTAGTACCAATTTATAAAAAATCAAACAGAGAAAACATCGATATTGTAAATAAAAAGCAGATATATCGAGGAACGTACCTCTCTTCTCTTTTGTAAGACTTGAACTTTCTCCAGAAAAAGAATTTGCTTGTAAAAGAGAAGTAAGCAACATTGTATAATCAGGGCAAATATAAACGATACATTCATTTAAAATCTACAGAACCGTAGAATCAAAGTCAACTTTTTTGACCTATAGCTTTAGCTTATATGGACATTATACACTCAACTTTATATTACATAAAATTTATTAAATGTGTAGTTTATTACTAATAAAATAGCATTTTTTATAATGTGTACGCCAGCTCTAATAATAGTTTACAAATACTTAAACAAGGAACACAATGAACACCATACATAAATTAAATATTATATAAACCGATGACACCAACCCTAGTAATATTATAAATATGAAATGTGATAATGTTTAGGATGTTTACTTATCAATATGCTGAAAGAATTTATGGAACATGACACACAGATAGACTATGTCTTAGATACTTTTATCCCGGTAATGCATTCTCGTGTGGGCACAACCGCTGACAGGAGCTAGTAAGTACGAGTGATAGTAAGTATAGTAACCCAATATTCATCTCTAGTGTATACCACATAACTAATATTTTAAAACACATTTTCAGAATTATAGGACTAAATTTAAAATAAAAATATTTTCGAAACAGTCAACTACTAAGGCTTCACTAACTTGTAACGTCACAAGCCAGTAGTATATTATATATCTTTATATGATTATGAACAATAAGTTATACAGTTGTTACTAAAAAAAATTAAATCAATTTTATTATATGATAGACGTTTTATTATATTTTAACTTCATTTTCTATTAATGTAGTAATTAATAAGTATTGTGCCTATACTATTCGAACAAATATTAACGTGTCAAGTATACATAATACTTGAAATGGACCCAGTTAATTTTTAATCAAGATGCTTACGCTGTCCGTACACTTTGACACAGCGTTTTATCTTTATCATTTAAAACTTTTATATAAGGAAACTATAATTTACCTTTTAATCGTACTTCCTTCAGAATTCTTTGACGACGAAGTGCTCTGTAAACAGGAAAATACACTATTTTATAAACTATAAATTTCTTAATTTTACCACTTACAATATAGCTATACTATTAACACCGCAAAAAAACTATTCTACATACGACAGTTAATTGAGCAATGTGGTTATTATAGTATATTTACATAGATAAATATAAATAATAATAATAGCCAGCTATACAACAGTTAACAGACAGGTGTATTCACATCTTAACACATTGAAATTGACGCGGCTGTATTTTTGGTATCGTATTCAATGTATTAAACATGACGTGAGCAAAAACACAACAAAATATATTTTATATTAAGTTGAAAGCATTCTCATTTTATTGAACTCTTAGATACACAGATATAATGTGTATAGTTATGCGCTATGATAAGGTATGAAAAGCTTTGAGAGAAGCCTGATTTTAGCAATAAACGTATCTTGGCAGAACTGGAGATATCACCTTGTATGTAACAGCTTTCCTTCATGTCAAAGAATATATTTAATGGGTAATAAATTTATAGTATGTAACCATATCTGAATTGCCTATACGTTCTGTTTTACGCTACATAGCCATTTAAGTCAATGAGCAATAATCAATAACCAATTCTTTGACTGAATATTGTGCAGCGCGTAACAATAAGATGTGGTTCATACAGTGGACCTGTGGCAAAAGTAAAACCACCACTCATAAGTTTACGGTAATAATATATTTTAAATATTTAGGAATATACAATTGAATACCTCTGCCGAACATCAAGGCATGGAATTCTCTGTCAAGGCACGTGTTTCCTACTTCCTTCAATCCTGGGTCCTTTAAGCGGGGCGTGAAAAAGCACCTTCTCAGGCCGTCAAAGTAGAGACCTCAACATCGCCTCGGCTGCTATGAGGACGATGTGGAGGCCACTGCTCTTAGACCACACGACTGCTTACCATCAAGCGGAGTGTGGTCATTTTGACGATCAAATAAAAAAAAAGAAAAAGGAATAATGACAATTGCTTTTAACAATGCTAGTATATCAGCAGATCTTTTAATTTACCCAGAAACGTCAAAGATACGAAATACGCGCAAACATAAAAATCTTTATTTAAAATTGTGTTTCACGGAGAAAACATTTTGAAAAGGTTTTCCGATGAAAATCCTATATAATTTATATTTTTGCTTACGGTAATATATGGTCAATACTTCACGACTCTAAAATATATGACAACACCTGACTTCTATTATACGAATGCGACGTGTGATATATATGTAACAAAATAGTCAATACATATTTACAATATACATACATTGAGTTAGCGTACCACTGGTCAGTTTCCTTACTCGTGAATTTCACTAATTGACCAGTTTACTCATAGTTAGACAGTTTCGGTAGGTTGACAATTTCGCTAGTTAGACATTTTCCTGATTCTATATTGGCAAGTACTGGCAGGTTTATTGTTTTATGCAATAGTCAGTACTACAACTAATTACATAAAATTATGAGTCTATAATTAGCAAAGCGCGATTTTATACCCAAAAATCTAATGAATCTAATGTTATTGTCAATAATTTGTAGTGATTACATCTCATTCGAATAATTTGAAGCAAGTGCCCGCTGCGATGCTTTCTCTCGTCAAATAATCGAAAGAGCACCGATTTTTATTTTGAAACCTACAATTTGAAGACACCTCAATGTTTTCTGCTAAAATCAATATTTTACAACTTTATAGGGTAATTGTCTAATATCAGTTGTAACTCGTATCACTAATCGATTTATACAAAATCTGCGTTGCTAATAATTATTATGTTAATGTTATATGCATATATGCATTAGTTATTGTTATTGTAAAATAGTTAACAGATTCGTAGCTACGAGGGGTGTTCAATGTATTCTCGGTATAGGCATGAAAGAATAAGCAGAAAATTCTGAAAAATATTTTTTTCCGTGTAGTCCCCCAGTATCACAGTACACTTATTAGAGCGGGCAAGTAACATTTCAAAAGCCCCAAAAATATTTTTATCTTCCTCGTCTGAAAAATGTTCATCAATTGCCTCCTGCAACTCTTTATCGTCGGCAAAACGTTAACCTCGAACATCTTTCTTAAGGTTTAGGAACAGAAAGTAATCACTAGGGGCCAGGTCTGGGCTGTAGGGTGGATTGATTTCTTCAAATCCGCATTCCCGCACAGCAGCCTTAGTAACGCGCCCTGTGTGAACCGGTGCGTTGTCGTGAAGAAGCAAGACACCTGCGGTCAATTTTCGAAGTCTTTTTCTTTTACTGCCTCCTTTAAATTACATAGGGTGTTTGCGTAAGATGCGGCAGTAATACTTTAACCCCTTTTTTGTGTACTCAATCAGTAAGATACCCTTAGAATCTCAAAACACATTGGCAATGAGTTCAAAACTCTCTCTACCCCGTCTAAATTCACTAAATCACTTTTGAATAGTAGATAATCAAGGAGCATAATCTTGGTAAACAGCCACCATTTCTTTGTGAATAACTTTTTGAGTCTTTCCTTGTTTTGTAAGAAATTTTATCACAGCGCGATGCTCGATTTTTCAACATTGTCGCGTCTGTCATCTTGGTTGCCTTTTCGTAATGATACCTTCAATACTAATGGTGACAATTAAATAAAATGTTATACTTATACCCTCAAAGAGTGTATTTAATTAATGAGATAATTTAATTACCCTCATCATTAGTATATCACCCCGATACCGAGAATACATTGAACGCCCCTCGTAAGTATATACGTAACTACTTACGTAACGCGTTTTAAAATCTATACATATGAGATAATTATGTGTTTTGTACTGTCCAGTAGAGACTGTATTGAGAAACATAAAATCGTGTACACTACCGGGCCAATCACGGTTGGTTATATTTATATTTACATATTCATTATCATATTTACGATATCTTAATTTTACGCTACCAGCAAAAATAGTAGAACTATCTTATTTTACGGTAAATACTGGAGAAAATATTAAAAGGATCTTATTTTATGTTAACGGCAAAAAAATATGAGATGTAAATGGCGACAAAAATACTAGAATTAAGTACCTACCTTATTTTATTACAGACGAAAAAATACTAATAAATTCTGCGATATTCATAAAAACTAAAATAAAATATAGCTTAATAATTAATAATAATCTAAGTATATAATAATATAATATATATATATATATATATAATATAAAACTACTTTTATTGCTGGCCGTTTCGCATTTAACCATAATTATAATATAATATATCGCAAAAGTGGTTATCTTGCGATATTAATAGCCAAAAATTATTTTAAAATTACTTATCGTATAAATTTATAATTATACCTACATTAAGAAAACATTAAATATTAATATAGATTCATGCTTATTTCTATTTAACCAAATTTATTGAACTTACTTACTATTTATGTGTAAGAGGCGATTTTTCAACCACTTGAAAGAGAACTAAACAAATTTTATTATTCCGAAGTTAACGTTTTTTAATGATTGAAAAATCTCCTGATTATTGCTATTTTTCATGCATTCATATTTCGTGTGATTAATATAATTATTTATTTCCATGTTTAATATAAATACTCCCATTATATTATTTAATCCATTGGATGCATGCATATGACGTAAAAGCATGCGGGCATGTGTAGTGGCCGCAGTGACAATAAAATCTCAAATGTGATTTAATATTAAAATTATTTTTGAATATTAGTTTAATCGTAGCGGACATATTGAATTTATATGTCCTAAAAATATACAAAATAAAGAGGTTATCGACCAGCATTAAGCAATGTGGTTGGACAATGGACCAATGGACAACACGAGCGTGGCTGCGTATATACGGAGGCACGAAAGGGCGCGTGTCCCTCCAAGAGGTGTGGCAATAAGTGAAAGATATTTAGGTATACATATAGTTTAGCGAACTATCACAATACGTACAAATCTACTGTTCTACAGAACCTACTCTCACCGTTTATCCTTTTATCTGAATATACAGTATCTGTCCCGCTTTGAGTGGTCCGAGGCAAATTTAGATAAAGGAACATTTCCTGCTACTAGTCAGCATTATTAGTCAATTACTATACAGATCATAACCATAGGAAAACGATTTTAAAATCTTGCTTTATTTATGGCCAAATTTAGCATTTTTGGTTTGTATAAAAAGTAGCACACATTATGCAGAATATAATATGTTAGTTTTGAAATTGTTTTATAAATAAGCGTCATAAAAGCATAAATTAATCTTAGACATACTGCCAACTTTTGTGTTGCAATCTAATTAAATATATTTTTAAAAGCGTTGTTATTTCTTTTTATAATCGCATAATATATATTTTTATTTAGCAGTAGCCATGCCAATTTACTAGTATTATTTAAAATTCTTTGATACGACATACATTCTGAGAATAATTATTTCGTGTACTCAAATATTAATTTATTAGCACTTATAACATCTGGCTGGCAACCTAAAATGTCTTCTTCAGTTTAAAATTAAAAATCAATCCATTCCATAATCTTTCGATTTATCACAAAAATAATTGTTTGATTTCAGAACAATTTTTAAATAGCAAACCATTTTCCTTTTTCTAAATTTCATCCTAGAATGGCACTATTCCTCTGATCATTCAAAGCAGGCAAATCTGTATATTTGGGGGTTATGCCAATCATGTCTAAATAATTTAGAAGAGAGAGAGCGTTGGTCACGATGCATAGGTACCCTGTAAAAATAATTAGTTTGATACGAACATATTGTATAAAGGTAATGTTACATAATAATAATATTCATTACTTGCAGTAGCTATACGTTGCGTTGTTTTACATTAACGCAAATGTTACACATTTAAATTAAACTACTTTAATACGGAGTTTCTTATAGTATTATGTTTATAAGATAGTAGAAATAGTTGATTCTGACGACAAAGTAGTATAATGTCAAGTTATATTATTTAGGATAAAATATATAATTAAGTAGACCAACGAGGCGTGAGAAAATATGTAAACATACGACTCTTTGTTAAGGTAAGTTACGAACGCTTGCGGTAATACCTATCCATCTTTCTCCTTAAGGGTGCTGTAATGCATTTAACGAGTCAAAATGCCTTCAATTCACCTATTTTGTGACTTCCTAATATAAGTGATTCCCATATAAAGGAATATGTACATTGAAGCTTAAAATATCTTCCATATACCGTGAATTTATAGTTTGCATCTATAAATGTTTGCAAATTTTGTCATTCTCGTAATAATATATTCTGGTAATATATTCTATTAAAGATAACGTGTATATGTATATATAAATCTAGTGTCACGGTGTTTGTGGTCACACTGTTCCGAAACGGCTAGACCGACTTTTATGATTTTTTTATGTATATTAGGTAGGTATGAGAATAGGTCGTAAAGTATATTTTATACCGGTAGCTGATTAGAGTGTCCCTATCAAATGGATTTATATGGCAGAACAATGTTTGCCGAGTCAGCTAGTAGTATGTAAATGTTATTGATTTACAACTTGCAAAACTCAAGTTGTGAATCAAGCAACACAGACAATGAGTGTTTAATTTTATTTTACGACTCGTTGTATGCATGTTTTGGTGTAATGCATTATGTTGGCTGTCATGTGAGTATTAATGTGCGCTTTCATTTAATGAAGCCACTTTATTAATGAAGTAGGCAATCATTATTATTTTCTTGTTTCTCTTTCACGGGTATTTTCCTAATGCGTTAGAAAAAGCGCCGCCTTTTGGGAGGCTTATACGGGGACACGCGTCCATGAAGTTTTGTGTGATATGGGACACTGCTACATATGGAAACTAATAAATCTATGCTATAGGGATGTTTGATGGGCTGGTATAATGAAAAACGATGCCTGCCAGATATAGTGCATCATTATTATTATTTTTAATATGTATACCTGTAAATTAAAAACTTTGACAAAACATATTGAAATACAGTGTTACTAAATAGGGAAAACAGGCATATTTTTTTTTACTTCTATTTTTATTTTACTTATAAAAATGTTTATAACATCTGAACGTTTGTTTACATTATTTATCTCGACTCGTTGGCCTTGCTATAGATTTGCCACCACACTGCCGAATCTATACTATTATGATAAAACTAAGAATATATTTGTAACTTGGCACACGTTAACCTCGGGAGCTCTGTTTGAAAATTACGATTAACTAACCAAAAACGATCTAAAGGAGCGCAGCATTACCTACATATTTAACTCTGTACAGCCATTAATTATTCGCTAAAATATAACTTATATTATCAACAGACACGGCAGAAATAACTCGATAGCTGATGTGATAAATCAGAAAAGACAATCAGGAACGACCTATAATATAATTAGCATTTTAAATAATGACTGCCACGTCGCGCACCTACAATATCTGTTCGTGATGGTGTGTTTCTAATTAAGGGCTCTTTGAAAGTGTACAAGTTACAAGTAGACTTCGTACACCGGAGTTAATATGGGTTACAAGCGTGGGTGGCCCGCATCGGCCGTTTACAAGACCAGTGTACAGTGTGTACATGCTCCGTATGCCGTGTACATAAGTTAACAAATGAGCTTACAGCCCTCTATAGCAAAATACTGTATATCTATATACCTATAGACGCTATATATATAGACGCTTGCGTTAATGTTCATAGAACGATTTGTTGTACTGCCAGCCTAACGGACAAATATTATGGATCACAACACAACGTCTCAAGGAACCTTTTATAGGTTCTCTACTGGGAACTCTACCCGAAACTCAGCACAAGGGTGTTTGGGTGTGATCTTCTGCAATATACTTGCAGCTAGAAAATACACCGTGGTCGTTATAACACGCACGTCTCTTAATATAAGTTAGTTTTAATATCACATATAGTCTAGCAAGTAAGTAGCCAATAGAGTAACTAACCAGTTCATCCCGTTTTCTGGTATCGAGGTTTCGGAACAGCGATTCCATCTCATCTAACAAACTCTGGCTGAAGTCAGCGGAGCTCTGCTGGAACAACATATATATAATATAGTAATGTCCTCTAGATGTAGACCGAATTTCAGTCACAGCGAGTAGATTTTATAGTGCACAAGTATGTGAGCTAACACAAGTGCACGCTAGAGCATGCATCATATTTGTCACTATTTTACATCATATTTGCAGCTCATATACCCGAACTGTGATCCGGCCTATTTTAAAGAGCGGTCGTGAGTTTCTTGCAGGTTTCTTCTTATCGGCTCCAACAAAGGCCTAGTAAACTCGCTAACCTATATATTTTGACATTCATAAGTGTATAATATTGTCTTTTATCATGCAATGTAAAAAATTTAGGAGAAAGCGCTTGTTCAGCCTTCTGCCAGAATTCTATAGAGGCAGTGGTGTACCTATGTCGGTTTCGAAAGGAGTGTAGTCATAAAGATGGGGATACTCACGGAAGGTTGAAGGCCGTCACTCCTAGATGGTGTTTTCACTGAAGTGGTTTCTAACTGTAATACAAACAATTTATTAGTCTATTATTGTACAGTTAAATACAGACGTTATTGTAAGACGGCGTGTTTGCAATAGCTTCAGGATATAGTTAATGCCTACTGTAATGGACAATTTATAAAAATACACAAGGAGTAACAATACCTCATTGGTCACTATGATAGTTTATATACAGACGACTTAATCTAGTTGTATTGCGGAAGAACGTAGTCTGATGCCCCTTTTTTATACTACCATGGAGGCAAACAAGCATAGGTACGGCCCACCTGATGGTAAGTGATCACCGTAGCCTATGGACGCCTGCAGCACCGGAGGCATCATATGCGCCTTGCCGACCATGTAAAAACCTTTTAACACCCTTTTTGAAGAACCCCATACCATGTCTCTCCAACACAAAGGGAGGATCCTCCGACCAGGCAGGATTATCGTGCCTCGTGGACCGCGGCCCATTCTTGATGTCGATAACTTGTAATACTTAGTCGCTGTGTAAACGTCACTTGCGTGATTTAGGTTTGTATGGCAAAGCGCGTATTGAGGACAGCGCCATCTGTTGTCCTTTGCCGAAACCTCTTCGTTTATAAATGGATAACTGCAGTATAGTTCAAGTCTGTTATATTACTTTACATACCAAACGCTCTGAGTCAATAACTATTTGTGGTTCACATACCTAGGTAAGTATGTGCATTCCTTATACCTACATTAGAAATTAAAAAATTGCTTGTCGTCGTCTTATTTAAGGTTCCAGTTGTTTAAATTAATATCTTAAATCTTGCGCATTTGTTCATATCGTGTCATCGCAAACTACAAAGTGTGTAACAAAATCATTTCACATTTACGTGAAATGACAAGATTGGCGTCATAATATATACAACATGACATCGTATTACTTGTTTACTATATAACTCATTTGTCAACTGTAGATATGTGTGTTCGTTTTCGTAATGGTCTAGAGTACTCTAGAATCTAGACCGTCTAGATTGTAAGGACAAACGTAAGTTTTGATTTCATACATAAACTAGCGAACCTGATAGACGGTGCCGTGCTCGAACGTTATCAGTGCCACGTGCCGGGTCCAATAGTGAATCTAACTCATGAACCCATAATTAATTTCATCAAAATCGACCAAGCGGTTTAGGAATTCAGTACACGAACGTCACGAACAAAAAACTATCGAGTTTTTATAGATCCGCATTCAACATGAACCAAACAAGATTGTTCAAAATAATGAATGGAAGCTGACCGTATCGTTGTCAGATATCTCATGGTACTCATGTACATCTTCTGTCTTGAACACTGCGGCGGTCTCGGGTCTGTACGACCGGCCGAGCGTCGCATACTTCACCTGCGAATAATTAACTCATATGTTCAATAAGAACCACCATGTTTATTTTGGCATGTGGCGTTAATGATATTTCTGGTGTCTGGTATAAATAAGTTCATAACTTATATAGTTATTTCAAAGGTTGTCATTAATAAATTAAAAGTCGTTAGGTACTTTTTTAAACTTTTCAGTGTTCAAAATTATTGATTTATTCAATCTTGATTTACGTAATGTATGGATTTAATGCCATAGGCATTCTCTGCCAGTTTACCTTGAGGTGATGCCGAAATTACATATAGGTGAATGAAATAAATTACGAAAAGATTAGGTACCAAATAAATAAAAAATTATAGGACTGTTATTCAGTTTAGAGATGTTCAAAAAATAAAATAAGCGTGGATTTGGGTTATAACTAGAAATGTGCAGAAAAGCATTTGAAATATATTCGAATTAATTGACAACATTACGACTAAGTGCGCTTCGCCTTTGGTCATGTAAACTAATATAGTACTGCGCATCTTTAGTTATAATACTGTTATACCACCAGCTACACTTAGGAGGTATGTCTATAGTCTATTTAAGGTAATTAGACTTTAGACGTCAGAGTTAGTTTTAGGAAAAGTGAGAGATAGATAGGCAGACAGTTAGGATAGTAACGAAGAACAAAAAAGATAACACACCTTGCTAAGAATGCTCCTGCCTCCAGACGTTGATTCTGACATAGATCTCTGACCTGTCTTGCGCATATTCTTTCGGTCACCTATACATACAAACAATGCTTAATACAAAAAGGCGGCAACTACACTAATAATTAAAGTGTAATATTGCACGTATGGCGCAGCGGCCAACCGGATTCAAACCCATGGACACCCGCAACCCCAAAGTAGTTACAAGTGCGTTGCCAGCCCTTTAAAAAGAAATGAAGGAGGGGAAGGACAAAGGAAAGGATAGGAAAAGGATCGGGGTAACTGGGCCTCCGGCTCTCTCACTCGCCAATTCGAAACGCAACAGTACGGGTACCGTTACTTCACGCCCTATTAGAGGGTAGTACTACCCCGGTCGATCCGACCCATTCATGCTGAAACCAGCGAGGATCTACTACCTTAAAAATTATGGAGAACTCTCAAATATGCAGGATTCCTTACAATGTTTTTCCTTCACTGTTAGAACCAGCGATAAATAACTATTTTATACACACAAACTTCGAAATTCTAGGGATGTGCGCCTTGAGATGGAACTCGAGACCACTATGTGGCAATCCAACCGTCTCCAATTACGCTATCGTTACTTATTGATCAGTAATAGTTTATTTAAAAATGTTTGCGATACAGGGCTTAAACACTAGAGCGAGAGTAGTCTCAAAATAAGAATATATTAAAAGATTCAAAACTGCCACAATCTCACGACAAAAGCGCTCTTTAATCTAAACATCTGTTGAGCGGCTAAAGCAAATCAATCGTTTGTCACTATTTTACATGATTGTCAAAACAAGTGAATGAATTGCCGTAAATCTTAGAGTTCGAAAAAATGGTTCAAGTAATATGCAAAGGTCACGTGATACCACGTGACCTTGAAGACAGAGGTCAAAGGACATGGTCATTATGGGGTATATCGACTATACTGAGTCGAATGGTGTTGACCGCGAGTCTCTAGCTCTAACGGTTCTTGAGTTGAAAGTTGTATAACAGACAGACGGACGGACAAAGCTGTTGTATAAGAGTTTTATCGAACTCTAAAAACGACAGCACTATAGGTATCTAGACAGTGTCTAACTTTAAATTGTGGTTGAAAAATTGGACTTGATTGCAAGATGCCGTGCTTTCTTCAATCATAGCACTACAACCATGAAACCATTCCTGATTCAAGCATTTATTATATTCTAGCTTTAACGCGCGGCTCCTTCATCAATAAAAAGTATCCTATGTACTTTGCCAGGTTTTAACTATCTTTGTACCAGATTTCATCCAAATCGATTGAGTGGTGTAGCCGTGAAAAGGTAACATACAGGCAAATGAAAAAGTAAAATAAGACAAAACGGACAGGCAGTTACTTTCGAATTTATAATATTAGTAAGGAAGTCTTCTTCTTCTTCTTCTTAGCGCTAAGAAGAAGTAAGAAAGTAAGGATTTACATATATTTATAAAGGAAGGCAGTTATACCAAGATTGTAGCATACGGATATGTGTTGTACAAATTATCCCTCCAGAAGACTGGCATAAGTAGGTACTATGTATCTATATTAATCCTTAAGTTAACAATACCTTTCAGCCAGATCCTGGAGAAATACTTAGTAATCTACCTAAACTGCTAGCCTTCACAAAAGCGATATTGAATGTGGAAACAATGTGACCTTATAGCGACGAAAGCTGTGTGTTAAGTTACGCGTCAACATCCGCTGTGAGCGCGTCATTGCGTAACTAGACACTATGAAGGTCTCATTATATCTTGGCACAACACGCGAGTAATGTTCTTTCAATGAAACCATTACACGCATATTGTCTCATAACTCGTTGATTACCTACGAGTATACAAATAAATAAAATTGTAATGTCTGTTTGTAATGTCAGAATAATAGCTTTTTACTAAATGCATATGAAAGTATATATAGGGTGTCCTTTAATTAATGGATAACCTTGAAATGTCTTATAGTAGATGGCCGTTCAGAAAAAATATGAATAAAATCTATCCTCCTGAGTTTATGTTTTATTTAATTACCTTTTTTAACTTTCTTGTACACTACGACCATAAATTAATGAATTCCATCGGTTTTTTGTTGTTTCATTATTAAACACTAATTATGCTAATAGATTAGACAGTCAAAAGTATGACTAGCTATTGCACTTTTTAATACATTTTCTTTTTTTTATGAACAGACATCAGTTCTTCTATAATACATTTCAAGATTATCCATTAATTACCGAACAACCTGTATAAAATATAAAAAAGATTTAAAATGTTTGTCAGTCTGTCGGTTTGTTCCGGCTAATCTATGAAACGGCTGGACTGATTTTGACGGCACTTTCATCGGCTGATAGCTGATGTTATAAGAACAAGAGTAACATTTATTTTAGAAAAAAATCACTGCGTACTGAATAAACACGTTTTTGTTAAAAGCCACGCAGACGAAGTTGCGAAGTTTGTTTGTTTTTGCTAGGTATAAGCGTGTTATAGTGTTATGAGTTACGTGTTATAGTGTTATATGTGTACGTGCGTCTTAGCAGTGTGCGGACAATACTTACAGGAACGGACAGATAAACAGATCACTCTCCTTTTGATTTTCATAGAACTATAATGTGTTTTATAAATAAATTTAACATTTATATTCTCAAAAGTATTGTTTGAGTTGCACCGATTCCCAAAAGTACATAAATAGCGCTTTTATCTCTGGAAATGCCACTCGGATTTAAAAAATATTGTTGTATTTAATAGCTCAATTCAGGAAGGTTATACATATATATTACATCACGCTATGAGCTATGGGAGCGGTGCAGTAAACTTAAACGTGGGTGAATCTGTAGATAGATAGCTAATTTGGTTCGAACTAGAACTATATTGTTTAAGATATTATTATCATTATGGTTTAGATAGATAGTTTTACGCATATACCACCATTTCACCAACTATTACTTTAGGTCCCCCAAAACATAGGGAGCCTATTGACATCTAACAGGTACAACTATATAGTCTATATACCATGCTTGTATTGACATTTTTGAATAGAAAAGCCTTTTATTTACACTATGCTCGATTTTGGAATCGAACCTGAGACCTCATTTACAGATGTCCATAACTTTGCGTCATCATGGCATGCATTAGATAAAACATAATTTGATCTTTCTAGAATAAATTAAGTACAGGGACGCCGCAGTGCCTATGTTGCGAGTTTAGTAAGAAATTTATTTAAACTAGTATTATTTTGGGTTCTGAATGTTTAAATTATTGAAATCATACTCTCAGATTCGGAACGGAAATTTCTTCGTATATATTTTTATTCGCGTCTTAGTTTTTATAACACCAAGCCAACAATTAAAAATGTATTAATGTATTATTTATAACGACAACTCTTGCACTTGCAATTATTCTTGTTTCGCGGGTGACTTTACAAACATTCAAACAAACACTCAGATTCGGTGCAGCCACTTGTGGATCACACAATTTTTATCCCATGTGGGATTCGAACCCATAACACTCAGAGCAGTGGTAGCGACGAGACGACCACCTAAGCCACTAGAGCCTACTATCATTGCAGTCAAATGATATGACTCACCAGGTTTAATATGGCTTATGGGCAATTCCATTGCCGACTCTCCAATGTAGTCAACTTCCGGAAGGATAAAAGATTTCAATTTCCCAGTTATCGTACCTACGTATTATATATTAGCTATTAAGTTCGTGCCTTATTTTATATAGCCTATGTTAGAGTTTATTTATTACAAACAAAAATACAAATCTTTCCTCTTTATAATATTAGTATAGACATAGACGATCTCAAAAGTCCGGATTGACGCACTAAATCCAATCTAGCATTAGCAGTCTTTATTGGACTTTGTTGACTACATCCACGACATCACGACACAGTAATAGATTTTAGTTATATAATGTGAATTTATTTGTTGTGTTTGTTACGCTTTCACGACTTAACTACTCGACCGATCATCATGAAATTCCGCATACACGTTGTCAGGGAAACAGAAAAGGACATAGGATTCTTTCATCCGAAAAAAGGTACTGGTAGGTAGGTACTCACTCCGGTTCATAGACTGAAGTACGGCCGGGAGCGAGAGGACAACCGAACCGACTGCCGCGATCAACTCACGGCGCTGCAATGCCCAGACGGGGCAAACTGCCAAAGTGTGCAGCGCCATGTCCTCAACAACGTCGCGGCAGTCGCCGCAGTGGTGACAACCGGAAGTCTCTTGCCGGCGTATACGACACAGGAACTGGCCAAAACAACCGTGGCCAATCAATACCTGTGTCAGCCGGAAGGTGAGAGCGCCATGCTGCCTTTCCAGCCACTCCTCAAACACGGGACTTACCGCCACGATCGTGGCGTGCCCGAATCTAACCTTACCTAACTTACATTAAGGCGAGCGAAACCGAGGACAAAATTTAGTGTCCTATAAAAAATGTGGGTATCGAGTGCGATTTATTCTAAGAATCTTGGCACTTGACCCTTATATTCCACTAATAAAAACAGGAACTCAGGATGGCTGTTTGGCAGCAATCTTCTTTAGAGGTACTCCCTCAGCAGTGACGCTCTAATTTGACTAAATTCCCTCTTTTAAACTAGGTAATTGAGTTGTACAAACTCAATAAACACTACTACGATCGACGCCGCGTTAGTGTGAGCTACAGTTTTTGCAAAAACGAAACTCATTACACAATATTCGATTCGATTCATTCGAATTGAAACAAAAAAAAAAATTGAAAATGCTTGTTTGATTCTCGCACAAGTCAAACATTTGTGTGCATGAACATGGATGTTTGTCTTGGACTGGGTGTTTCTATGTATAATATGTATGTATTTACAAAAAAAAAGGTATATATGTATGTTTATCCATTGTCTAGTACCCATAGTACAAGCTCTGCTTAGTTTGGGCTAGATGGTGTTGTGTGTATGTGGTAGAATATATTATATTATAATAATATGCACAGAATTTCCTTTCCAGACTACGAACTTCCTATGGTATGACCCCTGACATACTGAATTATTTTACTACGTTCAGTCTCAGCACATTTTTATTAGATTCTTGATGTGTAGCTTTAATTTGGCTATTTTGCAAGCCGATTGTATCTTCACAAGGGTTCAAACATAATAATAGCCCTGTTTAGAACAATTCTGCTGGGCTCAGACTTCTACTATTATAAAGACAGGACCAAGTAAAGAAGTCGGTTCTGGTTGTCAGAAATAGGTAGGTATATGTTTTTACATGTGACAGTGGCTATGGATAACCGGTACCCGCAAATATTGACTCTTGATATTACTTACCATATAATTTCGTTATGTTGTTGTGTTGGAGATCAGAATTTCGTGGAACAACATACTTACATGCGTACCTAGTTACACTAGAATGCTTCTAACATCGAACCACCTTATGTTGACTGTAGCAGACTGTAGCTAGTCTGGGAATTACAAAGATTTTATTATACACTTACCAGGTGGCTCCTCACCTTCAAATTTGTCCGGATTATTATTGGACGTCAGCATCGGGTACGCTGTAGTGCACGAAGCACCGGTGAGATGAGATGGCGAGTTCGGATTGATCAGCGGTACTTGTTCCAAGTCTTCTGATGGTTTGTATGGAGTTACGATCTGACGTGGCGGCTAGGGAAATAGCATATAAATTAGGACTTCAATAGGCATGATGACAGGGTAACAATCAAACAAATGAGTGATTGTAATTAGTCCATCTTTTAGATTACCAACAAATACTGGGCTCCTATTTTTAGTTTTAACAAAACAATAAAAAATTACTGGAGTTATAACGCATAAAAGTTCGGGTGTGGAGGCTTGTGACGCCACACTTTCGTAAAATTTGTACTTACAAATGACGTAACACGAAATTTAAACGCGTTGTATCTTTGTTGTTATTAGTTTGTGAGACAAAAGAAAATATGGGTCCAATATGTTTTGCTAATCTAAAAGAAGGACTTAAACTAGTTTTAGTCACCATGCCTAATACGACCAGTTCGTGCTGGATATGTGAAAATGCGGTTACTTTGATTAGGCTAAAGTGTTCCATGAATTTAATATATTTATTCGATTTATTCTAATCATTCTCCGTTCCTTATAGTAAGTTATTGGGAGTTAGACTTTCATTCACCGCAGCATTAGTTATCTTTCTACAGTTTTTAATTGTGTTGTGTTACTCTCAATATAGTGATATAATCAGATATTATACTGCCACCAGTTTTATTTACATATGCATCAATCATTATACAAATAAGTTAACTTCGCCAGTAAACGGGTTATGAGTTTGGAAATGCGAAGCATATTAATGGTTCTATGAACAGCAAGACAAGTAATGCTGAAATGTACTATAAAACAGGCCTCACACTATCTATTACAATATGTAGCTTAAAAATGTTGCTGTTAGTAATAGTTTATTTTTTATTTCTTTCAGTTCTCTTATGATCTTACTCATCTGAGCATCTCTACTACTTTGGTTTGAATTAAAGTATTTTTATGTTCGACGTAGGCGACGCCATTCCGTTGTTGCCAGTATCACATATCGCCTACGTTTCATAACTTTATCACTAAGTATCTCAAATCACGTTATTTTGTAGTTATATAGTAGGTAGTTTAATTTCAATTAATAACATTCGCGTAAACTGAAGACAATATTATGTACTCAGAGCTCTAGACTACAGCTCTCAATGCCGTTCAATATGTTTTGTTGTATTGAGTAGCATTATTAAAAATATATCTTGAGGCAGGTACTTTAGTTGAAGTGTTTCTAATCACTCACTGCCACAATAAAAATTTCTACAATTTCAATTGAATATTTCTTACAATTTAAATGTATCTCGATGATTAATGTCTACTATATCTTATAACACGAATTTTTCAGCAAGTCCTATTAAGTTGGACATTTGAATGTGATGACAGTAAGTACACAGTACTCATCTATTGCTATTGATCTAAGCAGAATACACTAACTAAAGAACATACAATTACGACGTCTACACTGAACATCGAACCACCTTATGTTGACTGTAGCAGACTCTTCACATCGCCGTTTTGTAATGATGACTTCAGATAGATAGATAGATACTCACACAGCCAGTCGGATCCAAGAAGGATATATCGCCGAAGTAAGCGCCATCTACTCCTACGTGTCCGGTGTGCTTCACGTCGCCTTGTGGGGACGATATCATGCTGCGCTGTATCGTCCTCTTGCCCGTATAAGTGTGGCGTTTGACGTCACACCGCAGGAGCGAAGAACGGATCGAACGTGAGGAATGGCGTGTCGGGTGCGGTGATATCGACGACGCGGGTGTTATACATTTCTGATGGAAAATGGCGGAGGAAGCTTAATGTTGTTGTTTGTCGATTTATAAGAAACAACGCTAAGTTCTGTATTATTAATTTGCCGAAATTATTTCAATTATTTATTGATTGATGGACTTTTTTGATGCGGATATTGAATATCACTAACAACATTTAGCTTCGATGACAAACCCAATGGCTGTAAATGGCTGTCTCCAGGGTGATGTTGGAATGAATGACAAAGAAATCAGCTCAAGCTACTCACACTTTGGCTGTACTACCTACTAATAAAATTTTGTGAACAATTCTCGCGTCAAATATTACTATAATATTATGTATTGAGCCTTAGCAGAGGTCTATGTTTAGCAGATTAACTTCGGTTTATTGAAGCAAATGATCCATTCATCAATTCAGTAGAACTATAATGCTCATTTATAAGGGAATGAGATAAGAACAAGAGGCATTCGTATACATCCAAAGTGTGACTAGTCTTAGGTTGCCATGGTTCGAGTTCAATTATAGAATACATCCATTAAAACAATTATAATAACGATTAAGATGAATGCATTGATTCATGCAGCAAATGTCATGTTAGACAAAAGAACAAGAACTGCAAGATATAACTTTTTTGTAGTTGTTTTTGTATAGGTAAACGATTCTTATAGATGAAATTGATTGAAAATAATATATTCTTAAAGTGAGCTCTTTAACACAAAGTGATGTATGGCAAAACGAAGCACATAGATCACACAAACAAACAGTTATATGAAGGCTATAGTAATGTTATGTTCGGTATACTCACGCCCGGTGGCACATACGGTTTCGTATGAGTGGGGTCGAACAGACCGCAAGCACCGCCCGGTAGCACGCCGTACCACAACGGTAGGTGACCCAAATTCCTACAATAATATATTTGACTCTAAGTACTAGTACTACTAATATTATAATGAGTGCTAATTATGTAAGTTTGTGTGTATGTGGATGGTAATCACCGGTAATTTTAAAGGTACGTTATTCCAGATGGACTAACAAAGTATATTTTATTCAACGCGAGCGATGTCGGGCCAGGCTGTTAATGGTAAATGGATAACTAATGAACTTTACGTATGTTATTGCCTAGTGGCTAAGCTGTATTACGCTTTCATATCACATACTACATGTGCGTCTAAAACAGAGGGCGGTGGATTTTTGGACCACTGGACATTGTTACAGATTATGCTGTTAGTGGAATTTCCATAAAATAAAAACACTGTTTTTCAGCCTCAGGGATCGAACCAGAGACATCAAAATCAATTATATCTTTAATACAAAAATGGATCAACGACCAAATTATATATATTTTGACTAAATATAAGTTGATCGTTGATCCATATATTGGATACATTCATATTTTGTACATTCATTTATATATTAAACATTTACCTGAAAATATATAATAAACAAAGCTTTTTTATTTTTTATTTTAAGGCTGTAGGTACTTACTCTTTAGCCAGAACAGTTATAATCTGTCCGGCTCTAAAGTCAAGAAAATTGTTACGTCGGCTGTCTTCTGGTTGGTGGCAGCTTGACAAAGCTTGTACCTGATCAAATATAACGTAAATTAATAATAAAAAACGTATAACCCTTTTTGTAAATTGTCGAGTTTGTTTCTTTGTCATTCTTAACTTTGTAAACAAGCAGGAAATACATAAAGAGCTACCTAAATTAATCTCTCGTTGCACTGTGGGACTGTTGAACTGCTAAGCAGAGGTCTTGAGTTCGACCCCAAGATACATATCTCTAACGTTTCCAAGTTACATGCGAGTTAAATAGTTAACAGAGAAGGAAAACATCGAAAGGAAATCTGCATGTCTGACAGTTCTTCATAATGTTCTCGAAGAAATGTTTAGTCTGCTAACTCGCATTGGGTCAGCATGGTAAACTATGGCCTACCCGGTCTCGCAGTCAGCAAAGCACCCAACAGTGGGATAGTTTATATACTGGGTCAAGTGGTACCTAATATAAAGGGCTGTATTATTAATGTATTCACAAGAGTTTTGTTCGAGGTTTGTTTTTTAGAAATTTTCTCATCTCGCTCGTATCATTCCTACGTTGCCCTCGGCTTTTACTATACTATTTTTGTTAAAAGAATAAACCTTTATCGTTTACAATAAGTACAATAAAACAAGTACGTTTTTGTACGGTATAATACTAGCTGAGACGCGCAACTTCGTCTGCGTCACATAAGAGAATTATCCCTGTTTTGCAACATTTTTTACTAGCTTTTATTTAGTTTCACCTGTCCTAATGTTTGTCATCAAATCTTGCAAATTAAATTTGATCCACTTCCCGGTTACCGATTGAGCTGAAATTTTGCATACATGTGTAAATCGCGTGACAATGCAATATTATGATGACATGGTGTTCTGATCTGATAATGGAGCTGGAAAGTGGCCATAGGAACTTCGCAATGAAACGACACAACTTCATAGAGTTTGGGCTCGTTTGAATCGTCTTGACGAGTAGTTTGTCTTTCAATGGTAACCAGGGTCTGATGATGGAGCTGGAAGGTGGTCATAGGAACTCTGTAATAAAACGACGCAACCCCATCGAGTTTCAGCTCGTTTGATTTGTCTTGACAAGTAATTTGTTTTTAGATGGTTACCAGGGTCTGATCTGATGATGGAGCTGGAAGGTGGCCATAAGAACTCAGTAATTAAACGACATAATCCCATCGTGTATGGGCTCGTTTGATTCGTCTTGACGAGTACTTTGGTGTTAGTTGGTAACCAGGGTCTGATGATGGAGCTGCAAGGTGGCCAGAGGAACTCAGTAATTAAGCGACACGACCGCGTCGAGTTTGATTCGTCTTAATGGGTGCACCGTTTTTGATGGGTGATGAGTGGTGGTGGTTTGGTGGACGTGAATATGTAAACCCATCTTTGGGAAATAAAGTTCGTCCGTTCCTTACAGACGTGTTCAACTATATGATAGCGATATACCATCTATTCGCGTAGAGTTTGGTAATGACGGCATTAACATCATACATCCTAAATCAGTTCAATACCCTGCTTAATTTAATCATGGCACAGTTGAAAGAAGAATGCCTTGTCTAGGGCATCGCTTGTAACACGCTTCTATTTATAAAAAAATGGGAATGTGATAAAAACGCAAAGATTTAATACAAGGTGTAAAGTTTAAGGGTTTAATAAGAATTTCTAATAGGTATATTGTGATGTAGACGAATATGGTTAATTATCGTTAGAGGTTGCAATGTAGGTACCTATATAATGTAATTTTTCTTATTAGGTATAAATTATTATCTTTAAAACTTTAGTTCTTTTTATTAACAAGAACATAATAAAAGCTTATTTTTATAAAGTTGTTTTCTTTTATTTGATCTATCCAACACTAAAATAATTTTCAATTCAAATTAGTAGTTCCTAAGATTAGCGCGTTCAACCAAACATACAAACAAACAAACTTTTCAGCTTTATAATATTAGTTTAGATAAGCGCTAATATAATATTTGTAAGGGTTATATAATACGCCAATGTATCTCAGTTACGTAGAGACGTTAGAGGAGTCTACCCTTAAAAATATAAATACCCTTCCCTTTTAATCCCTCTGATTAAAAGTAAAGAGGTGTCGCTCTTACATTATAGGGTGCGAGCCCACAACCACCTAGTTCTATGCATCTTCTGGAAAATCTATACAAGAATACTGACAGTTCCAAAATGAATCCGAGGTTTCTGACGTTGATAGAAGCACTGATTCGAGGCAGATAGTAATAATATGAAAGGTACGGACAGACAAAGTCATTACGCACAAGGAAAGTGTTTTGATAATTTTGGAGTCCTAAAATATTAGTAGGTATACATATAATATGAATTAAATAGGTAGGTATACATATAATAATAATATAAAAAAAACGCCCGCACTAGGACCGATTCCTGTGCCGCGGGGTACATTACAAACATTTAAACAACGGACACAAAGAACTTTCAGACTCAGAACAACCGGGTTCGAACCCACAACACTCGGCGCAATGGCAGTGGCGAGGCGCCACTTATATCACTACGCAATCCGTGCAGTCGTATATGTAAGTATAGTATAATAACAAACCTGTGGCGGACGTATGTCACGTAGTCTGACTGTCAGCTCGCTGAATTTAGGTCGATTGTTAGGCTCTTGTGACCAACATTCTAACATCATAGAATAATATGCTTGGGGACAGCATGGAGGACATTCCAGCCTCTAAAATGTTATATTAAGCATTATTATTGTATATTTAAAACAAAACAAAGTGCATATTATATTTAAATAAGCGATATTTCCACTGGTAACCTGTAAATTTAAAATGTTATTTAACTTAAGTATTTTTATTTTAAATGAACAATTCGCTTAAAAGTAAAATATTGATAAAATATATATATTACCTCAAAAACCATTGTAGACTTTAATCAATTTTAAATTTTTTTAAAATAAACAATGCGATAATATCCGTATAATGTAGTTTGATTTCAATGTATAACATTCGCGTAAAGGTAAGAAAGTATGAGCTACCTGTAGATTAGGAGTATCAATAGCTTCGAGGATTTGTTGTCCAGAGAACCCAGCCCATGGCTGAAAGCCATATGTGAACATTTCCCACAGGCAGACGGCGAAAGCCCATACGTCGCTTGCTGACGTAAAACGCAAAAATAAAATGCATTCTGGTGCACACCTGAGAATAAATTTACATATCAACATGTTTGATTACAAAAATAACTCAAATTTAAACAGTCCTTCAATGTGTAATATTTTCTTTTATGATCGTAGTGTTCATGTTATCAAAACGTAAACGTAGTTTCGTAAAGTTTGTGTAGTGTAAGCTCACCATGCCACTGGCAATTTGAGATTCACATTATAATTCGTTTGATAATAATCTTTCCCTACACCCAGCGCCCGGGATAGTCCAAAATCGGATATCTTCACTCTATCCTTGCTAAACACAAGGATATTTCTTGCCGCCAGGTCTCTGAAAACAATACAGTAAGTATAATACAAGTCTATTACACAATATATATAATATATTATATCCTACTAATATAATAAGGGATTCAATATAATGGCCATCTAAAATACTAATTGCACTGCAAAATATGTCCGTCTCCGTCGACTTAGTTTGATCTCTTTAAATATATTTTGCTGTACAATTAGTATTTTTGGTGGCACACAAAAATTGAGGAACAGTTAAATACTACCCATTATAAATGTGAACGTTTTTGAGGATGGATGGATGTTTGTTACTTTTACACACAAAAATGTTTACACGAAAGAATCCTCCCCACGGCGCACCCTGGAAGCAGCTAGTCACGGTAACGCAGTGTCTAGTCTGGCTAATTCTTTCAATTACAATCAAAGGCTCAAGGTCAATCACAACAACACCTAGAAGAGCTGCCAATACAGAAAGTCCCTCCCAAAGCCATAACAACAGGCAAAACACTGTATGCAGACCTGCTTTGATGGTTATCTCCATAAATATAGAAGAATGACACAAGATGCCATGTTATGCATATCTAAGAGACCCATCGCGACACTAATCAGCAGCGGCCACAGATACCTGGAATGTCCCTTATCGCCGAAATTTACCGTAATAAATATGGTAGTGCAGTTTTTGCCACTCCTGACGTTAGAATCCAATCTACTAACTCTAGCCAATATTGAAATCATCACAGTAGACACTGGCAGCTGCACAATAACGTCAATCAACAAACCACCTAAACATGAAAATAAAATAAAATAATGAAACTTTCAAGTTCTGTAAACCAGCGAACTTCGCCCATCGCTCGGCAAGAATCATCATTGGTGATCTTAATTAGTCACAGTATAGCTTGTGGCTATCAGAGAAACGACTCCAACGGTGATGCAGTTGAGGAATGGGCAGATAATGAAGACCTGACACTCCTATTTAACGCAAAACACCCTGCGTCATTTAATTGTCGAATGTGGAAACGCGGATACAACCCGGACCTCGTCTTTGTAAGTACAAATATCACCGCAAAGACCACTAAAAGCGTGTTAAACCCAATTCCAAGTAACCATCGACAAATAGCATGCAAAGTTAAAAAAAGTTGTGTCATCGAATAGTGTTATCTTTAGACGACGGCACTTCTCTAAGGCAAACTGGGAACAGTTCTCAAAATACATTGATACAGTTCTATCCCATGTAGAACCGACACCTCAAAACTATGACGAATTTATCAAAATTCTGAAACTTTGTCGCGACGGAACATCCCAAGAGGCTGCCGAATATCCTATATACCTGAACTGAACCCTGACTCCACCAGCTTTCTCAAGGAATATAACAAACTGTACGAATTAGATCCCTTCTCAAAAGAAACAATATCTACCGGTACAAGTCTGCGATCAGGGAACAACGCCAACAAAAGTGAACTTGACTCACAATAGCAAAAAGCATGGTCTACTTTCCAAAAGTTCACTGGAGACCCCCACCAGCCAACAAACTCGGGACAAGTAACACCAAAGCAAATAGCGCACCAACTACTACTTAACGGCAAATCCACACAACGCCTACCTAAACTGCCAAAACATGCACCGCTAAGTTCCCTCTCAGGTACATTGTGCAGCTCCTTCGCCCTCACGGATATAATCGTAGGTATAAAGGGACTTACTAATGGTAAAGCAGCCGGTTTTGACGATATCACGGTCGAACAGCTAAAACACCTAGGCCCAATTGCAGTATCCTGGCTACTTGCAATGTTCACCAAAAGCAAAAGTTATCGCCTTGCTTAAGCCAAGTAAACCATCATCTGACCTAAAAAGCTATCGTCATATATTTTTGCTCTGCCTCACGTTCAAGCTGTTCGAGAGACTGTTACTTGATCGGCTTACACCTGCCATCGAGCACAAGCTAATCCCCGAACAAGCTGGGTTCAGAACTGGTAAGTTTTGCAATAGCCAGGTGCTAAAGTTAACCCAATTTATAGAGAACGGCTATGAAAGCAAGAAAGTTATTAACGTTGTTTTATTTTTATCTTTCCGCAGCATACGATACTGTAAATTTCAAAAGGCTCCAAGCTAAAGTTAGCAACCTGGTCGAAGACAGGTTTTGTACGAATACTTGCTGAACTATTTAGAAACCGTCGTTTCCAAGTACACCTGGGCGAAAACAAAAGTACATGGCGCTAGCAAAGTAACCCACCCTGTACAACATCTACGCGAACGACCAACCGCGGCCGCCAAGTACAGAACGATTTGGGATATACGGACGATTTAGCTCTTGCAGCTCAAACTTCAAAGTTTGAAGAGGCTGAGGATATCTTATCAGCTGGACTTGATTCCCTTGGTGCCTACTACCGTGAAAACAGTCTGAAATTAAACTCGTAGACGACACTGAAACATGTGTATTCCACATCCGTAACCAACACGCTAGTTCGGTTAGCGTAGCTAGTCCCTTCACAACACATGGGAAGGAGTCCAGGTCCAGCACGCACTCACACCAAGATACCTGGACGTCCCACTTGATCGGGCTCTCACATACAAACACCACTGCCATAAAACTAAAATGAAAGTGGCTACACGTTACAACTTACTACGTCGCTTCATCTCAACTCATTGGGGAGCGTCACCACATGTCCTTCGTAGGACGGGAATAGCGCTCTGCTGCTCAGCTGGCGTATTCGCTGACCCCGTCTGGCACCGTAGTGCACACGCTGCAGCAGTGGACGTCGCCTTCAATGATACATGCAGAATAGTTACGGGCTACCTAAAATCGACACCGCTTAACACCTTATATCCACTGGCAGGTATAGCCCTACCAAGTGTTAGAAGGGATGTCACCTACTCGCTAGAAAAATCTAAACAAGAAGCTGACTCTCGACATCCCCTACACGACTACAGGATGGCTGAGGCCCGACTCAGGAACCGCAAGAGCTTTCTTCGATGTACGCAGCCTCTACATCCACCATCGCCTGACTTCCTGGACCCCAAGAAACTCTCCCACCGGGAAACGACCAACCCTGGCCAGTGTGGAAGTATTTAAACAGACTGCGAGCGCAAGTAGGACGTTGCAAAAATAATTTATGTAGATGGGGCATACTGGATCAGTCCCAAACTCACTGCGGCTGTGGTGCACCCAGTCAAATAATGATGCACGTATTGACCTGTCCAGCATGTCCTACATCCTGCACAAGTGCCGACCTCAACATCGCCACTATTAGCGCCAAAGCGGTCGCCGCTTTCAGGGCCAAGACCATTTGATAGCAAAAGGGGACAAGAGCATCGACTCGAAAAGAAGAAGAAGAGGCAAAAATTACTGAACGGATTTTGATGACATTTTACAGTAATATTGTTTATACATTTGAATAACAAATAGGCTACTTATACATCTATCTTAACACGAGCGAAGCGGCTGGCAAAATCTAACATATATATATACAAGTACATTGTAATGTCATGTTGTACATACCTATGTATCAGTCTTTTGTGTTCTAGGTAAAGCATGCCAAGACATATCTGTTCTGCAAACTCGCACAAGTTTTGCACACCAAAGTCGGCCCTAAGCGCTGTTTCGCGCAAACATTCAAGCAGCGACCGTAGCGGAGCCAGCTCCGTTACCTATACATGAAAAAATCATACATTACGAATGACCAAGTACATATATAAATAACAGCTCACGTTCAAAAAGTTACCTTAGTAAGCAATGCCACAATAATTAACAAGTATTATCTACATATGTTACTGTATTCCGAAAACCACAGGCTGATAAAATTTTACATTTCTCTAAAATAGGAATTTTCCAGAGCAGCCCTTCCATCTATTTATGTCGTTTTCTATTTAAAATGATAACACCCGCAATAAAGAATGGATTCTGTGTCGCAAGGGGCTTTACAAACATTCTGTTGGGACACACTACAGTGTATGCACACATACTTACCTATACGTAACCTATATAAGTAAGGCGTATGCACCGTCTCACCAGTCACGGGGTAATCGGGTAGCAGACGGTCGCGTCTTATTATAACTTTGTAATCACCTAAATTGTGAAAAGACAATATAATACTATTTACTTGATATCGGACATTTTATTGTACTCTCATATTCACCCGACCCGTGGCTCAATAATTCTCGGATTCTCTCGGACACAAAGAACACCCAGACTCGGAACAACTATTTGTGGATCACACAATTTTTGCTCGTGTGGGAATCGAACACACGACGCAGTGGCTGTATCGAGGTGACCACGAAAACCTCTACGCCATTCGTGCAGTCATACATGAATATCTTAGCAGATTATATTCGAATTTGCTCTTTCTAATACTATTCCCTACTTGAAATTTTCACTACTACAAAAGCCTTTGAAACAATGAACACAAAGAACATCTAGCCTTGGAATAACTAATAAATACGCTTATCAGATTTTTCTCCTTTAGGAATCGAACACGCAATACTCCAGACAAAAGAGTTCTCCCACAACCGAGTAGAACACAGCTGAATGGATTTGCATGTACATGTAGAAATATTCAGTTTATTTTCTTACAAAATGTTAAGTTGATATAAAGACATTCACATGAGTATTAAAATTAACGAATAAAGAAAGGCTGTTGCTAAGCACATAGAATAGAAGGGACAGTTAATTCGTCACTCGATACCATAAGTAGTAACAACTACTAGATATTTCGGCGCAGCGAAAAAATGCGACACAATGCGGCTACTACGCATGAGATCTCGGAATATTTCTGTTAAAAAATTGTCAGTTGCAGCTCGGAGTCGGGCAGGAGACGGCAAAATGCTCGCTCTCTACTACCATATATAAAAGAAAACCCACCAAACTGAAATTATTAGTCGCAATGTGGGTTTAATAGGCCTCTGCCAAGCCCTTAAGGATAGAGAGTAAGACTAAATATTTATGATACTATAAGGTGTGTCAAAACATATTTAACAGCAGTATGGCCAAGGAAGGCAAGAGCGCAAAACCTGGCCATACAAAAGCAAAATTTCAATTTATTTATTTAATCGGTGGCTGTTATTTAAACCAAAGTTTAATTCCGGTACTAATTAGTTCTCGGTTAGTTCATGTTTTGTTATAAAATCGAAGTTAATACCGTAATATGTTAAGACTTTCTAGTCCTAAAGATTTACTTAGTGCAAGATTTGTAATAAGACAGAATGAGTATTCCATATTCCCATATAAATATTCTGTGATAGTAACAACAAAATTATTTGAAAATGATTGCGTCTTTTTGTAGCAATGTCATCTGAGCTTAACAATAAGCTCATCATTATCGCGGAATTCGGAGTTCCATGTTAAGACCGCACGGAGAGCGGATACTACTACCTATAAATACTGACTAGTTGGGCAGTATTGTGCTGATTCTCAACGGAAAAAAATGTTGTGGGATTCACAAACAGTTGTTTCGAGTTCCGGTGTTCTATGTGTATGTTGTTTGAATGTTTGAAAAGCGACACAGAATATAAAACAAGTACAAAGCTGTATTAAAAAAAAAAGCTGACTATAGAAATTGTATAGAAAAAGATAAGAGAACACAAATTAACCTGCGAAGTCTTGGAATACCAGACATAATTGAAAACCTATTGTGTCTGGCTACCGGTATGCCGCTGCAAGTGAATAGGTTAAAAGAAACAAATTCTTACCAGCATCAGTGAATCGGAATGCAGGACGACGCCATACAAACGTACAATGCTCGGATGTTCGATGCTGTGCATCACAGCCGCCTCCTTGAGGAATTCGGTGGAATTTGATGTCATGCGCTCCTGGCCCAGGCATTTTATAGCCACCTGCAGCTTAAAAGTAAAACAAAATTAAATATTTGTCCTTAAAAGGAACTAGAATACCAATACTTTGTTTACCAGATCTTATGTTATAATAACACTTATATCAGTATTTCTATATCTCTTCCTTTTTGTAGTACAGAACGTATCAAACAACGGCGACGTTTATATATAATATTTAGCGCGGGAAATGCGTAGGTGCTTAATAAATTTAGATTCTCTAAAGCTTTCAAAACAATTACTAATATAATAATAATCTAAAATAAAATCTACTCATCTGAAATCCACAATTTATCGAACTATAACAGGCTAGTATTATTTTTATGCTTATCAAAGATCAGAAGAAAAGAGCACTTTTTAAACTTTCATGAGTTCTCTTTTATTGGAAGCGATGTCAATGTAGCAATGCAGTATCAATTCGTAACTATAAAACTGTACGCAAATAGAATAATAGTGTATCACGTTAATTGTTAGGTCCGCACGCGTCGTCCTGTCCCCTAGACAGTCTAGATAATGAAATCAATGGGCGGCTTTCCGCTCCCCTATGGTAGGCGCCCTAGGGCGAAAGCATATCAATCGCGCCTCACCCTAACTCCGCTACAGCTTCTATATCTATAGCCGAACACGGTCCGCGGTACTCGAAATCTGATCATTTAAGTGCAGTCCAACGAAAATAATAACAGGCATGTAGCAATTTACATTTAATACATTATGTGGGCGATAAGTACATCCAACTGCATTCGTGCCTACATAATAAAAAAAATTAGCTTCTAAAGTCACTGAAAAACCATGCTCCGTAAAATTCGCATTGATAAGATTACATTAGCATGAATAATACCCGTCAACCGCATATTTCAATGTGCAAGACTAACAAGATTGATATACAACCCTACACACACATTACTCATACAATACTATATGGTCACGGCTCATTGTTTCTTCAAATGCAGAAACATTTTTCTAAGAATGAAGCTCATGTGCAATTGGAGAAGTTGATTTTGAGCGAACGTCAGCCCTTCAGCGTGATTTAAAAACATGGTAGTCAGCAATGTCCTTTGGTGCAACTGATACATTATAAATATGAAAATATTAAATATGTAATACTTACTCTCCGAGTCCCTGTACTCCAAGTGCCTTGTTGCACCACACAAAACTGACCCTTCCCAAGTTCCTTGTTTATAGTTATGTCTTCGATACATATTATGTGTTTTGTAGGTCCTTTTACATTGTTTATGAAAATATTAAATAATACTTACTCTCTGAGTCCCTGTACTCCAAGTGCCTTGTTGCACCACACCAAACTGACCCTTCCCAAGTTCCTTGTTTATAGTTATGTCTTCGATACATATTATGTGTTTTGTAGGTCCTTTTACATTGTTGTCTTGAAATGGTTGGATATCCATTGGGATTGATGTATGTCCCTGGTAATACTGAAATAGAAATTGTAAATTTTAATTTACTATTTACCGAAATGCGTGTAATATGCGACAGCAGATAGTTGAAATAGTAAGCATTGAATTTTGTGTGCTTTGAGAGAACATCGACGCAAGTAAAAGTCCTAATCCTAACTAATGTCATAAATGCGAATGTTACAAACCCACATTCGCATTTATGACATTAGTTAGGATTAGGACTTTTACTTGCGTCGATGTTCTCTCAAAGCGTTACAGTTGTTACACGCTTTCACGCCTAAACTACTCGACCAATCATCATAAAACTATTGCATGTACGTAATCAGGAGTACAGAAAAGGACATAGGGTACATTTCATTCAGGGAAAAGTTATTTTCCCGAGGGATAAAAAATTTACATAGCATAATTTAATTTACGCGTGCGCAGCTGCGTGCAAAATCTAGTCATCTATAATTTGTAGCGTATATCAAGGGACAAGCAGATGGGCGGTGACTACCGGATAAGTCTGGTGCTCACCCTAGGATGTCAAATTACAATTCAAAACCTAGTGTTGTATGAATATATACAACCATCGCTGTTTAGAGGCCGGACACGTCCTAAAATACAATCCAAGATACCTACCCTAACGTCAACAATCGTATGTCACCGAAATGTATTAATCTGTTGCAGGATAATTCCAAACACGCTGATTTCAGTGCTAATATCTCTATCGTTTTACTAAACAAATCCGCCGATTTTTTAAAGTAAAATATTACGTTTCAATTTAATCTCGGTTTTCGATACCATACTAGGGTTTTATTTAATAAAAATCTTTTGCAAATTTACTTATCCAGACTTTATTCAAAAAATATACGATTTCAAAGCAGTAGGCATTTTTATATTATTGAGGTACTATATTATTGCTGTCACCGTAGTGATTCGATTCTGTTTACAGTCGTTGTAAACGCATTTTCTTACTACAACTTTGTTTGTCTACAATACTGCATAACTATGCAGTGCTTATTGGACTATAATCTAGTTAGAATTACCTATAGTAAAGTCCACGAAACGAGAGAAATTATCTAAAATACTTCCTTTTTTAAGGTACGTTACAACAGTGAGTTATAATTAAGTCCATCCTATTCTCTCACACGCCATGCCGTGAGAGAAGTAACAAAAGTGGCTGTTGTCATGTCATCCTGAGTACCGGCATCCAATTAGTCCACGAGACGTCAAGATTTAATGCGTGTCAGTATTAAACCTATTTTTTGAAATTAGTCTTCCTCATAAGTATATGAAAAAAATAACTGTCATTCCATATCTCTATATATCTTCCATATCATCTAATTACCGTGAATTAATAATAAAATATAGTTTGTTTCTATATATTTATCATTACTTTTGTTACTTATTTAATAAATATCTGTTAAAGATACGAACTTTTAAACGTGACTGATTCATTCTGTTATTACTTACGGATGCAAATGAAAACTTTGACAGAAATATTAGAAATTAAAGTATCACACAGTCACCCGTGTGTACAACGAGGTATGGTTTGATTGACAACTATGGACTTTTTAACTTTTTTATGTATCTATGTAACGGAATCTTTGAACGTGATTTTCACCCCTTTCAAACCGACGGTTTGATTCGAAACATTGCACACTTATCAAGGACCGATGACAATACAACAGTTAAGAAAAAAATTGTAAGTTTTAAAAGTAAAAATAAATAATAGTATAAAAAACTACAAAGCAAGCTTTATTAAAAAGCCAAACTAAAAAGTAGAAAATCATTAAATAATTGTAATGTAAAGAAGTCTGGGTGCTTTCTAAGATATTTTGATAACGCTAAACTGATTTCTATAATTTTTTTTAAGTGATAGTTAAAGTGATAGTTAGATAGACGGAAAGAATATGTTAATTGAAATTAAAACAACGTTTAAGTACGACTTAAAATCAACGAGAAAACCGAAACTTAAAAGAAAACGTAACGTTTATGTAGATAGTTATACATAAACAATCTCTTACGCCTGTAGCTCCGAAAGAGTAAGCAGATATATTTCAACCCTCAATTAGTCAGCTATGAGTCTACTAGTAAAAACAATTTATTAGGCTAGTCACAGTCTAATAAAATATTTGTGAAAACATAGTCGCTAAAACGTGAATTGCGATGCGATTATATCTGAATGTACTATGTACGTAAGGTATTAAAAATGTTTAAGTATAATATAATTACGTCTGCAGAGTAAGCCTCTGACTGCGATATCTAGAAATAGTTCTCAAACTTTCGCCCCTATTCCAAGACATGCACAGTGAATCAATATCGCGTCATTTATGTACTCCCTACTTCTTCCAGTGGCCTAAATTCTAATGAAGGTTATTGTCTTGCTTTTCTTATTCAGTAATGTAATATGGGTACTGGTAGTCCTAGCCATATATAATAATAATAATACCTCCGTTTTGCATCCATAGTTACTAGTATACCGGACCATCAAACAGTCATCCCTATAGCCCAAAAGTATTAGAGTACATATGTAGCAATAGTCCTGCGCCTGCTGTGGCTAGTACCACCGTAGTAGGTGTTCCAACACACTTTAGATTAAAACTTTCGAAGGGCCACTTCACGTTCGACCTATGTCTCTGTGTAAGCCCAAAGAATCAGATATTTTTCTAATATGTTAGAAAAATATTTGTGATAAGAGAAACATAATAATACATAGTACAAAGCAACACATCTTTATGTATTGTCTTTATTTTATTAGACAACGAATATAACTGAACTACTATTTGAAAGCAATAACTGAATCATTTTATAATCATTTTGTTTGTTTACAGTCGCACAATTCACTTATGTTGATGCACTGTTATAATGCCATTCGATGTTATTGTTTTTTGGACTATACAATTTCGTCCAGTTCGGTAATTAGACAACAATTATACCCTCAAATTACGAAGACTCACTTTGTATCCACATAAAACAATTAACACCTAGGGGAATTTGAGTGTTCAATGTTGTAAATAATACACATAATATAAGATTCATCTAAAACATATTTTGTGTTTAATGTAAGAAGCTACAGTCAATACAAAAAATATATTATAATAGTCTTACCTGTCTCCGTTTTAATTTAAAAACGACATTTCCTCTCCTGCTTTGAGAAGCGTGTAAAAACAACAGGATTTCTAAATTCTAAAATTGTACCTTACCAACTAATTGTTTTCAATTAAAGTACAAAAATATGTATTAAACAATTTTCGCTATTGATTGATCCTTTACATTAAATATAATAAAATATACTAACCGGTTCATGTTTTTTGTTAGAGCTGAGTAGCTTTCGAATCTTGGAAATGTATGGGTTTGGAAAATACTTGGAGAATATTTTCTTGTAACGCCTCTGTTCAGGGCGAGATAGACCAATCTGATCTAGATCCTCAGACACGACGAATTTCAACTGTGACAGTTTAGTAATTTTAAGAACATCTCTGTAACAAAGAGAAAAGCGTTTAAAATCCTAGCTAATATTATAAATGCGAAAGTGAGATTGTTTATTTGTTTGTTACGCTTTCACACCTTAACTACTCGACCGATCATCATGAAATTAATCAATCAATTTAATGCATAGACATTGTCAGGGGTACAGATTAGGACATAGGGTACCTTTCATCCAGAAAAATCAAGTTACTTTTTTTTTTACGTGGCTTATGATTTGACGCTTATCTCGCCGCGGGGCAACCGAGAGGTTATGTCGGGCTCACCGGGGAAAAGATATCCCGGTAATATCGACTAAACCTACGACGGTGTTCCTCGACATAACCATAGACGGCGAGGCCGCGCGAATCGCTTTCACATGTAATCGCGACCCCACCGTGGTTTCAGCCCGTCGCGCCGTGTGAAACGGCAGGCCACTTATACGAAAAATACTGCCGCCACTGTCCCCCTGGGCGGGGACAAAGACACGACACAAAGGCGCACGTGGGAAGCCGCGGATGAAATCTAGTAATATGTATACGCTACAAATAGTCTACCCTAGCCGGTATTGCTAAGGATTAAACATGTTAAATTGTCACCTTCAGACTCATTAACATCATATACTTATTATCCATTACATTAACTCTTTTTTGTTATTTAAACTGTTATTGAAAGCACTGACTTCAAACATTTTCTTTCGCATCGTACTGAACATTTCTATTCTATGCTGATTCCTAATTGGGACAATTATCCAATTGTAAAAAACATAAGGATTATAAGACTGTGTGTTATGATTGTCACTTCAGATTATTTACTTCGGGGCCTTTGTAATGTACTAACCCACAAATAACTACCGTAGAATATATACTTTGAATCGCGGGGTGACTTAGATAAAAACTTCGCTTTAGTTTTAAACTTAAATTGTGCGAATTCTCAACGTATCCCTTCAGTATTTCATTTATGGCTGGCAGCATTAGATAGGTAACATTGTCATTGTGTGTTCAATCGTTGTGGATGGATCCGTAGAGATTTGCGAAAAAATACATAAAATATGTGTTCTAGTTTTGCGTAATTTTTGTTCATGTTGGGGATACTTTCGATGGCCGTAATAAAAAAGGGGATCCATAGTTTAAAGTTGATTACTGACATTTTATTATTTTCTCTAAAAATAATCCAACAAGTAATATTTTTATTAAAAAATCGTCAGTACATACAAAACCGATATTTACATATTTTTCGCTCGCATATTTTAAGAAACATATAGTTTTAATCTCGATTCTACCTTCTAATTGATAACAGTCATCCCCTTCTACCAGTATTAAAAATTGTATGTAACATAAAGTATTGAAATATTGCCTTGTTCATTTTCCATAATTAGACCTAGCAATCCACAATGTTTAAATAAATATTCTGTAGTTTAACTAGTTTATTAAATAAAAGTATGCTAACCTAAGATTAAATTTTGAATTATATAAAGCCAGTCAAATAAGCAGAAAAAGGGTTTCACCTCGGAATGAGAGATAATAAGCTGAAAACACGTGTATTTCATTTCGGTGTTCTAAAAGTTATCTCAGAAGTCTCATAGAATCTCGTGTCAGCGCCGTCAGTTATTCAAGATCAAAGGTCACAAAAATCAGTATTTTGCGATTATCTCGGTTTCTATAGCTCCAAAGATATTAGTATGTATTATAAAATTGTAGAGCATAAAATTGCAACAAATTTTGTATAAAAAATATTTCATATGTCCAACCGTTTTTGAGATAGAGGGCGGAGAGTCCGCAGCGCTCAGCCATACTCACTGTAAACGTAATGCAAACCGTGAATCTCAGTAAATAATACCTTGTAATAAAGTTATTAAATTATTGAAATATCTATATATTGTTATATAAATTAACAATAAATAATTTGTATTATTTATTAGTTAATACATTATATATAATAACATTTTGCATATATCTTAATTTTTATTTGATAATACCCACTTTGTGTAATTAAAAAGTACCTAATTAGATAAAATACTTATTGTATATCTTAAATTTATATCAATTTATTTAAAGTAGAGTTTAAGTAGAAATAAAACGAGTAAATATATTGAAATGAAGTAAAAATATATAAATCTTTAATTATTAATTTGTTATTATTATTAATTAAATTCAAGTCAATTAATTCTGTATTTAAAATTAACTGAAATATTTATGATAGTACTATCTTACACAGAGTTTCATTTACGGATAAAAATTGTTATTATTTTCCGTCATTTATAAAATCGATTACTTGATGTAGATATACTAAATCACAATTCTACACCCGGTATAAGAAAATATATGAAGTCCCTAAATGCTAAATAAATAATGTACCCACAATGTTAATCACTATATAATAAAAATCCAAAATCTGCAAAAACTGCAATGCAACCTCAGTAGCTGGTGCTGACCTTTAAAACTTATTAGAATTTGATTCGCTTTAACACCTTACAATGTTACACATATGCACACCCATAAATATGTTGTAACCAATCACTGTAGTACAAATTGAAAGAGATGTGTCCAGCAACGGATTCCAGCTGGATGGATGCCAGTTAGTATTCTATCCATTTTAATATAACATAACAATGAATTTCATATGAATTTAATATTTATTCTTTGGATATTTGTGTTTAATTACCAGCTTACATCTCAAAATTGATGATTTTCTAATAATAATATTATTATTAGAAATATAAAATATGTTTAAAGAACAAGTGATTGGAGTATTAATTCTTATTTGTACACAAAGTGTGTAATTAATTTATAATTTTGATTATATAATCAAAATGAATGTAATTAATTTATAATTTTGATTATTAGTACAAATAAGAATTAATACTACAATCACTTGCTTTTTTAACATACATCACGAGATGAATACAATGTATTCCGAGAGAATCATAAATCCAGAATACTATGAGAAAATCTGTAAAATGACATTGAATTGTGTCCAGTAAATATACCCCAAATTGTAATTATTAATATAATCTAAAATATTTCTGAATGTACATGTAAAATATTCCCCTTAATAACTTTTCCGAAGTGCTCTGCACATACTCCAGAAACACATGTATGCAGTCCACCTCTTACTGACAAGTAAGATATCAGCATTGCTTATGATTGAAATACCAGTTTAATTCATATTGTCCATAGTTTATGGCCAAGCCAACAATAAGGTTGCTGACAACTCTACCACTGCAACAAATTACAAAACTAAGGGACTACTCACAATTATTCAGCTCCATTCGCGTTTTGCTAAACGATTTTAGTCCCATTTATACAGTTTTGCTTCTATTAGCCGCGTACAGCGTCGTAAAAATGAGAAAAGCTGTCATAGCGTGTTATCTGTGCTGAAACGCTTCTATCTACTGCCTACGGCGCTGAATAGGCTGCAAAGATGGTAATGAGAATATTTTTGCTCCAGCAATATAAGTTTATCTTCGTCCATAATTTTATTTCTTAACATAAAATAATTACTTTATAACACGTCCAAACTCTCTCAATCCTTGCGTGCATAATGATTACGTAATCATAAATCAAATCTATGCAGGAACTATGCAGGTCGCAACTTGTCGACAAGGAGTCGGGAACCATCCGTTTACAGATACAGCGCTGTTCCGCCGCTAAACGTGGACGTCCTCGTCGACAAGTTGCGACCGCGTACAGTACCGTACAGCCCTGAACGCGGCAGAACAGCACTGAATGCGGCAGAACAGCGCTTAACGCGGCAGAACAGCGCTTAAAGCGGCAGAACAGTGCTGAACTCTATCTATAGAATTCGCATGACGAAAACACATTTGTCCTGATTTTATGCCTATTTGCCGCGAATGCTGAATAAACGCGGAAAGCTGAACGGATGCGTACGCATCTCCATACAAAATTGTTGTTTTCTATGGACAAAAGCTGAATAAATGTGAGTAGTCCCTAACTCTTCTATCCGCTGATCAGTCAGAAATCAGTACCAACTTTAAAATCTCTAAAATACAGACAAGTTACATATTATAAAGAGCACACTGCAGGAATCACAACAAGGTAGTATGACTGCAATGTTCACAAACAAAACTAACAAATATCTGACAAGTTACACATAATCAATTGGAACACACTCTAGGAACCACAACAATGTTATTTGACTGTAATGTTGACTAACAATAGTAGCAAACTTGCTCGCATCCCGCCTCTTACTGACAAGTTTGATATAATCAATAGACACTGCAGGAACCACAACAATGTTATTTGACTGTAATGTTAATAATAGGTCTTTACCTATGAAATTGCCGTTCTGCCGTACTGGCCATTTGAAATCAAAATATTTTTTTTTGGCTAATGTTTCTCATTTCAAATTGATTTTATTTAAAACATGGATTTCTGTTTTCTAAAATCGTCATTTGTTTAATAGGTGTTTTGTTTTCATCGCAATCGAACATTTTTCGTCATTATGGATACGTTAAAAATTCGAGTAATTATGGAGTATGAGTACCGTCGTGGCAGCAAAGCGGCACAAGCGGCACGCAACATCAACGACGTTTACGGAGCGAACACTACAAACGAACGCACCACCCGTTATTGGTTTGCCCGCTTCCGTTCTGGAAATTTTGACCTGAAAAATGAACCCTGTCGTCCGAAAACTTTGGTCGACAATAACGGATTAAAGGCGATTGTGAAAGCTGATGATACTCAATCTACGGCTGAATTAGCAGCAGCTTTCGACGTTAGCATCGAAACAATATTGGTCCATTTGCGTCAAATTAGAAAGGTAAAAAAGCTTGACAAATGGGTACCCCACGAACTCAATGATTGCCAGCGCGAAGTACGCGTCGAGACGTGCCTTGCACTGCTCAACAGGCATACAAATGAAGGACTTTTGAACCGCATTGTTACTTGTGACGAGAAATGGATCCTGTTCAATAATCGTAAGCGCTCAGCAAGTTGGTTGGACCCTGGTTCAGCACCCAAACAATGCCCTAAACGAAAACTTACCCCTAAAAAAGTGATGGTCACTGTTTGGTGGTCTAACGCCGGTGTAATTCATCACAGCTTCTTACCAAACGGGACGAGCATTACTGCAGATGTGTACTGTGAAGAACTGAACACAATGATGGAGAAGCTCGCACGTCTCCAACCAGCTTTGGTCAATCGTTCGGCTCCACTGCTGCTGCACGACAACGCGCGACCTCATACTGCACAGCAGACGGTCTACAAGCTACAAGAGCTGGGGTTGGAAGTTCTCCGTCATCCGCCGTACTCACCAGAACTTGCGCCTACAGACTTCTACATATTCCAGAATTTGGATAACTTCTTGGCGGGAAAAAAATTCAACACCCGAGAGGCAATACAAAATGCCTTTGAAGAATTTGTTGCCTCCCGTCCAGCTGATTTCTTCAAGAATTACATCATAAGCTACCAATGCGTTGGCAAAGATGAATTGATTGCATAGATGATTACTTTGATTAATAGAAGTAAAAAATATAGATAAAATACGCTTAATTTATTTCATGAAAAACGACAATTTCATAGGTAAAGACCTAATATAAACATGTTCACAGGACGCCTCTTACTGACAAGTTAGATATAATCAATAGACACAAGGCAGAAACCACAACAATGTTATTTGGCTGCAATGTTAGCACAAGCATGTTCTCAGCCTGCATTGTATTGGCAAATTAGATATTAGCTATAGGAACACACTGCAGGAATGACAAGGATGTTATTTAGCTGTAATGTTAATGCAAATATATTCTCAGCCTATATAGTAACAAGTAAGATAATAGCAATATCAAGTTACCATAGGAAAAACAAAATGATCTTAGGTTGCAATTTTAACATTTTACTTATCAAGGCTTTAGCCTGATATCAGTAAATTAATAGTAAGTACAGTGTTTATATCCTACTGTCCTGCACGTTTCATTAATGGAAATGAGAAATTAATGAGTAACACTAAAACTAAATAGTTTTAGTCTTAAATATAGCCAGCTAAATTTACTTCAGGACATTTACCATAATCATTATTTTGCACTGTATGTTTTGATTTGTAACAATATCAATATTGTATTATGTGATAATATGTACATTAAGCAGCTTGAAAGCTTAATCCAATCGAAGTATCCAGATTGATACCATATATTTTGAATCTAATGTTATTTCATACAGTTAGGTAACAATTGTCAATTTAACATACAAAAGTTAAAGAAAGCACCAGTTAACTGTGAAGTGTGCCAATCTTCTAGCTCAGCAATCCACCACACTATTGTTTCGATGCAATTGTTAGACTGAGCTTAAGCCATGTATGCTAATAAGGACATTGAGGTTTCCTATGTGCTTGTTATAATAATGAATTATGGTTTACAAATTACCATTGCAGTAATATTTGCTACTTTCTTTGATTTAGTTTAATTTAAATCATAGCTCATCCTAGTATTTCATATCATAAACCTATGCTTATGACATGAATTATTATTATTCCAAATCCAAATGTAACTTAAGTAAGACGTTTTTAATGCCTATGCATTAAAGATTTCTTACTTAATTTACATTTGAATTTTGTTAAAATATCTTATTAAAGTATACTACACTAGCAACCTGTGGTGAATGGGACTTCGCACCATACAAAACCTTAACAAATTATATACCTAAACCTTGTCCATGAATCACTCTGTCTATTGGTGGAATACTCATTAAAATCTGTTCAGTCGAACATACAGATAAACGTGGCAAGGGACTTTGTTTTATAATATGATATTTAGGTTTTAATCTATCACAATTTTGGTAAAGAGTTTGGTGGGAAATTTATTTAGAACAGAACAAATAAAATAAAAATAAAATGAACAATGGAAAATGCAATATTTAAGAAGTTCTTGTTAGAACATCAAATTAAACACAATTGTCAATATGAATTTACCATAAAATTTAAGTATTCATATGAACTCTACTTCTCCTTTAGCAATTAAAAAAGCCCTAACCAAAATCCCAAAATACTATAGAATTCTTATACAAAAATGATTACTGTGTTCCATGTAAGTCACAACATTTACAAGAAATACCAATCCAAATCCTTTTTAAAGGGAAATACTTTTAGTATGCAGGCAAGCCAAGTGCTTATTTGCCACTGAGGTAGTGTATAGTAAAACAAGAGCTTAGTTGTTTTTTTTCCACCACAGAATTGATTGCTTGTGGACTTGCTATAATTAGCAGCTAACCCGATTGAATCAGCCACTGACTATCGTCAGTTATATCATTCATAATGTTTGCTGCTACAACGTTATGAACTATTAATATAAGTAGTAATCAATGCTTGGTGCTCTGCTTTGTTAGCATCACTTCTGTGATGCCAAAAAACACAATCAAGTGGTAAAACATTTTGGTAGTGTGTGCATGTAATAGTCTTGGTAGTACAATACCAAAAGCATTATATGCATATTGTCACCTAAGTTAAAAGAAAAGTAGGCAAACAAATGTAGCAGCAGAAGGTATTAAACCAACTCATAATGGACAAACAGTATGGGGACTGCTAAGTTTATGTTGATATTCTGTGCAAGGGTAGTACTGCCCAGCCTACTTGAGCCGACCAATTCATGCTGAAAGCAGCTCAACTACAATTCTTTTTCTGAATAGCGAGTTTTAGCATTATATTTTATTGTTAGTTTAGATGAGTCTAAAGATACTAATGTGTAGTGTAGTATATGTGCTTCAATATCAACATGATCACAAATTACAGTCTGTTGTCAGTTATGTTAAGGGACATAGTAAATTCTGAAATCAATAATTTGCTTGGGCTTCAGATAGCAATAAGTCGACAGGAAAATCGCCGAGTGCAGACATAGTAATTTAAAATCGCAGTTACAAATAATGGGCGCAGGAAGTAAATTTACACGAAACATTTGACTACAGGGAAAGTCCAGTAACTTTACGCCAGCAAAGTAGTTTATATGCATAATATATAAATATTGTGTATATATATATATAAATATAAAGTATAAAATTACCTAAACAAGTCAGAATATTGCTGTAGTTCTGCTTCTTCAAGAAAATCATTCAAGGTGTGATGATGTTTGCCAATATTTTCTGAAAACAAATAACAAGTCTCGTAAAAAATGAGCAAACAGTATTTTAATAACTAAAACTGCTTATTTTGTTATTGACTTACCCATCACACGTTGATAAAAGAACTATATCATTAGAATAAATACTATTTAAAATTAAATATAAATAGAAAAGCAATAAAATGTTTACTATTTCTTGGAGTTCTGTGTGATTGACTCAGTAGATGTAAAGAAATATATCACGTCAATAAATCAATACATTAGGGCTGCAGAAGCCGACGCCTTGGCTCAGCCATAAACAAAATAGTCGATTCTACAGATCCAATTCATCAATGCTATAAAATCTAAAAGCTGTAATATATAATAATGTCCAAATGACTCAATTTGGATAATATTTATCTTATGTATTCGATCCTATTTTAATATTATTATGTTATTCTCGTTATGAGAAAACTGCAGCATTATTATATTATCTATCGTAGCGGCCTAGAAAGAAAATTAAAAGTGAATTTAGTAATCGCGTTGAAAAAGATTAATTAAACTATAATACAGCGTCGTATGTTTTAAAAACGATTTTATGATTATTATTTGTTGTATTTAACCATATCCTTAATCTAATCCTAATAATATAATAAACGAGAATGTGAATTTGTTTGTTTGTTACGCTTTAACGCCTTAGTTAATGTGAAATTTTATGAAGATCGGTCAAGTAACTAATTGACCGTTCATTTCTAGATTAAAGGTGCGTGAAAACGTAAGAAACCAACAAACTTACATTCGCTTTTATAAATAATAATATTATTGTATGTATAATATGTAATATGTATATTACAAAAAAAAAAAAAAGTATATATGTATGTTTATCCATTGTCTAGTATCCATAGTACAAGCTCTGCTTAGTTTGGGCTAGATAGTGTTGTGTGTATGTGGTAGAATATTATTATTATTATTATTATTATATTATTATTATTATACCCTACGATGAAGTAATTAAAATTTACTGACGCTTATAGATAAAATTATCAAAATACTAATCTAAACAATTGTTACAAAAAGTGGTTCACCGTTAAACCATGAACCATGGAAAATATTTTATTAAACTTTTAGTACATACATTTTAGTAGATTAGCGATTATGGTATAAAGTAAGTGTCAAACAAAGATTAACTAGGTATCTCTCCCTACCATCTGACAGCAGATGTCTATTGGTGTTACCATAAAAACGAATTTACACTGGTTTGCTTAGAAAAAATATCTTGTTTACTTGTCATCATGTGTTCAGAAATATTTTATCTATTAAATTGTTGAGAAAATCAAATGAAATTACATTTTACTAATATAGTTTTAGAGTTTCTAATTTGAAAGATAGTAGATAAAAAAATTGTACATGGCAGCATTCATAACTACTTTGCAAATATGGCGTAGAGTCGTACAAAATGCAGTGGGAGATATTTGTTATACTTGTCAATTCTGAATCTTAAATAAAAAAGACATGTACCTAGGATAAAACTTTTTCAATCTATTATAGTGAGATAGCCGAGTTAACAGTGAAATGTGAATTTTACGCAATGTAGGTACAATATTAATATATTCTAAAATCAAAATAAGTTAGGAATTTCACATCTTATCGTTACGCCGTTTATTCGTTTGTTTTTAGTAAAACGATATTTTGTTTACGTATAGTCGTTTAGCTTTTGTCTAGCGACAACAGTCCCATTGTAAGTTGAATTTTGGTGCAGTTTTGTCAAGACAGGTTTATGATTACAATTAGTCAGGCATAGTATCAAAGGGTTTATTACTTTTTTAACTTTATGTTTAGTGCATTTTGTAAACTTGGTATAAGATAAATATATTAAAAATAATATATGTTCAGTGCATTTTGTAAGCTTGGTATGAGATAAATATATTAAAAATAATATAATAATATGTATTCATCTACAATACGGTATGTTAGTTTAGGTTTAGATGTGTTTGTTAAAATAGAATTACATGCTATGGACTCTAAGTTAATTGCTGGAGAAGAAAAAAGAAGCATGCTGGTCAGCAACCTAATTCACCGAAATTCTAAGGTGAGTATTTATTATTTAACTTTATCTTTCAGCATGCAACACTTCTCTAATAAATTAGCATCAATAAATCATGCAGTTAAATATACAAAAAATTATTCCAAATTATTAATTAATAAATAATTGTTTGTATTCTTGAAATTATTCAGATTTTATTATTTGATTAATTTTATAACAGTTGGTGTAACCAATATTACATAGAAGAAGAATATTTTCAGTAATATTCTTCCTGTATTACGGTTATTGAAAATATGCATTGTATTAGTTTCAAATGTATTATTTTTATTGAGGCCTCTATTTACAGTAGACATTTTTACCCATGATTGTGTCATGACTAATTGTTATGTAAATGCAACATCATTTATACGTAGAACAAAAGGCTTGACAATTACCTCTCATTAAGGATGCCATCATGCAACATTAAATATTGAAGTCATCAATACATTGTCTGTGAACAGGTGCTAAGTTTGGGTACAGGAAAATAGAGATTGTGACTCTAGCTTGCGTAAGTGATTCCATTCTGGCTGACGATAACCATTTAGTAATGATCAGTATTTAAGCTTCAGTAAAAATTGGTATAATCATTATGTGATTATATCAATTTTTCAAACAAAGTTGAAGTTGTTAAAGTCAATAGCACTAATTTCTGCAGCCACTTTCCTAAAATATTTTAATGTTATTTTCCCTCATTTTATATATTTGAGTGTTGTCCAAAATAAATAAAAAGAAAAACATGTTGGAATACATGTTTTTCTTTTTATTTATTTTATAAATATATTATTTTATATATAATTTAATATCAGTAAGTAAATACTTATCAAATATGTTGCTACCATATAGAATAATATTATGCATCTGATTATGACTCTTATTACCATACTCATAAAGTTGTCTGTGTATAGTCGATAAATTGAAATAATATACAAATTGATCTAGAATTCTAGATGGATAAAATCTGGTTTGCCTTAAATGTCATTTATGTTGGTATTGATCAAAACTATAATATTTTGTATCAACAGTTGCTTCTTTTATAATTGAATGTATAGAAAATGCAAATGAAATACTAATTAAATATTTATCAGTGACAACAATGGTTTTATAGATTCTAAACAACTGGTTATTGATGTTATAGTAGTGTGAATAGAGCCTAATGGCTATGACTATTGTGGTTTGTGGAATCATCTATGGCGAATAAATGCAGTGTATTGTGTATTAATCGCATGCAATACAATTCCTGTATTATTTCGAGCTATCCATGTATAAAAGTTACTGCAGTAGTACATATGTACATACAATATAATCTCGCAAACGTCACTAAAGCCGCACATGTGTTGCCTCCTCCTAATTGGCCATATGGTGCATCCCTGCTCGGAAGAACATATACGTCGTATATCTAGTTTATTGACCCAAACACGATTTACTATTCTTATCTCAAAAATATAAGGTTAAAATCACCTAGATCGCAGATGTTACATCTTATGCAAAAATTACGCACTAAGTTTATTCGATATTCAATAATTCATATTTGACGCTTATAGAATTATTTATATGAAGTGTATCATATGTATCGTCAATATGTGATAACGACTAACTTTAATTCTCCATTATAACATTGTTTTGCCCACTTAACCATCCATTCCCCTTTATAGTATTGCGATATACCTAACAGGTAAAAGTTATGTATGCTGTGTAGATAGCGAGATAACACAACCAGATAATTGCCGCGTAAAATGAGAAGCACTAACTTCCAGTTATATAGAATTAGTAGAAACCTAAAGACTGTTACTGAACATCCTAGTTCTATACAGTTATCATTATCGCTCGTATTTGCGCACAGCGCTCATGTAAATTACAAAATTACGTCATAATCTCGGTATTAGTTCAACGATCCATTTATCAGTTTGAGCTCCGTAACCCAGGGCAACAGTTACGCTATAGAGCCTTTTTCGCGCTACCCGATCCGACACCTTCACGACGCCGATCTCGTGAATAAAGCTGAACATATTGAATAGAGCAAAACATTCAATAACCGGTGCAATATCCGTGACGTACATACATCATTGTGATGACGCAACGTGTCTTGTGACTTGTATAATGCATTTTCGTCTCTTTTGCTAATTAGTTACACAGACCGCATCAAAATCTGTGAATCAGACCGCATCAGATTAATACCTCAACACTGTAAATTCAGTGCTATATTTATAGAACAAGATATCTTTTCATCCTGATCTTACTCTATAACAGACGCCGTAATGCACTGTTTAAATGATGAGAAAGTACTATTTTTGTAAACTGGTCTTATAGCTGCGCCTCGATCCATGGGATTATGGGTCGTCGGGCTTAAAACACGTTTCTCCAGCATTACGCGATAGTAGTGTACACACAGTTCTATCTAGGTCTTACGAATTTAAGACTTTAGTAAGCGGCACCGCTGCAGTATTAAATAATAAATGAACCTCGTAAACACATTTATTGCATTCAAGCTGTCGAGAATAAAAGCCGAAGTATGTTTTGTTTTGGTATTTTTATCTTAACAATTGTGTCTTGTTTAAAAATAATATTGGTACTTAAGTACTAATATTAGTCGTACAAATCTCTTCTCTATCTGGCTACAATAAAGTTGAGAGGATTGAGTGGCGCACTATATCTAGTGCGCCACTCAATCCTCCTATCCTATCCAGCGCATCACCACTTCCCGAGCTCTCAAAGTCTCTTTGACGATTATTTCTCGACTGTGCAAAGTATGCTATACTACAGGCGCATTCGGTTTAAAGATGTGCATCCAGACAAAACTTTCGTATTGAAATACCAACTAAGCTTTGAACGAAAAGTATGTAAATAATGGTTTATTTCAATCATTTATCGTATAATTTTATCAACGCAAGCTTATATTTTGTTGAAATTAATGTTTTGAGTCAAAATATAAGAATGCCAGGTATCCGGATGAAATACTTTAACGTCCACAAGTATAAGTTAAATGTTTGTTTATCTAATGAAGGTGTTAGTGTATACGCATGGCTAACAATAGTTCTTGAACAATCAGGAAGAGGTGATGTCGTCGGCGGCCTTGATTGTCCCGTCAGTGTTTTCATAGAAATAAAAACATTCTAACATTCTACCCCTGAAACAATGATCGATTATTCTTCAGTGAGTGGCGTATAACGAGCAGGGAAATGTTTTGATAATTATGGTCTAAATCACTCGTTTGAATTCTCGTGTATCGATTACGTATGTACATATTTCATTCACTGTATAATAGAATAGAGTATATTGAGAGCGAAATTGATGATGCAGTGCGTCTTACAACCTAATGCTAATATTTTTACCAATAACATTACAGCATTAAAAATTAGCTGCCGCAATGCATGCTATTAACATGCACTTCGTTTATAACTTGCGCCATACTATCGAGATAACCCACTTATTGTAGAGTACTCAGTGTTCGAAGAGATGACATCAACACGGTAGAAAATTAAAATGTGAGTTTCTTTTATGCGATATACATATACTAAATAGCTTTATAGTTTCATTATATTTTAAATTCATTTGTCATAGGGCTATTTATCTGAACTAGCGGTCGCCTAGTGGTCAAAATTCGACTATAAAAGATTGAAATTTTAAGTTTGATCGTTATTAAGGTCATTTAAGGTTTTATTGTCTTTAACTTTACCCTTATAATCACATTTCATTTAGATTTAGCCAAGGTTATACAGGTTAATTTACCTATCTTTTTCAAACAAATTATTATTTACTAAACCAAACTCTTTTATTGACGATATTCCTAAGCTTGCTATTTTATTTCTTTTTTCTTTATTACATATAAATACGTAAATATATTATAATATAAATAGTATATAAATCATTCCAATCCGTGCAGTTTGAAATTATTCATCATTAAAATATTACTGAGAATTATATATACAGGGTGATTTTGAAATCGTGTAATTCCTTTTAACCACGCATTCTACTGGTGATATAGAATAACCCTGACCATATTTTTATTTAATTAGATTTATTTTTTTGAAAAATTATTATTCCGTTTTTTTCGTGAAATGGTGTCAGATAGTCATATGTTAACCAACAGAGGCAATTTTAATTTTTTACTAATTAAAATAAAAAATCATATTAATAATTAATGTCGTAAATAATAACGGGCGGTCCTTTTTATTGCCCCTTATTATTTACGACATCAGTTATTGTTATGTTATTATTTTTAAATTAAAAAAATATTAAGATTGTGTCAAGTGGTTAAAATATGACTATATGAAATCATTTCATGAAAAAAATCTGTACTCTAATTTTGCCGAAACCATTATTCTAATTAAGAAAAAATATGGTCAGGGTTATTCTATATCACCAGTAGAATGCGTGGTTAAAAGGAATTACACGATTTCAAAATCACCCTGTATATATTATGTCATTATATGTAACCATGGTTACGAAGGGTCAGTACCCATTGGTCCTGAAATTCGCACCCTGTGCCCATTCGTCCCGTCAAATATTTGAGGTGCCCACTCGTCCCCTGATATATTATTTATTTAAAAATCATTTATATTTCCCATTCACTCTACTATGGCTTGTTTTCTATCAGGGTACCAAAGGGCACCTCAGCGGGTGCCGATTCTATAACTTTTATTCCATGAGACGAGTGGGTACCTTAAAAATAAATTAATATTGATTGGTCTCCTACCAGGGGACCAATGGGCACCTATATAGGTGCCGAATATACAACTTTTATTCTGGGGGACGAATATTAGGGGACCAACGGGTCACGACCCGTAACGAATATTATTAGATCAGCTGAACAATGCCGAAATACTACGAACGCGATTCGACTGCCTGTGTCAAATGCATGGCTGTGTGCGTGTAGTGTTTTTTCATTAATTTAATGTATTTCTAATGCATATTTTATAAAAATATTAGCATTCGACCCTTCTTCTCCATATAAACTTTAACTGTGCCAAATTCCATACTCCACCGCACGGGCAATTTTCGTAAAAAGGGGCACAAAGTTTTGCTTCCCGTATTAATATACAGGCTGATTTTGAAATCGTGTAATTCCTTTTAACCACGCATTCTACTGGTGGTATAGAATAACCCTGACCATATTTTTTTACTAGAATTATTTTTTGGAAATATTAATGGCGTGGTGGTTAGTGTAACCGACTGCCACGCCTGAGGTCGCGGGTTCGATTCCCGCACAAGTCAAACATTTGTGTGCATGAACATGGATGTTTGTCTTGGTCTGGGTGTTTCTATGTATAATATGTATGTATTTACAAAAAAAAAGTATATATGTATGTTTATCCATTGTCTAGTACCCATAGTACAAGCTCTGCTTAGTTTGGGCTAGACGGTGCTGTGTGTATGTGGTAGAATATTATTATTATTATTATATTGTCATCTGTTTACGCGAATGTTATTCATTGAAATTAAACTACTATGTATATACGGATTTTATCGCGTTGTTTATTTAACACTGTACCTATTACATAATTTTGAAAACTGTTACACTACTACTACTATTAAATTTTACTATTTTATAAGCTAATAAAATGATTAAAACTATTAAATCTATTTATATTCAGGTTTACACTTTCCCCGACGTTTCGGTTGCTTTTCAGCAGCCATGGTCACGGGGAGACTAAGATATTAGTTGTCTCAATGTTCCAGTGTAGTTATTTCTAAAGTACCCGAACATAATTTAATCTTTGGTGTTTCTATTTACGCAGATGAGCTTAAAGTATCATGAAGTCTAGCTGTGGTTTGCTTCTTCTTGGGTTTGACTATTTGAAGTACTGGATCCCAAGCTGGTGGTACATTCCAACCATATTCTCTATTGAAATTAGGATGTTTTTGATTTCAATAGCGTCGCGAAGCATCCTTGGTAGTAATCGGTGTTCTTTAGCGAGAATCTGTGGTTTGTAAAATCTCAGGTAGTGGTTGGTCCCCTGTTGTACATGTACACACACAGCAAACTTCAACGAGCGTTGGTGTTTTACATCAGCTATGTGTTCTTTTATGCTTCTCTTGGTTTGACCAATGTATGAGAGCCCGCAGTATAGACCCCTGCATCTTGTAAAGGTAATTTGGCACTTGACATTATTTCGTTAAATGGTGTCAGATAGTCATATGTTAACCACCAGAGGCAATTTAAATTTTTTACTAATTAAAATAAAATAACATATTAATAATTAATGTCGTAAATAATAACGGGCGGTCCTTTTTATTGCCCCTTATTATTTACGACATCAGTTATTGTTATGTTATTATTTTTAAATTAGTAAAATATTAAGTTTGTGTCGGTTGGTTAACATATGACTATCTGAAACCATTTCATGAAAAAAATCGGTACATTAATATCTCCAAAAACATGATGCCATTTAAAAAAAAATATGGTCAGCGTTATTCTATATCACCAGTAGAATGCGTGATTAAAAGGAATTACACGATTTCAACATCACCATGTATACCTAGATAGATTTCGTTTGAGTGCTTCAGAAACACACGAAATGTATACGTACTAATAGCTAACGTTGTTTCGATTTGAGTGCGACTGTTCGCATTTTTGTTTGTGACATGCTATATTATTGGTCGTATAATGCAGCATTCTAACGCGAATAATTTCAATATAATAAAAATAACTATGATTGACATATTTGCTGAAGTAGACCTATGTTTTATAGTTCTGACAGTTGGAGGTAATTATACAGCTGTAGTGACACCTGGGGCCTTATTACAAACTCTTATTGTCAGGCAGTATACGGCGCACAGTGGGCTGAAATTACGAAGTAAGGACTTAATGATTGTTATGGATTTTATTTGATTCTAGGGATCAATACAAGCCTTTTTGTTATTAATTTTTTTTATATATTTCTTGTAATTTTAGAGATATAGGATCCTAAACTTTGTATAAAATGAGATATTTGAAAAACAACTCTCTTCAGTACGTTGTTACATATCCTAATTAACGGACTACCTCATACATTTTATTCGGAATATAATAGATAATATTAAATTTCGTGACAATGTTTACTGATTTGGTATCAAACATTGATTTAGTTATAATATTCAGAGAAAGTGGAAGTTTAAAAAATAATAATGTGTTATACAATGCTAAAAAATCGAGATTACCTACGGAATTAAACCATAAAGACGATCAACTGCTAAAAGCTTTCTGTGCTAAATATTGCTATAGCCTTTAAAAAAAGGGGAAAATGTGCTTATAGTAAAGAGGATTTGTTTAGAAATAATAATAATGAATGGTTAGCATCCAAAATAAATTGGCCAGATTTTATTAAAAATGTCCTAAATGCACATCATGATGGCTCTGTTGCTAGTACATCAACTGAGTTTGTGGTACCTGAAAAAGTGTCCATCGCTACATCAACTATGGTAAGTCCAAGAAAACCATTTTCTGAATTAGGCCTTAAGCAAAAAAAGAGACGTAGTGAGCATATGTATACAACTATGACTTCAGAAGAAATATCTCATGCACATATTACAAAATTACGAGAAGATGGTAATGAAGATATTACTGAAATACTGGATCACTTACTTAAAAATCCACAAGATGTCCAAATAGTGAAATATAGGATGTTAGATAAAAATTAAAAACCACAATTTACTGCAAGTGAAGCTTTGGAACTTGTTTTGTCCCTTAAGTTGTCCAAGTGGCAATATAATACTATGACAAAGAGTATTGATGAAAAGATCATGGATCTATTCCCCTCTTACTACAGGGTCCAAATTGCAAAGCAAGAATGTTATCCACCAAAGAGTGATATTACTGTGACAGATACAGTAGCTAAAATAAAAATTGCTGTCGCTTTTAGATGTAACGACCAAGAGAATACTTATAACAATAGATAGTAACGAGTTTAAAGAAATGACGCTCATAAGCAAATGTGGATTTGATGGTGCTTCAAATCAGGTAAACTATAAACAAAGAATGTCCGCAGATAGTACAGAGAGAAGTGAGATTGATTCAAGTATATTTATGGTAAGTTTAGTACCAATCAAAATTGTTTCCGGAGACCAACTCATATGGGAGAATGATTCACCAAATTCAGCATTTTCATGTCGTCCTATTTTTTTCAAATTCCAAAAGGAAGATAATACTCCTCTTTTAAATGCAAAAAATGAAATAGAAGCAGAGATAAGTAATTTAAAAGAAATTGAAATTGAAGATATAAAAGTTTCACATTCAGTATTACTTACTATGATAGATGGCAAAGCAACGTCAGTCTTATGTGATTCATCAATTCAACGTTGTGATATATGTAAAGCAACTCCAAAAGAGATGAATAATTTGCCCTTAGTTTTGGCGGAAAAAGTCGATAGTAATTTATTTAAATATAGTATAACATCGTTACATATGTGGATACGTTTTATGGAGCGCATCCTTCATATTGTCTATAGAGTAGAATTCAAGACATGGGTTGCCAAAGGTGAGAACAAAGCTGCAATGGAAAGCAGAAAGAAATAAATTCAAGAAGCTTTTAAAAACCAAATGAAACAAGGACCCGGAACCATTAATGATGGTAATACTGCGCGAAGGTTTTTGCAAATACAGATATTACTGCATCAATTATTGGTGTTGACAAAAATTTAATAACAAAGGACATCGGCGAATTTCGGCCCTCACAAAAACAACGGGCAGAAGTTAAATGTATACAGAAACTTACTTATTTTTATTGATTTTTAATTACTGTAAACTGAAAAATCTATGGTTTAGATATAAATATCAAGAAAAAAGGTAATAAACGTACTGTAAAACTGGAAACAATTGCTTTTTCGAGTTTCTAATGTTGCCAGCCTTAAAAATAGATAAGGGCACTATTTATTATTTTTAAATTAATGTTTTTAATATACAATACATGGTCTCGATTGTCAGTTTGAACAGTTATAATAGTTTAAATAAATATCAATCACGGTAAGGTATGTTTAACTATAATTACTGGCGTTTGACTTTATGTTTATACGTGCGCTTCTTCTATTATTATTTTATTTTTATGTTGGATCAGATGGCTTATTCAATAACAGAAACGGAATGGCAATAACGAACAATAAAGCTGTCAAAAATAGCAACAAGTTATATTCGTGTTGACTTTGCACTCGTGCGCAGTGAACGTTAATAAATTAGTACTTATTTTTACGACTGTGATTTATTTGTGACCTAGCTATTTATTTGGATTCTGAAACTGCATCTTCGATTGACCTGACTTTGTTGTTATTGGATATTTGTGTAAGTTGTCTCAAGATATTAATTACAGTCACTACGGGCTGAGCCTCATTTTTCCCACGCAAGTTACTAATCAAAGAGCAATAAAATAGTATTTATAAATATTACTATTTATACCTAAAATATTTTTATCTATAAAATATATATGATTTACTTATTATAATTATATAAACCATAAAAAAATATGTACCTAAAATTTTGGTACCTACAAAATAGTGTCATTATTATAACCTAGAATTATACATATAAACTCAAATATCTCTTTGATACCACCATTAATATACCTTTTTTTTACATAATATATAATTTGTATGTTTTTAGCAGTAATTTGATTACATTTTCACTTTTGTCCGCGATGGGCCCGACGAACTAAGGGACTCCGCCCGTCTCCTTTGCAACTATTTTGGAGACTATATCTTCAGGCCAGAGAAATAACACCGTTATGTTCAAGGAATACACAAACGCCACAATGAATCTATTCATAGATTTTTACAAGTACATGCACTCCAGTGTACATAAAGTTCTTGTTCACGGTGCAGATATAATTGAAAACTTCGGGTTAATCCCTATTGGTAAATTGTCAGAAGAAGTTGCTGAATGTAGAAATAAAGACTTTAGAAGGTACCGTGAAAACCATTCGCTTAAGTTCAACAGGAAGGCTAGTAATCAGGATATCCTAAATAACTTGTTCATTACTTCTGACCCTTACATTTCAACAAAGAGACACAAAATGATTCGTAAACACAAAACACTTTCGGAAGAAGCAAAAACTTTGTTGATATTACATGAAAATTTAGATGAAGATGATGATTTAGAAAATATTTAATTTGTTGATGTAGTAAATTGACTCAATATCTGAATTAGAACCTGATAATGATGATTGAGTCTAAATATATTATACGACAACACGGTAACGCGGAAAGCGATATACAGAGTGTTCGGTAATTAATGGATAACCTTGAAATGTCTTATAGGAGAACTGAAGGCCGTTCAGGAAAAACAAAATAATTTTTTAATAATAAAAATATTAAAAAGTGCAAGCTATATTAGCATATCATACTTTTGACTGTATTAGCATAATTAGTGTTTAATAATAAAACAACAAAAAACCGATGGATTTAATTAATTTATGGTCGTAGTATATAAGAAAGTTATACATGGTAATTAAAAAAAAACACATATCTCAGGTAGTAGTTAGGATAGATATTATACATAATTTTTTTCTGAACGGCCATCAGTTCCACTATAAGACATTTCCAAGTTATCCATTAATTACCGGACAACCTGTATAAGTAAGAGTGTGTGAGTGGATTAGGCCTCCGGGGGATACCACTTATAAAAAAAACGCGCTTTGTTCTCTAACTCTAGGGTGGTGTGGAAAAGAGAATGGAAAAATGAAATTTCTCTAAAATCGAAGAAAATCGATAATTTAGCAAAAATATCACACAATTCAAATCTGGAAATTTTGTGTGATATCTTGAGAATCAGGAGTTATTCAAAGAAATGTATTTTTTTTTCATACAAAAACATCAATAAATATTTATATCTTCGAAACTATTAAGTATGATGACAAACGCAAATTTATAAAAATGTCTTGTATTTAAGGGTAGAACCCAAATACGTATTAATTTTTTGAAGAATCGCATTTTCATTTTTATAAGTCCCTGAGTCCACTAGCGTCCTATTTCAGCCGTAAAGTAAACTGCCTTGCAATTTCGTATTATAAACGTGCTAGCTCCAGCCCGTCAGCGGTCACGTGATAGGTGATCGAGTATTGCCTGGCAAATACCGTATTACGAGCTTTCATTTGAAATTTCGTTTCATATTAAAGTCGCCAAAAAAGTTACTCTAGCTTAGTGTAAACCGAGTGCGGTTTACACTAAGCTAGAGTAACTTCTTTTTGAATAGCTCCATTAATTATTGCTTTTATTTTTATGTAATATACCTAGCTTTTAGTTAATTTCCGAAATGTGTGACGATGAACTATTATTATTTGAGTTATCTATGCTTTTCAGGTTTTCAGTCAATTTGGGATTTTGTGGATTGATAGGCACATTAGTTACGAAAAGGAATTGCATTTCCTCTTCGTGCCACCGATTAAAATTTTAATGTGACGACATGATATTAAATGCTCTACTTACAGTACATAATAAAAATAAAAATACAAATATCTTATATGTACTTACATGTGTTATGTATATTTTGTATTGCTTTATTTATGTATAAAATAACGTTTTTCTGTGGTAAGTCAATAAAATTTTGTCAATTTATGATTATGACCCGTAGTATAACGGTGGAATTATGTCCAACTAGTTGTACCACGAGGATAGGTACCTAAAACAAGATAAAAAAAAAATTGTGTAAAACAAATAAACGTGTTTACAAAATACATAAACGTCTATCAAACAAATGAACGTCTATAAAACAAATGAACGGCTACAAAACAAATGACTATCAGAAAGTGATCAGCCAGCGACAGCTTCCCCCGATTACACATCTGGGGATGACACGAAAATTCCCATTTTTCCCCATTCGGGGGCAGACATAAGGGGAAGAAATGGGCATAAACCAATAAAAATAGTTAAAACGTTTGTCATTGTTTAAAATGATATTGACGGGAATTTATGAGGAATCAGCAGATTTTTGTACCCAAATTTGGGGAAATTTATTTAGATTTTTGGGGAATTACGTACATTGGCATTGGCAACCCTGATCACAAATCGGCCAGCGAAAAACTAGCCAGCATGAAGACGATCAACTATTCACATGTCATAATACGAAACAAAACCAGGCAGTTATTTGAACTGCCTGGAAATTGACGGGTTTTATAAAAGTTTGTAATAGGGCCCCTGATGTTATTGTGCGATCTTTGGAGTAGTGTGTAGACACACTACTCCAAACACAAACACAGACACACAGCCTCAATAGTAGTATTGAGGCTTTGTTCCATATGACTTTGATGTTAGTATAATGTGCTTGTAACATGCTCGTAGCTGTCATCTGTGATGTTATTAAGTATATCGAATTATATCCACTATCAGAGCTATTTAATCATTGTAATCAGCATACTCTTTGTATGTACTTCAGGTCTATTGTATTCGATATTTATGTAATTTGCTGTATTTTACAAATCAACGTTCGTAGTCTAATGGATTTCCGGCTAGTATTGTGCTGGGTTTGTCATAAACAAAAGTCATGATATTGTTTAGAAGACATTGCAAAGGAGACCGACCACCTTGTATGGGACCCTGGCCTGGGCGTGGACAATTTTATATTGTAATAACAATTTTATTTTTCAGTAGCCTAAACTAAGTAGAAAACATTATTCTATGAAGTTTAGTATCAAGTTCGTTAAATAATAAAATAAAACACAAAATCACGTCAAAATATCCACTATACGAGCGAACAAACGCAAAGCGAATGATGGAAACAGAATTGACAGATAAGTCAAGTGTTGCTAGAATGTGAAAATAAATTACCCAACACACTTTACAATTTTTTTATATTTTATCAAATATCATATTATTTTTACATTAATTATTGTTATCGAATTCAAAATATGAATATAGTAAATAATGAAAAAATATCAACGTAGTTTCAGATTTCGTTAATATTTCTAAATGTGAATTTTTTAAACACTTTCTTCCGGTTTTTGCTCACTGTTTTTTTACTAGGCAACACCAACAAGCCATTTGGATTGTCCATTTGAGTTCCACGTTTTAAACCAAATGAAAATATTTTAAAATCATTTTTATTATACGTCTATTTCATACGACTGGATGGAAATGGACCAATATTTATTATATATTAAAACAAAATTTTTAATATTTTACTTTGTTTATAAGACGATTGTCCACGTTCAAGCCGAATATGGACGGTCTCCTTTAGGTACCAAGAACACATAAAATAAAATACATTTATATTTACGGTAAAAATTTATTTCACGGAACTTATTCTATATATTCTTCAATTCATATGAAAAATATTCTTCCATTGAAATTAAACTACTATATACGGATTTTATCGCGTTCTTTATTTATCACTGTATTACAAAATTCTGAAAATATTACACTACTACTACTATTGATTTTATTTTACTAATTTATAAGCTAATAAAATTATTTAAACTATTAAATCTATTTATTTTTGGTGTACACTTTCCCCGACGTTTCGGTTGCTTTTCAGCAGCCTTGGTCACGGGGAGACTAAGATGGTAGTTGTCTCAATGTTCCAGTGTAGTTATTTCAAAGTACCCGAACATAATTTAATCATGGGTGTTTCTATTTACGCAGAATGAGCTCAAAGTATCATGAAGTCTAGCTGTGGTTTGTTTCTTCTTGGGTTTGACTATTTGAAGTACTGGATCCCAAGCTGGTGGTACATTCCAACCATCTTCTCTATTGAAATTGGGATGTTTTTTGATTTCAATAGCCTCGTGAAGCATCCTTGGTAGGAATCGGTGTTCTTTAGCGAGAATCTGTGGTTTGTCAAATCTCAGGTAGTGGTTGGTCCCCTGTTGTACATGTTCACACACAGCAGACTTCAACGAGCGTTTGTGTTTTACATCAGCTATGTGAGATTTTACAAATCACAGATTCTCGCTAAAGAACACCGATTACTACCAAGGATGCTTCGCGAGGCTATTGAAATCAAAAAACATCCCAATTTCAATAGAGAAGATGGTTGGAATGTACCACCAGCTTGGGATCCAGTACTTCAAATAGTCAAACCCAAGAAGAAACAAACCACAGCTAGACTTCATGATACTTTGAGCTCATTCTGCGTAAATAGAAACACCCATGATTAAATTATGTTCGGGTACTTTGAAATAACTACACTGGAACATTGAGACAACTACCATCTTAGTCTCCCCGTGACCATGGCTGCTGAAAAGCAACCGAAACGGTGGGGGAAAGTGTAAACCAAAAATAAATAGATTCAATAGTTTAAATAATTTTATTAGCTTATAAATTAGTAAAATAAAATCAATAGTAGTAGTAGTGTAATATTTTCAAAATATTGTAATACAGTGATAAATAAACAACGCGATAAAATCCGTATATAGTAGTTTAATTTCAATGAATAACATTCGCGTAAACAGAAGACAATATTAAATATTCTTCCAGCTCATATTGAGTAACATAATCGTGGACTACTACTACGGTCTACCCCTTTTCACAATAACCAGAGTCCATTGTAAACAGATTTCATATTATTTTTACAATTCATTTCCTTATTGTAACATTTAGTTTAATTCTACCTAACAAACTTTACGTAAAAGAAAATCTGTATACAATTATGAACTCGTAATTACAACGATATCTGTTGAATTGTTCTAACGTCCAATTACTTTAACAGATTACATAGAATGGGAAAGACCAATTAGCATTCGAGCTTCCTGCCAATATAGATTTTTGAAAGAATTAATACAGAACGTTCACTGCAGATGCAACTAGTTTCGGCTACGACTATTCTGTATTAATTCTTGAGATCAATACGAACAAAATATGTAGATATACAAAAGAAGAGACAACTGTAGTATTTGAGTATTTATAAAATCTTTGTGTATCGAACTTTATTTTGTTTTCATCGTATTGTATTGAGACATTCTGACCAATATTATACCTAAATACGAATTTGAGTTTGTTTGTTTCGCTTTCACACCTTAGCTATTTGACCGATCATCATAAAAATTCACGCACATTTTGTCAGGGGAACAGAAAAGGACATAGAGTACCTTTCATCCACAAAACCTATCCACAATACCTAACCTAACTTACATTTACCTGAGCAAAGTTGCAAGCATAATCTAGTATAGTAGGTATAAAACAGTACCAATCAATAAAACCGATAGTGCTCCTGCAATAATTAATCATATAAATAAACTATCATATTAAACCCAGCGTGATAAAACCGACCCTTCACGAGGCATTCGCTTGTAATCTGATTTAGACACAAGACTCAGCGTGAGGGAAAACAAAATGTCAGTTGCACTTGTACAGAAACTTGTTCTAACGAACAATCTTTGTTACGTGTTCGAAAGATTCCGGATGCAATCCTAATGATTTAACTAATCTTACTTAACCTTGGAATTTATTAAAGCGTAATTATGTGATTATATCAAATTATTATATATTTGAATAGTCTCAATATAGATAGTCTAATGTGATCTCTCTGCTTAGCACCTTGGCTATTCATTAACCGCACCTAACACGTGATCATTAATCTAATATTGGCTCAGTCTTATCCTGATACTTATATTTACTTATCGGTATAGGTTAGATTAAAGGACAACTTTGTCATAGCGTACGCTCAGTAAATGTCATGGTATCTCGCAAATGTTAGTCTATAAAAGGAACGATGAAATTTTTATGTTTACATGATAGATGGAAACATTCTTCTGTGGAATTCGTGCATATTTTCGAGTTTATTTGAAGGGTTCGTACAAACAAAAGCGTTGTCTTGTTTTGAATGACCATCTCTTCTAATATCTTTGACTATAATATTTCTATTTCCGATGATTTTTCCTTAAATGATTGTGACTTATTCTGAAGTCAATCCATTTCAGATAGTGCAATAAAAGTACGAGACGTCTCTAGAGTGGTCTCGCACTTTTCTATTATAAGAACTATTATTACTATTTAGTTTATATTATATGATCATAGTATAATTTGATGTATGAACTCATTTCTGCAGGATTGACAATCATAATTCACAGAATTCTCTACATCTTGTACTATCCAGCCAATACTATCCAGACTGCCTAGTGTTGATCATACATTCTCTAGCATTGAGTGTAAGCGAGTACATATTGATAAGAAACGGTCTCCTATTGGTCGTGGACTTTTCGCCAACACTTAACGGGTTAAGTGGGATTCAGTCTTATTGTCAGTTCAGTCATAACTTGATTGTGTCTCTATACTCCATTTGGTTAGGTACTTAACTAAAGGTAAACAATCTTGATGTGACTTTTTACACTAACACATATTAAACAAATAAACTACTGCTGAAACTAACGGTTCAATTGATTACTAAATCAATTGAGCCGTTAGTTTCAGCAGTAGTTTATTTGTTTAATATGTGTTAGTGTACTAAATTTACATTGATCTTTAGCAGCATTTTATTTTTAACCTGTGTTTTTAGATAAAATGTCACATCAAGATAGTTTACCTTTAGTTAAGTACCTAACCAAATGGAGTATAGCTTTGTTAAACACACTACTGTATATTTTCTGCTGGTACGACACAATCAATGAATAAACGTGCATTGTTTTGCTTGAAATATTTTAAATAACACCTTATAGAAATGTATTTCTTGACATACACAACCAGATATAAATAAGTTATCTCTTATTATACTTGAATCATTAGTATATAGTAATAAATTTAATTGCACATGATTTATACGTATCGTAAGACGTGTGCAACCTACAAAAGAACTATTAATTTAACAACGTATAAATCAAATTAGTTGCCCGTGTTTTAAAAATGTATTAAATATAATAGACAGTTGCAGCATAACCAGTAAACTAAAGAATGAACAAGAAATCGGCCCAACGTTTGCTACTTGTGACATTGATCAGAATATATATGTTTCTTATACCAGAGCAGAATCGTTATCAGGTCATCTCGCATGTCACATATCCTAATACAAAAGTATTTGCGCCGAGTGCCTCCTGGGGCTAATACGGGAATGCGCTAGCAACAGATTTTTGAACATTTGGATTACTATACCTACTACTGCTACTCCAACTTACGTAATGATACATGTATATTATACTATTTATACTTTGGTCAGAAAGTAGATAGATATAAAAACAAGCCTCTATTCATATTTATTGAAATTAGATTTTTAGCTGTACACACTCAAACTTCGTTGAGGCGCGCAGCATCCTATGCTGTTTAGTTTTTGTGGCAAAATTTTTATTCTAGGTTGCAACTCTAGAGAAGCAACACACCAAAAACAAAACTTTAGTTCGGAAACAAGTTAAGCTTAATTGGTGAAACTATGGTGGAATTTTAAACAGCAATGTTCTCTGTTTAAAATACGTATAACTGAGTCCAACTTTTTTTAGGGAAAATTAATAGTTTTTAAATCTGATGTATTATTAGAGTCCATTTATTTTTGATCTGGACGTTAAGCAGGTGCATCAGATCTGGCATCGCTCTATTGATAAGCAAGTTAATTAATATGTCAATGTAATAACTTTAATTCTCGTTCCATGTTTGATAAATTTGAAATGTAATTAAAATAAACGCAGTTTTGTTTTTAATTAAAGTGTCAGTACCGCTAGCCGTAATTGCTGATATTATATTTCACTACGAATACAATAATATTATATCGTTTGAAATGGCTTAAATGTGTGTTCTTCTGTAAAGATAAATAGTATATTACAAGTATCATTACATCCACAATACTATTAGGCGACAAATTAACAAAAAGTTATAAAATTTCATTTGTTACTTTGGTAAACAATCTTAGGACTGCTTGATGGCAAGTTGTTACGGCTAAACCTGCGATACCAGGGAAATCATTGATGACGCTGTGTGGACCTCATAGTGCAAGGTGCAAATGTCACATCGTTACTCTGGCAACATCGCAGTGCCTTATTAACAAATAAACACTAATACTAACACATATAACACAGCAAAAGTTCGTTCGGCTGCGATCTCTTCTACTTTGGGCGAAGGGAGCTCGCCAATTAAGTTGCTTCAGTGTAAGCGAAATCCCGAGTGGCTTTAACCTGGGATTTCGCTTACACTGAAAGGTTTTTGCCATGACCGATAAAGTCCTACCTACCTAGCTATTTATTTATTCTATCTATCCAATAATGCATATCAAATAGGTACTGCGGATAGCTTGCACATTACGTTTGGATATATAATATTTATTCGTTTGTAACTCGCCCTAAAAATAACTTGAATTCCTTTTATAGTGAGTATCGTTAGATACACGAATAAATAGAATTGGAACAAATATCAACTGTACGCCATAAAGCTTTTCCGTGCGGAAATAGAATCCGCAACCCCTTACCGCAAATAGCGGGCGCCTCGCCACAGAATTAATAATCACCGTCTAAGTCAGAGACGTCTTCCTTTTGACTGTATTTTCTCAGTTTGTATTTGTATGCAGTAGCTCGTAAAATGCGTAGGTAAAGAAACGATCTTTTTTTTGTCGTGACACGGCAAAGTGATTGTAGCGGACCTGATGGAAAGCCCAATTACAGTCCAGATACAGTATACAGTCTGTCTGCAGAAAGAATAAAAACAACAACACCCATCGTCAAGCCAGCTTTTGTCTCTTTTAATAGAAGAGATTGTTAGAGTAATGCAACTAGATATATAAAATATAATAATTGGTGCTCTCAAAATAACCGTACCCAAAAAGTGGCTACCTCAGCTGATATTTCAGGACGCCTATATCGTTGTTATTGTTTTCAAGACGTCTCATGGCCATCTTTAAATTTTCTTTTACTAAATAAATATCTTCGCATCGGCACTTTCTGATTTAAATTTCCAACTATTAATTATGTTCCCAGCCAGGTAGTTTGCGTGTCTACGGCGCATTTAACCTTCGTTGTAATTTCCGCGATAAATGTATAACCCCATTTAGATTGGACTCTGCATTTATTAATGCTTTGTTTCGTAACTTTGTTTTACTGAACCTAATCTCAAAGCTAAAATCACATTAATTTAAGATTGATTGCGAATCCGTCTTTAATTGAATAGTTTATACAATCATGATAATTAGTTTTAAAATCGCTTAAACATACTGTAAGTGACATTACATCGATAAAGTGGTATTCTTGTGTTTAATAAAACTCTGTCCGTCGCGCTATTTAATGATTAATAAACAAGTCGCCGAAGTTGAAAATAACTCTATTAAAAGTCGTTTAAATGAACTATCATGACGGTTTCCAATTATGATAGTTAACGTATAACATGTTGAGTCAAATACTTTCGCCATTAGGTACCGAATGATTACGCGTAATATGTTATTAATTAAATAGTGTAGTGGATATCTGTAATTAATGCCGTAGTAAATGAGACGTAAGAAAGAGATATTCTCGTGTCGGGATTACACGTGCGTGTGCAATAAATGAAGACCGTCTGAAGAAGTGACGAGTCGAAATAATTATTTTAAGGCTCGAGCGTACACTAAAAATAAATGGCCGGTGTGATGTCATGAAAAGTGTTACGTACCTATCCGACACGCATCCGAGTATGACATCAGTTTGCTTGCCGCGATCATCTGTTCGCTCGTTGAATTATTATCACTGTTCCCACCATTTGTGATTCACATATTTTTATATAGCGCTCAGATTAAATGGATTTAGCAGGATGCCGGTGGATAAACCATTATCATCGGTAGATACCTAATTACAGAACTGAGGCCCTGCTTTAAGAACCACGGGACGATATAGGACTGAAAAGATATTTAATATTATAATTCCTAATTACGTAAAGTACAAAGTGGTCTAAGTGGATATTATTTGGCTTCGTTTAATTTTTGTATTACCGTTTGTGAACAAAAATAATTAATAATCGTTATTTGCCCTTAGGATACATATTTATGTAATTGTTTCCTAATAAGCATTCGCTATATTTTTGCTTTTGTTATTAATTAGAAAATGTTGTGTAGTCGCCGTCAGCGCTACGCTTTGGGAACAACATGACTGAGTTAACTTAAAACGATTTCAACGATGACAATCACGTTCCTTCTTTCGGTAACGCGCCATTTATTTATTCTCAAATTACGCCCACATAAACAGCGGATGGTCGTCGGTGTTGTATCTCTCAACATGGCATTGTTTTCATACAGCCGTTACGTCGCGCAATGCGTCACTCGTAGCTCGCGGCACATGAGTTCGCGGTATCTACGTGCATATAATTTTGCGACTACATATCGCCTTGCACTCGGCTGTTAGTCCAGCAATACACGTTCACGCCATGCGGGCTCTACACGGTGACGTTTGAAGTTTAACTGTTTTAGTTAAGGCCCCGGTCCCAACGGCGACGAATATAGAGTAGAACAATCGCAACTAGTCGATGACCAACAACAAGCGAATATTGTATTTAGGACAGTTTAATTATGGCTGTATCAACCGGGGCGATACACGACTAGGTACTTGCAACTATGGTAGTGTCGAAGAAAACTTAAATGAGAGGTAGATCAGACAATCCACTTCACTGGACAAAGTAATTGAAGGATTTAAAACTTTTGTGAACACAACTATTATAGAAGTAGGGTCCCATATTGATCTTTAATATTAAAGCAATTTTGATTTTTATTTTGTCTTTCATGCACGCCACGCTTGTGGTCACCGCGCCAGCTATGGGACAAAGGCTTTTCATACGTTTATGTTTAACGCGGCCCGCGATCTTTGGAATAATCATAGTTACCGATAGAAACTGGTGCGTGTCTAGCCTGGACTTGGGCCAGCCCACTCAGACACTCAGAACTACTGTGACTCGTTCATGACGCCGCATATTTTTAACGTAACAAACAGCGCAGACACACTCGAGTGCCAAATGTAAAGTTCACTAACATAGATTTGGCAAGAGCAGATATTTACCTACGCGAAGTGTCTATGCTTCTAGCGAATAATCGCGGAACACGTAGACAGTCATTCTTGTATAATGCGTAGGTGGATATAGGATCAAATAAAAAACTCAGCACCTGCACTTGTACATGGAATTTGCATATGATACCTGTATTTATTATTATGCATGCAATTTTGTATCCTAAACTATTTAGTTTAGGAAACAAAAAGCAGCAGTAGCATGCATAAAATTCAAAATATAATTTAATATCATAAAAATATTGAATTTTGTATAAAGGCCAAGTCTTTGGTTCATTATTTTCTCGAACTTGGTTGGTAAGACGATAGTCTAGTTATTACAGTGAACTATAAAAGTATGAAATTTTCTACCATATATGTAAAGGTTGTTATTTTATTTATTAGCTCTGGCTCCCTGCAGGTGTACAGTGGTGTAGCAATTTTTACGTTAAGTTCATCGATAACAGCGCTTCTTTTTGTTTCTAGAAATGATCCATTAATCTATCAATGTAATCTTGATTTAATTTTTAATTGACATTTATTATATTGCCTAAATAATTCATTGCCTCGCCATAATTCAATGTATAACTTCATAAATTCACAACTAACGTGCCTAATAACAATATAAAATGAGAACATTTTTCTCTCCAATACGTTTTCTAACAATCATACGTTGTTATGACACCCTAGATGACTGCAAAGATTTTATATCTCTGGTAGTTTTGTTTTGTTACCGTCGTTTGTCGTTAGTGTCACTATATAGCAGGCCATAAATCTAAGTGTATATTATGGCCATGAGTGCACTACATTGTTTTCATCGTGTGACCTAATATAGAGCGGCTATATTTTTAATAATTACGGGCCCGGAAGTGGCAAGCAGCAGTAGCAATTGGCATTCTCTGTGATGTTTTGTTGGCAAGTGTTATCACTTATGATACAGCGTATTTTATACCTTCGTTCAATATCTGATGGATGTGAATAAACTGTCCATAATCTTTTAGTGCCGGACTATTAAACAGTGCCTGCGTCAATATCGTGGTAATAGTGACCCTTATTGTCATAGCTATGGTGTTGTGTTTTAGAAAATATTAAAATACATATTTTCCAGGTTTTAAAAGCACGCTCCGTTTTAATAATGACGAAACTAAACTCAATATCTTCGGATGCTTCAGTGACTTCTTTGCAGTATTTCGTTTATTTTTCTGGTACGCTTTCAGACATCATAACTGAGTTTAAATTTGAAAAATACCCGTTTCACAGTTACCTCTGAAATTTCAAAGTATTTTATTAATCTGTTCACAACGACAGCTGCATGTACGTTTTCATTGCTTTTCTGTTATTACCAAACGTCTTTTATTCTATAACGGTCACCTTTCAAATGTGACTAATTTATGACAGCTTCGTATCCCTTGTGCCTCTTATTTTTAAATTCCTCATAGTTCCGAGATGGTTATTTCTGGTAACAAAGAGCATATTCTAAATATTTAACATTTAGCCGTATTAAGCCATTGCCCTCGTGAACTATTCCTATTCCTCAAATTAAACGAATCGGGATGATTATCTCATCTTGTAATATTTATAAGCTTGTGATCGACGTTGGTTTGAAGGAGTATATCGAAGAGATCTATTCCATTAGACAAATGTACAGTTTACATTCCATCCTCATGCCGATTTATCTGCAGATACTATCGTTTATGATTGGTCTATTATAACACTGGTATGTACAATAAGTTAATAGTGATTATGTAAACTTTATGAACTTATTATCGCACCCACGCTGTGATGTAATTTTGTTTGGGCGTACGATTTCTAATTATATGCACTGCAGTTACATACGCTAATAAAACTGGTAACCAATGTTCCTGCTTTATTTATCTTAAGCTTTATTGATCCAGTTTGATCTGGAGTTTAATGATACCTCATACGATCCAACTTTTACGAAGACGAAATTATTTGACATATACTCAAAGTATTCACTTTTAAGTAATCTGCCACGTGTTTATAAATATACGCTGAACTAATGTTACTGAATATTGGTCTTTATGCATGGGATAACGTTTGATATATCGTGTGTGTGAGAACTTTTATAATTAAATGTAAACCAAATGACACGTTGTATTTATAGCTTGGTTTGTCGCTATGTGAATGCAGTGATACGGTCTGTAGGTACGTATTTCTATTCTTTGATTAACAGAGCGGCGAAGAATCATTCTAGTGTCCCTTGTTTCATTGCTAAACGAGACTCAAATACGCTTTGATCGATATACATACAACGATTTAATATACTACTGATTGTAGTCTGCGTTTTCTCTTTAAATTATACGTTTCAGGAAACACCCGTCGATTCTTTAGCAATGATTCTATCTGTATTATGAAAATGAGTGATGCGCAGTAGGTGTACAGCACAAACAATTATACGGTAAATGCACATTTTTATTAGCTTGAGTTAGGTCATAGTTGTTACACAGATCAATCGCCAGTGTGTATTTATAACAATGGTGCCAATCCTACAAAACTATTTCTGCTCTCAGTTTCGTTTATTTTAAATAAATATCATAAAAAAGGTTGAACGATTCTAGACTAAGTACTAATTTTATAACGTATTTTAGTAACAGTAGTTTTCTTACATACTTGCCTATGTAGTACGCACAATGAACGAGAAAGGTTAGATAATGTTTAAAATGATTTATCATTTTAAACATTGTCTACAGAGACCTTTTATTGAGATTTCAGACTTACAATTTCTATAGATAGAAAAGCATGACTAGCATCTATGGTTTGCGATGTCGATGGTACTTTATAATCATTCATGATATTTTATTTCAATTATTCATTTCGAGAGAGTTCGTTCGACCGCAATAATCTTTCCTTAGGTGTTTATTAAAAGCTTGTTGTCTCAAGTAATAATTACATTTCATGTCATTTATGCGAATGTAATACGGCTATCATAAATCTTGCGTTAGTAAGCAAATATTGTAAGGTGAGATAGATTTTGACTAAAATAAGTGTAAATCGATCTATTTCAATGGTAAAAAGATATTCCTAATCCTTGCTAATGGTACAAGTACGAATATAGTTCTGTTAGTCTCTTATTAACAGAACTATATTCGTCCTTGTATTATCTGTTATTCACTTCATTTTCATTTCAACTATATTCGTACTTGTATTATCTGTTATTCACACATTGGTACTGGTATTCACTTAGCTAAATGGTTAAAAAGTTTTGGAATTAAATGTTATATAGAGATTGCTTGAATCCTAGGTCAGCACAAATACTAGTATTTAGAAGGTAAACGAAGTCACTGGTTTCAGATAGATAAAGTGAGCGAGAAGCTGTCTAATATGAATTTATGAAATTAGAGTAACATCAACTAAAGTTGTTTAATATTCTCAGACATCATCCTATTTTTCCTCCTCTCCGTTGTATAAACGAAACCCAAATGTTTAAAGTATTCTCTAAAACAGTAAACATTGTCCCTAACATTCCTCTTTGTTTGTAATATCCAGCTGGTAATATTTTTGTTCTCCGTGATGAGAACGGAGTAAACTGGCAAATGAAACCAGAGTGTTTAATTCCGAAATGATTGTCTATAATCATCTCTGAAGCGTAGATTGCTAGAATCTCGCACCGAAAGTGCAAATTAAAAGTGTTTAACAACGAAATTAAAATCCGCAAATGATTTCCATCTTGTTCCGCGCTGTACTTTATTACTGTGGAAGAAGGAAAACAATTTATAGCCCTTGTACAAAGATTAAACTTGTTATTTCCTGTAAGTAATTGTGCGGGGATACGGTCTATTATAAATTTATAATTTATGCCTCCTTATTGATATTATTTCAATTTTATAAACACAGTGAAGTCTGAAAACTTTGTACTGTGACATTTCAGCAGCTACTATTAACCTACGTTTTATGACTTATAGTAGGTTCTAACCTTGCTGTATATATAAGTATAACAGCACACTGATTAGAAGTAAATCAGTCTACAAACAAGCGTTTTTTGTGGTAGCTATTCCCATACATTATAATAAGCCCACATCACCAAGTGTACTATTAGCGCAGGAGACAGGTACCTACTCCATTGTTACGTGACTTTAAAAAGCTCTGGATCCACACCATTTTATTTTATGTACGATGAAGTAACAACCGCCCATTTTGTCCTACTTCTCTAAAAATAAGGTAACGAGTGTATCGAACAAAACTTTAGATTACACGTCTATGCAATAAACACAAGCTATTGAGAATGAAGTTGCTAGAAATTCAATTTGTACAAGCCCTTTAGGCGGTCAGTTTGATTAACTGAAAACAAAGGCGTTTACAGAAAATAAAGAATGAAAAATTGAATAGCCTGTGTGCTCTCAGTATTTCAGAAAACAACGCTGCAACAATGTTCTGGCATTTCAATTTGTTTGGTGAAAAATCCGTTTAGGCCAAACTAAAAATGAATACCTAAACTTTTTAACTATTAGTACGATCCGAATTAGCACATCAGCAAATAAAGCATGCAATTTCGTTATGTAGTCGTGATTGCTCGGCTATTTTATAGATCGCACAACTGACTTTTCGAAATTATATACGTAATAAATAATTAATTATTGCTCACTTTAATGGTTAAGGAAAACAGTGTGCGGGCCTGTAAGATTTCTTCATAATGTTCTCGAAGTTGTGTGACGTCTGCCAATCCGTAATGAGACAGCGTGGTGGACTATCGCCTAATCATTATTTAAGTGAGAAGAGACTCATGACCAGGAGTGGGCATTTTTATATTATATGTATTACATATTGTTTAAATAATGTCGGTATTGCCCTTCATTTACGCAACTTGTCTACTGGACTAAACAATTTATATTTAATACTCTCTAATACACTAGTCCCCGTCTGGGGAAGTACCTCCACCCTTCAGAAGACCACAGCCAAAATAACCGAGTGTTGTGTTCCTGCGGTGAGTAGGAGTGCCAGTGCTCCCTGAGGAGGCGCTGTACTGTCAGTGAGAGGACCAGTGATTATGTGAGCGCCATTGCCTTGTACGGGCGCAAAGTGTCGACGCGGCGGTCAGGGAGACCCGATGATACGGTTGTCCGCTGGCCGCCCGCAGGCTGAACGGGTTCCCAAACCCAGGGATTACTTAATCTCCGCCCTGGTAGGCTGAACCGCCAGCCTGTGTAAAGTTCCCTATGCAGTAGTTGTTGCCGGAGGAGGAGACCGGAGTGGACTCGACTACTGTATTGGAAGAGCAAAACAACGTCGCTCTACCTGTGCCAGGCTCTGGTGAGATGTAAACACGTCTTTGTACTTTGCGCTGATAGTACAGTATCTCCTGATATCCTTTATACCCCCTTTTAAACTATGGCCATAAAGAATAGAAGAAATGTTTATTCAGCGGCATCCTCATCCACATTACAGTTGGACTTCTGCAACATAAGAGGACTTCACTCGAACATCAACGCTGTCCATCAACATATGGAGACAGCGAAGCCGACCTTGTTCTTCCTTACGGAGACGCAAATATCATGCCCGACCGACACATCGTATCTCCTATACTCAGTGGCTACAAGTTAGAGCACAATTTTGTACGTCGTGCAGGGGTCTGTGTATACGTCCGTGATGATATTTGCTGTCGCCGTCTTAATGGCCTTGAAGACAGAGACCTGTCGATTTTGTGGTTACGCGTAGATTACAAAGGCCACATCTGTATCTATGCGTGTCTTTACAGGTCTCATAGCGGTGACGCAGACACGACTCGTCTCTTTGAGCATCTGCTATCGTCGACTGACAAAGTTTTTGAGCAGTACCCTTCTGCAGAATTAGTGATCTTAGGAGACTTTAATGCCCACCACGTAGAGTGGCTTGGTTTTCGGTCCACTGACTTTGCGGGAAGGTCTGCTCATGAGTTTGCTCTGGCCTATGAGTTTTCTCAACTAACAGACCCACACCAGCTCCTTATTGGACTTTCTGCTGACTACACGCTCGGATGGATATTCCATCCAGGTGGATGCACCTCTTGGTTCTTCTGATCACTGCCTTGTTCGAGCGCGAGTGCTACTTGCGCAAGCAGATCCACTCCGGCCCACTACACGGCGTCGAGTGTGGCACTATAAGCCAGCAGACTGGGATAGGCTGCGAGAGTTCTACGCAGCGTACCTGTGGAGGCAGCTTTGTTTCACTTCAAGTGATCCCGAAACCTGCGCTAGCGCCGTTGCGGAAGCGATACTTGCGGAAATGGAATGCTACATCCTAAACCCGCGGATCGCCGCTGGAATTAAAATACGACCGTGGTTCAATCAGTCCTGCAGAGATGCTAGAGCCTTAAAGCAATCTGCCTATAAGGCTTGGACCACGGCCTGTACTAACAAGGAATCTAACATCCCAGAAGTGAAACGCAAACTAAATGCTGCCTCGAGGCTCAATAAGAGGGTGGTTGCCAGGGCTAATTTTGTTTTCGTCGGCAAAATTGGCGAGTGACTTGTCAGCTTCCCTTCTGGGAGTCACGCTTTCTGGTCCCTCGCCAAGGCTGCCGAAGGTAATTTTTGTCAGTCGTCCTTGCCACCACTCCGAAAGCCCGATGGTAATCTGGCCCATAGTGCCAAAGAGCAAGCCGATTTGCCTCAAACTCGACTATGAGCGACGGAGGCGCCGTACCACCTACTATCCCGTGGTGCGATCATTCCATGCCGGAAATCTCAATTTCACAACGTGAGGTCCGGCGGGAACTAATGTCTCTAGATGTTCATAAGTCGAGCGGGCCAGATGGCATACCGGCAGTGGTACTAAAGCAGTGTGCTCCTGAGTTGTGTCCGGTATTGACGCGCCTCTTCTCGCTTTACTATTCCACAAGACAAGTTCCGTCTTCATGAAAGACCTCATTGGTTCACCAGTGCCAAAAAAATCTGACCCATCGAACTACAGGCCTATCGCCATAACTTCTCTCCCCTCCAAAGTGATGGAGCGGGTGATCAACTCTCGGCTCCAGAGGTACCTTGAGGGTCACGATTTGTTGAGTGACCGACAATACGGCTTCCGCCATCGTCGCTCAACTTGCGACCTTCTCGTGTATCTCTCACACCAATGAGCACTAGCCATTGAGAGCCAAGGTGAGGCATTGGCTGTCAGCCTGGACATGGCGAAGGCCTTCGATTGGGTCTGGCACAAAGGTCTTCTATCGAAGTTACCATCTTACGGACTGCTCAAGGGATTATGCGAATGGGTTGCCAGCTTTTTGTCCGGCAGATGCATCCAAACTGTGGTTGACGGTGATTGCTCTAACCGTATGGACATAAATGCTGGCGTCCCGCACGGCTCTGTGTTGTCCCCGACGCTGTTCCTGCTCCATGTCAATGATATGTTGTCAATTGATGGCATTCATTACTATGCGGATGACAGTACTGGGGATACTTATTACACGGGCCGCGCTAATATCCCTCGGTCCACAGTGCAGGAAAGCCGCGAACGGCTTGTGTCTGAAATCGGAAATACTCTGGATAAAGTATCTGAATGGGGAATACTAAATTAAGTCGTGCTTAACCCAGCTAAGACACAAGGCTGCGCGTTCACCGCTAAGAAAACCCCATCTACTTGTCTCCACAACTGCAGAACACGCCTCTCACCATCTCCAAGAGTATTGAAGTCCTTGGCCTCGATATCTCAAGTGATTTGTTCCGCAGTCATTTAGAGAGCAAGGTCAAGCTGGCTTCCAAAAAGCTTGGTGTACTCAATAAAGCTAAGCGGTACTTCACTGCGGGGCAACGACTGCTTCTATATAAGTCGCAAGTCCGGCTTCACATGGAGTACTGCAGTCATCTTTGGGCAGGAGCACCAAAATACCAGCTTGATCCTTTTGACGCGGTACAGAGACGAGCGTTGAAAATTGTCGATGAGCCCAAACTCACAGACGGTATTGAGGCACTAAGTCTCAGACGGGATTTTGCCTCCCTTTGTGTGTTCTACCGCTTATATAATGGATTGTGTTCTGACGAGTTGTTTGAGATGATGCCCTCAGCTACTTTTTATCATCGCACCGCTCGCCACCTTACAACCTAATTGATGCCGCACCACAAGGTTCCAAAGGAATTTTCTCCCACCCACGCTTAGGTTGTGGAATGAACTCTCTGCCCAGGTTTTCCCTCAAGACTACAGTATGGGGTTCTTCAAAAAGGGCGTTAATAGGTTTTTACAAGGTCGGCATCGCGCAAGTGATACCTCTGGTATTGCAGGCGTCGATAGGCTACGGTAACCATTTACCATCAGGTGGGCCGAATGCTTGTTTGTCAGTTGAGAAGAATATAAAAAAATATACAATTTGGTACACACAAGTTAGACACTCTATATACGCATAACTACGCTACATACAAAATAGAAAATTGTCGGCAAGGGAGAGTGCATAGTGGTGTCGATGTAATGGTAAGGATAGAGCGTAACAAAAATATAACGCACTCTCTCGCACGATTCGCAGCGTTCAACTTCTAATAGTTCAAAGTCCAAACAGTCTAGGTTGATGTGTCGCTGTGTGTACATATAAATTATTATGTTAAGCAATTAATGTATCAAATGCCTGCGGTACTGATTACGAAATTTTTTAATTGCAAAGAAGTATGTTAAGTATTTCGCCAGGCCTTTAAATGGGGCACGACATCCACTTACGTTCACAGGTTTCCGGGGTGAACCGCGCATACTACTTTATGCTCAATACGTACTGGTATATTACTAAAATAAATCTTCTTTAAAACTATTTTTGAACAATTGTAAAACAGACAAAAATGTTCAGGAAAAACCATATTTTTATATACTTCATCTATTCATGAGATCTTTAATGTGCACAGTACCTGGTTATATATATATTCCTTAACTATAATGAATATATAATATAAAAACAGGTACTGTGAAGCATTAACCGAGATATTTGAAAAGAAAGTAGTGTATTAAAAGGGTTATATCAAATAATAACATGAATTAAGCCGAACCCAAAATGCACATTTGTGTGACCAAATCTTTTGCGAAGCTTATTTTAATATAAGGATTTTAGTTTATATAAGAAACAACTTTTGTATAAACCCCGAATACTAAATGTTTTATGTATCTCGTAATATTTTTTATGCAGGCGAATGTTATAACAATTTCATAACGCATAAACGTGTACAAAAGCTCCAATCAAAGAAAATAAATACAATTTTTATAGAGACTTGTTTACTCTCGCGACTTTGCCTGATTGAGCATTTTGAGATAAAAGTACCCTGTACTTTAAATTGTGTATATGTGTTGTACCAACTTTATAGAAATTAATTTAAGCCGCAAATAAAAGATCACTACATATTATAAAACAAAGACCCCCGTTGTGTTTGTCTTTGCGATATATTCAAAAACTACTGAAGGGACTTTCATGCAGTTTCCACCAATAGACAGAGTGATTCATGAGGAAGATTTAAGTGTATAATTTGTAAATTTTTGCACTACCTGTACGAAACTGGGGCGGTTCGCTAGTTATAAATAAGATTTTTTTTAAATAGTTGCAACAAGAATCAGTGGGATACAGTATATATAGGGTGTCCGGTAATTAATGGATAACCTCGAAATGTCTTAATGTGGAACTGATGGCCGTTCAGAAAAATATATGAAAAATAATCTAACCTAACTACTACATGAGATATGTGTTTTTTTTTAATTACCATGTATACTTTCTTGTATACTACGACCATAAATGAACGAAATCCATCGGTTTTTTGTTGTTTTATTATTAAACACTAATTATGCTAATAGATAGACAGTCAAAAGTATGCTATGCTAATATAGCTTGCAATTCTTTTTTTTTCTTTTTTTCTGAGCGGCCTTCGTTTCTACTATAAGACATATCAAGGTTATCCATTAATTACTGGACACCCTGTATAAATATAATGAAAGAATAATTAGAATAAGTATAGTAATTTGCAAGAACTTATTTGAAATATCTCATAGCTATAATTTGTTCTCAATACGTATACTCTTTCAAATTAGGAACTTCTGAGCACCACACCATGCGTCTCCAACTCGGCAAATTTATGACACTTGTGTAAATGGGTTGACGACATTGTCAAAGGGATGCTAGAAAGGTAGGATTAATGCCAAATGTGTATAGTACCTATATTTTACCGCATGAAACGAACAATGCCTTTACAGTGGTTTCTCTCGTCTGAACACGTTGATAATTATGAATTGCACGTGATACTATTGAATAAGAAAAATAAAAATCACAATACATGCCCATTTTCTTCTATTATTCTTATACTAGAGTTAGAAGATTTTGTGATTAAATATATAATAAAATAATAAAACTTTACGAACATATTTTATTTATAATATTAAAATGCCCCTGTTCTTTGTATTTATATAATATCTAGTATTAGTTATAAGCTTCATAATAGCTAAACAATTCACTTTCTTAGATCTGTAGCGGATCGACGTAAGTGCTGATCTTGTCTCTAAAGATTAAATATTACTTACGGTGGTATGAGGTTCAACATAAGCCGATTTCTTAGAATGAAGGAAACAAAATGCTATGTCTTTATTTTCGTTCTTTAATTATGTTATAATCAATACATAATAGTTAATTATTAACGCGCGTTTAATGCTGCCATGTGGCACTTATTATTTTAGATTTCGTCGTGATCTTGAATCATATCTAATAGTAATAATCTAAATACAAGTTGAAGTACAATGGCAATACCACAAGGTCTGTTGATTTAATAAATTTTGTGGAAAGTTGAAATGGTCCGGGCTACGCGCCAACTAATCGATACATTATACTTTTTTTGTTACAAACGCAAGGTCGGGGTGGGAATTTGAATCCAATTCAAACTCTGCTTAGTAGTTATACAGGGAAATAAATCACTATGAACCTATTGGCTACGCGATGTAGTGTACCTGGTTTTATCGTGTTTTTCTTGTTTTGTACTCAAATGAAATATTGATTACTTTGTTATAATAAAATATACTATTATATATAAGAATGAAATACTGACAGCTATTCAATTGTCTGATTTAAATTGGTTAGATTGCGGGCACATAAAATAATTCTGCCCTTGTGAACGTGATACGAATAAATTGTCCGTATTTCGTATTTTGACTTTCACCCCATCTATGGGCAGAAGAAAGTTTCAAATACATTGTGTGTAGTTCTACAGTTCCACACGGAGTTTCATTTTATGAACCATCGAGAGACTGCCATCTATCCACAGCGAATTGAACTTCGTCGTTCAATGTTAAGGACTAGTACCGGAAAATTCGAACAGATGGCGTTAGGAGCTCCATTTTCAACAGTCCATAATGTGTTATCGGCAAAAAGTCCTAGCGGAGATCCACGCAATGAATATATTCATTTGATTCAAAACCTGAATATATATTACAGTAAAGTAGTTTTGGTTATTTTGACATTCTAGGACCACGACGCTTGTTTCACCATGATTTTTAATTTTAACTACGTTATTAGTTACGATTACAAGAGAAAAAAGAAAGACAAACGATTAACGATTCAAGTTATAATAAGTGTTCCATTTAATTTAAAACGGCTTAGATGGCGCAATTTATGCTGCGTAGATAGAGAATGCAGTTTTGTTGTTTTAGTGAATCTTGTTATAGGGATAAGATTCATTTATTAAAATACAATGACCACAACCGCATTGCTCACTTTTTAAAGAAAATCTAACTTCTAAGTATGTCCCAATACAATGAGAGAAACAACGGCCTGGTTTAGTGAAAATATAAGACACTTCTACTTGAGGGTTAGGGATTTGGTTTAAGTGATACTCAAATAGAAACGATAAAAGATTTTTTAACAAAAATTGTTTTGGTGCCTGTGATGCTTGTATGTGGTTTTTCTTTTAGATTATCACCAATGTAAGCATCCGGGGTTTACAATATATTCAAATTCTTTCAATTTCTTACAAAGGAGTTTAGCGAAGATATCTATGGAATTGATGACCACTTTATTAGTTATAACGTTGGTCACTTTCGTTGGCATTGTACCGACTTCTTTTATACAAAATCAGCAATACACTAGTGATGGTTTTTTTTTCAGCGGTATTTAGTGCACTATTTGCAATATAAAAAAACATAAACGCCTGCTGGAGTTTCGAGAAGTAAAATATAATTCCGGTTTACATTATTATAAATAAGAAAATGTAATAACTTACATTAAAGTTTTACGTCTCTAGCTTCCTCGAGGGTTACACAGAGAGTTCCTCGAGAGTGAAACATTTTACGCCAAGGACAAACTTCATAGATTGAGAGAGCAACTATTGATTTATATGTACTTTTAAACATGGATGAGAAAGTGATAAGTACATTCACATTAGCAACAAAACTCTTGTACTCTGCGGGTAACGATAACTAATTTAAGGTAAAATATTATTATAACCCGCTAAAATACACACATGAACACGATTAAAATGTAGTGTCGCACAATTGTCATTGGAAAAAACCCCTGGTATTGTTAGTGAATTTTTTTAATGTTGGATTCATGTTATTCGCCCTTTAGGTAGCGCTTTGGTAACTAAGAAATCACGCTAGAATTTGTTGCTGCATAAACAATATGCAATATCGAACGACGCCATAATTAAAGCAGAAATTGGTCTGGAGTTAAAATTAAGCTGATGCAGATAGATATTGGTAATTAAAGTACCTTTGCTTTAATAACCAATATTTATCTGCATCAGCTTAATTTTAGCTCCAGATCAATTGATGACGCAGTTAATAATTTGATAGTCATTAGTCTAGACAAAGCTTATAAATAGATATGTATCGCTATATTTCTGGACCTAACTAAGGCGTCTTTCGATACAGTCTGTCTGCACGTTACATGCTATAAAAACTGCCTAAATAAGTTTTCACTAAACAATGAATACATAATATGTAGTTAATATATAATTATGCTTATTTATTTATATTTATGCTTTTGACGTACTTACTATCTCACTAATACCAGATTTATAAAGTAAAATGCAAGTTACCGTAATAAGATTTATTTTGAAGGCATTTTCGATGCTACGCTAGAACGTAAATTATAAATTAGCAGAAAGAGAAACCATAAAGCAGGACTTGAACATGCGGCTTGTTGTTTCCATATATTACGGTAGAACTCTCTTCTAAACTTCATAATTGTAAACTTTTAACAATGGCTGAATTAATTTGTCCACGTCAACCTCTGCAGAGTACAGAAGTTGTTAAATATGTGGGCGTTATAAATGACGATAATTTTAACTTTAAATCACTCTAAAACGAAAACACAAACTCTTATTCATATATTATTTAAAACTTTGAAACGTATAATACATTTCAAAGTTTTATACATATACATATTAAAGTGTCGAGCATATATACTACACTTTATCAGTCGTTGTTACGTACTGCCATAATGTCTGGGGTATTGTACCAAAAATGCGAGCGTACATACTACACTTTATCAGTCGTTGTTACGTACTGCCATAACGTCTGGGGTATTGTACCAAAAACGACACTTTTATAACTGGAGGTAGCTGCAAGAATGAATCTAAAACGATGTACTTTCAAACATTGCCAATACATTCAAGCTTTTTGCTTTTGTAAGATTATTAAAAAGTTTTGACAATGTATCAGCTTTTTACACGTTAAGCAAAATTCTGAGATAAAATTCAATTCCGACATTACTTACTACATAAGAGGCAGAAAGTTTGAAGTGAGTGAATGTTAACTATTAGCAAAACCAAAATTTGCATTTCTACATCCCTGCATCGTTACAATAAATATTTATTCACACCTCGCAAGAAATGTTGACAAACTTTGATTTAATTGGCTTAGTAATCTGTCATGTTAAAATGTAAAATAAGTAGTTAGCGACACAAAATGCAGCAAATAAAAAAAAATGAGTTATAATTTAATAGAACCAGTATTATTCTTGACTCAAGCCAAAAGAAAACAAAAAATAATCCACTTTTTAACTTTTGTGACACATTAACCGCATAACTTTATTGGGACACTTAGAATATAAGTGAGTTGAAATTTGATTTTAAAATGATTGCGCAATTTCTTATTTTTTTAATTAATGTATAGCTTGTTGTAGTTCTTCCAGGTAGAACACAACGCCGATAAAGCATGCATAGTCTTGTAAAATTGTACTTCTTAGGAGTCAAGGGCTTACTTAACGAAAGGTCGCTAAAACTTAGAATCTACCTCATAAAACTTAAAGATACTCGTTGAAAAGGTACAACAAGACTGATTTTTACATGAAAAGAAGTATCAGTAGTTGCGGATTTAGATATTCTTCAGTGCGCAATCATTGATTTATTGGTTTGGCAATTTTGATAATTTGGTTGATCACTTCTGTGAAGATACAGCAGCATCATTGAAAAGCAAAATGAGTCGACGTAAATGAGCGTACAATCAGAAGAAGACTGTAGCAAGACATATGACAAGACCTGCATGCTAAAAGACCAGATCGAGGTTCAGAACACTCCGGGCAACATAGCGTAGTTCGACTTTGACTTGCCAAAAAAATTCAAATTCAACACATGAGCAATGGAGTAAATTTCTGTGTACAATTGAATGCAGAACAGCCTTAAGAACTTTAAACAGCAGCGAGTGTGTGCAGAAAAAGTATGATCAGCGGTTTCTTCCAACAATAACCTTTCATGGTTTGGACAGGATAAGTTCAAATGCTTGTAGAGAGTTAGTGAGGGCTGAGGGTTAACTAATGCCAGTTCGATACACTGAAAAGATTCTCCAAGAACATGTTTAGCATATCAGGTGTTCATCAAAGGCGAGATATTACTTTTATTACAAGACAATACCTGACTACACACACGCTCGTGCCGTAGATGAGTACATTTCGGAGGTCAAAATGCGGCAATTTTAGTAGCCAGCAAGCAGTACTGGAATAAATACCACAGAGTATGTCTGGAATATGCTTAACAGGAATGTTAGACTAACTACTAGCTCGCCGCAGGACCTCCATGAATTAAAAACCGTATTGGAAGCTTTTAATCTCTACCTAGGAAGAAATTGCTCAAGTAGAGATTTTTTTAAATATGGCCTAATTTATCGCATGCAGGCGATTATCACGCTCAGAGGTAAAAGTACTGGTAATTCATTTAAGACTTTTCTTATTATTCTTTAAAAAACTAGATATTATTTTTACCTTGAATTACAGTTTTTGTAATTTGTATAAAATTATCTAAATCTTCTATTGCCCATATTAATCATATTAACTAAGAAAATGAAAAATAGATAAATGTGATTAAAAACATCGTATAGTTTTCATTTAATTATGATTATAATTCAAGAAATATGCTTGGGCCACATTTTGTGCCGCTGAGTATGTATTAATTGTTGCACGATAAGAATTGAACTATGCGTAAAATTTAGATTAAGTTCATCTAGTAACTTTAATATTAACAGACTACTTAACATCAATTACTTACAATAACATAATGTAATTATATACGGACTTACACAACCACAATTATAATGACAAATAAAAATGGTGAAAAGAATAGTCATTTATCACATATGTACATTATCTATTAATACAATTTATAAACCTAACATAGCATCCGATAGAAATATGAATAAATATTATTAAACTGACTGCGTAAGTTTAATTACTAAGAAAATCATATGAACGATAATTTATGCCAATAAAATGTCTATTATCATCAAAAGACTCATCACAGATCACTTCGGATAAGTCTATATGTAGGTACTCAATAGATAAGTATTATAAAAATTATGTAATCTATCATAATTTATAAATTACAGGTCTTATTAAATTATTTAGAATAAATAAAAATTAATTGATGTAGCAGCAGATACCTGTGATTTTAAGGAAGCCTTTTAAATCAAAAGTACCAATCTTCATTCAAGATTCGCCCTTCATCTATATATTAATACGTAAAGCAAAAACTTTGTACCCCTTTTTACGAAAATTGCGCGGATGGAGGAGTATGAAATTTGGCACAGTTAAAGTGTATATGGAGAAGGAGGCACGAATCCTAATATTTTTATTAAATATGCATTAGAAATACATTAAATTAATGAAAAATCACTAAACGCACACAACCATGCATTTGACACACGCAGTCGAATCGCGTTCGTAGTAATTCGACATTGTTCGTCTGACGTCGTACAATTCTTTGTAACTATGGTTACCTATATCTTATTTGTTTTTCTCGTATGCAATAGAGAAAAACAGAAAACAAAGTAGCAAGCTTAGGAATTTTGTCGAGTTTTGACCACTAGGCGATCGCTAGTAATTGTAAAATTCGTATTATTTACCCAATAATATCGTATCAATCCAACAAGACGCCAGAGACCTTCGCCAATTCAAGTAGCTATATCCAGTTTCTGGTCTTCACCCAATCAATCCCAGCGACTTTTTTCACGTGGTCACAAATATAATATATATTATATTATAAAGTATATCGTATAGTTCTCGCAAAATGAAGTGTGCGTAGAGCTTAACCAATATATCGCATAATACATACAAAATATTACTATCGTTATTTTCGGTATTTTGTTGCAACAATAACGTGAAACTAATAAAATGATGTGTATAGAATTGAATTATTATATAGTTATAAAATAATTGCGAAGAAAGGAACCCACCATGCCCCTTTAGAGTGCTCCTGTTGATCCCAATTTTTGTAATTAAAAAGATTGATTAGTGTGTAATCAGTTTATATACGGTTATAGATATTTCAGTATGATAAAAAAAGAATCTCGGAGAGCATCAAAATTTCATGTAAAGTCAGCAACGCCTGCGTTACAGCACATGTGCTACGATCATAAGCTACGATAAAGGTTTATTATTAGAAAAGCTACATACTTACTGCGTTGGTGGTATAGATACAAACAAAAAGGAAAACCAGCAACACAGGGCCTTGACTATCTTCACCTTTTCAGAAAATCACAATTTAGTAATCATTTTTCATGTAATTGCAGGCAATAGCAATTATATACCTTCCTAAAGAATGCAATAGAGAAATTATCTTTGTGATCTTTGTCTCTTACTTGTTTGCAATTTTTCCTTTTAGTAAGTACAAATTTCTTAGTTAAAATAATAAAAATCAAATACGAATCCTTTTCAATCCTCATTGAACCGTTCTCTTAGCTACTCCAAACAAATGGCTAATAAGCTAAATGTGCTCTAAGGAGCTATGACCAGAATCTACGATCATTATCGAATTTACTCCCATGCAAAGCGCAACTCAATAATTGTAGAACCAAGTTGGAAATCCCTATTATAAGCAAAATACTGAATAATGATTTTTACCTACTGCTGTGATGTTAGTAATTTTTTACATTTTAAATGGAAGTTCGTTATGGCGTATACCTTTGATCGACAAGCATTATAAGTTTATCGAGCTTAAAATAAAAAGCAACCCTTATACGTTCGCTCATGCTCGTCTGCCTGTCACTCACAGCCGCTTTCTGAAAGACTGACGCAGACAAGAATAGGCATATCCGGCTTTGCCATCTATAGCTTATATTGATGCAGCGAGCTTATTCTTTGTGTATCATATAAGATAAAATAGGGTGTATGGTTTAAACACTAGTACACCCACTTGACGGTAGGTGTATATAATGGTGTACGAAGTCAGAAAAATGTTTTAGCTAATAGTGGCTCATAGGACCCACACATTAGTTATTAGTACTTACTTATATTTGTATATTAACAGTTTCCATGTTTAATGTATCACATATAAAACATACGGGTAGATTTTCTATTATCGTCTATCACCGGAAAGTGACAAAGTTATGTTAGGCTCGCCTTTCACTATGTGGAGATACCACGTAACAAAACAACGTCCGGTTTTGCTTGGCCCTTCGGTTATATGCAGGCGTGAATCTCATTGTGTGTGTACTATACATATAATAATATACGCATAGTGGCAAGCTATTGCTATAGTATAGGGACGCCTACGCGTGTTGACGATCTTTAAATAATATTGGTTACACTAACTCAAATGTTTCAATAAAATACTCTCTTGCGACATTAATACGTCTATCATCGCAGTATCTCGCTATTTCTGTATTTCCTTTAAACGGAAATAGTATTGCAGAAATTCAAAGTCATTAATTTGCACTTAAATCTCTTTGCAGAAATTCTATTTGTATTTAGATAGCCAATTAAAATGAAATTGTCATTTTGAAAGCTTCAATGAACTTAGTTGCCAAGACTGGCGCTGAAATCTAGGTTTTCGTGCGCTACTAATATTTGAGATACACGAACAAACATTTAAATACCACGTGTAGATTTTGAAATCGAAATACTCATTGTATTAGAAGCCTTTGTACCATCTAAATAAGACGGATAACGTAGCATTCTTACTAGGACTTATCGGTGAGTCCTTAATTACCTAATATAATACACGTATGTACATCACAATTTCCACGAAAATATAGAACGCGATCATAGTATAGGTAATTACATACGCTTTTAAAACGTTCGACGTTTCGGCCAAGTTTCACTATTCGTGACCAAGAGTTGACGAAGAAACAGCAATGTAGCTCCGTTTGTAAGGTAGATTTTATTTACAAATCTATCACAAATTTAGATTTTTATACTACGTACTGCACTAAACGTATCCATATTCTGAGAATAAGACGGCTACATATATCAAACAGAGGTCGTGCTATAATACTATAATAATCACTGGTTTCCAAGTCGTAGATGGTTTTAAGGCTTCTCCTAGATTGAATGTTATGTCAGACGACAATACTCAATCCGGTGGTTAGTGTGAATTTCCTGATATATGTTTTTATTGAATAAGGAAAATACAATATTGGTAGGTACACCATGGCATGTCAAGTATTGCTCGTGCATCGTCAATTAATATTTAGAACATTTAATAGAACAGTTCATAATGCCGTAGTCAACGAACATATGTTTCAATTATCTTATAGGGTAAAAACATCACCCTAGAAAATACATTCTGCTCGTATAGAAAACTTAAAAACGAATTAATATTTTGGTTGAGATAATTTATTAGTAGGTATGCAAGACTTTGTTTCGTTTATAAAATAGGGTCCGCACAGGTTCTTTTCATACGATGTGAATATGTAATTGATACAGAAATTATTGATATGCATAAATATCTAACATTATTTAATTAATGAAAATATTATGGTATTTAAATATGGATTTTTATACATTCTATAGAATATTAACAAGTCTCCAAAGTATCGAAACCGAATGATTCGGTGTCTTTCATAAATAGCCAAAATATCATAGCATATAAAAATATAGGCAAAAGACTCGAACTTCGAGACTCGTGAGTTTCGGAATAGAATTCGAACATTACACTTTTTTATAATATCACAAATCGATCTGCTGATGCTGTTATAAGTTTCATATGTAAACATGTGTGGACTTTTACACTTATAAAACCGGATTTAGATTATGTTTTCCTTAATTAAACTCATAATCGGTGAGCTATAACTTCCCATACTAACAGCAAGCCGTGTTAGCAATGTGACTGGCAATACGCTTAAAACTCTGACCGAACCGAAAGAAGCTTATTTTTATTGAGCTTTTAGTCTTATTTGGGCGCCTCTAACAGAAAAGCTCAAATAGCATACTGTAGTAGCACATACCTTGTGGGCTATGTACCTCTGGAGCACTCTCATTTCAACGGTTATGTTTAGATTAGTATACTGGGAGGAGCTACAGACTACGAGTTGCTACTAATAAATTCCCTACCGAAAATCTATGACTTAATAGCAATCATAGATGTACGGGCGCGAATTTTACCCCAGGTTCTCAGAATTAGCCGTAAGCGTAAAATGTATGCCATCGTTTCAACGTGTCTTTACATAAATATTATAATTATTTAAGTTACTAGTTAGCGCTTTGTGACCACTGCAACATGTTTGTGCACTATCAATTCAAATCTAAATGAGTACTTGAGTTTATTGGTTAAGTAATCCGTATTAGAGCGTTGGCAAGTCAAACCACATACGAGTAAAGGCAGATAGAGGTTCGGACTTTAATAGCTAAACGTAGATAGATTGTTTACCAAATTAACCAAGACATAAACAGTGAAATTTTAGGTGTATTAAATACGTATCCTTGAACGATATAGTATTGTGGTAGCATGCAAAGTATGTATGTAAGTACATACATACTTTGTCTGATTTCAAGAAAGAAGTAATTGTACTATTAGCAAAGAGAAAAAGCATTAGATCGACTAGTAAATCGCCTCCGAAAGAGTTCTGATAGCTTTATTTATCGCAGATATCTAACACGCTATGATTACTTGGCATTGATCATCTATAGTTAATATGCATTCTTTAACATTAACATTTCAGTAAATGGATCATTTTGAATGGTAAATAATGTGTTGAAATAATGATAATAAAGTGTTAAGGGTTTGGGTTGGCTGCCCACGTTGCTTGGTTTTTTCATATTAAACATTATATTATAGTATCTGGATACTAGTAAACTGTGAGTTACTGTGTACTAGTAAACTGTTACGGTCCACGTATCGTGTTTTTACTAACATCTCGTGCGTGGTAATCCTAAGAAACGCGCTGGAAACCGTGGAACGCGCTTCATAATTCAAACTACAGCACTTATTTACCTATTTATGGCGTCAACCTTTCGCCTACAAGTTAGTTTGCTTTGCATTTCCTTGAAAGACTCGCCTGATTGCATGTAATGTACCAACGGCAAATTTAGTTAAATACGAAATGAGTAAATACTGTTTCCTTGGGTTTAAATTATAGCGTGCATTGTGTGAAGTCTTTATCGAGGTTTTTGAACTGTTTTATTGATTGAGGGCTGCTGATGCCTCAGACACGGCTTCATTGGTTCAGGGGCTTATGTAACAGTGCTATCCTAAGTTCTCGCATCCGATTTCTGTCTAGAGAAAATTATTTGTTTTACTATTAACGAATAATCATTAACGTTCATGCACGAGTTTTAAATTATAACCAGTAGGTAAATCATAAAAGGCTACATGTGAAAAAAGAAACCCATATCAATTTGATGGAGCCTAAAACAAGTGGCCGAAACGACAAATTATCACATGTTACGTCTGTGTCATCTTTGTGGCTAAAACATTATATACCTACGTAATTCTATAATTTATGTTATAATTATATATTTGTTATTACTGTTTTATCCTTTACCAAACGAGTCTAGTGACCTGGCATTTAAATATAAAAGTAAAATTGGTCACAGCAAATGTTAATATAACAATAAAGCTAACGACGAGTGTTTGTTGAAAATGACTCAAGTTGACTCAAGAAAATTTAAGTATCCGCTTCAATGAGAGTCCTTTTTGTTAAGTCGAAAGTTTCAGTATATATAATTTAATTACGGAGGTTATCATGCACCCTCTGTTCTAAGTTTACAACAACTATGTACGACCAAATTTGACGATATACAAACACCGGGGACTAGAGTGGAAGATCTTTGTTGGTAACACACACTACCTGTATTTGCATTTCATAAGACTTGTTTATTGCCCACTTATTATAGTAGTTCACATATATACCTATTTATAATGATCGAAATCAAAAGGGAAATGGAGCAATGTATTTTCCATTCAGCCTGTATATCTTTAATTAGGCTATATGCTAATGAAACTACCACAGAATACCCTTATAGTATTGCTGTCTGACGTCCTATTTGTCCAGTTTTAAATATACCAATTTGTTAATCATTTATCTCCATAGGCTGATTTATTCTATATTTAACTGTAATGCTACACTTATCGTCGTAATCGTACTCGTATCGTGTTAGTCGATTACTGCAGCTTATAATGTAGTTGGTGGGCGCCTCAACAGAGCATATTATCCCACTTTGATTAAAACTCTCTGGACATCTGTACGTTGACTCCATGTTCCCTTGTAAGCCCAAGATATTAGGGAAAATACTTGTGAATAGAGAAGCATAATAAAGTCTCGTTATAAGATACTAGATGTGCCCGCGGTTTCACTTGCGTTTAGGATTATTGCGCCGCTCCCGTGGGTTATAGCGTGATATTATATAGCCTATAACCTTCCTCGATAAATAGGCTAGCCACCACTAAAATAATTTTTCAATTCGGTCTAGTAGTTCCTGAGATTAGCGCGTTCAAGCAAACAAACAAACAAACTCTTCAGCTTTATAATATTAGTATAGATTTACCTTACACATTACCTGTTGCCCAAGTCTGCACGTGTGTAGTAGGTATAATAAAAAGTAAAATATTTAAATATCTACAATTTTAATTATGTTACTTTTAAAATATAGGGTGTTTGTATATATTTTTGTTTTTTTAATAAATCTGTATCATCTGTAAACGTAAACAATATTTATAAAATCACCGGCTCTTACATATATATATATCTAAATGCAAATAAGGTCAGTATGTATCATGAAAACAGTAGGAACTAAATGTAAAATACTGCATCAAAGTAGAATGTACGAACACGTAGATCCTTTCAGCTTGCTTACTACGTGATGGGTCGATATTTAAATAGCGGCACTTGGTCTCCAGTAACAATGTAGAGAACGTTTATATGAAAAGATGATGCCTTGAATTTTTAATTCTCTCCGACGACCTAGTTCCTAGAGATGCCATACATTTTCATAATGGTAGAAACAGTCAAGCGTGAATGGCGTCGACTTCCGTCCGTTTACAAAAGCCATATCTACTTAACCCATTTGCGTTTCCGCGGCAAAGTTTAAAGTAAATATGTAATAACTAAAAGTGAGCATAAATTATTGTCTGGTTATGATTCAGCTTATGGCATATGCTGGTTTTAAATAAATATTTCATTGTGATAACTGTTAGGATCGTTCCACGGCATTTAAAGACGTGACAAGTATTATGTTGCGTATTTACGTTTAGTTTTAAGCTAAGATATATATTGTTTAAAACATTATAAGTTCATTCTGTTTCTTCATTGTGCGTGTTCTCACCAGTCCAATCACGCAATAAGCAGTTGATTAAATTCCAATTGAATATTCTATTCAATTTTTAAATAATCATCATAATCCACTTCAATAGCAATAGGTAAATTATGTAAATAAACATCGTTCATAAGCTTGATTAAGTACAACATAGTTTTATATTATAAAGTATACCTATTATTGAGCAATTACTTATTCGTCTCGTCTCTATCAGTCTGATCAATTTTTATTGTGATAACTTTTGTGCTAGGTAATATTAGTGATTAGGTATACAATAAATATCAAGTTAAGTATACTTATACAAAATGTACTAATACATGTACGTTGCGAATTATAGGGAGCATATTCGAATTACATTCGCATCACTGAGCTTTTTAACTCGCTATCAGCAGTAGCCCGCTACGTTAATGTCGCGCCTAACACACACCGATGTCCCGGCCAAACTAAACTGCTGTGGAAGTCGTAAGGATTTTACGCAAAATTAAATTGCACGAGTTGTGATGCAATGAATCCGATACTCTCCTTAGTAGTCTATGAAAAAGTAAATGTGTCACTGATATTCCTACACAATTAGATGTTCTAAACTTGTGTAGATTTAAGCACGATTATGTATTCAGGTGTGATAGTGCAAAGTTAAGCAACTTATGTTAAAAACCTTCCTATTAAAATGGAAAACTTGAATAATAATGTATAAAAGGTGTTCTAAAGTTTCAAATCGAAACAGCTAAAGCTAGTACGCTCAGTATTAGCTATGAACTTAATCATATGCGTGTTTTTGCAAAATGTTACTGTTCGTTATTAAACTATGGCAAGCCACAAACATGCACCCTACATGAATAAATTTAGTTAGGTTAACATATGATACAATCTATAAAATATAGTAACGATTTTCTTATTTTCTTTATCAAACATTAGCGTTCACGTAGAGTTTTCGCGAACTATAAAAACGTCAGTAGATATATTAACGTATAGTATTTTAAGCTTTGATTTTAATAATCATTTAACGTATTTACCTACATTGATCATGTTCTACGCCCGTCCTGAAATCCAGAAAATGCAATTTTATTAATAAACGAATCGATTAATTAGTTAAACAACTATAATCATAGTCTAAGATTTAGGTATGTTGTAGGTTTCGTGTAAAGTCTGGCAGGTTCCTGATGTCTTTTATGGCTCACGTCCCTACGGACCTAACCTACAGTTCTATTAAAACACTGACAAATATATCTTTTATTCATGGTCTAATTTCACCTCCATTTACTTATTCGGAAAAGCTGTTTAGCCTTTAGATGTTACGGTGGCGGTTGATAAAATTTTGTCGAGTAAGTATCCCTCGTGCCCTATCATGCGTGTAAGTAAAATAGGTTGACACGCGTATTGGCGTGGCTCAAATTCTGAGGTATTCACAATATTTATTATGCTCACGGTTACTGTCTCAAAAGATTGTTTGAATGCACACTACCCACAAAATAACAAAAAACACATGAAGATAAATAATTGGGGTAATATTATTATAAGTTAATCACTTGGTTTCTCTATCTAAACTACAATGATTTAAAGAAATAAACCAGAAACAAAAGATTTAAATAAAGGTTTCAGCTTCTAATTTTTAAAAGGTTTAATGTATTATTGCAGTGTTCTATTTTACATACTTTTGAAATTTCACTTCATGTTTAAGAAACGGATAATATTTGAAAATTTATTAAATGAAGCTTTAATCATCTCAAGGCCAGGTCCTTGCATTTTGTTTGTTTCAAAAACATTATTTTAGTAATAATCAAGTTACGACTGCTTATTGTGTTCCGGGGAAACCAACCTTGTTAAACTTTCTATAAAATAAGTATATGAATATAGCTACAAGAATATGGATTACGGTACGTACCTACCTTTACAAATTGGTGTATATATGGCATGGCTTCTTCTCGACAAATTCGCGACGGATGTCGCCCTCTTTGAAGCCTTTATTGATCAGTTCGCAGTCTACTTTTCTTGCCACCCGCTTGGGTAATATTTTCAATGCTTTTATTTTGCCTTGGTGGTCTCGCCCATGTCTCACTTGACAAGGCCAATTGATTTCTATTAGTATACCTACGATTAGGTATGATGTTTTAAGAATCCTTCAATCTGAAAAGATAAATGTATTGATGTTATCCAACAATAGGTCTGATCAACGAACAAGCTACGGATTCAATGGTGAATTAATCAAGCCTCTTCAGCGATTATTTTTGTGTATTCACAAAGCCAAGTAAAGGGATAATATATGGTCGACAATAATTTCATTTAAAATCAATTGAAATGCCTGAAATGAGTATTGAGTAAGTATTACAAACGTACTATGTACTAAAGGAGATAACTCAACCAGACTACTTGTAACACGCGTTATATGCTTTCTTATACACTTAGCTCTGAGCGATGCTCTTACTACTACACGTTTCTAACTGTATGTCTAATTCTAAGTGAGTTAGAAAGCATGTAGCTCTAACGAGTACTACAAACAATTTAGTTAAGTTGTCTGTTCTGGTAGGTATTAGGTTTCTTCACGTATTGCAGACTGGTACAATAGAACATTATAGAGAATCTTTATAAGAATACGTGTAGACAAGTTGACTCAAAGTTATAAACACGCTTTAATAAATAAAAAGGTTTATTAGTGTTAATGTTTAATTAAAACATTATTTAAGGTAAAAACATGGCTTGCTTGCTACTAGGCACATTTTTGTGCATTTACCAAACTTATAATAATTATCGATTAAAGTGTGTAACTTATCCCAAGTAGGTACTCGCTAATTAATTCTGCGTAAATCTAATTTATAATTCATTATTATAATATTTTTATTTATAAAATAAGGATGTTTCTTATTTTGTATAATTAGCCTTATTTTATAAATTTGCTAAGCAAACAGGATAATCAACATCACATAACATAACAAAACTTTGTGCGAATATAATATCGAAATATTAGGTAAATTTTTATTCTTATTTCGATAAGGTCTCATAGCACATGGTCTAGCTTATTGCTGCTTGCACTGTCCGTTGTCATTGAAAACTACCCAAGACAATTTAAGCCGAATCGGTTGATAACTTCGCGATCGACGGTAAGCGCGAGCTTAGACCCTGTTATATAGATACCTTTGTATCCTACATACCTCGTTTAGAGCTTAGCTTAGCGTTATCTTCTTCACAAGTTTTATATACGAGTAGTATTTACATATAATAATTTATATGCTACATAATTCAAGCTAATCATGAAACACTGTTAACTTATTCTTGCTGCTGAGAAAAAATGCAATTAATATTTTCATTTCCTTGTTTTAATTGCAGGGTCACGACTATTAAATATAAATACCATGCTTTATTTAAACAACATTAACATAAGCAATGTATACTTAGAGCCATGCATAATGCAAATATAAATAAATAATAGATGTATCATACTATACTCACTGACATATTTAACAGAAAGCTTTATTCATGTTTATTGAGCTTTTAATAATGATAAAGACGTCGAACATCGCCGTTGTCTCCAGGCTCCCGAACAATAGATTTTCTATTGTATCTATTGCGAAGCGTTTTAAAATACTATTCAGTAAGTGTGTCGGTACTATAACAGTACAGCTCTCAAAGTAATAGAAAACAGTAAAGACAACTAAGGGAAGGAAATATTAAGACTAGTTTAAAGAAATAATGAAATAATTATGTTTGCAGCTGTTAGATTTCTGTGTTTAATTTGTACTCTGATTTGTCTTAGACTGGCTCTACCGGGTTCAAGCCTGGAGAACGTGCTGGTCAAGGTACAGGTAGGTATGAATATCATCCCAAATATAACACAAAACAAAACAATATATTTTAAAATGTCTGTTTTACACTGTGCAGGGATCTGGGATCCGTTTTCCATAACATGTAGCTCAGTACTTGTTCTTATGCAAATGCCGCCTCATCCCGTTACTAACCCTCCATCATAAGGCTCTCTTCCTACAATTTTATACTTAGCGTATCTATCTCTGTACTATCTCTATGCTATTACCCTTCAATCTTATAGCTTAAGACACAGGGCATTACAGGAATTATCACAGTTTTGGTATTAATGAGCAAAGTTGATTGAAGCAGTTCTTTGACTTGTGCTATGAGTAAAGGTTGGTTTGACAGTTCTTTGACTTGTGCTATGAGTAAAATCCTTTGGCTATATCATCAGGTATTTTATTACTATCCCAGTCGCAAACCTATAAAACCTAGATTAACTATCTAGGTTTTATAGGTTTTAATATTGTCACTTGTCAAACGTCTTGAAGTTGAAGTCGTAATCGGCTTTCCCTCCATTTCCCTCGCTTTATTAATTCTTGCTCCCCTTTTCCTTCTCTCGTTCACCAACCAATACAATTAATTGATATATGTACATAACTGTGCAGGTGATCGGTTACAATTAACTGCGTTAACATCTATTCACATATAGATCGATCATACACGTTCGCATTGAATCTATTCGCTTGATTACGCATTCACATATACATACGTTGAGGCTCGAAAACATAATGCACTCATCTGCTGGAAATCAGCTTCTACCATTTAAAATCACACGATCCGATTTGCTGATAGACCGGATCTGGCCTGGTAGACTGATAACCTGAAAACCTGACCTTGAGATCTTCATTTTAAGAGTTGTTTACTGACAGACGCAAATAAAAGCGTAGCCCATAGATTTAAAATAAACTGAGATTTGTTATATACCTACCATAAAATACACAACAATTTCTTTTTAAATTGATTTCTAAGTAAATAGACACCTAATAAAACTTGGAAAGAAAAGATATTAAAATTCTTTATTTTATTCAATTCGCGTATAGACCGCCGCATAATGTAAACACAGTTAACAATATTAATATTTTTATGTTCATTTTAATTTATCTATAAGTGTCTTAGATTTAATATAATTTGGTAGGTAAGATTGTTCAAGATAAATTTCATATAAGGCGCGGTATTGCTTTAATATTTAAAAAATGGCAGGTGCAGTTTCTGAATTTCTGTTTCATTATGAAATAAGTAATTGTGAATTGTGAAAAATAATGGATATTTTTAGTAGTGAATAACATATCTATGGTATGTGTTAAAATAATAAAATTGCGATGAAATAATTAAATTTAAATATTTACGGATATCTAATGTGCGGAATTTCTTCCTTTGTAATTGATTTTGCACTCCCTAAACAGCTGTCAACTAAATAATAATTTGGAAGAGAACCCGGTTTAGATAACAACGCAACGATTGCCTGTCGGTTTATGAATAAAATAAAAATATTATCATTATATTTCTAGCAATTAGAAAATACTTTTGATTGAAATTAAACTACTTTATACGGATTTTGTCACGTTGTAAAATAAACAACGCGGGAAAAGCCGTATAAAGTAGTTTAATTTCTATTAATAACATTTACGTAAACATAATACAATATGAAATACTTTTGAGTAAAACTAACTATTCAATTTGATTTAAGCGCACACTCACACAAGCGAGGTAGCTCGCTAAGTAATTACGTCAACTTATGTGAGTTACCACTAGTTTCAAGTACTCAGGCCGGTCTTCTTAAGCACCGACCCGTCAAATAACTACTATCAGACTCGTTTTACATAGCCTTATAAGATAAGGTATACCATAGGTACATGATTCATTTAGTGATGTTGTGATGTTCGTGGCTTCGCCGAACCCGTTGGAAATATTTGAAAATGTCGTTTGTACACGATTTATTCAGTGCAGGAAAATACATTTTCAATTCCCTGACGGTTGGCGATAGATCTTTTAAATATACGAATTCCGCTGAATAAACGATGTCACATCTATTCTATATAGTTATATTTCTGCTCGATTCTAAAAATGTAGGATAAATAATAGGATTATAAAGATAAAACATGAAAGTGTTTAAACAACATCCAAATACTAGCATGGGTGGTATCTTAAGAATTACAAGATTTAGTATGAACGTCTTAACGATCATATTAGCCGGTCACGTGATTTATTGGGTTAGTTATTTTATATTCCTAATGGGCATTTATGATCAGTTCTTTAATAGTAGCTACTGACCGTAGCAAAAAGCAAAATTAGTAATATATGTATTTGCTGGATTCTCGCACTGGAGGTAATAAGAGTCAATAAACTTTAATAGAACAAAAATATCCGTACTTTTATATATACATATACTAGTGATCGCCCAACAGTCGAAATTTGACCATAATCATGAATTTGATGAACCAATCAAGCAAATGCACAAAAAACGTCCGGTAGCCTCATTAACTGATATAACACGTGTAGTATGTGAAAGTATAACTAGGTTCAGCTTGAAAAATATTACAGATATAATCTTATTACTTAACTTTCTGTTTCAAATGCATCACATTTTAACACTAATACAAATAAATCATCACTTATCAAAAACGTACATATATAATATTTTATTGAATAGGTAATATCGTTACTTGTTATAGGTTTCTTTAACTTTTCTCTTTTAATTGTAAATGCTACAATAATGTACATTTACTATACAACAGAATTCGAATTAAAATATTGGCCTTGTCCTACTATTGACCTCTGACCGCGCCACAACGGACACTCGAGTTAAAGCGATAGGGATCCGCTGGACCCTTAACGCCTCCCTAAAAACAAATCAGATTCACCGGAGCTTTGATATTGGAACAAATTTTCAGCTGTCCCAATATTATTCAAATTGAACTGAACCGACAATCCGATATCTAGTCTTATTTATACAGTGCTTTTTAGGAAAAGTGGGACGATATTCAACCAGATGATTATGCCATTTTACTGCACCCAGTTTTAGCAAGTATAATTCGCCAGTTCACGTCATTTTATATGCAGAATTCTGTCCATCGTTCACAATCTGTATAAATCAAATTACAACTACAATAGAAATTTCTGTGACTTTAATATCTTGTAATATTGACCACGTTTGGCGTAGCAGTTTAAATGGTCGCTTCACTACTCGCTGCCGATGCGCTGTGGGTTGGATTCACGAGAAAAATAATAATATACAACGTTTCGAGTCCAAAAATTATCTACTGGAATAAAATTTATTTTGGATATATAGCAAATTTAAGTACTTACGTATTCGTAATGACATCTAGAAATATGTGCGTAGTATTTAATCTCGCACATAAATAAAAGCTAAAAATATTAAAAATATATAATCAGAGATTCTAACAAAGACGCGGCCTCTTTTAGAATATTCCTTGAAATCTATTAACCATAAAAAAATTAAATAACTGGATTCCCAGGAAGAGAGAATTAACAAAAAAATATGTTGACCTCCGGCAATTCACCTCGATATTATTAAAAAGTTTATCTTTAATATTGAAAATAGGTCTCTGCATGACGAGCGCTATACTTTAAAGCTGTCTTGAAAATGTTTAGGCAAATTATTTAAATGTCTCTAATCTTAAATTACAGTTTGAGACATAATGATGGATTTTTTTTTATATTTTCTTTATTTAATGCTAAATATTGCTGCCTTTTTATGACCAGTTTAATAATCTACCCTATTAACCTAGCATAAAGGTGCTATATTATCTAGGAAAGCCTAGAATAATTATCAAACCAGTAATCATAGCAATTTGGATACGCTTTATCATGTTTTTGACTTGTAAAACAGTGATATTTCAATTGCTGTTCGTTTAGAAGCATTGATTACATTGATAAACAAATAAATAATACAAGTAAAAACGCGTCTGGATTAAAAAAAATATGTAAATTACATAACAAAATTATTCCATATATCACGGTTTTCTTAATATAAGATACATAATATTATCACGAGTACTTTTATTTTTATTTTTTACGATGTGGAATGCTTTGACGCATACCTCTCCGCGGGGCGACGGAGAGTTTATGTCGGGCTCACCGGGGGAAAGGTACCCCGGTAATACCGACTAAACCTACCACGGTGTTCCTCGGCATAACCATAGACGGCGAGGCCGCGCGAATCGCTTTCACATGCAATTGCGACCCTGCCTTGGTTTCGGCCCGCCGTGTGGAACGGCAGGCCACTGCACAAAAATTCTTCCTCCACTGTCCCCACACAAAGTCACAAAGGCGACAGAGGCGCACGTGGGAACACGCACGCCGCCTCTCGGACCTGGTGCTGATCGGGTGGCGAGTAGGCTCACGCAGCCCACCACGCCCAGGTCAAACCTCAGGGTGGCTGGAGGTCATCTCGCGCCCGGCCGCGCCTGGTTCTGCGGCTAGGGAAAGGGTTTAAGCGCTCCCTCTCCCGCTCCCGCTCCGCCGCCTCCTTGATGGAAATTACTTCCTCACAAAAGGAGGCGACGGCGTTCCATGATCTCTCACTCCGGACTCTAGACTGGACCACGGCTGGGAGTGAGAGAGCAGCCAGTCCGACTGCCGCGATCTACCCACGGCGCTGCGATGCCCAGGCGGAGTATTCCGCCAAAGTGTGCACCGCCGTGTCCACAACAACATCGCGGCAGTCAACGCAGTGATGACATCCGGGCGTCTCCTGCCAGCCTATGCGACACAGGAACTAGCCAAAACAACCGTTGCCAGTCATTACCTGTGTCAGCCGGAAGGTGAGGGCACCATGCCGCCTTTCCAGCCATTCCTCGAAAACGGGATTCACCGCCACGATAGTGGCGTGCCCGATATTATCACGGGTAAGAAAAGTTCATATTGCCCCAGAATGTGCGTATAATAGTAAATTACGCATTGTCGAGCATTTGCGAACTCCAGTGTAAAATTGCTGCATTATGTTATTTAAAAAGATGCATAGTCAAGACTTCTCGTTAGATACTTAATTTTAAATTATTGTTAAAATAGACAAATGAATATGCAAAACATATTTAAAGAGGACTTTACGATAATAAATGTTGTCGTGAAGATTTTCTAAGCTTAGCTCGTTAAAAACAACTGTCAAAACGCCTTTAAAATTAACTAGATTTTGCCCGCATACCTTTTTACTGGGTAAAAGGTACCCTTTGTCCTATTCTGTAAATTTCGCATACATGTTGGCATTCAACATGTACGCGAAATTTCATGATGATCGGTCGAGTAGGAAGGCGTGAAAGCGTAACAAACAAATAAACAAACTCACTTTCGTATTTAAAATATTGGTTAGGACTACAAGTAAAAGTTGAGCTTTTAAATTAAATAAAAATATTTTACATCTTTATATATTATATGATTCTATTGTGTGTGCGCTGAGATCGGGTTAATAGCCTACGTTTGAGCACGACAAAGTCTCTCGGAGCCGCTAGTATTATATAAATATTTGATTACCAAAATTCTTTTTCTCAGAAGCGGAAACAGATTAGTGTTTAACTGAAAACTGTGTCATATTTAAATGTTCGAACGCTTACATGATTTCTGGTTATTTATCATTCTGAACTGTTTAAAATATACACTATCTTTCTTAGTTACGCAATTCAATATCGTCAAACAATCCTAAAAGTGTGGGAATAAATGATATACTAATATAATAATTGACATAATAGGTATATGTCAATTTCAATAAAAAATTATAATTTAGCAATCTTTACTAATTTTAGGCAGCCATTTTCCGGCTAAGCTTTTCATTTCAGAAACGTCATGGAATTTTATTACTTACTCCTTAGTAATTAACTACACTTCTTCTTTTCTTTTTTTCTTTTTATTATTATTATTATTTTTCTAATTATTATTATTATAGGTAAATTTTCAAGAGATTACTTTGTTCACGCTCTCTTAATCACCTTTATATACGCCTGTATACTTATTAATTACAACTAAAATTATTATCTGATAATGATGATGATTGATGAATGAGTTAGAGGTTCTATAGTAATCTAATATTTCTTAATATCACTAAGAGCAGTTCATGATAACCGGATACTTCAGACTTGCCTTTCGACTAAGAATTAAAAGGAGTATAGTAAATTTATGAATTACTTATGGCATAAATGTTTTCATGTAATTTCATTAATACCTAAGCTTACCTTATAAATCACTTTACATACGTACATACATTTCATTTTCCATAAATAATAATTTTATATACCCGTATATGTTACGCATACACATCCAAACAAAACACATGTACGCGCTCACACACACAATAAACATGAGTTTATTGCGTGTGTGAGCGCGTGCATGACATGCACCAAATTGAGTATGAACTCAATCTGGTCAGTGTGAGTCTTCATGATGTCCACATATTAATAAGGCAAACTATGCTTAATTTTATTGACGAAAACCATACTTAAAATTAAAAAACATGAAATAAAAAGAATCAAATTTTTAAACACATATTTATTGTTAATCACTATTAAATTTATTTTGTCGTGATAGATCATTTAGTTTAAAAGTTACCCTTTTGTTTACACGAGGTCACAATAGCGAACAATAAATTTAAAAAGCATTTTTTTATTACTATGCATAGTTTCACTTATTTTAATATGTGCATATTATGAAGACTCACACTGTATATACATAAATAGGTCTAGTAAGTGGACTTCGTAAATTGAAAATTCACTACAAATTAGGACTCGTTCGTGACGTTTTTAAGTGTTTTGTTACAGACTTCAATGTGTTATTACAAGCATGGGTATAGGAAGGGCCAGGCTTGGTGTCTTTTGCAGCTAGACGTAGTTTTAAGTGCTAAAAGTATTATAATGATGTAGAGATTCTTATATATATTATTCTCTAGACTTAGGGTAAAAGTGGGATAGATTATTTCTATTGAAAAGCACGTCTTCACCATCGCCGTCACCTACGTTACGATTATGGGTAATGGAGTGTAACTATTATATTATATAACCGGAAAAAATCATTATTTATTGTAGCACTGTTTTGGGGATAGATGCCTACCATATGGGAAATATGCCTCAATGGCTTTATGAGTACGTGGAAAGTAGCCCTTAGGGATTAATAAAATAAACATTATAATTACAAATATTTATTTTAATTTTTATCAATGGCACACAAGATTTTTGTTTTAATCATTATAATCTTATAAGTAAACTATAGGTATATATTATGTAACATTATTATACAGAATGTTCTTTTTAATTACCAGCACTATTAAATATGAGTTAGCCATAAACTTAAAATCATGTTTGGTGAGACATTATAGTAAAATAGGATAGTGACTGACGCACATACAAAAATTTACTTGAAACGTGATAATGTGTAGGGTTAGCATTGTGTATTTGTTCACATAAATAATAACCTAAAATAATACAATTAAAAGCAAACTATAACATGTCAAAAAAATATTAAGAAATTCTACTTAAAACAGAAGCTTTTGAACCTATTTCAAAAGGTTTAAGAGTTTATTTTCTCAGAAAGCACCTTCATTCGTCACCTTAACCATATCGAGACATAATGATAAAAGCGTTCTGACTGGATGCCGGCGTCCGTACGCCGATAGACAAACTTTAAACCAAAATCTAAATTAACTATTAGTTATTATTACAATAAATACATTCATATTTGTTTATAATATAAATTCAATTCATATTTCGTACTACAATATAGCCCAATTTGTAACATTATTAGTTTGTTGTCGTAAGTAATCCCGAGAGACTTAGAGCCCGAAGACACCAGATTATTTGTGAGTGAGCTCCTAACTTACCCGTTTACTACCAAAATGTTTGAATGCCCAACTGTACGATAAAATGTCTAATTGCCCGCCTTTTTATGACTTCAGCGTTATTACAAAAATAATTTAAATATGTAGAGGAAGCTTTCTATACTATTTCAACTTAAGGGCCTTATTCGTATCATGTAGACTTTACAAATGATGAAATAAAGGATACTCAGAAAACCAAACACGGAATAACTACTTAAAGATTACACAAAATCCGTAACACTCGACGCTCGGCAGAGATCGGTGACCATTTTATCTACTGCGCGACTGCAACACTATGAAAATTAGTGCAAACATCAGCACACACCATCTATGAAGTATGTCTCCACCGTTTCATAAATGTTTATACACAAAAATGTTCCTTTGTGAGACAAGAGAGTTGCTCTTCAGCAACACCCTTGTTTCGCTATGTTCGTTTGTGGTTTGCTTTTTAAACTAATTGTGATAATAAATACTAATATATATTTACTAGGCTTCTCTCTTGTTAAATGTATGTTAAAGACGTGTGATACAAGCAAATATTTTAAAATATAACGCCAGGTCTAGGGGGTTTCAAGTTGGCGGTTTTTTTATAAAACAACGTTTTATAGGATATAATTACAACTGGATCAAAGCCTATTTTTACTTTTAACTAAATAGTATGTTTTATGTTATTTATATAGGTAGGCAATGTATAACAACAATATTAGTCTTGTATAAAAACTGTCGAAGCGCTGGGCACAGGCCTTTTCTCAGTGTTGGAAAGGGTCAGGACATAGTCTGCCACACTGGCGCAGTGCGGGTTGGCAGACTCTATATATCTTCGAAAACATTATAGAGAACTCCGAGACATGCAAAAAGCCTCACTATATTTTCCACCATCCACCAAATACACCCATTACTCGAAAAGTCAGAGTTGCTTTAAATACAAGGCTAGGCAGTACATAATTTAAAAAATAACGTTGCTTAAATTTAGCTTTATTATTATAATGAAAAGACAGTCAAAATCACAAATTTCGCGCCACCAGCTTGCTACCTCATGATATCGCAGTAAAATTTCTTATCACAAATAATAATAATAACTTTATTGGCTCAAAACTTATAGGGTAAATATGTAATAATAATAACTTTATTGGCTCAAAACTTATAGGGTAAATAATATTAGTCTTGTATAAAAACTGTCGAAGCGCTGGGCACAGGCCTTTTCTCAGTGTTGGAAAGGGTCAGGACATAGTCTGCCACACTGGCGCAGTGCGGGTTGGCAGACTCTATATATCTTCAAAAACATTATAGAGAACTCCGAGACATGCAAAAAGCCTCACTATATTTTCCACCATCCACCAAATACATCCATTACTCGAAAAGTCAGAGTTGCTTTAAATACAAGGCTAGGCAGTACATAATTTAAAAAATAACGTTGCTTAAATTTAGCTTTATTATTATAATGAAAAGACAGTCAAAATAACAAATTTCGCGCCACCAGCTTGCTACCTCATGATATCGCAGTAAAATTTCTTATCACAAATAATAATAATAACTTTATTGGCTCAAAACTTATAGGGTAAATATGGGATAGTTGCCGTAGGAGTATATATGCCCCGAAACTTGTATTGAGAATCTCGAACACAACATGATCGCAGTTATTACTTATATTCAAAGGTTGGACCCTCCCACCCTCGATATGCAAGTGTCAGCTGAACTCGTTCACGAATGAACGACGTTTTTGAAAGCGTGTAAATTTTCATTTCATAGGTAAGATGATTTAATTTTTTTGATTTTTGCCTTTGTTTTAGTTTAATTATCAATTATGAGTGACGGATGTAAATTTTATTGAGCGTTTGTTTTTGTTTTAATAGCGGCATCTATCCCTATATAAAAGGATTGACGCCCCGATTTCTTGTGAGTATAGATGCCCTTAGGGGGCAACTATCCCCAAGGCTTTGGCTTAACTTTGCATGGCGTTTAAATACCGCTTTTGTTTTTAGCATGCCTCGTAAATATACGAGACCGCGTGCTGAATGAACTCAAGACAATTTTGTAAAAGATTTGAATTAATGTCAATAATCAATCGTAACTAGCTTACGTAAAACAGTACTTCGTGTTCTTTTGTACGAAGTCAACATAAAGCAGCATTAGAGTTCCCAAACATAATAAACCGCATAGCGTGCATCGATTACAGTTAGTAGGTACACTTCATCGAATAATTCATGCAACATATCGAACATTTGATTTGCAGACAACAAGTTTTATAGTACTTGGCTTCCTTACTGTATCGAACCCAAATTATCGTCTACGTATATCCAAACACAAGAGGTAAGATAAATCTGTATTGAATATAAAAAAGCTATAAATAAATATACTTACAATTTATGTCCATCATATTTATGACTGCCTCGTTGGACTAAAGGCGTAAGTTTGCGTTTAGATTTGTTGCAGATGGTCCCGGATAGACGACGGGTATGTGGTCCCGGATTAGACTCTGCATCGTGCTAAATGATGTCGGATTTTTCTGTTACATTCCTAGGATTCCGAACATCGCTCGCTTTATGTGGATGAAATACAAGTCTGTCTGATCTTTCAGAAATGTAGAGATGCAATTTTAGGTTGTGTTTTTAAGTAGTTTGATTGCAATTTATATAAAGATTTTAAAAAGACGTTGACTTATAGCTAGAATTAACTTAGCTTAGCTCATGTAACTGAAAGTATTGGAGCCAAAAGTATGCAACGATGATTCGTCGAACAAGTATATCCGTTTAATTTAGTCAAGCCATCGTCGCTCTGTTTAACGTTCACGTTAGTAAATGGTTGAATTTTCAAATTAGATTTCTAGTATCAATACGATTTGTGCTCTCATCTTTAAACGGTTTAAATTATTATTTCTATTTATTGTTAGGTATCGCTACGGGTAACGCATTATATTCCAAATAAAATCTGGCAACACACCTTAATTTAAGACGAGCATAAACCAGAAAATTTCGTTGATAGGGAGCATATATTACAACCATGTTTTGTAGTTTGTATAAATTTAACAAAAGGAAGGTAAATGACTTATAACCAAAGAATAGACATTAGTTATATTAATTATGTCACGCCTTCTTAACAAATTATATATTAAAATGAAGTTTTAATCAATTTTGTTTTCTTTATATTATGTAATATCAAAAAATAAGTTATTGTGTAACTGTTCCAACATTTAAACTCAGCTTCTATGAAATAATCAATTTGCACTAAGTTTGAGCTTTTAGTTACGTGAAAGTTAAGAGCAGCGATAGCTCAGTGGGGAAACCAACAGACTGCAATGCAGAGGGTCTCGGGTTCGAACCCATGTCACGCACCTCTGACTTCCGGAAGTTATATGACTTTTCGAAATTATGTGCGTATTGATTAACAATTATCGTCTGCTCCGTGCCTCGGAGAGCACGTTAAGCCGTCGGTCCCGGCTGCCATAAACATCAATGGCAGTCGTTATTGGGGAAGTCGACACAAAAGATACCACTGGCATGGGGTACCAACCAAAACAAAAAGTAAACAGTTCCAAAAATAAATCATAGATGGCACTATGAGTTTCAATGTCAAAATTAAGAACAATTAATATGCTTTATGAAAGAAGAAATGGACCATAAAATGTTATTATAAATAAACATTGTATATATTTAATTAACGGGCATCAAGGTAAACGCATTTATTTTATGATTTAAAGATATCATTAAATCGGTATTTTTTACATCACACGTAGGTAATCGATCTACCATTTATTTTACATATAGCGCGCTAGATGGCTCTTTTATGTGTTTATACAAGTCTACAAAACACATTGTTTTTATTTCATACCCTTCTTTTGGGGTACTTCAATATTTGTTTATTACCTACTGATACTAATTGATAAGAAATTACTTATAATATGAAAAATATGTATGCTTAACAAATGTCAATGTATTAAATAAAACGTTTTGTTTTAGGTACTTATATTTGTTGTACTACATAGAATTATTTTCAAACACCTGGTCGGTTCTCATAACGTCTATTGTCATGTGCGCTCCTCCGTGGCGTCCTACGCTTGTCACGGCGAGGGATAAGTCGCACCGGGGGGCGGCCATACTGGCGACCGCTGGGGTCGCACAAGTCGTTGGTCGTATCCGGCGGTTGGGCCTCGAGGTGGCCCTGTCCAAGTCCGAGGCCGTTTGTTTCCACGGCCCTCGGAAACGGTCACCTCCAGGGGCCCATATTATGGTAGGAGCGGTCCGCATCGGCGTCGAGTCAACCCTAAAGTATTTAGGTCTCTTGCTCGACAGCCGATGGGACTTTAGGAAGGACTTTTAGAAGGAGCGACTTGTGCACCCCAGTGCCGGGCACGCCACGATCGTGGCGGTAAGTCCCGTGTTTGAGGAGTGGCTAGAGAGGCGGCATGGCGCCCTCACCTTCCGGCTGACACAGGTACTGACTGGCCACGGTTGTTTTGGCCAGTTCCTGTGTCGTATACGCCGGCAAGAGACGCCCGGTTGTCACCACTGCGGCGACTGCCGCGACGTTGTAGAGGACACGGCGCTGCACACTTTGGCGGTTTGCCCCGCCTGGGCATCGCAACGCCGTGGGCTAATCGCGGCAGTCGGATCGATTGCCCTCTCGCTCCCGGCCGTAGTTCAGTCTATGGTCCGGAGTGAGAGGTCGTGGAACGCCGTCGCCTCCTTTTGCGAGGAAGTAATCTCCATCAAGGAGGTGGCAGAGCGGGAGAGGGAGCGTTTGAACCCTCTCCCCAACCGCAGAGCCGGGCGACGGAGGGCGCGCGATGACCTCCAGCCACCCTGAGGTTTGACCTGGGGTTGGCGGGCTTTGTGGGCCTGCCCGTCATCCGTTCAGCACCAGGTCCGAGAGGCGGCGTGCGTGTTCCCACGCGCGCTTCTGTGTCGAGTCCGTCTCCCCCCTAGGGGGGAGACAGTAGGGAATTTTTGAGCGTGAGTCCTTTGGGTAGGTCTCTTCGGGTAGTGGCCTGCCGTTTCACACGGCGGGCCGTAACCTCGGCGGGGTCGCGACCGCATGCGAAAGCGATTCGCGCGGCCCCGTCGATAGTGGTTTTGTCGAGGAACACCGTGGTAGGTTTAGTCGGTATTCCGGGAGGTACATTATCTTTTCAACATCTTTCTTTTACCCCGGCGAGTCCGACATAATCCCTCCGCCCGCCCCGCGGAGGGATATGCGTCACTGCATTACCCCGCGTAAAAAAAAAATGGTAATATTATCTAACAATAGTGTAACTCGGCTTTGTCCTTGAAATAATTACCTACAGCCCAGCGGACCGCGAATACGCGAGAGGGCTGTCCGCCTACAGTATTTTAATTTCATTTACCTAGTTGAGTTTCTTTCTAATTTAGTAATTGCAATTATTCTATTATTTATTTCAAATAATTTAATTTGTTGTTTATAAATAGGAAATGTTCAATAAAAATCATGTTATATTTTTTTATTAGTAGATTTAATAAAGAAACAGCCTTATATAATTGAGGTTGGAAAATATTTGCGCCTCGACTGAGATGTACGCAAAGACCGACCTCGACGCTCGTAGGTATGACTAGCGTTCCGACCGTTTCACAGTATGTTTTAGAAGCTAAAAAACAACCATTCCTTTTTCTGTTCCTATTCGATAGAGTAAATGATTTCCAATGCAAGATAAAAACTCACAACAAATCTAAACATTGTTTGCCTATTTAAATCTCGCATAAGAAGAAACTAGTAGATTTCTAAAACTATTATTTAATCCTCACTGAACATTTTATAAATTCCCAAAAAATAATAAAAGAAGTCGTATCTTCAAAACGAAATGCATTTCAGCATTGGGTGTTCTCATCATGTATTTGAAATTATTTACCCTAACGAATAAAAAAATAAAACGGGTATGGTTGTTTTTTAAGTCCTAAAACATGTGCGTTTGTATGAAGACGGGGTAAATCAATAATTAATATTGATATAAAAGCAAAAGAATACAAAGTCAATAATTATAACATAGTTAAAAGATTACGGGCCATGACTACCTAATAACTAAATTTAAAATTTTAAAAACCCCCGACACAATATTCATTTGATACCCATATTGAACAATTTTAATTTGTGGAAATATGTAATTTATTGGTGGCGGCCATCTTGGATTTGAAATTTATTATAGTGTATAGTATTCTACTCATCAAGCCCTTTCATTTGATACCCATATTGAGAGAGTTGTGAAAAAATATGTAATCCGCCATTTTGTGGTGGCGGCCATCTTGGACCGATTTTTATCAAACGTAGCTAAGAACACTCCCGACTAATTCACATTTCAAACAAAAAAAACAAAATTCAAATCGGTTCATCCGTTCGGGAGCTACGATGCCACAGACACACACACACACACACACACACACACACAGACACGTCAAACTTATAACACCCCGTCGTTTTTGCGTCGGGGGTTAATAAGCGTAAAGCATACTAACTCAGTTGTTTTTTAAACTATTAATACATTGTGTTTTATAGGAGGTATATCAATAATTATATTTAATAGCTTTAACTTCTGTTAAAGTATTAAGCAGGTCCAAATATTTAATATTTCATAATAAAACTTCAGTTATGCGTCGACTCTATTGAAAATCGACGCTGCCAGCAGCGCTCATACACGATATCATACACGAAGCTGACCGGAATAAACCGAACGCCGCCGGGCGATACTCGCGCGTGCGTGTGATTTGATATCTAGTATGGCGTAGTGGTTTAATTGCTTAACCGGGTACTTATCGACGTGCCGAGTGTAATGGGTTCGATTCTCACACAGAAAATAAATTATGATCAACAGATTTTCTGTGTCGAGTCTGATGCACGGCATATGCATAACCGTGTAGGTAAGCCCTTTTTAAAAAAAATTGCTGGTTTATTATATTTATTTTGATTTTCGATAGTTAAATTCTAAATAATATTAAATTTCATCAGGGACTAAATATTAGGCATTGTATAGTTAATTTAAAAATCTGAATGCAATATTTTATAATATTTAATATTTACAAATATAGTGAAATATAGATAGCCAACTGCCCGAGTAGAATTCTATACGCCAAATGAGTAATTTTCAAAGTACCCGAACATCAATCGCAATCGCATACATAATGAAATATATTGTTTTATTAATACTTTTTAAAACGCATTCATAAAAATTATATGAAAGAAATATATACAAGGTCAAATTTTGACAGCAACACGATATATTCACGAAAATCCGACCGAGTAAATGAGAAATAAGAATAACCAAAGTGTGACCGTACGCATTTCGGCACACAACACTATAGGTAGATAACTTTTATTTTCAAGGTTGCGCACGTTATGCATCGGCTCGTTTAATTATGTTCTATCCGTAGTAAACAGTCAAGTACCTATTTTACTGTCACAACGTCATCTCTAATGAGCTGGTATCAAATAGGATTCGGAACTTGTGTACTTGTTATAGGTAGATGGCAGCACTGGCGCTAGTTTTGTGCTGCAATCTAGTGTAAAAAGATAGGTACCAAAATAGCAAGTAGAATAGCTAGAGTTAGGCGTGTCCAAGATTTTTGTATGGGATTGAGTATCTGTACTAGTATAGTATTATATTATCTGTGCCACTAGGTCGAAGTGTCGTCGGTTTGTACTGATTGAATGCCCACACAAGATAAGATAAGATACGCGAAAGTTATATTCGGCAATTTGAGCATTGATTGCATTGACTTTGAATTGCCACTTGTAGTTCTGCAGTAAGTTGGTCAAAGGAGTTCCTACAAGATGCGGTTCGAGATGGAAGTAAACAATTCAGGAACTTTGGCACAAATGTAATAATTATATGGAAGTTAATAGTTTTTGCGTCAATCAATCGTGTCGCAGTCATGTTATCTGTCGCAACTCGCACTCCACCTACATTATCTACCCTGATCAAAGCACTCTAGTGATAATTACCAGTAATATTTTATACGCAGTTATCACAAGGTTAAAGCTACGCTCTCTATCATAGAATGTGCATACTGCACTGGATTAAAAACAATAATTTATCAATGTTACCGTGAACTAATCGATAACATGCCATTGAACAATTTATGATGGGAGAGCGAAAATATTGCAGGTAGCTTGTGCTAGTGCTTAGCTTATAATTGAATTAGATCATTTATCATCCAGATGAATGCAGGGTTAGTGGTATGACCTCATTAGATAATTATTACATGAATTGTTAATACTATCGCAAACCTGAAGTATGCATCATGTGATGGTATTAATCCTAATTTACAAGTAGCTTGTCGGAACCTACATCATGTTATTGAGTCATATGTATAGTCATTACAGCGAAACAAAAGATGAAAGAAATTTCGTACGCTCGCATATAATATGCCTCATTTTGTCGACTCCGGAAATAGAGGTGGTGGCTCATCCTATTTTAAATGTATGTTCATTTACGTGCCTCGGTGGTTTTGGTACGAATTTTCGCCTACATTTTATTTATTCGTGTAAATATTTTAATGTGAACGTTTGTCAATATTACTGTACCTACTAAACTGCATTCAGTTTTACTGATATTAATAATAATAATATTGTATCATACACACAACACCATTTAGCCCAAACTAAGCATAGCTTTTACTGTGGAACCTACTAGACAATGGATAAATATATAAAGGTTGTTTTTTTGTATTTACGCACACATTTTATACATAGAAACACCCAGACCAAAACAAACATCCATTTTTTCTTACTCAGTGCTAGAAAAATGTAACGGTGTGAGCTTAATTTAACTGTACTCTGTAGTATAATTTAATTAGGTGGACATTATCAGTGTTCGACTGTATTTATCTGTACTCTAGTCAATGCAGGTACTTAACAACTTGTTGCATGATATAAATAACAAATTAATGTTACTATCTATACGCACTGCTGCGGCTGTAGGCAAGTCTTGGTAATAGATAACTCATTATGCATAAGTATAATGCGTTATCGCCCTTATTGCCGCTAAATAATATTGAGTATGACATAGCAAAAATATTACACATTTAATAACATTAACTATGAAATGATATGCTTTGTTTACCTTTAATTTTTATTGTCACTATCGTTTGTTTTCTATTCCACATTTAAATAGCTTTAATGACCGTACCGTGTATATCCCAAACAAAATTGCCAAATATTAGAAGAACGTAATTATAACAAATTAAGCAATAGACTTAGTATGATGCGACTATATAAAACGTTTTGCCAAATTTTAAAACTTTACTTTCGTTTTGACGCCTTTCAGTTATCGTAGAACACCACAACACACGTGACGTGTCGTCCATGTTGACGTTAATATATGCCTGAGTAGTTCAGTCACGGATTGGTGCAGTGACGTTCACTTTATAGGTCTGTGCACAGAGTGCTCTTAGTGTGTGTGTCCAACAATCCTCTAAGTAATTAGGATGGCATAAGGCTACATACCGGTTTATATTATGTTAAGGATTAGTCATTAGTATATTGCACCATTTGGCAGACTAGTACGCTAGTTGGACTTTTCTGCTATTATCAATAGGAATCAAATCTATTGATGTCTACATGCTGAAAATTTGGACTCCGTGAATTGTGAACTATTGAACAATGGTATAAAGGAGTTCAATCCAGTTAATAATATTTCCTTTTTTTCACGTGGGGAAATGCACTTTATGCATGCGCCCTCGCCACAAGGGGAGGCGAGAGGATTATGTTCTGCCTCTCTTTGCCAGCGACCCATCCACTATACAAGGCAGCGAGTAGGCACACCGTGGGGTTTTGGTCCGTAGGCTCAAGAGACCTCAGTGACCCACCTAGCAGACTACGACTCCTGGGTGACGCCCCGGCACTACAGAGGGCGTCGTATTAACTCAATGGCTGACGGGTGGGAGAGTCCCGTTCTCCCGCCCGCGGCCTTCATTATGGCGGTATGAGGCGCGTGAATGCGTGCCTGCGCCGCTCGGTTCGCCAGCGACGGCTCGGATCCGCAAGGATGATGACATCCTCGCAGAAGGATGCGACCGCTGCCCACTTCTTCTCGCTGTTGATCATGGCTGTGATCAGGGCCGGCAGCGAGAGTTCTTCCCAATGAGTTCACGGCGCTGCACCGCCCAAGCAGGACATTGCTCGAGCGTGTTCTGCGCCGTCTCCCCTTTAAACTCGCAGTGGTGGCAGATGGGATTCGGTTCCCTCCTAGCGACCGTGTGCAGGTATTTGCCAAAGCAACCGTGCCCTGCCAAAACCTGCACCAGCCAGAAGGAAAGGGTCCTATGCTGCCTGCCCACCGCTACAACACCGGCCGGAGGGCCCTAACGGTTCTGAAACTAGCCATGGTTGCCTCCAGCCGCGCCTTCCACTTTAAAATGATGCCCTGGTGGGCTTGATATCGTGCGCACTCCATCACTATCGGGAGAGGACGACAACCCATATCCTCCCGCACCACCTCACTCACTGCGAACACTTCGGCGAGCATTTCAGCTTCTAAATCCCACGGGGGTGTTCCGGCCAACGCGCAAGTTGCGTCGGCCGACACTGTGAGGTTTTCACGTATTACCCTGACCGCTATGACTCTCTGCGGTCTCCGCAAGGGAGTCCTGCACTGAGCGGTCAGGGAGTCCGCCCACACAGGTGCGCCGTAAAGCGCCATCGACCGGATAACCCCCGTGTTGAGACGCCGGCAACCAGCACTGGGCCCGCCCAAATTTCCCAATAGCCGCCCAGGGGCGGACGCAGTGCCGAGAAGCTTCGGGGCGAGCTTTCTGAAATGCTCGTCGAAGTGCCACCTTCTGTCCAGCACCAAGCCCAGATATATTATAAGGGCCTGGACGGGAACGCGTCTCGAGCCCACTATTATTGAGGCGCCGCGGGGTGGATTGCGACGGGGCCTATAAAAGACCAGGATCTTCGTCTAGCTAAAAGCCCCCCTTAAACAGCGCCTCGATACGCCCGACTTTCTGGGAAACCCCCACGGTGGCCACGGGCCGCCTCCTCGAGAAACCCGCACGGGCTGTGACAAATAACTAATGACACTCAGCCCGGGGGTAGGACAGCACGTGGGCCCTACGTGCTGTCGTATCCCATGACCCACAGGAGCAGACCAAGAATCCCTGCGGGACACCGTACGACATGGGCCGCCGCCAAACTTCGCCTCGAACCTCGAGGAGGACACTTCTGCCTCTCAGATATATAGTCTATAGTCTTCCACCAGCTGCTCCAGGTAAAAAAGGCACTCAGTGATATCGGAGCGCCCCCTGGACACAGCTCTGTGGCAGACTGTTAAACGCGTTGGCGATGAATAAAGACACCGCCGCCGGCGACCGCTTCCTCGGCCGCAGCCTTCAGGCGCATAATGGCTCCGACCGTCGAACGTCCTTCCCGGAATACGAACTGAGCGTCCGACAGGTCGGGACCGACCGTGCTCAGGTGCCGGACGATGCGGGTGGTGAGAATTTTTTTAAACATCTTTCCCGCCTCATCCAACAGCACTATGGGCCTGTACGCCGCGGCTAACTTTGGAGGCCGTCCCAGCTTGGCCAGCAGTACTAAATTCCCTTCCTTCCAGTACTCAGGGAATCCTCCCGACACCAGGCTCACGTCGAAAAGTTTCCTAAGGTGGACATCCAGGTGATCGAGGGCCAGCGCGAGAGCTCGCGCCGGCATACCGTCAGGTCTAGGGTGCCACGGAGCTTGTTCAGCGCCGCGTGATATAGGCGCCCCGATTTTCGCCCGTTTCTTGGCCCGACAGATAGCCGACTGCAGAGACGGTTTCGCTTCGCGATATGCGTTATACAGTCGGCCCTCCTCTTGCTCATCGCGGTGGCGACGGACTCGGCTGCGTGTGTACAGGCCGCACGGAGGTCTGTCAGCTCCTGGGACCACCAGTAGACCCCCGTTCTCGGGGTCCGGTATCGCACTCGGGGCATGGCCGCCGAAGTATTGGCAGCCTGACAGACATTAATTGATATCATGTAAAAATGCTATAGTTTGTGCGTAAAGTTTAGAGCTGCTTGTTTACAGCTTCTAGGTACTTTAAAACTTTATGCAGCAAGTTTAATTACTTTGAGCAACCAAGCACAATTTTAGAGCTATCGATTTTCTACTTGCAGTTTACTAAAATGAGACGCCGATAATATTAAGTACTAAGAGACTTATTTTGATATGCCGCGGTAAATATTGGTGTTGGAAATACATGTTTTCATGTATCACAACATTGTAATACATGTGTTTTTGAACAGATGTATATTGTAAATACCTGAATTTCTTACGAGTAGTCTTATATCTATTGATGCGGATTATATACCCAGATTATAAATAATTTATCTTTTTTATAATATACCAAAAAGTTAATTAGGCCTGCATGGATCTAGATCTATCTATATTTTATTAAAAGCTATAAAATATATAGAAACATTGAATTTAATAACAACATTTTCGTAATAAAGCTTACCTTTTTCAGCCTGGATAAAATAGTTTGGAAAATAATTTAACGGTTTGTACGGTTATTTGTTTCTTGCATTATTCATTTTGTTTACACTCACTACAACACCGATTAACCCAAATATAATACAGTTTTGTTAACAGATTAATCCATTTGATGATTTATAGTCGCAGTTGAAACGACTTACTGTCTTGCTATCGATATATTTTGTACAGGTAAGTGTCAGTAATATTGATTTAACTTCGACGCCAGTCAGTTAATTTTATTATGCTCGTCGCTGCTGTCGACGAGCTCTAGAACTAAGAAAATTAAGTAGATACGCTCATTTATTTTTCAATGTTCCTCTCCATTTGTGTAATTATTGAACGTATTTTCCAACTTAGAAAGAATACATTTACGAGTTGTTTATTATACTATATAGAAAGCCTTAATTGGTTTGAAATTTATATATCTGCCTAATTTAAATAGTAAGGGAAGCTGACCCAACTTTTAGTAACATCGCCCTTCCTTCCTATGCAAGAAAAATATTGATAACATAAACTTAGTGTGTCTAAAAGTTTCTACAATCTGAACTCAATATCTTTGAGTGCCTGTAAGTACTTGTCAATTTCGGATTTGAAATAAAATTGCTAAGTAGATTCGGCGCTAGGATCGGGCTAACTATTTGCCGACAGATACGCGTTTCTTCATGTTTACAAATAATCAATACGGCTTACTAAGGGGGTGTCTGTTTAAGTCCATCTTAGCCTCTAGACAAAGTTGGAGTCTTGTACACTGTTGCTTTCTTTTCAGACTTTGTATCGTTCTCTCTGTTTATTTCTTTACATTTATTTTAAGTTTAAACGGATGTGGCATAATACAAAATTGATGAAATTCATATTACATATTATTTTATAATATCCTTCAGTAAAATCACATGATTCCAGGACAGAAAACTAAATTCAAGACTGTTAGTAGAAATATATTTCGTAGGCAATTTCTTACGTCCGCGTCATTAACAAGCTGCGCATTAACTTAGTCAGTAGGTTTCAGCCATCCAAACAATTGAATAATAACGTTATCCCTGACTATCATATCAAATTCTCATGTTTTGGCTTTTTAGTTGTTACACACTAGAGATTTCGTATAAGCCTTTGCCACTCCACTGCTTACAATGATCAAAGAAACCTATGTATACATAAATTTTTATGTATGTATGTTGTTTGGAGACAAAGTAAACTTAAAATTTAAAAATACCTACTTAGGAATAAATTTTTTATGTAAGTTGATATATAATACTTGAAAATTAATTATTAAATAACTAATTGAGGAATGAACTGACGTTATTTATAATTGAAATGCATTATTTAATAAAAATAAATATAAAATAATGAATTATTTAATAAAATTGTTTAAAGTAGTATATGTTTATAGAAAAAGTATTCTATGTAAGTAGACATTTTTAAATGTGAAATGAATTTCTGGTACACTGATTAATGAATGTATATAATGAATACCATTGTTAAAAAAAATCAATCATGGCTTAAGTTATTGAAACTATCCTAGAATTGCCTTGATTTAGAACTACCGCAAGCTTGTGGTATTTGTGCATTATTACACACTTTTGTTAGTACACGAACATCTGATATCAAATTGAGAGCCATTTGTGGACTTGTAAGCTATTGCCATCATACAAAATGCTTCAGAGCTTCACCAATTAACAGGAAAAAGCGCCGATAAATATCCGCGTTTTAATTTTAAATGTATCTTTAGTACTGGTTCTATCTGTCATTGTTATTCGATCCCAATGAGCCAGAAAAAGTGGAAATTTTATGCAAGCGATTCAATTGGCTATTCCCAATTCTATTCTTCGTTCATTCTGACAAGTGAATGAGCTGGATTTAATTAAAGAATTGACTAAAGAATGTTATTAAATATTATTTTACCTCTAATAATAAAGTTCACTAATTGGAACGCTTAAGTTACAAGTAACATAGTCCCTTAACATTTGTTTTCCAGTTACCGTCTCTGAGCACTATCCATTATATAATTACGTTCATCAATACGGTAACTCATAGGGGATACTCATACCATTGGACATTTACGGCAGCTTTATGGCAAAACTTACTCAGCAGGCTTTTTTACATTTTATCGATCATAATGTTTGTCGGTTTACAACTGTCTAATATAATAAGGAAGTAAAGCAGTTATAAAAGTTTTATTTATAGATGCAAATGTATCCTGAATATTGCGCGAGTAGAAACCGTAGGAAGCTGGAGCTAGGATTATATGAGATATTATAAAAATGACTTCACATACAATATATCCACATGTTATATTCTTCTATGTGTATTCCACTACCTACTCTTGTTGCATTATCAAAATAAGTGTAAGGCCAGCGCCGCAAGCTTAAGTATGTATCGAACTGGTTTCTCAATATAAGGCTGTATTGATTTCTATATAATACGTATTGTATTCTATATCTAGAATATTGCAAAATAGTGCTTAGTTCGAATTCAAAAAAAATTAAATATGTTGTAAAATTGCCATATGCAAATACAGTACACGTTAAAACATCGGCAGATATACATAATTTTATTCACTGTACACATACCTACAAAGTGTTACTTCGCAAATAGTAGGTACAACAGGTACTGGTAAGGGAAAACAAGACTACCAAACAAATTATTATTCAAGTGTACTTACGATTTTGTCCTTGTAAATTATTCTCGAAATTAGAGATCCGGCGACGTAGATATATATATATATATATATATATATATAATATTTTATCTACTGACTCCCTACGAGTTTTAAATCACATCACCGCAAATTCATGTTGTATTTTATCACGTCGTAAATATTTAAAAAGTTCTTTTTGGGTACTGCAGTGTCTCAAGAGCTTTGAGTAACCTTTAACTTTGCGGCAAGTTAAAGTGCTGCATAGTTAATGGGCGAAGCTCACCAGCTCGTGACAACGTTTGCTTATAAAACTGAACTTCATGCTCAGATAGACTTGACCATTACGTAGGTGCTCACTAACGAGAAAAAGAAATCATTAAACAGAGATCGTATTACACTTCGTAACAATAAGGTATATAATATAATAACACATTATAGTGGGGATGATACACTGTCCTTTTCATTGGTGCAGACTAATGCTTTTCCACGAGAAATAGGTATTGTCTAGAAAATAACGCCCACTCCCGCCCTTTGCCGCTCACCTTGTGCCGTCAGACACCCTGAGACATCCTGTAAGTATAAGTAACTCTAAACATTGACAGCTACTGTTCTGGGTTTACGTCTTATTTGTTGTTTATTACATACGCGTTATAAAGAGGTGTTGTATCCAAAAAAATATTTGTGTACCTCACTTAATCAACCTTGAACCAATTTTTTTAAAACTGTATGAAAAACAACACCTATAAGAGTCTTAGCTATTGTAAAACACCGGTTTCTTATATTTGAAAGTATTTCATTTTCTCTTCTACACGGATCGTCTCAAATTGATTTTCTTTGAAAACGATAAAAGTGGTTGTAAGATTTTTCATGTTGCTTAGAGACGGTGTATCAGAATAAATAGACGAATGTATAGTGTATACTGTACATTGATATTGTTATAATTATGCGAAGGCGTTATTCTGGTATTAATATTTCCAGAACAGTACCAAGAGTATTCATAAATCTTATATTCGGACGATATAAACAACTTATTGTTTCAAGTATTCGTACAATAAGAACGGCCATTAAACTTATTAATGGCCGTTCTTATTGTACGAATACTTGACACAGTATTTTTACCTCATTTCGCGTAGTGATTACACGGACATAGATAAAATTAATAAAAAAAATATGTATCGAAACAGAGTTGCAATCATACTTATGTAAGCTCCACGGTAGTAGCTTAGTGATAAATAATTTAATCACTTCAGTGAACATTTGACGTTTGAGGTATAAATAAAATGTCAAATAGAACCCCTTTTAAATCAATGTTAATCCAATCACCTTATAGAATTACATATTATTTAGGGTGATTGTCATCGAGGTCATTTGAGATACAGCGCAGGATTAAAATAATTTTGCTCACTAAGGTTGAGATAACTTAATTTGAATAAATCTTGATATTTTTAAACAGTTTTCGTTAGAACAAAAGATCTAGGCTTCCTAAATTTTCAATGCTGGTATGCCGAATAAAACGTTGGTAATTTTATATCTTTATTTATACAAGCAAACAAAGCATCTCAAGCTCTATCTCTTTCACATACGTTTACTTTTTGAGCTGTAAAGTTGCACTAAACTGACTACAATGCCTTCAATTGAATATTGGCAGGAATTGTTTAACGTTAGATACGTTGACGGTAACAACGTCATCATGTTAATCAGCTAGCAGGCTTCTGGTAAAGTTAGTTTTTAGAAGGTAAAACGAAGTTATTAAGATGTATTTTGCTATTGTTTATTCTTTCTAATCGATGAAATATTATATTGAATACATAGACCAAATTCTTCTCTTAAGTAGCTGGAGGCAACTTGTTATTGAGCTCCAATTAATAAAGTTTTATAGTGTGCTATAAGTTGTGGCGTTTATCAGAATCGCTTAGAATGCATGTACGTACAGTTTATAACGACCCCGCAAACTTTCAGCCAATGTACTTGCTTGCACAACTGATACGAAATATATTTTACTATTGTCTTGTCTTACTTACCTAGTGTGGCAAGTTTTACTCAGACGTCGTCTGTGACTTGTAAAGCTCGATTTATTTGTCTATTCTTGTTGATATTGTTGAGTTCGATATTATGAGTAAGTCTGACATACATATAATATAAAGATTCTTCAGCGGCATACTATACGAAAACGGTCGGATAAACGAATTAGACATTCGAATAACTGCGAGGCTGTAGATCCCTCTGCGTAGGTTTTTCCAACCGCTAAAACTTGACTTTCTTAGTTTAAATTGTATCACGGTAGGCGTGGACTTGCATACCTCTGACTTCGCGCCATAACTCATGAGTCATCACAACATTTACTTGCCTACTCATCTGCACTAGAAGTAGAAAAAAAAGAAAATTAGTGGTTTCTACTATTATTGACATAGTATTTTATATAATAAGGATTTATTGCCAAATTGATTGCTCTTCAGTTTTATATAAGACTAGATAACTGCATCAAATGATTCGTGACTACAAGTGTAATAGAATTCATTTTGGTCTGAAATGTTTGGATCGAATACAGGTAACTTAAACTAACTTTTCCAATTTATGTGTGTATGAAAGAATACATCGCGAGAAAATGCATGAGAATTGTTCATAATTCCTAAGGTAAATTTCTAAGGTATGTCAATTTACTATTAGCCTAGTCGGAAGCCGTCGGACTGCCACTTAGAAGTCTTCAATTCAATCCCAAGGTATGAACCTCTGACTTTTCGAACTTATTTGCGGATTAAATATTTATTATAGCTCGCTTTACGGTAGAGCCTGAAAGGCACGCATTTTTAACCCCCGACGCAAAAACGACTGGGTGCACTCTGCGTGCGTGCGTGCGTGCGTGCGTGCGTGCGTGCGTGCGTTCGTGCGTGCGTGCGTGCGTGCGTGCGTGCGTGCGTGCGTGCGTGCGTGCGTGCGTGCGTTCGTGCGTGCGTGCGTGCGTGCGTGCGTGTGTGTGTGTGTGTGTGTCTGTCTGTGGCATCGTAGCTCCCGAACGGATGAACCGATTTTAATTTTGTGTTTTTTTGTTTGAAAGGTAAATTATTACACACTATTTTTGCCATAATCATATTTATTCGCCATAATCTTCTCAAAGATGTGTCTACCAACCCGCACTGGGCCCTGTGGTGGTCTTACGTGTTATATTACACAGGTCTGCAATGGTTATCCCCTTTCAGTTTTGATGATTGATTTGGATAGATATAGGGGCGCTAATTACAGGAAAAATATTTAAAAATTCCATCACGTCAGAATTTTTTATTACTAATCATCCTTTAGTTTTGCCAAAATTACCTAAGCCTTCCTAGTTATTAATTCATATTTTATTTTAATCGTTTCTTATTGAACAAAAAACACATCTAATGGTTGAAGTAGACATTAATGAATGAGTTCTCATAAATTTAGTTACATAAAACTTTTAATTTACTAAGTGACATACCCTTATTATCAAAAAACTGGTGAGGGTATGAGGGTAGATTAATATTTTTTTGTATAAATAGCACAAACATTGTTTTTAAAAAATCAGTAGGTACATCAGTGCATTTTGTAACGCTTACTTGAAAAATGTCATCGCGTAAGTGTTTAAACTCTCTGGACAATTTTTGCTACATTTGTGGGCAATTTACGCTGAGAAAACAGCAGCGTAATATAACCGAATTCATAAGTAACGTTTATAATATGTAATTTCGGCCTATCATTCGCCAATCAAGATAAACAGTGGGTCCCACATAAAGTTTGTACCACATGCGTTCGTGAACTTCGAAATTAGTCAAAAGGGAAGAACAATACCTTTGATCTCCTATCGCCTATGTTATGGAGAGAACCTCAGAATCACATTGAAAAAATTCGGAAAAATGGGTTGTTCGATGAGCATTAAACTTCACTTCCTTAATTCACATTCGCTGTAAGTGAAGAGCAAGGTGAAAGATTTCACCAGGATTTGAAGGAAATGGAACGTCGCTATCAGGGCAAGTAGAATAAAATAATGATGGCAGACTAGACTTGTTGGCTATTAAAGCGAGATGATCCAAGTCGGAATTTCAAGCGAAAATCTCACAATCGGAGCTTCGGTGAAAACAAAGCAAGCAACCATAAAAGTATTTAATATTTTTAATTTATTTATTACTGTGAATGTATTTTTAATGTTTTAAAGTAATGTAATTGTTTCTTAATAGTCATTTAAAAAAAAACAATAAGTAAAGTTGGCCTTTTTTGCCGATTTCATACAAAAGGATTTATCAAAAAAACTGAGGGTGATAGGACAAATCCGAGTACATATAGGTACATAATCAACGCACCAAAATACCCCAAGATCAGCAATCAAATCCAAAAGGGGAAAATAAGATTTGAAATTTGCAGACCTGTGTTATTGTTAAACACTATTACTACTTAGTTACTGTTTACTTCTATTTAAACTATTGAAATTATAAAAATATTTAGATTTCATTTAAAACTTTCCCCGACGTTTCGGTTGCTTTTCAGCAACTATGTTCACGGGGCTAAATAGATATAGCTTAAATAGAAATAAACAGTAACTAAGTAGTAAAGGTGTTTAACAATAGTAGGTTAAGGTTTCAAAATTATATAATAATAGTGTTTAAAAAAAAATAAAAAACGCTACAAAATCCGTATAAATTTGTTTAATTTCAATTGGTCTGGTAAATTCATTCAAACTACCTAACTCTAGTTTCAATAACGAATGAATAAACAGTTTTTATGTAACTCTGCCTGTAACTGTCGGCCTCGATGGCGTAGTGGTTAGTGTAACCGACTGCAACGCCTGAGGTCGCGGGTTCGATTCCCGCACAAGACAAATATTTGTGTGCATGAACATGGATGTTTGTCTTGGTCTGGGTGTTTCTATGTATAATATGTAGGTATGTATTTACAAAAAAAAAAAAAAGTATATATGTATGTTTATCCATTGTCTAGTAACCATAGTACAAGCTCTGCTTAGTTTGGGCTAGATGGTGTTGTGTGTATGTGGTAGAATATTATTATTATATTATTATTATTATTATTATTATACAAAGTGGTCTACGTTTAACTATTCTGCAAATAAAATGTTACGTTGCCTTTGACGATGCATTTATACAAAGTTTATGAAAATCTAAAGCGTACAATTTTATTAACAAACCGACCTACAATTTGACGTAGTTCAACAGGGAGGATTTATGTGGGAGGTTTTAGCAAATCACAGCGAAATATCGCCGGCGCGCTTCCCCCTCGTTCTAGTCCTATCAACATACGCAGGGATCAAGATTTCTCATTACAATTTTTCCACTCGCCTGTTTTACCTTTCACTTGGCGATATCGATATCACATTATGCCTACGCCGTACTCGTCTTAAGTAGAAAGGAAATTATAGCTGACGTGCAAATGTGTGTCATTTTAATTGACGCTTAAAACGTCATAAAATTTGTACACTTAACAAACTTTACGGTAATTTATTTATTTATTTACTTAAAGGTACATCAACAATATACATACATAAATGTGTTAAGATTAAGGCACTGTAAATATGATCTTATATGCATATCAATTATAGACGTACACAACATTTTAGAAAGTATTATGTATAAACAAACAATTAAAACTTACTTAACATATTAAAAAAAAATGCTATAATAAAATACACATTACGCAAAATTAACAACAGATTAGACATTAAACATAGCAAAGAAGAGATCTGTCAAAGCATCCCCTGGACTATCTTACGCTTGAATTGTTTGTATGAGTCGTGAAATATATCAAGATCATCTGAGCGTCCGCACAAAGCATTGTATTCGAGACAAATACGCACCAGTGGTGAGTGTTGGCCAATGTTTGTCCTGCAAGACGGAATATGAAATGTTCTGGTAAGAGGGTGTCGCGGAATTCTGCTTGGTACCGTTAATTTAATATTGCTTACTAGTTGACTGCAGTCTATAGCGCCGTTGACAATTTTGTGCAAGAATAAAAGATCGTGGATCTTACGTCGATGATGAAGGCTGCTCATTCCCAAAAATTTTAGCCTCTCTGTGTAGGGAGCTCTATGCGATATGCCCGACGACGTGTATGCTAAGTGTCTCGTAAATGCTCTGTGGATACCTTCTATTCTTTGTGACTGCTTAGCGTACGATGGATTCCAGACTACACATGCATACTCGAGTTTGCTTCGTACTAAGGCGTTGTAGAGAAGTGTCTTAGTTTGTCTTAGACGAAAGCTGTTGGTGTTCCTTTTAACAAATCCGAGCATTTTAGCTGCTTTCTTAGCAACCCCGTCTATATGTGCCGTAAAATTCAATTTTTTGTCAAGGGTAACACCGAGATCTCTTATTTCAGACACTTCTTCTAATACCGACCCATGGACATGATATTTAGAAGGGAACAGATGTTTTTTTTTCGTGTATTTTATATGATAACATTTTGCCGCGTTGAGTGTCATGTCATTGGTCTGACACCAGTCTTGGATTCGGTCGAGGTCACGTTGTATCTGATCTACGTCTAATTGTGAAGAAACTGTATGATATATTTTGAGATCGTCAGCAAATAAGGAGAACTTTGAGTGCATTATCTCATGTGCTATGTCATTGATATAGACAGAAAACAATATAGGACCAAGATGGGATCCCTGGGGTACGCCAGATGCAGCAAAATAAACTTGTGAATCATATCCCTTTACAGATACAGTCAATGGTCTGTTGGAAAGGTAAGACTGGAACCAGTTTAAAATGTTACCGTATATTCCGTGAGCTTGAAGTTTTCTCAACAGCAGACAGTGGTTGACTTTATCAAAAGCACTAGAAAAATCCGTGTATATTGCATCAACTTGACTGCCCCTATCCATTTCAGTACATAGATCAGAAACAAATGAAGTCAAATTGGTGTCAACAGAACGACCAATCTTGAAGCCGTGTTGTGCTTTTGTGATTGTGGTATTCATATGATGTGTGATAAAAGGACATATAAGAGACTCAAACAATTTAGAAAGACAGGACAGAATAGAAATTGGACGGTAATTCTTAACATTATTTTGTTCGCCCTTCTTAAATATGGGTATAATGCGAGCTTTTTTCCATTCATCAGGAAAAACACCATCTTGAATAGACTGATTGATAATCAAAGATAGAGGACGGGCAAGAAAAGAACCACAGTGTTTAATAAAAATGGGAGGTATTGAGTCTGGACCAGCACCTTTTGAGATGTCCCGGTACATTTATTTCGGTTATAATCATAGCAAAAGTACTTGTTTGAATCCATATAAAAAGTACAAATTCATGAATGATTATATAAAAACGATCTCGATATCAGTTCGCACAATAGAACAAACAATTCGTAATCCTTATGAATACTAAATGATTTTCATATTTAAGCAGGTGACGGTGTAATTCCGACCGTAATTTGTAGGCATAGACCCAAACATAGACCCAAACAAAATGCATTAATTTAACTTGGTTCCAGAGTTTTTGTTTGACTTATTTATTACTATACCAATGTGTTTTTTAGATAATTTAATACTCGCTTTAGATAAGCTAAAGGTATATATAGATATTTTGCTGAGGCAGTACCCTCTAACATGGCAACAGATTGAGGGCGATTCGCAGAACGTGGTGCGCTAGTTTTCATTTAGCAAACATTTAAAATGCCGATTGTGGCTTTAGTATTTACTCTCGTAAAATAAGCTATTTGATAACAATATAATTGCTATACTCAGCGCTCTGAGTTACTTATATTTACCAATTCGGGCTAAAGCCGGCGTCCAGATCTCGTTATCGCTGTCTGAAAGATATTTTGCTTCAGTGCCTCTCAGTCATACGCGATTTTATCTGCAAAAAAAGGAAAACTGAGCTATATTTTTATCTTAATTACTGTCTTAACGCCCAAAATGGAATAATAGCATAAATAAGCAGCTTAAATAGGCAAGACTTCCACCCTTTGAAAGGACTCGTGAACTTATCGACTGGGGTGGCCTTGGGCTTTAATTATAAACTTTGATCGTTTAAGTTGACTTTGTTGTACACAAAGCAACGTCGCGCGTCGTTGGAACTACCACTTACGTACATAGGTATGTACTCTTGTGTTAACTCGGTAGGAGGCGGCAAATAAAATTACACGATTGCACGTAATATCACAAAAATATTATTAAACTCCATATACAAGCGTTATTTCATGTAGAAGGATGTTTTTGAAATTTTGTCATATACTTTGAGTTTCTTATCATTGATATGTGTTTGGTTTTGCCCGGAGCTCTATTTAAGTGATATTGTATCCTCATTGGTACTATTTGCGGTGGTGGCAAGGACCTAACACGTTGTTGATTTTGGAAATTTCTTGGCTTGTATGTTCCTTTATCTTATAATCAAGATATCTATATTATTGCTGAAAAAGTTTTAACCAAAAAAAGTATAATGCGGCATTCTTTAAATGTTTCCTATGTTAAATTCTAATATAAAGTGTTACAAATATGCGAATACTGATTTAAATACTTACAATTAAAAACTACATCGAAATCAATTTTGCAATAGTCGCGCAGTATACACACCTTATGAATACGCGGCGCTAAATCGTTTATTCGCATCCTATTAGGTACTATTTATAAAAAGAAACAGTAAGCTATGTTTTGTGATTATGCGAAAACAGAAATAAATTATTACTTTTAATTACCTACCTGTTAGAACCATGTCTAACATAAATATAGATAGATACTCGTTTTGTATGTTATAAAACTATATCAATGAAAATGTAATAAAAGACTGTGACAAAGCAATTAATAATTAATTTTAATTGCTTGGCACATTTCTAAATATAACCCCTTATGCATGTCAAAACTTACTTTTTGTATAGTTTGTCGTAATTTTGGCTGGATGCGTGTTTGAAGGACAAGTCCTGTAAATTATCTTAAATCTCGCTTTAGCTTGTCGTGTAAAAGTTTCGCCAATGGAATCTTTATTTACTGAACAGCATTCTAATGTGTTAGAAGTTTACATATTGTATTTGTCGTGAAGGCTCCGTTTCCCTATTATATCATACGTATATTTAATTATTGTGTTTTGTTAGTTTAATATGTGAAAAAATTGGGGTAAGCGAGCAACACATTTAGATTTTACTCTGACACATAAATGATTGTCGGTTACAATTGTTATACTTCAAAGATAAAAAGAAAACTCTTAGATCGGCTGCGGCACATTTGTAAAAATAATGTTAGATTGGTTTAAATTTAGTATATTAACATAAGGTAAACGAAAGTCTCCTAGTTCAATAAAAAGTACAGATCCCGAGCGACCGAAGTAGCAGGCAGAAGCTAATAGCTTAATAAATCCGGATGAGATTGATAGAACATCGGGACTAGTACGAACAGCGATGCAAAAAAAGTTATTATAAAGTGAATTCATGGGTCTCAGTTGGATTTGGCAATTTTCTTTTCTGACTGAGAATATTTACTATGTGTGCTCATTGTAACTAAGTATATAGTTTTGTATGAGATAAATGGGGGACTAGGTTCTCGTCTTAGTTAAAGTGGCGGCGAACCATTAGTTGCACACATTACAGAATCGATTAAAGTGAATATCTTATAAGAGCAGTCTTTGCTTGGCAGTAGACAGAATATTGTTGCTGAGATTATGTATCAATTCGCCTAAACTATGAAGTGAAACATAGTCTCAAATCTATACTAATGTTATAAAGGATATATTCGAATTTTAGGGTTCCATACCTCAAAAGGAAAAACGGAACCATTATAGGATCACTTTGTTGTCCGTCCGTCCGTCTGTCTGTCAAGACCCTTTATCTTGGGAACGCGTGGAGATATCGAAATTGAAATTAAAACGATATACTCAGATCTACAGTATCTTGAAGCTGTAAAAATCAAACTTCTAAGTTAAAGTAAAAAAAAGGGATACGGTCGTTTATGTCGCAAAAAACGTATATTTCGATACTCTCAAGGGAATCAATATTTATAGAGTATTTTCCGTTGATCTAGAACTATGAAATTTGGCAAGTAATACCGTCTTATACTACAAGTATAGGGAAAATCTGAATACTATACATTTGTAATGAAATCATAAAAAACAGGGTCTTTATGCAAAGACTTTGTACGGAACCGTCGGTGGGCGAGTCTGACTCGCACTTGTCCGGTTTTTTTATTTATTTGCAAGGATCTAACGCAAAAACCGATTAAAAAAAAATTCTTTTGATAGCTAACCTGACGGACTCTGACGGACTCATAAATTGCATCAACGTTCAAGACGTACACGTGCCCTTATTACAGATTCTAATCGGTTCCGCATAGATCTGATTAGGGTTATTAAACGGTCTTGCGGAATATTGTTCCATTCTTGTGAAATCGCTGTTCTTAGTGCTGCCACTGTTGTGGGCACAGGATTTCTCGCATATACAGCTTTTTTTAAACTGTCCCAAACATTATCAATGGGATTAAGATCCGGGCTGCGTGCTTGCCAATTCATGGTACGTATCCCAATCTCTTCGCAAAGTTGTCGATCTTGTGCGGCGGCGTGGGGTCGGGCATTATCTTGCATTAGAGTATAATTTTCGCCTATTCGTCCCATGTAAGGTACCACGTGAGCTTCTAAAACCTATGTTATATAGCGTCGTGCCGTCAAACCACCTCTTCTACCGTTTTAACGAACCATGTCGATGAACACAAGTTCCGTTCGCTTGATCATCGAAATGCCACCCTACACCATACAGGAACCGCCTCCAAAAGGAACACGCTCCTCAATGCAACTTTGAGCATATCTCGCCCCACGTTGACGATAGACTATTCAGCGACCGTCTGCACCATTTAAACATGTCCAACATTGCTCTTCAGTCCAATTAAGATGTTCACGCGCAAATCTTAAACGAGCTTGTCTGTGAGCTGCAGATAGCTTTGGACCATCCTGGTCTAAAAGAAGTGATTGCCGCTTCCTTAAGCCTCCTTCTTATTGTTCGTGTATTCACGTTTACTCCACGGTCTTCATTCAGCTTTGTTTTGATGTTTACTGACGAGAGGAAACGATTGGAAATTGAAACAATAAATCGGTCGTCACGACGGGTAGTTGTTTGGGTTCTGCCGGTACCGGGTCTGCTTTTGTAAAAACCTGTCTCTACAAAACTTCGGTATACTCTAGAAACCGTAGAATGGTTTAAATTTAAATTTCTAGCAATCTTTCGTTGATCCAAGCCTTCCCGCACCAATGCCACAATTTGAGCGGCTTGTTCGGACGAAGTATCGATATTTATGGTTACGAAACTTTTGTTGAGTTTAAAAGACTAATAATCAATACTATTGGTAACAATAATTTAGATAGCAAATGAAAAAAAAAAAACAAAAGTATTTAATTCCAAACTTTACTCTTATAACACACGAATTTGATACTATGCATAAATTTTATTTTCCCATCTCTAATTATATATTTTACAGCAGTTCTATTTTTAAATTTTGTTACTTTTAATGAACAATGGACAGTCTCGTTATTTTCATTTAGTTTAATCTAAAAAGTTTGCATACTTATCAAAAATATTAATTCGAAAGTATCTAATCCTGAACTTTGATGCAGTTTATGAGTCCGTCAGTGTTTATTATTACCGAGTAACATATGCTATATTTTATCTTTAAAAAGTACTGTTACTAACGTAACTTAACCTATTTTTACACGAAATCGCGGGCAAAAGCTAGTATCAAACAATTCGTTTGTTAGTTACAGTCAGAAGTAGAGTTTTTTTTAGAGTTCTAATCTGCAGGATTAAGAAGTGTCTGCAGAATGACGACGTTCTCATCTCACGAAATGTTCAATATTAAACGTAATTGCTTAGCTTCGGGAATAGTTATTACAACCTCCGTCTCAATGACGCGACTGTACTTATGTGACACACGGGATGTGAGTAAACTACCTACATACGATGTTCATAAGTAAAAAACTGTTGACTTTTTATATTGTACTAGTGACCCGCCCCGGCCTCGCACGGGTAGTACAAAATCTTAACAAATTATACGTCTAAACCTTCCTCATGAATCACTTTGTCCATTGGTGAAAACAGCATGAAAATCCGGATCCAGACAGACTCTGTTATATAATATGTTATGATACTAGATTTTGCTCACAGCCTCACTTGCGTAAATGTGGGTTAGGTTAGGTTAGTTAAGGTACTTTTACTGGATGGAAGGTACCCTATGTCCTTTTTTATTCCCTAACAACGTCTATGCGAAATTTTAAAGTAACAAGGAAGCTCACATTCGCATTTATAATATTAGTTAGGATAAGTATAGCGAAACATATATATTAGTTTGGGTATTTATTGGTAGGCATAGGTACTACGTGATTGAAGTACCTAATATATATAGAAATGCGACTTTTACTGTTTATAAATAATATATATAATATACAAAATACTTACACATGTATATATTCAAAATTGATATTTGTTGATAACATCTATGGTACAGCATTCCAAGACTTATGCTCATAGAATGAGCAGAAAGAATGGACGTAAATTATGTCTACGAGAATTGCCAGAGGCGGAGTAACTACGCTGAATAATATATTTTATGTTCGTGCACTTATTAGAAGACATTAAACTTGTGTCTCTGCTTATGTCTGTCTTAACTTTTAAACTGTGCGATAATATTGTTATAAGTCTTGCATATTTTATCTATTCAAATTCTTTAACAATGCCATTTTGGATGAAAATATTTAGAAACCTATGATATTTTATATTTCGTTTAGTTTTAAACAGGTTCGCTTCTTTAAAATTGAACAGTGAAACTGAACAAAAGCTACGAGTCAGCAACAATATTTATTTATTGTAGTTATATTAATTGTCTGTACCTACGGCGGCTCGCTCCGCGCTGTGATCGATCTTGTTTCCTCTACCTCGCTCCGCACCTACCGAATATTACGAAGTACGTAATGTGATAGTATCACATATCTATACGTAGACGCAATGAATAAAACCGAGTAATCTTACTTACTTTTGATACAGTGTCGCCAATCCATATTTACTTAGACATGTACGGTATACGTTTGTTAGACTTCTTTTTACGACTATAGCACTGACTTTGATGATACTTGGTGTGTCGATTGCGTGAACCTTGGGAATGGATAAAGAATTTTTACTTTAAAGGAAATTGCGAGCGAGGTCACGGTCAACAGCTAGGACTGGATAAATAGAATTCGCCACGTACACTTCTTAAAGTGTCAGTAAATTATATAGGAACTAATTTATACATACCTATAGGTAGCACTTACATTGAACTCGTGACCATATGAATGAATGTAACGAACATTCGCTCAAGTTACGCATTGTTTCACAAAGAGACATTAAATATAATAAACTGGCAATAACAGCACCTATGATGTTCCTACTTTCGGATAAAATATAATATTATACTGTGGAAATACGTGGGAAAAACGGGCACAGTTCAAATAGATTAATAGTTCGATATACAGGCTGTTCGGTAATTAATGGATAACCTTGAAATGTCTTATGGTATAACGGATGGCCGTTCAGAAAAATAAAATCATCTATTCTAACTACTACCTGAGATATGACTTTTTTTAATTACCATATTTAACTTTCTTGGACACTAAAACCGTAAATGAATGAAATCCATCGGATTTTTGTTGTTTTATTATTAAACACCAATTATGCTAATAAATAGGTAGTTGAAAGTATGACTAGCTATTGCATTTTTAACATATTATTAGTATTTTCGTATTTTTTTCTGAACGGCCATCAATTCTACTATAAGACATTTCAAGGTTATCCATTAATTACCGCACATGCTGTATTTGCTGTACATAACAGGGCTTGTTATTTTTTAACTAAAACAATGTAATAAGAGTCTACGGATACAAAAGGATTTGTTGCAAAGAACTCGAACTCGCGCTTCTGTCGTAACTGGCGTGCAACGATTCTCAGTTAATTTCCCGGCAGTGGATAGAATTTGATGTAGAATAGCTTTGCAGAATGCGTTCAAAAATCGTTGATTCGAGTGCCAATTGTTTGCCTTTGTAAACGTACGATTTAATTCGCGTTTTGTGTCTGAATTACTACTCCGAATACTAAACAAGTATCTGACGTATACGTATTATTTGGTCTTGGTATATTTCTCGAAGTGACTGAGGCGTGACTAACAAAGATGGCGTCGGTGACGAAAATTTTAGGAAATTTTGCTTCTGCGTTTGTAGCGTGAGAGCTGTTTATATGCTAGTAGCACAGCATTGATTGATATCCGTGGCGGACGCCTATGTGCAACAGAGGATGGCATACGGCTGAGATGATAATGCATAATGTCTTAAAGCATTACAAACTATGTGTCTAAGTCGTTCAAGGCCTCACATTTGTCTCCTGAAATTGTTAGTAACCGTAGTGTAACGCATATGGACTTCGTCTAGTGATTCCTATGCCAGACGCAAGGCGTAGATAAAGCTGGATAAAATTGCTTCCTCGTACCACATTCTTACTCCACAATTTTCTACATCACTATTTCTGTAAGCGCATTTAAGCGGTCGAATTTTTCAGTGAGGTACCACTATGTTGTAGGTACCATAAAGGATGAAAGCGTTTGTGACCAAAATTTCATTTTCTTAACTTTTCAATCAATTTCACCGTACACGAAACAGAAAACCTTTGAGCTGGCACAATTTTCAATCTAGCAGTCCAATCCATGAACTCGGTTGAGATATTGATCTAAAACGTGTACGTGCCAAATTGAATCCCGATTCGTAGAGAAGCATGGTTACTTTTTCAGTTTGTCTAAAACATTCGGCATGTTGCTAGCCTTGAACTGTGGACTCTTTGTATCACGCATAATAGCTAAGTTATACTTTATAGGTAAAAGCGCTGAAGTTTCCTACTCCTTCAAATCCAAAGCAAAAAATATTATAAATGCGAATGTGAGTTTGTATGTTTGTTTGTTAAGTTAAGGCGTGAAGCCTTAACTATTGGACCGATCATTATGAAATTTTGCATACTACGCGCAAGGTTACAGAAAAGAACATAACTTTCATCCAGAAAATATCTCTGTTCCCGTCGGATATAAATTTATTATCTAGATTTAAATGAACACGAACGAAGTTGCGGGCAAAAACTAGTTGTCTATAAATAATAGTTACATATATCTGTCATAGACATAATTGCTTGGCGAATAATAAATCGCAATGTAATCCATAAAATTTATAGGTATTATCAATGCGAAACTAAAGAATATGTTAAATTTGTAACTTTCTTTTCTCGAAAAGCCTTTGTAGTAATATTTCAGCCTTTTCCACTTGCAAAAGTGGCGTGAATCTAAAATGAGAACTCTTGCATCCTTAACAAATCTGAAACCAGCTCAAAAGCGTTGTTATGCCACCTGTCACCCTTTCCCATAACTTAACTTTATTATAAATGTTTAAATCATTTTTATGCTTAAAATAATTTAATATGAAAGTGGTGTGCAGCGGCATTTTATAACATGGATGTGCACAGCATTTACTACTATTAGAATAGTACTTCGTCTCAGGTTTGATTACCTGGTCGGGTGAAGTGTTATTAGATAGTTCTATCAAGAAATACTCAGTACCAGTCTGGCGTTTGGAACCTTTCCGGTAGACGCCAATACTCTCGCCACGTATTACGTGAGGCATAAAACCATAAATGACGAAATGTGGGTGTAATACAATCCGATACATTGAATGTATGTATTTATGTTTGAAAGTGGTACATCGGGACTACATCTAATAAATAACCTTATTATAACACGCTTTCATTATTAGCTTCATACGTATGTTAGTATGTATGTAACGGAAACTTTAAACATGATTTTAGCCGTGAAACGTCGGATTAACTCGAAATTTGGCATATCAAGGACCGATGACAATACAAAAATTTAGAAAAATAATTTAAAAAGTAATAATAATTGTATAAAAAAATAAAAATAGGTAATAGTTTAAAAAAACTAAAATACACGCTTTATTAATTATATAAATAAAACATTATTTTTACATCTTTTAGTTTGTTTTTTTTTAATAAAGCGTGTTTTAGTTTATTTAGACAATTACTTATTTGTTAAATGTATTTTATTTTTTATTATGATTTAACCGCACACATAAATAATATGTTTGCGCTTAATAACATACTCCTTTAAGCGCTTTTTATCTACTCATATAAATAGTAAAAACAAAGATTTAATCGTTTTAAGAATAAAAAGCAAAATATTTTATTCGATTTAAATGGATGGAACTTAACAGATCATTGACCTTTGATTTACCCGACCACATCTTTATGACGTCATAAACTTGACGAGTACATACCGAGAAGGCACTATGGCGCTTCCTTGCTTAAAGGATTCATTCGCTATGAACTGCCAAAGTGCTCACTGCACTAAATTCAGCTCTACTATATATACTATATACAGGGTGATTTCAAAATCACCCCAGGGTGATTTTGAAATCGTGTAATTCCTTTTAACCACGCATTCTACTGGTGATATAGAATAACCCTGAAAATATTTTTTCTTAATTAGAATAATGGTTTCGGCAAAATTAGAGTACAGATTTTTTTCATGAAATGATTTCAAATAGTCATATTTTAACCACCTGGCACAATCTTAATATTTTACTAATTTAAAAATAATAACATAACAATAACTGATGTCGTAAATAATAAGGGGCAATAAAAAGGACCGCCCGTTATTATTTACGAAATTAATTATTAATATGTTTTTTTATTTTAATTAGAAAAAAATTAAAATTGCCTCGGTTGGTTAACATATGACTATCTGACACCATTTCACGAAAAAAACGGAATAATAATTTTTCAAAAAAAATAAATCTAATTAAATAAAAATATGGTCAGGGTTATTCTATATCACCAATAGAATGCGTGGTTAAAAGGAATTACACGATTTCAAAATCACCCTGTATAAGTCTTCTATGTCTACCTCTTTAAACGTTTGCTCACTTAGTTGTTTAGATTAGACTATAGACTGTCTAAGCGGCTAAGATAGCGTAACTTATAAGTTGCAATGATTCACAATAGCTAATTTTTAGTCGCTCGAGGCAAAAGACTAGCTACTGCAAACAAATAAATGTAATCCCACGATAGGTAGATTTAAAACTTCTTACCAGATCCTATAAGAAATTTTGCTGTGCACAAGCGTGGGCGAACGAATTGCAGTCGAAAATCGATATCTTGTGAAACTTAGGACGATACGCTATTCAAAGCTCCGTTTACGGTTGTTATAGTACCTATTATCTACAACAAGCCTTTGTGTGCGCCAGTCCTATGTCACTCAAATCTTGAATAGTACATGACACTATCTTTTTCGTGACGTCGCGTCTTCATAATATTAAATTTTATATTTTGTTGCAACATATTTTTATAGTCGTATTAGATTCATATTTAAGGTCAATTAAAATCGTTTTTTATATGCAAGTTTGCATGGTTAATGGAAATTCATTTAATATAAATAAACACGTTTGATAAACATCATTGTTATCCAGTCTTTGTAATACTACAACAATATGTAGGTATATCAAAATGTTTCGACCGAATATTTATTTATTGAGAATATTATCAGTATACTATCGTGCAGTAAACAGTACATAAATACTAGTATTTATGCCTATTGATAGAAAAGGTCCCAATGTACCAAAATATATTAAACTAATCACTAATCACAATCCTAATCAAAACTGCAACAAATAGTTTTTATAGATTAACTTTGTAGTGGTTTGGCGCTGTTTATTATGTAACTATTTTGAACGCCAACTTGAAGATATTCAGAATGTCATATATTTAATGTCATGCATTTTTTGTTCAGATGAATTATGCTGGTAAATGAGGTACTATGTATACTTAGTCATTGGTTTATTTATTCGTAAGATGTCATTCCGACGCTGGCGCTTAGACACAATCAATGCCTTTTTCTTTGTATCAAGATCTGGTTTATATTTAATCTGTCAAGTCTTAGAATGCCAGAGATAATTAAAAGTTTATTGTATAGTCAGTTCCGGTGCGACTTAAAAGGTTAACTCATTATTGTATGTTGTTGTTTAGAAATTCTAAACCATTGAGTTTCTTATTTTTCTTATTGGTAGCAAACGATAGCTAACAAGTATTTAATATTGTTGCTTTAAAAGCTTACATATAAACTTTGTATTTGAACGAGTATTTTATTTGAAAGAAAATATAAAGTATTGGTTTGATTTGTACCCGCAAGTGTCGCACGACTCCATTGTAATATAGGTTACGGAAATGGGTTATGAGTCGGATGTGTATGTGAACTGGTGCACTATTCCGCATTGTAAATCCGATATGATTGTCTTGTATCTCTCTAGGTAATGTGTCTTTGTAGCTGCTTCTAACTTTCGAGATAACATGTTGATCTATACTAATATTATAAAGAGGAAGATTTGATTTTTGTTTGTTATCATTTATCAATACTCAAAAACTACGCAACAGATATAAATAATTCGTTCACCGTTAGTAAGCTGTATTATCACTGATTTACAAAGGCTAAATTTTATTTAAAAAAAAGTATATTTACTACTTTTCCGCGAAGAAAGCCGCGGGCAAAAACTGGTATCTTATATTATCACACAAGTCAGATATTTAACCAGGACGTGGCGTAGAATATTTAGAAAATTGCGTATTTTGCTAATTAATTTGCTGTTACTTAAGATGCACGTGAAAGTTGCTGCGTGGGGAGCTTTAACAGGAAATCGTTATAAGTTTTATACCGCCCGCCAAAGAAACTAATCTAATATTTATTAATTCATCCTTCATTCACAGAAGTAACGAGTAGCCTGTTTTACTTATTTTCACTGACGACTGTAGATTCTAATTCGCATAGTTCTTATTGCAGTCGAGGAAAAAGTACGAGTAGTACTAATATTTTAAATACGGATGTGACGACCTCGATAGCGTAGTGGTTAGTGTAACCGACTGCGACGCCTGAGGTCGCGGTTTCGATTCCCGCACAAATCAAACATTTGTGTGCATGAATATGGATGTTTGTCTTGGTCTGGGTGTTTTTATGTATAATGTGCATCTATTTACAAAAAAAAAGTATATATGTATGTATATCCATTGTCTAGAACCCATAGTACAAGGTCTGCTTAGTTTGGGCGAGATGGTGTTGTGTGTATGTAATAGAATATTACTATTATTACTTTATTTGTTAACTAACAAATAAAGTAATAATAATAATATTCTAGTAGCGTAACTACGATTTACGCCTTAACTACCCGACCGGCCATAATAAGATTTATCTTACATATTGTCAGGGGAACAGAGAAGAACGTAAGGTACCTGTATCTTTCATCAAAATAACTGTTTCCTTGCGAAGCCGCAAACAATAGCCAGTACTAATATAAAACGCAACCAACCAAAAGAAAACGGGGAGCTTATCGATCAAAATTCAAAATCCAAAACGTTAATGTACCTACGTGTGACAAATACACTTTATCAGGTGTTTACCGTTGTTGTTGTGATCGGAAAGCGCGCCCGCCGTCCAGCGGGCGCCGGTAATGACAAACGAACATGACAGGTGTTGCACACTATCGTCGTCATGGATTTTGTACGATGAATATCTAACTGGCGTTTTTATTGCTCAAGTATGCTTTAACTGCTTGCCAGTATTGATTAGAATATAAATTCTTGTTAAGCCAATCGATATGACCTACCACGAATTGCACTTCTTTTTGTTATAAAAGTACAGCTACCAACTTAAGGATAGACATCGTGTCACCATGTCTAATCTGAGCCAACATATATAACAAAAAAATAAATAAATAAAATAATTAATAATAAAATCGACTAAATAGATTAACGTTTAATATGCAATACATATGTATTTCAATCGTATTCGGAAATATATCTTACTACCGAGCGCGAAATTTTCGCTACCATTATTTTCACGAGAGTAATAAAATCATTGCATAATAATATACTAAATGTATATTTTGAAGTATACTACCCATAATACATTTTATACTCAATTAATTGTTTATTAAACTGTTGCAACGTATGTTAACATTTTGTTTGGTTATTTCCAGGTAATATTCGCAGAAGTTACAAAATGTCAAGTGTTAATTTTCGTCACCACCATTTTATTTCAATAAATGCAGCAATAAGCAACGTTTTACGTAAGTTGGTACTATTGATATAACTGTTTAATATTATCGTGGACATTCAAATGAATTTTTATATAGGGCAAAAGCACAAAGAATCCTTCGAATTGTATATTTAGGAAAAATTATGATTTGCATTGTACTATGAGATCAAATTTTTGTTAATAACATGAACGGATAAATAGTAAATGAAGTACTTGATGCCCCTTCGATACATAGAAAATATGACATAGAAACCTTTCTTATTAAATGCTGCTGTCGTTATTTGTCTATCTAAGATGTCTTAAAGTATTGTCACACAAAATCAAATCGTCCTTATGTCCTCGTGTAACAAATAATGCAATAAGTAAATTTACCTTAAACTTACAACGTTTTGGAAATAAATAAAGAACACCACTACAATAAGATAAAATTTTCATCGAGATTCTTAATTAATAAGAGTCAGTAGTATTCTATTGTTCGTATGTAAGCCCGTTCTTGGCATTTCCTTCACAGACATTTCTTAGCATTCCTTTCTTCAAATCGGTGGTACAGGCTTTTTTTTGCACTGGTAAATTTTCTTATCACATTCCCCATCGCCGGTTTTGGGGCGGGCGATGGGGATATGTCGGGATGCAGCCCCTAAGATGGATTTGGGCTGAACCGACTAAAACCACTGCGGTGTTCCTCACACCTTTATGGCGAGGCCACGCGGATCGCTCTCGCATTCGAATCGCGACCCCGCCAAAGGTCCCACACAACCATCACACATACAGGACAAGTTCACAAAACGAATTCACAAATACACAATATTTACACAGACAAAGCGGGGGACCTAATCCCCCTTCCGACATCGAGAGGTGTGCGCGGAACACGAATGCCGTCTAGTCGGACCTGCGCTGATCGGGCGGTGGACGGCCCTAATGGGTCCACCACCCGCAGGCTTCTACTCAAGGTGGCTGGAGGTCGTCTCACGCCCTCCTGCGCCCGGCTCTGCGGTTAGGGAGAGGGATTGAACGTTCCCTCTCCCTCTCCGCCACCTCCTTCAGTAACATTACCTCCTCAGAGAAGGAGGCGACGGCATTCCAAGACCGCTCGCTCAAAACCATGGACAGAACCATAGCCTCGAGCGAAAGGATGACACTACCGACTGCCGCGTGCATGACACAGCGTTGCGTGGCCCAAGCAGGGAACCTACCAATGTGTGTAACGCCGTGTCTTCGACAGTGACGCGGCAGTCGCCGCAGTGATGGCAACCGGGCGTCTCCTGTTTGCCTATTCGACACAGGTACAGACCGAAACAACCGTGGTCGGTCAGCACCTGCGTCAGACGAAACGTGAGGGCGCCATGACACTTTTCCAGCCACTCTCTAAGAACGGGTCTTACCGCCACGATTGTGGCGTGCCCGGCGCTGGGAATGACAAGTAGTTCCTCCCATTCTGCCACTAGGACCTCGCGAAGGTCGCGCCGCCGCACCTCGATATCGCGATGCGACGGCACTTCAGCCCGTAACAGTGCCTCCTGGCGCCATTGAAATAGCGATGCCAAAGAGCCTGGCCTCTAGGTCCCAGGGCGACGATCCGGCGAGGAGGCTCGCTGCCTCGAACGAGTTCGTGCGGTAGCATCGAATTGCCCTGACGGCGATGACGCGTTGTGGCCGCCGAAGAGCGGCCACATTTTTGGCTGTCAGGGTGTTGGCCCATACGGGTGCTCCGTATAGGGCCTTAGCCCGCGAGACCGCCTCGTAGAGCCTCCGGCAGGAGGCGTTTGGCCCTCTTAAGTTGGGCAGCAGGCGCGCAAACGCCTAGAAGACTGGGGGCCACACCCCGAAAGTGTGCAGCAAAGTCCCACCGGCGAGTACGAGTACGAGTCCCAGATACTTGAGAGTCGACCCGACGTCGATGCGGACCCCTCTTACCATGATGTGGGCCCCAGGAGGTGGCCGGTTCCGAGGACCGTGAAAGAAGATGGACTTAGAAAGAGCCACCTCCAGGCCCAACCGCCGGATACGACCAACGACCAACCCCAGCCAATATGGCCGCCGCCCGGTGCGACTTACCCCTTGCCGTGACTAAGGTGTCGTCGGCGTAACATATGACGCCGACGCCATGGAGAAGCGCACCTCGCAGCACCCAGTCGTATCCGATATTCCACAGGAGCGGACCCAGAACCGATCCCTGCGGAACACCGCACGACATCTCTCGCTGACTCCAACCGTCATGACCCGGATAAACAATGAATCTATTATTTAAATAATATACCCCGACTATGCGACGGAGGTAGGGAGGCACGAGATGGAAAACTAACGCCTCCCTTCGTTTTTTTTTTTTTAACATCAGTGGACCGGGCAGGGCGCGGGTGTGTGGGGCTCGAGCCAGAGAAGCCAGCTCCATAACCACTAAACCCCTGACGACGTTCCTCCAGTACCTAGTGTCGGTGCCACGGGGTTCGCGCTAGCATTCGCCGCGACACCGAGAGGTCTTAGCCCGCCAAGTAACTAGGCGGGCCCCAGCTCTTTGGTGGAGGACCAGATGGTACAGCCCTCCCCTCCACTGAGGGGGGCGCGCGGAACGCTTACGCCCCTCCCTCGGGCCTGTGCTGCTCGGGCGGCCGACTAGCCAAGTCAACCACCCGCAGGCTGCCCCCTAGGGTGGCTGGAGGTCTGCGCGCGCCCTACGGCGGCGCCCTGGACGTCTCCTGCGGTTTGGGTGGGGAGAGACCACCTCTCTCTCCCGTTCCGCCGCCTCCTTCGCGGACATCACTGCCTCGCAGAAGGCGACGGCGGCCTCCCATGCACCCTCGCTCCGGACCATGGACAGAACCATTTCCGGCAGCGAGAGGATTTGGACACCCAGTGCCCCGGTTAACGACCGGCGCTGCTCTACCCAAGCCGGGCACTCCACGAGTGTGTGTAGCGCCGTATCCTCGGGGCCGTCACCGCAGTGGTGACAACAAGACGTCTCCTCACGGCCTATACGACACAAGTACCTCCCGAAGCATCCATGCCCGGTGAGGACCTGTGTCAGCCGGAAGGTCAGGGCGCCATGGCGCCGTTCCAGCCAAACTAACGCCTCCCTTTTTTTTTTTTTTTTTTTTTTTTTTTTTGATTCCCAGGAAAAAATGCTTGATGCACTACCCGCCGGCTAGGGGACGGCACCGGCGGGGCGTGTGGGACTCACCAGCCGACTGCTGGTATACCCACTAAAAAAACCTGGGGTGTTCCCTCTCTCACCCAATGGGGGGGGGCCTGTTGGGAGTCTAAAAAGATTCATCCATAGCAGGCCCCCCCGTGTGGGTGCCGGCCGGGTCAATAGGACCCGACCTCCTCTCGTCCCCGGGGGAGAGCAATTTCACCGCTCTCCCCTTTCGACGTTAGAAGGCGCGCAGGAACACCGCGCGCGCCCTCTGTGGGTTCTTACTCACGGGTGGCAGGGTCCCCTGAGGCCTTGCCACCCAGAACCCTTAGGTGGGGGGCAGGAGAGCGACATAAGCGCGTCTCCTGCGCCCCCTCCTCCGGCGGCGGATGTCCGGGGCGTAAGGATCTTCCTCACGCCTCCGCTCCGCCGCCTCCTTCTGCGAGATGACAGCCTCGCAGAAGGACCTCATTGCGCCCCAGCACCTGTCGTCGCCGACCATCATGGATACGACGGTCGGCAACGAGAGGTCGGAGCCAATCACGGCGACCAGGGCACAGCGCTCCTCGGCCCACGCTGGACACTCCTCCAGCGTGTGCTGCGCCGTGTCCCGGTCGCACTCCTCGCAGTGGTGACACCTGGTTGTCGGCTCCCTACCGGCTATCTTGCACAGGTACTCTCCGAAACAGCCGTGTCCGGAGAGCACCTGAGTAAGCCGGTAGGTGAGCGGTCCGCGCCGTCTGTCCATCCACTGCCTTAGCACCGGACGGACAGCCTCGACGGTCCTCACCCCGTAGCGGGGCTGGGCCAGCCTTTCCTCCCACTTGGCCTCGAGGACCAGTCGAGCCTGGGACCTTCGCGTCTCCACCGCCCCGTGAGTGGGTTCCTCACCATGGAGCCGGAGGTCCACGCGCCAGTGATACACCGACGCTTGGACCTCCGCCTCCAAATCCCAGGGCGGCGATGCCGCCAGGATGCACGCCGCCTCAAAGGAGACGGTGCGGTACGCCCGCGACACCCTGATCGCCATCGCCCTCTGAGGTTTCCTCAAGAGGGCGATGTTTCGGCGATCGAGGGCGCCGGCCCAAATGGGCGACCCGTAAAGGGCCATCGACCGCACCACCCCCAAATAGAGGCGGCGGCAGACGACACTCGGCCCCCCGATATTCGGCAGCAGAGAGCTAAGCGCTCCCGCCGCCGACATCAGCCGGGGGGCCAGGCGGCTAAAATGGACGCGAAAGTTCCAGCGGCCGTCGAGGTGGAGCCCCAAGTATTTCATACTCGGCTCCACCCCGATGCGGACCCCTCCAACTATGCCATGAAATAACAGGGCCTCGGACTTTTCCAGCGCCACCTCCAGTCCCAACATCCTAATTCTACCGACAACCAGGGCCACCCCTGCCGTGGCAAGACGGGCAGCTGCCCCGTAATCCTCTCCCCGGGCCGTGATCAGCGTGTCGTCGGCGTAACAAGTTACGCCGACGCCCGGGGGCAGAGCACCCCGCAGCACCCAGTCGTAGCCGATGTTCCACAGGGCGGTCCAAGAACGGAACCCTGCGGAACACCGCACGACACCTCCCTCCGGAACGTCTCTCCGTTCCGCCCCACACAGAATACGCTCCTCTGGTGCAGGTAGTCCCCGACTATTCGGCGCAGGTAGGGAGGCACTCCATGAAATCGGAGCGCCTCCCTAATAGTCGCCCACGGCAGGGTGTTGAACGCGTTGGCGATGTCCAAGGACACCGCCAACACCACCCCGCGCGAGGCGACCGCCTCTTCCGAGAGGGCCTTGACGCGACTGATCGCGTCAATCGTCGATCGGCCCTCTCGGAATCCGAACTGATGTTCGGACAAGTCGGGGCCCACCCGCACCAGGTGCCTGGAGAGGCGGGCAACCACTACTCGCTCAAAGAGCTTACCCACCTCATCCAACAGCACTATGGGGCGGTACGCGGAGGGAGAGTCCGCGGGGCGGCCCTCCTTTCTCAGGAGGACCAGCTTACCCGTCTTCCACATGGCAGGGAACCGTCCCGACTCCAAACAGGCGCTAAACAGCCTGAGGAGCCGGTCCCCTAGGGCGTCGTAGGCCAAAACCAGGGCGCGGCCAGGAATTCCGTCCGGCCCCGGGGCGGTGTTTTTGCCCCGGAGCCGCACCATTGCCGCGCCGAGCTCCGCCATTGTTACCACTGGCGCCCCGGCATCGGCACCGCCCTCCTCAATATCGGGCGGCGCCATATCGGGAGGCGTGTGCTCCGCTCTCGAAGGAAAGAGAGCGGAGACCACCTCCTCTAATTGCCGGGGCTGGAGACTCTCGGTGACCGGTGGGGCCCAGGGGCGCAACTTGCCCCTGACCGCCTTGTACGGGCGGCCCCACGGATCTGCCTCGAGAGTCCCCAGGAACTCTTCCCATCTTTGGGTTTTGGCCTCACTGATGGCGGACTGCAGGGCGTGCTTCCGCTGTACGTAATCGCCCCGCAGCCGTGCCTCCACGGTCGGGTCACGGTACCGCCTGCGTCGGCGGTACCTAGTGTACTGGCGACGCGCCGCAATGCAAGCGGCGCGTTTCTGACTAATGTCGTCAGACCACCAGTACACCTGACGCCTAGGAGGTCGAGCACTGGCCCGGGGCATCGACGCGTCGCAAATCCGCGTCATCGCGCCCCGGAACCACTCCGCCTCTAGCTCAACCTCCACAGGCCCTTCGCCCCTTGGGGTCCAGGCCTGGACGATGGAGGCTTCCACCAGCACGTCTACGTTGAGACGTTTCAACGCCCATCGTGGGGACGACGGGGTGTGCACTCTCCTCGGGCGATCGTCCGGGATCGCCGGCGAGGCGGAGATGTCGAACCGCACGTAACGGTGGTCCGACAGTGACTCCGCCTCGACCAGCACTTGCCAGTCCCGGACGCGGCGCGCTACGGCAGGGCTTGCGAACGAAATGTCCACAATGGACTCGCCCTGCCAGCGCACGCACGTGGCGACCGATCCCCGGTTAAGGACCACGAGACCGGTCGCAATCGCCCACTCCTCCAGCGCGTCGCCGCGAGCGTCGGTGACAGGGGATCCCCAAGCCGTTGATTTGGCATTGAAGTCCCCCGCCACCACGATCGGACGCGATGGGTACCGGTTAATAACGGCCCCCACCGCGCCCAAAAATTGCTCAAACTCGGCGAGGCGCCGGTTCGGAGAAAAGTACACCCCGATCAGGACGGTTCCCTCCCAATCAACACATATATAACCCTCGCCCCTGTCTGTCATCACCAGGAGCGAGGGTCCGGACGAAACAATGGCCGCCGAGCCTCCGAGGTCCCCAAACCAGTTGTGTCGGCTGGGGACGCAGTAAGGCTCGGCGACCACGGCGATGTCTATTGACCACTCCGCCATGTGCTGCAGCAAGATATCCTGCGCCCTGGCGGAGTGGTTAATATTCACCTGTAGGAGGCGATGGGCCATAATTAATTATGTGTCCATCGCCTCCGTACTGCTCCCTGCTTGGGACGGGGCCGGGGCGGCCGGAGTCCCGGCGACCGCCCCTCTGGCCCTACGTCGTTTCGGTGGGGAGCAAGATTTGCTCCCCATCCGGTGCTCCGCCGGCTTTCCTGCAGCAGAACAGAGGCTGCAGGAAGGTTTTGCGGCGGAGCAGGCGGCGGCCTTGTGGCCGGGCTGACCGCAGCGATAGCAGAGATCGCTGCGGTCAGTTTCGGCGGTGCATTGCTGCCTCACGTGCCCCGGTTCGAGGCAGCGGTAGCACCGCCTAGGCCTCGGCGCTAGGAGATTCACCTGAGCCGAGACCATCCCGACCAGCAAACGGCCGGCCGCCACCTTCTTCGCCGCGGCGATGGGGCAGTGCACCACCACCGTGCACAGACCACCATTGCCGCGGCGCATATCCCCCACCTTGACCTGCGCCTGAGGGCAGGCTCCGGCTTGTGCCACCGCAGCGGCGACATCCTCAGAGGAGGCCGAGTCGTCCAGCCCGGTTATCCGCATTTCTGCGGACTTCACCGGGCGGGAGATCTTGACCTCCTCAGGTGAGAACAGGGAGCGGAGTTTATCCGCTACCCTGTCCGCCTTGTCGCCGGAGGTGGCACCTGGGACCTCCAGAATTCTGGCCCCAGTGGTGGCAACCTTAAAGTGGACGCCTCCGGCGAGGCCCATCTCGGCGAGATTGTCTCTCATAGCCTGAGTGGCCTGCCGGAGGACGCCCGCATAGCTGCCGCCCTGCCGGAGCCCCTCCTCTGTCAGCTCCACCACAATGGCGGTGGAGCGCGGGGAGCGTAGGTCGGCCGGGCGGAGGCCCCTCTTTTTGCTGGGGGCCGGGATAGCCCGGGAGGCCTTCTTTTTCCTCTTCCTCTTCTTCTTGGTGACCTCCGTCCACGGCTGTTCAGCCGAGGTAGAGGCCACCGAGGTGGGTTGGGCATGGGGACCGGGACGCGGTGGCGCCTCAGTGGCAGTCGCCCTCCCCTTGCCCTTCCCTTTCCTCTTGGAAGAAGAAGAGGAAGCCAGCGGATTGGGGGCAGATGTCTGCCGTACCACCGGTCGGCCGGAGGGCGCCGGGTCAGCTGGCACACCTCCGACCATCCGGGGGCGGCCCCCGAGCGGAGGGCCCGGGGTCGGGATGGGCACGAGGCCGTGGTTGGCCAGGCACGCTTCAACTACGTTGCGCGCCTGAGCCACCGTGGCCCGCATAAGCTCCTCCGCCCAAGCGGGACGCCGGTCCTCCACGGGAGTGATGGTCGACGCTGTGCGCCGCGGGAGGAGCGGGAACTCCTCCCTCGGCCTCCTGGCAGGCGCCCTGGTGGTGGCCGGGGGCGCCTTGGCTGCGTCGGCCCGAGCGGCAATGGCAGTGGCCGCCTTCATGGCCGCCACCTCCGCCCGGAGCTCCGCCAGCTGCCTATGCAGCCCCTCATTTTCGGCCCTCCAGCGCCTCTGCATGTCGGAGGATGTCTGTGCCCACAGGTGGAAGAAGGCCTCCCTCATGTCCTCCGTAGCATTTTTAAGGTCCCGGACGAACCCCCCCTTCAGGTTGCCGGACCGGGCCGCCACCCTCAAGACGGTCTCGGCGCCAGCCTCGAACCGTTGCCTGAGGTCGGCAACCGAGTCCCCAGCCGAGGGGGACGCATCCGGGACCTCAGCCACCTTGGGGGCATCCCGACGGGCAGGTAAGGGCTGCCCGGGGAGCTTCCTCGTGGAGGGAGGCGGCATCGGGGAACCAGCCGTTCCTGGACCGGGCATCCCCTCCACTACCTCCACCTCCGTGTCCGAGCACGAGCGTGACGGCACGGGATGCGCCGTCTTCCTGCGCTTCGCGGAAGCCTCCCTTTGTCTTCGAGCCGCCGACGAGCACCGGCTCTGAGGCCGACTGGCCTCCGAACCGGAGCCCGCCTCGGACCCAGACTCGACGCTGACGGAGCTCCTCCGGCTTCCGTCAGGCGTTGATGTGCCAGCTCCAGCATCGCTGGTGCGTGGTCGTAAAGGGCGCTTAAAGCGCCCTTTGGAGTCGCGCAAAGGCACTCCGCGCTCCTTCGTCCTCTTCTCCTTCTCTTCGGGTTTTTTTGAGTTACAATTTTCCATATAATTCCCACGAGTTGAGCCGATATAAACTCGACCCCCGGGTGACGCTCATTCCGGGGGAAGGCCTACATACTACTGGGGGACGGCAGGTACCCAGAGGTTTTTACAACTTCGCTGTTGGGTGGTGTGAGTTTTCCTTCTCGCGGGCCGGCCAACTAAGGCAAGCCCCTCGGTCCCGTTGAGCCGCTAGACATGATCAACGACACTCAACGGGTAACGAGTAGGTTGGAGCAGGATTGGGTTTCCCCTCCCCTGTGTGCTCCCGCACGGGCCTTACAGGCCCCACTGGTGATTTTTTAAAGAGGTTGTCTTCCTCTATCCCCCCGTGTTGGGCCGGATGGGGGTCCATGTTGGACCGATCCACCCGCCCCAACACCCCAAAATCGCCTAACTGGGCAGGACTCCTACACCTAGACCTAAACTACCCAGGTAGGTAGGTTACCTAACAAAACCTAACCCTAACCTAAACCTACCACCCTAACGGGCCCCTACAACCTAACAAAACCCTAACTAAACCTAACCTAACAACCCTAAATATATATATATATATATATATATATATATACATATATATATATATATACCTATATATATACCTAACCTAACCTACCTACCTAGGCCTGCCCTGGCCTTACGGGCCCCTACTTGTTATTTTTTACCGAGGTTTTCTTCCTCTACCCTCCCTGTCTCAAATCCACGTTTCCTCTGCTAATCAGAGGAACACGTGGAGAGACCCCCAAACGCGGCCCTCGCGGGCCGATGACCCCGAGACAAACTGCCTCGGGTTCCCTACGCGTGTGCCAGAGTATTAGCCACGAGTAATAATGCCCCCGAAAGGACATTATTACCCGTGTTGCCCGGGGTGTACCGGCCCAACGACTGCTGTTCCCATCCACGAAAAGTGTAGAAGGGACCAGCAGGCGTCAGGCACACTAGGAGGTTCTCTGGCCACACACCCCAAACTAACGCCTCCCTAATACAACCCCAGGGCAAAGTTTTAAAGGCGTTGGCGATGTCGAGTGACACCGCCAAGATGACCTCGCCCCGGGCAATTGCTTCCTCCGCGAGACTTCTCACACGCTGAATCGCGTTAATGGTGGAACGCCCGCGACGGAAGCCATACTGACATACTGACTATCCGCCAAATCCGGGCACACCGAAGAAAAGTGCTGGACGAGGCGCTCCACGATAATTCTCTCGAACAATTTAGCGACAATGGGCCGGTAGGTGGACGGGCTCTCCGCCGGACGCCCCAGCTTCCTGAGAAGGACCAGTTTCCCAACCTTCCACTGACTTGCGAACTGGCCCCTCTGAAGACACGATGTGAGGAGTCCTCTGAGTCGGGGCCCGAGCTCCTCAAAGGCCAGGACCCACGCACGGCCTGGAATGCCGTCGGGTCCTGGGGCGGTACGACATCTCTAGTCAAGTAAAAATAATTAACTGGGCGTCTTAAAGTAAAGCGATGGAATAATCAGTTTTTTTTATATTTTTTTATGTTGCTTCCTTTTATACCACTCTAGATTTATCCAATCATAAACGTTTAATAAATGCCAAACACCGTGTTATTTGTTCATTAGCTACCATTATATGACAATATAATCAATTTAAATAATAACAACCGTCAGTAAGAGAATATTCTCCCTGAAAATCCTCCATATAAATTATCTAATATAATTTAAGGCTTCCGAGAGGCAATTCCCGTCCTAGTATTCAGTCTATTGAAAATTTTAATACGCCTCTAAAATAACAAAAACACTTTGAAGCTAGCCTTTAAAATGTTAATATTAAACACCGTTAAAATAAAAAAACATTTTAAAATGACTTTATCATTGTAGTAATATATGCATATTACTACGTAAAGCATGAATTGTGTCACCACATTTTGATTACCAAATCTCACAAACGGTTCTGTGGCGTCTCATACAAATTGGACTGTCATAGGTTTGACAATTTACTTTATGGTGCTGCAAGCGGGGACAAACAATACTTTGTTACCTACAAAAAGTCTACCAAATCTACGTTTGTCACCGCATGCGGCACCATAAAGTATTTAGTTTAACTAATTTGAATATACATAATTATGTAGTTATTTCATTATTTGATATAGTAAGCTTACAAAACAATGCATTAGTCAGTCGAATTTTATATTGATATTGTGATGCTTGTTTTTCTCTTTTCAGTTCATTACTTTTAAACAGTCGGGTTTTTTGTTTTTATAATAATAATTTTATTGACGCATCTAAATAGCTATATTTGCAAGTCACGAGAATGGATCTGACTCTATGGGTGAAATATTGCTTAAGTGGTCTTCTTGCAAAATGTAAATGCATTATCGAGTAGCAAATTCGCGTTTCAGGTAATGATGAATGAATGAATGATCTATCTCTCGTCAGTCTTGTCTAGTTTACAATACCAAATGCCAAACGCCAAACGTAATAAAGCAAATTACAAATAATATTGCAGAATTCATAAAATGTTTTAAGAATCTCAGCACCGGAGATATTTTACACAGCTAGCTCGCCGTATAGAGAATACTCTGGATTACTACATCACATTTCTCGATCTAGCGGAATACCAGCGATCTTATAAAATCTAGGATAAAGGCACGACACGAGAAATGAGGTCACATTTTTCTTTAAGTTCCTCTTCAAAGCCAGTTATAAAATAAATAAACCGGTTGAGATGACATTTTATTGCGTCTGTTATTTAACATTGTTTTATTTCTTTGGATTAAAAAACAGAATACCTACTTTAAAAATACAATGCTTTTCGTTTTTTTTAGTTTCTACAGCGGATTGCTTAGATAGTTTTATATTCTATTTTAGAGTCTTTAAATTATGTGATTATAATATGTACTAAGTTAGCGGTAATGCGCATGTCACATTGTTGGCCATATGATATTCATTGACAAAGTAATATGAAAATAATATCTATTATCTAAAGAAAATGTAATATGGAATAATTATAAATGTTAGCATAAACAATGACACCTAAATATATGTTTATGATTATATGTATAGTAGGTACCATAGCGTATGTCGGTTCAATGATTCTAACAATTATTTAAGGTTTATTTTCGTCCGTGCCATGTCGTTTTGGCGTTACTGCTTGCCGTGCGAAGCTTAAGCCTATTTCCATCGTGATTGTCTCATTATTCCTTGGGTATAACGGTGACGGGTTTAAGTTTGGACGTTGCTGCTCGGTTAGCCTTTCTAAAAGGAAAGGTACTAATTAAAAATTAGTTCGAGAACTCCCGCTCGCATCTAGAAATGCAATATTTATCATACTATTTCCAACTCCTGCACTGTTTCACTATTTGTTTGTTGAAACGCTATGGATATTTCATATTGCAACTTTTGAATGACATCTCATTTCTGTGGAACGTATAACTTGATCGGCTAACATGGAAATGCAACTGGACCGGTTCTGAAAGGGCACACGTAAATACAAACGCGATAGTGAACAGTGAATAAGTTGAAACTTGTGTCTAATTACTTTCATGCAGCGCATTCGCAATGTGCAACCCATCTATTGTTTGTTTAGCTATGTTTTGGAATATGAAGAGAAGTTTGCCTTTGCTAACAAGATTTAATGAATACTAAATGTTGTAATACAAAATGTGCGCCCGCTAACTATGATTAAGTAGTATCAGGAAATGCTGTGTCCGTTGCTGCCATTTTGTAATTACAGCTTATGTTGATTGTGTTTCATTCAAAATGGCCTGTACTGATCAATGTGAAATAAAAGTCAATGTTATTGGCACTTTCTGTCGCAGTATCATAGGACCTCAGTAGTGGAGTTTGGATCTTTGCCCGATAAACTGCAATAAACTCGCGCCTTCTTACTTAGCATATCTTTATACGATTGTAAAATTGCAACGAGGTCGTGTTTATACATATAAGTTGTTTTAAAGTGAAAAGTCAGGTTGTCTGCTTGTACCTGCATGTAAAAACGAATAAGCGACATTTGATGCGCTTTTCATAATAAGCTTTGAGTTAAACTTAATAATTAAGCCACGTTTTTGTTAGAATATAAAATGGGACATAGCGGTGTGAACTAATTATAATCCACGCGAACGAAGTCGTGTACTGAAATCAGTCTAAGACTATTAGGTACTTAGTGTGAATTTTTGATGCCGTATATATGCTGTAGTGGCTTTTACCACATAGTTAAGCTGAGGCTTTATATGCTAATGCCTGTAAATTCACGTACCTTTCCTTATATAGCTTTCCTAACAGGGAATAATTAAAACATTGTTTTAGGTCAGACATTAGATTATTATGTTAACAAGGATGTCGAGAGATCCTTTTTCCATAAGTACGCAAGTCCTTGTGTGTATCATGTAGCGAGTCGAGGTTCCGCACCCAAAAGGTCCGAGCGGAAACCTATTGTCGTGGTAATTGACATCTGAGTCTCCATTTCAAACTTGTGAATATAAACGAAGTCAGGTTTTATACTTAATTTATTGCACTCTATTCTCAGCGGTAAGGCAAATGGAAAATAAATACGATTTAATTTAGAAGTGGATGCAACGCGCGGCTTTGCGATGAACCTAAAATTATATTTAAAGACGCGCAGTGCTATGTAGCAGAAACGGTTTTGTTAAGATATTTTTGTTATTGTATTTTCTTGCCTTTACTCGAATGGTTTCGTTGCTAGTAGAAGTACCTATTTAGAACGTAGCGATCACTACTAATCATAATTTAATTTATCCTAATACGCAAACTTTTATTTCAATATGTTCTTGAAGGTAAACGTGATCTACGTTAGGTTCTTACCGTTAAGTCAGCTTTAGTTTTTGTTTACAAATATTAGCGACACCTTCGCCAATTATCCTTTAGCTTTTGTAGCTCTAGACACATCTCTGAACTTTTGATAATCAGCATGTCTTTCGGCTATCCATCCACATTTTGAGATCGCAGACGTTGTTGCTGAAGACGCTTTGAATATGCATAAAAATATATACTGACACACAAATGTATCGTGATGCGTCGAGAGCTATGAATACTTACGGTAAGATTTCTATTAATTTTCTTCAACGACGTGATTTAATTAACAAAGAATAAACAAACAAATATACTTTTGTATTTATATTATTAATTAGGGCGAGCGCAATGTACTTGATATGAAATAGAAAATTGCGATTGTTTGTTTTATTAAAGCACTTTTATTTTTATTCTGAACGGCTACTTGTTTAATATTTTTACGTAAAGAGTATTGGATAGTATTCTTGCGAAGAATTTTAGTAAGTGCCGTGTATTGAATCTCTCTCGTTGACACTAATCGATTTGGAAAGACAAAAGTTCACTAATGTTTCTTTTGCATTGACTTGAAAATAATTTCACTAAAGAATTTCGAACAGCGAATCGCATAATTAGTTTTAAATTCAGTTTGCTGTTTATTTAACTTTAGGCGCGCCAAAGTCATTGACCATAACATCACGCTTATACTGCCATGAAAGTTAAGACAAATGTGTTGCCGAAATACATTTTATTTTATTTGGTGGGCTTCGCTTTTGCTGTTCACCACGTGTAGGCTGTATAGCCGCTACAAACTATGGTAGAAAACCGCGATATTTTAAAATACTCATTGAAACAAAATTAATACTACTTTAAAATAAATTAAAACGAACTTAATTACGAAGATTCATATCACATTAATATGAAATGGTTATACATTGTTACACAAATATAATAAATTAATTAAGTCAGCTATTTGCTCGGTTTGGAAACGATGTGAACAATACCGATTCAACTATATGTAGTTATGTAGGTACTAAAAATATATGAATAATAAAAGAGTAATAAATATATTTAGGTATTTATCGACGGTTCTAAGCAAAAGTAAAACAATTACTTAGTTCTTTTAATGAGCCGGTGGCTTATATGCAAACTGGGATTAGTGAGTACGCGTTACAATATTTATAAAACAACGCCATCTACTTCGTTCATATTCATTCTAATTCAAGTGTTCACTGGATTTTGGATCTTAAGGTATCCATGGAATATTACAGGCGCCTGTACCACCTCACACCACAGCATTGTTTAATAAAAATGTTGTAGGTACCTATAGCTCCAAAAATATATAACAGGATTCCAAGGACTACATGAAATATAGGATGACATTAATGTATTTAAACAAATGCTTAAGACATATTTAATAGATAAGACATATTATTCTGTCAATGATTTCCTTACTAACATATAATTTTAACAAATACAAATACACTGACTGAATATAATGTTAATATATAATAATCTAAATTAATTGTTATTGTACGCATGTACATTTTTGTATAATAAATTCCTGTAATTTTCTAGTAAACATTTGCACACCAGAGAATTTAATATTTATTGTAACAACTGCATGTAACCTGTATGACGCAAATAAATTTATTTTATTTGATTTGACATGATAATTTAAACATGTCTTAATAAATCATAATTTTATTAGAACATTTTTGTCTGTCCTGTTCTTAATCTGCTATGAGTCTGTGTAAATTATCGCTGAGCTTATATAACAAAATTAATAATGTACTACTTCCATCAAATGATTTTGTTTGTTACTATGGACACGCTGTTTGCTAGTCTCCAGCATTTCTGTGTGTTGCCATAGAAACGCGTGCCTATTTTCTACGAATCTAATACCTAATTAATATTTACATAATCTAATATTATTAAGTAATATTTTGATCATATTACAACATATTTATCATTATTACTTGCTAACTATGTTATGCTTTCTCACTATGTTAGGTATATATTTTAACATAAAGTATTGCGGAGCAGAACGAAACCACAGAGTACTTTGACACTCACTGTCGGACAGCATACGAAAGAAAGGGAAACGCGATGAACGGTTTTTATCGCAAACTTGTTTTGAAGTCTATTATGTGGTTGGAAATATATTCAAGAAAAGTATAAATATATCACTGGTACCCTAAACAGTATAGACAGAGCCAAAATTTGGTTAATGATAAGCCGTTTTGCCTGTTGTCAGCGCCTTAGTTTAACCAGCGCTCCAGGCTGTGATGGCTCCGAGGAAACTATTTAAAGCGGACCTTTCGACACACATTATTTATTTTGCAAAATACACGGTTGGCGCTCAATATTACTTTATTTTACCTACTAAAACTTACAGATAGTAGCAGCTTACAGGTCTAGTTAAATGAGATTTCGAGCTCTAATACGTTGCACAATCAGCGATGAACTCTTTGAGTTTGTCGACGAGCATAAATGCCGTTGTGAATACAATTTGCGTCAAAGCTCGTAAGGCTCTCACAATGGTGAGCTCTAGGTTGTGTACAGCGAAGAAATTGTATTTAGAAGAATAGCATAGCAAGATATCACAAGTGACTTAACCTTTATGCCTCGGGGCCGACGAAGCAATTAAATGCTTGTTAACAACCAATACCTACAAATCTGCCTGAAAGATAAAAAAATAAGTGCACGAATCTGGTTTGACCTTATAAAACGCTCAAGCATGACCAAGATCGCCGAGTGCAACTCGCGTGCTCTCGTATCTATTATTCATACGTATGTACACATGCCGTCGTATGCCCTAGAGTTTACCTATAGGTACTAGGTACAGTATGGAAACAAGTACATTCTATCTATAGGTAGAAGGTACTTGATTGCATATGGTCCGATTGTTAAATGAAAATGCGAGCTCCACAGGTTTTAGTCACAATTGTAAATTGGGCTGCTGTATATATGTACGTATTAAAGATGTGCTATTTTGAGTACTAAAATCTTATGTAATCGTTCAAATAAGTTCATTCATATTAAATCTTTCGGCTGAATGCAGTTGGACTGTCGAGCGACGTATATGAATTGTGTTATTTTAGAAACTACTTGGCAGTTTTCGCGCGGCATATTTGGACACTTATCAAATCTTTTGACTCGAGCCGGTTGAACACTTGAACAACGAACGAAATGTGTTTCCGGATCAACACAGCAATGTTGGGGCGGGTGGGCATGGCACGTGGTGGCATTCCGATATTGCAGCAGGTTGACCTGATTCGTAACGAGACAAAGGGCCAAAACCCTTCTTGTACGCATATAAACTTGACATTATTAACTATTTATTATGTTTAAATAATATCGGCCGTGTTTATACAGTGGGCACGGGTATTGTCTGCTGCTGAGTACGGGTCTCTTTTCACTATGGCAAGGATTAAGTCATAGTCACTGACTGACTGTGTTTCGAACATTTTCGAGAACAGTATGAAGATTTTTCAGACATGCAAATTTCACCTTCACCGTTAAAGCGAACGATAAATGCGCGTAACTTCGAAATGTCAGAGATGGGATCAAACTCGAGACGTTAGAGATCAATTAACTCCCAAAGGATCTTCGCGTCAGCGACTATTTATTAAAAAGGAATCTATTACCTACTTGTAAACGTAAATTCACGATTAATTTCATATTTTATACAAAAGATTTAGACAGCTATACCAGTGCCTAAGAAGCAATTGTCAATGACTGACATTGCTCTTAGTCTTATACTTATGTAAGGATTTACTGATGTAAGGCTCATTCAAATAAAGACTAGTACATTACTAAAAATAAAATCTCTAACGATTTAACATTTTTTGGACACGTCAATTTATTTATAATGAAAGAGGCAAATAAAAATTATCATTTGAAAATATGCAAGTTTGAGGAATAGTGGCAAGTAACACATGGTGACTCTTTTCAATCGCCAATTAAAATTACCAATAGCACTTAAATAATATGTTTAGAAATATCCTGTAGGGGAGAGCAGTTCAATCCTAAGAATTTGTGAATTACTTGAGAATATTAACAGATACTTACTAATTAGTATAGTTATGTCATCATTCACAGTCACAAATAGTTAGTTGAGATTAGCAATGATTGATTGCTATCAAAAAATAATCGAATGAATCGAAAATTGTACAATCTTGCATTCTAAATTTGATTTATTAGTAGTCGCTGTATTATTCGCGCTTGTTTTCAAAATTAATCATACTTAGTATGATGTAAGATTAGGTATATGGTTCGAATTAATACATGTAATAATTATACATGGTGTGATACGTACCACACCACGTATAATTACATGGTATTTTTCATTGTTAATAGAATTTTACAGAAATTCGAATAAAATATCTGAATCTATTCGAGAATTAATTCGAATAACAGAATCTTCCTACTGTTTTCTGCACTAATAGCTAATTTGTTAATTAATTAATAAACGCATACCTAGTAATCGAACTTTTAATGTCTTTGATACTCAACAAATCATTTTGAATATTTTCCACTTTATTAACACATCAAATAGTTGTTTTAATCAAAAAGTTTAAAGTATAAAAATGTACATAGTTGTTGAACGTTGTCAAACAGGGCGTGATTCTTCCTGCTCTATAGAATTCTATAAATTTTGCATAAACATAATACAATTATACAGGTGCTGTCCAATCTTTATAGCAGCCCTAAGAGTAAAATAAAATTGTAATAACAGCAATCGGCGCTATTTTCCGCGATTCGAATGAAACACTTCGCTACTGGCTGCGAGGTGCGAGGTGAGGAGGTGGCGGAGGCTTTAAGCCTTGACGGGACGCGACGCCGGCACCTTGGCGACGCCCCGTCGCCATGCAGACGGCAGCCGTAGACTTTACAAGGCAACAGTCATAGAGACAAACGTCACACAAATTTTTAATAAGTTTATTTTCTTATTTCATTTTTAATAATTGTAAATATTTAGCGTAAGTTAAAATTTTGTTTGGCTATGTTGCAAAACTTAGGCAACAAAAGTGATGTGGAAGTGAGTGCCAGTCAACCTGCCACATCCCTAACGAATCTGGTACGTTGCCCTAATTGTTCGCAGGCTCGTTTTTATAAAGACGAGCGGGGCTTGAGAATGCATTTTGGTAAAGTTCATAAAAACCAAAATGTACCCTCTAGTCCCAGCACAATATTACTAAGTAATTCCTTATCTTTAACACCCCAAATTCCCTTTTGGCAATATTTAGGACGCATGAAAAATTCCATTCCGATATTAAAAACAGTTCCTCTAGCCGCGAGACCTTCAGTGGCTCAAAACTTGGCTCATTGCATAGGTCTTGTAATTCGAGAGAACTCTAAAACAGCTTGGGAACAATTACTTACCTTTCCTTATAGGATTTTACATGTTAAAAAGTTCAGAATACACAAAAATCATTAATAGCACAAATTAAAGATAATTGCAGTTTTAGTTATAACCATTTAGAACCAAAAGACACCTCCTACAATAGTAAATCATTGTACTATCGACTTGAGCAACGGTTGACCATTACAGAAAAATTTTCGCTTACACATGTGGACTTTAAGTGACTCTGCCCTTAATTTTGTTAACCAATCAAAAAGGAATCTTCGAATAAAAAAGTGTACTAACCGTTTGTTTTTACCAGTTTTTTTGACTAGTTGAGTTTGTATCACCTTAGAATCAGTAAACAAATGTAAAGTGTAAAAAATCGTAAACAAAATAAAAGGGGCGTGTCACGGGTGACCTACCAAATGTTGGCCTGCTATGCGATTTTAACCTTAGGAGTGGTCAACCGTCGCTCAAGTTGATAGTACCAATATGTAGAATCCAAATTAAGGGAAAGTGACATTAGAGGTGTATCTAGGTTATTGTTCAGTAGCGATGTGGTGGCGCCTTGCTCTACAGAAACAGTTGCGGGTCTGCAGAGCAAGCATTCAGCGCCCACTGATGGTCTCTCCTTCCCAGACGCACCTGATGCTGTCATGGATTGTCTCAAGGTGACAGCCAGGGACGTATTACGGCCGTTTGATCCTTTTGAAGTGGATCTGCTGGTGGCCTCGACCACTGCACCATTTAAAAGATCTTTTGTGTTCGAGCACCGGGGAAGTGGGTGATGCACTTTTGAAGGAGCTGACGGCTTTAACCAACTTAATGCTCTCCGGCGGTGTGGTGAATGACATCATCGATATTTTGTACGGGGCAAATTTATGCGCTCTACGTAAGAAAGACGGTGGCATTCGTCTCATTGCCGTGGGGTGTACCTATCGTCGTTTGGCAGCCAAGCATTTTGCAAATACTACAGAGCTCCTCTCGCAGAGAAATTTCAACCAGTCTAGCTTGGTTGGTTGGTACCTTGGCTGTGTCGAAGGTGTGGTCATCTTAAAGGTTGACTTGAAGAACGCCTTTAATTCTGTGAACAGGGACACCTTGCTGACGCAAGCTAAATTGAAAATCCCAAAATTTTTTGTGGCAGTGTTATAGACACCCATCAAAATTAATTTATAAAGACAACCATTTAGAATCTGCAGTTGGGTGTCAACAAGGTGACCTTCTTGGACCAGTCATTTTTAGTCTAGCCATTCATCCAATTATTGAAAAATTAAATTTAAAATTTAATATCTGGTACCTGGATGATGAGACCCTAGGAAGCGACATAGAAACGGTTTTAAAAGATTTGAAACGTTTAATTTTTCAATTGGTTTTTTCAATTGGTTTAGAACTAAATTCAAACAAATGTGATTTTTTTTTACGATAAAATAGATAAATCTTTCACTTTATCAAAATTCAATTCTATGGCTCCAAACATCAAAATTATTGAAATACTTTTTTTCCGCCTTCTCGGTCTCCCGTATTGGAGGAGGCTTACGAGTCGTTCATCGATGAGAAGATCCAAAAATTTTGTGAAATTTCAGACCGATTACACAAAATTAATATTAATTCGGCTTATACAATCATTCGTCATTGCCTCTTCGTTCCTAAATTTACACATGCCCGCCGATCCTCTCAATTTTGGATGCATTTAATACTTTTGGATAAAATTGAAGATATTATTCGGCAAAATTTTAAATTTGGCCATGAACGACCGAGTTTGGCTCCAGGCAACCCTACCAGTTTACTTGGGTTGCCTCGGCGTTCGCAAAATTAGTGATGTCAGTTTACCGGCGTTCCTGTCTTCGGTTCCACTGCACTGAAGAATTGACTAGGAAAATTTTAGCTTCCACACTGGTTAATTCTGAAGTGTCGTGCAAGTCCGACGCAGTGAACGCTTGGAAAATGATCTGTTCAAGCTCTGATTTGCCATCCGATCTTTTCTCTCAGAGTCGGTGGGATGGGCCGCTCTGCAATATGGTGAGAGAACAACTCATGAACACATCTCCTAATGTTGTTGAGCGTACCCATTTATTGGCTGTGGGGGAGTGGGAATCGGGTCTTTAGCTCCAAGCACTCCCATCGTCTAACATAGGCACTATATTGGAGGACACAACGTTCCGCATCGCTTCTTGCCTTCGTTTAGGTGCTCCATGTGTTTCTCCGTATCGATGTCATTGTGGTGAAGACGTCGATGGCCTTGGCCACCATGGCCTATCATGTGGCAGGAGTGCCGGTCGTTTTTCGCGGCACGCCAACCTTAATGAAATTATCCGTCATGTACTTGTCATCGCCGGCGTGCCAGCTCATCTTGAAACGAAGAAAGCTCCCAGCACGGCGGGTTATGCTGGTGCTGCTGCTGCATGCGTGAAGACTCTCAAACTGCGCAAATACAAAAACCCGGCAGGGGATTATGTTTTTGAGCCGTTTGGGGTCGAAACGCTAGGGTCATGGGGTCCCAAGTGCTCGTGCTCTCTATAGAGACATAGCGAAAATGTTAATAGACGCTTCCCGTAACCAGAGGGGCTGACCTTTATTTCGCGGAAAGAATAAGTATTGCCATTTAACGTGGCAATGCTGCCAGTCTTCTAGGCACACTACCAGTCGAATGTGATGCGGAGGAATTTTATGACGCCTATTAGAGGGTTTTAGTTTTCTTTTTCGTTTTTATTTCTGTTTTATAATATTTTTGGTATCAGTTAGTTTTAAAGAATTGTGTTTATATGATGTATATAATTAAGACATGCAAATATTCAATACATACAATAATAAAAATGCATAGGGAGAAAATAAAAATAAATGTACATAATATTTGCATTTACATCATGGGATCAACTTAATATTATGGAAGCTCGAACATCAATATTCACGTTATTGAAAATTGACAGCATATTATACATTCGCTTTTCTTAATAGCGTCACGGCTTTATAATTTCGACATTATATCCAGGCTTATCTCACCTGTATTTTTGATAAGATAATCGTTTATACGTTTGTAATATAGTAGCTGTTGCCTGCGGCTTCACCCATGTTTATGATTACTAGGTACTCCGCTTCCGTGGCTCGAAGCATGATGTTATATATCCTGAATAAAGTAGCTTTCGAATGGCAAAGGACACTTAAATGGATCTAGTATTTCTTGAGTTTAAAAATTATCATAGAAAAAATATAGTAGCATATAAAATACAAATCTTTTCTTTTTTTCTAAAATTAGTATAGACTAACGATTATCCAAATGTCATGTTATAACATTTTACCCGACATTTTTACCCATACCTGGGCATCAAACTGGGCCGTTATGATCCATACATGCCGTCATACTTTTACTTTTCCCAACAGACAGGAGGCCCTTATAAATTGAATGTATGTATGTATATCAATTTCTGTGGCACCTTTCGTAGCCTAAAGGTCTTAAACAATTTTGATTAATGGACAGTTCGGCTAAATTCATTTTAATAGTTGTAATGACAAGGGGTAGAGGTATTCTATTATATATTGTAAAATATCTATGACCGTCTTCAACAATGTTTGTTCGCCACGACGATTATTGTTTATGCAGTCGAAATTTTTCTTTCTTTTAATGAGTCAATTAGCTGTAATCCAGACACAATAAAAATTGTTGTGTCGAAATCCGAGCTTTGGGCAAGGCATATAAATTAGTAACATTACGTAAATCTTAACGCTGCAGAACCTTAAATATATTGTTGTTAACGTATTATTTATAGACAAAGCCTGCATTCTGTGCAGGTCCAACCCGGTAGACGTTGGCAAGAAATTCGTGGCATACTTTAACCGCTGCTGTCTCGGAGGCAGCCACGACAGTGTCAATAGCGCGACGGCTTAAAATACAGCCAGCATTTAATGAATACTCGCTATATTATAAGACACAGTTTCGGTTTACGCACGAGCATTTGCATATTCGAGTGTATCTTTATCGTTCCAATATACTTTTATGTTGTTTTATGTTTGTTGTAATACGTGAGAATGTATTATACATTCTCACGTATTACAACAAACAGTAGGACAGTAGGTTCTCTACAAAGTCGCCTAACGTCACATGTTATCATTTTTGACGAGGTCTTTACTCGTATCCTATACTTTTATAGATCTTAGAAAAATATTTAAAATATAACTATGTATTTATGTTCTTATGTGTCTTATGATGAAAAGATGAATTTTTTTGTCTGACGTCGTCTGTCGGGTAATGATTTCAAGAGTATGTACAGTCACTTGTAATAGTTGCATGGATATCTTAAGGTCCAAAATCCTGTGAACACTCGAATTAGAATGAATATTAATGAAGTAGATGGTGTTGTTTTATAAATATTGCAACGCGGACTCATTTTAGCAAATAGGTGAAATTTATATGAAATCATAATCTCAACCGAAAAGGCACTCGAACACAGGGACAGAATAATGTTTGCGTACAAACAGAATAAAGAGTCATCGAAAATATCTATAAAATAAACTACCCACTATTTAGTAATATTTATAAATTAATTGTAATTCTTTGCTTCTTTATTTTATTCTGAAATGTGTTCCTATTTTAAATAAACTATTATAAAAGGAGATAAAAATTGTTTAAAGTAAATTCATAAAAAATTAAGTTATTAAGAAATCTTTTTATTTTATAGTAGTGCACCGCCATCTATTACGATATAAATAAACTACTTAACAGTTCTTATATCGATTTTCGTTAAATAGTGTCAATTACCGGCTTATACCATATTAGTTCTGAAATGGGTATGCATTTTCGCAGCTCATTGTGCGTATGTTTTCCATTTTTTGGCGTTGCTCTCTAGCCTAAAAAGGCTTCATGTATTTTAATACATTGGACGTCGTTCGATTCGTCTTAATGGTAGGAGCGACGTATGGAAATTTTTGTGTAGCTAATATTATTGGGGTATAATAATAATTGTGCTGAATGTTTTAATTATTTATATACATATGTTAGCGACGGGCTAAAGAAAATCCTGCATCCTGTAGGTACTTAACTAACATTGATATATCTAACACAGTGAATCCACACACGTAACGACTATTTGTACTTCAGACAAATTATTGTTTGTGTAGAGCCAAACTCACAACGTTCGGAGCGTTCCCAGTACAGTAAGCGCCCGTGCAGTCCAAATTCGAGACTACATCGACTCCATACAAATCGTCGTTGATCCCGAAATGAGTATGTACTTTTTGTTTTTGGATTTACGGTGACTTGGTTTCTTCAGCAACCAACCAACAAAAGCTTTTGCAAAGTAAAGCATTGCACAAATCGTGTAATATTAACATTATACATATTATACTTATTAAATAATCCTATATAATTGGTTTTCTTTGTAATTATTCTTTAAGATGTCATAATATTTTACGATGTTTATCGCCCGTAACACATTCGGACCTTAATGTCGCCGACTCTATAGATTATAATAGCATAGCTGTTTTGTACGTGCTACTTTAAATATACTCTTTGATGATTTCTTATTACAGGTATTAGTGCCATAATATAGGAATAAGTATACTTATTGCTTTGTTTAACTAATGAAAGTAATAATTACAACTGGTACATTTTAATGAGCACTGTAATTTTAAGTGACTTTACTAAATACAGTAAATGTACGATTTAATTGACTTCCTAGTTTTATGGTTAATACTACCGTCGCGCCATACTTTTATTATACTTCCAATAGTGTAGTTAAATAAATCAGAAATACTTAGTATGGAAGTGGCCGAGTGCTTAGTAGGTACTTTTATAACAGTTCTTAAGTCGGATTAATTAAAAGTTATACCTGCCTTTTCTTATAACTGTTTAAATACTTGATGTAGACCGCTATGATAGTATCCTAGTGAGTACACCGCAGGATTTGGTTTAATATATTGTTTGTAATGTTTCTGCGAACTACATCTCCTACAGTTTCGCTATGATTTTTGGGTGATTTGAATCGTGGTAAAATGTAAGGAGCAGCGGAAATCGATATGCAAAGTAGGTTGGTTAACAATGTGGTGTGGAGGTCGCGAGCTATGCGTGCCTATGATCGATGGTGTTGCGTGCCTTTGATACGCGCGGTGAGGTCGCGTTCGACGGGACGGCGCGCGGCGGCTCGCGCTGCTACCCTCATCCAGCACCAGTAGAGCGGCGTGACGTGGCTTCTCTTTGTTTCATACCGCCCGACGATGCCACCATTGCCTCCACCGACTCGGCACGGCTCGCGCCGCCGCGCCTACCTCTCATTGCGCATGCCTAGCGCGATTCTCATGCGTCCCTACTACGTCATGATTTGAAATGATATGCGGTGCAAAGTAGAGTACATTGTATCGGAACGTCGTCAGAGTCGGGATAGTGGCTGATGCGTCCGTTCCTATAGTCATCGGTGCGTCCTATGCCCGCCAGTTCAGTAGTTGCAGCCGCCGTTTGGGTCCGCCGTCTATAGTTGGGAACTGGAAAGGGAGCGCGCGGCAGAGCCGGTATCGATCTGAGCGTTTCGTGTGCCCGCTCGTGCACGACGCGACGTTCTCTCGGGATATTCGTCCAGTGGTCGCCGTCGGCGCCGGCCTTGCTGTGCACTGTTTACGCGCCGTGTATATTTATTTCATCCGCGCGATCATGCTCACCGAAGCTAATTGATAACGCGACACACGCATCCGCGAGCACACCTCCGAGCCGCACCAGGCTCCGCTAACGTATTTGATCAATTCAGAGCAGCGAAACTTTAGGTAAGTCTAGTTTTTAAACGCTTTTGTTATTGCGTTATATTCGAGCGAACACGGCGAATGTTTCACACATTAAAAACTTTTAAAAGATTTTTTTATATAATTTTATTTTTCACTCTATTGATTCAATTTTCGAATATCCTTGTGATTTTTCCATCGTTCTACGTATATGATCTGTGTTTAAAGAGTGTTCAAATATTTCTATTCAGTGTTGTAACCAGCCATCTGGTTTATATTCTAAAGTTAGATTGTAAAATCGTAAACCACAGGGAATCATCGGTACATAGATACTCACAGAGCGAGCGTTTGTTGAAGCAACCCATCCCGTCCAATCGAACTGAAAATCATCCACTTCTCTGTACAAATTAGATAAGTGCTCTGGGTACATATTTAATTACTGTGCGCCAAATACATCTTGCCAAAATATATATTAAAAGGCAATCACACGTGATATATTTATTATTTCTACTGATGCGCAGTCTTCTAAGTTAATTTGTCATTATATATCTGTACACTAGAATTCTTATAATCGGTATCTGACGATTCCCAGAACGAGTAGCATTTATTATAAATTAAAAACAATTACTTAAATTTTACGAAAAAGAATACAATAATCTTTAAAAATAGTGAGCTGGTGCGTGAGTAACAGAATCCTTTACTACTGGATAATAAGTATAAGTGGGTATTACTACTATAAACCCCTATGTATACCTATACCTATTAAAAGATTTACCCCAAATAAGAGAAAATTCAAACAATTGAATCATAATTCCCCTCAAAAGAGAACGCGGAAAGCCCCGAAACACTCGGCGTGTCGGCTCCGCTGGTATGGAACGTACGGAGCGTTGCTACATTATGTTATCATGTCTATTATTAATAGGACTATATAAATATATGTTCTTACACAAAGCCGTGTTCTCCGTGACGTTCCAATAAACACATATTCTATACTATTATATATCATATTTACTTATTATACGTGCATATTTACGTGTACAAAGGTCTTCGGAATAAATATGTACAAACAGTTATCTATCGAACGTTATACATTCTTTCACACCTTTCGATATCTCCAGACGATGTAGTTTCCACCAGAATCTGTTCCTAGAGGTGCGCATGCGTCATCAACGCTATAAAAACCATATAAACGGCGACAAAAATGTCTCGCACACTGTATGTTAACAGTCTTTCCTAAGCTGAGAATTTTAAGAAAATTGCGCGTTACACATTTCTATGGAAATGGGACTACTGGGATATGTACCGCCGCCCATTTAACGAGGTAAAGTCTTCTTACCCGCAATGACCGTAGATCAGTATTTACTTACTATATACTGTGTGGGTAGGTTAATTGATCATTTGTCCGAGCCCTTTACATATTATCTGAAAGATGGGCTACGTTATAGCTCCAATAATAGTACCGAGAGATCCAAAGCCACTATCGGTTTTAACATAACATTTTACAGTCACTCGAAATTGTCTTATACTCTATGAGTACAAATTGCGGTCTAGCCGCTAGCTACACCTTATTTTCTCATATGGAAAAGTAGGTACCTACTAAGATTAAACTAGTCAACTTAATTGATTAAACATGCGTCGAGGTAGTTATCTTTTTTCTACTCCGTCACACTTTATGTTGGCAACACAGTATTGTGTTTTTATGTATCTTAGAGTAATATACACACTGATTGCTTTAATAGTTACGACGAAAATTTCAATTTCGGTAGCCATGTTTCATCAGCAACGTTGTTAAATATAATAATAATTGCCCGGCGTCAGCACTTACACGATGGTTATGGTTGTCATTAATAATGTCAATGAGTAAGTGTCAATATTGGCAGTAGAACCGCGCTTGAATTTGTAATGTACTAAATTGTATTATTAATACATTATAATTACCAGACGGCGGCGCGGATAGGTGCCACATTTGTTTTCTATAAGCATTCGTATAGGCAGTAACAATGCTTTTGACATAAGAAATCTATAAATCGTAATATAATAATAAATTACTTGACAAGTTGCCAGTATTTTACAATAAAACAAAATAAGTAAAGACATTAGCAGATCTTATACAGCGGTTCCGGTAATTAATGGATAAACTTGAAATGTCTTATAGTAGAACTGGAGGCCGTTCAGAAAAAAGGAAAAAAAAAAAATAATATTTAAAAAAAACATATCAAAAAGTGCAAGCTATATTAGCATAGCATACTTTTGACTGTCTATCTATTAGCATAATTAGTGTTTAATAATAAAACAACAAAAAACCAATGGATTTCATTCATTTATGGTCGTAGTATACAAGAAAGTTATACATGGTAATTAAAAAAAACACATATCTCAGGTAGTAGTTAGGATAGATTATTTTTCATATTTTTTTCTGAACGGCCCTCAGTTCCACTATAAGACATTTCCAGGTTATCCATTAATTACCGGACGCCCTGTATACATAACTTTAAAATATGAGAAACGCGTAAATTAAATGATCAGTTATAAAAACCTATATACGCTTATGCTAACATAATTATACTTTTTTAATAAATATAAGTATAACGTTCACTGATATTTCTTGTAATCAACAATAAAAGCCTTAAATTCTAAAATCTACACGTTTTTCCTAAAATAATTTAAATTAACTAAATTTGGTAGCTAAACCCTTTTGATACCTACAAATAGATATAATAAAATATTAATAAATATTTGGTACGTTTTTCACAAAGTCATTTACAATTGGGTATAAATTTTCTGTAAATACTAACATTAAAGCTAATTTAAAAGTAATATAACCCTCGGCAGATGTCGATAAAATATGTGATCTTGTTATCATATACATATATAATATACGCGTGTGTTAATCTATTTAATTGCTCAATCGTCCAATATACAATTCTAAAACTCAACTGCATTTATTAACTTTTCAATCGAGTACTTAACGAGGACGGACGTTTACACTGTGACTTTGTTTAAAAGCTGTTTGCTTGCCGATCGAACAAACTGAATATGCAAAGTAGAACCAAATAAAATAACACAACTGTACAGGATAAACTGGGACGGCCACAGGTTTAGTCGCTGCTTTATTGGATCAATAGAACCAGTGCCGAAAAAGAAAATGACAAACGTATGGATGTATTTTGTCTGTAGCCGCCCAAATATTTATTCACTTCGGTACTGTTTTATTTAAAATATAGATATATATTTTATTGCAATGTTCTGCCAATTGTGTTGGCATTAAGCCTTTGTTGTACATTCTTTATTTAATTTACGTATTCGTACATTCGGAATCCATAAAAATATTGAAATGTTTACCCAGTATTTGTATTTTTTTAAATGATATAATTTTTTTGATGTATGGCGATTACGTGACGCCTCCCGACCTATGCTCTTCTATCTTTCATCTGCTGACATTAGCCTTCGCGAATCGTTGCCATTTGCCATATCAGGGTCTTACATCTTTGTCTGACAATATCTACAATAATATAGTGCCGTCCCTCGCTAACATTGTGTTGATGGTAAAGGAGAAAATATCGTCTATCGTTACTAAACTCGATGAAATTGTGGACTAGTATTTTTAGTTGGAACCGTGAACGTGGCCCAGATAATACTAAAATGTAGTGTTTCATAAGTTACAGCAGTCCAGCTTACAACTGCAAAAACATGTTAAGGGTGCTAACAATATTACTCCCCAGAACTGTAATGAAAGTGAAAGCTCAGTATGATGGTTACAATTATTTTTCACTCGAGAAGCCATCATTTACAATGATTCTAAGGAATACATAACGTCTCCGGAGGAGCTTTATGTTCGTCATATTTCATTTGTGCAGTTATAACTTTAGGTTCACTTCGTGTCTATTGTGTTTGCGATGGTAGAGGGAAATGGAAACGAGGGTAGCCATAAAATAGGTGTTAACGAGAAAAGCGAACGAAGTGTTGGTTAACTAACACTCGATGCGCTTCGCGCATTGTACTAGATATACATATTGTAGGGTAGTTTAAAAATCTTCTCAGTGTGCTTAAACTATAGGTATATATGAATGTTTTATGATATGCTTTTTCTGAAGAAGTTGCTTTAATCTGAACATACTAAAAGGCTTTACTTGAGGTTGTTCTAGCTTTATTGCCTCAACTCAGACGAATCTTAAAGTAACAGAATAAACAAACTTTCTGTCAAATTAAAATTCAGATCCAATTATTTTATTTCCATAAAATAAATTGTATTATTATTTAGACACAAAAAAATTAAATGTTGGCAGTTGCCGACATAATTTTATCTGTCATTAAGTTCTGTGCCTCCTGTGATGACTGATATAAGTCGAGTTGTACCCTTTATCTAAATTTTACATTGAAATAATCAGAAAAATATTGAAAATTTTTGATTTGACTCACGTTTTCTATCAGTCATAGTTTCGGAGATAATTTTGTGCAATAACTGGCAGGATTTTTGCAAAAATATCGTGAATATAGATATACATATTTCAAGTTGTAAGGCTCTATAAGTAATTGCTGCATACAATATTTTTCGTGTTTCATGGTATAAGTGTGATATATATTTATTTGTACATTTAATTTTTCATCTTACACGAAGACAACTCATAAGTGCATATATGTATATAATTTAACTGTAGTTGTGTGAATTTATTGAATTTATCACGTCATTAGAGCATGCATTAGAAATAAAAAAGGGACAACTTACAGGTTTTTAAGAATTACTTGAAATTTATAATATTGACCACAAAAATGTAAATGAGCAACAAAAGTGAATATTTTTATCTACAAAAAAAGTACTCAAGTTTAACCTAGCCCACTTAGAAAGCGAACTAGATTTTTTAAATCTTGTTTTTGTTCGCCTGTAAAGTGGTGATTTTTGTCTTGTATCACTTTTCACATGTGGCACAGAGTTAATTTAAGCTATATTTAGTGATTGTTTCGTTTAAATCGCATAGCAAGAAATAGGCATGCTATTTTTAAGTGCTTTGGGAAAACGTAGATTGTAGATGTTTGCCTGTAATTTCATATGCGAAGCATACACATACTTACTGTCCGTATGTTATATGATACAGTAGAGTAAAATGATTCAATCAGCAACAAAATGCAATTTCGTCTGTAAATCGGAATTAAGGTTCTGCATGTGATCCCTGCACATACAAGCGCTTCCACTTACGATACTTATTCAATTATACAAGAAGATGGCTTTTCGATTTTAAGTTGAGTTTCAGATTTTGATATATTGACACTTGTTGCATTTAGTATGATAGCAGCATCTTTAATATAGCGCGCTAAAAGCATTTCATATTCATGACCATCTGTCATTTAGTTTTCGATATGAATACTTACTAGATGATAAGTTCACTCTGCATTTACTTAATTAACATTCGTCCGTCGCATTTCAGTTAGTAACAATAGACCTTATTTGTTGTCTTTGTTATAATCATATGCGAGAGTAATTGAAATTGTTATCTTAGGTAATTAGTAGCATTGTTGTTTCGGCACTTCCTTTTGTTTAAATTTAGGCCGCTTAGAGCATTCTAATCAAATATCGGTGATAGCAGTTCAGTTAAACGGCGTGAATTTTTGTAATATATCATTTTTTTATATTTGCTTTCACTAAGTATATCTACTGTTGTTTTATTTTTTATTATCTTCCGCGCGCGGCTCCGCCGGCGTGGTACATCAATAAAAAGTAGCCTATGTGCCTTAAACTATATCTGTACCAAATTTCATCTTAATCGGCTAAGTGGTTTAGCCGTAAATAGTAACAAACATACAGATTTACTTTCGAATTTATAATAAGGTAAGGATTACTACATACCATAAGAAAATAATGCTGATGTATCCGATATTTTAAATCTGTGTACCAACACAATATTATACTCTTTTAATAGCAAAATGTGGATCTATATCACAAAAGATTAAGACTAAACCAATATAAATTTTTTATGGTTATATACAAAAGTCGCGTCGCTATGTTGATGTTTTTACTAATTACAAAATTATTTTAAACACTGTTGCCGTGTCCCTGACTTAATAGTGTCCAAACTAAGATAAATTAAATATTAAGTTTATTTTGTTTATCACAAGCGTTAATTGACTACCAGATTATAAAATTCACGAGGTATATAAAAATATACATATCTCGCTGAAAACGTCACTTGACATTATTATAAATTTAAGGCTTGAAATAAGGGGATAAAATCAGGTAATTAGGAGATAGAGATCGCGTATGTTCTATAACATTATATTGAGTAGAGAATAGAGTTTTATATTTAATATATTGTTATTATTATTAGCTGATCTAGCAATATGAAATATACTTTACGACCTATTCTCATACCTAAAATTTAATTAATATACGTGAAATTTTCATAAAATCGGTCGAGCCGTTTCGGAGGTTTGCGATCACAAACACCGTGACACGAGATTTTTATATATATAGATATAGGTGGTTTATATATATATATATATATATATATATATATATATATATATATATATATATATATATATATATATATGTATGTATATATAAATCTCATATTACGACTTATTCTCATATCTAACAAATATACATAAAAATTTCATAAAAGTCGGTCGAGCCGTTTCGGAGGTGTGCGACCACAAACACCGTGACACGAGATTTTTATATATATAGATATAGGTAGTTTGTATACATATATAGTTATATAGGGTAAAGTCTAAATCTAACAAACATTTGTAGCAGGACGAACAAACTTGTTCAAATTTAACATGTTCTTCCGTTTTATTTCTTTTGTCATTTTCTTATCTCGAAGTCTTTAAGTTGAGCTTATTTTAAAATACCTAAGCTTTTCATTATTATTCCTTACATTAGGAGACCATGCAATAAGAATGTGACGAGAGTGAATGTACCAAAAAAACATCGCAGTATAGTTAGTAAATGGTTATCCGTAGCATAATAACAAATTTGCTGTAAAACTTTTTACTACAGTGGTTATATTTCTAATGGCGTCTTATAATAACTGCCCATGAAAGTATTCTTTACACATCTACATTTACCCTCACTGCAATATCACCAATTTATACAACAAATTTTATGTTACCTCGCTCTCATAGTCCGATGGAACGGTGATACAACACGACTACCAGGGATAGAACAGGCAGGACTAACGACAATGTTATTGCTGTGCTTACTGGGCGCTGAAAAGTTGTAAATGCTTAATATATTTAGCTATTGGGTTTTTGTTAGCTCGCTCCGGTATGCAATCTGGGGCCTCATGATATGTCGCCCCATAAATAAGCCGGTAAACCAACGAAGTAGCAATCAGATTGTATAGTTTCGAATAGCAACATGAACAGTAGCAAGCGAATTCTTCATAATATACTAAGCTATACTTACTTCGTATACCTTCTTTGGCAAATAACACAAGAAATCAAGTTCAGCTTTGCGGTTATTCCATGAATCGCGGTGTGAAATACTGACTGCGCAAGGTCGACTTGCACTTGACCGATATTTCGTCATAAACTTTGAAATGTTCCAACAACATTTTTCCTTACCTAAAGTCTACGTAAAGTGTACGGTGGTAGAAAAAATTACAGCAAAATGGTCGTGTCAATAATTCCTTGCGCCGAACAACCACGTCACAGAAAATATAATTACGCGCTTGGACCATCGTTGAAACTTTTGCTTCTGTTTGACACTAACAAAATTTTGTGGCGTAAGTGTCGGTTTAGCTTTTCCTAATCTTTATTCTAGTGACCATGTTGATGCAACTTGTTGCACATTTAGTGCAATAAAACGGTTAAGTAAGTTTTTAAATTTTTTTTTCATCTTTTTTATTTGGTTAGTTGTTTCGGTAAATTATATGCTAAGTAGCAGATGTTAAGGAATTTGCCGTGCTTGATTAACTTGTTTTATAACAAACACAAACTCTCGAGACGCTGCATCTATTCAATCACTCTATGAGTTAAGTTTTGAATTCATAAACGATGCTGTCCTAGAAGCAAGTGAAATTTTACGCCATTTTCTTGAGTGGAAATAAACGAACTTAATGCAATCACCTGCGGGTAAGAGGGCAAAAAGAACATTATTATGACATTGTCTAATGGAAGATAAATTAATAGTAGAGCTCCTTTTAAATATGAATTTATGACGATACAAATAATATAAATACACACAATTAATTGTGCGCAAATAAATACAAAATATGATGTTTCAGATATATGATGAGACTAGAAAAATAATACGAAAGTTTCTGAAAGTAACATTTATATGAACGGCGCGCGAGAAGTTTCATCGTGCCGCCGCGCCGTGGCGTGGTAATGAACATGCGAATTTATATTAAATCGCCGAAGGTTTCTTTTGTGCTAAGTATATATAAGAAATGTAAGTTATACACAAGATTACATTGATTCTTCTTGAATAAATAATAAAGAAATCCTCAAGTGGTTACCAACTCCGAACAGAGAGCAAATCAAAAACCTACATATATTTTAATAAACTTTGTGGTAGCGCTCTTACGATTATTAATAAAAAGTAGAGCCGAAAGTAAAATGTGAAATTCTATGTGAACACACATTTGCACATCTCCTTTAGCAATGTTTCAGATAGCAAACGAATTCTAATATTACTCAACATGTCTTACAAGGAGGATAAGCATGCTTTTATAATTGGCATTGCGTCTTCGTTATAAGATGAAATGCAAAACTCTAAAAAACACAATGCTTAGACTTACGAGGGTGACTAAAGGAAAATGTAAGCAGCAATCTTATTTGGAGGGCAGCTGAAGAAGTTGTTTTTCCGCCTCAGGTTGGTTGACTCCTCGGTCATTATATTACAAATTCGATTATATGTATCATATAGTCAATGTCTCGTATTTAATGATGCGACATGTATTATCGGGTCACTTTACAGACGAGCTCAAATAATGGGGCAATTAGTGCTCCAAATTATAGTTCATAAGGTGCACTGCAGGATCGGTTAATTGTATTACGTTTGATAACAACGTAAGGGTAGCGTACTCATATTATTATGTACCAAAACATATTTCGTGCTACATGTTTAGGTATGCCGCATGCCGTTCGCTCTTAGCGGTTGATAACTATACGTACGTACAGTATTACTTGTACAGATTTTAGTGTCTACTTATATGGAATGTAGGTCGCACATGTTTCCCTCTCTTACAAGATAGATCAAAGACTACAGGTGCCATAAGATTCGCTCAGAAGCACGTACGGCAAAATACTGAGGTTTAAAATACAACTGCAATTGTGAGCATGTGGCGATTATTAATTGTTATACAATAATATATTAGGCTTGTTCCATAAAAAAATTCGTAATCTTGAACATTTTACACTAAAAAGAAATTAGTAATTTTGTTGTATTCAGATGTCTCTGGATGAAATTTCCTAACGTCGCTGTCTTCGTAAAATTTTAATTGGCTGCTTTCGTTGCTACTGGCTGGGGTAGGTACGAGGGCTTATATTCATCATTAAAGTTAGTTCTGTCACTGTTACTTAGTAGAGCATACAAACCTAAATTAGTCAGTCAGTCAGCTAAGCGGGTAAGTTAAGCGCATACCGTGCAACATATGATAGTAATAAAAATTACATTCCACTGGTAAGCAGACATTCCTATGAGAATGAATAATAAAACAAAATAATCGTCATGCCAGCAAACAGCATTGCTAGTTTTTTATTTTAAGCCTGACTAAGTTCTCAACTCGCCGCCGTTATACTCTTCAATATGCAAAGAAGCCCCTACGTATTTAATATTTATTTGATAATTGGCCAGCATTCATGTCGGTAAAGGTTGCTTTGTTATTTCTAGATGTCCAAACGCTTATATTAGCCTGGATTATTGTTAACATGAATCACGCAATTATAGGACGAGCTGTCTTCACGAACGTGTATAACTATGTTATATTTGTATATGTGCTTACAGTCTACCACACAATACCTCTCTAATCGCTCTAATCATTATCCAACTGCACATCAGTTCCTTCACTTTGTTATATCGGCGCGTGGTTGAAAGCTCATTTCTGATTGCTAATTGAAACTCGTAGTTGGGTATTGTATCTACATTACGTACTATTGAAGTAGTTATTACACGTTGGTATATTGAACCTTTAGGGCTTCCATTGGTGAAAAATTTACAAACAAGTTGCAATGTGCTGTAGGTAATTAAGTTAGGGTGACAGGTCACATTAATTACATTATACCGATGTAAATAATAAAAACTTTATTTTGTGTCCTATTAGCATTGTTGCGACGATAGCGCGGGTTGTTGACTAAACCCGCGTTCGCGCTTTCTAATATATTGTAATTTAAGTATATTACATTATAATATATCCTTTTACAGTTCTTTGCTTATTTATTTCACCACAAGCTATCGTCGCAACAGCTTACATCTACTTACAAATCTATACTAATATTATATAAAGTAAAGATTTTATTATTTGTTTGTTTGTAAGCATTTAACTCGAATACTACTCTATTCCACTCTATACTATTGGCTATATTTTATTTTAAAAAAAGTACTGTTTCTAATATAACCTAACTTACTTTTACGCGAGTGAAGCTGCGGGCAAAAGCTAGTCTAAAATAAAAAGATTTTACACTCAACTAGCTTTATGCGTTCGTATGTGTTCGTTAGTGTGATCTGTTATCCTAACTATATTACCTATACCTAGTACATTTTCAACATCTGTGTACGATTTTGTTGATAGATTTATAATGCCATAATAAGCACAAAGTGTATACTGAAAAGTGATTAATCAAAGCATGGAGTAGTAGACAAAAGAGCAGATGGCGAAATCTTGACTCTCAGGCTTGTAGGTATGTGTGTCGAAAAATTTGAGATATTTGCAATGCTATAGACTAAAACAGACTAAAATGAGAATGATTTGCTAAGTTTACATCTAATGATATATCGTAGAAACTGTAAAAGTGTGCGAAACCGCATGCGTATACCTCAAAAAAAAGGAAGGAGTGTTACCCGTAGCCGGATCTTGATCCGGATCGGACTTCGACTTGGTAGTAGTAACTTATATGAATGTTCTATTTTAGTGTAGCACCAGGTATGTATGCTGTATTTTAGTGAAACGCTAAGTGCCCCGTAAACAGAAATTAAAAGGGAAAACTTCAACCGCATGCTATTGTGTCTTAGTAGGTAGGTACTGTGAAAATATTTTATTTTCTAAAACCGCTTCGTTCTAAACCACTAAGCACAGATTACGTAGCTAAATGCGCGAAAGGACGGCTTTCCACTAGCTTGTTATCTTTAAAACTTCATTAGTCTAAAACGTTTATGTAGTTGGGACTCTTTTAAAAGCCAACGGTTTCTATATTTATAATGAAATAAAGTATAAGTGAAACGTATTAGATAACAAATCCAAAATTATATAGATATATTACAAAGCTAAAGAGGCCGGGCCAAAAAATCTGAACATTTGTAACGTTTTTCAGAGTAGAATATTAATTTAATTATCCGAAAGCCAGCCTCGCCTTCTTGAGCAGTTGAATTAATGTATATTTAATTTGAGTGAAATACTACGAGCTTAAAACATGTCGTTATACAGAATGATCTAGTGCGTCTGCAAGAGATTGTACTGTTTGGAACATATTTCGAAAATGCATTATTCGTTTTCAACGTGACTTACTCGTTTTAAAATGTATCTAACTTGATTGACAGATCCAGGACATTCGTCATTCCTACGTATAAAGAGCTAGTTTACAATTACAAGTATCGACGCCACTGAACGTTTGTTATTAAAATCGTATTAGAAGTCATGCGTAGAAACGTAGCTAATCTTTAGTAAACACGATTTATTCGTCTTACCTTGATTTAAAGTACTTCATATATAAGTATTTCAACGGAATTGTGACGTTTGGAAGTTTTTGATGTGTGTATCCTTGTGAATTCACAGGAGCTTTGCATATATTGAAACATTAGGTACCAACAGCACCCAGCTTGGAAACAAGTAACTATATTTTACACTCATCATTTACCATTGCTGATATACAATTATCACTGTTTCAACACAGTTTAACATAAGTTTATACATGCAAATTTTGTGTGATTGTCATTTAACCGAACGTAAGTAACAAATACGGTATCGAACTTATGGAAGGATCTAATTCACTATAAACTGGTATACTCGAGCTAACAATCCTATCTATCCCGTATGTCCAAAGCCTACTGACGCGTGATATTGGTAGATATCCGCTGAACACGCTGCAATGTGTAGGTACGTTTTACCTCAAACACGGTAGGAATTAGTGCTCGGGCTTCAACGAACTTCGTACAGGTTGTGTTTCTATTAGGGCTTTTTAAAGTTTGCGGTGAATAGCGATGCATTGTATACCGTTGTGAAAGTCCGTAGTTCTTTTAAAACGGCATCTTAATGGAAATCTTCGAGAAATTCAATCTTGTTTCACTTTACTCGGCAATGGATCTTTCCAGATCGCAAAAATATTAACATATCCACGTAACGGTAGTTACTTGTATTTAAGTCTAAGAAAAAGTACCTTCACTCTACGGAAAAAGCAGACATACGTGGTGCGTCCTCGAGATCAGTCGATTTAGATGTTTTTAAGGGGGGCAATAGGAGTGAGACGACTTGTTATCGTGATTTTCATTAATTTTTTAACATATATAGAATTTATATTATTTATTAACATTATAAGGTTATTTTAAATATATATTGGAGAACATATTCTGAAAATTTAAAGCTTTTCCTCAAAAAGTAGCGGAGATGTCAGCTGTCGCGCATTGTAGGTTGTCATCCGACTGAGCAGTATGCGTATTTTTTTAAGGCGGCAATTTCCATCTAAAATCAATAGGAAAAGAAAATTATTTCTTTATATATATTATGTATATTCTATGTGCAACAAATTTTCAAAAAAAATGAAAATTTGTATTTTTAGAGTCGTGTAAAGTATAAAGCATGATTTTAACCATATTTTTATATTTTTTTTATTGTAAGTAAAGAAAATACTTTAATCAAAGATATCGCTTAAGATTTAGGTTATAATAAAGCGTATTTATATATAACAAAATATATAAAATTTTGAAACGATTGGATAAAAACTTTTTAAACTAGAGTTTACGCATATGGTCAGGGTTATTCTACACTTGAGAGCAATAAAATCGCACACGTTGACTTTTTGTTGTTAAAGCAGTTTTTTTCATAAATGTGAATACATATTAAAATAAAACTTACACTATTTGAATGTTTACTTCAGTACCTTTCTAATGATATCAAATACAGTGTAAAAAAAGTACCCATAGGGAGTTTTAGGGCACAAAACCCAACATACGGATAAAATTACCCAATTTAGCTTAACAAAGAATAAAAATAAAACTCAAAATGCTTGATCAAATTGTTTTTTAATAAGGTGTATTCCCTCCCCTAGCCTTGATTACAGCTCTTAATCGGTTTTTCATGGACCGTATTAATTTCACCATGAAATCTTGTGGTATGGCGTTCCACTCCTCTTCAATGGCAAGTTGAAGCTCTTGGAGGCGCGTAGGAGCAGGGCTTCTTGCTCGAACTCTTCTTTTTAGCTCATCCCAGACATGCTCAATCGGATTGAGATCAGGACTACGAGCTGGCCTCTCCATCGCGGTGATTCCAACATCTTCCATGTAGTCGCAAACTGTTCTAGCGACATGCGGTCTGGCGTTGTCGTGCATTAAGAGAAAATCTTCTCCCATAAGCCACGCAAGCGGCCTCACATGTTCTTCGAGCACTTCTTCGACGTATCGTGCAGCCGTCAAACTTCTCGATCTCGGGCCGGTATTCGCCGTAGTGATGAATACAATGTCAGTTTTAGTGTCCAACATTATGCCACCCCAAAACATACACGATCCACCTCCAAAAGCCACACGTTCGCTTATGCAGCATTGTGAAAATCGCTCTGATGACCTTCTGTAGACCCTAGAGCGTCCATCATGACCATGTAAAGTCATTCTGCACTCATCAGAGAACATAACAGCCCGCCATTGGTCATACGTCCAATTTAAATGTTCCCTAGCAAATTGTAGCCGGGCTTGTCGGTGAGCTGTGGTCAATTTGGGACCATTTGCTGGGCGATGTGAAGTCATTCCTGCTTCACCTAGTCTTCTTCGAACTGTCCACCGACTTATACTGACATTGCGAACTTCTCGAAGCTGTTGTCCCAGTTGAACCGCGTTCAGTTGCCGATTTCTCAAAGACCTTGTCACAAGAAAGCGGTCATCACGCTCTGATGTTGTGCGTCGCCGGCCAGATCCTGGTCGCCGAATGTAGCCACCGGTCTCTTGGAACCTCTGGTATACACGACGAACAGAGTAGCGGCTCAAATTTAGCCGTCGAGCAACTTCACTTTGGTTATGGCCTGCTTCGAGCAAGGCAATAACTTGAGCGGCTTCTGCGGGCGTGGTATCCATATTTTTCCAGTAAATCCGTATGCTTCCAGTAGAGATGTTATCACGTTGACCTTCGGTATGCAACTGAATAAAAATTCCAATAAACTGACCTTTTTATACCTGCGGCTAAGGGTGCAAGTAGTGACAACGCAAACGCGTGAATTTGGGGAATTCGGTGTACGGTCGGTTTTTGTAAGTTACGTGAAGGTCAATGATTTTAATTTTATGTTTTTGTAAAGCTAAGCTTGTATGCTTTAATTTTGTCTAATGATTTTTACTCAATATCTTTCGATTTTAGAAAACAATCAGTAATAAACCAAATTACAAGGGGTGTGCGATTTTATTGCTCTCAAGTGTATATCACCAGTAGAATGCGTGGTTAAAAGGAATTACACGATTTCAAAATCACCCTGTATATATATACGTCTTAAAATGCTCGACATGTAACGAAGTGGTTAATATTAACTGTTTAACTGCTTAAGCAATGTTTACTCTTTACAATTATTAAGTAGAGATGCATTTAAAAAATTACATGTCCCTATATATACTTTCACATCATAATAGTAATTAGCAATTCCCTTTGTAAATATAATTATAATATGCAATATAATGACTAAGGACGTGTCAATAATTGGGTTTGGGACAATAATTTGTGGTAAATTACCTTATTGCCCAGTTGAATAGAACCACATAATTCGCACTCTTAATGAAACAAAGACTTATCAAAGTATTTTGGATTAAACAAATTTAAACTTTGTTGCAATTACTTAACACAAATATAATATTATAATTTATCGTCACTCAATTAGAGTTCAAATTGCCAATCTTCCAAGTTTTGAGTTACGTCATTGTTTTTCTAAGAGTGCGATATGTATATGTTTTGTTACATATAATATTAGTACAAAGCTAATTAGATGTCTGTGACTGGAATATTGTTAATTCAATTCTACATACATATAGATCGCCGTCATGCTGCAGTAATATTGCAACGACGAAAATAACTTCCCTTTTAGAATTAATGATATTGGCATACAGGGTTAATAACGTCGTCTCGCTCTTAAAAGTTTATTTTTGTCAGCGGTTACACATCGGAAAACTCCGGCCATTTTATCACCTGAAATAATAATGAGCTTTATACATTTTCATTTCTTTTTGCGTTAAGAGTCGGCAGTTGGTGGTAAATATTGTACTTGAACAAAGGCTCTTCAAGCTATGTAGGCTACACGAAGTTAATGGTTTTTGTTAAACGATTTCAAGAATTGTGTGAATAGTTTTGTAGAATAATAGCTTTCGCGATAGTTGCATATTTCATTGCAGTTTTAAAATTACTTTCGAATAACGGCTGATCTTTTTCATTTTACTGTACTCTGAATAAAAAACAAACCAGCAGTTATACATAGATTTATAGCAGCTATTCTCGCAGTGTCAATAAAATTCTGAAAGCTATGTCGAATATTCTTGAAGTCCATTGTGTGTCATATACCCTGGTTTAGTTTAAGTAATGATAGTCGAGTACTTTAGTTTTACAACATTTGAATATTTTGTCTCTCATTCAAAATTTCTACCAGGCAGAAATTTCTTAAAGACAAATCATCAACTTCACTTCGTAGAACTCATTTATTTATATATATCTGAAAGCAAATTGTATTTAATACGTTACTGTAAAGAGGCTATTGTGGTTTGTTTATCGACACGCAGATAATTGCATGAGGCGCCGAGCGGGCAGTTAAGCTTACCGCTCGTTACCAGGATAAAAAGGAAAATTGATTAAGTGTCATGTTCGCTTTTCACTGTCTACCTCGAAAGAGCCGCTGCAGTGTAATCCTGTGGCGTACTCTTGCAAATTTGATCTATGATATTAAAGTATGTGAACTCACGGATATAACTTAAGTTACCGTGTTCCAGCTAGGAATAAAACCGCCGACATTGCAGTTATTACATTCTAAATATGTGTTTATGAATATGCAACATGATTTAGAAAAGTGACTACTTTGCTGCATATTATTGCGTCTTCGCCCTTGAATGGATAGAACCATAAGCGGCAGAAAATAAGAAGTAAATTGTAGCAGATTGAGATATAACTAGTTTACAAGGTATTTCTCAATCTGAATTGCGCAGTTTCTGCTTCACACTAAATCCAATACACACACACAGATAATATTTGAAAATGTTCTGCCTTTTATAAGTTTGTGTCTTGCTCGTGCTATACTTACTAGTTCTCGAGAATATGTAATAAACAAGAAAAGCACACAGTTTTGGTAGCACGTTTTATTAAAAATATGTCACCTACATATATTATAAAGACAGAAATTGGTCAGTACGGACGAATTTATTGGATCGAAATTAATTTGACAAACTATCGATGTCCAATCAGACCCTGTTTATTAAATTGTCGTAAATAATTCGTTTAGGGTAAAGATGCGTGTCACTATGTTTGTGTTATCCCTAAATGTAGGTACTTGTGTTATGCTTATGATATATTGATTTTATTTTTACTTCTTGACAGAGGCAGAGATGTGTAACAGTAATATTTTGCTGGGTGGATACGTTTACGACATATTTTATATTTTTGGCGTTCACTAGGTATCTTGTTTTGGGTAGGTATTTAGGACTAAATATTTATTATTTATTTTAAAGCACTGCACATTTCGATATAACAATCGCCATTATCTCTACAGTCCATTTTTAACTCACCTAAAAGTTACACTAGCAGCAGCCCGATTCGTCAATTAACCAAATAAAACTGATGCATAGCTAACTTTTAACGTAGTGCATCAGTTTTTAGGTTTTAGGTTTTAGCATAGTTTCATGTCGAATATTCGCACCATCGATCAACGTTATCCGTCGCTTTTATAAACTTGTAGTGTAAAAATAATGTTGAATAATCAGAAATGTTTTTTCAAAAATGCTACATTACTGATTTATGTATTACCCGCGGCATCGCTCGCGAAAATGTTAAGGTAAGGTTATGTAAATTTTCAATCCTTTGGAAACAGTACTTCATCTGCGTGAAAGGTACCCTATGACCTTTCTGTATCCCTGATAACGTGTATGCGAAATTTCATGATGATTAGTCGAGTAGTTAAGGTGTGAAAGCGTTACAAACAAACAAGCAATCTTACATTTTCATTTATAATATCAGAGAAAATATCAAAGAGTGCTTTAGAAATCAGGTATCCAAAATATTTTTGTCTATAGAAAAAGTTCCATGAATGAATGAACTGTCAATAAAAATATCTTATTCGGCAGTCTGGCACTTGGCAAGTTTATTAATATTCGATTACCTTCATAAATAGAGGCCAAGTTAAAAAAAGAATAGTAATTTCTGCAAAATGTCTAAATAATAGAAATAATGTCTTCACGGCACAAATACGCTAGTATCTAAATTAAGTGTAAGCTCGGCTTCAAATATATACTATCTTTTGCCCGCGGCTTTGCTCGCGTAAAAGTAGGATAGGTTATGTTTGTAACAATAAATACTTTTTAAAAATAAAATGATAGTCGGAGACAATACTAACGGTGAAAGATTTTTTAAATCAGTTCACATGTTTTTAGTTATATTCTTAAAAACAAACAAACAAAAATCTTTCCTTGGTAAATTATAAGTATATATATGTTATAGCTACTTATAAATTAAGTAAAATAGTTTTATTTCAGTATGATTCTTCAGATATGTCGATTAGTCTAGAGTTATGCCTATAAGATATCATAATCTAATCGGTTGTTTGGTAAAAATATCATAGCAGCACGAAGTTAAAGATAAATTTGGTAGAAGTTCTGGCTCTCCACCATTTGCATGGAAATTAAGATATGGCAGGGGAATTTAAGGTGTAATACTTCTGCGAAAAATGCAGTTAAATTGTTACTGTATGCTTTAATTAATAGCTTGTAATAAAGCCTTGTCTTTGTAGTATCATCTCTGCCCTCCATTTTATATCAAATAATGGGTAAAAATATTATCCCACTACCGGGGCTTGGTGCTATATTATCTTCTTTTTTACAAATCTTGATTAAAATGGTCGCTAGCGTTCATCAGTAGTTATATCATAATGGATGTAAGGTGGCGCTCTTTTAATGGGTCTTCTAAACTGGCCCTACATACGTTAGAGGAATACACATTGTGGTTCTAGAATTCCCAGCTAAAACAAAAAGATATTTAGACTTATGTGTAGCTTGAATTTGCTTGTTTTTTTGAGATCTACCAATTAGCGAAGTGCACAAAAAAGCTTCATTCTGAACCATGCAATGTAGGTATCGCGCTAGGCATAAATGTATTCGGATATTATTCGAATGCAATGTTGTGCATCCCAACCGCCAATTTAAAAAGTAAGTTAGTAAGAAGGGTTATTGATTAAGCCTTGACATAGTTATAACGCAAATTACAGGCTGATGTTATTAAAATAATAACATCAACAGCCTCATTTAGCTTTCTACAAGCTGACTTCTAAGACGATAGTAAGCTTTCATCTAATTAGGGGAAAATGTGATGTGGGATCGGTATAGAGCATTGAATTTCGCATTGTTATCTAGGTTAAATACTCTATATTTCAGGTGTATTGAACTATTTACCTTCTAATAACTAGTCGCCACAGGTACTAATAACTTATTTAATGTGCGCCTTTCGCACTCGTTTTTATGACTTGGCTAACTTTATTAGAAGTCTTATATTGTATTAATCCCATATGTTTATACTGCATAAGCATGTATATGATTCTTTCATGTAACTCATGGTATAGCGAAAATGAAAGAAGTGACAAACACCTGTCATGGGCGTGCCACAAATCTGAGCAGATAAATACAAATTCTCGGCAATAACGCAAACAGACAAAATATAAATAATACAATCACGAACCTTTCCATATGATTAAGATAAATTAAGTGATATAATTAGATGATCTGCAGAAGCGGGAAAATTTTGTACTATCAGAATACAAAAGCTATCGCTTCGCTCCGAAATGCACGCAGTCGACTTAGGTGTCCACCGCAAGCACCCAGGGAAATCTAATTACCAAGTGGGTACCATAAGACAGTTGACGGTGACCGGATAGGTCTAAATAGGGATCGCAGGTTGACTTGGACGCATTCAATAGAGATTGACAGGCGAACGCTAGCGACATGCTTCAGAGAGATTTGGTAATCCAATTCAACTGTCGTTTTAGCAGTGGGATACACCAATTAGCAAACACAGAGACACACAATTATGTTTTGTTTATTTCTTAAAGGAATATGCTCGCCCGTTTCACATGCCTTTTAGAACATACATTTAAGGTAGATAAAAATCCAGACTCATAACAATTATTTGTGTCATATCATTCGTGCACTCCATATGAGTATGGTGTATGTTTAGCTTCGTTTAGATATATTGCGTTGCATTTATGTACGTTACCTCAAAAATAAAATTTATACCGTTACCCTTATCCTTATTTCAACTATAAAAATCTCAACATTAATAGGGATTTTCGCAAAATCCGGCATTGGTCTTATTATCATCATTGATTTAAACAATGAATGCTCGAGTTGCCTTTATTTGCAAGCAACAAAGGGATTTTATTACTTTTTACTACCCCTGCAAGTGAATATTCTCACTTTTGAAAATATGCTTTTATACATACGGAATGCAATATATACTTAGTTCGGATTTTATTTTTTGTACGGAGAACGGCTGAAGTAATTAACATTCGTTTCTTTTTGTTTTAACAAACAAACATGAGCACGTAACATGTGCACCGGTAACGAATTTGTTAACCTGATCTATAGCTTATTGACTAAAATGTTTCAATCGTTATCAATACTATAGATTATAATAGCTATTGAAAGTTTCCAATAGATGCTGTGAAATATTTCAGGAATGTGAAATATTGAAATATTTTAAGATATGTATATTACAATCTAAAATCTAAGCCATTTCTGTCTATGTTATTATTTAATATATACATACGTACATCAATGGCTTATAAGCTGTGGTTGCATGCACGTAACTTCTGTATATCACAGTCTGGATAACTCTCTGACGTTTAATTATTTTTGATAAGAGATCTAAAAGACTTCACTCGGATATAACGCATTAATAATTTTAAGTCTGTTAAATATTAATATATATATGTATATTAATATAATATATAAAAGTATTGCTTCCGTTAGTTTTTGTCCGCCAAATTCGAAAAGTAGTCAATGGATGGACTTGAATTTTTACATAACGTTGCATTGCCATGTAATAGTGTTTTATATACTTCTGTGCCGAAATTTTTACGGGAACGGGAAATTAAAAATATCAGACTGAGTCACAACAAAGCACAGATTGAAATCTATGTATATAAAGTACGTCTTCGAACTTAATAGATATAATATATAACAATTCGATAGACGATTGGAAAACTACGTAAACAATGGAAACTGCAATAGCTTCATCACTTTGTTTGCAAAGAGGTATTGAATGATGTTATACTTGTACATGAAGTGAAGAAGTAAGAAATCAATAAACATTTATTTTGTTGCGAAGGAAGCTCAATGAACGTGCTTTAATTTTATTAAAAGACGCACTTTCGATTGCGTTATAAATTATGAAATATACTAATAGTCGTGCAGTGGCTAAAACCTGAGCGTTATTTATTAAATAAAAGATAAATAAACTAAATATATATTATTTTGTCTTCTGCCTTCCTTCTCCTTATAAATTTTAGCTATGCCAGTTCTAACATTCCTCCTTGAGTGCAATATGCTTTAAAAGAGATACAAAAGTTTCAACTCACGATATATTTAGTTTAATAATTTAACAAACTTATAATTAATTTATGCTTTCTTAATTGAATATGTTTTAAATATAGAGACGATATATTATATATGAGAGTACAAATACTTGATTAACAACGTTTTGAACATAATTTTGATCGTGTAATACAACACGAACAGATCTAATTCTTATTTTTGTTTGTAATAATTGTTATTAATAGAGAAATACATGTAAACTAGAGACTGCTGTTGAGAGACATAGTACAAAGCTTCCTTTAGTTGCTACCTGCCTTGTACTATATTGAGTTCCGGTACTGACCGAGTGACTTTTCAGTTTACTAATTAGGCAGATGCCATTATCGGCACGAATGCAGGTTCTTGTGGCTTACAAAACAGAGTATCTTTTAATTCTGGCTTACCAGCTTTCAACAGTATTTATTTATCTTAACGCTCCGTATAGCTTGGCTCTCAGCGAATTTATCAGGCAGGTTTTCAATGTTTTAAGACAAAATAATTTCATGTAGTAGCACAGCGCTTTGAAAAGCTGAATCAATTAAACGTACGCTGCATAAACATGTAATATATTGCATTTTATTAGCAATGATGGATAACAATTTCAGTACATTGCGAGAGCTTTCATATTAATAATCTATCAATTTTACTTACATTTTTGGAAGTGAAAATTTAATTTATCAATAATAAATCATCCATTTCCACGATGCACCTGGTAGAGTCCATTTAATTAATTTGTGTAAAATTGAGAACAATACGAAGCCATTTCGTGATGTTCTTTGTTTGTGTCAGTGCAGTGTTGTCCTTATTGGAAGTTCTTTTATACAGATATCTATGTATAAAATATCTACAAGTGCTTTCCAGCGAACGTCGGATGTGTGCACCAGTTATTCTGTTGAACACCTTAGATAGGAACGGACTCTCGCTGCCGGCGGCATGGCTTTATATCAATGATTGGAGTTCTTTTGTTTGCCTTCACTTATCACTGGCGCCGATTCCCACAACGTTGCATTCGTTCAAGAAATGTATTAGCTTTTTAGCCCTACGATTAATCATTATATTTCTCTGATGTCGTTAATATTGGCGAGTACAGTACATTGAAATAAAACTGTTCTAATGAATATAACGGCCATAAACATTGAAAGAGATTCAGAGCGTGGGACGATTTCGTGAAATATTTATTTTAACTTGGCAACTCGAAATCTATTGTGCTTAAATTAGCATATCTACAACTACAGTTACAATTTTAAGAGCTAATATCAATTCACTAATAGCGTTAAAACTGATGAAACAGAGCGCCTAAATTCAAAAGTTCTATAGAGTACTTCAAATCAATGACCTCCTTGTGAAACCTTTCAGTGCTAATTAGTTTGCAATTATAATTATATACATATACGTAATATTAATTGCATTTTGTCTGATTCTCCTGTGAATCAATATTACATTACATATTTGAGAAAAGTAGGTATAGGACGGAGTGCAGGTGCGGGCGCGGGCGCGGGTAGATGCAAAATTATTGCTGCGCGCGCAACTAGTCCCTGCCCATTTCCGCTTTCCGGATTGGGCGCTACAAGTGTTCAGCGTTGCAGAACTGTTCGGGCTACCGTCGATACCGCTCGTGTGGGTGACACTGTCTATTCGCGTTCCGTATAAATTCGAGTCGACTTCAGTTTTCGTGAGCGAGGTAAGATTTGCTAAGTGCTCGTGAAGTATTTTTTTTGTGTATATTGGTTATTTAATTTTTGTTTTCTCAATACTTTACATGTTACGTTTTAATTTCATAATAATATATAAAGCATATATTTTTGTTTAATAAATTGTTTTTGTTTTTATTTGTGTTTTTAATTACGTCAGTTTATTTTGTTGTTGTTATTATAGGTGTATCTTTTTCTAGTAGGTACTCACTTACATTCGTAACTCGAATATAGACTATTTTATTACTTCATGTTCGTATTGAGTGCTGACCAGTCTATAATCGATCTTTTCATTTCTGAATGTTATATTTGTTTTTAAAATGAATTGCCGAACTGACATAAGTATTTAAAAGTTATAAAATTATTTTTGGGCATACAGTGTCTATGCAAGTGCGAAACCGGTAAAGTTAAATAAATGCTGCGGCAGCTAAAATTGTGTATAAAATACCAGTATATTTTTCAGAGTGAAGTGAGATATCCTATGTGCCTGCTTTTATTTCTAAAAATATAAATTCTTGTCTACATAATTCAACGCGAGGAAAGTTTAAATCCGACGTATTCATCGTACTCTAGGATTTCCAATTTTCCACGGATATTTCACATCCGTGGCTATCCTTTGTAGCTGAACACGCGATTATATTTTGTTTTGAATTGTTGAAACAGCAATTCCAATTAATATTTTTGATAAAATTGAGTGGAATGATCCGCATAAAATTTGTTTCGCTTGCGTTTTGCTTTTTAAAGTTATTGCAATATAAATTCGGCCATTAAGCTAATTGGTAACAATGCTGGGTATTGTAAAAATAACAAACATGGACTTGTTACCTGACAAAAATGCAGTATTAATTTATGTAGTGAGATTTACTCTTCCTTAAATACAATTATTTCTTACGTACATTGTAAGTAGTTATAGTTCAAGAGGTTTTAGTAAAAACCGACTTCATATACATATTATATTTATAGTTTTCAATTGTGTCTTTCGCGGCTTTATGCATTGGCAAAGTAATAAGTATGGGTTAATATCTAATATAGTAGTTTCAGATACATACAAATGCAAAGATATAACAATATTTGGGCATCATAACGAGTGGAAAATATTTCTAGCAATTCTTTATGCCTCTGGGAAATCGAAACAAAATTACTAACACAAAGGGTAAAAATATGTATGATGTAGTCTTTGCACTTGCCTATATTATAATCTGAATACCTAAATTATTGTTTTTATATTCTTGTCATGTACGGACGGACCACAATAAGTAGGTAGCATACGTCATGACGAACAAAACGGCTAGCTCTTTTTATGTCTTTTCTTTTTACTCTGTGAAGGCTATTTACGATTTATTAGACGTACACACGATGATATCCCAACAGCATTTCCGACAACGAAATTGTTCTATTTTGCAGCTTATTATAATATAATCTATTTACAGATAGAACAAAAGTTTCATGTCTAAATCGCAACAGACTTCAGTAGAGCTTCAATATGCAGTTTTATCATTGGAAACCTTTGTTGCTCACTGCAGTTCCAGCGAGCGTTATAAAGCATATTCACTTTGAAAGACAACCTTTAATTTTGCAACAGCCGCGCGATCAATGGCTGCCTCGTTTATAAATCATGCTGATCTTTCTTTGTCCGCTGAAGTTAGGTGACCGCGTTCATATATAGGCGGTGAACGATTTTTATCCGAATATAGATTTGAAAATCATTGAATTTTTACATAAATATATTATCTGCTTTCAGTCGTTATTCCAAACTTACTTACAATACCTATCAATCACCTATCAATGTATTATTGAATAACGAAATTAATGCATAAACATTTTTAAACCCATAAAAATTTATACCGCACAATATAACAAAACTTTTATTCGATATTCGACTTCAATTTCCATTTCCTTAATTAAACCTACACCCGCAAAACAGTTATCTCATAGCGCCATTATTCTATTATGGCGGTTGCCGCTTGGATATCTGTCATGTCACATTAAATAGTTCCTATAAAAACAGATGATAGATGGATGCTGAATTATACCGAAATTTTGGACAGAAATATTAATTAAATGACTTAGTTTGATACGTGTAATGCACGCCAGAACTAACGGGCTGAGTCTGACAGCAACGGATACATATACAACGTAGATTTTAATGCTTTTAAGCATTAAAATCTACGTTGTCAGGCAACTGTTGAATTTAATTAATAATTGTAATTTTATACAATAATTCTTCGGTAACCTTTCTTGCGGTTTTATCAGAAAGCATTTCAATCGAAAATTGGTGACATATTCATAAGCAAACAAAAGGATGTCGAAATAATCATAGGATTAACAAAATATAATGCACAAATTATGATTCCTGTGTGCATAATAACTGGTTATAATTAAGTATTGCTAATACTTAATTTGACATCGCATCATTATCATCGCATTTCTCCACAGCAAGCAGCTGGCTCTACATATAACGACCGCAGTTTAAATTTCAATTACAACTCGGTGTCAGTGCAAAACTGATTTGTACTACGTGCAGACAGTACCAAGCGTCACTTACGTCTTGAGACACCGCCCATAATTTTAATGAACGTATATATACCTACTCTCCTTCGAAGAGAACCGTCCCTGACCTGAGCTTCATGTTTAATACATCTCACATATTCATATAAGTTTATGCCGATTTTTCCACTTGGTATCAATATTAATATGCATGTGGATAGAGTCCTGGCGTTTATTAATTTATGCAGGGGTGAGGAGTCACATCGTGTATAAAGAAAATAGTTACCTTGCTAATAAATACTACTTGATGTAATATCTTGGAGTTACGGCCGGTATTTCAAATATTTTTGTATATTGGATATACGAATAGGGTAAAAAAAATGGACTGTTGCGTATTTCAAATCGGCTTTTATTGCACAGTCTGCATTTACGCATTAAACATAATGTAATATTAAATAAAATACATATTGCTCACAAATTACAAATACAATATCATTTTCTCCGGTATAGATTTCTATTCGACTTTCCAGTAACACATCCTATAAAAGAATATATTTTCTGCATAAAATGCATTCAACAGATTTAACGGATTTTATGTTGCACATCTTTATCTTGTTTTCTCGGCACTGTCAAAGGATACCTTCCTAGTATCCACCGCCTTTCTTCACGTTCTTGGAAATCTTGTTAGAAAAGAGTCTTCTTCCTGCATAAGCTGCACCCAGTCTTATATCCTACAAATGTTATTTCGCTTTTACTGAGAACGAACTATACATCAAACGTATCTTCATCCTTTGTACACATGATAGTCTATCTTCCAGTGATAATACATGTTGGAGAAATATGATATGGCTGTGTTGGTTTCCCTTGTCCATTGATGCATTGATAACGTTACTCTGCTTAGAAATTTCGGAGAATATGGTTCTAGAGCCTTTGTATCGCCACTGCGTGCATGCTTATTTGCTTGTCTACGTTCACAATGTAAAGTACAGATCAGATTGGAATTATTGTGTAGACACGTCGAATCTCTCTCTCTGTGTTATTAGTTATGAACATTGCTGTTTTAATTCCGTTGATTGATTTTTGTGGTTTTAAATGAACTTTAATTTGAAACTGCATTAGCATAACATTATCTAATGTAAAATAAACATAATTTGTGCATTCCAGAAATGTACGTAAACGTGCAAACATATAATTATGTTATACTTTTTGTTAAGCAGACTAATTATTAATAAAATATCCAAAGTAAACGGACTATTCGGTATGTGACAGAGTTTTATTTTAAAGGAGAATGGGCAATCGTAGTATCACCCTTGAAAGAGAATTAGGCGTAGAGTACCAATGTTCCGAAAACCCATATACATTATTAAATTGTTCATGATTTGTCATGTAGTGTTGAGTTTTAAAAGCTATATGTTTTTTCAATTAATTAAGATTTGAAACGATTCATATTGGTGCCAATTCTGTTGTCACAAAATTCTCTAATCTTAGCTACAAATCTCTAAAATTTATTTTAGTCCTGTCACTTTTAGCGATTTCAGAATACGAAATGTCGTTTGACAGGACTAAACTAAATTTTAGAGATTTTTAGCTAAGATTAGAGAATTTTGTGACAACAGAATTGGCACCATTGTTTTATTTTGACTTCACAGAACTGCTAAAACAGTTGTGAAGGGTTATCAGGGTTACCAGAAATAAAGACATCGTTATTTAAATATCCCACTCATGCATATTAGAAACGTATTATAATTGCAAAAAATATACCTAAATATACATTTTAATATCAACTATCGTCTAATTAATTATTTGCTAAACAATTATATAAAATGAATGTAAGGAAACTCCAGAATCAGTTCTCAAGTATTTATTTCCTTTAATATTATTGTAACATAATTATGTTTTATATTAATAGTTTACATGGCTACACAATATGTATACCTGATTTTGATTCAATGCAATATCCGCCACTTAATATACTTTTACTTCCAAACTTATCCGATCGCCACTCAACGCACGACTGCCTGTTACCTTTTTTTTTTTTTAAATTCCGCGCTTTAATTTTATGCTATCAAGCATAGTCGAGCAAAATCAGTGTGCTAACAGAAAATAAGGGATACAATTAAACATATTCAAATAATGCTTCTACATCGCTATACTTAACTAAATATTTCTATAAAATAATTATATTCTGCCTATAATTGCTAACGCAAAGCAAAGAAGAAAAACAGAAAGCAGTTGATATATAATTTCTAAAATTAATATAATAATGTTCCTAATAAAGCAACAAGTGCAACAACATATTTCCGTTTCGAGTTTTATGTCATTATCAATCTCTGTCAGTTTATCTTTTAGTTTTATGTAAATTATAAAACATTTGGCGATTAAATGAAACGAATTTGTATTCAAATCCCTACATATACTCGTTTTATTACAATTGTGTAGACGTGCGTTGGAAAAAGTTCATGTTTTATGTTAATTACATGCAACTGAAACAGCACGGTACGTATTAAGCACTATACACAATTCTTATTAGTTATTTCTTATAGTTCTTTAATATTGCAGATATCATTTGGTGTAACCTTTGCATTGAGTGCATTCCATTTATATTAAATACATCCGAAGCTGATCTAGCAACATTGGAACACCAAAATCAATGCTTTGCTTATGGTGTAATAATTCTCAAAAGCGACTGCGATTCAGTAATGCAAATAGTTACCAAATGAGTGTTCTAAATGGTTGGCTTTCACATTCAGTATGTATCTTTTATATCTACTTACCCCTATTTTATCTTAGCTTTACTGTTACCTATATATTTTCTCTATATACCTACCTATGTACCATAATATGTCTTACTTTTGTCAAGTAAGTATGAGTTCATTAGGAGCAGAACTATTATCAATTGCCAGATTAGCATATTAACAGATTTGTCTATCCCTTCCGCTGTATCCCAGATTATCATAATAATAGATTTTGTTTAGTTTTCTTGTTCTAGTTTTTGTGGTAGTGTGTTCTTTTTGTGCTTGAAGTATAATAAATTAGTATTCTTTCTTTGTTCTAGGTAATTTGGTGTCTAATAATGTGTAATATCATAATTGAAGAAACTGGTATGATAGAACTTTGCAGTGCATGTTGAAAGACTGTTACTAGAAATATTCACAGACAACATTTTGTTGATATTGATAACCAAACAAGTACTACAAGGTCAATAACTTTTTCTCTGCCATATGCATGTGCTGCTAATAAGGCTATGCTAAGTATATTTATGAAATGGTTGTCGATAACAAGCTGATACTATGACATAGGTGTAAGTCACGCAATGATATTTCTACCAACATCCTTTATGACTGATATAATGTCTAAATGAATAAAATATAAGTCTTCTTTAATGAAAATAATGTATTTTTATCTAGGTATACATTAAATAAATAGATACTGTTTACATATTTTATAACTAGGGACTATATTCCTTAAATAAATAATAAATATTAAAATAAACAGTATTATACCTTGTTTTATTTTTAATAATATACAGTAATAGTCTAGCAAAAACAATTGCAGGTCTGCACAAAAGAAGCATAACATATTGCCACATTCAGAGCTATTTAAAAAGCATTTAAGGGACATCTTAGTAATGATTTTACATATGAAACCTTTACTAAGTGCTCAATTATATATTCATTAAATGTTTCTGAGTGTAGTAGTTAGATTTTGATATAGAAAGATATTCTAATGAATACCACTACTTACTACTACACTACAGTATGGTAGTTTGAGAATCACAGGCAAGAACATGAACTGGTTTTATACAAAACCATATGGTTATAATTATTGAAGACAGTACCTATTTTCTTCATAAGTAATTAAATGTAATACTTATTGTTTTATTATATAGGTACATTCCTGCCTAACATTATGTCAGAAATGAACATATACACAAAACAAATGACTTAAGTCAATCATTAGTACCTACCTACCTAATGATGATGACATAATAAACCTATACTAAGACTGGTGAAGGTAGACTGTTGAACTGTTTTTAAGTTTTAGTGATTCATACCACATTTTATGCAATAAATATAGTATCTTTATCGAAACAGTCTCTGGTGTTAAGTAGTATGGAGTAACTTGGTAAACAAGCATTAAATGATCTCTGTTATATAAATATATCCAATGGAAATATTTTAGAATGTATTGTTATATCCAGAATCACATAGGAACTGCTGAACCGGTGTGAATTATTTTTTTATAATTGAGCATTATTATTAAACCTAACTAAATGTAATTTTCATACATAGATCATCTATTATTCTATATGCTCGAGAAAACCTAACTCAGGTTCTAGGTACTAGCTACATTATTAATCTTTCTTTTATACAGTAATACAAAATAATTTCCACAGGATCGATGCCGTGCGTAGAAACTTGGGTTATTTTGTCCATATAAGTTAAAATAAAATATTGTTTAATAGGTATTTTAGTATGCAATATAAGCACAATAAAAACAAATAATATGACATTTGATACACAAGACTGTGTTCGTCATTTGAATTTTGAATTGAACTAGTTAATGTGTAGCTACTTATTATTCAATCAGAGATTTCTAAAAATCTCGGAGCTTTTCGTAAATCATTTTTTTTTTAAGTTTTTACTATACCCTATTCAATGAGGTAACTTTCATCTTGGCACAACAAATATTTATAGCAATTTAAATCGGTACTAGAATCCATACAAGCCTACGCGTTTTCCTTTGATTTTGCTTGTGTGGTATCTCATCACAACATAGTCTACTTATATTATTTTAGGATAGTGTACTTACTGTTAGTGAAAGAATTTATAGAATCGGTTTTATAGGCCGATTTTATAGGTTTTAGTCTATGCACATATAAAAGTAAATTTTGTATTTTCGTGATATTACCAAGTATACCTATATACAAAGATTTCACTGAAACTATCTAAGTCAAAGAAAAAGTTCGATTAAACTATGTCCATAGGATTAAACTAAAATGGTTACATGAGATTTACAGAATTGCAGGATTTTATGCGAATCGAAAGATCTAGCGATCAGTTCTCGGAACTTTAATATCAATAGAAAACAGGAAACAGCGGAAAATTCATAGTTATCGAGTCTTAAGGCCATGTTTAAGATTGGCTCGAGCGATAAATGATTTCAGAAGGACAGTAGTGAGAGATGAAAGAATAACACACTAATTGGATTACCACTAATTGAAGGCCGCTTGCCACTCTTTCTGTACGTTAGTAATCGCATATATCAAGTTGGAAGAACGGACCTTTAGTCACTTGGACTTGGAATAAACACGTCTTGACAATATTGTTTCCTATCTGCTGTAATTGTCTGTCTCGTTTAATCAATAGCACAGATAAAGCATTGTGTATTTTCTGAGGTAATAAGGGTCGTTCTATGGTTCCAATTATCTGCACGAATTTGCATTACGTTAGATGAGCCTCCTACATTATGAGTTAAATATTCAGAGGAATTTTCTTAATATTAAACATTATTATTTCAGAGTCTCTTAGGCTAAACGAGAGCAGGTCTCATGATAGCAACGGTTCGTATTAATGTAAATGTTTGTCCGAGACTATTAACCTTCACAAACAAATCGGATAAATTTTCAACTATTCAAAGGATGCCTATACGTGCAATGTAGCATCAATTAAAAACATGTTAGACGCCGGTGCTCATTACGCAAGCTCTTTCACAGTATGGCGACAAATGTTTTCATACGTTGTCTCTGTTTGTAAGACCGGGTCACACGCCGACTATTTGCCGTGGGGAAAGTGCTGACTGTTGCGAAATGACGGCGGAACGTTGATCGTAACTTTTAACCTTAATTAGGCGAACCTCCATAGGACCACCGTTCATATAGAAGCGGAAAATTGCCTTTTTCTATACACGATGTTAGTTTCCACAGTCGCCTGCGTCATTATGCCTCTGTGAAAGCACCTACATTTCCGAGCGATCGGTATGTTGACAGCTATTGTATTGATACTCCCAATAACTCCACGAAACTATACGCATCGATATTCTTCGTCTTTGTAAATAATGTAAATAAATTGGACCATAAACACACTTAGATATACGTAAATAATTTAGAAATAAATAATAAGTTTTACACCGTAGGATTTTTAACGTATAAACATTTATGAGATTTTAAAATACTAGAATAAAGAAATTAGGTATAATATATCATTTCATAGTCGAATAACATTGTTCGTTAGGTGTCATGACTGAGATTGAATTATACTCAAGTGACATTACAAAAAGAGGTTTAGGTACTCATAAAGGCGCGAAATAACAATAGATGATAGACACACGTCGTCCTAACTAATGTAATGAATTTCAGCTTATAAACTTACAGTGCGCGGAATTTATACCTACGGCTTTTAGCGTGTCACACCGGCTTCATAATGTAGTCCATGCTATTAACGTGACCGTGTATTATTTTTCTGTATAAAACCCACGCGACTTTTAGCCAACATATTTAATAAAAGCACCGCCGTAATGTCGTAATAAAGAAAACATTAAAACGTAAAACCGTATCGACTTATCAAGACTTTGAATAAAATTTATATCGTCTGCAGGCATAATTTGTTCTATTGGGCAATTTGATTGCCGGCAGTCGCTTCTACAGAATTTCGGACAAAAATGCACTGAAGCATTTACGATCTGCCACAGTTGGAAACCCGACTTTTTATGCCCCCGTAGCCGAAAAGTTTCTATCACAGTAGAAGCAACGCCTGGATGACTGCTGATAAGTAACGCCGAGAGTTGGCGATTAATTCATCTATAGAAAGTCTCAAATTTTGCTTAGACCAATCGAAGTTGGCCTTAATTTTGTATCCACTTATTACTAGTTCGGATAAGCTATCTATAGCGTAACATTGTTTTATTACCTTGGTTTATTAGTATTGCAAAATGTATGTTTGAAACTTCAGTAATAAGAATTCATACGAACATATTACCATAGTAGGATTAGGTGTAGCGTGCATTTTGGTGTGAATAAAATGCAAGCAAGGTTGGAGTGTGCTCTACGAGTTCAAAGGACGAACTGAATAACAATAAGTGTGTGTCCCTCTCGTGGAGTGCGACCTGAATGCTTATATAATTTAGGTTCTAGCAGTGACGAAAGGCTAACGGTTGTGATGCAAGTGCTTGGCCAAATGCTCTGCAGACGTAATCAAAGCTGCAAACATTTGCACCTTAATTGTTCTAATTGGGATATACTACTACTGTAATGAGTCTTACACTGCATACGACACAAAGGAATAAGTCTAGTGCGGAAAGCCTACCGCCGTGTGACCTTTTATACCACATAATTATCTTTCGCTCTCGCAAGAAACTTAATCTAATTGAATGTAAAAACTCAATTTGCCCCTGAGACGGCCTCATTTGTGGCTTTCTTCATGTAACACTTCAAGGCCTCTGAGGGAACAAAATACAGTCATATATTTATTTTTATAAATTATTATAGCTGAAGCAGTTACAAGTACTTTAGTAGCCGTCGGACTGTATATTGCTTTTATTATTTCCATACCCTCGTAATATCATAGCACACTAGAAGTAGCACGAAGTGAAGTATAAAGTGTTGTCTTCTGTTATTTTGATATTTTTAACGGCCTCTTTAACTTTATTGCCTTGTCTGTAGGATGTTATAATAGTCACTTAATTGCGGTAATAATGTCAGTCGGCACTAGCATTCATGAAATTGTGAAACAGGGCACGGTCGGCGACGTGACCGGTATACCGAGCGTTTGCATTAAGTATCCGTCTGATTGCAGACGCCACGGCTGCAACCTTTCTTTAACATATGCACAGATTACAAATATTTTACTCCGTTTGTTAGTACACGCTCAATGCTATACATATTAAGCTATAGTTTTAGGTCACCTTTCAATTTGCGATTATTAAAACAAAACAAAGATTGGGATATTGTATATACACTATGGCAGTTAACAGACCACTGGCAAAATATTTTTATACATATCACTAGAAGCTAACGACAAACGTAACTTGATGATGCTTGACCGACATTCACAAAACAAAAACTATTATAGTTTGTCTTTTACATTTTGGTACGGCACTCTAAATGTAGTTACCCGTATAAGTAGGCTGATAATAAAAGCAAAGTACTTCTCTAAACTTAGACAAGCAACAATTCAAATCATCTTTATGTATATCTAGCATTTCTCAACAATGAACTCGAGGAGTGTTGATATTCAGATAAATAAGACGTTATCAGACTATATGGTAGCATTATGAGAAGCGGTGTGTGGGTTTCGACACAATTCTTGGCTTTACAACACCGCTAACGAATTTATCTTGATGAAGCTCAAGTGTTTGCCTTGACCGTGGAAAATTAACACTTTCTAGCTTGTCTCCGCGGCTCTGTCTAGTATTTGAAGTTATTGGCATAGCTCAAGTACTGTCTACACCGCGCTGAAATTCGCTAACGTGTAATATTATATTATTTTGCCTTCGCAAATATATCTTTATTTTTAAAGTAATTGTATTATTCTGAAAGTCGATAAAACTTACTAATCTAACTAGATTGGGCTAAATACCAGTTTTTAACTAAAGCAACTGACTACTATTACTAGACTGTCGCTACTCAAAGAGATAACCATATTCTAAGTTACTACTAGACGTCCAAATATTTAGGTGTTATTCTATTACTAATTAAAGATAATTTCTTGCTTGCTCTATGACGAAAGAAAGGACAAACTATTCTAAATTGACATTCAGCATGACAATGGTGATGTTAGTTACCCTTGCGGATCGATCTGTCTGCGCTGTCGCTACTGCGACTCCTGTTCCGATACATTTTAATTGGCCATCGTTATCTCGCTTCGAAGCGATTCTACAAAAATATTACTATATTTTCAAGCAAATATTTGACACAGTAGTCCTAAACTATTGTGACGATGTAAATATATATTTGTATGAGCATGACTACCTACCTTTAATGGTAACGCTAATTATTTGTACTGGAATAGTGAAAAGTGTAGGATAGTTCGTAAAATAAGTACTCCGCATAGGATCATCATCAAAACATTTTGGTGTATTTCTGCACAATCAAAATATTGCTCAGACATAATACAACCTGAAGTTGCTTCGTTTGTATATTATAAAGTCGATGAGTTCGTAACATTCTTAGAATATTGGTGCGATTGGCTGATTATCTCAGCTTCAATTTATGAACGGATGCTACTAATAATTTTACGCATGAATGTAGTAATACACGTAAACCATAATAATTTGATCTTGAATAAACATTGATTATTAATAAAGCAAGTTCTACAATCAACACCTATCTAATTGACGTAATTTATAGATTTGCTACTGTAGTTTGCAATTTCTGTAGAATAGAGCTGACATTGTTCGTGATTGCGATGCCTTTCATTGTTCTCAACGTCTTTTGTCATATATATCTAGCGTTCGCAAACCCAATGTCCTATTTGTAGACACATTTTGCTGCCTTGTCAAATCGATATTGAAATGAAAGTGATCTTGCCTTTGGATTATCGTAAAACTATTTTCGGGTATCGACTGTTGAATACACGTAAATCGCTTAGTCTATTTTTCCATAGCGTTTAGAAACATCTCAAAATAGCCATTCACGTAGGTATTGCTTTTTATGACGTAACCCGGAGTGGAGAGCGTACCAACGAACGTAGCACAGAATCGCATGTTACTACACTCAGTAATATCTAGTCCTAGATCTAGGCAAGTGGTCGGGCTAAGAGGTTGGACCGTAATTCGATTTAATGTAAAATGGGTTTCATTTTTAACTTTCTACTGCGGTCGAGTATTGTGGTTCCAATTTAGCGCCAGTAAAACTGTTCGTTACCCACAACGTTGTTTCGGTTTAAACGTCGTGTAAAGGGCGTGACAGTGTCACTTGTATGTTTTTTTATCTACGACATTCGGAAAACACAAAAGCTTTGCGTTGGTAGTCAGGCGGCTTTATCTACATTATAACGTAATTTATTGCGACTTCTGTAAAAGTCAGTTCAAGTTTGGCTTTATAATAATGTCGTAGTTTGAACAACGGCGTCATTTTGTTGTTATTCTTTTATCCCAGGTTTGGCTATCCGTACTGTTCGTTATGTTAGTAACGCTTTTATTAATAATTATCTAATCATGGCAAACGATTCTTACCGGATATCGTTGGGGTTCGGCTGGATTGTTCGACGCCATGACAGGTACACGGTGATGTCTAAATAAGGTGTATGATAAATTTGTTCGATGACGTTGCATTTTGTGAACGCCTCCACCCTCCGTTTTATAATATAGAATTTCCCTTCTGTGTCCAGTGAAAGCTAGCTCCATTTAATTAATTTTGGGTCCGTTGATTGGTATCGGGATCTTGTGATTTGTTATAAGCTTTAACAAAATCTAAAGCGCTTAATATTTCGTACACTTTCCTGTAGTATAGGCATGGGGCGTTAAAGATTAAATTTGCTATCCCTGAGTCGAGATTACATTATTACACACACCAATAATTGAATTTTCATGATGTGCTCGGTACGTGGGATGACCACTCAACGGTCATCATATCACGCGGGATTATGCCGCCGCGTAATTACGTAATAGCCGAGCTCGTGTTAACGATATCATTGGTGTTGACACTGTAAAGTATTTTAACGGTGTTTTAACGGACAGCCTCAGTTTCCCTTAATACCATCATTCTTGGTTTCCGTTAGATGTTTACATTGAAACGGCTTTAGGAATATGTATTGTAATATTTTTGTTGAGATGAAAATATTTCATTTCATGTATAACTCAACGTTATAATGCTGGATGAAAAGGTAACCTAATGAAATAATGTTTTTTGTTTTGGGCGCTCATGTACGCTTTTCTTTACTGTCTGGCTCACGCATTTCAATATAATGAAAACAATATTATTTACTTTCGTGGGTCTAGTGATAATTCAACCGGACGATATCGCTCCTCCCACCGAATAATATCGTTATCGATAAATTCAAATTTTACAGGTAAAATAAAACGATGTTTTTACGATTACGTTAAACATTGTCCAACCTAAGAGGATGATTTATACATCAAATGAAAGCTAATTTTTTGTAGAATTATTTTAAATAAACTTATTTATATTGTATTTTCTGCAATTCAAATTATTAAAGAAAATATATTTTACTGGAAACGCTAGACGAAACATTTCTTTCCAAAATAATATTACGATATTATTCTTGTAAAAACAAAAGGACAGAGTGAACAATAATGGCATACCTCAATGTTATTCGTTAAATAAAGACAACCAAACATAAACGGTACTAGATTATTGCTAGGTTATTCGCCGATATAATAAATATTATACATTAAAGTATTGTTTTAATACCATTTTATTCTTCAATTGTCTATAAAGTCATATCAATTATTTAAAATATAAATTTCAATAAAACTATGGCTTTGTGCTAAAAGAAAACCATTTATTAACTGTTTATTAAAGAAATTACAAAAAATGATCGGAAATATATCTAATTTACAATTAAAATTATGTTGAATCTGTAATGAACATTTTATAGTATTAATTTAAGAATCCGAAGATTGTTCAAGGTTGCCATCACAGCTTCGAAGCGAATTACAAAAAGAATGATAGTGAGCTAGTATGGCTACTGTTCTGCATAAGCTGAGTAAATCTGCAAGCAGAGCTTTGCTGACAGCAATTGGCTCAGAATATGCTTGTTTTAGGTGAAAACCGGTCACTTCAACATAATCAGTTTTTTCGCTTCTTCTGGACCTATTGATAAGACTTTTCGTGTTTCACTCAATGTATTGATAATCATAATTATACTTAAACTAAACTACATATATTGGGATTGGATTTGAGACCTTTACTTCTATGATTTTAGTCCAAGCGATTTTATTGCCTTGAGTATTTGTAGTCCAGTTCTTACCAACTATGAGGTCTTTAATATTGTAAAATCAGTTTGTTACATTTCTATTAAATTATATTTATCTCCAGTAGTTTTGGCATTCATTATTAGTTATTACACTGGACACTTGGTCAATTGTATACAATATTTTATTTTTCATAGCTCGTTCAATCAACGAATGCATACCGTCACCTCCGTTTTGACTGTGACCTGTTTCAATGAAACGGTGAGTTATAAACATAACGGATTTTATTCTGGCCCGCGCAACAATCCGAATAAAATGATACGTTTTTGATTCCGCATTATCCTTCATTATTTATAAACTTTAGAAAGCAACTACTTATTTTAATAGATCCTCTTTTAGCTATAGAAAAGTGCCACACATAGCAATGTCCAGATTTATTCAAAACATCATAGACAGTAAAATTATATATTGGATATTTCCTTTTATAATGGAAAATTCCAATTTCTGGTTGAGGCACATTAAGAACTTACTCTAAATCAATAATAGTTGCTGTCGTAACATTTTTGTATGCTGTCGTTTTTCCTTCTTCTTTTAATTGGCGTACTTTAGTCTTTTCGTTCTAAATGCTGTTGATATTTTACTTCCAATGTAGCTTTTTTAATTTTATCGCCTTGTTCACACAGTAAGCACGTTCCGCATAAATCTTTCTTAGGTTTAAAAAATGTGTAATTACATATATTGAGTATTAAATACTGACTTGTATTGGCGTTTTGATGCTAATTGTTCTTGTGTGTACTCTTGATTTGGAAACCACAGAGTGTACAGTCGATACATTTTGGAAATGTTTAGTTGTTTAGATAAATATTGGCGCTTGGATTTCTTGCGTGTATAATGAGATTCAATGCTATGCAATGGAAAAAGCTCAATATTGGTCATTATACTATTTTTTGTAGCAGTGGACATCCTATAAGGCTTGTTGTAATGAGTTCCTCTATTGTCTAGTAAGCTCTCATCCTATTTAATTTTCTCTAGAGCTGTAAAAACCACCTGTTCTGAAATTCGCAGAGTATAAAAAAATAATACTTTACAAACTTAAATAGAAGTCTGGTCCTGCTTGAAATAATATTTTATTGTCTGTATTCTGTTATTTTTCTTTCTAAAGTGATACATTTTACAGGTTTTGTTTGAACGTGTCTCACGATATACTGCCATTGGAGTTCATGGTCTTTTAGTCTATAAAAAGTGTCAAATATCTCCTGCCGTTGCTCTATAGAAAATGTTATACAGAAATTCTTTTTGCATGAGCATGAAGGATCTAGGGTTTTAGCAGCATACCGTTTTATTGAACGTGCACCTTCATAAGATTTACCGCTATTTTTGAGTCTTTTGTTTTAGTTGTCAGACCATTCTTGCTCATTACAACATCGTTTAATAGTTACTTTATTATTATTATAAGTCAAATGTTCTTCAGTGTTTATATAGTCAGCCGTATCATGTGTAATGGTAATCAAAGGATATTCGAGCAATTGCTCCGTATCTGTAACATTATGATGTTTTTCTGTTTGTAAATTATTAGCACTGGTTTCCATTATAAATGGAATGACTAAATTTAATAGCGTAATATGTGTGTTGTCATTGTTCTCTTTATTTTCTTCTTCATATGGTATAATTGCTGACTCTTTATTTTCTTCAAATATTTCCTCTATTTCAATTACTATGTCAATTCCTTTTAATATATTATTTTGTACTGCACTGTCAGTTTCTCTGTCTTTTTTTAATGTTTCATCATTTACATTTTTATTGGTTTGATTGGTATTAGGAGTAGAGAGTATAGATAAATGATTTGAATGATTCGTTTGATATTCAATAAGTCGGTTTTTAATTTGAGCAGGTGTACTACTACGATCAACTTTATAAATAGCCGTAGGAGAAGCTACAAAATCTGCATTGCCTAATAAAATAGATAAATTTGATAACGAAGCTGGCGAATTTATTTTTGAATCGATCAACTGGTTAGTACCCTTAAAATAGCCTCCTAAGCTTGAAGTGGTACTTTCTGAACGAGAAATAGCGTTGCGTTTGGACTTGGTTGATATTTCGAAGTATCAGGAGAAAACTCTTTACTATCGTTGTCGCTCCCATCATATTTTTTTGTATACGTATCTGTAAATAAAATGCTATAATTTAGATTTATAAGATGAAACAGCTTAACTAATATGAATTAAATGCAGCATAACAATAGGTTTCTTCTTGAAAAATATATTTTATAGTTAAGGTATGGTCTCATGTATTCACTTCATGATTTAGGGTCAATAGCACCTAATATACTTAAACGATAGCCACAGAAGCCATATTTGTGAAAATATTGCTCGCGTAGGTATTGATAACAATCTATATCTATTCTCTACCTTGTACAACAACTAGGTACCTACTTCTTAACATGGTTGGCAACGCTATAGTGTTAAATAGGTACCTCTGATGTTGCAAAAGCAGATGAGCAACGGTCATTGTAGGTACCTAATGCCAGAGATATCTACATTCTCGCTCTGGTAGCTACCCAGAAGGTACCCAGTTCTATCAGCCGAGCAGTACCTACGCATATCTAATAAGCACCCACCTTTAAAATTAGAACAATCCAATAAATCCAACATTCGCCTAGCTCGCGGGATTTTTAAAACATCTTTTTCATTTTATCAGTATTTTGATGTTACATTATCGTTCTAAAAAAGAGCAGCGATAGCTCAGTGGGGAGACCAACAGACTGCAATGTAGAGGGTCTCGGGTTCGAACCCACGTCGCGCACCTCTGACTTTCGTAAGTTATATGACTTTTCGAAATTATGTGCGTATTGATTGACAATTATCGCCTGCTCCGTGCCTCGGAGAGCACGTTAAGCCGTCAGTCCCGACTGCCATTAACATCTATGGCAGTCGTTATTGGGTAAGTCGACACAAAAGATCCCACTGGGTCGAAGTGTCGCCGGTCTGTACTGACTGGCCCCCACACAAGATAAGATAAGATCGTTCTAAAATCCACACACTAAACACAATATTAATTAAAACACAAAATATCTTAATATGACGTAAGCAAGTACCTATTTATTATAATTAAAACTGAGAGCGCAACACTTCACAAGCTACATATTGTTCGGTACTGATTTAAAGTAAACAAACATGGCGACTAGCCAGTACGTGCCGACTACTCGGTATTACTCTATTCCTTTCTTTATCTTAAGAAAAAAAGAAAGGGATGCGTATTGCTTGTGTCTCGTGGTAGTAGATAATACAGTAATCGTATATTAAGTGTAAATAACGCATCAGTAAATTATTGCAAAAGTTATACTCAGCTATTATTTTTTAGAAATAATTAAATGCTAACTGACATTACCACATTTTTGAAATAAAATTACTACAGGAATAGTATTGTTAGAATACTTTACTACAATACAAGTTTACTGTTTTTACTCGAATAATATCGCTATCGTAACATACTGAAAACTTTGTTTGTACCATAATCTATAATAGCGATGTTATTCATGTAAATAAGTATACTAAACTTGTAATGGAATAATAAGGATATGGTTAATAAAAAAATGGAAGTTAAAAAAGGCGTAGTGGTTAGTGTAACCGACTGCTACGCCTGAGGTCGCGGGTTCGATTCCCGCACAAGTCAAACATTTGTGTGCATGAACTTGGATGTTTGTCTTGGTCTGGGTGTTTCTATGTATAATATGTATGTATTTACAACAAAAAAATGTATATATGTATGTATGTTTATCCATTGTCTAGTACCCATAGTCCAAGCTCTGCTTAGTTTGGGCTAGATGGTGTTGTGTGTATGTGGTAGAATATTTATATTTATATTTTTTATATTTATATTTGTGGAAAAATTATAAAAAAATTACAAGTTGTAAAATAATGTCTACATGACGAATATGAATAAAAATACCCAAAGTATCGTTATAACACATTACGATATTATTCGGTGGGAGGAGCTATATAACTGTGGACTTAATTACTATTATTGTATATTGTTTGTAAAGCACCTAAGTTTTGTTCGAGTGTAGGCTGTTAGTTGTTACATGTAAATCGTTTTAATAAAGTTATTTTGGTCAAGTGGGGCTATGCAAACAGACAAGTTGCTCGTTTGCACCGCGTCCACGATTATGTTCACAGTATCTTGAACACATCATTTTGATACTGCTTTTATTTAATTAACCGAATTTGTTTATTGAATATGAATATCCTACTGATATTACAAATGCTATTGTCATGTTAAGAGGTTTGTTACTAAACCTCGCGAATATCTTTAAACGAATTTAGATAAAACTTGGCACACATATATACCACACCCAGAATTGTAATTTGCAAGTTAGTAATATGCAATAAATTATAATTTGCAAGTTTTCATAACATACTCTCAATCAAGCAAACTCAATAAATCTCCGTATCAATTTAAATACGACTGCTTGTTGGACACCATAAAGATAATAATGATGATAAATTTTATATAAAAAAATAAAAGTCTTTACAAAACACATTACAGGCTACTTATTGTATTAAATTCACATTAAAACTAATATTTAATCTAAATGAAAACATTTACCTACTAAATAGTCTCTTGTGTGCAATATTTATTTAAATTTTGGACACAAGAGACTTGTTTATGAAGTCTGTTTTTACATTGTATTTCCTGAACTAGGTCAGAGACCTGTGTTTCAGGCTGTTTCTAATATTACAGTTTTATTCTACTGTTAATAAAGTAAGGGTCTACAAAAAACATGTATACATGTACTGCAAACATATATACAGGATGTCCGGTAATTAATGGATAACCTTGAAATGTTTTATAGTAGAAATGAAGGCCGTTCAGAAAAAGAAATTTATATATATATATTAAAAAGTGCAAGCTATATAGCATAGCATACTTTTGACTATCTATTAGCATAATTAGTGTTTAATAATAGAACAACAAAAAACCGATGGATTTCATTAATTTATGGTCGTAGTATATAAGAAAGTTATACCTAAGTACATGGTAATTAAAAAAAACACGTATCTCAGGTACTAGTTAGGATAGATTATTCTCATATTTTTCTGAACGGCCATCAGTTCATCCATCCCACGATGTTACACAATAGGTTATGAACTTATGATTGATTGGCATAATGCTATATACAACTATTTTAGTAATTTAAAATTTTGCAACACTACGAAGATTCTTGAAAATATATGTATATTAGTTGTAGTAGTATAAATTGTAGTAGATATGAATTCCCGACGTGTTCCGATCAGATATCACGATGTGAAGAGCCGCAGTAATTAATACGCAAGTGCAGAACTCCAAAACATTTCGCAAATAATTAATGGAAAGTGCTTTCTGGCGCTGTGTTATGATTCCATCGCTGCGTATGAGTCACTTCATCGTTTGATAAATGCAGAGTGTAATTATCCAAATATCGTCGTCAGTTAAATGATTGTGCTGGTAGTTAGTACTATGTGAATCAAAGCCCGGTATGCGAAGGAGAGCAGGCGGCAGAGTACCGAGCGGACCACGCTTTATCTTTATCGGCGTTGTGTCCGTGACATTTCCACGCCCTAGGCCCTTGCTGTCGCATCAAATACCATCCTTTACTCTCTGACACAATAAACAAGTTCACCCAGTGAACGGTAAATCAAGTAATACCACCCTTCCTCACAGTCACATCGAAGCCAAGTAAAAATATCCGTAGATCCGAAATATCCGTATTACTGTAATTATGGCGCACACAAATGTAAAATTGTTCAGCGAATAGCTTGCCTTTGTTATAGGCAAGCTTATTAATTTATGACAATTTCACGAGCTTCATGCATTACATAATTAATGGTAATTTATATTGCTGGAGTTAACTGACATCTGTCGCCATATTAGATTTTCCCACTTAGTCATAATCATAATATCACCTTATTTATTCATAAGTCTAGTTTAAGTGATTGAGTTTTTTTATGAGCAATTTAGTTTGCCGTAGAATATCTAAATAGGTTAAGTATGGTAAACAAAATTAGTGTGTACTCATGTCGATGAGTGAAGGGAATTTTTTGTGTTTGGGTTCCGTAACCAAAGTAGTAATAACGGTACCCTTATAATTTCGACTTATTCGCATGTCTGTCAGTAAGTCATAGCTATTTTACACTGGCGGAAATGATATAGGTTGATGTACCTGTCCTATAAACTGTTACCGTAAGCGTAGGTATGGCATCTTTCGATAGGTTCTTAAAATAATTAGAACTATTCCAAACGACTTTAGCTGTAAAAGTGCCTCCCTCTAACTTTCAGCTATGGGATTAAAAATGCAAGATAGTAGCTCGTAGAACTAAGAAAATATTTACACCGAATATTACTTGGAATAAGATCTTTCTTATAGTTTTTGGGATATGGGATATTTTTGTTTAGTTTCTATTCTAAGTTCAGTAACGACCGCACTAAATATTTGTATTTATTGTATTTGAGAAACACTATAAAATACAAACTTATTTTTGCTGTCGATAAACTACGACTAAAATATTTTAATCGTGACCATTCATGACGAGTACGGTGTCATTCACTGTGCGTGGTCTAGTATGTACTGAGTAGCATATTTTGAATAATCCATGTTCTATTAAAACCAAAGGCCTGATGCAAATAGCGAGCGCGTTACATAGAAGCCTCCGAATTGCACTTTAATACGAATGCCCTTTATGGCTCAAAGCGAACCAAAGAATATTCGCACCTTCGTAAACCTCTGAGTAATATTTCTTTTCCGACTCTTTAAAAGTAAGGTAAAACAAGTTTTTATCAAGTTAAAACTGTATTTGTGCCGTAATAGGTCTTTGTTATCTGTTGTTGAGCAATTTTATAATACTCAAACGTCACAAATGATTATGTGACCCGTGTATTGCGACATTATAAATAGGTATTGATGCGACGGGTTCATCATTTAGGTTTAAATATTCATGGTCTTAATCGCTGGCTGAACAGCCGTATAAGCATGATTTATACGTCATATCTGTGGAGCAATGACAAGTGCTTACGCAATGATTGTTAAATTATTGTAGCTTCATATGAAGAGTGTTCCCTTCGCCATATTTCAATCATACCTAATACAGTTTGGTATTAACATATAATAATAATTTAATAATAATTATTATTATTTATTTATTTCTCATCACAAATGTTTGAACAGTAATATGGCTTAATATAACATCAATATAAAAATACATTTGTAAAAAGACATACCTATGTTTTACATGTCACTATGACATACATTTCGATTGGTGATAAGTATGGATAACGTATGAATACCTAAAAATTGAATCAGCTTATTAGTAATCAGCGCTTTAGTTTGATAAAAGTAAAAATAAATTTTGGCCCGCTGTTCCAGAATTTGACCACTTTTAGCAGCAATGTCGGAACGTATATTGTAACAGTATTACATATACAGTAAGTCTTTTTAATTTAAGGTTATTTTAAACAATGGTGTGGTGGGCAAGCAGACAAGATAGTTTTGATAGGACAGGGTTGAACTTAGCGGTATAAAAAGATTTAACAGTTTTACCACACTAAGTATTGGTGTTAGACGATTCAGTTGCTTATCGTAACTGAATGAAGCTGTCAACCATTCCTACTGGCAAAAACAAATCGCGATCTCATCGATCGGATCACTTTTCGGCTTCCATTTTGAATTCAAGTAACGTTGCCAAGTCGCAAGATAACTCGAAGTAGTTACTTAAACGCATGATTTTTAATATTACGATTACAAACAGAAAGTTGCGACAGCGTGATGCGACATCGATGTAACATTTGTAAATTTTATAACCGATGGTAAAATTTGCATGTCCGATTTGCTCCGTACATTCGTGAATTGGTTACTTTAAAAAGCGTATACAATAAAATGCCTAATCTACATACTATCTTCTTCTATAAAAATAAATAATATTTGTGTTTTTTATAAAGTTCAATGCTCTCCATTGACCGATGTTTTCATGTCGCATGTCAATATAATCGTTCTATGGTTACATCGTGTCCTCTCCCTCTCTCGCGCGTATTTAATATGATGCTTACTAAATATTAGATACATATTGTACTCATATCAATTTTCCAACTATGAAAGCCCCTGTTAGCTATAGGTTTTCGCGGCTAAACCGAAATTTGGTATTTCTATCGCCGGCTAAGACGCGAGTAGTCAACAACTAGTAAACAAACAAATAATATACTTTCATATTCACAATAGTATTTATTGTGAATTACTTGGTTTAATTTCAACGTGAAACTTCAACTTGACAATATGCCATTATAGGACTTGAGATTGGCCTATCGCGGGCATAGTCTAGACTGCCGGCAAACTAAACTTTCTTATCGCGAGACAATGAATACTACTGGAAGACTGAACAATATATAAAGAGATAACTGACTAAGTAGTACTTTATAGAACTTCGATTAATCGGCCGCATTAATTACTTATGTTATGCGTGGTACACGAGTTTTTTACCGCTTGTAACTGTGACTATTATGATTGGCTTGTAATTATTCCTATTCTAACAGCACATTAGTCATGAATATGAAATAAACAGACGTACTTTCCACTTCATACGATTGCCTTCTGGCTACAGTAACAATGTAATTATGAATGAACTGACGCATTTTCTTTAAGAATTTTAAACGTGGTGTGCTATAATTTCAGTGGTATTATTGTAATGCCTCAGCATAATACTGGCAGTAGAAGTGGTTCTTGTATATAGTACAAATGATTTAGATTGGTAACGTTATCAGTCATTGGGCTAATACAGGTACAAATTATATATAGTGGTTTTCTTTGTTACAGAAGTCAAGATGGGCTGTTTCGTCAGTAAAGATAAACTTACCAAGGAGGACATGGATTTCCTCAAAACCCATACATCGTACGACGAGACCACGATTAAAGAGTGGTACAAGGGTTTTAAGGTAAGGGACAAACATAATATAAAACTTTACCATCTATACTTATCGTAAGTGTTACACGAGACGTGCACGTCGTTAGGTTTTTAGAAGCCAGTAACTACAACTTGATGCTATCTAAAGCCTTAATAATCATATTATTTTATCGATCCAGTAGCATCCTTTTTACATTACGTCAACTTACGCTCAAGTCCCAACTTTTGCTATTCCCAAGTGACTTGCATACTAAGAAAACGTTTATCCTTTATACGTTTTATAATTTTATGTTTCTTCTACCTAGAATATATGTCACATATGGTATTGCCAGGCGAACTGTTTTTGCGCAGACAACCCATTTTTAAACGATCTAATGAGCAGTCACGCCTCTCTCCAGCTATATCCAAAAATTTCCGATTTCAAGATCATAACTATTTTACGAATCGGTCCTTTCTCAAATTCATTAATTGTGCGATATTTCATGGGAACACCTCACTCAAATATAAAGATATGTGGCAACAGTAAAAAGTTACAAAATCATGTAGTGTTAACTACAAAATTTACTTTTATTGTTATGATCATGCTATACAGCGCTACAGGTGCCAACTGATCGTAATAGTCTATCTAATATTGTATACAAATATTGTACGTTACTAAAATTATATTATAGTAACATTTTTCCTTTTTCCACCTGATTTCACCCGAGAGGATGTTGTATATCTGGAAGTGTAAATCAATACGCACATAACAAGTGAATCGCATCCGCTCGTTATAAATGTATTTGTTATTTATATGACATTGCAACACAATTGAATTTTGCATCAGATGTCATGTATTTACCTTGCCGGTTCAGTAGAGTTCGTTCCGATTCAATAGTGCTCAAGATGATTGATATTTAACGAGTTAGATCTTAATTACTTCGGTTAGAATTCCGAGGAATATTGTAGTTATGAAATTGCTGGCCGCATCATTTATAAATATATTATTTGTTTGAGTAGAATGCGGGCTCATACTTTCTGCGGTTTGCGTTTATAATGATATTTACCGTCTCGCCAGAGACCGCTGCGTTTTATTACAACCCAATCTAATAATACAAACAGAGAATAGCTTCTTACTTTTTCATCTAAAAGTAACAGAATTTTGAAAGAGCAGCCCTGTTTCCTTTAGTATTCAACAAAACTAGTAATATATTTTTCTAAATGCTCACGGCTAATGTTCGGGAGTTATGAATATTGTATATGTGTACCGGGTGCACTAGGCCAGTTCCTATAACGACGTAATTTATCAAGCGCTCTGAAGCTTAAAAATGCAACGACGATTAGTTTCTCATGAACGTTAAATATAGCCATTAGTCATGGCTCGGGTCCAAGCACAGTCGAATTAATGGCAACTGCGGTCAAGGATATCAATTTTTATTTATTAATTACTAATGCCATTACAAGATATCCCTATTAAATTGTTGATTAGACTCTGTTCGGTTTTCCAAATTAGTAATATGCATAGTATGCAGAGATTTACCTGATAGTCAATGTTCATTTTGCGCAAAGGAATATGAATAGTAGTGTGTGGCTGTCGACTCCGACATGCAATGGGGTTAGGGTTGTAGTTTACAGTGCACAACTACATTATATTCCCCTCCGTTACTACCGCGTAAACGTTATTGTCATTGACGATTAACACTAAGAATATTTTCTTTACTGTTTCCTTGCAGCAAGATTGTCCGAATGGCAGACTAACACCTGCCAAGTTCGTGGATATGTACAAGATGTTCTTCCCCTCCGGCAACGCCGTTGAGTTCTGTGACCACGTGTTCCGCACATTCGACATGGACAAGAATGGCTACATAGATTTTAAGGTAACTTTCTCTGCACCAATTTCAAGGCTGGCGTTCCCCCTCAACTAGTACAGCTGTACATTTCAATTTCCCTTAATACATTATTGTTGTCTTATACGTAAATTAAACGTGTAGGACCTACTAATCATCTGTGCGAATGTTTACGTAAACTATGTCATGAATTATTCCAGCGTTATTGCCCGGCGACTTGTCCATTAAATATTCCTGGAGCTGTTGCGAGTGACCGCACTTTAATCTTGATTCTGATTGTTAACAGTATAATTTGTAGAGTTCACCGAACAAGAGACTCCCTAGCGCGCTCTTGTTTGTTTTGGCCCCGACTCTCGTCGTGAAACGCCACCATGATGTTTGTTGTAGGAATTTCTGCAGGCGATTCACGTGACGTCGAGTGGGACGCCTGAAGAGAAGCTTAAGTGGGCCTTCCGCATGTACGACGTGGACGGCAACGGTGTCATAGACATCCAGGAGATGACTAAAATCGTGCAGGTTAGTTCATACGCGATATATTTACCTAGATCAATACGGTTCAACGCCCTCCCGTCTACTACATTCGCTAGCCCAGGGCTTAATTAAACAACCTAAATTCGCGCAATATTCAGTGCACAGCTGTACATCGATTGACCTTGTATAGTAACACAGATATATATTATGATCAAATAGCTACGTTAAAATTGAGTAAGTACTATTATATCGATGAGTCACGAAGCGCGTTTTACGTTTCACATCACCTATGTATTTTTATCTATCGAAAACAGGGTTTGTTTAGTCTCAGGTAAAGACGCCGCTCTTATTGTTTCACTGGTGTAATAAAATTCACTTGTTTAATGGTGCGGTGAAATCTTTGTTACGTCACATACCCATAAAAACACAAATTGCCAATTATTATACGATGAATTTATTAAACACTCGTCACAAGCGTCGAAATGAAACAATTAAAATGGTATGCTTTGTCGGTCAGTTGGCATTCGTCGGCAATTATTATTTATTGGTGTGAAAACTTCCCCACAGATGCTCGATTGGGCAAATATTAATTATATTACACCTGACGCAGAGGCCAGACTTTAAATTTTATAAGAAAATGACGCGCGGTCACGATGTTTATGCATTTTTGAGATCTATTTGCTAGAGATATTCTTTTTGTTACTATATTAGAAAAGATCTTCAGCGGTGCATACATTTGCTTGAATGCCTATTTTTGTTTCTTGATACAACATTGAAAGTACATATGTCTTAAAATAACTTCAGCAATATCGCACAACATACTCAGAATTTAAATTCATAATTAAACTGAAAAATTCATACAGTCATCTCTGATATCCACGAAGAACTGAAAATGAATCTCGCAACTGCTAAGTAGTCAAACATTAGAATTATTTCAGTAGAATAAAAAAATTGAACAAAAATGTAAGTTATAAAATTGCTTCTAAGTTTGCTTCTTAGCAGCCAGTTTAGTTGGTGTTCGTTTTCTATGTCTTGAAATGTATTGTTGTTACTCAGTTTTAAAAGAAGTCTAAAACAATAAGCTTAAAACAGTTACATTTTTAATTTCTATTTGTAACGTTCGCGTATAGAATGTCATGAACAGCTTGCCATTAAGTTTTCTATTTCAATTAGGTATTCTTAAACGGTAGGTACGTCCACATATATCTGTTCAATTTTAAATTCTAACATTTGAGTAGACAATACCATAAAATGCTTTCCGTTAAGTTTTTATTTCAGTTATTCTTAAACGGTACGTCCACATAATAGCCGCAACCAATTATATACCTATACTTAGAATGGTATATTTAACTTCAGCAATCATTACTGGCCGGGCACACATTTAACTTGACTTATAGTAACTAGTAATCAAATACACCTTCGGTGTTAAACTATGGAATACTTTTGTTCTACTGTGTTGTCCACTACTGTTACTACCAGTAACATAATGGCTTAATAATAAACACATACGTCAAACGTCGATCGCCGTCGACAAATGAGTAGTTCAGGACTTTCATTGGTATCTGGAGTACTTGTATTGGTACGTGGAGCGTTGAGACATTTTTCTTCAATGTGAAAACACTTTCCCATAAAATATTGACAGCTAGTTGGGACCTTGCATGCCATCGCCGACATATAATTTGCCCATTTTTACGTAAAAATGACTACTCGTGCATAACAGGCTACCCGGTTGTCGTCAATAGGCTGACTCACCGTTTACCCGAGCTGCATTTATTTTATTTCTTAACAATCGCTTTAAACAGATACTTGTGTGTACAACGAACTGGTAATAACCCTAAAACATCCTATTAGAAAACTTTCAAAATACGTGTTCACTTTGCGAATTTACCATGATATAATTACAGTATACAACTTCCACTATTGTTTGACCTTTAGCAATTGCAATAAACTATACTTTATAACGAGTAATTATATGTTGACAATCATGTTGTTTACGCTATTACAACATAGTGCAAATCGATAGAATTCTACGATAAATTTGATTAGACGATTGCCGTCGTCACTGTAGAATCACGCCATTACAGTAAGCAATGGTTAACTCCGAGATAAATATGTTATCTGAATCACTATCAAGCCGTGAACGAGTAACTCAATTAGACTGAGTAGAGACGTTACACCCGACCTAAGAACATTACCGATCGCAATACGTACAAGCACTCGGAATAACACACCAGGTCTCGACTGAATCTTACTGTATGTAGAGCTGCGTATAGCCTACACTGCACTACGAAGCACCTGCTATAGTATGCAGCTGTCAGTCATTTGCTATTCTACCTAGATCCGATCGCTGGCCCATACAAAGCCACTAAGTGCAATTGCTGCTCACGCCACAGTAATCTCTATACCTACTGGTACACATTTAGTATAGCAAATCACGTATTCTAATTCATTTCCCTATTTAAGGCATTCGGTACGAATTGTAAGCAATTTGCAATATAATGGTAGAGTTTTGCGATATCGTGCCAATGGCTAACCTTCTATCGGTATCTATGACGTTCTTGAAGGTTACAACCATTTTTGACTTTCAATCGATGACAGTTATTTTCGTGACCACGCTATATAGTGGCTTCATTAGTCGCGAATTCAGGACATGAACCACTTAAACATTCATGGTGCGAAATTGGCATTGTCTTCGACTTCGAGTAACGTAATTGTTATTTATGCGTTCTCTATTTCTGTTCTAAGGCGCGGTTTTAAAACGAGCCTATAATAATCCACTTAATAGAATTTATAACTAAGTGTGACTTTTATTGCCATGGCGCTATCGGTTTAATACACCGGTTAATGATTACTTTGAAGTACTATTTTGACGCTTTAGGTAAACTATAAGTGGATGCACTCTTTGACCCTCTCGCTCATTACTTAAGTAGGTTACTCAGCCGCTCGCTAAGATTATACAAATTGCTTTTGTAATACTTTACAGGCTATCTACGACATGCTCGGTGCATGCTCAAGTAACCGACCAGCTGACTCCGCCGAGGAACGCGCCAAGAACATTTTCGCGAAAATGGATGAGAATAACGATGGTCAATTGACGCAGGACGAGTTCCTGAAGGGATGTCTGCAGGACGAGGAGCTGTCAAAAATGCTGGCGCCTTAAATCGGCGATCACTTTCCCATTACCCTACGATCCGGTACCCACACCCATCCCCATCGTATACCTCACGATAACCCGACGGCGTCGTCTTGTTCACACGACAGCAGTCTCAGTCAGTCGACATTAACACGTCCGATATCAAACATATTTTCACTGTAAATATTTCTCCAAATTAAAAAAGCGGATTCATGATTTATTAACGCGAACATTCGAATTTTTCTATTGTAACTAATAAAATTGTATTTCGAACCGATAATTTTTATATAATGTAGAGAATTTTCACCGTCGAGTAAGCGTAGGAATTTAACCGGGTCTGCTTTGAACACCGAGGTGGATGTAGTACGGTACACTGTGTTGTGGCGTCGAGTTGCTGTCGTGTCGACATGGCATAGTGTAGCATGTGTCTGATTGTATTTGCGCATCGGCCGCTCGCGCCTAGTGCAGCCTGCATTTGTTCCAAACATCCGCGGTGCGGCGCACTGCATCACGTACCGCGCTTAAATGTCGTCACGCCGCGAGAGTAAATACGGTACGGATCTATTGATTGCGTCTGCATGTTTGATCTGCACACTCTTCTCTCGCAGTCCAAACCGTAACTCTAAAAACAGACACGAAGTGCATCCTTGCGGTTGTTTTCCGACTTGCGCGGAGGTATTTTGGTACACTCCGGTACAAATGTGTGCTGTGCTTCGCAATTCGCTTCCCCCGACACATGCGATTTTCAATTCGTCGATTGTAAAAAAAGTATTGTTAAATTAAGCTATTACTAACGAATTTGACGTCAATGAACCCTCGAGTTACGAAATTGTCCATTCCTATTATAATGTATGAAAGATTAATTATATGTCGCTGTCGGATTGTCCACTTTGCTAATAGTATAAGATTGTGTCCGAACCATTCACTTTTTAGACGTTCTATGACTATCCCTATGAGACTCTCGGTCTACTCGTATCTGGTTCGTATATTATTCAAATCCGATGACGGATTACTATAATACTGCACAAAATAAATTAATGTCAATCTTAACATTTTACTATTAAGGCAAGATTAGTGTAGCTGTATGAACAGAATCGGTCAGATTGGACGACACACGCACCAAGCCATACACGAGCGTCACGAATGTCACACAGTGGAATAGTAGCACGCGGTCCGTACGACCGACTACGCGGCGTCGACCTCGAGGTCGGCGCTCACCAACGCGGCTCACAATCTGATCTCTTCTGTGGCGTTAAGTTGAACTTATGTAAGTTAAAGTAACCGTAATATTCTACATGAGTAAACTTTATATTATTACCGTTTCTATAGTATTGATGTTGTTTACCATTCGGTGTTATTCGTTAATTCGTCAGGGATCTTCACGAGCGCTCGGTGGCTGTCGCGCCGGGCCCGGTCTTGCTTCTTTACTCCCACTATTATTTGTAGCCTTGATTTGTTCACGTTTTGCGTTCGAGACGCTGTTGTTTGGTTACCGCGTACTAATAAATCAACTACCCACTTGTACGATTTTCTTCGTATGTATACATCGCAGATCATTTCCCCACTACTGTGCCTTCTAGTTCTCCGTGTAAATAGGTTATTCAACATTATTTATTTCATCAATTTTATGGTTTCCGTGTCAACTTTGCCAAAGGTGGCCAAACACAAGACTTAAACCAAATTTTAGTGTGCCCTAGTCCCATACTTATATAATTTTAAATTAGAGTATTTTATATATTTTTATCGCAGTCTTCACAGATAGTCACTGGCCGCACAACAGTCGAAAGGGTCGCGATATTAATTCATTTTATAATAATTATTATCGTTATTACTACTTAGGCCGTGTTATGTTAATGTCCATTAGTTTTCAGTGCATCAAGATAACATTATTAGGACAATATACTTTTTATAACCAACCCATTGCGACACATGTTGCGTGCGTGTTGGTGTCTTAAAAAACCTGGGTGCATATTATCGAGTTCGGCAATAAATTCTATACAATTTGCTTGAGATCGCGCAGAACTCTAACACCTCTGCAAGCCAGGGCTCATATTGACAACAGCGTGATTTAACGCACAGTTTTGTATTAATGCCACAAGCAGTTACATTCACACTTAAACAATATCTGAGATTTGTTGCAACATTAGTATTATTTGAAGTCATAAAATATAATCTATTTAGTAGTAGTATTCGGATGTTATTATATGTTCATTAAATTGATTAATGTCCATTCGTATGCACTGGGAACTAAACATCCTCGCATTAATTTATTGTTAAACATTCCATTTGATACACGTCGCAGATTTTAGTGTTTTAAGTGCTTACGTGTATTTAAGTGTTCTTTAATGTATCGACGTCGTCTGTTGTATTTGATCATCTTTCTTTGTTATTCGTTACAGATCGAGGATATTAATCTGTTATACAATTTGTACGAGTTGTTTGCTATCGTTTCGGTTTGTTATAATGTATAAACCGCTCGACAAAGTCGACGGCTCATTATGTTCAACATACACGATTCTCCATATTGCCACAAGCAAAATTTCACATTAGTAGAACAGTATAATATGATTATAAATTTGACTGAATTTTATACAAATAGAGATGATGAAGGGATCAATAAACTCATCTTGGACCTGAAGGCAGCTCCGCAGACAGGGTGTTGTGTAACATATCAGAAAATTGGATATTCAATTGGAAACTTAAATAAATTAAAATTAAAGAAAATGTTTAATTTTAAACAACATAAGCTGGTGTTGAGCCGTGCGCCATAGGCGCTCACTGGACCCGCTTTACGTTACCACGTAATTACGGCTTCCGACATTGCCAATGTACATATCTCAAACATAAATATGAGAAATTAAATTTCACAACGTTTAGTCAATTATTACATTTTGTTTTACTGTCTAAGTTCATTGTTACGCGACCCAGGCCTATGAGTCAGATACTGCTGATGTCTATACTTATGGTTAGTTAGTCGCTGTCGACACTCGACAGTCTATGTACTCGTCCGTTCTCTCGATTCAATCCCTGAACCACTTGTCTCGATCACTTGACTTAGCTCCAGGTCTCGGGAAGCTATAAGCACGTAACTGCACTGACTTATACTAACTCTTTATGATAGATTTAAACTCTCAATTCTATAGTAGTTACATGAATGTGAATCGTTATGTTCGCTTGAATTTTCGTTTATGAAATATTGTGCCATGTATTTCTCAATATAATTAAAGTCTAGGGCATAAAGTTGGCAACAATGTGCGGAAGACGAGATAGAGTAATCGACACCTTACGAGGGTCGGGGGCGTCGGCGTCCCTATAACTTAAATAGAGATTTATAGCTTAGAGCTACATTAGATCCGCGCGGCACTACGGGATACAACACACTGATAAATGATAATGCACCCTAAAGTGACGTCAATAAAGTGCAACTTGCTATGCAGCAGTAAACTTAGGCCACGTGCGCGGCGACTTAATGTAGTTGAGACTCTACAGAACATCTGTGTCTCAGTAGGACGGGCCATTCTCTTCGCGCATTATGGCCGATCTTTTTATAGTCCGACATTGGTTAGGGCGTAAGTGAATACATTCTTCTTGGTCTCAAATATAAAATCTCAATCTGTGAACCTAGGGAACTACTCTGTTCGACGTAGGCGTAGCTTTTTACATTATTTACCTAATGTAAACGTGTGATTTTTATATTAAGCTGAATTACAATGAATGAATGTTAGAAAGTCATTAAATATATTTTTGTTTTCATTTTATATAATTATAGTTAAGCTCACTTGTAATACATTCATATTTCATGTACTTAAAATATGTTTTATAATTAGTATTAAGAGAGAATTAGTTGGTTTCATTTTATGATCTGTTTTAAACAGAAAGTTGTAAGCGCCACGCAGTCTCCTTAGCTGTTGGTTCTTCGAGGTGTACTCAAACTAATATTAGTTAATGCCGTATTGTATTGTTGTTTTATCTAAAACAGACAGAGTAGTTACCTTTGATTTATATAATTTGTAGAACGTAAGTAGACGTACTCTTTATAGTGAGCTTCGAGCACAATTCATTTGTTGAGTCATATTATTTCTTTAATACATGTACTAGTATAGAATATAATTTTAAGATATTATTGTAACTAGCTGCGATAGTCGCACAAATAGGTAGTGTATTCCATTACAGGCATTACGCTGCCCTTAGAATCGGCATATTTTGTGTATTTGTTTGACGGTTACGTTTAAAAAAATAATGAAATCTTTTTTGATTATGGAATATACCAAGTTAGGTCTCTGTCGAATGTTGTCTTGACAAAACTACTGAAATTCTGTTTTGTTTTGTATCTAAGCGGTGTCGACACGCGGTGTCGCGATCTTGTGTGCGCAGCGCTCGGCGCTTGTTTACCTTTGATAACATTGGTGTCAATCGTTCAAAGTAATGAAATACTTAATGTGTGGACCCCGCTTTACATCTGAATCTCCCAAGCCTGAACTTTTTAATTTACAGTTACATTTTTCTTTTTTTAAATTTGGTATTGGTAACTCGCAATTTATTTACTATGTATCGCGTGCGCGTAGTTTATTATATAGGCACCTGTACCTAATAGTGAACAGTAACCACCACGTGTCCATACATTCTCTGTTGTATTTCTAAGATACATATTTTTAATTATTCACATTTTGCCTATTCATGTATAATATACAATTACAAAAATAATAGTTCATAATTATTTATCTCATTACTATGTAGTGTGCACGATATAGATTTAAATATCATATATGACTATCATACTGGGTGTGGGTAAGATATTTTAATAATTTTGGCATTAATAAAAGTAATAGCATTCTTTACTTGTTAGTTGATTGTTCCAACCCTCTTTAGTTTGTTTTAGTTTTGTTTTTACATGGACTGTATGTCAAATTTTTAACGAACATAACAACTAACATATTTTCGTATAATACAAGCTTGCTCATCATGGTTCTCTCGACTGTAAGTGATAACCACCGCTCATCAACATACAAACAACTTATATAGATCATTCTTTCAAAAGGATAATGTCAGAACGTAAACTTAAACACAGTTTCGTTTCTCCGATGTAGTTGATTAGCTGTGCTTCTAGAATGTCCACAAGCGGACATTATCAGTTACCAAATGGCTTAACCGCCACTATGACCAATAATATATATACGATCCATTCTATAAGTACTACACTAAATCCAGAGGCTAGGTAAGATGCTTGAAAACTGTTAAACACACAATTATATTTACGTTACATGCCATCTTTTTCCTGAACATCAATATCACTAACGTTAGTCAGAAGTCGTTCAGAAAGGAGCTTTGCTGTAGACACGATCCAATAAATCTTGCACTGGTCACACTACTACCGTCTTTTTTGCAGGCAAATGACCTAGTGTGGATTCCTATGAAAACTATGTGACAGATCATTTTGAAAGCGCTGTGCTGTTAGCAGAAGGACTAGTACATTCATTTTACAGCTAATAGAGTAAGAGTTCTTTTTTGGCATGGTTAGCGAGTGACATATACCTCTAGAGCGTATTAGTACGTAATAAGGAAAGTTAGCAGTATCAAGAAGTCATTTACAAATTAAAGACAGGCTTTGTATCTCGCTTATTACCTTATATTACTAACAAAACTTCATGCACTTAACATTAAGATTGTGATGGAGATAGACACCTACCTATTACATCTCAATCTATATAAATATACAGCGAAACTATTCTAAGAATCGCATCGATCAGTGGTACTAAATATATAAAGACATTGCTCCAAATTGACATGTTAGAGTTCCCTATGTAGCATCTTCGATACTGATGATGCGGAAGACTCGCTGTACATGATGACGCGTCGTTCTTTACTGAATCATACGAGGTTCTTTTTACTCAGCGTACTCTACTAAATAAATAATATCCACTACAATTCATAATACTCTCTCTCTCGTCTGCTACAATGCCATTCACAATCCTATTGCCAGAAAGTTGAAGAATCCACTCCTCATAAAAAGAATTAAAATGCCGACACGTTTATTTCATCGCTTTACCTGTTCACTTCTTTTCTGTTCAACAAAACATCTGTAAGAAAGTTGGAAAATCTTTGACACGGCTTTTGTATGGCGGTAGCCTACAGTCATGCTTTGCTCCGTTATAAACCTATTTTTTGCGTGTTAAATGGCATTATAGCTTATCTTCTATAAAAATAAAAGATTCCCTGAAGTTGATTCTGCAACTTTTCCTCAAACGTGTTTCTTAAGAAGTAGCAAGTAAAACACAAAACTTGGAAGAAGTTTGTGGCTACACTTTCTGACTTCTTATTGACGGCATTATTCATGCCATGTTCCCACCCTGACAACGCGTGCGGCAACGGCATTAATTTTGAAATGTGCCTATCTGGATTAAAACCACGTGTATTTAATTTTGCAATTTTTCCTTTCACACCTTAAATCCTGTAACACAAAAGTTAGAAGAAATTTGAAGCTCATTTTCTATGGGTTCTGGCCTTTCATTCATTTGGCACTCCCTAATCGCTGTTTGCGCTTACGCAAATGGATTTACAAATCAAAACTTTAAACATGGTATTAAAATAATACTTGATGAATAATATATTTTTCGGTAAAGTAACTTTAATAATAACAAAAAGGAGTTGTTTGAAATGGTATTTAGTATGACTTATTGCCGTCTTCATTCATTCCAAAGTTCGTTACAGCGTTGTTAACGCAAGCGCCGGATGCCTAATTTAAGAATATTATTATTTGACTAATGATCTTACACACAAAGTTATTGTACAATTTCACGATCACGCATATTTTTCGTTGAAGGAAAAGGTATCTAAGTAGTAAGTCAAGTACAATTAAAATAGTTCTAAAAATTGGAATGCAGCTGAGTTCGAATAAGTTTATAACGATCATTAATTATAATAAATACCTATGTTTATACCTACACCCAGTCAGGTACTGTCGTTGGATACTCTAGAATATGTCGTGCACATTAACACTATTGTCATTACTTTTTATTTCTGCTTTTAATTTAAATTCTCCGAGACGATAGCGTATTTTGCAGACGACGTAAGGTCAGATATTTCTTTTTTACATAAAGGCTTTAGTTACAAACGTTATAATTTATCTGAGTTATAAAAATCACCAGTGTCAATTTAACCAAATATTTTAAAGTAGTCATAACGTAACGTTTGTACTTAAAGCGTATTAGTTATTATATTTAAAATGCATATTAATGTCATTAAATATCATATTAATTTGCAACAAAACTGCATACAAAATCATTTTCTAAATATTATTATTACTTTGAATCAACATTTAATTAATAATCCCGTATTTCATTCGATGATTTAAGTAACACTTGTTGCTGTGCCAAAACACATCTGCAATCATACAGTTTTTTTGCAGGTTTGTAGCAAAATGCATTAATTTCTCAATGTTTGTACAATTATGATGCTATTCATTTACTATGTTTTAGGGCACAAGATTTGATTAACTAAAAAGCGAGCAGGTTGAGCAATACTTTAACGTCCTATTCGAAAATATAAGCAGTCTACAAAAATGGGTAAACAAAATAGCAAACTAAAGCCAGAGGTCTTAGAGGATCTGAAGCAGAATACTGAGTTCTCAGGTATTTATATTCGATACTATATTGTAATTCGCCCAAAAGTATACCTACATATTATATGTATCTACTGTGTGATCTACTACGTAGTGTGTTTACTATGTAGCAATGATGCCTCTTTTATTAGTTATATGTGTAATTTAATAAGTTGGTTTCTTCCTACTGTTCATATTATTATTGTCGGTCTAACACATTTGACAATGTCAAAGCAACTTTATTAATTTGAAATCTCCTTTATTTGTAATAACAATTGATTTTTAACACGAATGTAATAAATGTAATTCCAGACGCAGAGATACAAGAATGGTACAAAGGGTTTCTAAAAGATTGCCCCAGCGGACATTTGTCTGTAGAAGAATTTAAGAAAATATACGGGAACTTCTTCCCGTATGGAGATGCGAGCAAGGTACGAAATCAGCATTTATATTATGTATGTTACAATTAAAACTAAGGCCTTTAATCAATAATTCTTCGTCTTCAGATTGTTTTAATTTGGTGGCAAAATATTTCGGTTTTTATTCTTGCCACACATTGTAAATTTTATAAGTATTATATAAATTAATAATAATTAACAGTCAACAGTTTCATCTCAAATGATATTAAATCTTATCGAAAGTTGCTAAAAGTTCTGGCGCAAATGTTAAGCTTACCTGTCATGTATGCAATAAATAAACAAATTACTCAGCAATCCATTGACACGTATCATATCATATCTGCAGCCAAACGACAGTTTTCCAATACACTGACTGTTCCTATCTTATAACACAAATACGATATCGTGTAATCACATCACTCACTTCGGCAGTTTGCGGAGCATGTGTTCCGAACGTTCGACGCAAACGGAGACGGCACGATAGACTTCCGGGAATTCCTGTGCGCGCTCAGCGTGACGTCACGCGGCAAGTTGGAACAGAAGCTCAAGTGGGCGTTCTCGATGTATGACCTCGATGGCAACGGGTACATCTCACGACAAGAGATGCTGGAAATCGTCACTGTAAGTATCACTCATATTTACTATATCTAGTACCAGACGGGTCAATGGTTTGCAGTAAGGAACCACCACTCATGGATTTCAAGAATGTCAATGTCATACGCAGCCAAGACTCTTATAGCTACAGTCAAAGTAGGGCTCATGAAGCATTATGGCAGGCAGAGACCCACTTGCACGTTGGTGAACGACTGAGGCTAGACACATATAATGCCAGGAGGAACATGAGTATTTTGCGTCAACTCAATCTTTGATTTTCTCAGAGTATTACTTGTGAAACTGGTTATAACACGCGCAGACCATTCAACATCCAGAACATATAATTGAGATTAACATTATCCATGAATAGAACAGTACTCTATGTACGCAGTCAAGTTTCTCTCCAGATTAATAAAAAAGTAATCTCGTCACTAATTATGATAACTCTTATCAAGCATATTTAGAAGTTGACTTGCTGTCACTAAACATGTTTACTAGTCTATTATACAAATATCGTTTCATGACTAAATCTTAAGTTTCTGGTCTGTAATAGTACCTTAATGGACATCAAAATTCCTTATATTGCTCGCACTAGCGCTGTAACTTTTGATTTTAAGCATCCAGTAAAGTACTAGTTCATAATATTTAAATTACTGCCGTGTAAATTACAGTAAGTAATGAAACGGGAAAAGATTTCGAAAGTGCTGCAGAATATTTTAACTATTTTCCACTGTTTGTTTTGTAAGTGAAATCTTTCCAGGTCCAAGTATAAAAACTTGAGTGGTCTTAAAAGTACTTATATTCTTCCTTAACGAAAACTGCCGTACTGAGTGCATTACTTCGAAACGGGCGGAACGAGTTAGTTCTTTACTTTAATGCATAAATGATGTCGTTAAGCTTATGAATTTGTAAGGTGTTGTTTTGCTTCAACAGCTTTTAAGACAGCTTTTGTTATTTCTTTCAACTTGTTATTTTAATATTATTTGTAACAGTTGTTATGGTTACCTGATGATAAGTTTGTGTAGCTTACGTTCACTAAATCAGTACGCGAGATTAAATGCGTTGGTCCTGTGATTGCACCGCTGCAAACCATGCTCAAAGCCAGCAACACAGCACTAGGTTATTAGGTCACCTCTACTGATGAAAAATCTTTAGTAAGATATTTTATACAATTGAAGTGGTTGTGCTGACAGCGAAAAAAACGAGATGGGTGTAAAAATCCAAGAATCAACCTCTTCGTCATCATGTGAACTGTTTTCTTCTTCAGCTTTTTGTTATGTCCCACTGCTGGGACAAAAGCCTCTCCCTTGGACTTCCAAATCACTCTGTTGGTGGATATCCCCTGACCTTGTGACCCCTATATCTCAGGGTTCTTTTGACCCACAGGACCCATATTCAAAATCGACCGAGGGATGACCCCAAGGTGTCTGTACACAAGTTACAAATCAATCGGTCCAGTGGTTCCGAAGCTATGCCTGTCACTAACAGACAGACACACAGACCCACATAGTGTTTTCATTAACCTCTTCGAAGAAGACTCACACTTTAACATATCGAGACAACCACCATCATAGTCATCATACCTTGTGGAAAGTGTAATTTTTTTAAATAATAATACAAAGCTTATAGAACGTAGTTTAATTTTAGTAATTTGTTATGTAATAAAATGTGAAAGGTTAATAAAGCTTACTAGTTTTATGCTGACAGTACAGCGCCTCTCCTATTCATTATTGGAACACACTATTGTTTATATGGCAATTTTCGTAGCGTCCAGGTACAGTCAGACTGCTCCAGCGTTATACCTGTGACGTGACGTGTCAGTACTACCCTTCTTAAGTTAGGGACTTAGTTTTGGTCTTTATTCTGAGATCGAGTGATCCTATATATGACTTAATATTCTTACAGGCAATTTACAAAATGGTGGGTTCGGTGATGAAGATGCCCGAAGACGAGTCGACGCCAGAGAAGCGAACCGACAAAATATTTCGACAGATGGATAGAAACAAAGACGGGAAGCTTTCCCTCGAGGAGTTCATAGAGGGCGCCAAAAGCGACCCGTCTATTGTGCGGCTGCTGCAATGCGACCCGCAGTCACAGTGATACCTTAAATATTAAATCTTACTACGCATTGAGTAACACTCAGTCTATCCACACTTATATAAACTGTTGTAAAATATCACCGTATTACAATGCTTGTAAGAGCTAGTGCGCGTCGTCAAGCGTCGGTTACACATTAAATCGGGTTGTTGTCCTGTTGCTTGGCTGTTGCTACACGAACACTGTTCTTAATAAAATAAGATTATATTTAGCTATAATATATCCGTGTATTGACAATGTACTGTAATTCGGGACCTCTGTGTTTACTTAGAGATGACATAAAGCAATAATATTCTTCTAAACATTCGATGTGATGGATGTTATGATAATGAACTGCGAGAGTTCACAAGAAACCGTAAGCTATGGTTGTGACTTCACGTTACTTAGATATTGATGTTAGAGGCGTACAAAATTACGATTGGAATTAAATACTATTCGACAGAACATATTATAGTACAAACGTTTGTAATAGTAAAATGTTTAATACTTATTATTACGTCTGCACTCGAGTGCAAAGTTAAACATTTATTAAAACTAAATATTGAAAATCAGCAATCACTCCAGAGCGTGTAGATAACTATAGAGCGTTAATGTTTGAGAGGTTTAAATGACTAGGTGTTACTTCAAGACAATACACCAGGGAGCAGGGAACTTGTGACGCTATAAATTGTCTTTATTTTTAAAGATTGGAGGTGTGGTCGTCATGGCAAATGCCAGGATAGTATTTCAGTCAACTCATAAAAGACAGTACACGGTTGACTTTGTTGGATTCCGTCTTTTGTAAAATATTCTACGTGTGAACAATCAAACAGCAGGACAAAGTATGTGCGACTGTAATGTGTATAGTGTTTATAGATTTTTCCCAATAATACTAGTTAGGTTAATACACATTCTCTGCCCACAAACGACTTGCGGCTTATATTATAAGCGGGCTCGTGAGTAACTGCTGTATCGAAAACAAAAGCTTCCCGAATATTCTTTCGGTTTACTCCGAATGATTTATATGCGGAGAAGACATTGGCGGCAAAGACCTCATTGTTTTCAAGTAGGTATATGAAAACATTAAAAAAATATTGTAGTATTATTAATAATAATGTATGTAAATCGCCTTGTTGTGAAATTGAACCACTGCATCAAGTATGAAGAACTTTCTGTAGTGCTCGTGCAAGTATAAGTATATTCAAACAACGATAGAACGTGTTCTTATATCTCACCTGCCCGCTTATATCGCGTCTAAATTTTATCCAACTATCTCCTTATATTATCAAAAATAATTTATTATATTTACAAATAATGAATGTTCTAATAATCACTACGTGGATGTAAGACATTTTAGGAGTTTATAGATCTATTCGATCCGATTTACTCTTAATGCAGCCATTGATCTTATATTTGTCATTTACTATTCTGTCTCTCAATACATAATATAATAAGTAATCGATAGTCTAATCCGACAGACAAGCTAACGCCGTAGTAGTTATAAAGTAGATAACTTTCATATTTCTTTACAATATTGTGACGTGTTTTCGTCATGCCTCGAGAAATGAAAGGAGAGGTGACGTCATACGCACAGTGCCTTCATACAATTAAATCGAATAACTGTGATTACAAACCTTTAGTCATTGTTAGTTTATGTATACTAGTGTTCCATTTTCAAGTTAACTATGAACTTCTGATTGTAGTTAATCCAATTGTACGCATATGCTGACTGATTGCATTATTCGGTTGTTAGATGGCGCTTTTTCCACAAACTGAATGTAACCCGATTCCCGACACTGTGCGTATGCTGTTGCGTAGCTATGGTTCAATAATAGAAGGTTGTACAGCTGTCTTATCACTGCTAGTTACAACGTATACAGATATAGATAGCAACTATGAGCATACGCTTACTATAGAGTCGAGTGCTAGTGTGAGAAAATATACTACAATAGTATAGTAATAGTAGTTATATTTGGGTAACATATTTAAACGTTATGACTGTAGTATTTTAATATATATTTCTCACAGCCAGCCAATATGTGCAGTTACATTGCAGGCCTTAAGATATTCTAAGTACATTATTATATTCGTCACTTTATAATGACCTGCTAGCATTGAAAAGACAGCGTTTTTATAGCACAATTTAGGAAGACATTTACGCAACAAACGATACAGACAAATATGGTAATATACAGTTATTATTAATTTATATTGTAATTAATATTCATGCTGATCTACTTGCGTAGCTGATATTATTAAGGTTTAGTTTTAATGAATGAGAAAAATATATAAAATCATAATTATAGTCCTGAGTCAGCCTAAGTAATATTATTCAATTATTTTGTTGTAACATGATTTGTAAGGGTTTTTAATATGGTTAGTGTAAAATGTAACAATAGACAGTAGAGGAAAGTTTCGTTTTGAAATTCTGCGGTGACTAAGAATTGTTTGAATACGCCTACTCGGCTTTGGGGCGGCCGCAGGAGGACCACCCATTCGATGTCACTCGATAAAATTGACATACATTTTAGTACATTATTATAATTGGAGAAAGCTGAAAAAAAAATCTGCTGATCAATAATTTTGCAAAAGCATGTAAGACTGCAATTAAACATTATTTATATATATAATTAGAATCCCCGCCACTCTTTTTAGTCGTGGTCTTTCTACGAAAGCCCTGAACCAAATGCTTGGTAACGCTTGGACTGAAATAACTAGTTGTTGGTTTGCACAGATAAGGTTTCCGTAAGACGAGCCGGCGCACCGCTGCGACGACGATTATGCGACATATTCTAACTAAATAGCTAATAATTATCGTTAAATAGACTGAATTTACAATTATAATTCATACTCCAAGCAATAATATTGGTTTATTACACACTAAGAGCGAATGAGACCAAAGCACAAGCGCTCGCGCGAGTGTGGTTCCTGATCAACAAACCTGTCTTTCAGACTCACTGGTCTCGCAGCGGCCCTCCGGCTAGTCTGAACAATGCCTGACATTTGAACCATTATTATAACCATATATAATTAATTGGTAGTTATTGACTCCTTAAGGTTATAGTAAGATACCTATTTAACTTCATGAATATTTATTTATTTGAAGTATTTATCCAACACATCACAAGTATTTACATGCAGTTAAACCATTATTGAATAGTTTTAGAGCTTGTTCGCTGTCCCGCTGGTCATATGTCCATTCATTATTTATGGATCGTATCAGATTCTGTTGTAATGTTTTGTGTACTTTTTATAACATCAAAAATGATTGAATTGTACGACGGAGTCCAGATTGTGTCGAATTTGTCCCAATACGATTAAATATTAATAGGTTAAGTATATGATTACAATATTCACAGTTGGTGAACATATACGAGTACTAACTTCTATTTATAAAGATGAAATATCGATATTGTCATTTCGTAGCAAATAGCGATTAAATATCACACTTACATAGATTTTTGTTATAATTACTACATATTGAGTATATACGTATAGGTTATGATGCAATACACAACGTATCTTAAGTTATTTTACACACGGTGTCACATGTTGCGATGTATCGACATTTTATAACTAACGCAATTGTTGTGGCACATATGTACTTGTTTTATCACGAAGCTTTGTAACTAATAAGTACTAATGTTTTAAGCACGCTGTAATTTTATTTTCTCATTATTTTCAATTTATTAGCTTTATATCGAATGTATTATGAATGAATCCTCATTTTTATATATTATACAATACAAATTTTAATTGACCGTCATTTTATTTTGCTTTTTAGCTATCTCACTGAACGGAGTATAGAATCAAATGCACAATTATTTTTGTTTTGTCGCACAATTATTGTATTTACGTCTTTTTTTAATTATGGTGTATTTATGGTGGAATTGATGGTATATGGAATATTCTCGATGTATGTACAACACAGACGTAACTTCTATTCACACACCTCACACGTATACGTTTATATATCAGTGGTTACATTCACATGAATTCTTGTAATAATCGTTAAATAGTAAGTCCTAATCTCACCTTGTTAAAGATTGTATCGGAGCACCCAACAGTTAACTATATCCGCGTGTCTTCTACATTATAATTATATAGTTAATAATATGTTTATTTTGGTAATACGATGCCTCTTATTATATTATATTGTATACATATTTTAAATGTTCACAGTAATTTTACATATCGCTAAGTTACAATAATATCGGTGGAGATTTTAAAGCGTAGAAATACTGCAATAAATAAATCGGTGGAGAATTAAAATCTAATAGATGAACAATATTTTTAATATATAATTTTAAATTTTATGTACAGTTTACTAGGTGTTCGGTCAGATTTTATATCTGTGTCATTCTCGGTATTTAGATGTTTATCGATTGTAAACGTGAATGAATTAACCCAATCGACACCTTTGATTATTCTAAATGTTTTAAGAAATGAACGTTGTTTAAACCTGTATTTTGTATTAGAATTAGCAAAATAGATGTTTATAAGAGTTATTTGTAATATTCCTCGTTTCTCCAAACTACCTACTTGTGACGATAATTTTTCAACTTTTCTATAGTTATATTTTTACGACTGTGCAGTTGATTCCATAATCAGTTTTGTATTTTCAGTCAGAAATTTGGTTTAACATAAGCTTGAGGTGATTTGCTATACATATACGAATACAATAACTTAAAGGGGGATAGAACCAAAGCAGACATAGTTAAAAAACGCCGAACTTGTAAAAATATATTGTGTTCAACGGAACTGCCGATGTGGCAACGTCGCACATGCTCATCGGTCGAACAGAGCGGCAACGTCGATTCACCCGCCCCGAGTGCTTCTAGAACTAATGCCGGCAATACTAAGATTAATCAATCTGTTTTTAATTATGGCTTGTACTTTATATTAAATTGAAGCTTAGTGACCTACTGTTCTATATCTATTGACGCGACGTGTAAGCGAATCACCTTATATTATAAGCTTAGATAGATAGGTTATTTACCCAATATTAGATAGGGTTCAGTTTAAAGCGCTATGTGCGCCGCGTCCTAGTCATTTTAGCTGATTTAAATTGAGACCGCAGACGATTATTTTACTGTCTTCCAGTATTTTAAGCAGTAGACAAGTCGATTACGAACGTAGTCGACCTTCACTAATTAAAACAACCGTTCCGTTCAGGTTGATAATTATGTCATAGAAAAGAAAATAGTTGAACTTAGCACCGCACTAGTTAATTGCTAGCATTAAATGGGTGCTAATTTTTACATTACGATCTAGAATGCTTTGGAACTATTTTTTTAGCGGCGCGTAATGGCGGTTTTTATGAATTATAAATTTATGAATTGTCCCTAACATCTATTTAGACAGGGTTTTGCTCTTTCCCACGAATGCTTATACGCCTTTTTGAGTTACTTACTGGTTAATCTAATATCACTTGTAATCTATGGTGCATAAAATGTCCTCTAAGATTAAAGGATTGTTATGATATGGGCTCTGTAGCAATAGTTTAGGTGTGAGACGCGATGGGTGCCATCGGATACCTCCGTAGCGAGTATTCAAGCAAAAACACGTTGTACCGACTCTCTCGGGCTTACACATCACACACATACACACACATAAATATACACATCACTTAGACACACATATACACACTTCACATGGTTCTACACACGTACAAGCTACATAGGGGTGAATGCTACTCGGCACCTTTACACACACGTATATAAGCTTGTCGGTACAAACGCTATATAGATTTTGCTAGCTTACACTAAACTAAAGCTACGAGTATTTTTTTAAGTATCAATAACTAATACCTAATATGTTTAGCATAAAGTTATTATTTAATACGTAAAGGTGTATGATATCTTAGAGATTATTCTTATCTTAACCCAGGGTGCTATTGACTCGAGACGTGGCGACGGGCGGCACATGTGCCTCATTACAATGTCTACAACTTATAATAATATTGAAATAAAATATGGTGACATGGAAATAATGCTAATGTTGCTGTTTTGTTTGACAAGCAATAACACCCTTCTTAAAATCTAAGTGATTGTAGTGTTGGTCATAAATAATTAGAGAGAACACAAATGAATCTAAACGAATGGGTACATGATTAGTGTGGTCAGCCCGTCGCCTGCATTACTCAAGTACAGAAATCGTGCAAAGAGCTCTCGAACAGCTTACGGACCAAAATGTACGAGAGCGGTAGTAGCTAAGTGTTAACGAAGGGACGACTTTACCCCAGTGTCTATTAGTATGTGTTTTCACTACCTAATTGTTGTGTATGTATTGTTGTCAAGTGCTTGACATTGGATTCGGTCTCGGTGTAGCATGCCCCACACCCGGCGCACACGCTCGCTTGTTTTAACTATTGTGATCGCCGATCCACAAGTGCACGACAAGTTTGATCCACTAATAGCACCCTGCTCTTTGACGATTGTACCATATTGAACTTAATGTTGAGTATATTCTCAACGCATACCTACTATGAATATTCGGCTCCAACGTTGCTTATAAACGAATACATTTTGTCTTGGCAATTAATTATTCTGTGTAGTCAATTTGTGATTTCTAACATCATTTTCTTACAAATTGACTTTCTAGTTCTGATACTCTGTTATAGATTAAAATTATTATATCTATTTATTAAATCTTTCTCCTCTCAAATGACGTTTCATTTTTCATCTCTATTCTACCTATATAGTTTTACTTTTTTTGGTAAGCGGTAATACAGCAATTTTTCATATAAATTACATGATGTATTTTATTGATTGTAAACTGTTTTAGTATTCTAATAAAAATGAATAAATACAATTTGACTTAATTTCTTGAAATCCACTTTCAGAAAATAAATTCTAATGCAGAATACACGCAACACAAGGATTTGCTTTAAGTCGAACCATTGGTTTGATGGACGCAGGGAAGTTAGATCTATTTAAAATTCCTAGAATTTTGGTTTATAGGTATTCTATTCTAGTTAAAACACCAAATGAGATGAATGGCTGTGTTAGAAATAAATTCATGGCGGCTTTGCAAGATGGGAATCGTATCCATTACTTTTCATTGCACGATCGATATCTTAACTATTAGGTGACTACCACTTGGTGCGAGATTCTATTATTTTATATTACTTGTATGGCTCTTTCTGGGACTAAGTTAGAGACATAATAAGTCTGTTACAAACAAAATACCCAAAACTAAAATTAAAATTCTTAGACTGCTTGTCATTCTTAAAAATACCAAGGACTCGGGGATCAAGTCTTAAACCTAGGGTATCGCTCGCATTGAAGCAGCTGGACTGTTACAACAATATATTATAACAAAACAAAATAGGTAGGTACAGTATAGACACATGTATGGTACTGTAGTACCAATTTTACCAATGACACAAGCTATAGCCATCTAGCGGCGACATCTATTGTTATGCCACCTTACTTAAGCAATAGAAAAGGTTAAAAAGCTACACGTACCTAACTGGAGTGTGGGCAGCACTAGGCTATCTTTAGTATTTACCTATAACAATGGCCTATCTGTAAATTGAATCTAAGAGCTAAAGCATAAAATCTGATGTCGCAAGTACAACCACGCCATCGAGGCAGCCGATTATATACCCCAATTGTACGGCGACTTCGCTAGGTAGGTACCTAGGTATACCCAGGGTAAGTATACGTTAACGTCCTACCATATCTATCTATAGTAACTCGATTTTAGAAATCGGTGTACAAAATTGCATTCGAATTAAAATCGAACGTATTAACAATACTCAATAAGTACGAGTAAGTAGTTATTTGCGTGCGCTGTGTCCTTGAACATGCATAGTAAATATCACATTTTGCTCAACTGTATTCGAATGGCTACATAGATGACGTAGTGGTATACATGTTTACCTCCTCGCAGTTTATGCTCTGAGTGTTGTGGGTTTGATGCCCAAACAGAAAGATAATTTCTGTAGTCTACAACTAGTTTAATGATATATTTTTTTAAATGATAGCTCGCTCCCTGAATTTTGCCTGTGTCGCGAACACAAAGAACGCTTAGACTCGGCACAACTATTCGGTTTCTGCCTGTTCCGTGTCTGAGTGTTCTTTAAGGGGTTCTCTATAATGTACAAGTTATTAAGCTAATCAGACCTAACAGCCAAGATGCACCATCGATACTGCTACAATTGCGACAATCCTTATTCCTTTAAATTTCCCACGACACAGGCATCGTTCCTATTGCAGGAGTTGTAGGTAGGTAAGTATTTAAAATGAAATAAAAAAGACTATAACTGCCCAATCCGGCAATCGAACCTGGGTTCTTACAATCCATCGCAGGAGTTTGCGCATTTATTGCGATACGACAAAGGAGGCAGAAACGTACATATCTACTATTATGCAGTTATTTTATGTGACGATACAAGCATACAAGCTTATTATTCAAGGTCATTAGCCTCGATAGCATCTGTGTGCGACGCACGCAGTGTCCACATTTTATGGATATTTCATACAAATTTTCATAAAGGTTTTCTTTACAGGTTACATAGCTTTTTTTATACGTTTCGTCTAACCATATTTTATCATGTCCTTAAGTATGTACAATGTTTAATCGCTTAAATGTTTAACTGTATATCAGTCAGTAGATAATTTGCTCGCGTGCAGCTCTTGCGCCGTTCACGCACGGCGCATAGCTGGCGCGCAAGCGGCACGCGGGCGGCGCGCGAACTTGAAATGCACGCACGCAGTTCGCAAGCGGCGCATTAGTGGCGCAATCGCCAGATCTGGACATAACTTGAAATAGTTCTCCAGACCAAACTTGGTTACAGCGGCCAAATTTAGCGGGGACTGCCCAGGAGATAGTGTAGTGCACAAGTGTATGTGCAAACATAAGCACACTCTATTTCCTCACGATAGTACGACATAAATGGACACGACCGGATAGCTGTCATATGCAGGACTAACAGCTTTACGTGCTTGCCAGAGCACGGACGAATGCATTGGTTGCATGGATGGTAGGTACACTGGTTTCAGTGGTCACCTGATTGACTTTGATTAATTAATTCCCATATGGCACATAATGTTTCCGTAATGCACAAATACCTAGTTGATTCGAGTGCGGGTGTCAACTTCCTAACTTCGGCTGGTACTGAAAATTTCTTGAAAGAGAACCCAATAATTTTTTGCTGCCGATTAGCAGAAAGTTATTATTACCAACCCGGGATTTAAAGCCGGGACCTTATGCACAACAGTCGTTTTCACTATCGCTGTGCCACCGAGGGAACTGGTATGGACTATAGGTATTGTCCGTGTAGGTGGGACATGGTGTAAATATCAATTAATAGGTAATAGAAAGACACATAATTATTTTGAGGATCTCAAGCCGCATAGGTAAGTAGATAGATACGTATATTACAGTCGACCCATTGCCATCTTTATATCTATAACCTTAGCCAAATTCGATGTAGACCAAATGTAAACAAACCTTATCATATGATTTCTAGGGCTTTCACCTTGGAATGTTTCACATTATACAAAACTTTTAATTTTTTATCTATAAAAACGATTAATCAATCATAATAATATTTGTTAAGTTATTCTATTTAAAGTTATTTTCAATGAATATTCCAAACCAAGTGTATATGAACTAAAACTGAAAAATTAAATTACGTACGAAAGTTACTCTTGAAACTGCAAAAACCTTACTGGTTTTTTGATAAAAGGCAGAAATCGTCAAACTTTGGTTGCATTTATAATATGCCTCCAAATAAAGATGATCATTAGGTCCTCATAACATTCACATAAAACGGGTGTATTTTATATTTATTAAATAACATTATGTTATAATGGTAGCTATTAAAAAAAATAAAGTGCAAGTATTTTAATCTACCAAAAACTAACACAATGTTAGTTTTTAGTATTTATGTTATAAAATGAAACGTACTATCATCCATACTTGTTTACGTCTCTTTGTATTACAAGTATTTTCCGTGTGAAATTGTGAATTCCCATATTTTAAATAATAGTTTAATATAAATAAAATATAATAATTAATTAATTAATATATGTTTTTATATATTAATTTAAACATAAGTTATACTTATAATGGATATAAGTTTTTGGACTTGTCTATTCTGCAATGACTTACAAACATATTATAGGTTTGATGGGATGAGGGGGTACTGTTTTCGGTATAACAAAATTGTAGGTTACTCATCAAAACTTACATGGTTTAGTACTCTCACGTTTTAAATAATATTATTATACGCAGTATTTTAAATGATTTTAAAGAATTTTTATCTATCATCACATAATTTTTCACTCACAACTCTAAAAATTAAATTATGAAAAAGAAAGTCGCAATCTGAGGATAACATAGATATCGAACATTATCAAAAATGTTTTTCATAGCTGCTGTCAGTGGTTGCCTAGCAACAGTTTGTTATTAAACATTCTACATCGAGTTTGGCTATAGTATAGGAACCTTTAGAGAAACAAGAATGCACCTACAATTGCAAGCACGGGAAAGAGCCAGCGGTATGGGGTTTACAGTTTCTGTTGTCTCATTCTATCTTATGCAATGCCAATGCATTGAGATGTCGGTAAGTGCCGCTAGAAGCGTAATCACATATTCTATAGCTTTTTCTTATTCTCTCGATAGTAGTAAGCCTATATATTATAGCCTTCATTAATATTGCAATCCTGCCGTCATATGGAAAAAAGACGTATGTATCTACTGAAAAAGCAAATTTCTTATAATTATAAGTATTATAGCAGATGCGTCGTTTTTACTGATTCTAAATACGTAAAAATCCTAATTTCGAAAAATACAATTGTATATATACTTCTTTTTTCTTTATGACGGCAGAATGATACTGCTACGGCTCCAGATTCAAATTGTGATGGATTCTTGAAATGGTCAATAAGTAAGTACTAAGAACACTGTCTGATTTAGGAATCCAACTCCTTAAAGACAAAAATCGCAAATTTGCTATTAGAGCAATAAGCCAACATAGTGAACATTACGCTATTAAACGAAGCAGCGATAGCCTAGTGGAAAATCGTTGGACTGCCACGCAGAGGTTTCGAGTTCGATCCCAACACCTCTACCGTTTCGAACTTATATAATTATGCGTATTAAATAGATAATTATCACTTGCTTTAACGGTGAAGAAAAACATCGTGGGGAAACCTGCATGTCTTAGAATTCGCCATAATGTTCTCGAAGATTTGTGAAGTCTGCCAACCCGCACTGGGCCAGCGTGGTGGACTATGGCCTAACCCTCCTCACATTAGGAAAAGAATCGTGCCCAGTAGTGGGACAGTTTAATGCAGGGCTGATGTTAGATATTTTCGTTAATAGACCAAAAAGCTTATCGAGTAAAAAAGTTCTACATAGCTTGCAATATGAGTATATTATCTTCTTTTATATTTTAGTACAAAATCATAATTTACTTGAATATACATATAATATACATACATAGCTAATGACGTGCCTAAGAAACGTTTACACATATTAATGGAAATAAAGATTATTGTATTTGAATTCGACGCTATGTCCTAACAGGGACGATTACGGACACAAAGAACTAATAGAAAATATTCTATGCTAGTTAATTTATTAAACTAGTGTTCTTAAGGTTTGCGCTGACTTTTCTTATCTCAATATGGCTATGATAGCACAGAATCAGTGTTTTGTTTCGGCTCGGTACCTACTTACTAAATGTTAAATTACCATTTCTGATAAATGGTAATTTAACATCTATCTACATTCGTATTTATATACTTATACGTAATAAAAATCATAATTGTCATCAATCAGTATCAATTAATGTAAACGATTTATGCATTTCATTATTGAATTATTTATTCATTATTTTGAAGCTTAAAATGGTCAACTTTTTATAGAAATTCGCAAATAAAATAAAAAAAACGCAAGTAAATAAAAAATTTAAAAATAATTAAAAATTATAATTGATAAATGGCTTATAAAATAAAAATATCGCAAGTAAAAAATTATTAAATAAAGATTAAAGACGGTCGTCGTTAACAGTCGATCTCGTACTTGTCTGTTTTGGCGACAGGCAAAGAAATATAAAAATATAAATAAAATAATAATTATAAATAAAGATTAACCATTTTAATATTACTAATAATTGTTAGAAATCAAATTAATATAAATATTTTATGTAAGTTTAATAATAAAAAATATAAAACACATATTATGTGTTTATATATAGTTAATAATTTAAATAAACCCCTAGATACATTTAATGCTCAAAACATAAGTAAAATAAGACTGTAAACTTTTAAATTGTTTCATTCATTGTGGCAGTGATAATTTTGACAGTTGACAATTTATTTTGACAACGATAATAACGCAAACGCTGTAATAGATTTTAAAAATGTCGAAGCGCTATTTTAATTATTTAATATTGAAAATCTTTTAAGGAAATATGCCAACAGAATGTCAGGCTATATATCATTCATATAATATAATATATCCACAGTTTTATGACTATATTCCCGAAAGCTAAAGGTGTATAACTATAGATATACTAAATAACTGGAATTATACCCATAATTTACTAGCTGTGATTTTAGGTTCACCCATTTAATATGTAGTGAGCATATTACCGTCTACCGTGCAAAGCTCCAGACTCCTGCTGCTACTAAAAATACCCAATAACGCTTTTTCTGAACCGGGAACCAAACTTAGCGCAACCGACGCAGTTTGTAAATTCACATTTAAATTTGGACATATTACAATTTTAACTGCCCGAGAAGGGATTTTTTATAAAAACAAATATTTCTAATAGCGACCAAGCGTTGGTCGTTTTATTTTTATGTTTTAGTAACTATAATCCAGATTTGGACACGTTACAGCTATTGAAACATTGCAGATAAAATACTCAAATTCGAAACGACTGGATATCTGTGGATCACACAACATTTTGTTGCGTATTGATATCGAATCAAACTTCAGACGTATATACTTACAGCGAGGTTGAGACCCTTTATACCACAGCAACATCCGCAGTTTCCATTAACATATAATAATACAAAACATAAGCCAAATACTGCACAAGTTAGCATGCGATGCTTACCGTCAGTATCTTAGAATGAAGTCTCTTCAAAACGCAACTAAATATACTCAAATTAAAAATCGTATATGGTATATATTGTTCCAATATTGCGGTCCAAAATTATGGATTAACCAGCAGATTCATAAAATACGTAACATCGCATCACACCTAATTATACGCAAAGGGTTCGGTAGAGGTGAGGCACAGCCACATTACGCTAACTATGTTTTTTGGTCCCTCGACGCAGAGAGGGTGAACTTACTGCCGTCTATAGGTCATACCGCCCTGACGTAAAATAAAAACCTAAGAGACAATCAATAAAATGCGACACAATTGGAATCGAACCCTCAGAATTATGCTAGTATTCACGCTTTTGTCTCTGCGTTGATGAGGCAATTGCATAAACTCATAACGAACATAATTATACATAACTAGATGTGCCCGCGGTTTCACCCGCGTTTATAGTTACTGCGCCGCCCCCGTGGGTCCCGCGTGATATTATAGCCGTCCTCGGTAAATAGGCTATCCAACACTAAAATAATTTTTCAATTCGATATCGTAAATCCTGAGATTAGCGTGTTCAACGAAACAAACAAACAAACTCTTCAGTTTTATAGTAAAATAGATAGTTATAGACAATGGTCTATTACCTATAAAAATTACTCTTGATTAAGACACGTTGTCTAATATTATATCAAGTAGGTATGTGTATAAATCGCTAAAGTCTAAAACAAACATAATTATCTAACATTTCTATCCTTCAACGTCCGTATCATTATACATTACACATATAAAACCTAAAACGTTAGAATGTTATTCCTTTAAAATTCAGTGACCTTAACCTAAACCCACGAAACAGGATTTTTATCGACGCAATCTTCTTCTAGATACGGAATACTGAAGTATTTAGTAATAGCGAGTCACACTTGACCGCTGCCCGTTCTATTTCCTCAGCACCACTTGAACGTATTGAACTACTTGAATTCTTTAATAAATGAAATAGAGAAAAGCGCTATAAAATACTTATTTACTTACCTACCTTACCTATATTTTGGGTACCACACAGGTCTTCTACCTGTGTGGTATCTAAAATATAGGTCATTTTTTTAACGAAAATACAGATGTGAATAATAACCCAAGCGTTAGATGGTAACGATGATGGAATAAATAAACTAGCAGGATAAAATATTTATAAAGATGATAACTGTTTGTAAACGAACTGAACGTCACAGATACATACATAGTTTGCAACTAACGGTAGCCAAATCTCACAATTTAAAACAACAATCAACAACTGAGGTCCGCTCATATTACATCAGCTTAAACCAAATAAAATTACACGCCAAATTGATTTAAGCGTCGTACATACGCATTTATAGTATAGGTGGGCTCCAAATTGCGTATTTAAATAAGTACCTATCTATACAAGAACACGTATGAACGAGTTTATAGAGGTTGGCAGCAGAGTTAGTTCGCTCTCTGTATGGTGTGTACTATGCGTGAGGGGGGGTCCGAAGGGTGGCCAGAGGGGAGAGGGGTGGTGGCCACCCGCGCGGGTGGCGCTCAGGACGCGCCTAAGGGGCCTCGTCCAGAGAAAGTAAAATATCCTGGTATGGGGGAGGCTAGTATTGTCAAGCCAATGTATAACTATAGCTTTAAACTATATATCGGGGTCCATACTATAGCCTGTGGAGTACTTATTTACATACGTATATAAGTTTATCTATTATGCAGACATAGGAAACGGAACAGGTTGGGAAAGGGACGTTGCGAAATTTGCTTACATCTATTGGACGTGGAATCGCCCTAGTTTGGAATATTGATTCGAATTTTCATTGCATGATGTTCATGTTAGATACTTATTGGTTGGAGAGCCTTGTGAACAATATTTATTGTTAATTAGCGAAGCAGATAAGGTATAAAATAAAAGACACCTTTATTTACCTTTTGCGATTTTTGAACACAATACATGCTTACAGGCATATTATTATAAAGGTTAATGTTAATTATTATACATATGTAGCGGCTACTTTTATACATATCATTACCAAGAGTTACGTAGTTCAACAACATGTCCATAACTGTTTCGTTGATCTTTGAAGAAAGGTTTGACATCAATATTTGAGATTTTACTACTAACTATATTATACTTACAACCTTTGTAATTAAACGCTTAAATTGCGATATAAAATAACTTTTTTTGCCATACATTTAAAGGGTTAAAGACAAAACTATAAAGAGGAAGAATTTACTTGTAAATATTTGAAGCAAATGTTTGCGGAAAACGTTTTCCCTAATAGTTGCTAACTGAGATGGATTACATAACACCTCTCGACACTCGTCAAAAAAGGATGCAAGTTTGAACAACAGAAAGTTAATTATGTAGACACCATTTTTAAATTTGCGTATTTTGAATCAATATTTATTTTGGTACCATGTCACTTTTAGTAGGAAGACTGGACAACACTTTTAAGACTTGCGTATCACAATCAATATTCGTACATCTCAATATTATTTTTAGTAGGACAAAATTGTAATGCACTGTTATCAAAGTGTTAAAGTATCATACTGTCGTCATAAGGTAAAAAGACATAGGTATCAGCCAATATGTTGTTATAATACTGGCCAGTCTCTAGTATCAGTAAAAAAATCGTCGCGCATCGTCGCGTCTCGTCATCGTCATCGTCTTTTTTACTGATACCAAATACGTAAACCTGAATTTTGAACAAATTTTTGATAGGTTTTCCCCGAATGATGGCAGTATAGTATATAGAATATCTAATAGTGAAATTGTATCGCTGGGAGGTTTTTGACCCAGTGTAGGGTCGAAAATTCAAGTCCAACTATGAAGTTGGACTTGAATTCTTTTTGTTTTAAACATGCTTGCACGAATGTCTCAGTGGTTTAAGTGGACGCCTCGTTATTGCTAGCATTGTCAGGTATTGTGAGTTGGATACTCATGCGATATAAAAATTTCTCAATTTACAAACAGTTGTTCTGAATGTGTGTGTTTTGTGTCCGTTCTTTCATAATGAAGTGTCCTGCGATACAGCCATTATCATAAGAGCAGGAGGGATATTTTGCAATAATAATTTATATTAAGTGCTTTTATAACTTTAAACTATGTAGAAGTAATTTTAATCAATACTAGTGACCCGACCTGGCTTCGCACGGGTAGTAAGAAACCTTTACACATTATACACCTAAACCTTCCTCATGAATTACTCGTGAAAACCGCATGAAAATCCGTTTTGTAGTTTTTGAGTTTATCGTGAATAGACAGGCAGACAGACGCGGCGGGGAACTTTGTTTTATAATATGTAGTAATTGGACATATAGGGTTTAGATAGCATAGATAAGTTAAGTTTAAGTTACTTTAGTATAATTTATTAGTTTTCTTAAAAGCAAGTCGTATTTAACTAATGTGTCAAAAATCTGTACTAAATATGAACGCCATAAAAAGCTACAATAAGTGTTCATGTTGTAGATATTGCCATAATTACTACGCAATGGCTGTTTATTATTTACGCAGAGGTGGATGCTACTGGCCATTCTGTTGATATACGGCCTCCGTGGCATAGTTACCATTCAATAAACTATTTATTGTGGTAACCTCACTATACCTGTACCATAGACTTACTCTATAAATAGTCCACATTTTCGCAACATTCAAATAGTATCAGAAATTTGCTAGTGCATAGACGTCACTACAGAATATCAGTAAACAACACAAGTTAAACACGTTTTGACTTTGGATGGGTGGTTGCATGGCAAATTTATCCAAGAGCTTGTTGCTTATATGCCGTATGCTTAATGTTGTTCCTAAGCCGTACTCTTAATGTGAAGAGTAGAAGTCATTACTTCGGTGTCGGAAACGAAACTTTACTCTTCGTTATTTAAGTCTAATTTGGGCAATGTTTTTAAAGAGCTTCTGTCTTAATTGAAAAGCAAACATATCTTTAAACATCAACACAACTTAGAAATTATGGAATATGGGATACTGCTGTTTATCTAGTTGATATCCACAGAAGCCATAAACATGTTGCCAAAGATGCTAGTGCACAATTTTAGGACCCTTTCTGCTTTTAGCGTACCGACTTGAGCATAGCAACTAATTTAAATGTCCAGTTAACTCACTGCGAAATTTTGAAGTTTATTAGCGTTACTTTGGGCTCTATATGATTTTTAACCTTTCAAACCGTGGCAGCACACCGGTGGTCAAACACAATAGGATTTTAATAATAATTATGTCTGGTATTCTAAGACTTCTTATTGTACGGTAAGAATTTTTCTAGGCATTTAAGACATGTTATTTTATATGAAACAGCAAAGGTATGCTATTAAACCTTTTTCGTCAATGTCATCAATATTAACTATAAAAAAAAAGTAATTCACATTTTATTGTTGAGGTGCAATGAAGGCGGAGTAAAGAAGATAGCGAGAGACTCTGTATTGGTGTCGCTCGCTATCTTCCTCGCACGTTTGCACTTAAATAGCGGTTCTGTGGCAACAATGTATCGTACGACCTCTTTCTATCATTTGACAAATAGCCCTACTAGCAAAGAATCATGTCCACATCTGACCTGTTAAATATGAAAATAGATCACAAAATTTATAGTAATTATTATGTAATTAAAAAACAGCTTTATTTTTTTTATGTTCGAATTATAATTATTACAGGCATTGGCAATCTGGTTAAAAAGATATTAAATATTTATTTAATTCAGTTGATGATCCATAGCTTATCTTCTTTTATTTTATTTTTTTGATCTTGATTTTTTTTATCACGGCAAAGTGATTGTAACGGATCTGATGGAAAGCCCAATTACAGTCCAGAGATAGTGACGAAGAGGAGAAGATAGATGTCTTCTAGTCGTAGTCAGTGTCAAGCTGGTCTGACCAGATGCTTCTTCACACTACGTTTGAAGGACCCAATGTCATAGAAGGGAGGGAACACATGAGCCGGAAGACTGTTCCAAAGTTGTATGGTACGGCATAAAAAGGAATTGCTGAACCTTTTGGTGCGAGACGGGATTGTGCTAACCGTCAATCGGTGATTACGAAGACCGGCACGTGTGGTTCTCAAAAGGAAGAGGGAAGGTGGGATGAGGTTAAATAACTCTTCGGAGCATTCGCCATGATAGAGGCGATAGAAAACGCTAAGGGACGCAATGTTTCTACGAAGTTGTAGCGGTTCGATATCCTTCGTAACCTCCTGGCTGTCGATTATACGTACGGCATGACGCTATAGTTTATCTAAGGCATCGAGTAGGTACTTAGCGGAACCATTCCAAAGGTGCGAACAGTACTCCATGCTGCTACGGACTTGGGCCTTATACAGCAGATACCGCTGTTCAGGAGTAAAGAAACGCCGCACCTTGTTTAGAATCCCGAGTTTGCGTGCTGTTGTGGTTATTACACTCTCGATGTAATCCCTAGAGTTAAGGTCGTGGCGGATGTCTATGCCTAGGATATTAAAGCTAAGTGTCAAATGATGACATCGATCTTGCTTTTCTGATAATCTTGGCTAGTTGTACAGACATTGAATGCTTTGCGATTCGGTCTTGTATTGGATGCTTGTGGTGAGTACAAGATTAACATGATGGATCAGCGGATATGTTGTGTAAACTGCAATATACGTGTGAATTCATCAAACACACAAAATCGCCACCTCGTGCGTGAACAAAACACGAGAGTCATCTCTTTGATCAGTAACTGGATGTCTCCAATGAAAATATAATAAGAAAAAGGACGACCTTACAAAACAATTTATCAGAAGCAGTTAATACTTTAAATCATAATAGACGGTCATCATTCTTCAGGAGTATTACAGCCTATGGCAATAATAATTATTTCATTTTCCCATTTAGAATATGAAGAATTGATTTTATTCGCCATGGGAACGTACCAAATACGGCAAGCCCGTTCTTACTACGGTGAACATGTATGTTTCTATGGCGGATAAAGAATAGAAGTATACTATCCAGAGAAATGTTTGAAATGGCTGAATTTAATGTGCAGCGGGGATAATTCATTAATTAAAGGATAATAAAGTGTAGACATGTTAATAGAAGACAATATTACGCGTATATTATAATTAATTGAAAATAATATGAAAGACCGGGGAGGCATAACTGAATATTGCTGCAGTTGCCTCGTAGGTCGACGTACAGTAGGGTGTTGTACACACGTAATGACACTGGTGTGGTACCTTGGGTGGGTGAGGTACGAAAATAATATAATGCCTCCAGCTGGAGTTTTAGACGACCTAATTGTGAGAGAAGATAACGAATAAAACATAAAAACTTAATCGATGTGCATTTTATTTCTCAAACTAACCGATAGCTTCTTTTATAACATATCTTTTAACTGAAGAATTAACTAAAATATGTATATTAATAGAATTCTTAAACTGTTCCACTGCTAAACATGCGCCTCCTCTTACAACGAAGGTGGTACCAATACCCTACGTATATATTATCCATTTATTGCCGTTTAAACATTGTGAATAGGTAAATACAGGTAAACCTAATCAGAAACAATGATTTCTTCTGCGTCTGATTTACTCTTAATTATTTCATACATGTCTCTATTCAGAGTTGCTAAGTAATCTGATTCTCATTTCTACCTGATTCTTACGTTTGATATTACCTAACTCCTATAAAACATGGTAAATAAAAACTAAAAGCCAAGCAAGTAGGTTCAATAGTTATTTTGCGAAATATTAAACAGGGATATAGAATTTAGTGAAGAACGAGTCGTCTGTATGAAGCTTACACAAGCAAAATAGCTTTGATTACTTATAGACGATGGTTGTTTGTAGTCAGAGTACCTATATAGACTGTTCATTGTAAAACATAACCTCAAAATTTTTATTTTAAGCATTTTTCCTGATTACCATATTATATCATATTTACACAAGTATTCCTAAAGATGCCAATAATGAATTTAAAATAACAATCACGTATATACATCACATTTAAAAAAAATGTTTGTCAGGTCATTGTATGTATGGACAGTGGGCATTGTTTTTTGACTTTCTACCTTATTTATTTTCTAATCATATTTTCTGTGTCAATTAATTTAGAGCAACGTCTGTAACTTTTTGATTAAATATATAATAATTAATAAATCACGAACACACACAAAAACAACGGCAATTTATATTGTAATTTATATTCTTAAAATTTTAGTAATTTTGGTTAATACAGAATTCATCTGAAATTCATTGGAAATCTTTTACTATATTTTACTAAGTTAGAAAATTCTATACAATGTACCCATTAAACACTGCTGTGTTTTTTTAGACGGTAGAAACTTTTAATTTGCCATGCAAATATTTATACGTAACTAAATATAATTTTATATTCTATGACCTTGTCTCTAATAAAGGCTCTTACTGGGCAACAGCATACAACCCTGGTTGTATTATATGGTGTCGGTTCAAAACATATTTTTATTAGTCATTAAATGTATCAATGTATTCATTACCGACTAGATTTTACCCACAGCTTCGCCCGCGTAAATATTGGTTAGGTTAGCAACAGTACTTTTCACTTGATGAAAGATATCCTATGTCCTTTTGTGATCCCCTGACAACGAGTTTGCGAAATTTCATGATGAGCGGTTGAGTAGTTAAGACGAAAGCGTAACAAACAAACAAACTTACATTCGCATTTGTAAAAGGTTGAAGTCGCAACGACATAGTGGCGACCAGGCACAATAGGTTTTAATTAAGTCTGGTATTCCAACATTGACAGGTTAAAGCGATACCAACTTTATCAAGTTTAGTACACAGTTAATTAGTAGTGTCGTTAAATCAATTCGAATATAATTCGGAAGCAATAGTTCACATCGATAAGATGAAGTGAGCATTTAAAGTAAAATGAGATATAAACTATCAGATTTGTTGAAAATAAGAGGTAACTATGCTGTGCAGTACCTACATATTGTGATTAATATGTAAAACACACACCAGATTTTACAATGATTATACGAAATGTCGCCCGTTGTCACAGTGATTGACTTACAGATTTGTAAATCCAAAGATAAACACAGGTTGACAGCGTAAGTACAAATACTGTTGTTAAACAGCCTTGGATTGTGATATCTTAATAATTATAGCTTCTAGACTTTATTCGGAGTCTTTATATGTTGTCAGGGGACTTGTAATTTTTGATCCGCTGGCAGAACAACCCTTTTTCAAATCGGCTATTGCTGAATTACGCATATGTTACAAAACTCGTACATTGCTGGAATGTCCAGACTTCAAGAATGTGACTACCTGTTTGCATCTACGTGTATTTTTTAATTAGAAGTGACAGCATGTGTTTTATTCTAGATAATTCTTAAGGTATTTGCCAGATGAAGATATGTCCGTTTCTTTTATAGGATCTTCTGAAATAATACGACGACGTTACCTTATCCTTTAGAAGAACGAAGACGTTTGAAATGGTATCCTCTACCTTTTTACAACGCAAATTAATAATATAAATAATTAAATAAGTACAATTTATTGTGTTGAATTATTTGTTACAGTCTAACATTTAATATTTTTATAAATTATTAACATTAAAGACAAAAAACACATTATAATATTGAATAATTTGATAACATGAAAAGGAACGTGAACGCAAGCAATATTTTAATTATTTAATAATGTGTGAATGTTTTATATTGTCAAATATTTTTATGTTTATTTATACTAAAAGATAGTTTTATTATTATTTATAATGAAATCCAGTATCGAATGTTTGTCTGTCTGCGCGTTTGTGCACACTGATATTCACAATAGGTCAACGAATTCGGATGTGGTTTACTGTGATGTATTGCTTAGCTTTAGCTAACATTTAGTATTGTTTCATTTATCTAAATGAGTTGACAAATCTGAAGGCTCAGGTAGGCATAAAAAGTATAATTAGCTTTTCTATACATTTAAGCAATTTACGAAACACTAACAATAAAAATTAGAACCTACCAAAGTACCTTTAATTAATAAGTCGTAGATAGTATAATACTAAGATTACAGGATACGTAGAAAAGCAGCGACAGGCTAGTGGGAGATCATTGGACTGCTACCCAGGGCGCGCATCTCTGACTTTCGAAGTTATGTGCGTATTAAATAGTTAATTATCGCTCGGCGAAAGAAAACATCGTGAGGAAGTCTGCATTTCTTAGAGTTCTACTTAGAGTTCTGTAAGATATGTGAAGTCTGCTAACCCGCACTGCGCTAGCGTGGTGGACTCTAACCCTTCTAACATTGAAAAGAGGCCTAAGCCCAGCGGTAGGACAGTTTAATACAGTGCTGATATAATTAATATTTATTATACTATTATTAGGCTACGTAAAAAAACGAACGAAATCGCAGGCAACCGCTAGTAGTAAATAAATATAATTGAATTAATCAAGTTAATCACGTAATTATCATTGGCAGTACAAATAAATGAAGCATTGTCTTAAGCACTATTCTACTTGTCACTGTCGATAAGGTAGGCACTGTCGTTACGCGACGTCGTTTCCGACGAATAAGGGCTCTTCTACATTCATCAATTCTAAAGCAATTTATTTATTGCAATTTATATATTTACTAACTTTTGCACGCGCCTTCGCTTGCTAGAGAACTGTACTTTTTCCTAGATGATATGTATGATTTAATATTTTTTTTCGTAATTTCTTTCTTTTCGCATGCACATTGACAGGGGTAATTTGTATGCGAAAACTCATGTTAAAATTAGTCGAAAGCGTAACAAAATAGCTTATACTCACATTTATAATTTTAGTTTACGCTGCCTAATTTCTGTAGTTTGTATAATGAATTGCCGATCGTAAGTTCTGGAGTTTGTTCCTGGGGACCGGTGTCGCTTGCTTTTCTATCAGCTAATTTAAAACCGTGACCTATAGTTCCCTTCTAGTGGGGCGTAAACTTATACGTGGAACAACAAGCGAGTTACTTAGATTTACTTAGAATCCCTCTGAAAACTATTCTAACTAATCTTGTACTACTTGTGTAGTACAAGTATAGATTTCAGATCATAATGTTGTGTTTATTATTAAAATATAACATAAAGGCAAGGGCATATTTTTCAGCAGGTAAGTACCGTAAGTGCCGTAACCGTACAATCCAATTAATTAATTGAAAAAGCTTTCAATTTATTAATTGGATTTTACCGGTTAGTTGGTTATATGACATGAACCTGTCGATTCGCGAGGATAACGAACATTGCCACCATTCTGTTCATAGATGGGTAACCATTTACATAAAATTACAACCCTCCGTACATTGGAAAGAACGTAAAGCCGTCAGTCCAAGCTGTCACGAACTTCTCAATCGATACTGAAAGTCAGTACCCTCAACTATCCGGAACGTAAAACTCTATTCTTTTGGGTTCCGGTTACTCGATAGTCACTTCTCGTACTTCTAGGACGTCAAATCGATTTATAAAATTGTAGGAAATTAATTCTGCCCACGTTATTTTTCGAATATCTTTTTCTATTGTTATAGGTATATTTTCAAGCTACGTCTACATTCGACCATACATTTCTACTTGATTATTAATTTATTTAACATCGTAATTTTGTAAAATGGAATATAACCGAATTTTTTTTTAATGATTGTACCTACCTGTTTATTAATATAACGGCAAAGAAACTAGTTATGTGAAATATGAGTTTAAAGCAGCTCGAAACATATTCGCTGGCACTCCCTTGGGCCCTGCGGAAAGTACTTGATCGCCGCGAAATGTAAAAAGTTTAAGTACTTACAGCACAATATATACCTGTAAGCCACGCCTTATTAACTTTTTAATATGTATTCAATCGCATTTTTTTTTGAGGGTAGCTATTGTAAGACGTTTCACAAAAAGGCGAGCAAAGTTACTCAAAATACTTAATAGTAAGTGTTAATAATTTATAATAGATTATTATTACTCATATATTAATTAAATGAAATCATCATGAAACTCAACATTTAGATCACAATATCATCAGTATTCCAGAATTCGTTAACACTTTTTGAGATGGAAATTTGCCGCAGCGCGCCGTCTTTTCGAAGCGTGAACATTGCAGTAATAGTAGATACATTCAAATACTGTATTGCCGTAGTTAATAGTATATAGACAAATATCACAATTTTGGGTGAAATTACAGTTATTTCCTTGAATTCAATAAGTTTAATGTTTTGCGGTCAGAAATTTAGGTCACTCAATAGAACTTAACGTCAATGTTTATGGCTGTTTTGGGTTAGTAGATGGGTACTACAAAAACAAACGAAATTTTCACCCTACAGCTCTTCATAATTAGTACCTCAATGACAAATTAATACTCGCTAGTCCTCCTGTGGTTAGGTTATTGGGCATACCGATGACATACATTATGCTATTAAAGCAAACATTTTATATAAGTATATTAATTAACTGTACTAAATACAAAGCAAAATAAACGCTATATAATATAAACCGAAAATCCAATTCGCACGTTTTGAATAAGTCTCTAAACTAAATCTACTTTCAGCTCGGGAGCGAACATTTTTCAGTAAAAATTCGTCATAAAAATAGCTTAAGTTTAGGACTGTGGCTGAAGCGATGGCGGGTAAAAAGTGCTCGTAAAAGACAAACGATACACTCTACGAAAATACTTATGAACCTTATTATTACAACTTTAAGGTTCAATATTGATTGTCCACCAGTGTGACTGAAAAGGGTTATAATATGTGATATATATACAAAAATTACCGATGACGGTATCCCTGAATCTTTTCATGCAAAAAGGTACAATCATTTGTAATTATTAGTGCTGCTCCCGTGTCGTTGCTTCTATCGAAATCCCGCTGTCTTTAGTTAATAAATAGAAGCAAACCGTACGACTCATTTCTTAGTATAGAAACAGACCTATACTAAGAAACTAGTCGTTTTACATACAGGCAGTTAATATTTGACATATATTCTCTAACAAATATGTCATAATATAGGTAACTGTCCGTAGCCAAAGCGACGCGTTTCTTGATTTAGAAACTAGGACTGAACTGATTATGATCCGGTTCCTATATCATGAAACGAATCGTTTTACCTAAGGCTAGTTAATTTTTACATAATTATTTATATTCTCCGGAAAATATTTAATAATGTAAATGTACGTAACCAAAACTACGCGCTTCTTGATATAGAAACTAGGCCTAAACTGAATACGGCCCGGTTCTTATATTAAAAAAATTATAGTTTTACCAACGGGCAGTTAATTTTGACATAATATTATATTCTCTGTCATTCATAATGTAACTGTCCGTAGCCAAAACGACGACGCATTTTTTTTAATGTACAAAGCGTGCCTAATCTGATTATGTCCCGGTTCCTAGTATATCAAGAAATGAGTTATTTTTCTCTGGATAGTTGATTTTTTACTTATATTCTCTGACGGACAGTTACATAATGAAATATGTCATATGTAACTGTCCGTAGCTAAAACTAAATTGTATATATCCAGTTATTGTATTATAGGTTAAGAAATTGTATGTATTGTGATCTATCTGGTATCAATAAAGAATTTATTATTATTAAAACGACTCGTTGCTTGAATATAGGAACTAGGACTTATATACATACATTCCTACGCCTTATCCCCGAAAGGGTAGGCAGTGGTGCCTATATCGCCAACTACGACTTTATCTCACATTATGCAGGAGCGAGCCCATTGACATATACTGGACACAGTTCCAGACTTCATACTGCTATTGAAAATATCGTAACGAAAAACAGAATAACACTCTACCCAACCCGTAATGGAAGCTGAGACTACTAGCCCAGCAGTTAAATTCTGTTATCGCAGCGGCACTTACTAACATAGAAATTAAAATACTTCATACGATTTTTATACCGATGTTTTGTACTTTGTTTACAAATTTTTATAATTGTCTTTATCATTGGGTTTCAGCTATAACCACAGACGAGGATCTCAGTGAGAGTATGAGGTCTGTTATGTGTGTACCTACACAACAGACCTCATACTCTCACCTCATAGAGGTTTAGTCTTTTATATAAACAACTAGCAACCCACCCCGGCTTCGCATGGGTAGTACAAAACCTTAACAAATTATACACCTAAACCTTCCTATGAATCAATCACTCAATCTATTGGTGAAAATCGTATTAAAATCCTTTCAGTAGTTTTTGAGTTTATCGCAAACAGCCGCGGCGGTGGCTTAGTTTTAAGACGTCTCTTGCTTTGATTGGTATTATGAATATTTAAGAAATCAAATTCACAGTATAGTATATAGACCCTGCATCTTTTAGAGGTAATTGCACTTGTTTGCACCAAAAGCAGGTCTTTACTGCTCTGACTTATCACACACTCGCTTTATTTGAACTTAAAGTGACTCATGAATTCATGATATAGCAGAATGGCGCTGGATTGTGACAGGTTTTGTTAAAATCTGTGACAATCATACTGAAGCCAAGAATCCAGTCGCTTCTCGTCTGTCTTTTAAGCTCTATAAATCAAAAATATCCTACGGTAGCTACTCAATTAGGTTGATGAGATTAGTGACCATGTTTACCGTCTAGTATAGTTCTTTTTTCTATACATAAGGAAAAACAAATCCAGCTTAAAGTATAAGCAGATGTTATAATGACAAGGACAACTAATTTCATAGTAAATTATATGTAGTTAGTTGGATGTGTGTTATCTGCACTTACTCCCACAATTGGGCCATTGTGCTTAAGTAACCGACGCGAAATATTGTTCAGTTATTCATACCACTTCAGCTCCATCTAGAAAGATAATAGGGAACCGATGTTGCGCAGGTGCCCAACAGTGTTTATAATGACTCATTTAAGCTAAGCTCTACCATCTAAGTATATATGGGCGCAAATCGCCATCTATCGGCAATAATTCACAACAATTGTCAAATATTGATCTGTAGGTTTTAGCTTTTCGTTTACCACTTTCATCGTTTCTGGATTGTTTAGAAATGTCACCCGCTGGTTGCTCACGCTTTTACAATGTAGAAGCACGTGAGCCGGTGTCTGCTCGGTCTTCATGCAGCCTCAACATAAGGGACTGTGAGTAAGGCCGATGTTGAATAGATGTTTGTTGAGTGAGCATTGGCCTGTTATTATACCCACTAGGTTGCGTAGGTTTTTCCTTGTGGAACGTAGCAATTTGCGTGACAGATGTTTGTCTAAGGATGGAAGGGCTTCCTTCGTCTGTCTACATTCCTTTGTTTCTGTCCACTGTTTTTCGTGTAGTTTCGTGGTTCTATCGCATAACCATGTTTTGAGTTAGCAGAAGGGTATTGGGACAATTAGTTCGGGTTCTACCATTTTTGTGTTCGATCGAAGAGAGGATCTCTCTTTGTCAGTTGACCTGCAGCATCATTGCCAGAAAAGTTGCTGTGGCCGGGGATCCACTGCAACGTTACCAGATTTTTTGTTGCAATATTTTGCAGCTCACGTTGGATATTCCAGGATATTCCACTATTGAAGCAGTTGCACTTAAGGGCTTGTAGTACCGTGGCACTGTCCGAGGTAATGCGAATCGACTTATCGCTAATACCCCTTGGTGTAACCGCTGTGAGCATAGCATGGCCCGAGTGATTCCAACACATTATTTTTGGAAGATAGTGTTGAGGTTCCTAGGGTTGTTGAGTAGGTAATTGATGTTTAGGTCGTGGGAAAAGACTCCGACTCGTGTTCCTGATTTTGTTTTGGATCCATCCGTGTATATTCTTACTTCATGTATGCCAGAGCTGTCTTTAGATTCTTCATGAAGTTGGATGTGGTATTTTTGTCAGAAACCAAGGTTTTTGGGATGATATCAAATGTCGTCTCTATCATTGAAATTTCGTTGTATACGTTAGTATTATCCTTTAAGCGCGCATGAGTTATTCTATTGTCCCGTTTCCAGAGCCCTACCTTCTTAAGCCGTATGGCAGCTGTGACAGCTTACTGCTGTATGATGAGGTGTAAAGGTCTGAGATTTAGTGTGGCCTCCAGCGCTGCCGTGGGGGTTGATTTCATACAGCCTGTCGTCGCCAGGCAGGTTAGTCGTTGTAGGCTTTGTAATTTGTGTATGACTATGCTTAGAAGAGTACGGGGCCACCTAACTATGGCGCCATATATTGTCATGGGGCGTATTATGGTCTTGTAGAACCATAAGGATATAGATGGCTTGAGGCCCCATTTTCTTCCTATTAAACTTCTGCATTGCCAGAATGTTGTGCATGCTTTGGTTATTTTCATGTTTAGATGCTTACTCCAGTTCCGCTTGTGGTCGAGTACTACGCCCAGATACTTGACTTTTTGCGATAGTGTATGAGTGAAAAGAACCAGTTCTGTCTTAGTCGGATTCGCCGTCAGTTCATGATGGTTACACCATGATTCCATGATTCTGAGGGCTGATAGCATGCGATTACAGATTATGTTTGAGTCGCCTTTGGTCAGAATGGTTATGTCGTCCGAATAGCCAACAGAGCTGTTCCAAAAGGTCATCTACCATGATGTTCTACAGTCGCGGGGAAAGTACTCCTCCTTGGTGACAGCCCTTCGCCACTATGCCGCTCGTGGTAGAGTTCACCGTATATTGTATCGGCCGCATCTTTAGAAGTTGATCGATCCAGCCACTAGTGGTTCTATCAACGCCAAACGTGCTAAGTGACTGGCTGATGCTGTTGTATTTTGTATTGTCAAAAGCTCCTTCTATGTCAATGAATTGAGTCATTAATTTGTCTGATAGTGCTGTTTTTATTGTTTCTTCCTTCAGCACCCGAGTAGGTAGGGTTTGGGGGGAGAACTACGGGTCTCCCCCTTAGGATCAGGGTACTACGGGGTCGGGCTAGCCCACCGCGCCTCGAAAGGCGTGGTCTATCGGCCGCTGATTAGAGTGCGCGGTGCCTGACATTGAGGTTGGACTCGTAGTGGCTATGTGGTTAGCCGCAGAGGACGGCATGTTTTTTGCTCGGCAAGCACGTGGCGTTCGAGCGTCGGATTCATACGCGGCTAGTACGAACCAGTCGGTCGCGCGAGGCACGGATTTGCCTTTAGCGAAGTGGTAGTGTGGTTTCACTGCCACGACGCATCTCGGGTGCTTGCCTGCTCAGCAAGTCATAAGAGTCATAGCTAGGTGACTCGGGCAATACCCGGCTTGTAGGCCAGAAAGGGTAGACGTATGGATGTACGTTGGGAAATGAGCGTGCCTTACAGCTCCGGTACCATACTGGAAATATGGGAGGCGGCTTCTCCGTCGGCCCCAGCGAGGAAATCGTTAGCAACTCTCTGAGTTCGCGAGTGGTGAGCGGCTTTATTGCTCCGGTACCTATCTGGACAATAGGTAGTGCCACTTGGGTACGAGGTAGCTGGCTTACAAGAACTGGATCTTAGGATTTGGGGACAAGACCTGTCTATAACTGGTCCCTGAAGGTGCTTTCGAGCATTGGAAGGTACAACGGCTCCCAGTGTATACCGAAAAGGTGGGAAACTGGGAACGCTATATCATAAACTAAGTAGTCTATAGAGAGGAAGGGTCCTGTTCCTATAACAGTTTATGATATAGAAACTGTTGTAGGAACAATAAATATAAATATAAATTTAGAATCTCTGAGGTTAGGATCTGAGGAGAAATCGTGATTTGGGGACAAGACCTGTTTATAACTGGTCCCGGAAGGTGCTCTCAGGCTCTGGAAGGTACAGCGGCTCCCACTATTATAACCTAATGGTTGTTGTAGTGGAACGCTATATCAGAAACTGGACTAGTCGCAGAGAGAGGAGATGTTCCTACAACAGAGCGCAGCGCTGATTCCGTTGATCTGCCTTTCCTGTAGGCATGTTGCTGGCGGTGCAGTGGCTTAAGTATCGCAGCACCTTGCCTTAAATACCGATCAGCGAGTCTCTCTAGAGTCTTCAACATGAACGAGGTTAGTCTGATCGGTCTGTATGATTTCGCCTGTGTGTAGTCTGATTTACCCGATTTGGGTAGGAAGATTACCTTGAGTTCTCTCCACTGGCGAGGTATGTAGTTTTGCGCTATCGATGCTCTTTATATGTTAGCACGTTAACAGTGCAGATATAAATTAGTAAAATACCCCTCACGTGCAAATATGTTTTGCGAAAATTTGATGAGATAAGCATAGTTAATGACATATAACATACGAAAAAGAAAAATAGAATGCCCCTTATCATTTTATTGTATTTTTCACGTGGGCCACATGTGGTGCACTCACGTGCACGCTATAGATTTCGTGCCCCATATATGTGCCACTCACGTGTACTTTGTTCTCATTAAAAACATAAAAATGTGGGTAGAATCTAACATTTATGCCGACCCATTAGATGATAACGCGGGTATGAGTAAACAGTTTTCAAAACTAAGTAAGTTTTTACGTATTCGTGGCGCTCCGGTCATAGCAAGTGTTGTCGATTTCTTTTATTTTGGTTTTCATCTTGGTTCATTATGAAACGTTCGAGGCCGATATCTTCATTGCCTTTGACGGACGAGGAGTTATGGAGGATGTTGGAGAATAGCGATGGTGAAGAGGATGTTGTAGAACAATTGGAGGAGTCAAACGTGTCTGGTGAGTTTAATGCAATTCAATCAAACGATGATGTTGAAACTGTGGACAATATTAGAGACTACATTATTCATGCTTCCGTAAAACTTGATTTGCTGCCTACTTCAAATACCATCGCCTTACAATCCGATATTATAAGTTCGGCATTTCGATGCTTGTCACCATTACTTGGCACTGATGATACTGTGGCGCCAACACCTGTCGTCGTGCGTGCTGTAAGCCCAATGCTTATTCCTAACCAGCAATTACGTTGCCTAGAAATACTGAAGTTGCCGCATCTCGACCTAGGGACGAAGTTTTGAGACAGTTACCTACTGCTTGGGGTTCTGTAATAAGTCCTTTAGAGAGGGAAATATTCACAGGTTTTTACCAAGGAAAGCGACAAAATCAGATTTTCAATAATAATACCGATTTATGGACTATATATTGTTCGATTGTAAATAAAGAAATGATACATAATATGATGGTTACACAAACAAACATATACGCCTCACAATTACTGCAATTGACCACTTTGATGCCCAATCCTCGAGTAAAACGATGGAAAGATGTTACCCAAAATGAAATGCGAAATTTCATTGGCGTTTATCTATTTACGGGTTTAGTAACATTCAGTTGTAGGAAACTCATTCCTACAACTGAATGTTATTGGAAAAAGTAAATTGTATTACCATCCACTTCTTCATGAGATATCAATGACATATGACCAATTTTCCCTTATTCTAAGATGTTGGCATTTTGCTAACAATGCCGAGCAGCAAGAAGGAAGGGGAAAGTTCTATAAAATACAACCATTGATTGACATATTCATAAAAAACTCGCGAGAAATACTTACACCTGGGGATACCATAGCTGTAGACGAATCAATGGTTGCTTTTAGAGGAAAATTGAATATTTTCTTCTAGAAGCTCTGACAACGTGCACGTCAAGTCGATTATTGGTCACCGATAGTTATTACAGTAGTGTTCCACTCGCTAGATACTTAAAAGAAAATAAAACAGACTTTTGTGGGACAGCCCGCAAAAATAGGCGTCATCTTTCAACGGATGTGGTCAGTGCACAACTCAGGAAAGGTGAAATTGCTGCCGTACAAAATGATTTTCTGACTGTTTTGAAATGGAAAGACCAGCGAGATGTGTTGGTTATGTCTACGTGTCCTAATCTTCAGATGCAGATGTCTACTGGTTATAGGTCAATACTGAAGCCACAAATAATTCTGGAGTATAACCGTGGCAAAAAAGGAATAGACGTAGCAGATCAGCTAGCGAGTTACAATTCACCCGCACGCAAAACTTGTTTTGGTACAAAAAAATAGCTGGTGATCTGATGGAAATAGCAATTATTAACGCTGTACTAATCTATAAAGACATACATATTGGCCAAAAGTTGTCGGTGCTAAAAGAAAACGAAATTATCATTGAACACCTTCTGAACATCCAGGATCCGGCGCCTTCTCGTGGATTATCGATAGCACTACATCCAGTTCCCGACATTCCCTAACAAAAATACCACGTCAATCGAATAAAATTATAAGGAAACATTGCATTGGCTGTTATAAGACTTTATAAGTAGTAGTAAGTAGAAGCAGGAAGCTCGTAATAAAGCAAAGAAAACGGATACTCTATGTCTTCAATGCAATAAAGATTTTTGCCTTTTGTGTTATAATGCTTGTCATTAAAAATATAGCTGTTACAATAATTAGTTCATTCGTTATTTCATCTTTTAATTTTTTTTTATCGTCTAGCTTGGCAAACGAGCTGACGGATCACCTGATGGTAAGCGATTACCACCGCCCATGGACACCCGCAACTCCAAAGGAGATACAAGTGCGTTGCCAGCCCTTTAAAAAAGAATGTAGGAGGGAAAAGACAAAGGAAAGGATAGGAATAGGATCAGGGTAACTGGGCCTCCGGCTCTCTCACTCACCAATACGAACGCAACAGAACGGGTACCGTTACTTCACGCCGGTATTCTGTGAGAGGGTAGAACTACCCCGGTCGATCCAGGCCCATTCATGCTGCCATAAAAAATTGGTTTCATTTCCAACCGCGATTGCCTGGCAACACTGACGAAATTTCGGTCGGTTTTTTTGGACATTTTATTATATGGTTCATTGTTCATACGTGTATATCATAAAAACTGGCGCAGTTGGTACGTGCAAACTCAAAAAAAGCATTCCATTGATATAGACCCGTGGCCCACATGCGGTACATGCACTGTGAACGTGTTTAAGCAGGTGTGGCACAGCTGTTTTTGTCCTCATTTCAAAAGAGCTGGTAATATCTCGTCCAGACTCACAGATTTGAAGGGCTGGAAGATATCCATATCAATATCAATATGTATCAATATAATATCATGATATTAGGTTAGCATAGATTTGGCCACTGTCCAGTCAATCTGGGTTGATTGATTGTAAGATGTGTCTTCCCAGCTTGGGTTTTCCGTCACTTTGCACCCAGAGAAGTGTATTTTGAGTAGTACCTGACTTATTTCATTGTCTGAAATCGCAAAGGTACCGTCTTGTTTTCTAATGGCGCCTAGGGTTCTGTTGTTGCCTTTTTCACCCTGGCTGCTTCATTAGTGGTGTCAATGTTGCTACAGAAACGCCGCCAAGATTCACATCTGCGGTATCTTATGTGTTTCTTGTAGTGTATTCAGCTTGTTTGTATCACTCCCAGTCTGCATCAGTCCTAGTGTTTTTAACTCGATTGAATAGTTTCCTCAGATTGAGTCTGCATCTCTCCAGCTCTGGTCCCCACCATTGAGACTTACCTGCCGCTTGTGGTTGTGTAGTGGGACAGGCTTGTTGGTAATTCTGTTTGATGCATTTGGTAAGTATGTTGGTGCTGGTAGTCATGTCTTTAAAACAGATTTTATGTACCTCGTGTTGGAGAAGGGTCCTATACCTTGCTACGTCCGTCTTGCGGGGGTTGCGTTTCGGCAGTTGGTCCTTCTCTGGCACTCGTATAGTAAAGCAGGTACGCCTGTGACCTGCAAAGGAAGGTTCGGCTGAATCGTGCCAATTTGACACTAGTTTTGCCGCACCATCCGTTGCAAGGGTGATATCTACTATGGTTTGGTATCTAGAACTGATAAAAGTGGGCTCGCAGCCATTGTTCATTATAGATAGGTTGGTTGAAGACATATATTCTTTTAAGGATTCACCTCTATTGTTCGGTGTGTGGTTTCCCCACAGTGGATGGTGAGCGTTTGCGTCGGCTGAGCTGGTAATGTACCAACCGTGGTCTTTACAGTGTTGTACCAGTTCAACTAGGTCCTTAGGTGGGAATTCCTCATCGCCGGGCATGTAGTAAATGGTAATGTCCTCCGGGTCGAATTTCGGTCATGGTGGCCAGTCTTAAGGGAGACTGGCCATTTGCGCAGGAGGTATTGTAATATATGATAATAATATAATAATAAATCTTTATTGACACAAATTAAACTACAATAATTTAGAATTCTCTGACCTCTGCACTAGTAAAAGCTGTGTTGCAGGAGCCAGTGCCTTCCCGTTATTTAAAAGTTACAGTTCATTTTATCTCATTAATATATCATAAACAAAAGGTAAAAATAATAAAAGAAATATTAAGTAGTATCACAAAAATAAAAAAAACAATAAAAAGGATTAGAAATAATTAAAATTACATTACACTTCAGTGGTATACTACACTCGTAAGTGATCGCTTATGTAGTGTAAGTGTAAGAATGTGTGCGTGCGCGCGCGCGCGCGTGTGTGTGTGTGCATGTTTGTGTGCATGTTTGTGTGCATGTTTGTGTGCATATGTGTGTGTGCGTGAGTGTGTGTGTGTGCTTGTATATGTGCTATGATTGGCCCTACGACGGTGTCTTGGGTGTCAGAATATTTGGCACTTCACCAATCAATTGTATACTAATGTTAAGTTATAACCGTCAATAGATTCTCAACATCATTATAGTCCATTGAATTCAACCATGTAAGAACAACTTTTTAAATTCGTTATTATTGAGTCTTTTTATTTTATTTGTTACATTTGTTGTATATATAAGGAGATAGAAAGTTGAAATGCTTTTGCCCAAGTGTAGTTTTTACTTTAGGCACTGGACAGCGCTCTACTCGTTTAAATGTTCGAGGTAAGTTTGGTACAAGTTTCTTATGGTAACGTCGCAGGATTTCGTAAATGTATATTTTTCTTACAGATAGGACACCGGCCATTCGGTAAACTGCTGTGGTTGGATATTTGTAGGGTACCAAATTGCATTAGGACTTTTAGCAACGAACGCTGGGCCCGCTCAACAGATAAAATATATGTTTTACCTACGCCGCCCCATGCACAGATACAATATCTAATTATACATTCACAGAGTGAGTGCTCTGTAAGTTGATATAAGAAGATGCATATCTCCAACGTTACGTAGATTTTTAAACAAATATATCATCTTTCTAATCCTAGCTGTCATAGTGGTTATATGCTGTTTCCAGTTAAACTGTTCATCTACTGTAACACCAAGATATTTTATAGAAGATACTCGAGATAAATTTGCACAGACATAGCCTACATTATTTATTTTACTATTGCAAGGGAACATATGAATTTTTAAGTTATGTTTTACTGGCGGCTGGCTTATGGTAGATTTACTGAAGCAAATGTATTTAGTTTTGCTCGTGTTAATGGCAAGAAGGCTGTCTTCTAGCCAGGTAGTAACCTTGGCTAGTCCCTCTTCTGCCTTATGGAATACCGCATACCAAGTGCCTCCGCTAAACAACAAGACGGTATCGTCAGCAAACATAACAGTACTCATACTGGGCATATCCGTTGCATTTCGTAAGCCATTGACATAGATGCTAAACAGTGTAGGGTCAAGCGTACTCCCCTGCGGAGCACCGTATCTGCAGACAGCATAATCACTTTCAATTTCTGCCACTCGCACAGTCTGTGATCTACCCAATAAATAGTCTTTGAACCAATGCAGAACCACACCTCTCATGCCAATGTTTTCAAGTCTTGTTAATAGTATAGGAATAGACACTGTATCAAATGCTTTTTGGAGATCCTAAAAGGCAGCCCGTCTGGGGAAGTAGCTCCATCCTACAGAAGACCGCAGCCAAAATAACCTTGTGTTGTGTTTCTGCGGTGAGTAGGGGTGCCAGTGCTCCCTGAGGAGGCGGCGCACTACCTTTTTTTTTTTTTTTTTATTTTATTTGGCTCACCAACAATTGATTACACCCATACAATTACAAAAATACATATAAAGATCTTATGTTCTAGTGTAACAATCTATTACAGGCAAACACAACATGCTCAAAAAGTGTGATTAAACATAAATACAAAAGTTCTACAGATTACGAGACAAACACATATACAAGTCAAATACTAACTACTTATGTTTATTAGGTACAAAAATAAAGTAAAGATAAACAATTAATAAAAAAAAACAATACAAATAACAATACATTCAAAAAATAATAAATGAAAGAAAAAAAAAAATTCTTTTTTGAGCTTGCACGTTGAGTCCACATTCACATCAACAAGATCACTAATGCCATTCAATAATTTACACAGTCGGGGTATAGGAGAGTTTGCGCCCAAGACCGTTCTGCGAAGTGGTGGATATAAGGGAGTTATGGGAGTACGAGGAAGTCTTGCGGGGACACGAAATTTAATGTTAGAGAGCAATTCGGGACAGTCAATTTTATTTTGTAAAAGCTTGCCTAAGAAAACCGTGTCAAGGATGTCTCTTCTATTCTGCAAAGATACCATCATGAAATGTGACAGTCTTTCTTTATAAGATGGTTTCTTCCTTGCTATCCCGGAGGAGTAAGCTAGGTGCCACAAGAAACGTTTTTGAACCCTCTCTAGTCTTAATGTGTGAGTAGCGTAATGCGGTCTCCAAACAGTACTACAGTATTCTAAGGAGCTACGTACGAGGCTGTTGTAAAGGAGAATTTTGGTTTTACTCCGACTAAAATTAGTAACATTCCTGATTACAAATCCAAGCATTCTCGATGACTTTTTGATAACACTCTCGATGTGCGGAACAAAAGTCAGCTTCCTATCGAACAGAATACCCAAATCTCTAACTTGTTCTGCCTCCTGTATAAAACTGTGGCGAATGTGGTAAGTAGAAGGAAACAAGTTAGCTTTTCTAGAAAACTTGACATGGTAGCATTTATTGATGTTCAATGTCATGTCGTTTTTGTCGCACCATATAGTTAACTGGTCAATGTCTCTCTGCAGCAGCTCAACATCCTCAGTTGACTCAACTTGTCTGCAAAACTTAAGATCGTCTGCGTACATGTAACAGTCCGAGTAATTTAATGTAATGGGTAAGTCATTGACGAAAAAATCAGTGAGAGGACCAGTGATTATGTGAGCGCCATTGCCTTGTACGGGCGCGAAGTGTCGACGCGGTGGTCAGGGAGACCCGGTGAAACGGCTGTCCGGTGGCCGCCCGCAGGCTGAACGGGTTCCCGAACCCAGGGATTACTTAATCTCCGCCCTGGGAGGCTGAACCGCCAGCTCGTGTAAAGTTCCCTATGCAGTAGTTGTTGCCGGAGGAGGAGACCGGAGTGGACTCGACTACTGTATCGGGAGGGGACCGGGGGCCCTTCCGGCTGCCGCGTCGGCAAATTGCTCTACCTGTGCCAGGCTCTGGTGAGATGTTAACACGTCTTTGTCCTTTGCGCTGATAGTACAGTATCTCCTGATACCCTTTATACCCCCTTTTTTTTAAATATGGCCATAAAGAAAAGAACAAATGTTTATTCAGCGGCATCCTCATCCACATTACAGTTGGACTTCTGCAACATAAGAGGACTTCATTCGAACATCAACGCTGTCCATCAACATATGGAGACAGCGAAGCCGACCTTGTTCTTCCTTACGGAGACGCAAATATCATGCCCGACCGACACATCGTATCTCCTATACCCTGGCTACAAGTTAGAGCACAATTTTGTACGTCGTGCAGGGGTCTGTGTGTACGTCCGTGATGATATTTGCTGTCGCCGTCTTAATGGTCTTGAAGACAGAGACCTGTCTACTTTGTGGGTACGCGTAGATTACAGAGGCCACACCTGTATCTATGCGTGTCTTTACAGGTCTCATAGCGGTGACGCAGACACGACTCGTCTCTTTGAGCATCTGCAATCGTCGACTGACAAAGTTCTTGAGCAGTACCCTTCTGCAGAATTAGTGATCTTAGGAGACTTTAACGCCCACCACGTAGAGTGGCTTGGTTCTCGGTCCACTGACTTTGCGGGAAGGTCTGCTCATGAGTTTGCTCTGGCCTATGGGTTTTCTCAACTGGTACATAGTCCTACCAGAATACCAGACGTAGAGACCCATACCAGCTCCTTATTGGACCTTCTGCTGAATACACGCTCGGATGGATACTCCATCCAGGTGGATGCACCTCTTGGTTCTTCTGACCACTGCCTTGTTCGAGCGCGAGTGCCACTTGCGCAAGCAGATCCACTCCGGCCCACCACATGGCGTCGAGTGTGGCACTATAAGTCAGCAGACTGGGATGGGCTGCGAGAGTTCTACGCAGCGTACCCGTGGAGGCAGCTATGCTTCACTTCAGGTGATCCCGAAACCTGCGCTAGCGCTGTTGCGGAAGCGATACTTGCGGGAATGGAATGCTACATCCCAAACCCGTGGATCGCCGCAGGAATTAAAAAACGACCGTGGTTCAATCACTCCTGCAGAGATGCTAGAATCTTAAAGCAATCTGCCTATGAAGCATGGACCACGGCCTGTACTAACAAGGAATCTTACATCCCCGAAGTGAAACGCAAACTAAATGCCGCCTCGAGGCTCAATAAGAGGGTGTTTGCCAGAGCTAAGTTTGATTTCGTCGGCAGAATTGGCGAGCGACTTGCCAGCTTCCCTTCTGGGAGTCGCGCTTTCTGGTCCCTCGCCAAGGCTGCCGAAGGTAATTTTTGTCAGTCGTCCTTGCCACCACTCAGAAAGCCCAATGGTAATCTGGCCCATAGTGCCAAAGAGAAGGCCGATTTGCTGGGTTCTCTCTTTGCCTCAAACTCGACTGTGAGCGATGGAGGCGCTGTACCACCTACTATCCCGTGGTGCGGTCATTCCATGCCGGAAATCTCAATTTCACAACGTGAGGTCCGGCGGGAACTAATGTCTCTAGATGTTCATAAGTCGAGCGGGCCAGATGGCATACCGGCAGTGGTACTAAAGCTGTGTGCTCCTGAGTTGTGTCCAGTATTGACGCGCCTATTCTCGCTTTCCTATTCCACAAGACAAGTTCCGTCTTCATGGAAGACCTCATTCGTTCATCCAGTGCCAAAAAAAGGTGACACATCTGACCCATCAAACTACAGGCCTATCGCCATAACTTCTCTCCTCTCCAAGGTGATGGAGCGGGTGATCAACTCTCGGCTCTTGAGGTACCTTGAGGGTCACGATTTGTTGAGTGACCGACAATACGGCTTCCGCCATCGTCGCTCAACTGGCGACCTTCTCGTGTATCTCACACACCAATGGGCACTAGCCATTGAGAGCCAAGGTGAGGCATTGGCCGTCAGCCTGGACATGGCGAAGGCCTTCGATCGGGTCTGGCACAAAGGTCTTCTATCGAAGTTACCATCTTACGGACTGCCCAAGGGATTATGCGAATGGGTTGCCAGCTTTTTGTCCGGCAGATGCATCCAAACTGTGGTTGACGGTGATTGCTCTAACCGCATGGACATAAATGCTGGCGTCCCGCAAGGCTCTGTGTTGTCCCCGACGCTGTTTCTGCTGCATGTCAATGATATGTTGTCAATTGATGGCATTCATTGCTATGCGGATGAAAGTACTGGGGATACTTATTACACGGGCCGCGCTAATATCCCTCGGTCCACAGTGGAGGAAAACCGCGAACGGCTTGTGTCTGAAATCGTAAATACTCTGGATAGAGTATCTGAATGGGGAAGACTAAATTTAGTCGTGTTTAACCCGGCTAAGACACAAGCCTGCGCGTTCACCGCTAAGAAAACTCCATTTACTATGTCTCCACAACTCCAGAACACGCCCCTCACCATCTCCAAGAGTATTGGATTCCTTGGCCTCGACATATCAAGTGATGTACAGTTCCGCAGTCATTTAGAGAGCAAGGTCAAGCTGGCTTCCAAAAAGCTTGGTGTGCTCAATAGAGCTAAGCGGTACTTCACTGCTGGGCAAAGACTGCTTCTATATAAGTCGCAAGTCCGGCCTCACATGGAGTACTGCAGTCATCTCTGGGCAGGAGCACCAAAATACCAGCTTGATCCTTTTGACGCTGTACAGAGACGAGCATTGAGAATTGTCGATGAGCCCAAACTCACACACGGTATTGAGCCACTAAGTCTCAGACGAGACTTTGCCTCCCTTTGTGTGTTCTACCGCTTATATAATGGATTGTGTTCTGACGAGTTGTTTGAGATGATGCCCTCAGCTACTTTTTATCATCGCACCGCTCGCCATCGGCAGGGATGGCATTCTCACACCTTACAAGCTAATTGGTGCCGCACTAAACGGTTCCAAAGGAATTTTCTCCCGCGGACGCTCAGGTTGTGGAATGAACTCCCTGCCCAGGTTTTCCCACAAGACTACAGTATGGGGTTCTTCAAAAAGGGCGTTAAAAGGTTTTTACAAGGTCGGCAACGCGCAAGTGATGCCTCTGGTATTGCAGGCGTCGATAGGCTACGGTAACCATTTACCATCAGGTGGGCCGTAAGCTTGTTTGCCACTTTAGTAGTATAAAAAAAAAAAACTATATTTGATACAAGTGTTAAAACTGCATCTTCAGTAGATTTTCTTTTCCGAAATTCAAACTGCGACTCGCTTAGTATTTTTTTCTAGGAAATTAACTACTCTCCTAATTGACTATTTTTCTAATATTTTTGAAAGTGTTGGTAATTGGATGGCTCACTCTTGTCACCTGACTTATATATTAGGCAGACCACAGCTCGCTTAAAGGCTGCAGAAAAAATCCTGTTTGCAGACTCAGATTGCACAAGTACGTGATAGGCGGAGCAAGTGTATTAAGATTTTGTTTCAGGATTGTTGCAGTGATTTTGTCACATCCCGGTGCACTGTGTGATCGTTGTTCTAATATAATCCCTCGCACTTCATGTATGTCTGTTGGTGTAAGCACCTTTGATTTCAAGGGCGTGCTATCTACCTTGGCTTGCCGTGCCAGGTCTTGTTCACTTAAGTTCATAATACTTAATTGTTGGTTAGCTAGGTTACATCCGATTGATGTGAAATAATCATTTACTTTATTAAGCGAAGATTTAGACGTGATATCAATACCGAGTAGTTCACTTGAAACTTCATTTTTACGATTTAACGCGCTTACTTTCTTTACAATTTTCCACGTTTCTTTGACATTACCCTTATTTACTTGTAATTTTCTTGGTAATATCTATATTTCAGAGTTTTTATAATGTTATTACATAGATTTCTGTATTTTATATATTGTTGTTGTTTTTGAGTATCATTTGGTGAATTTTTAGTTTTCAGATGCAAAATATCTCGTTTTCTTATACGTACATTATACAATCCCTTTTGTTATCCAAGGTTTAAGCGGTCTCAACCAGTTTGATATCCGCAATATAGCAGTATTATTAACGATTACATTTAACAATTCAGTTGCACAAGTATGTGCGCGAACACAAGTGCACTCTCTGTTCTCTAACTCTTATGATCCAATGGGACGGATAATCCGACACGACCAGAGAGAGCTCAGGCGCAGGACCAACGGCGTTACGTGCTTTCCGAGGCACGGGGTGTCTAACACCGCCAACTTCCTAACTCCGGGCTCGTATTGAGATTTCTTAACAGAAAAACCCAATAACTTTTTGTTGGCCCGACCCGGGATTCGAACCCGAGACCTCATGCACAACAGTCGCATTCACTACCGCTGCGCCACGGAGGTTAATTGGATTATTTGTTCTCTTTTTTACTAAAAAGAAAAATCTTTTGGTAAGTATCTAGTCATCATCAGTATCTCTTATTTCTGTTTATTTTAAATTTAAAATACTTTTAATTATGACTAGATTATGCCCGCGGCTTCGTTCGCGTAAGTGCAGTTGAGGTTAGGTTAGTAACAGTAGGTACTTTTTTATGGATGAAACTGTAATTTTCTGAACCGCGACAAAGTGTAGGCAAAATTTCATAATGATCGGTCGAGTAGTTGAGGTGTGAAAGTGTAACAAACAAACAAACTCACATTCGTATTTATAATATTACTTAGGATATATCTATTAATATATTATTTTTTGTTATATTACCTTTTATACATTTTATCATTTCGTTTAGTCAAGCCCTTTTATGTACAGTAAGTCATTTAGTATGTAGTATAATTTTTATTTGTAGGTAGCTATGTGCTATGAAGGAAATTTATAGATGTGCTCTCAATAATCCTAACTTCCTAGTCCAAATCTGAATCCTAACTAATATTATAAATGCGAATGTTAGTTTAGTTTTTACGCTTTCATACCTTATTACTCGACCGATCATCATAAAATTTCGCTTACACGTTGTCAGGGGTATAGAAAAGGACATACGGAAAAGGTACCTTTCATCCAGGAAAAGTACTGTTTCCTAGGGAAAGACAATTGACATAACCTACATTTATGCGAGCGGAGCCGCGGCCATAACTTAGTCATTAATAAATAGATCGCTTGATAATGATAGCGAATGTGAAACTTGAAAATTACGGATTATAATACGACCAAGTGTTATGTAAAATAAACTATTTTGAGTTGAACAATATGTTTGAAACAACACAAGCGAATTGCTAATTAAAGTTTTGAAGTGTCGTGGACTGCGTTGGAAAGCATTCACAAGTTTTTATAGTTATATAATATGGTTAAATATTTAAACTGATATTAGTGTTGTGTTATCCTATTCAGTTATCACTGTTTAATGTTTCAGTAAAATACTGAATTTTGGTTTAAATATTATTTTCAGGATTTTTGTGGCGCATATGTTTTTGGAGTAAAATGTTTTTTAATACGTTTACTCTGCTTTTAATTTTTTGTCTGTGTGTTTTTATACAAGTAACGTGGCAAAAAGCATACGGCTCACCTGATGGTAAGTGGTCACCGTAGCCTTTGCAAGCTTGCAACACCATGCATCACTTGCGTTACCGACGCTGTAAAAAGCCTTTAAAATCATTTTAGTTTATTCTACTTCCACTCTCCTAGATTATACATGCCCCGCATGCATAATCTAGAAAAGTGTACAACACTTTTTCCATAATACAATGAACAATACTTTTTGTAGATAAAATTTACTATGTGTTCTTTTCTGTACTCCTGAAATTTCATGATGATAGGTCGAGTAGTTAGGTTATCATTAGGCTTTATTATTTAACGAGTTCTAATCATTTTACTAGCTTTGTATGGGCCTTATAATAATTTATTAGTGCATTATTATTTGTATCCGTTATATGTTTGACTGCACGTATGGTGTAGTGGTTCAGTTAACGCCTCGCCACTGGCACTATGTCGAGTGTTGTGGGTTCGAATCCCACAAGAGACAAACATTTTTGTGATCCATAAATGGTTGTTCCGAATCTGAGTGTTCTTTGTGTCCGTTGTTTAAATATTTTCTAAGTTCACCCCGATAGCCGATTTTTTCCTAGTGCAGGAGCTGTCTTCGTAAATATAAAAATATACTATGAAGTAATTGTATGATAACCAAAGTAATTCGTTGTGAAACAGAATAGTGTACTTATATTAATGTACTAGCTGTTGCTGTTGTTGTTGTAGCTTCGCTCGCGTACCAGGGCTATCTTATATTGATCCGGGGGCCAGTCATTGTAGACCGGCGACACTTCGACCCAGTGGGATCTTTTGTGTCGGCCCCGAGGTTTATCCCTGAGCTATCTCCCTATGAATATACTGCATCAGTCGCAGCGTACACTTCAGAGGGAGAAGCCTGAAGTCTTCGGGGTTCGGATATGCCAACCCCATCAGACCCATCCTTAGTCCGGCCAACGCGTCACATTCACACAGTAAGTGTGATATGGACTCGTCCTGTTCACCACAGGATCTGCAGATCGAATTGTTTGACAATCTCAATCTGCACAGGAAGTCGTTGGTGCCAAAATGACCAGTAAACGCTCCTGTAAGCAGGCGTATTTGGCCCTTGTTGTACCCGCGGAACTTCCGGGTAAAAGTACCAGGGCTAATACGAGCAAATAAAACTGTATGACGATTTTGCTATATATCAAACTACGAACTCCTATTTGCATGCTTTCATTGAGTGTTTTCCAGGATTATTAAGGTTTTAGAGTATTCATATAAAGTTTTGACTTACAGACTTACAGATTAATTTTAATAATATCAGCATTAAAATTATAATAAAATAGAAATCATAATAATTTCAGCCGTGTATTAAACTGACACTACCATTGCTGGGCACAAGCCTCTTTACAGCGTGAGAAGGGTTAGGCCATAGTCCATTACGCTGGTCTAGTGTGGGTTGGCAGATTTCACAATGATATATCTTCGAGAACACTATGGAGAACTCACAGATATTCTTCTCACGATGTTTTCCTTCACCGTTAAAGCAAGCGATAATTAACTATTTAATACGCACATAACTTCGAAAAGTCAGAGATGCGCGCCTTGGAATCTAACTCGTGTCTTAGGCCAAAGATTAATGTATTCTAATATTTATTTATGCTGTCTATATTGCCATATTGTGAATTGTTGAAGCCTTTTTTATAATAGGCATTACGGTTTTGTTGACACAATATTTGGTTATTTCCGTTTCAAATCGTCACATGACACGTCACGGACAAATTGATTTGTCCCATCAACAACTTTTGTTTGTTAGAAAGTAGTTTTAGTATCGACAAAGTGCTAGGGTAATGTTATTAAGAGCACTCAAAATAATTCCTACGTTGAAATCTACCCACCCATGCATTCTACCTTGCCTATTATGGTCATGTGAGCTACATGCTAACAACTCAACTACCGATAAGTAACTTTATTATTTAGTTTATAAAGTTGAATATTGCGTGCAGTCTTTGTTCGGATTATAGCACGGAACTAAATGGCTTAAGACTAAACTAATATTTTGTTTTTACTTATAACTTATAAGATATAGAAAAACATAGCTTTTGACTGTATAGTACAAAAAATTAAGTAGCTCTATAGAAATATTAAAATTTTAAGAAATTGTATCTTTTGTGTAGAGTAAGCTGTGTTGTGAAATTGTGAGTTGTATAAAAAGAAAACAAGGAATAAATCATCTTTAATAGTTATGTTTTTACAAGCAAATTGTAAAAGAAAAGCATATATCAAACTGGTCAATAAGAAATAATGCAAGCTATCTCTCCATATATCGATTCCCGCACAAGTCAAACATTTGTGTGCATGAACATGGATGTTTGTCTTGGTCTGGGTGTTTCTATGTATAATATGTATGTATTTACAAAAAAAAAGTATATATGTATGTTTATCCATTGTCTGGTATCCGTAGTACAAGCTCTGCTTAGTTTGGGCTAGATGGTGTTGTGTGTATGTGGTAGAATATTATTATTATTATTATTATTATATATTAAATAAGAATACAAAATAAACTCCCTTTTTATACACAAGAGCCTACACATATTATTTTTCGTTCACGCAGCCTTGTCTGAGCCGTCTTGTCGAAACAGAACGTTTAATAATAACATTGAAGTATCTATCAGGTTATGTATTATCTTAGTGAAGCGGATATCTCACTTGTTTGGAATACAGCTATATAAGTACTTGTAAAGAGCAAGGTGGGTAGACGGAGCATACTCAATTACCATGCAAAGATCTCCGCACGAAGACCAAAGTCTAATACGAACCGATAGAAAATTTAATTAAGTTCGATCGAGATGTTGATGTGCGAGTAAGCAGTCATCTGAGCGGGCCGAGGGTGGCGTCCGAGCAGCGCATGTAAATGCGAGCGACGCACCGACGCCGCGGGCCGGAACCTACAGCCGCAGTAGCCTACATCGGGAGGAATGGAAAATATATATCAAGCCGAGCGAAAAGTCCACTACACACCCTAAGGGTGGCGGGGCCCGGACGTGCGTTCGATTCAAACGAGCCGTGGCCGCCCCCGCTACAGCCGAGCTCAATTTTATCATCGAGCCGAGGCGATGCATGTGACATCACCCGCGCTCGTTGCATGCGTGCTGCACTACGCACGTACCGCTATACGCACGCACCCGCCACTCGACACGACACATCTACGCGCTACGACGCCTGCTCACACCGATTCACCGAATCCTGCAGAGAACGTTTTTCAGATGTAATTTCAGATTTTTCCTTTAGCCTCGAGAAACTCCCGAGGAAAATAAATATGCTTAAACCCGACCCTGCGCCGGGAAAAGAGGAAAAAATATTAAAAATTAAGAAAATATTTGTTTTACAGTTATGTAAACATCTCTAATTACGACCTGTTCAAATTATTATTTTTTCTTTGCACCGTGCGCGGGCCGGCGCTCTAATTAACATCTATTACAGGTATTTCGGGAACAGAGGAGTATCATTTGGCGAGGGCGCTGAGTACACTCAATTAAACGAGGCCGGCGTCCCCGCCCCGCGCCTCGCACACCGCCGCTGTGCCACAGCGTCGCTCTCAGCGCGTGCTACGATTGCACTCGCTCTGCAATGCTGACAATTCTTTTAGCAGTCGCGAAGGATTCTTATTATACAAGACATTTGTAGAAGTACAGGGTCTCGGGTGTCAGGTCAGATGTTGCGATATGAGTATATTATGAGCCGTAGTGTGGACCTGTTGCATAGCGGTGCGGACGGCATGCGGGCGGCGTGCTTGCGGCACGCATGCGGCAGGCGTGCGGCGCGGCACGGCGCGGCACGCAGCCGATAGGTGGCGCACGTAAGTCCGCGCGGCCATCCGACACACTGGGCGCCTCCCCGTGGTCACCCGTTCGGAACGGCTCGCCTCCCGCAGCCCACACCCCACCACCCTCTTTAAAAGCCAGTGGCGAGCTTCAAGAGAAAGTGCCGCGTGTGTACACTCACATGCGTAGAACCATCTTTGGCGAGAGCCGGCGGCGCGGCGGGCGGGGAGAGCACAGGATTATGTGGAGGCGACTCCCGCCGCCCCGTATGCGTAAGTGCGTTCACACAAAGCCTTCCCACATACATTTGCATAGTGACATTGTACGGTAATAATGTATGTGACCACTCGGCTCGCCGCCCCACGGCGACATCTTTCAATAGATCGCCTCGGCGCTTGTTCTGTGCCTCCCGGCATCACGTCCCCCGCGCACCGCGGCCTATCCCCGCTCTCCGCACGCTGCAGCATCTCCCGTAAAGCTTTCTAATTAAAATACACACACGATATATTTATTTAAAGATTTGGCTGTAATATTATACATCTCTATCTGTTTTGCGGCAATACGTATCTACTACACATATAAGAGAAGCTTCTTGGCAGTGATTTTGAAAATATAAAAACTTATTGAATCTTAGCCTGTCTAATAAAGAATTATAAAGAAATTAATATGATTTAATGCTGATAACCCAAAACTGTGACAGAGTAAGTATGTATATGGTTGACATCGATGTGTTGTCGTCTCCGTAAGATCAATTTGATCACAAGAAATTGAATGTGTAATTTTGATTTACATATGTGACTAGGTACACATGTGCGTATAAGAGGATTTCTTGAAGTTTCGTCGATATAATAGAAGGGTGGGTGGGGGTGGCTCGGACGCGCTCTCCGCTTACTCACACAGTCACACGCGTGGCGTGCGTGTGTGCGTGTATGTCTCGGACATGCACGTTACGCAGATTTCTCTAACGATTTTCCCGGAGTGTGAAATGTAAAATAAGGGGTTAGACGAGGCTGAGCTCGGCCCCGTCCCGCGCGCACCCCTCAGGCCTCTGCCGCTCGCCAAATTGATGACCAGCCACCCACAGGCCGATCTGTTCAAATTTAACACATATCGTATTTAAAAGTAAAACGGTTCGGAACCTTATCCTCTCTCATTAATATTCTCTTGCAAATTGTTAGAATACTTCGTGCTCAGTTTGTTTTTTAATTTTCGACGAGTACTCGAAAGACCCTGTTCTAATAATCTCACCGAGTCACAAATCTTTGGGGTTAATTAAAATAATTGCCAACGTTATTTAGTTATCTTTATGGCAGTGTTACTAAGTGGATCGAGTTCAGAGCGAGCGTACTATGCCATAAGGCATCTATTATTGATAGACTTTCGAATTATTAATTATAACAGCAAGTATAGATTATTCGCAGTACTCGTGAACAGTTCTTAATTGTCATACCACTGTTAAATACAGAAAACTAATTCCTAGCACAATTTTGGACTTTCTAAAATATATAAGTACCCTACAATATAAGATGAAAAATTAAAATATGTATTTATGCACAGGAAAACACATCTAATATACAACAATAACTACATCTGCCAAACAGTAAAACAGTTTTTTGTCATAAGTACGTTGCTACCGAATCATTCAGTTAAAAAGGCTCAAAATATTATATCTTCCAAGATTTACTTTTTTTTTAAAGATGTCATCCAGAAATATCTAATTATATGTGCAAAATTCTTACTTCAACCATGATCTCAGTGCAATTAGTAGAATATTGTCTACCTGCGTGCAGTACGGCGCCGGACATCGACGTTCTAGCGTCGTAGTAGCGTACGGAAAAGCGCATGGGGCTTATCGTAAAGCGCCCTCTAGTATTGAAATTCATATCTACAACCGTTGGGCATTTATTTATTTTACATCAAATATAACGACTAGCGCCAATTACACTATTTAATCATTATTTATTTAATAATAGAATATTAATTTAAAATTTAGCGTTTGCGCAAAATGCGTGAATGCTGCTTACAGTACCTCATACATTCTAATAATAATACTTTCCATTAATACAATGTTGTACTGATCGCACTGAGACCACGGTTGAAATAAGAATTTTGAATAATTAATAAGGCATGTATTCCTAATTTGAGACATACAATAATGCAGTTTTAAATAAATAAATTCAATATGAATCGTATATTACAGAATTTACCCATTTATAGCTAAATCAAATATAATAAAATCAATATTTTTTAAATGTATGTCATATCTATTTGTTTGTCAATTGAAAATAAGCTTAGTTAATAAAGGAATACATGGCATTATTGATTGAATGTTAGAAGCAAGCAGATAACTTACCAATCGATTGAAACCAAATTATGGTTATTTAATTTAAAACATTATTATAATTAACGTCAGGTGCATACTATTGAATCACTGTTATTGAATTTTAATTTAATTTGTAATTTGTGCAGCCATCCTGCATTTTGCGATCATCTGTGATAAATAATCTAACGTATTCTAGACAAGCTTTTTGCTCGCGACTTTGCTTGCATATAAGTAGGTTTAGTTTTAGAAACAGTACCTTTTTAAAATAAAATATAGTCTATGTTATTCTGTGATAACATAGCTTTCTAAAGGTGAAATAATTTTAAAATCGGTTGTGTAGATTTTGAGTTAAGTAAATCATTGCAAACAAACAAAAAATCTAATCTTGCCCCTTAATAATATTAGTATCGATTGGTTTTATTAGTATATTTAGTAGTAGTATTACGTTGTTGTCAAAAGCTATGTTTGTTAAGGTGAAAAATATACCTAATACCGAAAATATCTGTTCTTAATGTAAAAATTGTAAAGGTGCTTGTTACTTAATCACGTACACACTGTTAAACAGATAAAATTTGGTTTATAGTCAACTAGATTCTGGCCGCGGCTTCGCATGCGTAAATATAGGTTATGTAATACTCAGGAACAGTATTTTTTCTGGGCGAAAGGTACCATGTTCTTTCCTGTGCCCCTGACAACGTGTCTGCAAAATTTCATGATGAGCGGTCAAGTAGTTGAGGCGTGAAAGCGTAACAAACAAATAAATAAACAAACTCACATTCCAATTTTTAATATAAGTTAGATAAGAATTTTCTGGACACAGGATATTATTACCTCGACATCTCAATATTTAAAGCGAGTAAAAATGTGAAGCGCTGTTAGTATCTAATAATAAAAATACTGAGCCACGAAATTTTATTACTTATCAACATTATTACTATTGAAGATCTTTATTTGTAGATTAGATATCTATTAATAAATAAAAAAGATTTAAATTGTGATTGTTTGATTTAACTCAAAAATTACTCAAACGATATAAATAATTTTTCACCATTACAAAGCTATATTATCACCGGCTAACATAGGCTATAAGTACTTAATTTAAAAAGGTACTATTCCACCTAACTTTACATACTTTTACGCAAGCGCATCCGCAAGCAATAGCTGGTATCTTAATAAACTTAAAAGTAATCTAGTGTTAACATAGATCACTATTTAAAACTTTCATTATTGCTACGAATAGTGCTAAACGTACATAAGACCAGCACTGTTCCCAAAATACATTTATTAGGAACCGGCTCGATACGATAAGATGTAATTAACCTTTATTACTAGACACGTTGAACTTAGCAGCGTTATTCTAAAAAAACATATATTTTATTTAGTTTAATAAAAAGTTACAAGTTCTCAATACGTATTTTAAACAAATTAAGCTTAAAACTTATAGGTGCCTAAGATATTGGATGATCTTAAACAAGAATGAGTGTCCTAAAACCCTTAGGTGCCTAAAACTTATGGTAAATGACGTCATAGAATAAATCTTGAATTTATATATTTTAAAAGGATTTTAAGCTTTCGCTTTAAGAACACAAATGCATCTGGGCATTTGTGTTGTAAGCTTGACTATTCTATGCGTGCTTGTATTTTATTTTGTTGTATTACCAGAAAGTCATTTGGACTTACTGGTAATATAACAAAATTATTATTTAATCAAATAACTTTAAAGCTTTTGATAATTGTAATATTTCGCTGTTTAAGTATTACAGAAATTAAGAACATATTTTACAAATTAATATTTTCTTTGTTTGAATTGCATTAAGGTACTTATTTAGGTCCTTTTTTGATAGGTATGGACATTCTTACAAAATAATTCAATTTGTATTTTTAGTTTGTTTATTATAATAATTACAATAACAATTTAAAAAATTATATCTATGTAGATACCATTTTTAGTAAGTAATGGTAAAGTTATAAAATCTGAAAGTTAAATTGTAATTTATTTCATTGTAGATTTTATTACAGGCATGTCACCACTAGAGGCGCTGCTGGTAAACAAAATTGGCAAGCATACGGTTCAAGTTTATTTGAAGTATCGATATTAGAACTAGAATCTTCACTACAGACTTCAAGTCATAGTCATAATTATGGATAATTTTTTATATAATTAATATCCTACTTTGATGTCTTTGCATCACGTTTTTACTAGAAAGTTTCCTTATGTAACTGTTTGTCCATCCGGAATAACCTCAATCGATTTAAAACCAGCTTTCTGATGAGCCGCTTACATGAAACTTAAAACGCAATCCAGAACTGTTAATATAATATTAAAAATATTAAAGACGAATCTAAAAAGCAGAAAATAATTAATATGATTATTATACCTATTTTAAGTTTATAAGACAGGATACAATGTATAAAATAGTTTAAGACACATGGTTTGTGAATAATATATGTACTGCTGTCTCCATTGTATAATTCTAAGGTCAAAATCACACACCTAATTCACATTAGGTCTATTAAATATCTTTCCAGAAATATTTTTTACTTTTTATCTAGGTCTAAGAAATGCTATATATTGATAGAATTATTACAAAATAATAACAATCATATACATACAACCAAACTAGATGGCATTTAATAAAAGGATTTTCAAAAATAATATATTTTTAGACACTCCGTCGACAATAACTAACTTCTTCACAAATCATATTTAATGACAGCGTTAGAACGCGCTTCGGTCTTTTAAGTAACTCGCAGCAAGAAAACTTAATATTAAGAACTTGACTAAATGTGGCTAATATATACATCCCTTTAATATATTATAAAATAATCGTATGATAACTAACCATCTCAAACGCATATCTATTGCATTTGTCAAAATAGAATCAAAGCTAGAAGCTTATTCTACTAAATAAGTTCAATACAAAATAACAGTGGTTGCGGCTGTGCTCAGAACCGGTTACAACCTTAGCCACCCCCGCGTCTAACTGTATTTATCGTTTTTTACGACACTCGCTGCATTCCTATGCACCCCTATCATCCCCTCTACACATCGCTTACCAAATCTCCGCTTTTTTATTCAATCCAGTTTCACATCGTGCAACCATCAAATTTATATTTTAAAAAATGAAAGGCTTCATGTCTAAGTGCTCTACTGGATCTTGAATTGGATTTTTAAATCATATAAATTATGTAAGTTATACTTGATGAACATAAAATAATGGATTATGAGCAATTTTGATAGAATCATGATGACTCATGGACAGACTTTCTTGACTTGACGTACATACGATAATTAAAAACCACGTGCACAAGTTGTTGCATGATCTAATGCAAGATTTTAAAGGTTATTTAAACTGTAGTCATAGGAATCTAGAATTCCATTAATAAGTCATACTGTGCTTAAAACTGATCAAATAGAAACACTCCTATACCAGCGCACTTTATGTAAGGAATAAGGTTTCTGTGCAGGTGGATGCAGTCACAAATAAAACCAATTCTACTTCGCTTTATCCTTAAAATTGCAATAGAAATCCGGACGCCGCGTCGCCGTAGTGCGCCGACGCATTGTTGTTTTCTTCCATTCCTCTCTGTGTGAGTGCGAGTTAGATTTTTTTCTTAGCACATTCACGCACTTCAGTCTATGTGTGTGTAGCATTTCTTGGAAACCCTGCATGAGAAACGTTCGAAATGTTTGTTTGTGTGAGTGCAACGTGCATTTTACACCTGTTACGGATGCATCTGTGTGGGTGTGTTTTTCTATCGTGGGGGTGAATGCGATGTTGCTAGATGCGCTTTGGTGCGCTGATGTAAATTTGACAACGTCGCGCAATTTGGATGCTTCACTAGCTCTGTGAGACTCTTTTGTAGTCGATACAAAAGTTTGGAGGTTCACGATTTCAGTTGTGATTTTACGTTAAAAATTATTTGAAGTTGCATTATAACAACACGTGTACGAGCGATGTTTCGCAATGTTTAGTCTGCCATTTAGAAAAATAAATACTTAAATACCTATAAAATATCACAAGCGCTGATTTTATTAAGCGGTTTGTACAATGTCTGAATCACATCAAAAAGATAGTAGTAGATAAATACATAAACAGTAGGTATTTTGCATTCAAATCTTCAACATTTTATAAATATTTAGGTTCATTAAAATGAAGATAATGTTATTTACCTAATATTCTTGTGTAGCTGTATAAAACATTTTCTAGGCAGTTAGATATTTGATGTCCTTTTCGTTTAAATAAACACTGAGTAAATACAACATTGTGATATCCTAACTAATATTATAAATGCTAATATGATTTTGTTTGTCTGTTACGCTTGCGCGCCTTTTAACTACTCAACCGATCATCGTGAAATTTCGCATACACGTTGTCCGGGAGACAGAAAAGAATATAGAATACCTACCTTTCACCCAGAAAAAGGATTGTTACCAATCTAACATAATCGAACTCATATTTACGCGAGCGAAGCCGCGAGAAAAATCTAGAATGCCATAATATAACATTACGAACCCTATAAAACGTTTAGCAAAGTGTAAAAGATTAAGTCGCAAATATTGATAAAAACCGAATTTAATCCTGCTAGTTTCTAAAATAGAGATTATATGACGCTGAATAGGTAGGTAAGACTAGCGAACAGTTGAATTAACAATGATGAGTTATAATGCGACTTACCAGTAATAACATTCAAACAAAAGAATTGCCTCTTTAGCAATATCTTTTGTTTATGAGTATATTATAAATTATTAAGTATTAACCTCTATTACATAGACACGTCTTCAATAGCTGGTTGAAACGCAACTACAGCTTCGGGGAAAGTACAAATAGCAACGAATACTTTTGTAAGACATAAAAAAAAGCTGTTATAGATTATTCAAATACTGATAGAACCTTTGTGTAGCTCGAATTATCAGTCATTATTCGAAACATGCAGATGTCAACGTTGAATGCATGGTAAAGTTTAAAAGAAAATCTGGTCTAATAGATTATTTAAACAGGCTAGCTATTGATACTGTAGTTATGATTCTTGCAAGCGATTGAAACTGTGACATTAGATGCCTTAGGCATGTTGTTACAGTTCAAACTATTTCTATGTCGTCCACCATAAAAATAAGTGAAACTTCTGTGAAGGTCTATTTAAAATAGATACATCTATTTCGTATAAGGGTTTTATTATTATTAAGATTACAAGACTAAATATTAATTGCGAAATTATAATCCTAACTTAATATTATAAATGCAAATGTAAGTTTGTTTATTCGTTAAGCTTTCACGCTTTAACTACTCGACCGATCATCTTAAACGTTGTCTGGGGAACAGAAAAGGATATAAGGTACCCTTCTTGTAGGAAAAAAAGCACACAAGAAGCCGCGGGCAAAATCTAGTTAATTAATAATACGATAATTTTAAACAACATAAAAACAGAAAGAAATATTTAATACGTTTTGTATGACACAGATATAGTATGCAAGGATTTAGTCCAATGATATTATAAATTAGATATTATGTCAATTCATTTCAAATTATAGTAAGGGAAGGCCAGAAACTAATATCGACTATTTTGTTATTAATAACTGCACTTCTATTGATAATCTGAACTAATAGGAAGCGTAATAGACAAGAAAATGGCTTACGTGATAGATATCGTTCAAGCAAATCAAGCTTTAAGATATTTGAAAGGGACTTTGATGAACGGATTTCTTCTAAGAACACTAGAAAAGCGTCCCAGATGGGACGTTTCTGAGTCTTGAATTTTCGTGCGCTAGTAGAAAAGAAGAATATAATATGTTTGCTTCTTTTCTGTATATAATATTCTTGGTTTAGTTAAAATTATTATATAAAATACTGCTTTCATTACTTAATGTGGGTTTTAGTGCATGCTGTTAATGGGGTGTCAATCAATGTTCAGCCGACATTCAAACTGAACTCATACAATGTGTTATTGAGATAATTCGCAAAGGTTAAACGTAATGCAGTTTGATTGCATACTGCATAGCATGAAATGATATTAATTATGTTCCGAGAATATAAGAGAAGTTCTCAGCAATGGAATGTTGAAATAGTAAGGCAAAAGATTATGTATACTCTAAGGGCAAGATATATATGTAGGTATACATGTATGTATGTGTATACTGACACTTGGTTCTTAAAAGGTAAGACTGAGCGGGATTTTAGCTTGTTACGATCCTAGGGCCTTACGATTATGACGTTAAGCATTGTCAGAACGAGACAAAGGTATACAGCCTGTCAAGTGCTGTTTCATTTATGCACGTGCAATGATAATTCGTATGTAGAAAGTGGTGGAATTAATTTTGAATTTTCTTTTGTGACTAGGTTATTAGGGGCCTTACCAACATTGCATTGTAGCTTCGTCTGAAAATCCTGCATGCTACTGCAATCTATGTATTCTAAGTTTTCAACTGTGTATAAATATTGGTGTAATATGTATACCTAGTTTAAGTGATGTCCATAATTGCGTTTGTATAATATTAAAATACATATAAGTGCAACGAGATGCCCACGTTTTATGGTCATGGATAAAGTTCTATCTATCTATAATGCTGTTGATACATTTAAATACAATCGTGCATATAACTACCTAGTATTAAACTTGTTATGATAATGTTGATACTATTAAAACATGGGCGTTTCAAATATTTTAACAAGTTTTAAGAATTTCCTATCGGTTTAAGGTAGAAAATTTGTATTGTTTATTATCATTTAATCGTTTTATTTACTAAGATATTTGACGTGGCGTAATAAGCATCGCATATACAGAGTGATTGTGAAATCGTGTAATTCCTTTTAACCACGCATTCAACTGGTGATACAGAATAACCCTGACCATATTTCTTTTATAAGAATTATTTTATATAATAAATTTTATAGCATATATTATATATTTAATATATATATATATATATATATATATATATATATGTATGTATAAGATATGCTATAGATATAAATAGCAGTTCCAAATGGTCAAATGAGTAACAAAATATAAATAAATTTTCTATAGGTTGGTTAACCGGTAAGTTATACAAAGTAATATGTTTGCTTCACATGTATGGTTCGATAGTATTCGACCCACAGTTGCAAGTCTATGTTGCACTTACAGTAAACTTGCCACCGCTTGGTTATATAACCAGTGATCCACCCTCCAGCAAAACAGGGGGGAAAATTTGATTCAAATTGGGTCAACAGTCATCCACTGTGATGAGTGACTGCATCGTCGGTGGCGTAGCGCTAGTGAATGCGATTATATGTAGCAAGAGATCCCGTGTTCGATTTTCGGGCCATGCAGGGTGTTATTAAGTAGGTATGCCTTTCTCTTCAAAATGAGTCTAATATACATTTGTCTAGCGCTAGTGAATGATAGGACACGGGACAGGTGTGAGTTAAATAGTTCGTATACAATATTTTTCTTTTATAGCTAACTAGCTTAACCAAATTAATTTCCAATAATCTTCTTTTAACTAAACTCTTTCCTTTACATTGATATTCATTCATACAGCAAATCAAATCAAATCAAATCCATTTATTTGCTGAATAAAGGTATATATAGATGTTATACAAAATTGCAGCAATAAAGAAGATAAATTATTAAGTGTAAAACGCATGTTTATTTGTTTTACCTTAGAAATATAAGTTTGTTTGTTAGATAACTTCTACGTGAAACTGACAACATGAATGCGAAATATCGTTATGAACGGTCTGATCATAATGAAATTTTGTATACATGTTGTCAGGGGTATAGAAAAGGACATAGGGTACCTTTCGTCTAGTAAAATAATATACACACTAAGGAATCCCGCAAAATGTAAAGGACAAGAAGAAATAATATAAAGGGCAGCAAGAAATACAAATATGGTCTTAGTCAGTAGAAGTCTGGTAAAAGTAAAAGGAATCATTCGATGATATTCCACGTTAAACAGAATATAATGAGTCTTACTCACTATAAAGGAACACTAAGAGGTATATAGTGTTATAGTTACGTATTTCTAACTATTAACTCTCGCTCTAGGAATAACTGGTATTTAGCGTCCTCGATGGCATAGTGGTTAGTGGTCCCGACTGCAACTGCCACGCTTGAGGTCGCGGGTTCGATTCCCGCACAAGACAAACATTTGTGTGCATGAATATGGATGTTTGTCTTGGTCTGGGTGTTTCTATGTATAATATGTATACAAATATTTACAAAAAAATGTTTGTCTATTGTCTAGTACCTACCCATAGTACAAGCTCTGCTTAGTTTGAGCTAGATGATGTTGTATGTATGTTATAGAATATTATAAACCCTGTGCTACGGAGGCACTTTGTGTATATTCAAACAGCGGACACAAAGAACAGTCAGACTTGGAATAACTGTTTTTGTATCAAACAGATTTTTGTGTGGGGTTCGAACCTACGACACTTGGCGCGGCGGCAGTAGCGAGGTCACCACTAAAACCACCACACCGAGCAGAACAATTAAAACGCAATTGCGCGCATCGTCTGTGGTAGTTAACTACAGAGCTTTAGCACAATTCTTCGTAACAAGTATGTAGTAACCATATAGTTTGATAGCCACGACACAGGCAGTGCCTAGTGTGGATATCACTGCAAATTTAATAGATGTAACTTTACTGATCGTATATTGAATTTCAATCCCAACGTAACTTAACAAAATTTAGGGTCTGGTGGTTGCAATCTGCAGAGTATAACGGGCCCGAGGTTCGTGTCGTGATACCAAACTTTTTCACCACTTACTCAGATCAATTCTGACATCGCAGACATAAAAATGAAGTTTAGTAATCGCTAAATAATAATATGTCTGGTTCACTAAAAACGGGAGCGTTCGTAGAATCGCGCCGAATGTGACCTTAGCTAAAGGCAAATCGGTGAAGTGACTAAGAGTAATAATTAATTTCTATACACACATGTACAGAGTGCATATGCTTCGTATCAGTTTTTGTGAGGACGGCCTTCGCGGGCGAGTAGTGCATCACTTAGCCTTTACATGTAGACCGATTAATATATTAAGAATCATGTTCTAATGTTAGCAAATGCAAACGTTCTAGCGTTGGCTAGTTGCTATGGAAACATGACTGACAGACCCGGGTCTGTCTGTTACACTGAAGGACAATCAAGATATACCTACTGCTAAATTAGATGGATATTTTAAATGTACCTATATCTATTAGAAAGGTATTAGATATTTTTGTTTTCGAGCCACAAATGTCTTGACCTACATTCAAACAACGGCAATTATTTTTAATCAAAATTTGTGCTTTGTGGGATCGAACCTTCAACAGTAGGCGCAGGGACAACGACGATGTGATCACCACATAAATGACTACGCCACCGTCAGTGCAGTCAAGTTTACAATCACTTTTGATAGATTATAAGCCTAAATAAAACTAGTAGTTTCAGTCTAGTAGTTTGAACCGGCAAACTTGTGGCTAGGTTTTCCAACCAATTAAGACTGAAGGCTATACTGGTAATCTTTATAGCTATCGATGCAGATATGTCAGAGTATTTTCCCACAAGTTTCCTAAAAGCCTAAACGTCAATGTATCAATGCAAATGTAAATGTCTAATGGGACCTCAGTCTGCCGATTGGAATCGAGGTTCATTAAGAGTTGTGAGCACTTATGTATTGACATTTCAATTGCATCCACCTAATTGTGATATCTTAAACCTCGCAAAGGTGTAGCAATTAGGGGACTGTCTGTGGCTGATAATTAATATATATAAAGTATTCTGTGTTATACCCTAACAAATAAACTACCACGATATCACGAAGCCAGTAACGACGGTTTCCGATAAGTCATATATTTGTTGATATGCTTACTATGCATTTAAATTAGACATAAACTACATACAAATTATGTCAAATTCTAAGGAGAAACCAAAAATAGACCAGTTATTAGGCATAATTGAAAATGGCTTCTGCGTTTGCACTTATGTTACTACACCAAGAAGTTGACATTAACAGACCTTTCTGTATAGATCGTAAGGCTTAAAAACATAGATACAGCTATTTTAGCATAATATATACATTCCTTTGATCAGATTCCGTCTGATCACGACAAGGCATTCATGTATCATATAATTATTATCTTCTTACTAAAGAAGGGCCAATTTAACCAGCAAACGGTGTGTTGTGCAGAGTCGATTTCCGGGCTAATGTAAACTACCTACAATTGCATGTGATAAAGTCTGGCCTTTCTATAATTGCCTTAGCTTATACAAAGGTTATTTTTATCTTATATAATTAATGTAAGTTATACACATTAACTTATTTTGTAATACCAACATCTCAAACAATAGTTTAGTATTAACAATGTATAATATATAGCCAATTATATTATAATTAAAATAGTGGACAAGAGAAACTTAATAAATTTGTAATAAATTGAATAATAGTCATCTTTTGTAATACTCAAGACTTACGGCTTACCAAAGAGGACACATTAAAAGATGTGTTCTCGGTCGAACTTATAAAATCATAATTTTCAAAAGAAATAATCCTAAACGCTTAAACTATGTATTTTGAGTCAAAAGCGAAAAGGCATTATGTAAGTTCAGACTTCAGGGCTAGATACACTGACTGCACGGATGGCGTGGTGGCTTAAGTGGTCGCCTCGCCACTGCCACTACGCCGAGTATAGAGTGTTTGATTCCCGCACGGTACAAAAAATTCTGTCATCCACAAATCATCGTTTTCGGCCACTGGGTGTTCTTTGTGTTCTTTTTTTGAATGCTTGTAAAGATTAGATTAGGTTCACCACGACACAGGATTTGTACCTAATGCGCGAGTTAGATTGTAGACGACACCAAAATATTGTCTAGGATATTATTATTTGTGCTACTAATAACTTATTTCTAACAGATATTAGGTACCTATATAAGTCGTTGACCAATATATAGATATACAGACACGCATTTTACAATAAAACTAATCAAACAAGTTTATAAAAATAGCGTAGTACCTACTTAAAAAAATATATATTAAGTACTAACTGAAGTAGAAGGTTTTATGCCAAATGTTATATTACTTTTACAATATTTATCGTATCATCAACATAATTCCACAAAACGTTTATGCTAGTTGCCATATGTTTAATCTGACCATATTTAACGATCTCAGATTTGAAAACTAAGATAAGTTTGTATGTGTACACAATTATTAAAAACTGAATGCTCTCGCTATTCTTTTGATATATTTATGCGCGTCGAGTTTATGATGAAATGCAATTGATACAAAATATACAGGGTGATTTTGAAATCGTGTAATTCCTTTTAACCACGCATTCTACTGGTGATATAGAATAACCCTGGCCATATTTTTTCTTAATTAGAATAATGGTTTCGGCAAAATTAGAGTACAGATTTTTTTCATGAAATGATTTCAAATAGTCATATTTTAACCACCTGACACAATCTTAATATTTTACTAATTTAAAAATAATAACATAACAATAACTGATGTCGTAAATAATAAGGGGCAATAAAAAGGACCGCCCGTTATTATTTACGACATTAATTATTAATATGTTTTTTTATTTTAATTAGTAAAAAATTAAAATTGCCTCGGTTGGTTAACATTTGACTATCTGACACCATTTCACGAAAAAAAACGGAACAATAATTTTTCAAAAATATAATTCTAATTAAATAAAAATATGGTCAGGGTTATTCTATATCAGCAGTAGAATGCGTGGTTAAAAGGAATTACACGATTTCAAAATCACCCTGTATATTGAAATTAAACTACTATATACGGACTTTATCGCGTTGTTTATTTAACACTTTATTACATAATTTAGAAACTGTTATACTACTAAACTACTATTAAACTTTACTAATTTTAAGCTAATTCAATTATTAAAATTATTTATATTTAAGTTTACACTTTCCCCAACGTTTCGGTTGCTTTTCAGCAGCCATGGTCACGGGGAGACTAAGATGGTAGTTGTCTCCAAACTTATATACATTAAACTTAAATATAAATAATTTTAATAGTTTTAATAATTTAATTAGCTTAAAATTAGTAAAGTTTAATAGTAGTATAACAGTTTCTAAATTATGTAATAAAGTGTTAAATAAACAACGCGATAAAATCCGTACATAGTAGTTTAATTTTAATGAATAACAGTCGCGTAAACAGAATGCAATATTACAAAATATATAATAAAAATAACTTATGGTAAACTATTTATTACAAATTGCTGTAAATGTTTTTGGCATTGGGAAAAACCCAAATAAGTTTACAACTAAATACGTAAATGGAGCAATGGAAAATACCATATAATAACAGTATTATAAATATCGTTATATAAAAAGAGCATGTAATACAATCTTATCAACTAATCCCTTATCTAGTCCAGCCCACACATTTGTCCTTTACGGGCCAAAGTAGGCTCCAGGCAATGAGCACCTCGTTTGACATTGCCAGTTGCAAGAATTCTATATACAGGATCTATAAGTCAAGGCTACTTTTAATACTTATGATACCCGTCTACCTATCCATATCACGCACACCAAACATATTGTAAATGCTAATTTTATTTAATAGTCTTATTTTGTCGTAATATCTGATAGAAGAATGCAAATTTACAATAGGACATTATTCATTGCCATGGCTATGAAGAACGCGAGGAAAGAAAATAAAGTAAAATTAACTCAGACAGACCTAGTGCTCTAAAAACATTGATAGAATTTATTACGAGTAAAATAAATTAAACGTAGTAGATATCAATTGGAGCATAGTTCAGAAAAACTGGCAAGAAACGTGTATCTATATAATATACATGCGTGTTTATGTGAACGTAATGTAAATATGTACGACATGTTATCAATATTTAACGCTGCTTTGCTTCAGTTTTATTTATAAAAACTGAATTGTTGTATGCGAACAAGACTTCATGACCTACTTTGACCTCATTTTTCGTAAACAATACGATAATTTTATTACGTTCGGTTACATTGAAATATCTACACTTAAAAACAACGCGACGACCGTCTTAGTGTCCTTAACCTTGGCTACTAAAATCAACCGTAACTTGTAATAGTGCATATATATACATACATACTTTCAAAAGTAGTTAAAAGTAATGTTATTTAAAATACTAGCCATATATAGTATTCAAAGCTATATGATATATAAATAGAATGCTTCCATAATTAATATAAAGCTTTCGGTTGTTGAAATAACAAAAATAGGGATGTCTCGCCGTATCGAAGTGCTCGTAAAAACAAAATTAATCAAACAAGAGTCAAGGTTACTAACAAATGTCGCTACAGTCGGGAACTAAAACTTTTGTAACAGATAACGATACCTTTGTTCACTTGACTTTTGGATTTACCAAGAAATATTTATTGCTTTCTTGCTAAAGATAGCACTTTTTTACAACACCATTGGGTTATTATTCTTTAGTAATAACTTTAGCTATCGTTCCTATTGTTTCCGATAGGTGCTACATGGCTTAACGAACTTGTTAAGCTATCGGTAAGAAATCAACTGACTTTTTATTATGTTTTTGTCTTTATGTATTAGTTATCAGTAAAGTACTTGTAAAATTTCCCGTTGCAGATATTTTGAATGCAGTGTTAATAAAGAATGCTTTGTTGAAAAATACATTAACAGAATTGGTTACTTATTTTTAATACTTAGCAGTTTTTGTCTTTACGTGGTAATATTTATTTAATTGTTTAAGATACATTAGCTGAATTTTAGTATTATTAAAGTGAGTAATCTTGGTAAGGCTATCGTAAACATAGATAATTTAAAGATTATATAAATTTTAGAGAAAATATGATACTTAGATACATATATCTTTTATTTTTTATGTGATTCATATTCTCGGCGGCGCGGCGGCGCGGCGCAACGCTTGTGAATGCGACGCACGCGACTGCGTTAGGGTATGGGTTAGATACCCAGGTAGATTCCCAAAGTATTATTAGGTTTATTTCATCAAGAATTTTTCAATAGCACGGTGTCTGAAAATGTGTTTTGTAGACAGGCAATAAGGTCGCTTTCTATTACGTGAGCCCTGAAACTATAACAAGCAAAATATAGATTTGATAGACCTCTGCCTTCCGCTTCGGCTATATAGGTATAGGTGTAAGTCTATAAATGTATTTTAGGTAAACTACTTGTAACGTTTTTATAGGTTATATAACGCAATTATCATCAGCCAGTACGTAAGAAGTACCTATCTGGTACCGTGAAGGTTTCAGTTGATGAGTCTGTATACCGCTAATAAGATTGATAGTGATAATATCAGAATAAGTCCGCGACAAGGACGTGGCGCGCGGCGGCGGGCAGACATCGCCTGTGGTCGCAATGACAGCGGTCTTATAAATACGTCCATGTTTATTACTGTATCCTAATTACCAAACTAATATTATAAATGCGAATGTGAGTCTATTTGTTTACAGCTATTAAACCTTAACTACTCAACCGATCATCGTGACATTTCGCATATTACAGGACAAAAAAGACTTACGATACCTTTTATCTAGAAAAAGGGTACTATTACCGAAGTATAGAAATTTAATATCTTAATCTACATTATTGCGAGCGAAGTCACGGGCATAATGTAGTCATTTATATTTATTACTCTACGAAACATACAACGCAAATTTATCGTACAAATCTTGATTTTACTATCTCTGATCCTGGTGATTTAGTTTGAGTCATCAATTTAATGGTTTGTTCCGCATTCGTCTCAAGCGTAGAAATACGCATTAGTACCAAAACATGTGCCCTATATGCCCCTAAATTGCAATAAATATTAATTTCTAAATGTAATTCCTCTTTCGTCCCAGGTACAGTTCCAGTTTCTTTTTCGTATGGAGTCTCTATTGTACCGTCAGCCGAAAAATATTTTAAAGTACCTCGTTGACCTCTCAGTAAAACTTTGGGTTTATGATTGCATGACGTCACGAGCCTAACAACGAAAGATTTAAAATAATTTTAAACCATGTTTTGTTTTGTTAACCATATGTAGAAAAATGTAGGGGGAAAAAGGAATAATTTAAAAATAGGGGCGAATGAGGAACATTTTGGAATGTGGGACGTAATGTAGGGGCAAATGCGGAACAAACCAATTTAATCGCTAAACTAAGATTGATCCGATAAATAGTATTGTTGACAAAATATGAGATCTAAAAAATTTTCATTGAATTATTCACGTATCGAAATCTTGATGCTTTTGTTCTGCATTTATTATATTACGGGTTATCTATAAACAAATCAGATTCATTGATAAATGGATTATATGTATTCTGTCTATTAATATACCTGATAATATATTCGATTTTCAATATTATTATATTTTACCTCCTCGCTTTCGTTCAGTTTTATATTGTTATTATACTAGATGCACAAAAGGTACATTAACTACGTGCTGTACTATATGCGAACTTCATTTGAACGTAATGATAAATTATTGAATTCGTAAGTTCGCGGCGCTGTGTACTTGACTATGTTATGATATTTACAATTGTGCTTATTGTAAATATCATTCCAATGAAAATATGCTAGACACACCCTAGTGTTTTATTTATTTATTTATTTATTTATTTATTTATTTATGGACAACCAACAAAGCATACACTAATTTAAACATCGTAATGAAACATAAATGCGGATACATATCATAGTGCTGCCTTACTTACAGGCTGCCACGGCATGCATTAACAAAAAAAAATATGTACCTATATATTTATATAAGCTCGTTTGTGAAATTACAAAGTGAGATTAATTCCATTAAAAAGTCATACAAACGAAATTCATGCATAGTTTGTAATTATAAATTATATTAAAAAAGGAAATTGAAATGATAATTGATAATTATTATAAAATTTAAAATGCTGACACTGTAATTTATATTCACAATGAAAAAATACAATAAATTATAATTATATTAATATATTAAAACTAAATTAAATCAATTAATAAATTACTTCCACATCAACTTGTCGACCAATATTGATTTAAACTTGGGCAAGGAGTAGGATAAATCGATATCCACATCAGGTAGGCGTGACAGGCGACTGTATTGCACTTGCATTCTGTTGATAGAGGAGAGATGCCCTAGATTTGTCTTGGAGGTTTTGGCGTTGAAAGGCTGGTATCTAGACGACCGAGCGAGTTTATATGGCACATTAATATTTATTTGAGAAAGTAAATGAGGGCAGTCAATATGGCTATTATAAATTTTATAAAAGAAGAGATGGTCTAAAATCTGTCGACGACCCTCCAAGGTCATTAATTTAAAATGTTTTAATCGAGTAGCATATGAAGGTAATTCTTTAGCCATGTTGCAATGGTAAGACAGATGCCATAGAAATCTTTTTTGAACAGACTCCAAACGACGTTTATGTATATCGTAATAGGGAGTCCAAACTACACTACAATATTCCAAGCCTGATCTGACCAGAGAGTTAAATATGGATATTTTGCTTGAGGCATGTTTGAATTCCCTACTGTTACGCAACACGAATCCAAGCAGCTTAAAGCCCTTTGAGGCTATGTTATTGACATGAGTGTGAAAACGCAGCCTGTTATCGATATGAATACCGAGATCACGAATGGCATCCCTTTCCTCGATTTTGCGATTGTTAACTACATAATTTTGAAAATGAGGTCCCTTTTTTCTAGAAAAGTGCATATGGTAACACTTGTCAACGTTAAGTAACATCTTGTTATCGAGACACCATTGGGAAAAACGATCAAGGTCATCTTGCAGACTATGCTTATCACAATCATTCTCAATACGTTTTACAATTTTAAGATCATCGGCATATAAATATATATGAGAGTGAAAAAAACAAGATGCTACGTCATTAATAAAAATATTAAAAAAAAGTGGGCCTAGATGAGATCCTTGAGGTACTCCTGACGGAGTCTCGTATGAGTTAGATGTGAAACCATTAACCACCACCTTCGAGGATCGATCAACAAGATAAGACTCACACCACTGCAATAAGTTTCCTGTTATACCATAATAATACAGTTTGCTTTTTATCACACGTTTTTGCTGACATATATATAGACAATATCTTAATATAATTATAATATAATAATATAAATGCTAATGTGAGTTTATTTGTTTTTATGCATATACGTTACAGAAAAGGACATAGGGTACCTTTCATCCAGATAACATAGAAAATTTACATAACCTACATTGACGCGAGTAAAGCCGCGGGAAAGATCTAGTTACGATGTAAAACTCAAACTAAAATAAAATATATTTATTAAATATGGTATCTACCTAATAATAATGATTGTAAGGTAAACTTTAATAATTTAATAAATTATATACTATATCAAAACAGTATAGAACATTGTTCAATAACAAAACATGTACTTATACTGTAGATCTAAGAGATATTTTATTTATAAGTGGTTGGTACTTGTAAACATTACGCTCAATTAGCGCAGGCCGGCCGGGCCGCTCGCAGTAGCACCGCAGCTCGCGTAAAAGTTGTCGAAGCTCAACTTTGTTTGTCAGCCAGTGTGTTTATTGCCTTCGTCCCTCATAAAATGTTATGAATGATACAGTTCAGGGATTAACCGTTTAGTAGCTCCGTTTGGTATCCATTATAACGTTTAGTTGGGTCTTTTTCAGACCTTTTTGTTGAATATTTTTCAGTTATATTTATATGACGGCTGTCACGAGCACTTTTTAAAGAGCAAAACAAACGCTCACATGACTTTTGTTGTGCATTGTGAACTACAGAGTTACAAACGATTTGTTTTTTATTGTTTACATATCATGGTATTTTTTCTTTTAAATCGATGCGTATGCTTTAAGATTCTAAGTTGTGATTGATATTGAAATGTGAAGAATTGTTAGTTCGGATCTTGGTCATATGTTTTTATTTATTAAGTGTTAGGCACTTATTAAGTTATGCTCACGAGTCTTATGACGCAGAGGTATTTGCCCAGTCCGTAAATAAGTTTAACGTACTTTCCATAACATTCAACAATCCAAAGTTACAAGTTGTAAATATATTTTAATGCGGTTGTTGAATATCATGTATATTGTTGTTATTATGTTTATGACATCGCCTTATGCTCAAACCCGTATTTGCTTCTGATTAATGGTACTATGCAAATTTGTGTATAATGCATTTTTTTATGTTCGTGTATAATTTGTATGTTAAGCATAGACTGCTAATATATTTATTATGACACTCTAAAATAGTTTATTTATAAACAAAACATGAATTCTGTGGCGAGCCAATCTAAAACTCGTCTGTGTTAACTCGCATAGTAAGGTGTGCGGGTATAAGGAAGCCTCTTTATTTCTGTGGAGGAAGCTATCGGCACAGTCCGAGAAAATCGATGTCGGCTCCCCTCATAGTTTGCATGGCCATCGTGTCCGGCCGGCCGAAGACTACGCAATACAAAGTCCTCTCTTTAACGTGCAAACTTAACCTACATTTGTAAATGTTTTTATTAAAATATTTACATTATATGATGCTCGGACGTAAAGAGTAGTGCTGGCGACGTGTTTAGAAAAATTAAGGAACCGCGCCCGCCTCCTCCACCCCACCGCGAGCACCCCCTCGCACGTCCACGATGCAAAATTTTCAGTGCCCTGCGCACCGCTCGGCCATTCTGATAACACTAGCTCTTATCCGGGTTTCACTCGCTCTTTACAAACATTTTTATTTTCCCTTATAAGTTTCAAATATGTTTTTAAGTTATTGATATACGCTTGAATTTTGTTAAAACTGCATGGGGTTTGCCACTTATAATTTTATTTATTGCACATCTATATTAGTAAACAAAGTGAAGATGATTTATCTAGCTGGACGGCCTGTCGTTGACACGATTAGTTTAATTACAATTATTCTTATCTACCCACTTAATCTTGCGAAATATCGTATCAAAGCGTGACCTCGAACAACTTACTTTTTATTCTCTTTATCATAATCATTTATATCGTTTTCGGCTATTGACTTCGAATAAGGAAATGACATTTAATTGTCATCTATTACGATTTAATAATAATTAACGAGTATGTACACGTATGTGTAACTATTTGTTTTGTTTCACTGATCGACTGGTCGATAAGAAGGTTGAAATTATTTCGATACCAAGGTGACCTCGGCTGTTGCACTGAATGCATCGAGTTTAAACGATGCAAACAACGTGCTTTTCATTATTGTTTAGAAATTTACGTCCATAATTTTTTTACGTACAACAAAATAAAAGGAGATTTAAAATTTAGAGAATTTCGTCGCAGGGCTCTGTCCGCCCGCATTGTAAGGGTGGGTGCTATCGCTATCCTACTCGGACGCAGCTTCACCGGACATTTCGACCGGGCATTTCAATTTTGAGAAAGAGTAGGACCAGCCCCGTCCCCCGTGCGCCTTGCCCGTCCCCCGCCGCGTCCGTCTCGCTCGCACTAAGGACACACAAAAGGACGAAGGAGCGATAACTTCATCACCGTGCGACGGTCTCGCTCGCACACACGCTACGGTGGGGGACGACGTTGCGAATTGTTATTGAAGTCATGCCCCCGAAGGCGACTTCGGGGAGGCTGTCAGTTGCTAGTAAACGTTCACAGCGTCCGTACCCGGTTGACCCGCGACGCCTTCGCGTCGCACCTACCGCACTACAAACTACCACGCACCGCGCACCGGGCTTACAAACAAGTGCCAAGTTCTTACACCGCTACCGCTTCAGTGATTTAAGTTCATTATACAGACATAACTAATATTATAAGACTCTTACGAGTGACAATAAGTTGAAGGTTTGGTGCACGATGAAACTTTTTGCCGAGTGACGCGTTGAATGGCAAGAGGCTGAGCGGCCAGTTGAGTGTTGTTGATGGACCTAGGGGCGGCGAGAGGGCCGAGCGCGACCGTCCCGCGGGTGCGAGTGTTTACCGGCGCGCACGTGGCCGCGCCGCACGCCCGCGCTCCGTAATGCCGCCAAAAACTTTCTTCGGAAACATTACCGTATAAGTGGAATCGCGAGCGAAGACGCGCCGACCGCGACCATGACTTTAACCTGTAGCGCTTGATTAAGCTCGGACTACATGTACGTCGATACGAGGAGTGCCGTTTTTTTATTATTTTTTTTTCGTTGGAGGAGGCGGTGCTCTCCTTTGGATTGATGATTTAAATGGCTAACAGCAGCACTGTGTCGTCGACCTTACCGTCGAGGGACTATCATTGTAAGGTTTGCGATCTCTACTTGGACACTGTTGATTCGTTAGAAGTACACTTGCAGTATCATAAAGAGAACTTATATGTGAAATGGGGCACGCAAAACTCACAGAATGATACCGATAACAACAACGGTGCAAAAGTGAAGATCGAGACTACGGTGTCAGCGCCAGCTGACTCGAGTGACAACATGATAACCAAACCCAGTCCTGAGTTTCAACAGCGGGCGACGCCAGAGACGTCGTCGCAATTTCCTCACCCCGCAACCCCGCAGAGCTACCACAGCGCACCATCGCCTTACCAAAACCCAGATCAAACCAATTTCTCACCGGGTGCACAGTTTGGTAACAATTATTCACACTCTGGCTTCCAGCAAAATCAACATTCTGAGCAAATCAATTGGGAGCAGACTCAATACAATCAGGAGTACCACAAACCAAACAGGTTTCACCCTTACAACATGCAAGAGCGAGTGTCGCAGGTGTCCTCGTCAAGTCCATTGTACGGACAACCACTGAACCAGCCAACGCCGTCACCTTCACCTAACCAGTGCGACAAGTGTGGTTTCGTATGCGACTCTGCCGTCCAACTTAACGAGCATTGCAACTCAGCTCACGCGGGTGCAAGTTCAGCGCCTACGTCGGCATCAATCCCTTTCCAGCAATACCCTGGCAAGCAATACAACAACGCCGGCTACCAAAATGAAAATACAAAGATTAAAGAAGAACACGAAGAATCTTCAGACATTTTAGATCTAGATTCTCAGAAAGTAGTTTACCAAGGAAATGAGGGTGAACAACCAACTGCATCTTTCGAAGACGCCCCTCCTCAAAGCCGAGAAGTTAACACCCGGACAGTGCCGATGATGCCATGGGAGACGCAGAAATTGTATAGTAATCCTCAACTAAACGGAGATGTCTCACTTTTCAAAGATCAAAAAATGTTTGCGGAACAAAAACCATACCCATCTGAAACAAAGATGTTTCATCCCGAACAAAAGTTTGCCTACACGCAAGATAAATATCTCGGCGTGCATCATGATCAAAAACCTTTTATGCACGTCGATCAGAAAATATATCCAGGCGTACAAATGCCTCCTCTTACTGATTATTCGGGTCCAGTGGCATCATCTAATCCTGATATGAAACCTCCTTATCGGCCATACGATTCGCCGGCGGCGCCGCAGATCACCAGCACACAACCTGCAAATCCTACATCGTCTACACTCCCGACTATCGGAGGTAAAGGGGCAAACTGGAAATCTAATGAAGCAAGAAGACCGAAGACCTATAATTGCACTGCTTGCAATAAGTGGTTTACGAGTTCCGGTCATCTGAAAAGGCATTACAACACAACGCTGCACAAAAATGCAGTAAGGTCATCGGGTCAGCCTGATCCGGCAACCCTCCCGATCTCCAGTCATCATCATCCGAGCCGCGATATGCAAAATCGCGCTCAGCAGCAGTCCGCTGACTCCAACACGCAGAGCCCCGTCCCATCTGAGGACGGTCGCAGCGTCGACGAAGCCGCGCTACAGTCACCCTACGCATCGCAGAACTTCGACCGATCGCATCGGGTGGCCACCATGCAGTCCAAGTCACCGTACACGCATCTTCAACAGGGTAATTTAGATAATAATTTCAGTAATAATCCATTAGCTAATCACCCTTTACAGCACCAGGTTGGTTCGCATCCGCTCAATATAGGTAGTCAACCGCCGGGTATAGGGAATCCAAACGATAGTAATCATCAGTCATCTAAAGGTGTAGTAATATCAACAGCAGGGAATCCCCCAAACGGGGAAGCAGGTCCCTCTGTTTCACAAAATCACCATATGAGGGGCCTGCTATCAGTGTCAACCAGCAATATTTCAACTCCAGTTCTAACTCAGAGTACGCCGGCGCTTACGGCGCACACTCTACCTCCGTTCAGTCATTTGGGTGTCAACCCGTACAGCCCGAGGTCTACGGATCCTTTGGGGCCTTCGGTACCGGACCCCACGCACACCCCTTTATATTTGGGTCAGAATTTTCAGCAGACTATAGCACCGAGTTACCCAAACGGGATGGCCCCCCACGTTATGGATATGGCTATCAACAATCTGCCTATAGCCAATCCGGCTACTTTTGGTGAATCCACATCAGAAGAAGTCGAGGTTATGGAACAAGAAACGTCAAGCGAGCATGCTGGCGGACGCCTGCCAAGCTTCGCGCAGCTCCAAACTCAGAGCTTCAGCGTTTATGTTTCTAACTATATCACACAGCCTAACGTGGGGGGTCAAGTTATTGCTGATGAGTCGACCGCGGGCTACATTATAGTAGACCCGGTCCACTCACCATTACAGTATGGCAATACTGACTTGTGTGGACAAAGTTTAGATTATGATTATGGATATTCACCTAGAAAAGTTAAAGATAGTGTCGTCGGTTATGATCCAGAACAAACCAAATTATATCCGTACGGTTACGCGGTAGAGGGTAAAACAATAAAACGCGAAGAAGATGTGTTACGGACAAGTGCAGGTGAGATTCAGGTATTAAAAATAGAAGACATTATGGACTACGCGAACAAAGAAAATTACGGAGCTCAAATGAGGTCACCGGCGAGTCCAGAGAGTGCAAAGGCTGAGAACGAGAGCCGCGGCTCGCCAGCGGTGTCATCCACCGTGCCGAGCACGCCGCTCGCCGAGAGAAACCAGATGAAAAAGTCGGCTACTACCACAATGCACAAATGCTACGAGTGCGATAAACTATTTAACAAGGGGTGCTATCTCACACAGCACAACAAGACGTTCCACTCTGGTGCCAAACCTTTTAAGTGCAGTAGGTGTGGTAAACGTTTCTCAGATGACGCCTCGTACGAGTGGCATTGCGTTAAGCATTCTGACAATAAGCCGTTCAAATGCAATGAGTGTCCAAAATCGTTCAACCACAAATCTGACCTGCGCCGGCACATGTGTCTGCATTCGGACTGCATGCCGTTTACTTGTGACCATTGCGGCAAAGGTTTTATTAGAAAAGATCACATGGTCAAACATTTTGGCACTCATAAGAAAAAGATCCGTTCATCATCGTCGCCGATCTCGTCAGTCTCTGTGTCGTCGACGTCGTCCACGTCTCCCACTAGTTCGCGCGCGCTCAACATTGCGATAAACTGAACGCTCCGTAACAATGTGTTGCATTCACATATCATTTCATACCGATAGCTGATGATATTTATGTTATTAGACTCAATAGCTAATTAAAAGCCGCCGGAATGTTTACTAAGAGCGCTTTATATCGACGGAGGCGCACGGTCGCTGCGCGAGTTGCGCGACGCCGACGCATACGCTTAGTTCGCAGCTCGTTTTTTGTTGTTCATTCAACCTAACCTTGCGTCCGGCCGGTGCAAGGTGACTTTACATGCCTGGGTGTCTGGGCGCTAAACATATAATTACATGACGTTAGTGTAATTCTACGATATCATTTAGATCGAACCATATCATTTTTACATATTGAAATACGGAAAAATCGTAGAAGTAATTAGGTAAAGTACGTACGTCGATTTATTTGAAAATCATAAGGCACGACGTGCATCGACATATCTTATTTTTATTGTAAAATATTATGAAGTATAGGCTTTTTTTTAGTTTAGACCCAATTCTATGTTTTTTCTATGATTGTTGAAGTTTAAGAATGATATGTGTATTTTGAAAACTATTTAGAGTAATTTTTGTAAATATTGGGACACGATTGCCAGACATTAATTTGTAGAAACTGGAAAATACAAATCGTACGCCAGAGATGAAGTGACATTGCTTTAAATATACGATGGGTACAAATTGAAATTCAAACGGTATAAATGAAAATTGCCAAAATATAGATTTAACTTTGGCAAGATTTTTAAGAATACTAGATTGATGGGTGTAGTGTAAGAGGGCAGCCGGGGGGCTGCCGGCGCGCGCGCTCCGCCCGCGCCCGCGCTCGGTGCGGCGCACGCGCCGCCTGCCGCTACGTAGCTACTTAGCGTTTTTGTTCTAGATGTAATATCTTCTATTGATCATAATTATTATTACACGTATTGATATTTTCCCGGTGCTTCCTATTATTATTTTGTCTGTTGACATTTGTTTTAATATTGTAAGCTAGTTGACTTCTTTGTTTAAAATCTGAATTTTTCGTAAATTGATTAACACTAATTTATGTCCAATTAAGTTACCAATGTGTTATTTGAACGAATTTAGTTTATACATTCCTGTTTCGTTAGTGGTAGGAAAGTAGTCTTCCTAAACGTTGCCAAATTGATTCCGCCAACTGTCTGTTGCGAAACGATTTTAGTTTTTAATGATTTATAGCTTAATGATAATGAAATTCTCTAGCAATAATTTAAAATAATAATGTAAATGTTTTTTGTATAGTATATAAATTAAAATGATCACGATTATTGATTTATGTACTGAGCAAGTTATAAGAGAATCATGAGTTCTTTGTATATAAAATGTGAGAAATGGTTTACTGAAATAACTATGAACATATCAAGGCCGCGATGCGCGAGCGCAGGCGTGTCAGAATATTCACTTCTTAACATATTATGTACTTACGTATGTATAAGCGCGGCTAGATCGCGGCCAGCTTTCGACTTGGGTCCTAGTTCGTGGATATATATCATAGAGTGTATCAGTAGTTTCGTCATATCATAACCCGCAGAGATATCTTGACACGCCGTGCGACCGCGTACATATCATCGGTTTGAACTCAAATTCTACTGCCGAATATTCATTTATCATGAAATAAAAATGTGCAATATGAACATTATATCGACTTAATTTTTGATAATGTTTGTATTTGAATGTTGATTATATTGCAGAAATATTTTTATACACATAGAATTACACTAAACAACGTTGATCTACCTCAGCGCGCACATATACATACATGTATAATTGCAATCCGAGAATGTATTGTACAGTTAAGTAATATGTATTGTTTTAATACATTATAGTAAGCAATAAATGTGAAACAGTTCGGACAGATATGGCCTACCTCTTAAAAGTAAATTAACTTTATATGAAATATAAGAGTTGCGCGACTATCGCGCGACACCTGACATAATCATAATGCCTGCGTGTGTTTCACACTACTTGCCATTTTACAAACGTGAAACGCGACCAGGCTGTATTCGTACAATATCAATATTTACAATATTTCTGATAAATTATATGAGCTGTTTGTGAAGAATACTACTTACATTAAGGTGTTATATTGTTGATAATATTGTATGACAGTAAAGTTTTTTTTCTATAGCAATAACGTGTGACACAATATACGAAACTTAACTACCTCAAGTAACGAGTAATAGGGTTAGTGTCGGAGGGCGCGCTGGGCAGCGCGCGTGTCGGCCCACTATGTACGCGATATACCTCAACTTGCCTTCCATGTTTACGTTTACGTTTAGAGAGATACGTTATACACGTTTATACACCGCTCGCGCGCCGCACCGCCCCTCCCCTTCAAATACATAGTATATATATTATACATACTTTAGAAGGAATGTTTGTCTCCCCTCATACAGTTTAAAGCACACACTAGTAGTATCAGTTAGACATTAACTAATGTAAATATATAATAACGATAAATTTGTTATTTAACATATTCTATTATCGTACTCATCGATAGACTTATTTTGAAATAAGTTTAACGTAGCGATTTCAAGTTTATAACAATAGTATTAAGGACGATAAAGTTTAAGATTTTTGTGATGATTATATTTGTGTATATTGTATTAATTTAATAATCAGTTACCAGATGATTTCTGTTGCATTGAGTTGAGTAAAATCGGAAGAGTTAAATACGATAAGATGTTGTTTTCTTTATATCTTGTTCCCTCGTCCAGTCGAGTCGGTATATCTGCAGTGTAAGGTATTGCATGCATTCTATTTTTATTATTGACATTTGTTAGCGTAGCGACAAAATTGAACATCAGTAGGCGACGTTAGGGTGGAAGCAAACGGTATACAATTATACAAAGTTCGTAATTTATAACGTTGCGATCACTCGATATTTCCTCAAACTGTTTCCACGCAACGTTGTCTAGCCCATAGAATAAGTCTTGATTATAGATATATGTAGTGTAAGGCGACAGATCTGTCACACCGCTACGGCGAAGGCTCTGCTCTGCGTTGATCCGTTCTCGTTTGCGGTCAGTTTGGAAAGTTCACGTCCCGCACTTTACGAGTACACATCGACAGATATCCGATCTCATTATAGCACGTTTAGTTTATGGTGCGTGGTGAGCGAGCGAGAACGAATCACACACACTCTGATGCGAAATAATTGTATGTATACAGCCAAGCGATTGCACATTTATATGTATTTGTGATCACTTCCCAGTGTCTCGACGGGAACATAGGTATGTACTGTTAAAGCTGGTAAGGACTGCATTGTCTCCATACGTCGCTGTAGCAGTAGTTTTGTTTCAGATCTGTGAGTTAATATAAATTTAATGTGAAAATATTGTTGTTTCATTTCCCTGACACCTCTGCATATTGCGAAATCTTTGCTGAGCATTTAATTTCTTTTTCAGATTAACTAAGGTGCCAATATACATGATATTATATTACCTATAAGTTTTGTTTATTTAAATATTTTTTGTGATTTATAGCTTATAAAGTAACTACTGGGAAATTTTGCCATAGAAGTCGAATAAAGGTTTGTTATTAACATTTATTACACGTTGTATTGGCAACTTTGTTAGCTGATAACTTTATTTTAAATTATTTTTAACGTCGTTCTCCATGATGGGTCAGTCTATTATTATTTGCTCATCAAATTACTTTTAATTACACTTTTATTAATCTTTGTCATTATATGTTACATTTTATAGTAAATATTCATAGAATGGCCCACATATAAGTCATTCTAAGCACACACAATCAATAAAAACAGTAATATGGTATATTTCAATACTTTGGGTAAATTTATACATATTCATTATCGTACAAATTTTCATTCATAAGGCGTAAAAAATAACATTAAATACGCGTCCCTTAGTACGTAATCTGTTATATATTTCAATTATCATCATTAACACGTTAACTTTGAAAGTATTAAAATTATACCAATAAAGGTAAAGCATAATACAGCAGCAACGTATAACAGTGGTAATATTTAAAGTTCTTGACAAATATAAAAGCATAAATTGATTTATTTGTGTAAAGACAGACTATCGTGTACTCACTTATTCTTTACTGTTGTTGACTGTTTTAATCAAATTTCAATGACAAACATTACACAACACAGGAACTATCTATTCAGGCTGAGTTTTAATTCGTGTCCTTTATGCCATGACAAGACGATTAATATTTAACACTAATATTTGCACTTGAAACATATTGTAAGAAAGCCACTATAATAATGAAAATTGTGACATCAAAATTTAATTTTTCGTTCCAAATTTTATTATAAGCTATGTTTCGTCTTGTAGTAGATGTACATGGCAAAGGGCTGGATTAAAATGCATTCTAGATAGTATCAATTTCTTAGTAGTGGCGATGTTCGAAGCTGCCCAAAGACGAAATGGAGGACGCAGTGTATCTACAAAATAAGTAAAATTTCATGTAAGTATGGGGCGGTAAAAAATCTTGAGTATATCGTAAGTATTTATTTTCTGGGTTTGTTCCGTATTCGCCCCTATATTACGTCCCACATTCTAAAATGTTACTCATTCGCCCCTCTTTTCCAATTATTCCTTTTTCGTCCTACATTTTAGGGCATATGGTTAGCAAAAGAAAACATGTTTACAAACTATTTTAAGTCTTTTCAATGTCGAGCTCATGATGTCATGCAATCATAAGCCCAAAGTTTCGCCGAGAGATCAAGGAGGTAGTTTAAAATATTTTTCGGCTGATGGTACATCATAATATACTAAACAAAAAAACCCGGTCCAAAAAAGGAACATAATTCGGGACGAAATAGGAAGTACGTTAAGAAATTAATATTTATCTAAATTTCGGGACATATGAGGAACAATTTTTGAGGCGAATGCGTATTTTTACATTCGTGACGAAACATGAGGGGCGAATACGGAATAAATATTTTCTGAAACATAATAATGATAGTTAGCTTCTACCGATACAAATAAAAAGAAAGGTCTAAATAGAAATGATAATCGTACTAATGTTTGATCGTAATTGCCGCCTGGCCTCGCGGAATAGACGTATTTATAGTTTTATGTGGAAAACAGATAGACAGATCTGTAAGCATTAAATCTAGTAACTAAAAAGAGTTTTGTTTGAAATTCACATAAATATTTTAAGCTGACGGTCTTATTCATAAAATAATCTTACCTAGAACTTAATTCCTTGGGTAGTAAAAATACTCAGTAAGTTTAATAAACGTATTGTTAAAAAAGACACAAATCACTCGAGATTTTGTAATTCTTTTGTCTATAATATCGGTATTAGGCAAGTTAGCATTTATTTCATTATATATTCATGAGAAAATACATTCAGTTTTTTTTTTTATTCTACTAAGGTGGCAAACAATCATACGGCCCACCTGATGGTAAGTAGTCACCATAGCCTATGGACGCCTGCAATACCAGAGGCATCACTTGCGCGTTGCCGACCCTTTAGGAAAAAAAGGAAATGGGAAGGAGAAGGAGCGTGAAGGTGGAAAGAGGATGAATGGGCCTCCGGCACTCTCACTCACTATACGAAACACAACAGTAGGAGCACTGCTATTTCACATTGATATTTTGTGAGAGGGTAGTACTTCCCCGGTCGAGCCGACCCATTCATGCTAAAATCAGCGAGGCTCTACTGCTCACATAAATTACATTATTAAGCCTCTTGTAAGTTAAATGAATATGACCTTGACTCACTTGTTTTTTTATATCTTTTGACCGCTACGGTCGGGTACAGCCGACAAACGAAAATTTGCCCATCACGCCACCGTCGGTATACGCCGACCAATAATAACATGTTTTTAAGAACAATATTAAGATTTTGTGTTTCTTTTGCCTGTTATTTAAAACTACATTAATTATCGCCTGGCGTAGGGATTAAAAGGCTGCTTCCGCACTACGTATTATTCCTTTGCTGCTGACTTTACAAACATTCAAACTACGGACACAAAGAACACCCAGACTCGGGACAACTATTTGTGATCAACTGATCACGTGTTCACATAATTTTTTGTCCAGCGTCGGACCTCAACCTACAAAACTTGACTACAGCCACTACGCCATCCGATGATTAAATCCAAGCATTGAGGACAATCTATTAACCTTAAACTGTGACAGCATCAAATATTTCATACCTACATAACTGCATCGCCTACGTGGCTAACACTGCAGAAAATGCAAGTAATTTTCTGACTCAAATGAGTGTTGACAGTAAAAACACATCTTACTTCTAAATTGTCTAGTAATTCAAGTAAATAGCGAAACAAAATTAAAATTAACCATGTAATAAATAAAACATGTCCTTTTATTTTTGCACTATGTCAAGAACTTACAACACGTAAGAATTAATTAATTGAAGGATATTCAAACACTTACAAGATAAAATCCAAAATCCTAAAGTCGCCCAAAGGCACAGACAACGTGATATGGAAAATTTCGCATTTTTATTTTATTGTGTGGCTGGAGTTTTCTTTAATATTACGGATACTTGTTGTGTATAAGAAACACAGATCCTAATCGTAATTATTTGTATAGAATAATTTGGGTTAGATTTAGTCTAATTTTGGTAGGGCCGGATACATGGCGCATAGATACAATTACATAAATGACGTCGTAGGCGAACTGAAGTCCAAGTGAAACTAACAAACTAAGAACTTAATCACAAGAACTAAGAAATAAATAGCCATATTTAAATAATGAACAATAAAAAATAATTACTTATAAATAATATGACTTAGTTATAACTTATAATAAGTTTAATAATACGAGTATATAATTAAAAAATGCGGTGGGTACCAAAGTGTTTACTAAAATATAAATATTTAACGTCATGCATTTCTCATAAATATTTAATTCATAACTGACACATAGATTGCTCCTTTTACTACGACTACAAAAGGACATTTATTTTTATAAAGTTTACGTTACTTATTTATATATAACTATAGATGTCTAATATATATTTTTATTATTATAATAAATATATTTGCTGAACATATAGTATTTGACGAAAAGTAACATAAGTTGATCTACTTACCTAAGTTCCAAGGGCGGCGTCGATCGCTCGAACAAAAGAGTTCAACGAGTATACCCTTGCGTGTGCATATACATATATATGTATCTTCACGATAAACAAATTCTTATATCACCATTTAATTATTTAAAACATATAAATAATAATAAAATAGCAAGTAAAGTTATATTTAGAAATAATTACCACTGATGTGTTTTCGTAGATTGCCGCGTGTGTTTATGCATTTAATTGCTTAAATATTGTTCATCTAAACTTGATTTTTATGTGTCTTGAGTAGACCAAGGCTTTGTCTTAAAACCTTAAATATCGATATAGACACAAAACCACATAATAATCAAATCGTTTAGCACATGAATTGAACGATACATGAAATAGTCAGTCGGCTGACGATTATATTTAAGTTCTAATCAACCAATCATGGCAGTTGAAAGAAATTTACTATTTGGACAACACAGATATAAGACATCTACCGGCTTCGGGAGTAGGTATAGGTCCTGCTCAAGTTTACACACGAACAACAATTTACTGTTAATATTAGAATATGGCGTAGTTTAATAAATAAAAGCTTATATTATATATCAATATTTGCCATGTGTGTGATTAGACACAGAGAGAGAGTGATTTGACTGCACAGATCGTGCTAAAGATTTAGCGTTGCTCATTACAACTAGTAAGAATTTATCTAATGGATAACCCAATACCACTTTGTGCATCACGAGAATTGAAACTTATCCCTCATTATATACTGCATTTATAATCTTAAGTGCTTAACTGATGTATATATCATAATTATATATATAAACTGAGTCATCAGCCAAAACGGTTTGACCGTGTGACTTTGCCGAAATCAAATGTTCTTTATCATGAATCAGAGGAATTCTTTAATCAGTACCTACTATCAACTATACTCGCCAAACTGGATCCCATACATTTATACTATGTATAACTTTATTAGGGATTGCATTAGAAATTAAATTAGATTCCGACTGCACGGATATATGCGCCAAGTTATGGTGGTCTGATCCCCATACAGGACAAACATTTCTGTGATCTACAAATAGTTTTTCCGAGTCTTGGTGATCTTTGTGTCCGTTATTTGTAAAGTCCAACGTAACACAGAATGTATAATAAGTGCGCGAATTATCGTTTATAATAAAAAATAATTATAAAAGATGCTTCTTGATAAATACATTCTGTACTTACTGTAAGAAAATTTGGGAGTCAATAAACTTAACAATGGCCAAATATTATACATTTATTTTGTTTAAGGTGCCATTTTAGTTGCCGCTCGCTATACGTAGATATAATATAACGAGGGGCAATCAACAATTAAGACACGTAACGTACTAACTTACTGCCGCGGTTGGACCCACGTTTATGATTTCTACTCCGTTTCCGTAGCTCAAAGCGTGATGTTATATAGCTTGTAACCTCCCTTAAGAATTGGGCTTTAATCTGACAGTTAGATCCAGAGTTTAGTGCATTCAATCATAAAACAATCAAAATTTACAACTATACTAGATATATTAGTATAAATGTGTAAGTACCTATATCGATCCCTCGCTGCCTAGATAGGCAGCGAGGGATCGATATAGGTAGATGCTTATGTAAGTAAAATGTGGTTCAACTCCGCATATTTAAGATGCATTTTTTAGAATATTTTGAAGAGCCAATCTTACCACAAGTAATGAAATATAGATCTTATCTCCTCAGATGAAGGTATACATTTCTTTAAAATACCAGCATTGCTTTGCTATGATGCGACGCACGTCATTGCATCTGCTTGGTGAGAATATCTCACGTAAAAAGTTGTTGTTTCATTTTCGCGGAGATTGTTATTGACTATTGCAATATGAACTCTAGCGCTACAGCTAAAAGTATATATTGCTTTGATGAGCTCCCACGCTGCCGAAGAAACACCACGCTGCGGTGCTGTTGACGGCGTATGGAGTTGATTGTTTAAATGTTTGAAAAACATAGGAAGTAGATTTTTTTATTGTAGTAGTTAATTTGCTACCAGAGGTTTCAAGCTATTCGTAAATTTCTGGATTGTTATCATAGTTTGACTAGCTACCAGGATATTCGTACCTTCGTCTTAAATGTCTTAAGCATTCCTGACAGCTGGGATCAATGTCTTTACTTCTTTATTGCCGGATGCCGAGCTAGTATTTGATTACAATAAATACTGATATTCTTTAGTAGACCCAGGCATCGAACGCTATGGTATAGGTGAACAGCTACGCAGCCGCTTCTACTATTATGCTACTAGTGCAACGACTGCCTCGTTGCTCTAGAAGCATATGAGTGAATCTACAGGTTATAAACAGTAAATATACGAGTACATTACTTGTTACCTACATGGGACGAAGTTGTACACAAATAAGAGTTGAAGTGAAAAAGTTTATTAAAGACTACAGAATGTTTGAAGAACATTTCGGAACTAAGAATAAATACGATACATTTTAATATATAATTTACTATTTGCTTATTACAAGTAAAAACAAATCAAATCATAATTATTTTTAAATGTTTCTAATATCATTAAAATAATTACTTATTTTGTACTAAAATATAAAAGTATATCTTCAATTTAATCACGATCCCATGACTAGTAATTATTTCTGGTATTAGTTGCAATCACAAAAAAACAAAGAGCTTAACAGAAAATGACAGATAGCAGTGAATCTTAATCCTTCTGAGTAAAAGTTGATTCATTTTCTGAGAAAATATTGGTGGGTATTTCGGCATGTCACAATGCAGCATCCGTATTGTATACTGCAAGGCACGTCACCAGAGGCCAGACTATATTTTTTTTAAAGCAATGTTATTGCACGTGCGCGAATGGGCAGCGCGTTTTGTTTTGAGAGTATAGCTTTGTCTCATGCGCGCGCATGCAATGGCTTATGTTTATAAAACCTCAGTGCATGTATTAAAATAAAAGTGTGCTCAAGTGTCTTGAGTGCGAGAGAATTTTTGCCCTGTTTATAAATTTTTTGTACCAAAATCGTTAACAATAGGAAACACACGATACCCACTTACGTGGCCCGTGACGCCACGGTAATGTTATCTAACAGTATTCTATCTTCATACAAACGGTTGGAACGTGAGTCATACCTACGCGCCTCGAGGCCGCACAGTGGGTCGAAACTGCTATATGAGGGACATAGGACTAGTTTTTAGAAAATCCATTTTAAAATATATCTTTCGAAAGATCTCGTCATTACGATGAATTATTGTCAATATACGTTTTTCTCTAAAATTGATTTTAAAATTATTATTATTCCTTAATTATTATAAGTATTTTAATGTAACACAATTATGTTATCTATGAAATAATTGATAAAAATACTTTTTACTTCCTTCTTTTTTCATTTTACCGACCCTCATAACTATTGAACGGGCAACTATGGGCGCGTGTTGATTGTGTAGCATATTAGCCAACAAGCCAAAAAATAAAACTAAAGTAGTTATAAAGCAAGATCTGTCAGGATTTGGCTAAATTTTAGCTGTTTTTGTTTCATTTAATACAATGAAAAAGAGAAAAGAAAAACCGGTCAATCAATTAGTTTTAGAGAAAAACGTATAATGACAATAATTTACGGTAATGACGAAATCTTTCGATAGATAAATTATAGCAGATTCGATCCACTCTGGGCCGGTATGCACTCGTCTTGCGCCGCAGCGATGAACGATGATGATGATGATGGCGTGGTGTGATGGTTTTGTAAGCAGTAAGCGTGCGACTTGTTAATATTTGATTAAAATAAGTACAAGTACTTACATAATAATTATGGCAAAGTACAATTGTAAACAAAAGTATTTTAATTAAAGTTTTTATCTGAATGCGGAATTTTTTATACTATTAAATTTAACAATAAAGTTTTTCGTACGTCTCAGTCGAGGGGCAAATATATTCAGTCTCAAATATTTAAGGTTGTTTTTTTATTAAATCTACTAATCAAAAAGCATAACATTATTTTTATTTAACATTTCCTATTTCATTCACAACAAATTAAATTAAATTTTCTTAATAAAAAATATTATATTTACAATCACTAAACTACATAGAAAGAAACTCAAGTAGGTAAATGAAATTAAAATATTGTAGGTACTCGCGTACTCGCGGACCGCGCGGCTGTAGGTAGTTATTTCAAGGACAGAGCCGTAGAATACTGTTAGATATCATTACCGTGGTGACGCGGTGAACGTATTACTAATCGTCCTAGTAGTCTTTATAAAAGAATAATATCAGCCCGGTTCTCTGTCACAGTTTGAACTCATCTCAAAAGTTATTCTACTTTTCTTATCTTTATTCTACCTTTCTGGCCTAATATAGTAGACTTCACACTTCTTCGAGAACATTATAGAGAACACGTGGACATACAGGTTTCATCATGATGTTATCCTTTACCGTTCAAACAAACAATATTTAATACAGGGATCGAACTAGAGCATACATTTATGGATATAGAATTATTGAAAAGTGGATCTTGTTCTACCACCGTTACTGATCATCAAATGACACCGAAAGTTTAACCTGTCGATTGTTGAAATGCCAGATATAATTAAAAACCTAATGTGTCTGTCTGCCGGTGCGTCACGGCTGTTGCGACTCAATAGGTTAAATACTAAAATAAAAAAGAACAAGCACAACACAAAAACAAGGTATCAAATGAAAGGAATCATTGGTACAAACGGCGTGATTGAACCGTGTTAAATTTTAACAAGCCTCATTTATGTCAAGTGCACACTTATGACATGACAATCGAAGTGGCAAAGTCCACAGTAGTATATAAACTTCTACTAAGTACAGGGACTTGGTCGTCATAATTATTAAGCTTGAGTTTCAGTTCAGTCTTATCACAACTAATAGTATAAATGCGAATAGGAGTTTGTTTGTAACGCTTTCCCGTAACTATTCGACTGATCATCATGAAATTTTGCATACACGTTGTCCTCAGAAAATGTATAGAAAAAGCTTTTTCATCCAGACATAAGTTCTAGGCCTTAACGAAGGTGCAGGCCAAAGCTGCAGCAGTTTATAATCATCGTAATACAGGGTGATTTTGAAATCGTGTAATTCCTTTTAACCACGCATTCTACTGGTGATATAGAATAACCCTGACCATATTTTTATTTAATTAGAATTATTTTTTTTGAAATATTATTGTTTCGTTTTTTTCGTGAAATGGTGTCAGATAGTCATATGTTAACCAACCGAGACAATTTTAATTTTTTACTAATTAAAATAAAAAAACATATTAATAATTAATGTCGTAAATAATAACGGGCGGTCCTTTTTATTGCCCCTTATTATTTACGACATCAGTTATTGTTATGTTATTATTTTTAAATTAGTAAAATATTAAGATTGTGTCAGGTGGTTAAAATATGACTATTTGAAATCATTTCATGAAAAAAATCTGTACTCTAATTTTGCCGAAACCATTATTCTAATTAAGAAAAAATATGGTCAGGGTTATTCTATATCACCAGTAGAATGCGTGGTTAAAAGGAATGACACGATTTCAAAATCATCCTGTATATTGTCTGCCTCTTTATTCTAGTGACTTGTGTATCATAAGAGAATTTTACAGTAGCAGCCTGAACTTCGGCAGTTGATGGTATTATGTTTTTGCACGAAATCACGCTAAACCGCGTGTCTTGTACCTAATCTCTTACCAGTCATGTCGTATCGCCGTCTCATCGGACTATGTGCGTGTTGGAATAGTGATTCTTATGTTTGTATTTATATTGTATTTGTATGTCTTAATGGCACAACATAGTGGACTATTTAGTTATTTAAGACCATCAATAATTGGTTTTACCTATATTTAACAAATAAATAATTCCGATTCTGATTCTATATGCTCACATGGTTGGATACGCCACGCACATGGCAAGCCTCAGTTAAATTTAGTCGCTGTGACCGAAATTCCGTCTGCACACATACTTACACACTTGTTGTTAAGTTGATCATCTATGCACCTACAGTTTTATTGCTTCTATAATAACAATATTATAGTGATCAAGATAGACGTATGTCTAGCTAGTTACATCCTATATACTTATACATATAGCATGTAACTCTTATTTGTTGTATGTATGTACTTACCCTTGATTTTGTAGTCTTGCAACGATATTAGGAGGCACTTTTTGACGTCACATCTAAACATCGGATTCTACTCATGTAGTAGTCATTACAATAACTATGCTAGAAAAATAGCGGTTCGGTTCTTAAACTTGATAACTTGCAGCATAGTCAGGAGGCACTTGAGGTGTCTATAGGTCGGGCGATGCTTAGGTACTGATGTTAACTTATTAGACGCCGCGATGGTTACTGCTGTGCAAGATGAGTGCTTTGCATATTCCTAGGCTAAACAAGCATACGGCCCACTGGATGGTAAGTAGTTACCGTTTGGAATAACGATAAATTATTAAAGACGGGAAGAGACACAAGGAACCGGGGTCATAGCTATATGAGCTCCTGGAAGTCTTACTCACTGGGCGAAACGCAACAATGGTGCTACTACTATTACTTCGGTTTTCTGTAAGAGAGTGCCGGTCCATGTGTAACGTAACCGTCAATAGCGGCTTCATCGAAAAAAGGGGTAAGGCTGCCACAATTTTAAGGCAGAGAAATGTAATACAATACAATTAAACAAAATTCAAGTGTTTGTTGAAGTGTCATTTAGTAAAAAGCTCTTATTTGGACATATACTGGGCATATGAAAGTATATAGACCGTATGTAACTTATATAAAATAATCAATTTTAAAATTTTGTCTGTCTGTTTGCAATCTCTGAAACGGCTGGACCGATTTTGATAGGACTTTCACTGGTAGGAATTTCACTGGAGTAACTTAGGCTACATTTATTTTAGGAAAAATTGGGTATCGGCGAAATATAAAACAAAAATTTTTGTTGATGTCCACGCGGATGAAGTCGTGGGTATAAGTCTAAAATCATTAATTTACCTAGAAACCTATATTAGTAAAAAAGAAATTGTCGCTAGGTTATGATATGAGTCAGTTATTTCTAAACATTCACTCCCTGTTTCTGTTGAGGCTAATAAACGACGTGTCAAAAGCAAACTTATGTTAAGTGATTTCATTGGCTGTAATTCGGTCAGCCAATCACAGCAGTTGATATGACTTCAACATTGTGCCTATTTGTTGTTCTTGTCTTGATCTACCTTTCAGATATCGGGGTCAATACTTGAATAAAATTATTGGATATCGCTTGACTGTCAAATCAGGTCATCGTTTAAAAATATATGTTTTAAAAAGGTAAGAACCACTTACAAAAATTGTTAAATACTTAGCTTTGTTTACCAGCATGTTTGGGAGCTTTAAATACGTTCTGATGGCGTATCTGAAAAAATATTGGACTGCTCTGATTCTGGCAAATAGTATGTTCGGCTCAAGAGTGGCAAAAATATATGGGTCAATAACATCATAATTTAGTGATCAATATCACTAATAAGGATAGCACAGAAAAATAAATTATATATATATTCTTTTATTTAAATGATTTGTGCCGCACTTGAATTTAAAACAACGGACTCAAAAATGACCAGTTTTCGGCGGAAATATTTCAGAACCGGTAAATTTTTTGTCCCGTGTGTTGATTGAACCCACAATACTCGGCGCAATAGTCGCAGCGAGGTGACGACTTAAACCACTAAGCCATCCAGCAGTTGAAATATTACTTTAGTATAAAACTGCAGATAGCCCAACGATCTTACGTATTAAAAGTTATTCGTATAGAATACCGTCGGTGCATATTGTTTGAAAGGGAACGCATGGTGAGCAATGCGGCGCGATGACCTACACCGGTTTCGCTTTCGTTCGAAGGTCACCACTGAATCAGAGCCGGGTAGTAAAGCGTTTCTCGATATACTTTAACTCTGATTATATCGATAGCTTCGCGATACTTTTTTTTGGTGTAGCATGTCGCTGTTTAATCAGTAGTGTTCTATGTTTATGTGTTGTACACTATTAACTGTTGACAAAAAGTGCAGTCGTGTGAGTATTCGTCTGCCACCATTGAATTAAAGCCGGGTAGGGCCGCATCGCTTGACATACTTTAACTCCCATTATATCAATAGATACGCGATACGTTTTTTTTGGTGTATCATGTAGCTGTTTAATCAGAGGTGTTCTATGTCTATTCGTGTTCATATATCTAACAGTTGACAAACGGTGTATTGGTTTGAATATTCGTCTGTCAGTGAACAAAGTGTCAGGTTAAATAATAACGAGTAATAAAATAGTTGCTCCGAGACTTTGTTTTTTTTTGTTCTCCATAACACAAGAGTTATTAAACTTAATCAGATCTAACAACTACGATAAGCTGGTATCACGGCCACTGCTGCTGCAACGCTGCAACCTTCGAACTAGTTGCTATAATTATGTTACTTCAAAGGAAAGTTCAAATTAAATTAAATTAACTGCAGATATGGCGAACATATAGTACCTATATGTAGTTGCTTTCTATTGTTTATTAAGCAAACAGACACTAAAGTAACTTGTAATTAAAAGAAATATCCAACTATCGACAATCACAAACCGTGCGCCGGCACATCCCTAGCCGCCAATAATGTCGAGATTCGTTTCTGTAATAACAACATTATTTAATTGAGCATATGTTGGTGACAAACTCGCTGTACATGTTTGTTGAGTCATATTGCTTTTCTTATGTATCTACGGCTTACATTAAGACTAACGGGATTAAGTTAGCGGACGAGGTTTTTGATTAGATCATATATTATTGCCTGATTGGTTCTTACACAAAGATTTGACTGCACGGATGACGTCGTGGCTAAGTGGTCGCCTCGCCACTGCCACCGCGCCGAGTGTTGTGGGTTCGATACCCACTCGAAACAAAAATTTGTTTGATCCACGAATAGTTGTTCCGATTCTGCGTGTTCTTTATGTCCGTTGTTTATATGTTTATAAAGAACCTGCGACAGAGGGTTTATAACTAGTGCGGGAAACATCAAGTATTAAAAACTTGGCAATAAAAATAACATAAACTTTTTTACTTTTATATGGCTACCAGTATAGATATCAATACGAAATGATTAGCACCAAATTATAATTTTTTTTGGTACTTAAATTTTGCATCTTATAGTTACTTAGAGTTTATAAAAAACAAACAGTTCTACGACAGTACAATTTTCCTTAAAATAATAAAAATACTGCTTTAGTGTCAAGCAGTTTTGGAGGATTACCTCCAAAACTGCTTGACACTAAAGCAGTATTTACTATTAAGTTTACAGCCAAAACAGCCAAAAACAGCAATCACACATGATTTATCATAAGTTGCCATTCGATCCGAAAATGTACTGCATTTTATTATTATTCCTTTATATTTACAACGTTTGTCTGCAAAGCCGTAGATAACGGATAAGTAAGTAAGCTGTAGTGACCTATAACTACTTCTGAGTTTAGATCTCATCAAGTATAATTTCACGATCAAAACTGTCGATGAGTATTTCCTAACTGGAACCAAAACCAACACGTGAAGTGCCGTACGCAAAACCCCAAAATACCACGTCCTATATAAAGAGCACGATACTCACATACAATACTTAAAATTTAGGTACAAAACTTCGTTTCAACACATATAAATCCGAGAAGAAGATAAAACGCAATAATTTCCGAATGTAACAAGAATAATAAAAACGTTTATTTCACTTTTAATCTCTTACGAATACCTACATTAGTTTTTTGTAGGTACATCACTTTTGCTTTTTGTTGTTAAGAGGTAAGAGACCTCGTGAATCATTATATGTTTAAATAAAAATAGTAACGTTTCAAGTTGAGTTTAGTGAAATAAACAGTGGCCGTGTGAGTCATTCTTATGTTTGGTGTGTAAGGTACAGTGGCTAGTGTAGTCACTTCCAAGTGGCAAGTATCGTGATTCGATTCGATACCAGGCACGTGGTGCGATCGAACGTGTTACGTTCGTGTATTATGTGACCATTTGGGCCACTGCGCCGGTGGTGGAAATCTGTTGTTTATAAGTAAATAAAGTAGTAAGCAACATTTTTGACTTTAGTGATTCACTCTTTACTTATTAAGTCGCAGCGATATACCGGCGACCAGACAATAGTTTTTGAGAATGTTACAACAATTAACAAGAGAACTCTAGCAATAGTTACTATCGAACTACGGTATCTAACCTATAACATGTCTATTCTAAAGACTTTTGTAATTTTGTCGACTTACTAATAAAAATAATATTGATTTACTACTAATGACGACTTTATCTGATTAACCCAATAACAATTTACTGATACGTTGTACCAAAATGATATCTGATGAGCGAAACTTAGCTTACTGATGTACCAATTTATACTATATATCTCTAGCTACACTTTCATTTAAAACACGACCCGTTCGCTAGGAATATTTCTGGTATTATAAGGCACATTACAACGAGTTTATTAGGAATTAGGTTCCTGTATCACGGGGGTCTTTACATACATTCAACCACGGACGCAAAGATTCAGACTCAGATCAACCATATGTGGTTTACACAAATTTTTGTCGACTTATTGGTCATTTCGACGAATCTATTAGCACGACATTTGCAAAAGGACATTTTAAGATATATATTTTTGGATGTCGATACGCACACCTTTTTTCCAGATCGTTGCGTTTTGCACTCAAATTATATCAATGTGTGCCAATAATAATAAATAATAATACAAAAAATGTATTATTGTGAAAGTTTCGTTTTCAACATTCGTACTAACAGATTAGTGCGGAACGACCAATAAGCCTTTTTGTCATGTGAGTGCTTCGCTTGTGATTACCTAAATTACTACGCCATTCGTGAATTCAAATAACATATTGATATCGTAACCACACATTAATATAAATCCTAAAGTATATTGTCCGTTTGGCAAAATAAATGATTAAAATTGGCTTGTGCGATTTGCCGAAGGCGTTAAAACGCCATTAAGGTATTAGCAGATCAACATACGCTAAATTATGCTTTGATGAACTCACATACGTGACGCTATCTACCAGTTTATAATCATCGGCGTCAATGATTTTAATTATAATATTATCCATTTGATATTGTAATTTGCTTTATTAGTACATAATATTTGCAGGTACCCAGTTCCCGTACTGGGAATAAATCCTGTGTCGCTGGGGACTTTACAAACATTCAGAAAAAGGACACAAAGATCACCCAGATTCGTTTCGACCATTAGAGGATCACACAAATTTTTGTCCCGTGTGGGATTCGAACCCACAACACTCAGCATAATGGCAGCGGCGAGGCGACCACTTAACCACACAAAATATACAAAGGTATATAATATATGGCTGGTTTAGGCAGTGTCGTTAAATTCTCATAACAACTCAACTAGTAACGTACCCAGGGTAGCAGGATCGCTCGATCGAATTTAAATAGCAAAGCTAATTCTTGGGTCCAAGACAAGATGATCTGGTCATGCTATTTACTCTTTAAAATATTTCTGTTATACATACGTAGTTTTGTATATAACACATATATTTCGTCAACTATGTTTTTAGGTTACATTTAAGAGGCAAGCGAGCCTCAAGCTGTCTACGGGATTGTTTTCAAATTCCGTACGATGAAGTTCTTACGTAAAACCTGATAATATTTTGCCTATTAGGGCAACGAAACCAAGACTTCAAGCACAACACGCGCATTCACTATCGCTGCGTCATCGTTACTTTCCTCGTTGGTTAGCTGGTGCAACCGTGAGTGTGATTGCCCAGGTTTGATATCTAGATGAAGCAAAATTATGGTAACAAGCTACAATTATCGCAGTTATTTAAACGAACATATATTATTTAAAATTAATATAGGTAGTATTATTAAAGAAATCTTTAATAATACTATATACTTAGGTATACGAGAAGATACTAATAACTAATATACTATACTATACAACAAGCAATTTTAAAATGAATATAATATTATTAAAGATGATATATAATATACTAATAACTATAAAGGATTACAAGAGACATCGCAAAACATTGTAACTATACAGACACAAATATCACGAACACAGCAAGAACTCTCAACATTAATCTATATATTTTGCAAATTTTAGTCTCGTATTCGAACGTCATGCATACTATTTCTCAAGAAACGTATCCGTGTAGTCAATGTCAAAATAAACACAGCCTATTTTTATTATAAATATTATTATGTATTTTCTTTAGAAACTATAAGATAGTTATATCAATAGTTCCGATATGTTCTCAGTATCGGCAATCCGATACAGGAGAGTAATTTATTCGGTATTCAATTAGTTTCCGGTCTCACGGCTGAAGTGCGTTGATAATATAAATTACGCACGTGGGAGGTCGGAGCCTTTGATGCGGTTGTTCTCCTACACATCCTTAAGTCTAACGCGGAGTAATCATATCAGATCTCGAGATGAAACTTTAATAAGTTTTTGTGCGTTAAAATTACAGGTGATAACTGTAGTAAGTAGTAAATATGTAGACGTTTTTTTAGACAATTCAACTTGCCGCGCCGAGTGCTGTGAGTTCGATACCCGCACGGGACAAAAAAAGTTATCCACAAATAGTTGTTCCGAGCCTGAGTGTCCGTTCTATCCATTGTTTGAACGTTTGTGAAGTCCCCGTGACACAGGAATTATTCCTAGGGCGGGAGATGTAATTTTTATAAATAGGGAAGAAAAAGATACCAGCATAAGGTAACCTAGTAGTTTGCTAAATAATAACGGCATAATATCAGATACACTTTCAACTCCAAAAGGAGGTCTGCTGCCAAGCTTTTATTGAATAACTAGCTAAAATAAAACCATACCCGTGGGTAGCTTAACCTAGTTCACGGTACATTATACCGATGATAGAGTTGAAAGTGAATCTGTTATTATACCGTTATTTTGAATCGAACCTGTAATTGGCTATAGCGATTTAGTTATTAGAACTATGAATAGAAATAAGAAAGAAACATGTTTTTATTGTATCTCCATACATACGTCATCTTAATAGATATAATAATTATCAAAAGGCGGTACACGGTGATTAAATTAGGCAACTAACGTAATGTTTATCTATATGTATTTAAAATAATGTTTGCATCGCTCGATAACACCTGACCCGTCTTAGAAATGAAACTTCGTAATGACTAACAATTGGGCATGACCGGTCATACTTATGCCACTGAATCTGAGCTCTATATATTGCGAAATTATTTATAGATTTAATTATAAACCAAAGAGGGACTCAGACTTCACCACTGAGCCTAAATTCTAATCTATATCTTTCGGCAATATACTACAATCGCTCAATACATCTGACCCGACTTGAGAATCAAATCTAGAATCGATCAGCAATTAAGCACGAATACCTACATTTAAGCCACTGAACCTGAAGTGTAATCTATATCTCTTAGCAATATATGTAGACTATAATCTGACACAACTTAGGGATCAAACCTCATAACGATCAGCGAAAACAAGCGCTCACGCTTACGCCACTGAACCTGAAGTTATATCTTATCTCTTGGCAATATAGACTACAATCTGATACGACTTAGGAATTAAATCTCATAACAATCAGCGAGAACAAGCGCCCACGCTTACGCCACTGAACCTGAAGTGTAATCTATATCTCTTAGCAATATATGTAGACTATAATCTGACACAACTTAGGGATCAAACCTCATAACGATCAGCGAAAACAAGCGCTCACGCTTACGCCACTGAACCTGAAGTTATATCTATATCTCTTGCCAATATAAATTATAATTGCTCAATAAAACCTAACCTGATTTACGAATCAAACCTCGCAATGATCGAGTGAGCACGAGAGCTTACTCTTAAGCCACTGAGCCTGAAGTCTAGTCTAGTCGTACTACATTGTAGTCTATATTACCAAGAGACATAGGTATTTCTCTTGGCAATATAGAATACAATCTGATACAACTTAGGAACCGAACCTCATAACGATCAGCGAGAACAAGCACTCACGTTTACGTCACTGACCCTGCGGTCTAATCCGTTTGCCGTCTTTGTAACAATGTAAGCTGCATTACGAAAAAGGATGTTATATTTTAAAATCCTTTATTAATTGAAATTAAACTACTATATACATATATAGTAGTTTAATACGTACATACGTATTTTATCGCGTTGTTTATTTAACACTGTATCTATTACATAACTTTGAAAATTGTTACATTACTTTTACTATTGAATTTTACTAATTTTAAGCTAATAAAATTATTATAACTATTAAAACTATTTATATTTAGGTTTACACTTTCCCCGACGTTTCAGTTGCTTTTCAGCAGCCGTGGTCAGTCTCCCCGTGACCATAGCTGCTGAAAAGTGTAACAGTTTTCAAAATTATGTAATAGATACAGTGTTAAATAAACAATGCTATAAAATCCGTATTATAGTAGTTTAATTTCAAGGAATAACATTCGCGTAAACAGAAGACAATATTATCCTTTATTAAATAAAACTTCGACCTGAACGTTATGCATTGCCGTCATTATTCATAATATCTTATTTTCCAAGTGATCATTAAGTTATTAGCCTTTCCGTTGATACGTCAATGTGATTATTTTAATATGTTCAAATTCCAAGTTGTTGAGTATTGGCGTATTCTTCAGTTGGTATAAACCGACGGCGACGCGGCATTAAGTTTTATATACACAGTCACAAATAATAGGATACTTGACTGAATAGTTTCCTCGCAGTCTTATTGGTGTGTATTTTGACTAGTAAAGTTTAGGAGGCACATTTAGATTCATTTATAAAATGCTAGCTTTTGCCCGCTGCTTCTCACTCTCAGGATCAGTATTTTTTTAGCATAAGAGGTACGCTGTGTTTTTGCCTGTACACCTGACTATGTGTATGCGAAATTTCATGATGATCAGTTGCGAAGTTAAGGCGTGAAACCGTAACAGATAAACAAACTCAGATCCACGTTTATAATATTAGTTAGAAAGTTACGAAATCACATATATAAATGTGGTTTCAAATTTTATTTTATATTATATGAAGTACGTCTTCATTCTGTTCAATAAAGTAAATTGTACCGTAGAAACTCACGTCAACTATATTTGAGGTCCAAAGTATTAAGCCTTAATCTATACTAATATTATAACGAGAAAAGATTTGATTTTTTGTTTGTTTGTAAGGGTTTGACTCATAAACTTCTCGAACGATTTAAAACATTATTTCACCATTAGAAAGCTATATTATCAACAAGTAAAATAGGCTACATTTTATTTAAAAAAGTACTGTTACAAACATAACTTAACCTACGTTTACGCGAGTCAATCTGCAAGCAAAGTCTAGTTTTATATACAGGGTATCCGGTAATAAATGGATAACCTGGAAATGTCTTATAGTGGAACTGATGGTCGTTCAGAAAAAATATGAAAAAAAACTATCCTAACTACTACTTGAGATATGTGTTTTTTTTAATTACCATGTATAACTTTCTTGTATACTAGGACCATAAATGAATGAAATCCATCGGTTTTTTGTTGTTTTATTATTAAAAACTAATTATGCTAATAGATAGACAGTCAAAAGTATACTATGCTATATAGCTTGCACTTATAAATACATATGTTTTTAAAAGAAAATATTAAAAAAAATTCATGTTTTCTTGACGGCCTTCAGGTCTACTATAAGACATTTCAAGGTTATCCATTAATTACCGGACACCTGTATGTATATAAGCAGTCGAATCTATGTATGTACACCTATCGGTTAAAGTTTCAAGCGTCAGTCTGTTGCTTGGTTTATGTTGTCAGTAATATCAATCTGTGTATAATATATGCCTTTTATAGATCAAATATCCATATTACGATTTCTTAACATGGATATTTTACTCAAAATACATCTACAACTAACAACAATCATAAGTACTATTCTTCAATATAGTTAGATTATTTATTACTGTTAAAATTGCAAATAAGGTGAGTATAAGGACCTCCCTGCGTGAAGGACCGACGATCTGGTAAGGATCGCAAGAAGTGGTTGGATACGGGCAGCCATAGACCAGCCTCTGTTGAAGACCGTGGCGGAGTCCTACGTCCAGCAGTGGACGTCGTTCGTTTTATTATTTTCAACGACAGTGAAGAAGCGAGAACCTAGCACTCACGTGAATGGCAGGTTATAGTCATTAAATCATAGTTTTATTACCTACACATTTTGTATGACGCAACACAGACATGACAAAAAATTCGTCTGTTCCTTCGATGACATGTTTACTATCGTATCACTTTCTATTGTGTGCCATATTAAGTATGTTGCGGAACAGGGTGACGTGACAATTAATGCGTGACAAAAAGTCACTACTTTACATTTGGCTAACACATCAATTGTTAGCTTAATGTTAAGTGCCAAATTGATGGATAGTTATAAATTATATAAAATATAAATGTAAATGACTATCACTATAGACCAGGAACAATATCTGTGAATTATATTACAGGATTCGAAGCCATTACTTATTTTAGGTACCCGTAAACACAAAGCAAATTATAATGTTGTGTGCACTGGTCTTATAGTCTAAGGTCAGTAATGACAGTCATTGACTGTATAAAGTTCACTGAATTTTATTTAAGTGCATGTCCAATAAATATAATATATTACAACGTGATATAAGCAAAACAAATCAGTGATACAGTTTGTATTAACACTTATTTTTGACAAAAAAAAATACGCATTAGTCAAGTAAAGTAACTGTTGAGTTGCATTGCAGAGGCTTCTAGTTTGATCCTAAGACATTACGACTTATAAAGAAAATTTTAATGTGAACTATTTAAAATGCATATTATATAAGTAGTAAAATATTTACGCTTTGTCATTAAATAAAAATCTTGTCAGGAGTTGCTTAAGAGTTTTAAAGTTTTGTCTAAAGTCTAATAATTCTTTACTGCGGAAACTACTATAACCCAATCCGTCTCAAGGAAAGCTAAGTGATGGCTTGTATCCAGAAGTGGTGTGTTGTATAGGTAGATTCAACAATGTTTGCTGACAGCATAGATGGCGTAGTGATGAAGTGGTGGCTCTAAAAGTACGCGGAGTGTTGTGGGTTCGATCGTCCCACAATAATGTGTATGATCCAAAAATAATTATGCCGAGTCTGGATGTTGTTTGTGTCTGTTGAATGTTTGATTATTTGTAATATCCTACGAGATATATTCCTAGTGCTTTCTGTCTTATAATAAAATATGTGGTGACGGATAAATATTATTTCATCTAGACTGAATTTCGGTTAAGACGCAGAAGATGTGCACTGCACAAATGTGTGCGCAAACACAATTGCACAGTCCGTTAACCTCTTTCCCTACCTTTTATAATCCGATGAGACAGCAATCCGACATGACCGGAAAGAGATCAACACGCAAGTGTGATGAGACATTGCGAACTGCTTAATTTCAGACTGCTATTGAGAATTTCTTGGCAGAAAACTCAAATTCGGAATCGAACTGAGACCCCATACACGGCAGTGATTTCCACTACCGAAGCAATTAAACTTGTGGAAGATACTCGCTTATAACCTTGACAGAATACAGGCAGTCAGGTAATAAAACCATAATAATGTCCTCCAGACCGAATTTCGGTTACGGCGGCTGGTCTTAACGGAGGCTGGCCATCTGCGCAAGAGATATTATAGTGCAAAAGTGTGTGCGCAAACACAATTGCACTCTTTATTCCTTAACTCTCATGGTCCGATGGGACGGTAATCCGACACGACCGATGAGAGATCAGGAGCAAGGCCAACGGCTTTACGTGCTTTCCGAGACACGGGAGTGTTTGACTACGCCAACTTCCTAACTCCGGGCTGCTGTTGAGTTTTCTTAACAGAAAAGCGCAATAACTTTTCTTGGCCTGACCCGAGATTTGAACCCGAGACCTCATCCACAGCAGTCGCATTCATTACCGCTGCGCCATGGGGGCAATTATAAACCCATACACGACTATTCAAATAAAAGTGACAGAACAATCACAGTTGTGAAAGGCCACAATAAACATAGATATAAAATTATCTTTGGAGCGTTAACGCCGAGAAAAATCGACAAGATGCGGGCGTCTCGCTTTACAATGAAATTAAAATTTAAACAATGAACGCAAAACAGCCGTTCAGTGGGCACTCTCGAGTTGAAATAACTTTTTAAGTTGTGATTATTCTGCTAGTACAAAACTATTGTTGGGTAATCAGTTTGTATGTTGCGGGCTATGATAAACATATGTTTATAAAGTTTATTTAGCTTGTAAGACTATGTTTAACCCATTGAGTGGCAACGGTAGGTAAGTACATCGGTGGTCAGACACAATTGATTTTCAATTATGGCATTCCAACAAATGACAGGTTAATGTTTTACAACTTTTGTCTCTTATGGTAGGTTGATAGGTATAAAATATACATATATATGTACATATATATCGACAGGTATTTTTAGTAAACACGTAATAGTAAGCATTTCTTTTTACTAACACCGCCGCCATTTCAGACAGTATTATTGAAATACCTATAATCCTGTACGAATGGTGTAGTGGTTTAAGAAGTTGTCTCGCCGCCAACACTGCCAGTATTGTAGGTTCGATCCTCACACGGGACAAAAATACGGTAATTTTGACTTTTGCGTATATGGTCCCTGGTTCGAGACTCCTTGTATTCTGTTTAAAAACAGCCGGAACATCAGAGTAATGATAATGACGATTGTACTACGATACACGCGCAGGCTACATTTGCAGGCTACATGCCTTTTAATCATAGTTATCCACGGCCAATACAAAAATAATCAATATAAAGTTCTTAAAAGTGCCTGTCGAAAGCAATTTAATTATAAAGAACAAAATAGAACAACAATCCCAATTCCCAGTTTCTATATAAATAGTAGCAACCTTGAACTCAAACATTTTCTAGTGACCTAAACTTAAAGGGTAAATAAATTGAAATATGCTTTTTTTAATGCGTTTCAATATGGTATCACTTAGTGCGAACGACCGCACGTACTTGAGCGAGGAGAGGTCAGTGTCGCGCTGACGGCATTGTGTTTTGCAATTATAACTTAGATGAGAATAAACGTAGTCATGTCCACGACACACGACGCAAAACGAAAACATTAGGAGTTCAAAGTACTAAGACTGACGTCGACAGATGGCGGCACTGTTTTTAGTATTTATTTGCATGTGTATGTACCGTGTGTCTTTAGCGAAATAGGTATTTTAATTTCTTGGCGAGGCCTAGGGTATGCGTCTTCTGTGTATGGGGTATCGGGTTTAATGCTCGGGTCGAGCAAGGTGTTTTGTGAAGAAAGTCTCAGTAGCTGTACGGAGTTTAGAGCTGTGCATAGTAGACGGCAAGGAATTGCGCCCTATTACGAAATATAATAATAATAATATCAGCCCTGTATTAAACTGTCCCACTGCTAGGCACGGGCCTCTCAGTGTGAGAAGGGTTAGGCCATAGTCCACCACGCTGGCTCAGTGCGGGTTGGCAGACTTCACATATCTTTAAGAACATTATTGAGAACTCTTAGACATGCAGGTTTCCTCACGATGTTGTCCGTCACCGTTATAGCAAGCGATAATTAACTATTTAATACGCACATAACTTCGAAAAGTCAGAGATGCGCGCCTTGGGATCGAACTCAAGACCTCTGCGTGGCAGTGCCAACGGTTTCCCACTAGGACCTAAAAAAATTGCCCGGGAAGTATGGGTGTATAGACCTCTGAATACCTCTTCGAGAATATAGGCCAGAGACTGCATATCCCCACTAGTATTATAAATACAAATGTAAGTTAGTTTGTTTTACGTTTTCACGCCTTAACTACTAGTCCAATCATCTTGAAATTTCGCATACACTTTGTCAGGCAAACAGAAAAGGAAAAAAATCATTTTTTGACTTACTATACATTGACACGAGTAAAGCCGCGGGCAAATATTAGTATGTTGTAAAACTGTTTGAGCCTTGACCATACGCTTGTGGCTGACTGAACCATGCATGTTTTCATACCCAGTTTGCGCAAAAAGTTATTGCGTTTTCTATTAAGAAACTCTTTGGATGGCGTTTTGTAGATGTTGTACATTTATTAAGTCAACCTGTGATGTACAAGCATGTCGTATTTTAAATAAATATCATAACGTTTGCTTTAATAGGCCTACTGATCAAATTTTCAAAACAGTAACATTTGTACTAATGTGCTGGACTGATTAGCGGAACGCTTATTTCTCTTTAATAATCGAAAATCCCCGTAAATATATTTTAATCCAAATTGTTATACGAAATCGGTATTGAAGGACACACAAGTTTCTATAGACCTATTTTGCCTGATGCTAATGAGAATTGCCTGACAGAAAATATCAATAATATATCTATATCAGGGATTGTATTATTAAAAAATAAATTAGCGCTTGCTTTAACGGCGAAGGAAAACATCGTGAGGAGCCTGCATGTCTAAGAGTTCTACATAATGTTCTCAAAGATATGTGAAGTCTGCTAACCCACACTGGGCCAGCGTGGTGGATTATGGCCTAAACCTTCTCACACTGAGACGAGGCTCGTTTCCAACAGTGGCTCAGTTTATATACAGGGCTGATATTATTATTATCAGGGACTGAGTTCATAACTTGTATCGGCAATACAATTATGTATATTTTAGGTGCTGGACGAGGAGGTAAGTAAGTAAATACTTGTGGAATGCAGATTATTATCACATTTTGTATGCTGAACTAGATGCGACCGTTTTATACTTGCGGTTTATTGACACAGGACCACTTGGTTTCTAGGTATCTTTGAATGCAACGTTGTTTACAAGATTTTTTTACTTTTTTATTTAGTCTATGTAAAGGTTACTTTGTTTAAATAAATAAATAATAATATTGATACAAATGAAATTAATATAAAGAGGTAATTGATAATATTGTCGGAGACACAATAACCCTCTTTCTCCCTTCCCGCTCCTTCTCATTTCCATTTTTTTCCACTTCTTCCTTTCCTAAAGGTTCGGCAACGCGCAAATGGTGCCTCTGTTGTTGCAGGCGCCCATAGGCTACGGTGACCACTTAACATCAGGTGGGCCGTATGATTGCATGCCATGCGTAGTATCTTTCTTTCCTGCATAGAGAATGGTACCGTTCACTTACTTTAGCTCAATAGGTTGGTAGTTGCCTTAACTATAAAGCTCTGTCATTCCTGCTCAGGTTGCCGAAAAACAGATTCTAGTACACAAAACAAAGCATCAAGTTAAATCTTGAGAATATTGTGAATCTACTTCATTTTCTTGTGGCGACCCTACTAGGCATACGCCTGATGGTAATGGTTAATCAAGATCGAAGAGTTACCAGACATAGAGTCGATTTAGGGCTATAAAACATATACCTATACAATAATCTGAGTATTTTATATGGTATTATAGAAAATGTATAATGATCTCGGTGACGCAGCCGTACTAAATGCGTCAGCTGTGCAGTGCAGCGTGCATAAGTTCCTGGTTTGTAGCCCATTTCGGGTACAGTGTTGTTGGGTTGTTCTGCCAAATTATTATTAGTGGCAGCACAGTCTCTGGAGCCGTACCCGGTAAGTAGAGACCTTATATGTCACGCATCTCAACGCAAGCGAGCGTCATTTCGATCCTTGTTCTGTAGGTTACATAAAATCTTTGTTATTTTCAGAAAATATACTTAACGACTTGGTGAAATATGTATTGATATTCTATTAATATATTTTTGTGCGGGATGTGGCGGTGCTGCCTGGTTGATTATACTCTATTTTTTAAGCGTAATGGATCCATTTATTAGTTGCGTATTGGTTGTAGTTAAGTTTGTTGTATGGGTCTAACTGATTGTTGTACTTCGTACTTTACCATAATGACTTAGTTATACATATTACGATTGAGGTAACTGCGGTTTTAAATAAGAGATCTATTAGGTCTATAGTTCGTGTCAATATTTTACATATAGGTAATTGTTCACGAATTCCACGCTCCTCAATGCTTACGCATACATTTTACCTTGCAGTCTTGCAACTGTACGGATACTATTTGCTTGTCTTTTAAAGTTTACTTGCGTTGCAAACCTATCGACGTAACTTGTTTCTATGTATAATATAAGGTATAGGACCAAATATATAATACAAAGATTCACGCCTGTAGGCGATTTTCAGACGGATTTCCATTTGCTACGATCCTGACACACTTCCCTGGCTTTATTCACTTTCATCACATTCCTCATACACGCTCGCCGGTTTAAGGTGCTCTTAACCTGACCTTTCTCCAAAACGTCTCCGATCTGGTCAAGAAACGTTCGCCTAGATCTGCCTCTTACGACCGTTCCATTCATACTAAAAATAATGTCATAATAAAAAAAAATTACCATTTATACACGTGGTTGACATGATTAGAAACTTTCTTACTTACAATTGAATTGTTGTGGATTCGATACCCATGTCTTGCATTATGGACGTAGCTTACCAGTAATATCTTAACACCCGCTTTTCGCCCGCCATGTTTTAGGTCTCACGGAATAATAAGACCAGTGAATTGGCATCTATCGGGCACAGATTTAGATAGAAAATGCATAAAAAATAAAGAATAAGAATGTGAGAATTTCTTAACAGAAGAAAATAATAACATTTTGCTCGACCTGATTTACTTCCGCAGCACCATCAAGGTAGTCTGTAGTCATATTTAAATAAATGTATGCATTATGTTTACTTAAAGTAATGTCTGAAAGAATGTCCACTCTGCCTGATGGAACAACGAGATTAAGCAACGTTACTATCGTAAACGAATGACCATTTATGAAGAGCCTATGTCTCATAAAATTGTATATTTGTATCGATATGAAAAATTAATACCTATATAATTTTATTTGGAGATACTTGCAATTCTAAACGCTTGCAGATAACAAATTAGAAAATCAATCGATGAAAACACATGATGATATTCATATAAGATGTGTTTAACATATTGTTTGTGCTAGTGCAAACACATATGAATGTAGTCTACATAATGCGAGTCGATTAAGTCACTGTCGACCGCAGTAAGAAGTCACTTTTACCAAACAAATACTTAAAATGCCGCCGTACGTGCATATCTCTCAACATGTTTTTTATTTGCAAATTTTTCTTTGAAAACGTACAAAACATTCAATATCGAGCCCTTCCTTATTCAAATTGGTAATATTTAAATTTGTCCTTGTTGATGTCCAGATAACCCCGGGCAAATAATACCTACGTAAATAAAAATGATTTGATTCGGTAAAAAAAGAGAATTGTGCTTGTGCTGGTGATTGGCCGTGCGGTTTCAAGGAGCCTGCAAGGAGAAGAGGTCCTTGACCTATATTGAGTCGCCTGCGCATCTCACGCACTTATTTGCACTTTTGTTTAACACTACAGTATATAGGACTGTACAAGCATCTATAGTGTACGTATAAGTTGTATGAATTCAGATTCGTTGTCATTTATGCGTTACTTTCAACGCGTATGTAGGTACTCGAGCTGATTGACTGAGGAGAACAGTACATACATCACGTCTGTTTTCTGATTAGGAAAAGCAGAGACCACGGCTATGCACTTAACATGCCTCAATTATTACCATACTTTATACGTGACTGCTTAGTTCATAACATACATATATTATAGATATTATTATTTAGTTCATATCATAGATACTACTAATAAAATAGCACTACATTATTTATTTTAGAATAAAATTTTCCTAGTTTATTGTGGGAGGGATTCTAACAACCATAATAACATCCATAACCCATTTGTAAAGGACAAACATTTTGTCACATTTGAGAATCGAACGCATAACACTTGGTGTATTAGTGGTGAGGTAACGACTAAAGTTATATTTGTTGAATCTTAATAAAATTCACGTTTAGTTCATGTCAAAGTGATATCGGGTTTTCTAACTTGATCTTTTCAATATCATCTCGGAGTGTAGGACTGTGCTCGGTACATAGGGTTACCTCGTATTACCAGGACCTAAAATCATAGCTGCTGAAGATGGGTGTTCTGCTAAACTCTTCGGAGATATCGTGATATACTACACATACTTATTGCCGTGGACCGAGAATAATTTCAAATTAAAATCATTTACTTTCAGACTATTCCGCCTAGAGCGTGTTAGTAGTACAACGGGGTAATTTAATAACTATGGTAGTAACTTACACAAACATACAATATATGCAAAAAAACAATAAAAACAAGTGACCTACAAAATATGCATCATTATCCAGTGCCTCCAAATAGGACTATGGATGTATTCTGCAATAACTCTCAGGTAGCTTTCCAGACTATGTGCTGCTACCTAAAATGTATTGATAGAAAAAGCCAGCCGGGCATCAAACCCGAAAGCTCATGCTCAGCTCGTGTGCCATCGACGCAGTTCAGCTTAACGAAAACGCAGATTTAACACTGATTTAATCAAGTTTACTACTATGCTGTATCCCTGTAATACATACAAATATATAAAACGATTAACTGGTAAAGACATATCCTAAAGCTTGCTATATCGAGCGTCATCGTGAGACACGCAACTATGTCAAAAAAGGGAGAGTGACCGTCTGTCTGATGTGGCCACAATGTATACTCACGTATCGGTACTGAAAGTGAAGAACATATGGCCTTCGACTTACAATGCAGAGATTGCAATTATTTGAACAATAAATACATGTATGTTTATATAGAATCACGCCCAGTTCCTTTGAGGCGGGCAGGGACTAGGGATTTCTACTTGCACTTGGTACGATCCTAGCATAGCTCTTTTGCTTCTTTCAATTAATTTCTATTTTTAATCTATTAATAATATAAATTATTATCATTTATAAATTTTTTATTTTTATTATATTTTCTATCACATACACACAACATCATCTAGCCCAAACTAAGTAGAGCTTGTACTATGGCTACTAGACAATGGATAAACATATATTTTTTTTGTAAATACATACATATTATACATAGAAACACCCAGACTAAGACAAACATTCATGTTCATGCACACAAATGTTTGACTTCGACCTCAGGCGTGGCAGTCGGTTACTCTAACCACTACGCCATTCCTTTGGCTTTTGCATTTCCATCTCCTTTTGCCCGCGACTTACTTCGTACACGTGGTATTTGACATTAAGCACCTATGTATATTTTCTTTCTTTGCATGTACGAAGAAGTTGATCTATATACCGAATACATACTCGACTTCTAGGTGGTGTATCAAGATGAATTATGTACCAGATTTATTGTTAGATCTCCCCCTTCAATACAACTGTCAAACCCGCATTTCATTTTTTGTGATTGTTTTTACTTAAGACGCGCACAAACACAAAGAGAGATTAAAAAAATTACCTATCTCTAAAATGACCCTTACAATTTTAGTATTGGAATGTATAGGTATTATATAGATTATTTAAGAGAAATTAAATGAAAATGACAGCAGCGATAGCCTAGTGGTACAACGTTGGACTGCCACGCAGAGGTCTCGAGTTCGATCTCAAGGCACTCATCTCAGACATTTCGAAGTTATGTACGTATTAAATAGTTAATTATCGCTTGCTTTAACGTTGAAGGACAACATCGTGAGGAAACCTGCATTTCTAAGAGTTCTCAATAATGTTCTCGAGGATATGTGGTCTGCCAACCCGCATGGGGCCAGATTAGTAGACGACTATGACCTAACTCTTCTCACACTGAGAAGAGGCCTGTGGGACTGTTTAATACAGGGCTGATATTTTTATATAAATGAAATTATTTTACTAAAATATATTCTACATACAAATGACAATAAAAAAAGATTAGAACTTCAAAAAAAATGATGTGTATAATTGGTCGCACACCACACACGGAACAAGTAGGAGAGTATCCAACATCTTTTTTGTTATTGCATACTAACAAAGAGATGACATAGATGTGTATAACATCGAAATTTCAACATATATGATTTACTTGCACGTTATAAGGCAACTGTGTGACAATCTTTTAAACCCAGTATCACTAAGATATTATTTCATCAACCACCCATTACGCTGTGTTAGTAGGGAATCGTACACGAGACCACATGATTGGCGGTAAACGTGAGCACAGACATATACCGCTAGAGTAGATGAGGCAGTTTATTCAAAGAGATAACATTTAGCTAATTTACCAATTAGGAAAACGTCGGACAGCCTACAATGAGATTTCATATTTGTCGACATACCTTACTATGTATGATCTTCGGTTTATACCTCCACTAGATTTTGTCTGCGCCTTCGGGCGTGTAAGGTTAGGTTAAATTAGTAACAGTACTTTTTCAGGATGAAAGGTACCTTTTATCCTATTCTGTGACCCTGCCAACGTGTATGCGAAATTATATGATGATCGGTAGAATAGTTAAGGCGTGAAAGCGTAAAAATCAAAGTCACTTTCGCATTTATAATATTAGTAAGAATTCATACATAGTATCACACCTGTATTGCAGCATGTATGGCAGTTGCCTAGCCCCCAAGGATGCAGGAATGAAGGAAGGAAGGATACATCTGTATATTAAACTCAAAGGAGATGGCTAATTTTCTTAGGGCACTCTTAGCATCTAAAAATGAACGTCATTTACGTGTTTTTGCTTTATTTTAAATTTAGTATGCTCTAATATTAACTGTAAAAGTTACATAATCCACTAACTTCAGATTTCTTAGATATTAACAAAAATATATTTTGGTCATGAACGTAATCGGGCTCAGTTATGAGCGCGATTACGTTATTATTTCTTGTCTGTTGTGATGTATTATGTATAATCTAAACCCTGTAAGAGTAGTAGGACAGTAATGGAATGATTAAAAGTACCTATGACGTATAATTGGATATACTCTTGATAAAAGGTTTTTATTTATATATAATTAGGCGTCTATTAATGTATACATGTATGCCACTACGAAACTAGGTAGAAACTGGCCATGTCCTTTGACCAACATAGTGAGCGAGCCACTGTAAGTTGAGAATTTCATGACAGAAAAGCCTAATAATAATAATACTTTGCCCGATATAGCAATAGAAGCCTTTTGTACAACAGTCGCATTCTACTACCCTTATCTTCCAATGCATTTTTAAAAGCGCCCCTGCCGCCAACTATATACATAAAGTATTATGGCGATGATCAAAAGCGTCGAAGTCCTTCAACAGTCAAGATATGTGTCTGAATATTTATTAAATTTGTATATCTTTACTAACTAGTGTGCTACCAGTGGCAGAAATTCATTCGTAATCATTAATGAAAATTTCAGTAAGTATATAACTCTTCTAAAATGAGAATGACGTAAGTGCAAAGAATTCTAAAACAACCCAAAATCTGAGAAATGATTTAAAGTCTAGTAAACTTTTAGTTTCACGTAATAGGGAAGGACATCCATTGCAGAACACTTTACTCGATCCAGAAATCGAAGCCGTGACGCAAAAAAACGCAACCGTTGCATGCTCTATCGCTGCACCACCCACCCACTATATAATAAATAATCAAACTAGTTTAACGTCTATTATTTAAAATTATTTAAACGTAGATAATTAATTTGATTTTTTAATAAGCTATTGATAATTTTATATTACTATTCAACAGAAAATGTCTTATGAATTATGATATAAAATTAATTACTTTGTAATTATGTTTATTATAAGGAACATAATATAATGTTAACAACTGTACTGTATTTTGACACATAAATATATCTTTATCTACCTTTATTTAAGTGACTCAGTGACGCGACGGTAGTGATTGAGTGATCATGCTGTGCATGAGGACTCGGTTGATTCCCGGGTCGAGCCAAGTTTTATTGGATTTTTTGTATGAAATTCTCAGGAGCATGGAACTACACTTTACGCTATTACATAGGACATAGACAATGTTAGATTTAGACTATTAGTATAAATCAAACATTGGGGTCCGGTGATAGGAAGTACCGGTTACTTAAGGCACTAGCCGGTACTATGCCTAGCAGTCTAGTCCAAATCCACTGCATGGTTATTTTGATCTCATTTAGTAGATGTTAAGCAGTTTGTATAAATTATCTTTTGCTTAATAGACTTTTCCACATGTAAAATTTGAATTTTCTAGATATTAAACCGCTTCAATCCATAGGTGAATGTTTGAGACAAACTTCTAATAATTATGTGTAGAACATATGTAATTGTAAGTAAGTATATAAAATAAAAAAAATACCGATAAAATTTCAAAATAAATCTTTCTGCTGTTTTACTTAAGGTTTAGAGGCAATAAAATATTGATTCAGAGAGTATACCAGTGAGGCAAATATGGTAGTGTGAAAGAGAAAACCTCGGTAATCGCTAACTAAGCTAAGAGTATTCTAAACCGATGCGAGGGATGTGGTAACGAGGGCAAATGAAATAAGAAAAATATGCCAGGATCGTAAAAATTGATAATAGTTGTGTCAACCTTCTGGAAAATTCTTGAGTTAATAGGTATGTATATATGATGGCACGTGGAAATTATTAGAACGTCTAATCATTTGTAAAAATAACTAGCTCACCCTAAGAACTTCTCCTGCCCCAATTTAGAATCCGATCGCAGTGCTATCTTTCATCATCTACTATCCAATTGTGAATCTAAACCAACCGTGGACTCTATCAAACACACTGAATAATCATATCAAAATCGATCCAGTCGTTTAATTGGAATTCAGTGACTGAATACTATATATAAAGATAATAGAAAAGATTTTTATCATAAATAGTTATATCTCAAACATATGTTTTCTTTAAAGAGACATCTCCCACTCGTGGTATCTTGTGTCTTTACAAACATTCAAACAAAGAATAATACGGAACAACTATTTGTGGCTCGTACACATTTTTGTCCCATGTGGGAATCGAACCTACAACACTTGGCGCAGTGGCAATAGGGAGGCGACCGTATAAACCCATGCGCCATACGTGAAATCAGTCAATATCAGTCACTATGATACACAACGAGATAAAATATCAGTAATACTCGATGTGGACTCGATTTAAATCTCCAGAACAAAATATATAGAACACTTTCTACTGACAAAAGTATCGATATAGTTACAGTCTGGCTGTGCCTTTAGTGCTCAAACGAAGGTAAACGAACGTGACGATACACACAAATAGACTATAATTAAGCATCGGTACATACATGCATATTATAAGACACCAATTAACATCATTGTCCTTGAATCTCAGACGACCTTAGGACGGAGTTATGCATAAAGAATCAAATACTAAATTGGAGCTGCGAGCAAAAACTGGTCGGTTCGGTCCTGAGTGACGTCAGCGGGACGAAACGCGGCTGCTTCCGACGAAAGGACACTATAGAAAACGACAGCAAACTAACTGTTGATACCCCGTCTAATGGGCACAAGGTTAACCCCAGTCTGGTACACGCTATCTTCGTTTGAATAGACAGACTACTTTGTTCTAAGAAACTTCGGAGAATGCTTATCTAATTATAAAAAATTTTAGTGAATGCATTATAAATTGTATCGATATTAATATAAATATGAAATACTTTAGTTTTGTGACATTTTCCTTTGTATAGTGATCGACAATTCACCAAAGTTTACTCACTAGGTGTTTATTAGAAACGTTTACGATCGTTTTAGAATAGTACATTATATTAAACACTGGGTGTATTATTAGCGGATATATCCACTTATATCATTACAATATCTATACAGTCACTGGCTATTGCAACAAAATCATTTAGAACTTTATGTTATAATATTAGTATCTGAAGTTATTCTGTTGCTGTGGTTATTATTTATATTACATTATAGAATGATGGCACAACCGCAAAAGGTTTTATAATGAATTATCACTCCAAGTAAGTATTCTGAACAGAATCACACTTAAAAACGTGCCATCAAACAATACCAGGAACAGCGCGAAGGCTACAATATTTTTTAACATAATAAAACAGTCTTAAGATACTTATATAGCTCTAAATCTAAGCTGTTTCCGAATACTTCTGATAATCTAAGATAACAAAATGTGCTATTAAAATATACATCGTCGCTACCACAAAAATAGACCGCTTGACCATATTGGTAGGCCTTTTCATTATACAAACATATATTTATTGGATTATTAGTGATAAGTATTCGGTAATTTCCGGCAATGTGTGGTCACCACGAAAGTGCGTTAAGGCGTTTCTCAGGATTGTGAATAGGGTGACCATATTATTATACACATAATAACAACATAACATAATGTTTGCACATAGTGTCAAACAAACTATTATTATCACACTGATCACAGACACTTGACGAACACGAGATCAATGTCTTGATGATAAAATCGATAGTGCAGTAAACGCATATCAATAAATGGAATGCAATTTACATTCGTCACAAATATGATGCAAAATTACTTTCCTAAAAAAATGCTCACTTTTAATATTATTCTTCTCCTTGTTTAATAGACAAGTCACGTACTAAAAATTAATTTTGTATCACTTGAGTCTTTACCAACATTCAAACAACGTACACAAAGGACATTCAGACTCAGAACAACCATGAATACGAACCCACAACACTCGGTATACTGGTGAGGCGACCACTTAAAACACACATTACTTTACTTGCCTGGCGTAGCAAGCTTCCATAGGCAGAGCTTGTTTGTATACCAAATAATATGAGTAAACATAAAACGAACGCCGCTAGGGTATACTTATTATGTGTTGTCACTTACCAGTTATCAGTCAATGTATGAATGAAGCCAGAGAAGTGTGTCAGAATCGTAGCAAATGGAAATTCGTAGTCTCTGCCTACCACTCTGGGAATCAGGCGTGAATGCCATGTATGTACATATGTTATCAGTCAATATATAAAAATCTTCTTGTAACTATATCTAACATCTGCTTAATAATTTCTAGTAGTACTAGGTCATCGGTAACTACATGGATACTATATGGATTACATGGTATTAATATCTTATATGACTCTCTGTCGTAAGATATGACAGCTTTCTCGTGTAAACCAGGGTTTCTTTAAAATCTTATTTAATTTCTGTTTGTTTTTGGGTTGTACTACCAAGGTGCATGTTGGCAAGCTTAGCTAACTGTAGTTTACGACTGCAATGCCTGGGATATTATATGTGCGCTAGAAAAAAAGGATGTAAGGCTAGCTATTTTAGTGATTGGTTTGGGATCTTTTAGCACTTGTACTCATGGGGCGAAACGCAGGTGTTAGGATTTCTACGTCGCGGGATGCCCATTATATGTTGGTAGTACTACCAGCGAGTTGTCTTTCATACTGTCACCAAATATTTCGCAATGGTATTCTCTTGTTGTCTTTAACTTGACGAAATATCACCACTAAACGCTCGCACCGTTCCCATCGGCAGGGATTTCATTCTCACATCTTACAACCTAATTGGTGCCGCAAGCGTTTTCTACCGCGGACGCTCAGGTTGGGGAAAGAACTTCCTGTCGAGGTTTACCCACAAGACTACAGTATGGGGTTCTTTAAAAGGGGTGTTAAAACGAATTTACAGGGTTGGCAACGCGCAAGTGATGACTCTGGTGTTGTAGGCGTACATTGGCTACGGTGACCACTTACCATCAGATGGGCCGTATGTTTGTTTGCCACTTTAATAGTATAAAACTAAATACCTCTGCCTACCTCCTTGGAATCATACAGTCGCAACGTTATGTAATCAAATGCCTACTTAAGCTCGTAAGAAATGCACGGCTGAGTAAACAAACACAATGGCACACTTAAAACGGCAAATTACACTAAAATCCAACAGGACCCGTCCACTTAACACGCGAAATCGTGGCGGTACTAATTTCGCAGTATTTTTCGCTTTATTGTAAAAAACGTGTCGGTTACTCATAGGTCAATGGTGCGAGGCCAATGTCGTTTTGTAAGTTTTTTTAACATTATATATATACATATTGACAATGGATATAAATCTTTGTTTTATTGGTGTATGCTGCGTCTCAATGACAAGAATTATTGAACCCATAACTGACGATAATTGTGTTAATAAATTTGTACGACCTTAATATTAAATTCGTTTCAAATATCAATTTATTTATAGATTTGTGTCTTGGTGACGCTGTGGTTGTGAATGTGATAGCTGTGTCGGTTTTGGGTTTGATTCTTATGTTTTTCTGTTCTTTAATTGTCATGTCAGTTAGCTTCTCGCAAGTCTGATATTGTGCTAGATAAACGGCAAGAGGTTCGGATGGCGAAATTTAAGTATAATACTCCTCGATCTGGTCTAGTGCGGTTTATTTTAAGTTTTACCTATAAATTTACATCTAGTAGAATGAATAAGAAAAAGGAGGAAGGAGGGAGGATTTTAATGTAATTACTGTCGAAAAGCAAAATTGAAATTAGCGGTATTGTTAATAATTTAGTTGAAATAATGTATTATCTATATTTTCCAATCTCCATTAGGTACTTTAATTCATCATAATTACATAATGAGTGATGCTTTATATAATTTAACAAACCTAGCTTAAAGTCAAACATAGACATTTATATTAGTGAATTAGTTTGTATAAGCAATACAACGTGTTTTCTGCATACAATATACTCCATAGGTACAATACTAGTATTTAAAAAGACCAGTAAATGCAATGAAAGCGTCTGCTCTGCCTACTATTCTTTGAAAATGATTAATGAGCTCAACGAAGCACACGTTAAATACATTAAAACCATATACGTACAAACATAAACTACGTCTCAATATCGCTTTGTCCTACCCGGGAATCGAACCATAGACGTTATGCACAGCTGTCACATTAACTACGGCTGCACCGCTGGGACAATCAGTACTAGATTGAATATAATAAATTAATTTACTATTCTCTTCTTCGTCTGGCTTTTGGGCTTATCAGAATGAAGCAAGCGTGACCGGTTGTGCTAAGTTATTTAAATTTATTGCACTTTTGCTATAATTATATAAACTCTTTTATTTATCACGAATATTGGTTCTAAGTATTATAAATACATACATGATCAAACACGTAATTTGCATGAACGCAGACACAGGGTGATTCAATTTATATAAAGGTCTTTTCTTTGTACAAAGCCCGCTTTTGGAATTGATCCTGTGTCAAACGGGAGTTTACAATCATTCTAACATTCTAACAACGACAAAGAACACGCAGTGGAACAATAGTTTGTGGAACACACAAATTATTATGCTGTGTGGGGATCGGACCAACAAAACACGGCTTAGGGGCAGTGCCGACCACTAAAACCACTACACCATGGAGAACATCACCAACATCCACCAGACAGATTACTTTGCTTATATAAAATATTTAGAATACAAAAAATTAAAAGGGCATATCCAGTCTTTGAGACCTAGAAACAATTTTTCTTTTATTAATTATAGACGCATATATTTATGAGTGATGGTAACCAAAATGAGAAAGAGCTTGTGGGTTCAATCCATTGAATTATTGACGTAAAATTACCTAATGGGGTCAACAATAATACTAATTTATAACAATTATAACTCATATTAGCAGAAAATCTAGAAAAATATTTTGATAACATTCGAAGTTTGGTATTCTAGTGGGCACTTTTACTAGGACACAAAACTTCGAAGGCTGAGCTGAGCTGCCACACAGTGGTGTTGACTTTGATCCCAAGGCATGCACCTCTGACTTTAAACTACTAAAATTATATGCGTAATAAATATTGAATTATCACTTGCTCTGACGGCGAAGAAAATCATATATCCTCTCAAAAATATGTATTTATCGTCTGCCAATCTACGCTGAATGAATAAATATGTAGGTATGCTTTTATTTCAGACTAATTGTTATATTGCCTTATAATTTAAATGACAGCTTCGAAACATCTATTTGTTGATCACACAAATTTTTGTCCTGTGCGGGGATCGAACCCACTACAATTACCGCGGTGGCACTGGCCTCTCAGACCACTACGCCATCCGTTCAGAAAAATATATAATCAACTTTAACGATTGGTTTTAGCACTAATAAAGTGTTCACTAATTCTGCCGACAGATACTTGTAACATTAATGATTACTTAATAAAAATATAGAAAATGTAACATCTACTGAATTCCTCGGATTAACAATCGACAAAAGACTGGACTGGAAATTGCACATAGAAAAGCTTTGCAAAAAAATATGTACCTCTGCATATGCCTTGTACTCACTAAGGTCTATTGTAAGTACAGAAGCCGTAATTACGGCGTACTTTGGTTTAGTTGCTTCGAGTATACGGTACGGTATCATTTTCTGGGGGAACTCTACTGATACTTCGATAGCATGTAAAGCTCAGAAAAGGTCTATCAGGTCAATCTTCAGACTTAAAACAACTGATAGCTGTAAACCTTACTTCCAGCAGTACAAAATACTAACATTACCGAGCTTATATATTTTGGATACTGCGATGTTCGTTAGAGCAAATCCTAGCCTATTTCCACGACTGGAGGACACAGTTTCGCGTAATAGACGTGATAACAGCAGGTTGCGGTTACACATTGCTAAAACTGCCCTTATGCGTAGAAGTGTATACTGTATGGCTCCAATCATTTATAACAATTTGCCAAAACAGTGGAAAGATATGAACAATAATGCATTCAAAAGACAGTTGAAAGGCTTTTTAGAGCATAAAGCATACTACAATGTAACTGAATTTCTCATTTTTTAGAAGAATAATTTTTCTACTATATACTTGATAAATATTCTGTAGAATATAGACTCTTAAGAATATATACATACAATTTTGTGGTCTTGGTATTTATGGATTTTATTAAACGAAAACTTGCTAAAATTTGTTCTAAGCAAAGCAGACGAGTTAACGACCGGACGAGGAAAATTATGATTATATGCTCAATGTTTTCCTTAATACTGAGTTGGTACTCAGTATAATCGGATTGAGATTAGCTGTGGCAGAACAATTTACAATAAAACGTTTTCTATATATGAGGTAACTTGAAAACAATTTTTCAGAGATTTTCCATATTAATAAGTGTTTTCCCTGCAGTTTCCTAAGAGTTGCACAATTTTTAAAGCCGCACTGTCATTTAAATATATTTATTATAAACAAAAGCAAAATCATACAGAAATACAGACAGCAGCTCTGTTTAAAATATTCTATAAATTTAATTTACAAATTACTAGAATTCTAGTGAACCCAGCAAATTTTTGATGCTTGCGTTAGGAGTGTGTTCATGTCAGTGGTGGGTGAGATTCAAACCTAAAACCCCTCAATCGCAAGTCTCTCGATCCATTGCACAATATAAAAGATACCTGGGCTATTAATCTGGGATTATTAGAACGCCACCTCACTACACCCAAGTGCATTGAGTATAGTGTTTGATCGAGGGACAAAAAACTGGCCTCCAAATAGTTCTTTCGGGTTAACGTGTTCTTTGTGTCGAATATTTGAATGTTGCAAACATTCAAATATTATGTATGTCCTCTGTGATACATGAATTAACGTAGGGCGAGGGATGTGTTATTAAAAATCAATCTATCATTCAAGTCATCTATGTAATTCGAAGGATAAGAGAGCTAAAGGGGCTAATGACTATTGACCTTTGACACAGACAAGTCCTGTAAGAAACGCACGGCTTGATGGACTGACTACCTAGAAATTATTTGGCTGGCGAAATGCAGGAGGTGACATTCTAGATTTTATAACCAAAATTAGACGAATTTTACGAGCAGCTATGGAGTAAACAACCAAATGGTAGACCGTTGGACTACCTCGCAGAGGCCTGGAGGCTCGCTGAGTATACGGTAATAGAAAACGGAATTAAATATAATGACCACCAAAAATACTAATTGCGGAGCAAAATATGCTTACTAAAGTATATCATAACGAGGACCTGTACGCCTCAAATCACTGCATTCCGTCTCGGAAGGGTTAGGTTATGTTAGGTTCCTTCTTAAACCCACCCAAAAATAGGCTTCGTTGACTTAGTTTGATCTCTTTAAAATATTTAAGTAAGCATATTTTGCTGTTTTTGTATTTTTGTTTGTTTGTGTATTTTTGGTGGAAAAAGGCAAAAAAATTAGGAACAGTTAAATACTACCCACAGAAAACATCGTGAGGAACCCTGCAGGTCGACGAGAGTTCTTCATACTGTTCATGGAGAAATGTGTTTAATTGGGCCCTCATTGGGCCAGTAGACAATGGCCTAAACCTTCTCACAAAGGGACAAGGCCTGTGGCCAGTTTCGTAGGACAGCTTATGATATTATTGTGGTCTAAATAAGTTATCTCTACGATATTTAAACATACTATATATTAGTTCTCACGTCCGGAGATTTTATTTTATCTAGTTGCATTATTAAGAGACTGGAGCACCGCGCCTGCGCCCGAGCCGGTGGTCGCGCGGCAGTTTTGATCTATCACCTTCAACTAACATTTGAGTTTAGTTTGTTTTCCGCACAAATCATTCACCAGACATGTTTACGTAATTAATAATGTAATTTGTTTAGAGGTCACAATGGGATCAATGCAATCATCATGCCAAACAATTCGGTGTAAACAAAGTTTTTGTATATTTATTTTCAATTGCGTGGGATGTTTCGAGGTAAATAAGTTTGGTGAGTTGTTTGTATTCTTGTATTGTAGCAAGTTAAACTTGGACAAAGGGATTATCACATCTGATAAGATAGTATCACATACGGTGTTAGGTGGTACAACACATTCACATTTCGGCAGGTCTAAAGTTTATATATATTTTTCTTTTCTTTTAAAAAGACAACTCTCGCACTAGTAATAATTCCTGTGTCACGGGGAGCTTTATAACTATTCAAATAATGGACACAAAGAACACCCAGACTCGGAAACATTAATTTGTGCATCGAACCTACAACACACAGTATGGCGACAGCGGCAACCAGTTAAACCACTCCGCCATCGGTGCAGTCACGAATGTCGCGAATCTACCTAGTTTGAATAATAATAATAGGTATATAATACTAATATCACCTATGTTCAACTGCTAGGCACGGCCTCTTTTCAGTATGTGAAGGGTTGGATCACAGACCACCACTTCGGCCCAGTGCGGGTTGGCATTAATATAATAATATTCTATCACATACATACAACGCCATCTAGCCCAAACCAAGCCGAGCTTGTAATATGGGTACTAGACATTGGATAAACATACATATATCCTATTTTTTCGTAAATACCTACATATTATACATAGAAACACTCAGACCAAGACAAACATCCATGTTCGTGCACACAAATGTTTGACTTGTGCGGGAAGCGAACCTGCGACCTCAGCGAGGCAGTCGGTTACGCCACTACGCCATTAAGGCATCATTCTTTTTAGATCTTCGAAAATATTATGAAGAAATCTTGAATAAACTTGATTAGACTGTCATCAAGTAGTTAGAACTCATGTTGCTACCACAAATTCAATAAAAAGGGATGGCTAAACAGCCAACCTGTTATATACAGTCGTGTATAAGGCATAAAACCGATGCACATACATATACGTATTCTTTCCCTCTCATCCTATCTATAATTCCTTCTCAATAGGCTCGGCTACGCTTGAGTGGCATCCCTCTCCCTGGTATTGCCACTAATCATAAGTTCCGGTGACTGTTTACTCTTAGGCTGGCTACGTTAGGTCAGTACCTTCAACATATAAGCTGCTTGTGTTAGCAGCTTTACGATACTAAAGTGAAGTGTCAAACCACGAATAACGAGTTCAACACTTGCCAATCGCAAGTCCGATGTCTTGCTACGATAATCTTTATATATTACTAGCCTTTGCTTTTAGCTTTTCCCGCTAGGTAACAGTAGAGTTTTCTTGATAAAAGGTTCCCTATGTACTTTTCTGTATCCATGATAACGTGTATGCCTAGCATTATAATGATCGGTCGAGTAGTTACGGTGTGAATGCGTAACAAACAAACAAACTTACATTTGTATTTATAATATTAGTTATGATAACTCAGGTCCCGTCCTGATTTCGTCTAGGTTGGATATAACAAACATCTTTTGTCCACCTGAAATAATGCACCTTTTTAATAGTGAAGGAATTACCAATTATTTATATTGGATGAGCAATTTCGAACATTATTTCCTAATCAAAACTTACAAGCTTTACCTTTTTATAATATTATTATAGATTGATCGTTATATATAATTAAGTTTTGAACGATATGACCGATTGAGGTCACGCTCATACCGTATAATAATATAGCCAGACTATGTTTCATTGCTATGCAAGAATCTAGATATTAGATAGGTGCCGCTATACCCAAGTTATTAACAATGGACTACTTTTAAAACGCGAGCTAATTCAGACAGCTGCGAATTTATTTACAAATATATTCATTAAAAATAAAACACGATTATATTTCCCAGAAATGTTCTTTTAAGTTAAATCTTATGTACTTAAAATACTTTAAAGAATGTGTGGTTTTATTGTGTTGTGGTGTGATGCATGTTCCGATGCACCTCGAAGACTTTAAAAGTCTTAAAGACCCGTTTTGATACATTTGATCCAATTTAGTTGTATCAACCTGGTGATTAGGGTGACCACGATTTTGAGATTTAAGACGCAACCTTAAATATTCACTTATACGGTTTCTTTGTTCTATTTTATATCGATATTTAGTTTTATCTAATTTGCATGACGGAAAAATACGCTTGCCTAGAAGGTATCTTTCGACTCGTAGATATCCAGATTCATACATACATAGTATCTTCCCTACAGCCCTTAAAAGGTAGACAGAGAGGTTTCGTTCGGTTTCGTCAGCTATGGTTTTAAGTACCACGTAATAGGAAGCGATACTATTGCCATTTCTCAAGTATAGTTCCAGATTACCTGTAGCTACCGAGCAATTCTTGACAGAAAAGCCCAATAACACTTTGCCCTACAAGATAATCAAACTCCAGACTTGTCTTGCATATCATTTAATAGTGCATTGCCACTGAGGCAGATGTTCAGGCCTTCACTGTGTCCGATGATAGTGAGCCAGACTCCTAAGACCACAAGTCTTAAGAGAGTGACTTACAAAATTATGTTTTAAAATAAGGTTACACTGTGTATAAAAAAATACCATCAAGACTGTTTATTGAGACTCGTTTTATACTACTAAGGCGACTAACAAGCATGTGTTTTTGTTTATTGAGACCAGTCCAATCTGCTATTACTGTAACATCTCTATAGCCAGTTTTGGCCGTGTATACCAGAGAAAACACCATGTCACGGAGAACCATAAACTATCTAGGGACTCGCTACGAATTTTATTAAATCTGTCTATCATTTCACGCTTTCTCTGGCCCAGCTGATAGTTTTTAATAACACGAACACATGCACTTTGTGGAGCCTACAAAAAAAGGAATTAAAGATACTGAAAGAAATACTAATTACTAATTGCACTGATAACGTAGCGGTTTAAGTGGTCGCCTCGCCACTGTCACCGAGCCAAGTGTTGTGGGTTCAATTCCACAGGACAAAAATTTGTGTTATCCACAAATAGCTGTTCTTAGTCTGGACGGTCTTTGTGTCCGTTGTTTCAATGTTTGTAAAGTCCTTCGCGATGTTCCAAGTGAGGGAGATGCCTTTAAAAAGAACAAGGAGAGGGTAGAGATGTGGACTGGTAGCATTCCTACACACCGGGCGCAGTTACAATGTCCATAAGTTACATATTCGTACAATCATCACTAATCTACGATGAGATTTCTACACTGTACATTTAGTGCTGTAAGTATTGCTAACAGAAAACCCCAATAGCACTTTACCGGACCCTTAAAGGTATTTTCCGGTGGCAACCCTCTTATAGTAAACGCTACATTGCTATATTGAAAGCAAATTAACTGAAATAATACCCAGTAACAACTATATTTAACGCTCAATAGTGTTGCTTTTTGATTTAAATGAATATATTATGCCAACTATCACTAAACTTATGCATTCGAAATGTAGACAGCACCGCCATACAATATATTGCGTATGATTGGTTTTCATAAAATATGGCAACAGGAGAACTCATAGCAAGGGCTTTAGTTTAAACTTACAATGATATCAAAAGCATGGTGTCTGTAAGGAGAAGTAATATACATCCCGTGCTACGGAGATCATGTAAAGACATTGGTTTTGGTTGTCATGCTGCCTTCGCCAGCTGAAATCTTGCAAAGATCAAAAATATTCTGTCAGTAAGACAGCCTAGATAATGACCGAATAACTTTCAAAACTGGCACTAGAATATCTTCAAACACATAAAATCTATTAAAGGCGACATCTCCAAGTTTTGACTTTCATCGCTACGGATACGTCAAAACGGCGTGAAATAAGTTGCAGGAACAAGGTTTAAGGCTCAAAAACTTGCGGCAAACATTTGAAAGTCGGATTAAACAGGATTAAAGTGAGTTAAGTTGATCGAATTTCTAGAGCGTTATTCAATCTTTCGTGAATCTTGTATACTTGTGGTTAAAAAGTGGACAGTGTACTTTTGGATTTTATTTATTGTCATTTAGAAAAGTAAGATAAATTGATGAGATGAATTATTGTCATTGCCATGTCCGAGCCATCGATTTTGATACCACCAGAGCAGATACTTTTAAAAGACGCTGCTTCAGTTAGAAGTCACGCGCTTTATCATCTAAGGAAAACATTTTTTGATAACATGCATGTATAAAAGTCCTCAAAGGTGTGTGAAATCTACTTACTTACGACGCGACGGGCTAACAAAGTAGACTGTATGGCTTGAGCCTTCTCATACTGAGAAAAGTTTCCGTTCACCAGATTATATGATTTACCCTCTGCCTTTAACTATCTACAAATAAATTATACGGGCGTTCCTAAACTACTTGTATATTATTTTTGGAACTAGCAACTAATGTGAAGGTAGCTTCAGTAGTTAGTAAACTCACTAATCAATAGATTATGACGTTCATAAATGTTACTTTGTGACCTAAAAGAAATAAATAATTTTTCGCTTTGGCTTTGAGTATAAAATACGGCATGAGCCATGAGAGTAGTATCGATTACGTTTGTTCTGATTGTGTGTTTAGTATCCGTGATTCTTATAAATGATATACTGGCTGATGTAGAACTAAAGAGAAAAACAAATTTTATAATTCAAGTAAATGAAGAAGAATAACAAAATCCATTTCAAAATTCGAATATATACCTAAGAGAAATAATAACTGTCTGCCGAATCAGTTTGTTATTAAGTTTTCAAGTGTGTAGGTAAAACGAGAAAATAATATGTCTTAATTTATTAAACATCCTAAAATAATAAAACTTTAGGTTTATGAAGTTTGAAGTGTATGTGTTGCTGTTTATGGAGGGTGGAATAAAATAAACTTGCAATAATGTGATTCAAGACAATATGATCAGGTTTCAATTGAGTTTCTCAATTTATAGCATATGGCTGGCTACAGTTCATCGAAATTCGTATAAAATGTTATAAATTATGTGCACTGTAAGCGACATTAGCTTATGTTAGCACCGGATTCCTACAGTTGATGGAAACAGGAACGGTAGTTTTCATATACTCCCTATGTCGTGGAGGACTTCATTAATATTCAACCAACGAAGAGTAAAAACAAACTCTGCAAACTAGCCTAACAAGACTCAGCACTGGCAGAAGCAAGACTACTACTAAGCTACTACACCGCCTGTTAGTTTAAATATAATGTATATTGAAATATGGAAGGCCTAATATGAAATTACTTTCTATTAGAACATTATATCGTAAGAATTATATACAGTATAAAGGAGCTGATTTAGGTTTATCATAATAGGTTACCTAAAAGTGTTACAGATTCTTTATCTATCAACATTTTCTAAAGAAGAATAAAGATCTATCAGTCAAACAACAATGGTCGTTGATAAACTTAGAATACCAACTTTTATTTTAGAAAAACAACTCTCGCCCTATGAGTAATTCCTGTAATGCGGGAGACTTTACAAACAACAAAAACAAAGAAAATTCAGACTCGGTACAACAATTTTTTTTACAAATCTTTGTCCCGTGGGGGATTTAAACTCACTACACTCGGCACAATGGCAGTGGAGAGGCAACCGCTTAAATCACTACACCATCCATGCAGTCAATAGTAGACATAATTTAAAACATGCTGGTCACCGGCGTGCCTACTCAATAATTAATTACTTGTATTTAAATATCTATTTGATATTAAGTTTCTTGTATCATAGAGAAATTATAACAATCTTTTCGAGAAATAAAGTTGTAAAACTGAATAGCAACAGATAGACGCGGACTTTCCTGAGCATGAAGGCGGTATAGCCACCCTCCTCGCGATAGAAACGCGATATTGCGTGGTGCAGCACCGTGATGCAGTAATTGTTGCCCCGGGACGGACGCCCGGTCTCGCTGACTTTGATTAATTACCTGCAAATTGCAACCATTCTGTACCCACCTGTGCCTGGACGATATGCGGTTTCATTTGAAAATACATTCGACATATATTATTTAAGGAGGCATCGAACTTATAATCGAGAAGTCAGTTCGATTCGAAGAAGAGAAGTGAATTCAATTCGATATTTCTATATATATAGGTGGGCTATATATCGATAACGATTCTAATATATCGATATGTATATTAATGTAGGTATTAGTCTCTTGTAGCAAGTATTCATACACAGGAGATTGTAGTCGAAAGTATATTCGATATATATTACTTAAGAGGAATTTAAGGCATTGAACTTATGATCGAGAAGTCATGGGTTTGATTCGATATTTCAATACCATTGAGCACAAGCATTAGTGTGTCTCTTGGCACACGTGTTCATACTGAAAAGACTGTAGCTGGTAATACATTTGAAATATATTATTTATACATGGTTAGTTAGTTAGTTTAGAAGAAGCAGCGATAGCTCAGTGGGGAGACCAACAGACTGCAATGCAGAGGTCTCGGGTTCGAACCCACGTCGCGCACCTCTGACTTTCGGAAGTAATATGACTTTTCGAAATTATGTGCGTATTGATTGACAATTATCGCCTGCTCCGTGCCTCGGAGAGCACGTTAAGCCGTCGGTCCCGGCTGCTATGAACATCTATGGCAATCGTTATTGAGGAAGTCGATACAAAAGATCCCACTGGGTTGAACTGTCGCCGGTGTGTACTGACTGGCCCCCACACAAGATAAGATAAGATAGTTAGTTTAGCGCATTCAACTTACGATCGAAAAGTCTTGGGTTCAATCCGATATTTCGATATAATGTCGCGCTGTAATTAAACCTCTCGTCATACGGAGAACATTGAACCTTAACTTGTAATCATCTTATCTATTCCTAGTCTTATATTTTGTGATAAAACAGTATTATTAATATTTGGACTGTTTGGGTGGTGCAGCGATAGAGAATGCAATGCAATGCGTGTCAAGATCCATTCCCAGGTCAAATAAAATGTTATATCATGTTTATGTCAAGAAATTCTCAGAAGCAGCACAGAGTATGTACTGAGTTTGGTAATAGGCACACCCTATTACGTAGGATAATTAATGTGCGTGTTATGAAACTAAGCTATCCTTTCAGAGATGTACGCGTCAGACTATACATATATACTAATTAGAACCCAAATACATCACTATCATCTTTAACCTGTCAATTGTTAGAATGCCAGATGTAATTGAAAACCTATTGTGTCTGGTCACCGGTGTGCCGCTGCGACTCAGTAAGTTAAAGACAGAAGTTATATTAGTAGGATAATACACGATCGTGGTTGTGTGTTCGAATAAAAAACGACGCCGAATTATAACAAATAAAATTCGTTCGTATTTACATTTTAAAAAAGACATCTCGCGCCTTAGGCTTAATTTATGTGTCGCAGAGGACTTTACAAACATTCAAACAACAGACAAAAAGAACTTCTAGACTCGGTACAACCATTTGTTGATCACGCAAATTTTTGTCCCGTGTGGGATTCGAACCCACAACACTCGGTGCAGAGGCGGTGCGACGACCACTTCAACTAGTACGCCATCCGTGCAGTAGAAAATAAAAAGAAGACAAAATTTAAAAATTATAACGGTGAAAAATAAACATTATTTTATTATTTTTCAATTAAAACCGCGGATAAAAGACCAATAAATCGCAATGAAAGCCTTCACGGCGTAACATCGCGAGGCTATTAATAGCATATCTTGGTAACACATCGCCATAAACAACGAGCGCTGTCTAACGCATTGGTGCTCTCTTACACCGCCTTGTACGTGGGGTTATATTAGCCACGGCATCTGCATATCGACATGTCGTAAACGGCTACGATTTGTTATTGAATTTGTTGCCGCCGTTGGTTACAGGAAGCTCAGTCAGTTAGCAGTTATATTCGCCTTCTATTTTATATACTTATTGGTATCCAAACCACTGCGTATCCATAGACGGTAAACGGGAACAAGTCTATCATCAAAGAGGTTGATACAGAAATACAACCCTCACGTTATGGTTATGGTTTAAGGTGCAACGTAGTAGAGGGCTAGGTTATAAGTGATTAACGGACAAAGTTTCAGACTCCTTGTTACCACTGAGAAAAAAATAGCAGCGATAGCTCAGTGGAGAGACCAACAGACTGCAATGCAGAGGGTCTCGGGTTCAAACCCACGTCACGCACCTCTGACTTTCGGAAGTTATATGACTTTTCGAAATTATGTGCGTATTGATTAACAATTATCGCCTGCTCCGTGCCTCGGAGAGCACGTTAAGCCGTCGGTTCCGGCTGCCTTGAACATCTATGGCAGTCGTTATTCGGGAATTAGACACAAAAGATCTCAGTGGGTCGAAGTGTCGCCGGTCTGTACTGACTGGCCCACACACAAGATAAGATAAGATACCACTGAGAATATCTTGACAGTTTCCTTGAACCGGTAATCGAATTCGAGAGCTCATGCAGCAGTCGCATTCACAATCGATACGCCAGCGAAGCGGTCTATCAAATTAATAGGACGTGAGTTTATTGAAGTCTACCCGGCAAGTAGCATGGCTGCTTATAGCTACTGGAAATTTACTCATACCTAATGGAAAAGCTACTACTTTTTCCACGGCCTGGAAATCAAACTGACATTTTATTAATTTATTTTTATTTTTACAAGACAGATCCAGTGCCATGAGTACGGCTTTTCATAGTTCTGAAAGACGATAAACGATTTTCACATATGCTGACTAGTCATATGCTTGTTGTTAACTTAGTTGTACCCATTTTAAAAAGTCTCTTGTATTTTTCCTAAGATTTAGCCGAGTCTTTGTAAAACGACTAAACAATAACATCTGATTGTATTTCTTAAGACTATCATAGTAAAAAAATATGATGAATGATATCACAGCAAAGTATTGTGGCTTTAGTTTTCAGTCTTTACTACAGTTTGTCTTTAGGCATATTTGCGAAAAGGGTTTTATGTTTGCATGTTTATTATCTAATAATCTAAATTGATACATGAACTGTTGTACCAATTTGGATGTGTCAAGCACATGGTTTGAATAAAAACATATAATACGTTTTATCTTTTGTTTCCCATGGAAATAAATTAGTACTGGCATAGAAAGCACAGCTTATGCTATGATCAATATTTATTAAACATATATGACTCTTAAGTGAGGCTAAAATATAGGAGGAATCAGCATTAGGCGATAACGAAATCTAAAACTAAACTGTCTAACCGCTGCAAAGGATTAGGCTACAGGCTAACACGCACTTCTGTACATGTATGTGTCATTAAAGTACGCGTAAACGACTGTACTAATATTTAATAAAAACATGTGTGTTTAGAGTCATAGTTGGTCCCAGAACATAGTACAAGCCAAGGTTCGGGCAAGACTTCTTTCGGAACCTCTAATTGTATGTATAGATGTAATGCTTTGTGTTGAAAAACCTTTGAATATCATTTAGAATAATTAATCAATCTTATGAATAGACGAAATAGTCTACTAGTATCCTCTTTATTTATAATGGTATTACGAATAAAGCTATATACAACAATGGCTCACCAATTAACAGTCAATAAGGTAATGTATTGTAATAAGGGTTGTGGGTGTAATGTATCAGGCCGTTGCCGGTGATGCCGGTGGCGAGTCGCGCCGGCTCCATTGTGCCGTACGGACAGCGCAGTCCGTGCCAACCACTAGCTAAGGATAGAGGTTTACCGGGACTTAAGCTCCTCAGTATCCTACCCAGTTACGTACTATCGACTTGAGCGAGAGTTGACCATTTCAGAAAAAAATTCGCTTGCGCATATTGACTTTAAGTGACTCCGCTCTTAAAAAAAACCCTTATAAAAAACTCAAACTAAAAGGTCGTAGCTGTGGCCTGCTATGCGATTTTAACCTTAGGAGTGGTCATCCGTCGCTCAAGTCGATAGTACATATGCAACGCCAAGAGTATCATTTGCGCGTTGTTCAAGCAGGTTACTGTTGCAACGCCATCACTTGCGCGTTGTTCAAGAATGCAGAAGTGCATCTAAAGATTGTAAATAAATGAGGTATGATTAGGTACTGACCGATCGAGTATACTACGTGTGTTATAAATAGTCTCTTTAGATGTTTGTATGTTTGGCAATTTTAAAGTACTTGGGACAGTGGCGACGGCGCGGTTTCAAATTATAATTTGTGTGATACACAGGTAGTCGTTCTAGAGTCTGCATGTTCTTTGTGTCTGTTGTTTAAATGTTTGTAAAGTCCCCTGTGACACAAAAATTAATCTCAGAGCTGGAGTTGTCTCCATTAAACTAAAAACATAGATTTGTTTGAAACTTGTTCTGTATTACCATGCTACTATTTATCACGGTATGCATTGGTTTTATGCGAGATCCTGTGGGTTTCAAGCGGGTGATACCGCGGGCAGAAACTAGCTATTATTATTAACTAGAACTATTTTTGTTTTGTAGAGTAAAAGATGAGAACTTGGTGCTATTTATTTTACTAGATTTTGCCCGCAACTCCACTAGTTAAGTTACGTCAATAATAATAATAATAATAATAATATTCTACCACATACACACAAGATCATCTAGCCCAAACTAAGCAGAGCTTGTACTATGGGTACTAGACAATGGATAAACATACATACAGGGTGATTTTGAAATCGTGTAATTCCTTTTAACCACGCATTCTACTGGTGATATAGAATAACCCTGACCATATTTTTTCTTAATTAGAATAATGGTTTCGGCAAAATTAGAGTACAGAGTTTTTTCATGAAATGATTTCAAATAGTCATATTTTAACCACCTGACACAATCTTAATATTTTACTAATTTAAAAATAATAACATAACAATAACTGATGTCGTAAATAATAAGGGGCAATAAAAAGGACCGCCCGTTATTATTTACGACATTAATTATTAATATGTTTTTTTATTTTAATTAGTAAAAAATTAAAATTGCCTCGGTTGGTTAACATATGACTATCTGACACCATTTCACAAAAAAAAGGAACAATAATATTTCAAAAAAAATAATTCTTATTATATAAAAATATGGTCAGGGTTATTCTATATCACCAGTAGAATGCGTGGTTAAAAGGAATTACACGATTTCAAAATCACCCTGTATACACTTTTTCTATTTTTTGTAAATACATATATATTATACATAGAAACACCCAGACCAAGACAAACATCCATGTTCATGCACACAAATGTTTGGCCTGTGCGGAAATCGAACCCGCGACCTCAAGCGTGGCAGTCGGTTACACTAACCAAAAAATTTCATGAAACACAGCCAAACTTGAGCAACTAATAACTCATATAAGTATTCACATTTAACAAGACAGTAACATATTATATTTGAACAATGATAAACCTTTAATAATTCATACAATGTTACATTTTTATTATGACAACTGGAAGCGAAGACTTGTAATTGGCTTTCAAATTACAACGTCTATTGCTATATTGTTATGTTAGCTATAAGTCTTTCACAATAAATCAATCCTTACTAATAATATAAATTCGAAAGTAACTCTGTCTGTTACCTATTCACGGCTTAACCACTCAACCGATTTGGATGAAATTTGACACAGAAGTAGTTTAAAACCTGGGAAAGGTATAGGCTACTTGTTATTGAAGTAGGTACCATGCGGGTAGAGCCGCGCGCAAAAGCTAGTAATAAATAAATGCGCGTATAGTGCCACTACCTTTAAGACTTCGTGTTACGACCGCGATTATCTAAACCGCAAGCGATCAACTTCACCATTTTACACTTGGCAAAAGAATGAACAATACTACAAATGCACATTGCAAAAATTGCACTACAAAGCACAAGACTGATTAAACTATTGTAATAAAAGGAAACAATTTATAAAGAATACGGCAATTCTTGCGAATTGCCGTATTCTTTATAAATTGTTTCCTTTGCAACAAGCAACTTTAGGCGATGTTTTTGAAGTTTGTTATTTAACTTTTACACAAGCTAAATAAATTATATCAAAGGTGGCTGAATCTATTGTGATGTAACTTATACTAATTATAAACAGTAGTATCTATTATATATTTAAAAGTTAACTCGTTATATAAAGTTCTTTAAAGGGTGTTGAAGTAAAATCCAAAGAACTAAATTAACAATAGCTCCGAAAATACTATCTTATTAATATAACACTCATATTATGCAATTATTGTTCTTTATCCTTATTCGAATACCAATGATTATTTTTTTCTTAAATATCACTCTTTGATTTATAAATTACCACTTCTGTTTGATACTAGTGGCAAATTATGCTGGTATATTCGTTATGACTTTTAAGTCTGTAAATTTGAGTAAAGTACTGTTGCAATATAGCTAAAGTTAATTCATGTGTTAGTCCGAATATAACTGAATCTGTTGCCATCTTCCTATTGCTATAGAAAAGGTTGGACATAAAAATAACACGCCTTAATATCAGCAGCCTAATAAAACAATTTATTTATTAAATACATACTAAAACGTATTAAAACTAATAAGTAAATCATTGGCATTCAAAAGTACCAACGATATTATAACAACACAAAGTCGTTTTGTAAATTAATGTAACACAGAAAAAATAAAAAGACCACCCGAAAACAGCAATGTTAATAATAGACAAACAAATGGTTTTAAAACGACATCGACAGAGACAGTTGTATGGGAGAAACAGTGCGCAAGAAAGAGACAAATTCTCCTTGCCACAATATGGGTGGTCGAAGATTTTTTCATTGCAATTTATGTTCGAACAATTTCTAAGGTAGTTTACGATTATTATCAATCAATTAAAAGGAGACATTTTATTCCGTTTTAAGATAATAAATAGGTTATTAAGCTTTGGAGTAAGAATTTTATAGCATTGCCTAGTTATGCTCTAGAATGTTAATGTTTTATTATGTGATTATAAAACATAGGTTAACTTGTTAGTTAATTTAGGCGTATATTGTCGCACTTGGATTGTCTACATCATGAAACTGACGCGGTAACATGAGTAAAGGTAGTAGGCTACTCAAGCCACCTCTGATTTGTTCATTTATTAAGGATACTTGCGCTAGTGTCTCCTCAGTTTCAAAGATGCCTTTTCTATTAGAGCGATCCCTTTTATCAATGTTGAAAAAAATATTGATGCCTGATATCATGCCAACTATATAAAGTAAAATCTTACTGGTGGCATTAGGTAATTTGCGCGGCAGTTGTTGATTGAATAGCATTCATTGTTTGGAAGGCCATTACCACCTATTCTTCAAATTATCCATGTTTAAGTTTCCGGAGACTGAAAGTACAGACGATAAGTATGACAAATTCAAATATTTGCTAATTGTGGTTCTCTTCTATTTTGTGGATATATTGGTTGAGGACCGGACACAGTAATTTTTAAAAATTAAAGTCTTTGTTTGTTTAAATGGGTGTGTATAAGATCCATCTACACCAATACCTATTTATTTTCAGTTTTGCCTTCTAGAAATTTAGTTTCTAAAAGTATGGAGAAGCTGTACATTTAAGAAACTTTTCTGCTAGATGTCTGAGCTGATAAAACAGCTATGTATAATTAATATCAATTGACATTTCCTATACATTTGTAACACTTGTCTGCTAAAAGTTTGGGTTGGAAAACGATCCTATATAATTTATGCGGTAACATATTCTATCTTTCTCGTAGTCTATAGTCTACTAACAGTCTTGCTATATTTTATGAAGCGTTAATGCGCAAATGTCATTTTACCCTTAATAAGACTTAGTTTTCATACCCTATAATGGCTTACTATCAGACGGAACGTATGTATATCATAGTAGCAGGTATAGTGTTTTGTTGATGCGTATATGAATATTAACTTAATATTATACATGTGAAGATTCAATCACGCGTAAATTATTGAACAGATTTAGAAGAAACTGGATACACCGATAGATCATGTTTTGGATTAACACATAAGATAGTTACCATCTCCGGTATGCGTTATTATGAATATTTCATGAGCAGAAACAAATAAATTATATTTCATTGGCCTGTGATCTGAATTCGAACTTTATAGACACCGTATCGATTCTCGTATTGACTGTAATTATGCAAACTACTGCAGTACACTACCTCATTGTTATTACAAAGTGTTCTTTAAAACGTCATTCAGTTATTATTATGCTATATGAATTTTGTAAATCAGACAACGGCAAAGAACTTTTATTTGGTTATGGTAGTGATTTGTTATCACGATAAAATAAGGTATCAAATACTTTGGGTATATTTTTAATATGATTGCCTTTTCCAGTTTTGGCCGGATAAGCCAAGCTTCAAGATATGTTATATTAACGACGAATCGTTATAGCGCTTGGTAGTTTTGTTCCATGTACTATGGTAGTTCTTTCCCGACAGGGCTTATGGCATAACATGCTTGTTTGGAAAAGTGAAAGTTGTACTCCGCGCGTACGTAGTATGCGCCAGCTACGTAATATATGCTGTGTATAAGCACCATTAAGGTTTTGTCGAATATGACACACTGATCTCTTTAACTTTGTTATCCATACTAATACTATAAAGAGGAAAGATTAGGTTTTTGTTTGTAAGGATTTAACTCAAGAACTAATTAACCGATTTAAAAAAATATTTTACTATTAAGCATAAAGCAATATTATCACCGAGTACCTAAAATAGGCTAAATTTTATTTAAAAAAGACTACTTTTACTAACATAACTTAACATACTTTTACGAGAGCGAAAATGCTTGTGCTCTACGTAATAGAAGACGAGTGCCGTGGTGTAACTAAGAATAACTTGACAGAAAGATCCAGCATAACTAAACAGCAACGATCCTGATAGTAAGTAATCAGTTAAAATAGATTATAAACCATGGCAGTACACGAGATATTGCCTGGTGGGTAAACCTGAATCTGTAACGGAAGTATTGATTTGTAGCTAGGTTAAGGAACAAAAGCTATTGTTCTTTATTTCCTAACGCGTCTCTTTGAGGAATTCTGGTTGCAATAGTGGATGCCTAAGTATTTCCATAGTTTGATCCATGTTTTAAGCCATTTCTTTGAGTGCATATGTAACGCAGTGGTTTGAATGTTCATATTGATCCATGTTTTAAGCCATTTCTTTGAGTGCATATGTAACGCAGTGGTTTGAATGTTCATATTGGTTCTATAGTTGTACTGAAGATTGAAATTTCTCAGATTAGACAAATATTTATAAAAGTTATTTTAAGTTTGAGTGCACATTGTAGAAGTAGTCAATGTTCATAAATAGGTAATCAAACCCTCTCACACAAAAAAATACTTAACAAAATAGAATACAGTTGTCACAGTTGTATTTTTGGAGGTCTAACGTAAAATCTGATGCATGTTTAATCTTGATACGTCGCCTAGAAAGCGAATATTACGTGCCAAAATCAACCAATAGAGTAAGGTCCCTAGATAGGACCTACCTACAAATACTACGCTTACGAAGTAGCGAGCAAAACCTTGGGTATAGGGTAGAAATATAAGCCAATAAACCATTTAAACTGGCATTGGAACAAATCAGCAAACAGCTTACTTTGTCACTAAAAGTTATGCGTTCATAAGTTTCCACACAACAAATACTAGGCTGGAAACGTCTAGCATGAGTCTAGAACATAAAAGCGACAAGTAAAACAGAAGTGGGACACTTGTATGAGATTTACGATCGTTCGCACGCTATAAGGCTTTGTGTACAATGCGTTAGCTTTTATTTGAGTTGTTCGTGAATAAAAAGGCGTGTACACATAGTTGGTTATACTATTTAGCTAAGTTTAACAGCGGCTATATAATTTGTAGCATTTTTCGTAAACAAGGAATGAAATTCTTATATTTACGCCGTCTTCGAATGAGTTATGAAGATTACATAATTATTTATTATTTAGATATATAAAAATAAATTATCTGGATTTATATTGTTTTTAAAATAATTATATAAAGTATATAATAATTTAAATATTATATAAACATACAATTAAACTATATTTTATTTACTCTTGAATTAGCCTAAAAATACATTTCAAGCATTTATACTCAGTAAAGTTTAACAAGAAATCTCGATATACACATAATAATAATAATATTCTATCACATACACACAACACCATCTAGCCCAAACTAAGCAGAGCTTGTACTATGGATACTAGACAGTGGAAAAGATACATATATACTTTTTTTTTGTAAATACATACTTATTATATATAGAAACACCCAGACCAAGACAAACATCCATGTTCTTGCACACAAATGTTTGACTTGTGAGGGAATCGAACCCGCGACCTCAGGGGTGGCAGTCAGTTACACTAAACACTACGCCATCGAGGTCGTCAATTAAAATTATACATATATTTTGCTATATAAATTGAATCATAATTGTAGAGATACGAAAAACATAATATCTAACATTTAATACCTTGCTACGGCTTGCTTGTAAAACAAACAACTAAATTAAATCAATTACAACGAAGCTACGAGGTTCTACGAAATCTCTACGAAAAACCCGTAGCAACGGCGCAATTTTCTAATTTCCCAGTAATTTTGTAACAATTTTGCGTATTAGTCGAATTATGAACGTGCCTTAGCCGGATCAAAAGGCTATTATTATAGGATATTTGCGCCGTAGCGCGGTAGAAGGCGACGCGGCGCGGTTCACTGAAAACGTTCCTCGGTAACAACCCTCGCGTCTCACGGTAAAACTTTTACCAGTAACTAATATTTTTCTTAATTTTCTATGCAGTTTGTTTTTAGCAAGTGTCTTTTCTTTTTTTATATGAGTGTCTCAGTTGTACTCCCCAGTGTTTTATTTAATTAAGTGCATGTGCGATATAGTTTTCGTTATTCAATAATTTTAAAATGTTTTTGTGTTGCTATGCGATATGATTAATTAGTGGCATTTATTTGATTAATGAAATGTTTGAAGTGCATGCGTGGGTAATCTGAACTTAGTTATTATGTTGCACCAGTCTGACAAGTTAATAACCCGTCAATGAAGTAGCTTATTATATATGCGGTGTAATCAAATATATTAAAAGGTCAACAGTTTTGTTCCTGGTAAAGGTGCGGAAATTATATTGTTATTTTTATAAATGTGTGGAATATAATATAATACGCTATATTATTTTATAACTGTTTAGTAACTAGTTTTTCTTGCCACTTTGCTCGGGTGAATCTTTCGCAAACGCATTACCGGTTTAAAAAAAAAAAAATTAGTTTGTTTATCCAGGGCATGGTCTATCTTTGTGTTAAGTTTTATTTAAATCTGATCAGCAGTTTCTGCGTAATTTAGCAATAAAATTCGAATAAATTTACAACTTTAACAACTATAATTTTAGGATGATTTTCTCCTTCGTCTTATTCTATATGTAACGGCCTTGCTGGCTCCGTGGTATTAGTTTGGCTTGTGTTTGCGACAGATCGTCGGGTCCCAGTTTCGATACTCGATTGAAACAAAAAGCAAATTCACTGCATATATATAAATATGTTTGTCTGTATATATATAAATCTCATGTCACCGTTTTTGTGGTCGCATTCCTACGAAACAGCTCGAACATTTTTTATAGCTTTTTTATATATATTTGGTACCTACCATATCATATATCTATGTATATATCTATGAGAATAGATCGTTAACTATATTTCATACCGCGAGGTGAGATATAATGGCAGAACAACGTTTGCCGGGTCAGCTAATAATTTTATAAAAATCTACTTATAGTATAGCAATATCGGAACCTGCCTTAGTGGCGCAGCGGTAGAGTATGCGACTGCTGTAAATAAGTGAATAGTCTTGGCTTCAATTTCTAAACAGGGTGAATTGTTGTTGGGGTTTTCTGATAAGAGATTCTCAGTAGCACCACGGTGTCTGAGACTGTGCCCGGCAGACAGCAGTAGGCTTGCTCCATGTTACGTGGTACCTACAATCATACTTCATATCTGGATTTAATATACTTCTGCCTACCCCGTCAGCGATATAAGCGTCAGATTATAAGTATAAAGACACATAGATAGCCAGCGAAATGTATCACTATAAACTTTAACAGCGTAAGTGTACAATTACTATACCTAATATTAAATAAGCATAGATAACACATCATCGTGGCTTATTGGTCGATTCGCATTAATTGTGCAGAACGACACTTTTAAAAACACCCGCACACCTTCATTTGCATATCGGTTCGTTCCGTACTCAAATTATACTGATGAGTGCAAATCGTTTTTTTTATTTATTAAATTTTGTCGTTTCGCCCAATTCATGCGAAAGGGCCAATGAGCCATCATTGTTACTGTGCAGTATTGTCATAAAAGCCTAGTTATTTCAGACTCGTATCTGTAAATTAATATTCAAATCTGTTTAAGAAACTTTTACTAGCTTTAATAGCTGAAGTATTGTCGGCCTCGATGGCGTAGTGGTTAGTGTAACCGACTGCCACGCCTGAGGTCGCGGGTTCGATTCCCGCGCAAGACAAATATTTGTGTGCATGAACATGAATGTTTGTCTTGGTCTGGGTGTTTCTATGTATAATATGTATGTATTTACAAAAAAAAAAAAAGTATATATGTATGTTTATCCATTGTCTAGTATCCATAGTACAAGCTCTGCTTAGTTTGGGCTAGATAGTGTTGTGTGTATGTGGTAGAATATAGAATATAGAATATAGAATATAGAAGTATGTTGTTATTGATTGCAGTTAGTTAGTTAGTCGGTTTTGTTAAACGTTAGTATATGTACTACTATTATGTTAATAATTATAAATTTTAATTACGTTCTACCTGAGTGAACTTGTACTCTTGTATACAGGCAATATACGCTAGATAAGGTAATTTCGCAGATTGTATCTACCGCCATCAGAACCTTGAATCCGTTTATGTAGTGGGCTGCGAGTAACTTGCTTATGCAGTCTACGCCAGCTTCTTGCATCTCAAGCAAGCATATGCTGTTTGTGTAACTAAAGGCTATGACGGCAAATGCTGTGATTTATAATCATATCAATTAAATAAAAACAAAGTATAAACGATTGCTGATTATTTTGGAGGCCAGTCTTTATGCCCCGATAAAAATAAAATAAATATAAATATAATTGCATCAAGCAGCGATGGCTGAGTGGGAGACCGTTGGACTGCCACACAGAAGTCTCGTGACACGCACCTCTGGCTTTTCGAAGTTATGTGCGATTAAATAGTTAATTATCGTTCACTTTAACGGTGAAGGAAAATCTAGTGAGGAATTCTGCATGTCTGAGAGTTCTCCATAAAGTTCTCGAAGATATGTGAAGTCTGCCAAACCGAAAAGGGCCAGCGTGGTAGACTTTGGCCTAACCCTTTTCACACTAAGAAGTGGACTGTTTCATACAGGGCTGATATTATTTATTACAAATATAATTGATTCCTATATTATGTTACAATAAATTACACTATGACGGATAAATATTTTACATATATGGATACTTACGTCACGTTGCAAAAGGCGTAGAAAGATCTATATTACATCAAAGTTCTGCTATCTATTACAACATGATAGGGGGCGAGCCAATCGCTATCCACCAGGCAAAGTGCATAATACCATGCTGATACTCTCTTGACAGCAATACCCAATAACACATAGCCTGCCCGGCTATGTATCAAATCAAACCCTCACCTCATGCCCTCATGCACAGTAGTCGTATTCAACGTTTTTATCTAATAGTTAAATCTAAAAGTTATTTTAGCTGGACAAAATTTTACTAATCCTTTAGGTAAACTCTAAATTAATCTGTATCAATATTCCGGCGGCATAAGTTTACAGTTAAGCTTATTAAAGATCTTGAGACCTAACTCTCTTCTCAACAAGAGATATAGGATTTATCGTAAAGATAATCTCTCTCTATTAGTAGTAGTAAAGGTTTTATAAATAACAGGAACAGCCTCATATTCATATCATATTCATATTCATATGATCTGCTATTTATAAATTTATAAATAGCAGATCTGTTAGATCTGATAGGACTAATGACGTCATACTAGTACGAGTTTATTTATTTACTTTTAATGTTGTATATCCACGTGTTCCGTATGACTATATCTGTCACTAAAAGTGCGTGAGTCAATCGTATAAAAGCATACTCGATAAACATTTAACACCCCGACTCAAGCCAAATAAACTATTCTCTGAACAATTTGCGATTAATATATTTCACACAGAATCGATTTTAATGCTTCCAAGGTAAACATGCGTATCGAGCGGCCACGCGGCCCCTTTGATGTCAACAAAGGCGACCGACAAAGGTGCCGAACATTGCAGTGTCTATTGTCAAAATTACACTGCAACCATTTAGTACAGTCGTATACATTTACTGTTAATTGTTTTATGGGCAGTGTGCAGTTCTAGCTACGTATTTAAAAAGCTTTCAGCGAATAATTTAATTTTTTATGGCTGTTTATTAATGGCCTGTTCTAAGTATTCGTGCTTTAAGTATTGCTACGCAGATAAACGGCTGTATTTATAATTAACAAGATTAGTAAAACGTGGCAGTATGTTTTAATGGTATTACGTTATTTATAGTAGGTATAGAAAAATGTGGTAAATTAATCGGATAGGATAACTGTTTGAATCAATAAGTTATTGTTTTCTCCGTGTTGATAAAACCGAAATAAAAAATATAATTACATTTTGTTTGATCAGGCAATCGACTTTTACGATCGGTCGTAAGCGTTAACGCAAAAATAATTATGTCACGGGATCAACAGGACACAATAATTGATGATGATCTAATTCATTTGATGTTAATTTTATAAAGTTTACATTGGTTCTAATCTATACATTGCAAAATATCGAAATCTAATCAATGTCTGTATTGTGGCTCCCGGGTAAGGAGTGCACTGCATTAGTAACGCTAATTGCAACGAAATAACTCGTCACATGCACCTTTAAAAAAAATAATTATGTGTCAAATATAGTCAGAAAGCTCATTTGCGTGACTATGTGACGTGTAGGTACCAGTTTTAACTGCAGCCTCGCCTTATCAATCCAGTATGTAAAAATCAGTCTCACGGTTTACGCGTGACTGAGTAACAAACACCTAAACACCTTCAAAAACTTTCAAATATATAATATAAGTAGGATATCAATATAAGCCTGTGACATAAACGTATATGATAGTAAAGGTTCTTACACATGAGCATTACATTTACTGCAATATGTAGTTGCTATAATATACTGGCTGGCAATTTCAGCCATATTATAAAGCTATCTAAAAACTAAATTTCGAACAGTCCGGCCGACGTATTCAAATGTCTTCCAGCTCAAAAACATTTGAAGGCCAATTCAAATGATTTTAAACTATAAAAAATCTTAATGCATTGGACGTTTGAAGTTTAGCTCTTTGCCATATAGTCGGACTATAGTTAAAATCATCGCAGTTAATTTGCTCGCTGAGAAGATCCTTTAAGTAGGAAATGATACTATCAATTATATTTATATATTTACATATTATATCAGTCGGCATTCTACTCGCTCTTGTTACACATCGAATGAAGCGCGTGTCGTGACAGGCTCGAATAAATCTACGTTAGCCGCGCAAAAATACGTCAGCAGTCACATATGGAAGCCCATAGATAAATATAAACTATGTTTTTATTGCGAAACTTGAACCTCTTTGCAATGCTATTTTGCATTTCATTACGTCCCGACTGTTAGTTATGAACTATTTTATGAGCTTGTGTTAAATCATCTACTTCATTAACATTTATACAAAATTTTTTTGTTATTTTATCGTAAGTTATAATTCCCTTCCAGAACATATTGAATAGTAATTTGAAGAAGTAGTAGTGAGATATACTTCTCTGTCTTCTTAAAAAGCGATGAGGTAATACAGAACGCGTTTTTTAGTAAATCTCTTTTCTTGATAGGTTTATAATATGATAGTGATGCAACGTTTGCATCGCAAGCAAGCATAAGAAAATATATCAAGTTTTGCCAGCACTATAGATATAGTTTCACCACCCTGTGGCGTTTTGAACACGAATGTAGCGCACGAGGTGTCGTGTCGTGAAATTTTTACCAAGTAGTCAGTAGCAACACGGGTTCTGAAACAGGGCCTCCAGCATCCTGGTAGACGCCAGTACAATCATCTTATATCACATGGGACTTAAAGCCATAGCTGGCGAAATATACCTCTGCGAATCTCTTTAACACTTACTTAATGTGTGTATTTTTGGAGCATGTAGCGTATTGTGAGTTCAAAATCAAAGGCAAAAATCATATATTCAATTAGGTCACAACGTGACACTTATGAACGTCAAAAGTCCACAGGTGATACATTTTGAGTTTTTAAAAAGATGCTATACAGACAGACCGATGTCTCTGTGCCTGGCATTTATGCATCTATTCTCTTTTTACTGTGTTGAAAATTTGTGACAACATCTCTTTACCACCATCGCTATAAACGAGACAGCACTTTACAAACTGTATAGCACGATCTTGCTCTCGCGCGTTAAGTAAAATTGCTTTAAGATATGGTAATACAGCACCCGGGTGTATACAATAAGAAAAGCCGAATGATTTCTTTATTAACTAATTAGTAAATGAAACATTAAGGACCAATGTGCAATGTCTACTTTTAATACATTTCTTCATTTGAGGGCACGATTTGTTGCGTACGGCATACGAAATTTTTTCGTGACAATGGAATCATTTTGCGTGTCGTCAAGGGCAAATGAAATTGGTATTAAAAGTTGAATAGCGATATAATGTTAGTGTAGTATCGTAAGGACATCATGAGGGGTGACGTAATTCAGTAATTACCTATGTGTTGATTTTTCAGTATATTTTGACTCTGTCGCGTGAAACAAGCAGGAAACTAGATGCAATAGCTATTCTTTTTTTATATTGAGACATACAGATAGACTTGGCCATGATATTTTATTCTTGTACGCTTACGTTTTTGTTCTAGCTGGATATTGCTGCTAAGACATTTATTAGTGATTCATGCATCTGTGGTCGAAATACGACCATAATTAATTAAACTATATTATTGATTTAATTTATTGGGTTTCTTCTCCATTTATATGCAATAGAAGCGCAGTGAACTTAAATTATGTTAAAATTAACATTCCTAGGCGCATTATGCTTAAAAAGAAGTAAAACAAAGCTTTCTTTTTACGGTTAGTTATGTCGCGCGTCTTTATCCCGGAACAACCCAATATCAGTCAAGGCAGGTCATCTCCACAGTAACAATACACGACAATTATCTTTCACTTCACATAATGACAATGAACCTTTTCTATTACATAATGACGTATGTATAAATGACACAATGTGGTTACCTAGAGTCCAAGTGATTCAAAACTGTACGGATCGACCACTATATTCGGTATTTGTGTCTTGTGTCCCGTAAAAAAGAATAACGGTCAACCCTAATTATTTAAACTTATTTAACCACGATCAATAAGGTCAATTAAATTAATATAGTGCAATGAATAACAATAAGAGACATGTTACAATACATTATTTTCTTATAGATTTTACAATAAACTATACTTAGGGATTTACAGATACCATCTCGATTTGAAGTACATATGTATATGGCGGAAACGTTAATATCATTTCTAGGTAGGGAGACGAATTCTAGATTGCGAGTTGTAGCAAACTAGAAATCGTCTCCACCCTAGAAATGTATGTACAGAAGAAAGCTATGAAGAAGAAAGTTATTTAACCATAAAGGCAGAAAGTCAAAGCTATAGGTTAGTGAGTTTAGTAAGTTACTGCTATTCACAGAAGGTTCTCTTTCTGTGGATTTCTGCGTTTATCAGTTTACTATTTATTAAAAAAGTAAATGCTACCGGCTTTAAGTTATAGTGTGTAGCTTATGAATGAAATAATTCATTAGACCAACTAGTTTGCAATCAGTCCATCTCCTAGACTGTTAGGTTTCCTAAGTGTCCTCTCTATAAGGAGCCAGTTGTTAAAGAACTGACAAAATATCTAAACACTTTTTAATAAAAATTAGGATCAATGAGTTAAAAGAGAATTTGTGGACGTTTAACTAAAAAACAGAGAATATTTTTTTAGAAGTAATTCTAACATGTAACCTTATTCCTTACTGCAGTTAAGACAGCGTCCTTGCTTGGTGGGTTTGTGTCAATGTAACCAAGACTGTCTCTGAGGTTCGATTTCATGGATCAAAGAGTATTGTTGGTTCCGTTTCTTTTTTACTTAATTATCAACAATTGAACATTCGTGCTTTGCCCAGTAGTACCAATAATCATGAAATTTCTCATACACTTTGTCACGGGTACAGAAATAAGGTACATGTATCCAGAAATTCATTGACGAAATCTAGATTTAAGTAAGCGAAGACGCGGGAAAAATCTAGTATAAAATAAGCATATATATGTCTGCCAAAAAATTAAGCAATATAGACTCGTGATAATTATCGACGTCGCCGTATTTAAAGTTTTACATTTAATAAGTAAATCGAATGTCACGAAAGCATCTAAGAACGACTAGTGTCTGTCGTGTTCACCATTAATATTGAGCCAGACTAAGTAATAAATATTGTCATGGGATTAATTATGTATTACTATCCATTTCCTTTGTCCTTTCCCTCCTTTATTCCTTCTTAAAGGGCTGCGCACTTTTAACTCTATTGGGGTTGCGGGTGTCTATGGGCGGCGGTAATCGCTTACTATCAGGCGATCCGTCAGCTCGTATGCCACCTATGCAAAAAAAAAAAAAAATGGTATGTCCATAAGCTAAACAGGCTACTCACTGAGAACAAAACGTTTGTATTAGACGTTAAAGTAAATACTTCAACTTGGTTTTGTCTAGTAATAGTTTAGTTTGATAAGGATTTCTACCTTTTATAGTATATTACACCTTGCAACAAATTGAGGAACTAATTGAAATTAAACTACTTTATAAGAGAGACTACGGGAAGACTCCCCGTGACTGCTGTAAAGCAACCGAAACGTCGGGGAAAAGTGTAAACTTATATAAAAATAGTTGAAATTAATTTAAAATGATCTTAATTTGTAGTAAAATTTAATAATAGAAGTGTTAAAGTTCAAAATTATGTAATAAAAGTGTTCATAAACAACGCGACAAAATCGGTATAAAGTACTTTATTTTAATGTATAACATTCGCGTAAACGTAAGACAATATTTGAGGAAGTAATGATATTACACACAGAAAAGAAGCAGATATGTTAGTAGTGCACGCCAAGTGTAGATTGAAAATGGCCAAGACGTTTTTCGTTATTATAAAGAGGAAAGATTTGATTTTTTGTTTGTTTGTTGATGCGCATGTAGTACAGAACGGGTAGCAATAATAATGAAATATCCTCATTCAAAAGTTTTATTAATATAAGAATAATATTTTTTTAAATGCACTCGAAGTTATATTGTCCGATTCTGAGTTAGTACGCAGAAAATATAGACAGATATATATAAATATACTTAACAACAATTTGCCTGATGCAGAAATTACACCTGGCCACTCACAATCAGCTGTGAGTTAGCACAAACTGTGGTGGTTTGCCACCGGAAAACGAGGCAACCAACTCTTTCTACAACTTACTACCAAAATTAAATCTAAGCGTATAATATTTGTTATTGTAGAACCAAGTGTAAATGAATATGTTAAATGTATGTTTCTATAGCAACTTAACTATATCTATACAAATATTATAAAGAGGAAATATTTAATTTTCAGTTTGTTTGATTCTAAGGGTTTAAGTCAAAAACGACACAACCGATTTAAAAATTCTTTCAACATTAAAAAGCTTTATTATTAGCGAGTAACTTAAGCAGTATATTATTTAAAAAATAAAAGTACTGTTGCTATCATAACCTAACGTACTTTTACGCGAGCGGAACCACGAGCAAAAGCTAGTTATTTAATAATATATATACAAGTCCAGTTCTAAATAACAAAATGGTGTTAGCATCAGATATTCTTTGCTATGAGAGGTGTGTGCAGCAACGTAGTGTTGCATTTACAGTACTTTCGCACATTTATTTGTCACACCATACCGTCGAACTATTGTCGCAGAATCGTTTGTCGCCCTAGAATGATGTCGAGCTTCATTGTATCTCACTAGCGTGTATTCGAACTATGGTGAGTCGCAGTAAAGTTTTGTGATACAAGCGTTAAACGTATTTCCATTTGTCGAACTCACGTAGTACATTCCTATAAGTACCTATCCCATATGTCTAGAGAATAATATCGTTGGAAATTACTTTGTTTCCATATTGCTGCATGTTAGTCATTGGCTGTATGGTTGACGCGTGCGCGATCGAGCCCACCAGGGCATGATGGGAAAGTGGAAGGCACGGCTGGAGGCGCCCCTGGCCGGTTTCAGAAGAAGCGTTGGAGTCATCCAGCCAGTGTTGGAGCGGTGGGCAGGGCGGCAGCATGGGACCCTTTCCTTCCGGCTGGTGCAGGTGTTGTCAGGGCACGGCTGCTTTGACAAATACCTGCACAAGGTCGCTAGGAGGGAATTGAGTCCCATCTGCCACCACTGTGAGTGTGAGGAGGACACGGTGCAGCACACGCTCGAGGAATGTCCTGCTTGGGCGGTGCAGCGCCGTGAACTCCAGGACGTTGTGGGTGAAGAACTCTCGCTGCCGGCCGTGATCAAAGCCATGGTCGAAAGCGAGAGGAAGTGGGTAGCGGTCGCATCCTTCTGCGAGGACGTCATCTCACAGAAGGAGGCGGCGGAGCGGATCGGTGAGGAAAGTATCCTGGTGGATCCGGGCCACTGCCGGCGAACCGGGCGGCGCAGGCGTGCTTATGCTCACCTTATGCCGCCGTAGTGAAGGCCGCGGATGGGAGCACGGGGATCTCCCACCTGTCAGGCATTGAGTTGGAGCGACGCCCTTAGTCGTGTCGGGGCGTCGCCCAGGAGTCGTCGCCCACAGACCTTCCTGTCTGTATTGGGCACTGCTGGGTGGTTCGCTGATGCAGTTTCAGTTCCAGCTACCCACCCATCATACAAAGCAGCGAGTTGGCAGACCGTGGGGTTTTAGTCCGTAGGCCCGAAGTTTCGAGAGAGCCCGACATAACCCTCTCGCTTCCCCTTGTGGCGAGATGGTATGCATAAGGAGCAAATCTTCAAGAAAAAAAATGGTTTGAATGGTCTACTAATCATAGAACACGCACTACGCCTTAGTAGTATTATAGCCTTATGCGGGGATTTTAGGCACAAACTTCATCTTACGTCAATCGTTCATAAGTGTGACTTTGTGACTTAAATAAATAAATGATTTTTGACTTTGATTCTGAATCATAAAAATATCATAGTAGTACTGCACTCATTGGCGTAGCAGTAGTTTTGCTTTGCATAAGATCTTAGAGGCAATACCCGGATAAGTAAAACGTAATTAGGTTTTACTGATGAAAAATTATTAGTAGCGGCATTGAGTATAGAATTTTCATTGGGAGTTAGGACGCTATAGATTTGCACCCTATTACGTGGGGCTTAGTTGGCAAATATAATACAGGTACAATACACCCTCATTTTGCAAGCTATAAAAAAGGAAACCGTGGAGGAGTGAGACTCTGTATGTATTTCGATCTGATGACGCAAAAAAGAAACGTATAATTAGTAGAGGATGGCAACACGTTTACCTCAGATAATTAATCTATGGATTTGTTGTGTCTATATTTTATAATCATTACATTCTAGCTTTTGCCTGCGGCTTCGCTCGCGTAAAATAGGTTAGGTAATGTAAGTAACAGCACGTTTTTCAGAAATAAAATATAGCCACTGTTACTCGGTGATAATATAGCATTCTAATGGTAAAAAAAATATTAAAATAATTTGAGGAGTTATTAAGTTTAAAATCTTACACACAAACAAAAAATAAAATCTTTCGATCTGAAATCGGATTCGAATGAAATCCGCTTTGTCTGAAAACAGTACTGGATGAAAATATCCTATATTCTTTACTGTAACCTTGACAACGTGTATGCAAAATTTCATAATGATTGGTCGAGTAGTTAATGCGTGAAATTGTAACAAACGTTCAAACTCACATTCGCATTTATAATATTAATTATGATGAACGTTAATTTATTCCTTACTACAACACGCGGAACAGTTACCATTAATTCTATTCCAGTTTTGTACCGAACCCTCATGCCTGACCTTTGTAAATGATGTGCGTATTAAAACCATAATTATATATGTCAATCGCTATCACGGTGAATGGCGATATCGTTGAATAATTTGCATGTGTCGTGCTTGCTAGCAATTTACAACAACTATGGCTTACACAAATATAATTATTATTTACAATAACGTAACATTTATCATCACTTACTAGACTTTGCCAACGGCTTCGTTCGCGTTCATCTAGATTTTATAAATAACTTTCTAAGTTTTGGAAACATTACTTTTTTGGATGAAAGGTATCCTATGTCCTTTTCTCTACCCCTGACAACGTGTATGCGAAATTGCCATGATGATTGGTGGTGTAGATAAGGTATGAAAGCGTAACAAACAAATAAACAGACATTTATAATATTAGTTAAGATTAAAATATAATCATTAAAACTAACCTAACATCATTCGTTACGGATAGGTAAGGGACCTCTATTTTTAAGTAAATTAAGGCCTGAATAATACTTGGCGAACTTATTCTAGTTTCGGGCAGAGTTCCAATTACCACGCCATTAAGAAATCTAGTAACTCTTAGCTAAGTCCTGTAAGTAAAGCCTGAATAGCCACAGTCACATAGCAATGTGAACTCAAATTTGTATAATTGGACTAACGAGCAATCTTTGTCAACGTTGCCTAAAATAACTATTAACTATAGCATAAAAATCTATAATTTACAATTATCGCTATTCAAAAATAATAATGGATAAAAAATAATAATAGTAAATCATTCATGTCTCATATCAATTATTATTTGTTACAAATAGTGCATCAGAATCACTATTGAAACTTCTATCGCATTCAAGTCTACGTGGATGTTTGGAACAATTTATGAAAGAGACAGATATATTGTCAAATGTGAGACAGAAGTAATAATTCCCACAACGATTACCTTCACCTGATTTTATAGGGATGTAGTCGTACATCTTGAGCGGTGATATATCGATATCTCGAAACATTTTAAGCTAAAATTTAAGGCAATTCCAAATCCAAAATTCTTTTAGTATAAGTTATTGAATTTATTTGTTAATTGTTTGTGAGCTTGTGACTAAATATGCGATATGTATAGGATTTAATTTATTATCTATTTAATGAATGGGCACCATTATCTCAACGTTATACCGTCCACCATCTAACATAAGCCTACCACATTTTAAACGGTAAAACTACTAGTAATAGTAGGTACTTTTAGTAAAACCTATGCTTACCGATCATCTTGATAATGTAGGTCGACCATCAATAACAAAACCGTCATTTGTAATTCCAATTACATAACATTTAAATTTAGAAATAGATTCTAATATCAAACTGAGATGCAATTTAAAATCAAATTTCAACTTAAAATCGTCGATATATCGACAGGTTTGTGTTACATCACTAATAAGAATGCACCTTGACAGCACTAAGGGAAATGGTTTTTTTTAATCACATCAGTCTTCACAATATATCATCCCTTTATTTACCCTGCGTCGCTACATATTCGCGCACCCGGCATTGTCTGATATAGATTTTAGGGCAAGGGGTCTTAGCCGGTGTATGGTCTATAGAAATCACTACCATTGATATTCGAATCATACTTCATAAAAAATATAATGAACTAACAACTAGGTAATTATTACGTATGAGAATTTATTCCTATAATAATAATGCTCAAATACTGTTAGTCTAGTGAAGTGAGTGTACGTTATCCGATTTTGCAGATTTTGATTGATTCTAGTTTCAGGAAATATTAATTATGTTATTAAGTTTATTTATCGGGCATTTATCAAGAGCAGTATTGAGTTGAAGAAATTTATATGTTATACATCACTGCCTAGCTCTTCATCGATATACATAGTCGTGATAATAGGAGACATTATTTGTTTCCATAATGCTTGATAAAGTAATATATTTGACTGTCAAATTTGAAAGGCGTATCGTTTTGTTTTACTTTACGCATTATCTTAAATTTACAAATAAAGTTTGTTTCAACATTGGTTGCCAGTATTTTATGCTAGGCGTTTTAAATAATATCATACAAGACGTTTTAATTTTTAATTTTAATAACAACAAAGCTTCAAATTTTGTCGTGTAGACCAGCGTTTGTTTCACAGTGGGGTAGGTAGAGACTATATACCTACTTTACTTTTCTTTTAATTAATTACTTACCTTATTATCTACAAAGAATGAGTTCTAAAATTTAGATTTCTCAAATAAGTCATATTCCAATACATAAAAAAAGAATACCTAAATTAATGCACACATACCTACTATTTAAGGTTTTACGAATATGTGATTATTTATATGCTAGCATTTGCTCGCAGCTTCGCTTGCGTAAAACTAAGTTAGGTTATGTTAGTAATTGTAAAAAAATATAAAATATAGCTCGGTGATAATATAGCTTCCCAATGGAAAAAAATATTTTAATTTGGATAGTTTTCGAGTTAAATCCTTACAAACAAACGAAAAAGAAATCAAATCGTTCCTCTTTGTAATATTAGTATAGAAGTAGATAAATGCTAAAGAAACATACATATTCATTTAAACTTGGTTCTACAAAAACAAATAAAATACTTCCAGAGACTTCCGAATATGCTTTGCGCATAGGCCGGGTACCTCTGATTTAATTTTGATAGTAAATCGTAGGAGTTGGTTGCCTCGTTCTCGGTCGCAAACATACTTTATTGTAACTCACAGCTGATTGTGAGTGGCCAGATTTAATTTCTGCATCAGGCAAATTGTTGTTGAGTTTTACTGTCGGTAATTTCTGTGTACTAACATGGAATCGGACAATATAACTGTTAGTGCATTCAAAAAAATATCATTCGTATAGTAATAAAACTTTTAATTAGTATATTTTTATTAGTATTTGAACACTATCTGTACCCTCGATTTCGTGCGCGTGGGTTTTTGGTACATGTTCATATTGCATTATTACTCACCCTTCATGGCAATTAGCGTGATAATGATAATTTAGAGTCTATATGCTGACCAGAATATAGGGACTTATGCATGCAAAGTTTTAATAGAATCCATTCAGTACTTTTTGTGTGACGATCGTGCAGATATACTGACAAAAAGTTTAATAATATATTTTTGGCGTGAGTATCATTCCTATATCACGTAACATTTATTAAGACATATCTAATGTACGATTTCGTTACGATTTTATTATAAGTCTTAAATGAATCAATGACTTAAAGCTACTCGCTTACTAGGGCGTGGCGTTCCTCAGGGCACGGGGGCCCTATTGTGATGATAATATTGGAAGATTAGGATGCAGTAGTAATCAATACCTTTATACTTTGACCCGCTTTTGTTGTGTGACCCAACGACAGGTTGCATTGTACGGTCTCGCAAGTGGACGGTCCTGTAAGGTCAGTATACAGGTTGTAAGGTGGACACATCTGACAATGCCGGGTACAGCCATTGTATGTGTTGGTTGGATGATCGCATGTTTATAAGTGAACTGTTGTTATATTGATTATTTTCGTTTAATACGTTATTGGTCAAGATTCGACATGTTACATATAAATATTCACGTTTAAATATGCCGAAGGGGTAGGCAACTCTGCTCTGAAAAAGATGTTAATGAACGGTTTCCAAAATAATTAAATTAACGTTTAACTGCCACGTTTTATATTTTCATTGATGAATGTAAGTTCGCGTCTGTAAAAGTATAAAAAGTAAGGGCGAATTGCAGCAGATTGGCGTCTTATCAATTTTGATAAATACTAAGTATTTGCTTATTATGTCAGCCCTGTTTATAAACTATTCTACTGCTGCGCTAGGGATGTCTCTCAATATGGGCAGGTGCTGGCTAGTCTAGGACTGGTATACGTCTTCGAGAACGTTACCTACCGATGGCTAAGCCTCACGCTCAGCTGATGTCGCTTGATAATTAATCAAGTATTATGCACAATACTTCGAAAAGTCATAAATGCGTGTTGGCGAGTCTAGTTATAGACATCTACCTTATGACAATCATAGCAATATTATACATCGACCTGCTTTAAAATGTAAGACAGTTAAATATACCCGCATTATATATAGATAATAATCTATTTATAACTATGCAAAAGCAACTAAGCCAGAGTAATAAATATAGTCGATTTCATGCTGGTCTCTAAAAATAATACCGATATTTTTTGTTATGCTAACAATGAATTCACGAAGCAACTGAGCGCCATTGTTTATATTTATTTTTCTTTTGAAACAAACGAGGTTTAGTGAAAATTGTTAAATCAAAACATCTATACTGTTTGGTCAAAGCCTTTTGTTCAAGTTTTTGAGCTTCTTGTGAAAGTTGTGAGCCTTCTAAAAGTCATCTTAGTGTAACACGATTACGAGTAATCGGTTTTAACTGTAACTGAGGCGATTGGAATTTGGACTGTAGTTCTGTTTGATATCAGGCCTTATTTATAAGTACAACTCATTCTTTGGACAATACAGAGTTTTATTTATTGAAGTAAACAACAAAAAATAATTTAGAATGTATAATACTTAATTATTATTTTGCAATTTGTGAGTAGCTGTTTTAATTGGGTACCAATTTCGTGACCTTTTTATCTTTTCTATTTTAGCATGCATCACGGACCATAGTGTTAATAGGTACTACTTTACTTTATAAACATCTTGTTGACAAATCTATGACAGTTACATGATTATAATATATAGAAATCATTTAAAAGAAACAGCCCATGTCACGGACAAAAGAGTTTAGATTTGTAAAAATAAATAAAACGTTAACTATTCTTAGTATACACAAATAAATAACGCCAACATAAAAGTTGGCTAATAACCAATGTGCAAGACATAGTCACGCGCACGCGTTCGTTCCCAAAATTCAACAGAAATCGTAGGACGTGCAACGTGCATTTGGCGCCTATGAGATACGTAGCTTTTTTTTCCAACAATTATTAAACTTAAATTCCAGAATGCGTTTCAAACAAAAATCATTCTTATATCAAAAGTAGGTCAGTCGGAATTCGAATTTACGGTTTCGGTTTCGGGATGAAATCTAAGTTAATCGTTTTACGACATCCTGCTCGTCTAATCTAGCTCATAAAGTCATAGGTACAGGGCTGAGATTTGTGTGCAAGACGGTGTCCTTGTGCCAGGATAATAATAATGCATTTTTTGTTATCCAAGATGTCCGTGTGCGATGCACCGGTGTCTGTGTGTGCGTCTATTCTAGCAGCTGTGCCTATTATTTTGCCGTTGTGTGCGAGTTTTGAATAGCGTGACTATGTGAATTTGATACGTTACAAATGCATTGTATTATGCACTTTTATCACGTATGAAACTCCACATGAGAAATTTTAGTTAACAATTGCAGTGATATAAACTTATCATGTAAGAATGTAGGTACCAGACTATACCAAGAGTTCAATATTATTCATTCCGTAGTAAGACATTTGAAAATATCGCTGATATAATCAAATAGAATCGTTTCAACGCTTAACATTCGACATTTCTAGCGTAGACGTTGATCGCAACGTTATGACATGAAAAAAATTGAAGCTCAATACTAAAGAAACGCAAAGCCAAGGCTGATTATGTTGTACATGTTTGCGTGACAGGTTGATATTCAACTTAAAAAGTATAGTTTATTGAGGTAACGAACTAAGGGCCAACGTGTTTGTATTTTGCTTCGTAATTATGCAAAGCGATGATAATGACTTTGTCATGTCACGATTAAGTCGTTTTCAGCAAACTTTCCGACTTATTTTATGTATGTAAACCTCATTTTTTGAATAAAAGTAGGTCAACGCGACTATAAATAGCGCAGAATAAAATTAGCACGTTGTACTGCATAGCAACGATCAAAACATTTTGGTTGCACAATAAAAGTAGAGAGAAACTTTTTTCTGCATCGTTGGCGAAGCCATTCCCAAGAACATGTGGACCGCTACGTTGCTAGATCAAATACACCATCCTGCCGACATTGTAGTTCCTTTATCAATACTTTCCAAAAAAAAACTTGTATAGTACCCATCTCTTTCTAATCCATCCATAAAATAACATTAGTGTGAATGAGATGGGTATAGAGGAACATCTTCAAACATAATTGCTTCCAAAATGAATAGATGTTAAACAATAGACTCAAGAAAGAATGACAAATACGTCGCGAAGTCTCTGACGGTACAATATTATTGCCAATTTGAGCTTAACACTTAATTTATTTAATTTATTTTATAGAATACTGTTCTTAAGTATTTAGAAACAGTTTTTTATTTACCACTGCTATGCGCTGAATGAGAATTTATAACAATTTAGCTTTTTCATTTAAATGTTGTACTAAATAGATAGGTAGGTACAACGTCATACAGTAGGGAGTCATAGCTTAAGACCGTACAGAGGATTGTGCAGCAAACGTAAAACTTCTAAAATGTTATTAAAATCCATCTTGTTGCATATTATAGATATGAGTGTAGACACTAATATTATAAAAAGGAAAGATTTGGTATTTGTATATTTTTTTGTAAGTAGGTATGTATTTATGTAATACAAAAACTGGACACCCAATTTAAAAAACCTTTTATCTTTAGCAAGCTATATTATCAATTTGTCATCTAGTAACAGTAACTAAATAACCTAACCTACTTTTACGCGAGTGAGGCCGCAGGCGAAAGCTAGAAGCAAATATTTTTAAAATGTGAAAATCAATCTAAAGCTTCCGATATAGTCAATGTCATTATCAAAATTCTCGTAAAATAAAACCATTTAAAATAAGTTTCGATCCAACCTCAGTGTCATCATAAGTATAACAAAAGGTGCATTTCAGTTCACATTTGACTTTTATTAGACTTAAATTAGATCGTAACTTTATTTTCAACAGTTTTTATTATGTGATCTGACAGATGAATTTTGGTAAGTCCAAAATTATGAGATAATTAAATTAGAGACTAAATTACTGACATAGCCTTGCATCGTAACTAATATTGTAAATGTGAATGTGAGTTTGTTTGTTACGATTTCACGCATTAACTATGCGACCGATCATCATGAAATTTCGTATACACGTTATCGGGAGTACAAAAAGAACATAGGAAAGGTATCGCTCTCGAGGGATAAAATTTACGCGCGCGAAGCCTTGGGTAAATCTCATCATCTCAGCCGAAAGATGTCCACTGCTGGACATGGGCACATTCTAGTACATAATAAACTGTAGTAAGAATTGTGGTTTTTGATAAGAAAATGAATAGGTACCTATAAATATGTGTTCAACGAAACAATTTACTTTTAACTGAAATTTCAATTTCCCTTATGAATTTGTAATATTACTAATGTTACCATCTGCATACCTAGTTGCTAACGTAATAAATAATCTTAGTGTATATATCTTTTTATACTCATACTCAACACTAACCCAGAAAATATGAAAATTGAATTACTACATGACCTGTAACAGGTTAACTCAGGTTACTGGTTAGCAAATTATAATGTTATGGATACGCTCTTTCAAAAGGTTTTTTGACAGAGAGTATCCATGACATTATAATTTCTTTCACAAATGTTCTGAAGAACATTTAGGCGTAGTGTTTTAAGTAGTCATCGCGCTATTGCCGCCGCGCCAAGTGTTGTGGGTTTGATCCCCATACGGTACATAAATTTGTGTGATCCACAAATGGGTGTTCCGATTCTTGGTGTTCTTTGTGTCCGTTATTACTGCGGAAGATATAATTATATTATAAAAAACGAAATACGTGAAGTGAAAACTTTGTACTCCTATATAAGCATGATGGATTGTGATATTTGGCATAGTTAGAGTTTATATAGACAAAGAAGGGTACAGTAAACTAAAATAATACAAGAACTACGGTTAAATTTCTACCATTACTACTCGCTGGCCGACCATTAGTCTTTATTATTATTCCAACGTCAAGCAAACGTTCAAAAGTTACATTAAGTTTATCTATAAAGACAAGGCCGATGCAGCACATCCAAAAATATTCACATCCATTCGCGGAACTGAAATAGTCAAGCCAAAATTCTATTGCTAACATACAAATCGCTTTGTTACCAATATAATAGTTAATAAACCCCACAAAATACCGCTTGGCGTTATCGTCCTTGAAGCATCGCCAACCCTCGAAGTTATTATAATAAGCAATGATCCTTAGAATACCATACACAATAAAATTTCAAACAGTACTTAATCACGATACGTGAATTAATTCAAATCGTCCGAATTTGACCTTGAGTTACCTGTGAACTGCACACAACCTGTGTTGAACCCTAATGTTTGTTATTTTAGGCAAGTTTATGTAGCTGAATGGCTGTAGGCAATGAATATCTGTAGTAGTTGTAGTCGTGAACTAAAATAATAATTGTAACTGCCTCTTTGCGTTCTCTGTGCCAGTGCTAGTCCTGGGCTATGCAGTTTATCGTATTGTCGCGGGCCAATGATATAAGGGCAAGAAATTCTAATTTAGTAAGGCAGTGGATTTCGTACTTGGCAGCGAAAGTCGTTGTAAGTAAGATTATGACGAATCTCATAGCTACAATATATTTATTAACCCTTCCTTGACTTAGCTGTGTTTTTACGGCACTTTTAATTGAAGTAAAGGTAAATTCATTATATTAATGGGTAATTTATTAAAGAAACGTATACCAAGTCCCGCAAATGTATTGCGAACTTTATGTAATCGATGATACGGACCTACTAACTTATGCCTATTTCTGGTATTTAAATGATGTATGTGCTATACATATATTCTTATATTATATAAATATTCACTTATATAAAGTGAATATTATGTTTAATAAACATAATGTTTGCAAATATGTATTGCGACGCAATAGTAACTATGCCTATTTATCAACAATAAACGACTCCTTCTTTTACAGGAAACTTTTATATCCTAAACAATGAAATGCGCGAGACTTCACCTTCAAGAAAGATCAAAGGTGAAAATGAAATTAGAGTCTTCGAAATTGAATGAAAGACCAAGAAGATACTGTCAGAAGCGATTGATTGATCCTGAACACGAAGAGGATCCACGATGGATGGATCTTTGGGACAGGTTAGCCATAGTGCTTTTTACAAGCTTTTATTTAACTTGCAATGTACGTATGTATGCATGTTTGTTCGGGTGCAATCTTGCAACTCAATTTTGAAGCAGATATCTTCAACCGACTGAGCTGAAATTTCGTATACACATTCAATGTGGATGACATTACATGGTTAGCTGTGTGACGTTATTCTAAATTCAACATGGTGGAACACCCAAGATTCCGAGAATTCAGACGCATTCCTACAATATGGGTCTCAAATGAAAGGGCTTGCTGAGAATAAGTCGAAAAATAAAGCGACTTCACTCTAAATCCGATATGGCAGACTAAGTTTTTAATGAATGCGAGTTTAAAAAAGTAAGTTGCTGAACATAAACTCCGTTGCTCCAATCCGTCTGGTATTTTGGTGTACTGGGGTTTTTGGAGTCCTCGATTATGATATTGAGGTTAGATTGTTCGAGTCTGTAGCACCGATTGGTTAACTTTGACTTGTGTAATTTGGTGAGATAGGCGTCAATAGCATTGGTTTGCAACCTGTCTAGGAGAAGGATAACTCCAAAATCAAACCCGGTACTGTGTTTCGTAAGGCACAAGTAAGCTTCAAGCTGAAATAAGTGGCGCATTCCTCCAAACACCCAAGTCAAGGTGAGGTCGTGCCGAGGACTGAGTGGCATCAGGGTGTAATATGATATCGTGAACGTACCGCCTCAGGTCACCGGGGTGAACCCTGTTATATATTAACTCTTACCCTTCGAAACGAAGCTCTGGGAGGATCGACGAATATTTCTTCGGTACTCGTGGGAACAACATGGGAAAACAGAAACATCAACACAAAGGAAGAGAAGGCTGGAGAAAAATATTAATTTAAAACGACTCAGCAAAAGGTGTGATCAGAACAATAGCGAAACACACACTCAACAGCAGTTAAAACTTAATAAGGCAACGCATGCAACGGTTAACTTATTGAAAATCAAGTAAATCGGTTTTACGACAAGAAAGTTGTTAAAGTTTGTGCGCTTATAGGGGTGGCAGCGCGCTTAGTGGGAGGATTCACATTACATTCAACACTAAAATTGCCATTACAAAAGGATAGTAGAATAGTGCATATATCTATTCTCTCTTTGAATTTTTATTTATTGATGAAATCTCTAAGGACCGCAACAACACAAAAACAATGAATTATTCTTTGGTAGTATAAATATTTGTGTATTTGGTGACTTAATGTAGTTACCTCCTATGCGAGGAAATCAAGTGTTTGAACAACCCTCTAGATTTGTCCCAGCAACACATCTAAGGCGTTCTTTCTCGTCAATTGAAATGACTGAAAATGAGACAACAAGGTAGTACAACTTTTAAAGACCTCTTGAATGCGTTACAATTTGGTGAACTTCAATCAGAACATTTTGCTATTTTTATGAATCGATTAAACAAAGAACAAACTGGTAAATTTGCGATTGAAAAGGGTCTGCGAATTTATCCCACTAACAAGTATACAATCACAACACAAAACTGTTCTCGAACATTTCCGAGCTTGTGGTGTAACTATTAACAAAATAATAGTTCTGGACAGTCTAGGATTCGAAAAAATTACAACATATATTTAAATAATACTATACCATCCGACATAAACAAGGCAGGAGGGCTTAGGGCTATCTAAGGAGTTAGAAATATTCGTTGGGGCCAATGTGATGTTGCGTTACAGTGTAGATATGTCCAAAGGTCTGGTGAATGGTGCCATTGGACATATTACATAAATCATTGCTGCCGGAGAGCACAAATGTATGAAACTGACATACCATCCGTCCGTATAGACTTTGATAATGACGTTGTTCTCCTCATTCAACCCAAGACTGTGCAATTTCCAGCAAAATATAATCACGGCACTGCATAACGAAGAATGCTGCCAATTATATAATGTTGGGCTTGCACAGTACACAAAATGCAGGGTAGTACCGTCGTCTATGCCGTTGTATACTTAGGCTCGAAGCTCTTTGCTGCTGTTCAAGCATACGTGGCCTTAAGTAGGGTAAAATCATTAGAAGGTCTCCTTATTGAAGAGCTAGACTGTTCGAAATTAACCGGCAAACGACCATGCAACAATGATACGTTGAATGAGATGAACAGACTGAGAAACGAGTCCAGCGAAAGCAAAAAAGTGAAAATAAATTAAAAGTAAAAGTTTTTACTTTCAATTTATTCCTACTTGCCTCATTTAGTAAGTAAATATGGCATACTGGTGTCTAAATTTTGACAGATCAGACAGTGAGAATCGTCTTTATATTTTGTGTATTTTTTGTCATTTCTATTTATTACAAAACGAATATTGGTGCCAATTCTGTTGTCACAAAATTCTCTAATCTTAGCTAAAAATCTCTAAAATTTAGTTTAGTCCTGTCACTTCTAGCGATTTCAGAATACAAAATGTCGTTTGACAGGACTAATCTAAATTTTAGAGATTTTTAGCTAAGATAAGAGATTTTGTGACAACAGAATTAGCACCATTGTCTGAAAGCAGTAACTAATAGATTTTATAATGATTTGTTTGTTTGCGGAATAAGACAAGTAGGAAAAATAGACTATACTGCCCTAACTATAGTTACTGGAGACTTAAATTATAATCTAACCAAATACCTGTATATATTAGAGCAACGTATAGCTAAAACCTGTGTACATTTTGACATGTAAATGCAGTTGCAAGCAGCTAGTAGTCGCTCTGATGAGATTGTAATAAAATTACTTACTTCAAGGGATTCAAATAATTATGTCATTTCTAACTTACTATCTTTAATTATTCATCTATTTACACTTTTGCAATGCCTTATAAACATAGAATTTGCAAATTATAATCATTGTATCATGTTGCTATTGAAACATGATATCGACGAAGCATTCCAAATTATCTGGCAATATCTGAGTACTTAGTGATTGTGCTGTTTTTATTTATTTCTGTTAATGGGTTACCCTGTTTAACCTCTTGATATCTCAGGATTTGGTAAACGAGTCTTACGATCACGGGATACCCGCCGCATATTATTAAACAACAAAAAAGTACTTAGGGGGAATCCCCATAGCGCCGGACAACACCTAGTACCGGACAAAACACGCGGAAACATGAAATAATGCTCTTAATAACATTTGTGTAATCGAAGACTTCAAACTCAACAGTCAGATCCCTCCGCGGCGCGGTAAGCCTCAGTTTCGTTTAATACGCCTTACAGGTTACACTTTACAATCAATGTTTATATAGCTCAGGCTTTTATAGTATTTATGTAAGATTATTGTGTAAGTTAAAAATTTTATTACCCCTAATTACCAGGTTCTGTCCGGTCTTATGGGTTCGAATTTATACTTGTCCGGTACTAGGTGCCAAATTTCAATGCGACCAAAAACCAAACCAATGATTGACTCCATTTTGTAGCTAAAAATGTACAAAGTTCGTCTTTGTTGATTTATTTTAATGTTATATAATATGATTGTATAAATGAAAATATTAAGTATAATTATTATATATAAAACTAATTATTCCATTTTATGTTTATTAAAAACCTTGAGTGTCCGGTACTCGGGGGACTCCCCCTAAATATATAGGTACATATTTATATAAAATTGTCTACAATAACACATAACAGTGAGAGAAATAACTAAATTGTCTACTTATATTTAATATTATGTTACACATTACAATATTTAATTCTGATAACAGGCTTTCTGCCAAGTCGATATAATTACACTTTACTGCCTTATCTTCACTAATGCTCACGTCTTACTTCTTTCCACATAGATTTCATTGCAACACGGACTACGGGGTAACTCGCGAATCACTTGACAGTGAAAGAACTCAGCAAGATACCGAAGATTTGGTTTTAACAGTCCAGACGTTAAAGTTTCAAGGCGACGTAGATCAAATGAAAAGACCACGCACCAGCTTCAAATACAAAACAATAACTGATGGTAACAAACACAGAATGTTTGTAAAAGAAGTTGTCACAGAAAACGACTACAGTGAAGAAGATAGATCATCACAATTGACCTCTTATTATTTTGATGACTATGTCAAATATTTGTGTAGCAGTGACAGGTCACGACCAGCTTCTAGCAAATCCAGCTTATTTCTAAAAGGTATAAGTAGCATTTTCAAAGAAAACAAAGCAACGCAAGTTGACATTAATCAATCTGATGAATGTAAAAAAGTTCAAAAAGTTGAATCTAAATTAAAATCTGTAGCTAAAATATTACCTAAACAAGAGTTTAAAGAGGAAATAAAGAATATACCCGAAAATATAGAAAACACCAAAATTGCTTATCAAAAAACTGCTAAAAGAAAAAGCCTAACTATATCGCGAACTCAAAGTCCAGAAACTGTACAAGTAATAAGAGTTGATGTCGTATGTAATTATGCCACTACTTCTAAATTATCGAACTATGAGGAGAAAAAGGCTGAGAGCTCTTCAGAGATATCCATACCGAAACTCGAAAATATAAGTGTGAAGAATAACCATTTTGCTAGTAAATATCTTTTGACAAATTCCATAAAGTCACTGGATGAGAGTTTATCCGGAGGTTCTAAAGTTACTTTGCTCTGTAAAACGTTTAAGTTGTCAGATCGGTCGCCGAAGCCAAGTGTAGGTAAAGAAAGGAAATATACAAAAGCTCTTAAAAATCTTACAAAGAACGACAATAAAGTGAAAAATCGCAAGTGATTTCACTTTATTATTAAATTTAGATTTGTTACTAATAACTTATATGCTTATGAAGTCACATTTAACTTGATATAGAGAAATAATCAAAATTGAACACATTTATAACTTATACTTTATGAAATTTAAAATCTTTAAATCTATATAAAATTATCAATTTTAACATATCACAATCGATGATATATAATAATTATTTAAATCATTTTATACAACAACTAGAATAACTAAACCGGGTCTGTAGTGTTTAATTAAATGTAGAACAACTTCCATCTTACTTTGATACCAAAATAATAGAATATAAATGATACATACTTAATATAATGTTAATTAATCGAGTGATACAATTGTTTTGTTACTGCATAAGATTTTTATATGAATAGAGATTATGTATCGCAACCCCCTCACTTCCGTCATCGGTATTTTATTACATACTCTATGTTTCACTTTATAACGAATAAAATGTATAACAGAACATACTTTTTATTATTAACCTCGCAGTCGCAGCAGCACACCGGTCAAATTAACACAGCAGATTTTAATTATTTCTGGTATTCCAAGACTTGACAGATTAATTAACCACTTATTCATTGACTGTTTTATAATTATTAATTACACATAAAGAAAGGATTGCGAACTACATGCTAGGAATCGCGCTGTTAAATTATTATATTTAACCGCGCGATTCCTAGCATGTAGTTCCTCATCCATATCTGAGATGTGGCGCCATCTAGTACAGTTATCAGAGAACATCAGACAGAGATTACTAGACAGCTATAGCTAATACTATAGGTATGATTTATTACCCGTAGTACAGTTCAGTTGTCCGGTCAACCGGACTATGGATAAAAGAAATTATCCATGGTACAGTTAATCGGATTATGGAAAAAATTTACCCATAGTACAGTTGACCGGATCACGGCAAATCTAGTGCTTAAGCTAGATAACCTTTTTGATAACATTTTAATTGTGCGATAAACAGTGATTTTGTCTGCATGGATGGCGTAGTCATTATAAGTGGTTGCCTCGCTACTGCCATTGCGCCGAGTGTTATGGGTTCGAATCCCACACGGGACAAAACTTTGTGTGAGCCACAAATGGTTTGTTTGTAGAGTCCTCCGCGACATAGGAATTGTTCCTAGTGAGGGAGTTATCTTTTTGAAGACCAATAAAAAACAATATTATAAATATTCATAATAGTATAAGGAGGACCGACCTATATTAAAAATATGAGGCAATATAATATTATAAATAATGTGTGTAAATATTTTAAAATTTTTTGTAATAGTAATATCACTCACTGTGATAATTCTTTTCTGACATTTCTTGTTTATAAAAGCGGGTATTTAAACAAATATTACCTACTTCATTGTTAATAATAACTATAAGTTTATAACAAAACATTTGATCAAAATATCTTAGTCCTTAGTATTATGAACAGTCAACTGCTGTATGTATCTACTATCGGCATGAAAGACGATTAAAATTGCTAAAGCTATATAATATTATATGTATATAACATTGGTCATTAGTTCCTTTTATACAATACCAGCATTGCACCGCGGACTTCCCCACGTTAAAATATGTTTATGGTTATTGTTCCAGCTTCACTCTTTTAGGTCGTGGCGTGATATTATATGTATATAGAGTATAAATATCTTCAGACGAGCTACAAAAATTATAAAACATGTCAGCTCCGATTAGTAGTTCCTAAGATTAGCGGGTTCATATATACAAACTCTTCAGTTTTATAATATTAGAAAGTGTATATACATCTACTAGGATAATATTTGGAGAAGAGGATTCGAACATAACATATCATTTATAATAAGGTGATCTAATTATCGATGGCAATACGAATGTTACTTGGCGTAGTTTGTTTTTGCTATTCGAATAAACAAAATTTTTGGAATTGTGTAGTAGACTATGAAAATGACTACGAGAGGAGAAGTGAAAGAGACAAGAGAGGGATGTATTTCAGTTGACTTGAAATACGTCCCTTTGTTTCATTCGGTTAGATCATAAATATTTGATCTGTTTGCAAATTAGAGAACCTCATTGGTCCCGTGTTATAAGATTGTGTGTGATAGACGGATCTGGGGATCGATACCCGTGTCGGACAAAGTGATATTAGGATTTCTCATAAGAAATACTTCGAAGCAGAATGAATTCTGGCAACTTTAGAACTTTCTAACATCTATATATTCTATTACGTAATATTTCGAATAAATAATCGACGTGTAAAGTTGCAAACAGTTGTACTGCATTATTAATTCCAAAAATTAAAATCCCCTTGATTAAATCAATATAACGGCAATCTCTATACTCTATTATTATTTTTCTGTTTTGTCTTATTATATTAATAAATAATTATAAACCCCTCTGGGGCACTCGTCTCATTATGAGACTAACGTGATCTTGGAGCGCATAGTACTTTAGCTTTAAAATACCATCTTCACCTTGTGATATAAACAAAAAATGTATCACCCGGTTTACTTAAATCGCACAAACCGCAGGGCAGCTTGTGGTGAGCTGAATGTGAGTGGCGATACTGCGGTATTGAATGCCTCAGAGAGTCGGTTAGGGCTTCATCCCCGGTGCATTCACTGGTTGGCTGGGGTGAAACTTCAAGAGCCGTAGGAATCTCAACTCTGGCTTGCCTTGGTAGACCGGTCAGAGAGAGACCGCTAGAGCTATATGCTTGGGGGAGGAATTGTCATTTTCAAGGGCATATCTAAAACTAAAACCGGCGCCGCACCGCTCGACACCCGTAGCCGCTCACACCTGTGTTGTCTTTTGCTGCCTTTAAGGCTTGTATCCCTATGGTGGCTATTCAGGGGGCCCATCTAGTGATTTGGCGAGTCACCGTCTGCCCATCCGATTGATGCTATTAGAGTATTCAGGACAGACGCCGTTTTTCATCCATATTTTACATTATACCAGCCTATCCAACACGGGGGGTGTTTGATAGGTTGGCCCATAGTCCAGATTTATTAGGTTCCATATGCAGCAATAGTCTCCTACACTAGCCACGACTAGTGTCTCCGTAAGTGTCCCATCTCACTCTAAATTAAAATTCTCGAAGGGCCTCTGCATGTTGAACCCATGTCCCCGTGTAAGCCTCCCAAAGGGCCGGGTTTTTCTTAAGGCATTGGGAAAATACCCGTGAATGAGAAACAAATAATTATAATAATAGTGTCGTGTCCAAGAAGTATAAAGAATAAAAAACATAGATATACTGCAATTCTAATGGATTGACGGCTGGATTATTGAAATTAAGAGTATACTACTAAAGTGGCAAATAAGCATACGGCCCACCAGATAGTTAGTGGTCACCGTAGCCTAGTACTGGACGCCTGCAATACCTGAGGCATGAGTTGCGCGTTGCGAACCCTGTAAAAACCTTTTTACACCCTTTTTGGAAACCCCATACTGTAGTTTTGGGGGAAAACTTTGGCAGGTAGTTCTTAGTTTTAGTTTTGCTGTATAAAATCAGTACGATGAAATTGAGGTCACCCATTACAGCGACCAAATCCAAAACCGAGTTTTCTATGAAACAAACCAATCGGAATTATTTTAAAGACATCATACATTGTTATATTATATTATACAATGGTGTCAGTGCGGCGACAGAAGAGTAAGGTTTATGTACCTGCGGCAAACCTGCCGGCGTTGTGGCGCCATTATTATTACGACTAATGATTCTCAAAGTTGTTGTGAGTTTGTTTTTATTGCAGAACATGGGATACGCTAGCGTCCTACTAGGGGCACCCCTTTTCACGTTCTATACAATAAAGTAGTTACCTATATTTGATTTTGTACATTGTTTTATAAACAAGAGTGTTAACTCTTATGTGTAAAACAATGTACACACGGCTACACATCATGTTAGACACCCTATATACGCATAACTACGCTACATACAAAATAAAAATTTGTCGGAAAGGGACAGTGCATAGGGGTGTCGATGTAATGGTAAGGATAGAGCGTAACAAAAATATAACGCACTCTCTCGCACGATTCGCAGCGTTCAACTTCTAATAGTTCAAAGTCCAAACAGTCTAGGTTGATGTGTCGCTGTGTGTACGTAGATTTATTTAAGATTTCCATTAATTACTTAATAGCAATCAATGGAAATATATTTGTGAAAACAGAATCAAAATTGGTTGCAATTTAGGAGAGTATTAAATATTTTAAATTTGGATATAAGAAAAAGCCTGTGTGTGTTGGGAATATCTCGCTATCTACCTTAGACAGCTATATTTAAATATCGATTACGTCATAGTTTTGTATTGTCATCGATTTTATGTCAGTTGACAATTACCCTTCGTACTAGTCTAGAAACGCTAGTATCTTAAAAAATTCCTTTTATTTTAGGGTTTTGGTTATGTAACTATTTGATTTAAATAATTAAAGATTGTAAGTCATCTACCCTATCCAAGTGTGTGAAAACTACACCAGTAATATTAACATAATACTTATATTATTAGAATGACGATAATTGAATCCTGCGTCAAACTTCATTTGGCACGAATATTGTTATTACTTTCGTCTCTAACAGATGCGTGGTTTAAAGTATTCTGTGTTCAGCAGCTTTTACTAGTAAGCATCTACTTGAAAATATGACTTATAACATAGTCTAGCTAAATTTAATATAAAGAAGTCATGTCGTTAATGAAACTAGCAAATTAAATGCCTTTGACTAAATATTCAATACATTATTTTAAATTTCCTGCAGCCATAAATGTACATATACTAACAATTGCATTAAAGCAATAATGCGGCAAGATGTGTGTAGTGCTTACGTTTGTATTTTCTGGTTAACGTAGAAGGGTATTACGCTTACATATTACCAGCTATATCTAAGGTCTCTTGCACATTTCCATACTCTATGCTGCTTCAGAAAAACTTAGTAACACGGCTAGAATGGATCTCAAGATTTCAAGAGCGGACACAAGCCAAAAAATTATAAGGAATCATCGAACCGGATCATCAAAACAGTTATTATGGCAAAATTATTATCAGTGACAAATTGAAAATAAAAAGAAAACTACAACTGCCGAAATTTCTTTTTTTTTGTTATAGTTAGCAAACATGCAGACGGATCGCCCGATGGTAAGCAATTACCGCCGCCCACGGACACCTGCAACATCAGAGGAGTCACAAGTGCGTTGCCAGCCTTTTAAATTTGACCCGCCTCCCCAGGAGGACGAGCGTTGGGCCTTCGGTACCACACCATTCCGGTTACTGACTCGACGAAACACAACGCAAGCGCTATTTCGCGCCGGTTTTCTGTGAGGCCGTGGTATCACTTAAAGTAATACAAAAGTACTCTGTGGGCATAACTCCGGTCGAGCCGGTCCATTCGTGTCGAAGTGTGGCTCTCTTATAAAAGTAAGATTTAGATAAGCAAGATTCTCACTTATATACTTTTTGAACATGCTTCGCTTACATTTATTCATTGGTCGATATTTGACATATTCCTACCAAATATTATTTATAATTCCAATATCACCAGAATAATATCCACCTAAAATAAAAGAAGGCAACCATTAGCTTTTACAGTAAAAATAACTTAGTGAATAATAACTAAGTACCTATAATTAATTATATACGTTTCCCGTATTTGCAAAAGCTTACTATTGTATTTATATAACGATTGCGCTCTATTTCTTGAATATCATTGATCGTGATCATGATAACACTTGTACATTTCCACCAAAAAGGGAAGCATTTACGTATAACAGCTTTATTTTTATCTCAACCCTACCTACGCGAGAAGGCGAGCGGAAACCTTTCGCCTTTAACTATAAATATGTTAACAAAAAATTATTTGTTTGAGCTGGGAATTGTTACCATTCGATACATCATAATCAACAGTAAGCTTAAGTGCAAACAACAGCCATGGAGGCATAAGAACAAGAAGCAATCTAGTCGAGTCAATACTTGGTCAATATACGAATGCATAAATATCAGGCGTCTTGAATTGAAGAAATACAATTGGAAATACACTACAAAGGTGAGGCATCACCTATGGTTTGAACTTTGAGAACCACTGATGTAAATGCAAAAAATATTGAAACGTATAGTTTTCACAAAGTCCATGATTTAGTGAAACGAAGCGCGATAATAAAAAGACGTCGTTTAATCTAAACGATGGACCAGAAACAAAAAAAGAAACAATACGGTACGTAATCAATCTTCCAACTTCATAAAAAAAAAAACAGCGACTATTATGAGTGTAATACTATTTTCTATTAATAAAATTAATCTTAGTTTTTGTGCTATATTAGCTCAAGTTTTTAGTTATAAATCAATCTAGAAAATTGTCAATTAAACTTAATATTCGAAAGGTCTAGAATTTTTTTCGAGCGATTTTCAAAGCATATTTCTCATAAACGAATTTCAGAAGAAGAATAAGTACCTACTTTTAGAAATTAAATAGATAGTATATGAAATGTTGATTTGTTACCCGTAGTACAGTTCAGTTGTCCGGTCAACCTACCGGACTACGGATAAAAGAAATTATCCATGGTACAGGTAACCGGACTATGGAATTTCTTTTTTACCCGTATGCTAATATTTTAATTTATAATACAATCTTGTCCCTAGCCTTTATTATTCCCAAGTCATTTGGGGACGGCTTTTCTAGTCTAACTGGATTTGACTGGATATCAGTTTTTACACGGAGTGGCTGCCATCTGACCTCCGCAACCCGAAGGCTAACGGTACCCTAAGGCTAGACCAGTGTCAGGCTATTATAGGGCACTGACTTCCCAATAACGACTGCCATAGATGATCATGGCAGCCGGGACCGACGGCTAAATCTGCTCTCCGAGGCACGGGCAGTGGGCGATAATTGTCAATGAATACGCACATAGTTTCGAAAAGTCATATAATTTCCGAAAGTCAGAGGTGCGCGACGTGGGTTTGATGAGATCCGAGACCCTCTGCATTACAGTCTGTTGGTCTCCCCATAATAATATAATACAATAATGTAATAATAAAAGCAGAATTTGTTTATATATCTTTTTGACACTCGACTCCTACTGATTACTTCTTGATAGAAAAACCTATTTAGTTTTAGTTGGCCCAATTCAGGAATCGACCTCATGTACAGTCAGCTTCTTATATAAAGTAACAGATGACATATCCAGATATATAGGCACTCCTAAAGTGATCAATGATATTAATACAACCAAAGTCTTCTAATTACGTAAATCACCCGTCTTGAGATGGGTGATTTACATAGTTAGAAGACTTTGGTTGAATTAATATTATTAATCACTTTAGAAATTCCTATATATCTGGATATATTAACTGTCACTTTATATAAGAAGCTGACTGTACAGTAGTCTCTTTTCCCACCATTGTATCGCCGAGTCATGTCAAATGTAATATAATACTATATTTAGGTAGAGCATCGCGATATCTTGATCTAGACTGCTCAAGATAATACAAATGGTTCTGGATTTGTATGAGTTTGATTTGTCTTGTTTAGGCATCGAACCCACAACACTCGGTGCGACAGCAGTGGCGAGGCGACAACTTAAGCTATTGCGCCATCCGTGCTGAATAACTGAAATATAGTCATACGTTCTTGGGTAAGTAGAGGAAGGAGGGCGAATACCTAAATTTGTCGATAGTTAAATTCACCCAACATGTGAATCGAACCCGCCCAAATAAGAAATTGTAACTGATGTTGTTTATACTTCCCACTCAGCTGAAGAAGTAATAATGCATAATATTACATTAATAATTTTACTCGGCTATGGATGGGTGAGTATTCCACTCTTGTGAGACCAACTTAATAAGAACACGTGGACTTTTTGACCTACAGCGACAAAAATTTAAAAGAAAAGCCTTGATAGTAGTTATGTTAAATACATATACCTCTCTGGTAAATTTTCTGCCTCAGTGGCGCATTTGTAGTGCAGGAGGCCTCGGGTTCGATTGCCGTGTCAGGCAAAATGTTATAGGGGTTTTCTGTCGAGAAATTCTTAGTAGCATGCTATAGACTCTGCAACAGTGTCAGGTAAACCGCAAAAGGCTCTTTATTACGTATGGAAAATCAAAGCCAGCGAGATGTGGGTGTAATAGAGTTCTGCCTACTCCTGTGACGATATGCGCGTGAGACTATGTATATATAATTAAGTAGTATATCAAACTATGAGTTACTGGTGTGAGGCTATGTTTGTATGGTATAGTAGCTTCCATAAAAGTAGGTTAGGTTAGGTTATGTTAAAAAGTACTATGATTTTTTAATAAAATATAGCCTATGTTACTTGGTGATAATATAGCTTTTTAATTGTGAAATAATTTTAAAATCGGTTACGTAGTTTTGGAGTTAAATCAATATAAACAGAAAAAAACCTTTCTCCACTTTATTATATTAGTATAGATAATATAGATTATAGGTACTCCCAAAGGAGACTTTATATCCTGACCTTTAGCACTTTGGTTTTATACGTCATATTTAGAGTGGTTATACATTTTCAAATTTTGAGTACTACATATTATTATGCAAAAGTCGCAGTAAAAAGCAAAATTATTTCCGTGTCAGTCCCCGGGCGGGACCGCTTGGCGCAAAGTGTAACTTAATTACAGTCGCTTACTTGCGTGATGGTTGAATTTATGGCTAACAGTCCGTGCTGCCATCTAGTGACGAATATTGTGAAACTCGATCAGTATGATTTTGATTTATATTCTTTGTGTTTTTGGTTTAATTAATTTTATTAAGAAATGTTCGCATAGACGTTGATAGGTTCATCCTCTTGTCTCAAGATTATAGAAACTTGAGACAAGAGGATGAACCTATCATATTCGGGGATAGCCCCGAAGGGGTAAACAGAGGTGTATTAATAATAATAATAAAATAATAATAAAAACTGTTTATTGCCAATTTAGTTTACAATTTTGAGCATTACCCGGTGGCCCCACACTAGGCAAGCCTGACGCAAGTATGACGTATAATATTAACGTAGCGGTAGCGCGATAAAAGACATGCATAAGTCCCTTGTATTTTTTATACCACAGGCACACGTAGGTATGCAAAGCAGTCCATCTACGTAAAAAGGGCTAATTTAGATATTTGTATGTATTTTATTAGTCACTAAGTAATTTCATAGTATCATCGAAACATCTATCTTTAAAATTTCATCTATTTGGTACTATTACACGTTGACGATGGAAAGAGACCGGACGGTATGTCATTGATGCCTTGAAAGATGGGTAGGCCCTTGGTGTGGGACGCAACGTGTGTAGACACCCTTGCGCCAACACATCTTCCCAGTACGGCGGGTTGTGCCGGTGCTGCTGCTGCATCCGCGGAGACTCTCAAACGGCGCAAATACAAAAACCTGGCAGGGGATTACGTTTTTGAGCCGTTTGGGGTCGGAACGCTAGGGTCATGGGATCCCAGTGGTGGCGAAAAGGTTAATCGACGCTTCCCGTGACCAGAGGGCTGGCCTTTATTTCGCGTAAAGAATAAGCATTGCCATTCAACGTGGCAATGCTGCCAGTCTTCTGGGCACACTACCAGTCGACTGTGATGCGGAGGAATTCTATGACGCCTATTAGAGGGTTTTAGTTTTCTTTTTTATTTCTCTGTTTTATAATATTTTAGGTATAAGTTAGTTTTAAAGAATTGTTTATATTATGTATATAATTAATAATTTGTATTGTTATTAGTTAATAACATCTGAATAAATAATTTCTTTGGTACTATTAGTTGGCGAGTAATAAGCAAATTGACATAATTGACAAGACGCAATTATTATGCTTTTATTTTTAACAATTGGCCACGAAACCTGTCAAAACTTCAAACATAGACTGATGCTATCTCTAAAGAGCAGTAAGCAGTTTTGTATTATACCCATATTTCATTATCTTCACTATCTACTAATATTATAAAGAGGAAAGATTTTATGTTTTGTATGTTTGTGAGGATTTACCTCAAAAACAACACAAGCGATTTTTTGAGCTGCGGGCAAAATATAGTGATCTTATAAGTCTCAAGTATTGGAGAGCGATTCCGTGCCGCTGTTAGTATATTGTCAGTGGTAACTGACAATATACTAACACAAAACCCCAATAACAGTACTCAGCTCGTGTTTCGAATCCGGAATCTTGCAATTGCGTGATTTTATATAAAATTCGTGAAAAGAAAAGAGTTGGAGGCAATTTTAGTCCAACGGTAATTCTTATAAGTCCTTATATTTTATTCATTCTAATTATAAATTGTATTCTGTGAATCAATTCAGTATAAAATTGGAAAATTACCTACATTTTATTATTAATAGCATCACGATCATGACGCATGGAGGTTCTCATAATAATATCGCGCAATGTATTGACGTCAACGATTTCAAAAGGTTTATTTCTGTGCACTTTACAGTTAATTTGTTGGGCTTAAATTTATATTAACTGTTTTACTGTTATTTTTTCTCAATGTGAAGGCCTGTACTTACGCAACCATGTACATGTAAAAATAGGCCAATTTTGTCAATAGAACAGCTCAAAATAGAATTCCAATTTAGCCTTAATGTTTATAACACTACGACTAAATCGTTAATTATAATACATAACAAATTATATTTACTTAACATAAAATAACCGCCAAATGTGAACATTAATTGCATTTCGTTTCATAAAGGATCGAAACTCTATTTTAAAAGAATTTACGAGATTGGTAATTTAATATAATATTGGAAGTATATGTGAATATGGTATTAAACGAACTGTCTCAACAGTGTGTCTAAAACCAGTCACATTTATGATAAATAATAGTGGGATACATAAAATGCCGATCGCCTATCTACATTACTCAAACAGCGCCATCTATTGAGTTATTCTGAACTAAAAACTGATGGTGAAATAATATTTAAGTTGAATTTCTATCCGTACGCATCAGCGTAGTATCGACTCAGTGTAAAAGTATACTTTAATAGTATTAATCCAGGGCATGGTTTATCGATGTGTCAATTTTAATCTCAAAAACAACGCTTCAATCGGAAACATTGAATAAGTGATCACAATTCGGGCAACGAGAACTTTAAAAACGCGTTGTCATTGCAATTGGCCACACTTGGTGCTGTGGTTTAAGTTTAAGTGGTCACTTTGCCACTGCCGCCATCCGAGTGTTGTGGATTCGTCCCCACAAAAAACAAAAATTCGTATCTTCCCCAAATTGCTGATTGTAAGTCCACCTCGACATAGAAATTATTCCTAGTACGGAAGTTGTCCTTTTAGCAAATTAATTAAAATAAGGAACTTTGAAACCAATAAGGTATATAGTCATTCAATAAGTAGAATATTTTTATTTGTATTTAAATCTTTTAAAAACTAACTTTTCTTTTACATCCCAACCATAGCGCTATTAATATAGTTACTTAACTGCAGGGATGGCGCATTGACTGGACTAGTTATTTAGCCACTGTTGCTTTGCTGAGTGCTGCAGGTTTAATCCCTAATAGACACCATTTGGGTGATCCATAGACACTGGGCAGTCGTGAAGTTCTCTGTGTATAGTGCAGGAGTTAAAAAAATCTTGATATGTGATTCGCCATATTTTCCAATGGGAACTGAAGACTAATTAGTTATAAACTTGATATACCCAAACATCAAACTAATCAGTCTTACACGAAGTCACAAAAGGGAATGCCTATTCTACATAGTATCTCAGGCCAAAGATGGACATCAAAAATTACTATAAATATTGAGTGTTTTAAGATCTTAATAGTATTACATATCTAAAAATATATTCAAGTTGACGCTACAATTTTAGAAATACCTATATAAAAAAAAATGTATTGAGGCTATTTTCTATACGAAAATGTTTCTGGCTGTGAGATACTTCAAAAACGTTTCTTTTTTTAATGCTCTATTATTGAATTATGATAGGAGGTGTGTTTGTAATATATTTTTATCCAGTTATACTTAATAGGGTATAAAAAATTCACATTTGTTATTTTAAACGTCTATATTCTCTTCATTGTGATTTACTACGATTATGATGCAAAATATTCGTAGTACTTATAAGAATTTTCAGGAAAAATACTGTTGCATACTATAGCAATAAATTGTGACATAATAGTGTTATCTGAATGCTGGTTATCTAAAAGATCCAATGGACTACCAACACTAGCTGGATGTAGATTGTTTTGTAGCGAAAATATAATCAACCAAAACGATGGCCAAGTAGTATACATTAAAAATGATTTAAATGCTGAAAAAGAAAACCAAGTATTCACGATTATAACAGTCTTCTCCTTAAAATTAATAATGACACTGCTATCTTGTCTATATACATATTATTATAACGGGTGACATAAACATAAATATTATATCAGAAAGAAATGACATCCGAGGACATGATTATCTCAACATATGCTCTTTTCACGGTATCTTGCCAGCCCATACCTTTCCTACTTATCAAAGTGGATCTTGCTGATCGAACTGAAGACCACTTCATTATTAAAACAAGTCAAACGTCATGTACTTTTGTTAATAACTCGACAATCACCGATCATCACGCTGTCTTACTAATAATAAAACTATCACTTCATAAAAATAAATGCACACATAGCTATACTAAACTAAACATAGAAAACCTCGCATTTGATATATCTAACATAGATTTTGCCCCCGTTTACTTTTGCTGACCCCAACATTTCACTTGATTGCCTCATAAATGCATTGCAACATGTTATACACAAAAATACATCAATTATAAAATTTTCTAACAAACATAAAATAACAAAGCCTTGTACGGATTACACAAGGTCTTTTGCGGTGCATTAGGCATAGAGATAAACTACATTTATTAGCAAAAAAATCACCTGATAATAAAATTATGTCTGTGACTTACATAAGGTACCGAAATTTTGAAACTTCAACATAAAAAGACAGAACTGGAAACGGCAGGCACTAATAATAAGTTTGTTTGGAAATTTATAAAATCAACACAAAACCTCAAGAACCAGCTGTAGATCTGCTTCAATCAGAATCAAATCCAACTCTGACGTGGAATAAAATTAATAATTTTTTCGCTCATGTCGGTAACGTACTAAGCGAAAAAATTACATTTCAGAGCAACATTTTATCACATCACATCGGATATTTTTTTTTTTTTAATAGACACTGATGTTGACGGAGTGGTCCGAGTAATAACGGGTCTGAAGGACACTTGTGCGGTAGAATGGGATAATATACCTACGACCATAGTCAAAAGGTTAAAGCACTTCCTTGCGTCTCCTTTAACGCATATTTTTCAAATCTGTTTGTTTGAAGGGATATTTCCTAAGTCTTTGAAAAAATCTATTATTATCCTAGTGCATAAATCTGGTGACAAAAAATGTGTAAAGAATTACAGGCCAATTTCAATTTCGCCAACGTTGTCTAAAGTTTTAGAAAAAATAATAAAACACAGATTAGTAAAATATTTAGAGTCTAACAATATACTTTCAGACAGGCAGTTCGGTTTTAGACCCTAAAGATCAACAAGTCAAGCAGTTCACATGTTGACTGATCACGTAGTGGCTAACATGAATAACGGGATGCATGCTATTGGGATCTTTTTAGACCTTGCCTTGTTTCAGTTCCTATACTACTTAAAAAGCTTAAATATGTGGGAATAAGAGGTACACAATTAGAATTATTTACAGACTATCTTAGGGACAGATATCAATGCGTAAAAATTGGTGAATGCTTTAGCTCAGATATCCTCAATGCTCTTTATGGGGTTCCTCAAGGCAGTATACTTGGAGTTACGTTGTTCCTGATCTACACAAATGACCTATGCAACCTAAAACTCCAAAATGGTATCATAGTGTCTTATGCATATGATACGGCCCTATTATTCACGGGCAAAACTCAGATTGAAGCTGCTACTACACACGCTCAGCATGGCTTCAATACAGTTAGTAAATGGCTTTTTAATAATGTACTAACCCTAAATGACCAGAAAGCAAAATATATTCACTTCTCAATGCGCAACAATACACATGATTCACTTAACGACATATAATTTGCTCACAATTAATAAATGTCATTTACACGCTGACGCCACATGCACTTGTCCTACTTTAGAATCAACACACTTTATAAAATACCTTGGCATAACGCTTGACGCTAATCTAAACTTTCGCAATCACATTGTGTTATTATGTAAGAGAGTACGAAAGTTAATATTTATTTTTAAAACCATTCGTGGAGCTGCTAACTTTAAATTACTAAGACAAGTATATCTGTCACTATGTCAGTCAATCACATCTTACTACATTACCTTTTAGGAACGAACATCGAAAACGATTTTATTGCCACTGGAACGAGCTCAACGGGCTATTCTAAAAGTGGCGACGTTTCGACATTCCTTCATTCTACCTATGAGTTGTACCAACCCACTAATGTTGTAACGTCTGTTCGCCAATTCCTTATTCTGCACACCGAAACAACAAACACCAAACAACATGCACTATTTCCATTCAAACTACTTCCTCCAGACAAGAGACGAAAAGATTTAGTATGTACTAAGCTTCATGCCAAACATGCCTTTGTAAATAAATTATTTTTATTCCTAGGACCATTTTTATATAATAGATTAAATATAATTTTAGATATATATATACATAAGTATTCTAAGTTATCAATAATATAATGTTATTGTTACCAAATACCTGCAAACACTGCCCTACTCCGATACGGAGAATTTGCTTACAGTTGTAAAATAGCCTTAAGTTATCAGTAATTTGTAGTAATATGTAATCTAAGTTATTTTTATTGTATCAATATACATATTTTATTTTAAGTTTATGCACATTGACCTAAACCCTAATATTATTTGGCCTATATTTTCTGTAAGCAGAGAAATAGCCTGAAACACAGGTCCAAACCTAGTTCCAGCAACCACTTTATAAAAACCTAGCGCTTGAAATTAAATTAGAATGCACAATGTCGGCCGATTAAAGTATACCTAACCTAAGTAAAACATGTACCAGATTAGGGATAATTATAAATTTATTGCAGTATAATATTATTTTAGACTAATAACAAAAATGTACATACATACATACATAGATTCACGCCTGTTTCCCGGAGGGGTAGGCAGAGACTACGGATTTCCATTTGCTACTATTCTGACACACTTCTCTGGCTTCATTCACTTTCATAACATTCCTCATACACGCTCGCCGGTTTAAGGTGCCTTAACCTGGCCTTTATCCAGAACGTCTCCGATCTGATCAAGAAACGTTCGCCTAGGTCTTCCCCTTGCGACTGTTCCATTCACACTAGCCTTATAAACTTTCTTAGTCAGTCTTTTCTCGTCCATTCTATCTACATGCCGAAACCAGCTTAACATACCCTTTTCTATACTCGTCACTATATCCACTTTTATGCCGCATCTCTCTCTAATTACACTATTCCTTATCCTATCTTTCAGAGTCACACCACATATATTTCTTAGCGCTCTCATTTCTACAGCATTTATTCTGCTCTCATGCTTCTTTTGCCATACCCAACTTTCACTTCCATGCATAAGTGTAGGCACTAATAGTCCTCTATGAACAGCCAAACGTGCCTTTTCGGATACATTTCGACTGTTCATAAAAGCGCGTTGAGCGCCATTCACTTTATTGCCAGCAATCGTTCTTCTTTTCAATATCTCCCTTATCCCTTGTAAACAAAGTACCTAAATATACAAACTCTTTCACTTGCTCCACTTGTTCTCCATCAATTATAATATTGCACATTGTCATGTCAAAAATGTATACTCATATATTATTATTGAAGAAATTATTATGTTTCAATTATCACAGGTACTTTCTAACATATTATATTAGAAAATACCTGGCCCTTTGGGAGGCTTACACGGAGACATGGGTCCAACGTGAAGAGTCCCTTCGAGAGTTTTAATCAAAGATGTGATGGAACACCTACAACGGCACTAGCCGCAGCAGGCGTAGGACTATTGCTACATATAGATTCTAATATATAGGCTATAGGTATGGGTGTTTGGTGGACCGGTATATTGCTAACTATGGATGAAAAACGGCGTCTGCCCTGAATACTCTAATAGCATCAATGCAATGGGCAGACGGTGACTCGCCAACTCACTAGATGGGCCCCCTGATAAGCCACTATAGGCATACAAGCCAGCAGCAGAGGGCAACACCGGTGCGAGTGGCTAGGGGTGTCGAGCGGTGCGGCGCCGGTTTCACCATCACGGGTCTCGTGACAACGGAGACCCGGAAATTATTATTATTGTCATAATATACTATTAACAAATCATCTAGAAAAGGCGCAGGAGGGCAAATATTTGACTCATATCTTTCCCAATGGAGTTACTCTTTTTAACTATTTTTTGTAAATTACATTGGCCTCAATTTGAATAAAAGTAAATACATATTTTTTACGACAAAAACAACTGGAAAGTATTTTTCTCTAGTCTCTTGTCCACTCGTGGCCTCAGATGGGTGTTCCCCTTTCTAACATAAAGTTGGTATTTAAATTGCAATCCCCGAATGGGTACCTACACATATTCGGGATATAGGCGCGAGACTACGAATGTATCTAAATACAAACACATATTTTCTTTGTATATTTAAAGACATTTTAACAAGATTTGTTCGGTCGGATATTTGTTCTTTTTGTAATCTCTATCACATGGTTCACGCAATATGTTGTAATTATATATTACAATAACGGGTCATTAAAATTTCTAAATGAAAACACGTGCCTCTTTCTTATGCTGGATAAAGATAAAGTATTACACCCACTTTAATTTGCGTCAGTGACGGTAAAGTCCAATGTTCTCTCCAACAGAGGAGAGAACATTAGACTTTACCGTAGTACCGTACCGAGTTCGATCCCACGACGCGCACGTGATTTCGTAGTTATGTAAGAATTAAATAGTAAATAATCGCTTGCTTTGATGGTAAAAGATAATATCGTTAGAAAACATGTATAACCAAAACTTTGCCTTAATGAATGATAATCACTACATTTTATAAAACAAAGTCCCGTGCCGCGTCCGTTTGTCTGTCTATCTTTTGGCGACAAACTCAAAAACTACTGAACGGATTTTCATGCGGTTTTCAGCAATAGGCAGAGTGATTCATGAGGATGGTTTAACTGTATGATTTGTTAAAGTTTTGTACTACCCGTGTGAAGCCGGGGCGGGCCGCTAGTCTTTTATAAGAATAACATTAATTTTTAAACAATCTTATAAAAGAGTTATTTGTTTATTATTATGATTTAACATAACTCTATATTTTAAGTTCTTGATATACGTACTTATAAATACATAACCATAGTCATGTCAATACATACATAATCTATGCATATAGACTATTTGACTATGCAGGGCTGGTGGCGTAATGTTCTAACTGGTTGCCTGGCCACTGCCGCAGCGCCGGGAGTTGTGGGTTCGATCTCCAAACAGAACCAACATTTTTGTAATCCACAGGTAGATGTTTACTTTGCTAGACTTTTCACAAGCCTTTGAGCACTATGGTCACGAAAAGAACACATAAAAGTAATAATTTGAATAGACCGTAATAAGATATGTATAAAGTAGTTTAGTTTCAATAGTTGGTATGAGGTATTAATGAGCGATCGATACCTTTGGTTCTACAAGCGTTTATAGGTATATGTAGGTACATATGTGCTTAATCATTAGGGTGACCACATTGGTTTGTTACCGTACAAAATAGGATGAAAGACTGTTGTATCAGCTCGACATCTGTAATATTCAACCTTCTTACTTACATATGCCATTTCTGATACATAACATTAACGACTACACGAAATATTGCCTTGTCTATATAAAATTATATTATATGTTAACGGTTAATGTGTGGTCCCAAGTTCAATTGCTAGGTAGGGTAGAGTATTAATCTATCTCTCTTTATCTATTTCTTGTTTTCTGCAAGTCCTTATAAGCAGCGCTAAGTTAGGTTTTATGCTATCGGGACCATAACCTAACTTCGTTCTGCTATTAGGACAGCAACAGCATCGTTCCTATGAAAAAGAAATTGAAATCAGCATTGATGAAATGTGGGTATAATATAAAGTGACCCTCGTTTATATATGTACCTAGTTCTGTTTGTCTGTTCATCCGCATATCACAAGCACTTCATTCAGAGCTTGTTGTTACTAAAAATATCAAATATAAGTACCTAGGTGTTTTCTATAAACTGCTATACAACGACGACTTTAACATAATATAATTATATAAAGACGTCACGAAAATTAAAGTAATTTTCTTTATTTCACCACATGTTCTCTCACACCCAACCTAGCCTTTTTGACAATATACGTAACTGCTCAAACATAAAAAGGGAGATTTTAACATTCAAACAATGGACACACAGACCACATTAAGACCACCGAAACAACCATTAATTGGATAAAACATTTTTTGTCCTGTATGGGTTTCGAATCCACAACACTTCGCGTAGGGGCAGTAGCGAGGCGACAACATAAACCAGTAGGCTATCTATGTATAGTCTACACATACACAGCCTATGTACAATGTACATCAACAACTTAAGATGGTGATAATACCTTTTCTGATACGAATGTTTTGAAATGAATGTAATTCTTATAAGAGCCAAACCGTCTATACTTCTAGTTTAATAAATATTAGATTAAAAATCTAAAAACACGCTTTATTAAAAAAAGTAAGTAGAAAATACTTAAATAATTTTAATGTAAGAAAGCGTGGGGTGGGTGTTATCAAAATATCTTAGAGAGCACCCATTTATTTTAATCTTTAATCAATTATTTTTACTTTTTTAAATTATTTTATTGTCATCGGTCCTCGATAAGTGTGTAAAGTTTCAAATCAATCCGTCGGTTTGAAAGGGGTGAAAATCACGTTCAAAGATTCCGTTACATAGATACAAGCTAATAAAAGCCTGTTAAAACTTTTTAATTTTTGCTATACTAAGTTCAATTGCAGCGATGGTCTATGTTAAAACATATGTCTGGCAATTTAGAGATCGCGGGTTCAAATATTTGTAACTGCAAATCCTGTCTAATATTATTAATATGAATACGAATTCGTCAGTTTGTTTAAGATTTCACGCCTTGACCACTCGACTGATGATCATAAAATTTCGCATACGCGTTGTCAGGGATGTAGAAAAGGTTATAGAGTACCTTTCATCCAGGCATCAGTGTTGCAAAATCTAGTTCTCTATATGTTAACAAAGCCAGTCCTTAGCAGCGCAATAGACATGGCGTAACTCTTTTTACTGGGATAAGAGACCTATGTATAACCAGCAATGGGACAGTTTATAAACAGAACTGATATTATTGAGAACGAACCGGTTTAACAAAAAAGGGAGATGATTTTATCAATACGCGCCAAATTGAAGGTTCAAACCCATCTATACTAATATTATAAAGCTTCTATACTAATATTATGAAGCTGAAGAATTTGTTTGTTTATTTGTTTGGTTGAACGTGCTAATCTCAGGAATTACTGGTTCAAATTGAAAATTATATCAGTGTTGGATAGCCCATTTATCGAGGAAGGCTATAGGCTATATAACATTACGCTGCGACCAATGGGAGCAGAGCATAAATGAAAAAAGGTTGCAAAAGCGGGGAATATTCTCTTATGTGAAGCAGACGAAGTTGCGTGGGTCAGCTAATATGAATATAAAACTGTAATCTGAATATAATAAAAAAAAAGTATATAATATGTATGTTTATCCATTGTCTAGTACCCATAGTACAAGCTATGCTTAGTTTGGGCTAGATGGTGTTGTGTGTATGTGATAGAATATTATAATATTATTATTATTAATTATTCTGAATCTGGGTGTATAATGTGTGTGATTCCATGCACGACTGCATAGATGGCGAAGTGGTTAAAGTGTTCGGTTTCGTAACGCCAATATACCAGTTCGATCTTTTCACGACGCAAAAAATTGTGTATTGTTTCAATAATTGTAATGTGCGTGGAAAGATGATTATATTAACTGGAAAGAATCCATTAATTTTCTTTCGATATACAATTTATTAATTACAATTTTATATATATATGTAACATGAAATCTAAAATTTTCATGTCCTGGTTTATTATTAGATTGGTGTTAAGGCCCCATAAACAGTAATAATGAAATATGTGTTCAAAGGTCAGGCGGTGTATTTAGGTTAGGTGTAAGGTAAATTTTAAATATACGAACCTTAAAGGTTGACCGACCATGAGAATGTGTCAAAGGGTAACATGTCATAGTTATAAAATATCAACAGTTATTATTCACTAAAACATTTCTAGGACGGCGGCATTCTCTAATAGAAGAAAAATAATTAATACTGTGTTGACTGATCTTTACGTTTAAAGTAAGTTAAATGATGAAATCAGACTTGAAATATACATTTTAAATATTAATGTTAGTTATATATATTAACATTTTCTTTTCAAAACGGTCACTTACGCGCTGGAAATAATTTATGTATCGCCAGACTTGGAACAATCATTTGTGTACCGCACCATTTTTTGTCTGGTGTGGGTACGAACTCACAACACTCGGCGTACTGCCAGGCGTAAAGACCACTTAAACAACAACGCCATCGGCGCAGTCAGTCAGTAACTCAATCTGTTATATTTTGTTTACACATTGATTTGATGTTATTAAGCCATATACAAACATTGTACTAGCCTATGGCTATAAGCTATGTCTGACGCACGAATTAAGTCAACTGCCGAGGACACAAAAAGTCACTTTTTTTATTAACGTCTATAATATTACTTTATCTAAGGTATTATTGATCTCTATGTTGCAATTTTAATATATTTTTCGTCGTACATCTGAACGAAGGACCGAGAGAGAAAGCTATACAAAGAAAGGTAAAGAGCACTGCGGGGTAACCCTTTCGTTTGAGTGTTCCTCTGGTTTGGACACAACGCGTCCTGTTTTTTCTTAAATGTTATCGCAAGTTTAATACTGAACTATATTTTTAATTTCCCTTTTTGGCCAGTAATGTAAATTGAATAATTAGTATACTACGACATTACTATTGATCATAGTTGAATCCATTATAAGATTGTATACGTTCGTTGTAGAACTTAAATATCAGTCATGACACATTTTTTTTTATTACTCATTGCTGTTACACTCGTAAATTTAAGTTATTGACATTAGGCTATAGTACATGAACAGTATTAAAGTTCAAATAGTTTCTGATAAACATACCTCGTGAAATTATATGGTCTCTAAAAGGGACTTTGAGCAACCGAGTGACCTTATTTTTTATCAGGTCTGATATTTGTAAGTCGGCTATTAGTATACGTTTTTCATCAGCCCTAGTATTAACCTCGTAAGTATAGCCGGTAACACTATTCTAGATGTAATAAAGTGTATGTGCGGTATATTAAATTAAAGCTCCTCTACTATTCCAATATTTTGCCTACTTGTCACGTTATTACTGAACTCAATAAATGTAGGGTTTTGAATAACATTAAATAAATTGATAATTGATTTTATCCGATATTATGAATGTTTAAAAACATATCATTGTCAAACATTTGGATAGATATTAACATAACAAGGTCAATAGAAAAAGGATTGGATTTCAGAAAAATCTGTTTGGTATATTTGGCCTCATTAATTTATGGTAAGAAATAATATGCGGTAGTTTATTACTTAGTTCATTTTTCGTCACTGCTTTTCTTACGAAACTGTGCTCTGAAAGAACTTCTTGATTTAAATATCCAAGGTTAACCTTTTTTGTAATTTAAGGACGAAGGCCACGATGTGCAGGTCAATGAACTTATTGCTTGCTGTCAATACTTATTCTGTTTTAAAAATACAATATATACTGATTTTCCGCCCATTTCTTCTTTTAATACTCGTATTTTATGTAAAATCGTTCTTTCTTTTGGAATGGCAATGCTTTGTTTATATCGATTTGCATTAGTGAAGTTTCTAGATACAAAGGTGATACGCGTATTGTTTAGGTGTACGGTGTTTTTCTTTTTAGTTAGTATGCCGGCAGCCTTGCGTATACGTATACGCAAGAAAGTTTCGTTGACAGTATTCTCAGTTGACTTAAACAGTTTTTGCAATATCAAATATACCTATTTAATATCTTATTTGATTATTGATTACTGCTCTCATTTTGTAGTTGTTAGTAAGAATCAATCATGTTTATAAAGATTTACAATAATTGCCATACGACAAATCACGTTTTTTATTTTAACCTATCTTTTTATGTCAGTAACTAGCAATATGTTTTAAAATAAAAATAATATAATATACGGTAATCAAAACGTGGCTTCTTCTTTAAGACTGCGGCGGACTAAAGCCCATGGGATGCGTACACATTATGTATGTTATGTAATGATGAACATTACAATAATTACCTACAACACATTATTTTGGCAAGTCATGTTATATCAAATTTTGCTAAAACATCATATTATACATTGTTCGAAATCTAAATTGACCTATCTATTTATATTCAACTAGAGGCTAGACCTCCAACTGCTTGAAGTATTTCGCAGTTGTACAACAGGCTATATTTATTTTATAGGAATCGTTACAAGTCGGCCAGTAATAGTGACATTTTTACATCATAATTCATTTTTCGAAAGTATTTGCTTATCGAAATAGAAATGCTATTAAATTTCGAATTTTAACATTTAAAAGTAAATAAAGCAACTATAGCAGGCTGATTAGTATTAATAGCCAGAACACAAATCCGTAAACAATGGAAGCTCATTTCTTAAAGTGCGAACAATGGCTTTACATAGGCGTTACCTAAGCCCAAAGCGAAGGTGTTATACATACATAGAAGATCACCAGCAGAAACGGCAATGATTAACGATTGTAACGGAAACGTTTCTGTGAATATTAATTTGTAGTGGAGGTCACCATCGCCTGGCAAGTGTGACACGACGAAACGAAAGGATTGGTGCGTTATAGACCCCCCTGCCTCCCAGGGGGTGAAATGTGTGTGCCGAATTTATAGGTGTGAGAGATGGAACTTCAGGGTAGCTAAAGGGTGAGGTGGACTTCGGACTCCCTCACTTGGGGGGATTGTAAACCCCCCAATTTGCCCTAGTCCGGCGCCCCCGCCCGAGGCTCCCGTTTCTGTCCAAGCGATAAGAGGGAAGAGGGGAGATCGTCAAATGGACGTTTTACGCATAATTTAGAGAAGTAAATGGATTCGAACAATATCCACACAGCATAGGTACGTATATCGATACGTTTAATGCGTACGTCATGGAAAAATTAGGAGCACGACACTGGTTGATACTGATGCAATGTATTATTGATAGGTTTTTAAAAAATTATATTGATTTTAAAGGCTGTTTGAGATATGTCCTAAGGGAAAATGTATTGATAACTCAATGAGTTATGAAAACGTTCTAAAACTATGAATTCTTGTCCAGTTGCTTTACCTTAGAGTCTAAGGATTGGAGTCCCGTCTGTTATAGTACGAGTAAAACAATGGAAACAACTTATTCTAAGTTAGTACTGGTAGTTAGGTTTACATATAAACCTGAGTTGGTTAATAGTTGTCCTAAGTAGGTTCGCACTTAACGTGAAGAATTTTAGTATTTAATTAGTTATTTTAAATGTCGCGGTTCGGTAGTACGAAGCTTACTTTCACTGCACTTATAAGGTTCGATACCCGGAAAAGGCAAATCTAGATCACATTCTTTGATAAATGTTCAATACCAATACGGAGTAAACAATTATGCTGAGTTAGTACTGAAAATGAAAATTGAGGTCAAAAAGCTTTTACATATTTGAAATTACTTAAGTGGAAATGTTGAAATTTGGGTGTTTGATACACTATGCCTTAGGAGATACGAGAACAGTGCATTGTTTCGTATTAATCTAGTTAATATTTAAAGTAATTTAATGTAGAAACAGTGTAGTATTTCTTCTTTATATAAAACTAGCTGTTACCTGCGGCTTCGTCCGCGTGGAATTTAACAAAGAAGTTTTTCTTTCGCGGCACTGTAATTTCTATAACAAAAGTAGCCTAATTTACTTCTTATAAAATCAGCTATCTGCCTGTGGAAGTCACGTCAAAATCGGTCCAGCCTTTTCAGAGATTAGCCGGATCAAATAGACAGACAGATAGACAAAATTATCAAAAAATATTATTTTGTTTATATACTTTCATACGCATTTAGTAAAAAGCTGTTATTTTGACATTACAAACACACACTTAAATTTTATTTACCTATTTATATATGTAGAAACGTCACCATACTAAAAAGTGTAGCTTTATATGCCAAAAACATAAAATCAGTTGTGTGATTATAAGTAACGAACTAGTAAATTTGTCGCACCAAGAGATCCAAACAAAGTGCTCGTAATAAATATAACTTGGACCCTGGGTATTAAGCGTGTCAGTAACCATCAGGGCTCAACTTAAAATGGTTGATTTGGTTAATAAAGATTTCGTGTTGAAGCACTAAGCGATTTATGACAAGCTAGCTTTTACCTGTGGCTTTACTTGTAGTTTTTAAAATAGTTTTAGGATTGACGCTATCTCTTTCCAAATTAAGATTAAAATCGGGCCAGCAGGTTAGCGTGATGCCTCATTAGTGCGTTGCGTTGCGTTGCGTCGTCGCAGCATCGACGCTGCGTCTTTTCCATATATTTTTTGTGACTTGCCACATTAATGCGTTGCGTCGTCGCATGCGACGTTTTAACAGATCGACGGACGTGAAACGAAACGGGGAGCAAGGTGCTGCGCTGTGCTGTCGGAGCTCCGGTGCGACGACAGACAGTGTTCCGATCCATTGTGGAATGAAGACTGAAATCAGTGCGTGCGTCACCCTTTTGCGCTGCGACGTCGAGCGTCGTCGCAGCGCAGATGTGGCATACAATGCGTTGATCCGTTGCGACGACGCAACGCAACGCACTAATGAGGCACCTCGCTAACTTACACGTAACAAAATCGTGGATTCGCTTGCGTCTTTCTAAGTAACCTACATTATTCGTCATTGTTAAAACTATAACATTTTATTGTATTACTAGCTATTGCCCGCGGCTTCGCCCGCGTAAATGTAGGTTAGGTTATGTTAATACCAGTACTTCTTTTTAAATAATATATAGCATATGTGACTCGGTGATAATATAGGTTTCAATACTTATTTAGGTTGGCATTTGTTTTGTTAAATACTTACAAAAAAAAAAACAAGTCTTTCCTCTTCATAAAATATTAAGAAGATCTTTAAATCTTCATAAAGATTAGTAAAGATTAGTATATATTACCATTAAATCAATTTTCATAGAAATCAGTTCAGCTGTTTAACTGTGAAAGGACCTCTGGAACAAATAGTTACAATCGCATTTATAATATTGCTATGAATTAGTATGGAATTAAATTATAACTGGTAGTTGCTTGCAACATTATTTGATTTTTAAAGAATCCTATTTGTTGTTCCAAGATGCTTATTTATTTGCGTTAAGGATCTCCAACAAAGTACACATCTTATACACACAAGAAAATACAAATCAAGACATTTTGGTCTATGTACTTCTTCAATTACAGGAGGTCACATCATGCTTTAGATACAGCGGCTAAACATGAAAGTATGTAATAAAGAATGCTTAATGCAAGAAATAATTAGAAATGCATACATGTGCATGCATTAAAAAGGTACAATATAAATTTACTTATCTAATTTTTAGGTTTAAAAGGAAATCAAGTTTAAATAGGTACTCGAGTGCGAAACAATATTTAAAACATGAAGCATTACAGAGACACTCCTTCGACATATATAATATATAATATCGTTTAAATTTAATGATAAAGAGGTATAGAAACATTTGTATATAATTAGGTATAAATGTTACACCTAAAGTACGAGAAGAATATTGATAAAAAACAAAGAGACACCGACTTTTATACATCCTAACTAATATAATTAATGCGAATGTGAGTTTGTAACGCTTACATGCCTTAACTACTCGACCGATCATCGTGAAATTTCGCATACACGTTGTCAGGGGAACAGAAAAAGACATAGATTACCTTTAAACCAGAAAAGTACTGGTACTAATCTAAATAATAATACATTATGCGAGCGAAGCCGTTGGTAAAATCTAATACATATACGTAGTCCCATGACTACATATGGAAGAAATAGACAAATAATTATTACACCCACATTTCACCATATAAGGTCATTATAGACGACGAGCCTATCGCCACCCACTGGCCACATTTTCAGGATGGGTACTGGTACTGAGAACTTCGTGAACTAAAATACTAATAATGTTTTGGTCGACTCAGTAATCGAACCTAAGACTTCAGGCATAGCAGTCGCATTCACTGCAGTTTCGTCACTGAGGAAGTCTCAACAACATTTATTATTAGCAATTTAAGTTTTATATTAGCACTACAAATAATCCATTATGTATAAATAGACACAGTAGGCATTTCACTTTGTTTATTAACAGTCTCACTGCGGAGTTCGTGCTCAGTTGTCACGTCTCCGTTATTTTTAGAATTTAGTTTTATATGGACAGTAACATATGGCATAATGACTGAAACACCTGGTACATAAATGAGTTGTAAAATACAGAAATTATAATTTGATGGCGATTTAAAAGAGTGGCCTTGAGTTTCTTCACATAGGCTCAATCTTTTGCCCGAACCTTGCAACTAACATAAATATAATAAGCTCACTAACATCTTTGACGTTCATAAGTGTTACTTTGTGACCTAAATGAATAAATCGTCTTTGAATTTGACTTTTTGTAATAATTTTCATACCCAGTATGAGAACGCTCAGGCCATAATCTACCAAGCTGGGCCAAGAACTTACATACACAGGTATCATCGTGCAATATCATTCACCTTTTAAAGGATCCATAATGATTTAATATCAGTTTGAATATGTAATATATTACAAAAAGAATAGATAAACCGATCGTAGTGAAACTTTGCATATGGATGAAGGAACACAAAGGGAGTTCAAAAGACACCAACAAATAAAAACTGTGTCACGGGCTACTTTACAATCGTTGAAATAACAGCCACAAATAGCACAATTTTGTATCATTCGGGATCAAACCTCTAAAATTATTACAATATCCGTGCAATCAAAAAGGGTTGATATTTTCAAAGATTGGGAGTGCAGCAACGACTACATAAAAAAGTAAGCTGTATTTTAAATATGAAAACATATTTTTATGAATGTTTTGTTTGTTTTGGTCAGCTTGGTATATCTGTATGCTCAAATCTTATCATTTATAAGCTGCTAAGTGCGTGTTCAACCACTTTCAGTAAAGGATGCCGCATAGTCAGGATGAACGCACATGATTGTATAAAGCACTTAAAATTACTATATTTAAATTTTAATTATCTTCTAATCTTGCTTTATCCTACTAATATCGTTACTAATATAATAAACGCGAAAGTTTGTATGGATGTTTGTAACTCTTTCACGCAAAACTACTGGACCGATTGCAATGAAACTTGGTATGTAGATAGCTGTTGACCTGGATTCACACGTATAGGCTATTTTTTATTACGCGGGTGAAACCGCGGCAAAAACTAGTTATACATATATGTGAAATTTTGTAAGGACCGGATGGTTGGATGGATGAATGGAGGGATGTTTGTTACTCTTTCACACAAAAACTGCTGCAAAAACTTGAAATTTAGATAGCTGAAGACCTGAATTAACACATAGGCTACTTTTTATCCGGCATCGGGACTTACGCGGGTGAAACCGCAGGCAGCAGCTAGTCGGCAATAACATTAAGTTTATTTTTCATAGTACTTCCCAAAAATACAGTAAAATACAAAGTCAGTGTCTTTCTCTCTATCTGTAGACACCAAACTGAAGATACTAAAAAACCACATAATATATTAATGATATCAGTCCTGTATATTAAACTGTCCCACTGCTGGGTACAGACCTCTTCTTAGTGTGAGAAGGGGTAGGTCGTAGTCCACCATGCTGGCTCTTTGCGGGTTGCCAGACTGCACATATCTTCGAGAACATAATGGAGAACTCTTAGACACGCAGGTTTCCTCACGATGTTTTCCTTCACTGTTAAAACAAGCGACAATTGACTATTTAATACGCATTTAACTTCGGAAACTCAGAGTTGGTCGCCTTAAGATCAAACTTGACCTCTGGGTGCTGTCCAACAGTTTTTCAATAGGCTATCGCTGCAGTCAAACCACACACCAAATTTATTAATTAATTAAAGTATTTTTAGGTCACCACATAGTTAAGAAATGCCAGCCTAAGATTTCAAAAGCACAAATCTGTACAAAACCAATTACTCTCACACTTATATACTTTTTATTTTTATCCGTCAGTCACTACACCCTTAAACAGTATGTGAATATAAGGTGTGGTCATATATTAATATAGGATTCTGTGCATAATCTAAAACTTTTAAATATTTATAAAAATTACTGACATAAATAATTTCTCATAACATTGATAAGCTGATTTGAATGGCATATTCGAATTACGAATAGTACGAGTAAAAAAAATAAGTAGCTATGTAACTGTTATACCAATACTCATAGTTTTAAAATATGACTACAGATTACGCTCTGTATCAGTTCATAAAATACAAAGAACTTGCAAATTTCACATACGTAAACAATAAATAAATAATTCATTCATATGCACATGTCTTCGAAAAGTCACAGGTGATTCGACCTTGGGGTAGAACCCGAGACATCTGCTCGACAGTCAAACGATCTCGCACTAAGCTATCACTCCTTTTTCATAGGTATGTAAATAATTTTATTAAGAAGTTGTCAATATCAGGCACAAGCCACCAGCTCCTTAAAATATAGCCTATTCTTATGTTACACTACACACTACTGTGTGCACAGCTACAAATGTTCTTAGACATTAGAACAATGATGTTATCCGGCCGTCGATATCGGACTATGTATATGGCGTCCGTAACTTACTGCTTACAATGCTGCTGTCTTGTATTTAAGGGGACTATAGTGACTTCGACACTTTAGCATTGTTTCATCACGCTGGCGTTAGAGTATAGACCTTTATGGTGCCGCATGCGGTGACAAATGTAGTTTTGGTATATCTTTCATTGCCCGTAGGTAACAAAGTATTGTTTGTCCCCGCCTGCAGCATCATAAATTATGTAGTTTAACTAATTTGAATACATATATACCTAGTTATTTAATTATTAGATAAAGTAAGCTTTCAAAACAATGCATTAGTCAGTCGAATTTTTTAAGATATTGTGATACTTCATTTTCTCTTTTCAGTTCATTACTTTTAAGCAGTCGGGTTTTTTGTTTTATAATAATAATTTTATTTCAGACTGTTTAGTTTTATTAACCGAATTATAATATAATATAATATATACATAATTTTATTTAAATATATAACTAAGTACAGGCAATGTCATTCCTGACTTGAATACATTCTTGCTAGAAAATGATAATTCGGGCGTCCCGATATATGTATAATTGGTACGCTTTTTGACAGTTTGTGTTAAAACCATAGTATTAACGTGATATGATACATATATTTTTGAAATGGTCTTTTCACGATGTTTCTTTTGATACCCATATCGACAAGGTAAAAAAATAAAATTGTTTTTCATTTGCATGTGCCATTTTGCAAATTTATACAGCCTATGTCACTACCACAATTCTGATGAATTCAACGACACTTCATATTTCAAAAACCGTCTAGCCGTTTGGCCTGTAGGGTGTGCCAAAGAAATGGACATACATATACTACATACGCTCGAAAAACATTACCCTCCTTCTGACGCAGTCGGGTAAAAACTGAAAGAATGCACGGATGGCGTAGTGCTTTGCCGAGTGTCGTGAGTTCGAATCCCACACGGGACAAAAATTTGTGTGGTCCATAAATTGTTGTTCCGAGTCTGGATGTTCTTTGTGTTTAGTGTTTCAATGTTTGTAAAATCTCCCGCGAAACAGGAATTATTAAAATTAGAAATAAAAACAAAACGCGTCATATTTTTAGTTTTTTTTTTGCATTTTTCTAATTTGTTTTAAAGTTTTTTTTACTTTTGTACTATGTGTATCTGTGGCAAATAAATTATTTTTCTTTCTTCTTCTTTCTTTCATATGTAACTATAATGTATATGAAAGTGATGCGCTGTCTGTTTAAAATGTTCAGACGGCAATTTGCATGCTGAAAATACTTAAACAGCTATTTTACAATATTTTATTTATCGATCTATCAGCGTCCTTATGGTGGTGTTTGGGTTGGCTTATTCTAAACCAACGTACTGCACAACCATGTTAAGTACCATTGTAAAATGAAGTCGCAGGCGAAGCTAATTTATGTTATATAATATAACTGCATGTATATGATACGTACACGATAATACTTATTTAATTGTATTCATTCCTGTTTGCCAGAGGACTAGGCTGAACTAGATTTTCCATATTATGATACTGAAAGGGGTAATATACATCTAAATTCCCTTACCATAAAACGTAAATCACAAGGTATCGGGCCGAAATTTACGGTTTTGTACGTACAAGATTTAAGTGCACGTAACGCTTTGATTGACCAAACCTCTATCATGAAGTGGTCCGAGCAGTCGAATAATGTCACTTAGTCAAAGAAATTCGCGTAATAATTATAGTAGGTATATTAAAAAAATATTATGTGTTCACAGGACTAAGTTTTGGATTGTAGTTTCCATGGTAATTAAAAAGGCTTAAAAATTATAATCGTAGTTAAATAATTGCTAGAATATAAAGAATACTTCGATCACGACAAAGGACAATACTGATTGACGTGTTCTTTTGCCTTAGTTTTGCAAGATGATGACATGATTGCAAGGATAGTTCAGTGGTTAAGTAGTAATTTCGGCTTATTCTGTGCATAAAGTATTGTGGGTGCTACTACTGTCTGCTGTAAACTTTGAAACAATATATGTAAAGAAGTTGAGAATAAATAAAAGAGAGGGTAATTCCAGGTAAATTCTGTTCTTGTTTGTTAGTTAAGCATTTTTAAATATGGTTGGTATACTCGTATATAAAAAACATTAATATATAATGATTTTTATATATAATATATAAAAATATAAAACGATCTGAATAAAAATGCGTCGTCTCAAAAAGATTGGTGACTGAACTGATTGGATTAAAACTTGCATAACCCAGTAAATATCCCCGTACTGATTTTGACGGGGATATTTACTATTAAAATCAGAGTGTTGCTAAAAAGCGTAGACATGTGATATTAGCTATTTTGTTGAAAACTATACCATTTTAAATTGGCTGGTTAGTCACATGTCATAAGATTTCTCCTAAATTCGTTTTGCTAGTGGGGTAATTTTTGGTAGCTGTATGGAGTGGCAATGGTTACCTCAAGGCCTGTCGCTGAACAAGGATTATCGTAGCTTCAACGGTGTCTACGACAACGCTACGAGTGTAGCTCTCTCGTAGACCATACACGACAGTATCGTAAATTTACATAATATGTAGTGACTAAAACTCTTTAAATATAATTAGATTAACAATATATATATCACAAGTCTATAACGCCGAAAGGGTAGGCAGAGGTGTATTAACCTAATTTTCAACAGATATGGTTTTTGATTGATAATGAGCCTATAACTGTCTACCGTGCATAGTTCCAGACTTCACACATTACAGGAAAACCCAATATCACTTAGTACGAATATTGAACCCGAAATCAGCATCCATAAAAAGGCATTAAATTTGCGGTAGTATCGCTACGCTACAGTATCGGATTCGATGCTAGAGTAAGGCAAGACTAATTGGGTTTCTATCACATAATTAAGTGAACTTAACCTATCGTAATAAACTTTGACTGAGGTTTTGTAATTGATAACAGTTCAAATGATGGTGATTCAGCATAACGACCTGCAAATAAAATGTTCATTTATTTACTTACTTAATTAGAACGGCCGCAGGTCACTTATACTAATTGAGGACGCAACTATCATACTAACTTTTCACAATATACCTTACACACTGACAGTATCTTCTTCCATTCATCCCCAAACATATCACACTGAGTGTTGTCCACAAGGAGAGCGTTGAGTGTGGCGGGAGACCGAGGTATAGCCGAATTAGCACGGGCTACTGTGCGACAAGCTGGTAAGGCAAACAGTTTGTGCTTTCTGCCGCGGCGGTAATTATTAGGCACAAATATCCTCAATAGCACGTCATGAACTTTTGGTGCCTCAATTATGCCATGAAGGATTTTCCACATAGTTCCGATCTGATCAAACTGCCTTCTAACGTCCAGAGAATTATATCCTAGGTTATCCAACAGAAACTTTGTCGGATACAGAAATGGATAATAGCCATATAAGCGCTTGTAAAGGAATATCAAGAAAGACTTTTGTACCTTTTCTAATAGCAACGTATATGTTTTTTTATGAGGATTCCATTCACAGGCACTTGTCTCGATTTTGCTGCGTACAAGTGAATTATAGATGATCCTGACTACATCGTTACTGCTGAAATCCTTCACATTTCTTAAAAACTAATCCAAGCCGACTGAAAGAGTCCTTCACCGTTGCAATTATGTAGTCGTGAAATATATGAAATATATGTACTAACATAGTTATGTAGTCTCGTGAGTACCTTTAATGTCATCTCAAAGTCATTTAGGCTCGTATATTTTGACAATCATGTCTTTTCCGGACAAGATAAACAGTTGTGACGTGAACTTTTCGTGTCTCCATATCGCTTCATCTCATTACGATTCGTGCCTATTGGACTGATTACAGTTCACGGTAGTAAAGATCTTTTTGAACCCCTACGATTGTTTTTAGTCTATAATAATGGCTAACCATAATATGGCTCGCCTGAAGATAAGTGTTTAGTGTAGCATCTGTTCACTTGTAATAGAACGGTTATCTCACGCACGTTGATGGTCTTAAGGAAATTAAGATGGAATATAAGAATCGAGCCATCGAGATTCTTAATAGCAACAAGAAGAACAGGAAGACTAAAGAGAGTTCTCGACTGCCTGTTGCTATTGAGAATCTCTTAATAAAATATTCTAATAATACATTATATTCTGCCGCCCCGGGACCAAGTTCATACTGCCAAGTGTTTATATCGTTGCACCAACTAAATAAACCACAAAATAGTGATCTACAGATATTGTTTCGTATACACAAAGCTAAATTTTAAAATCATAGCTAAAGATAAATAATATATCCAATAAGTAAATTAATAAGTACTAAATATATGTGTGTAAACAAGATGGTCATAATTAATTAGGTTTTTCTCGACACCACAGCTGACTTCATCCTAACTACGTGGATACGTTTCCTTCCAGCAAGGTGTAGCCAATAACATAAGTCGAAACATATATGAAATTTATTATTATTTTATAATACATGACATGAGAGTTTGTTCTGTAGTAATACTTACAGGATAATTACTTCAATCACAATTCATTATTATAGAACAATAGTACACATACTGTTTAGTACCTACATTACATATAATCTGACTGTTTTGCATTAAAATAGAACAGGTATTATATGGTGGAGAAAACACAGCAATGAGATGAAGAAGAAACAGTCCTTATGATTCTGTGAAATATACGAGAATATCAGTCGAAATAATCAAAATCGTTCATACTTTCTTGTTTCTGACGTCAGAGGGCACTGTAGTTACTTTACCGCCAATATTGCTGTCAAGCGTCATTCCAGTCTTCATCATCAGCAAGCTCCTTGTTTCATTGCTGTGTTTTCTCCACCATATAATACCTGTTTTGTTTTAATGCAAAACAGTCAAATTATATGTCTTCGAAAACACAGCAATGAGATGAGGACCTGTTTGATGTCTGCTGGTGATCAAAAATAATAAAACACAAGAATGCAATGTGAATACAAATTGTTAAACACATCTAAAATAAAAAAGCCGTTTTAGTAAGTCCTCTTTTATTTATGAATATCTTTTCTACTTAAAGGAAAGTTAAATATATTCAAACTTAACATAACATTATTACTATAGAGTTAACAGAAATAGAACAAAATCAAATGAAATATTAAACATTTCTTAGTCTTCAGTCAGATAATTAAATTAAAATTAACCTTAGCTTCATTGAGATCATATAATGAGATCCTAATTAATCATCAGTCTAACTAAGCCGATTTGTAATTATTATAGAGCAACTCTTCTGATTCGTGCTGATTAACAGACATATTTACCTCCTTACAGTAATATTTTGAAAATGTATCTACACATTTCCAATTTACCCTTTTTAAAATCTCTAGTACTGGTCTATTGTCCAGCCATCCCCGGGAAGCTACAGCTGACCTTATACTACCTGGGGAGGCATCAATCTTGGCAAGCTTAAATGCTGACCGCACCCAACTTGCAATCATAGTTTTGGATGCTGGCCTAATCACTCCCGTAATGGAGATAAAAAGTGACTTTACTGTCCTGACAGCGTCTAGCTTCTGATATCCTAATTAGCTCCTTTATGTGAGTTACGGGGCAAATAGAAGGGTCTCGATGTCGTATAAGAAGCCATCTTGATTGCCTGCGTGAACCTGTGTCAGTCTTTGAACCAAATCTTGGCCAGAATATCACTGAGCTCCCAGTCTCTACAAAACCTTGTTCACTGAGTTCTAAGAGTGTAAGGTCATGTAATCTTCGACCAGAGGCCAGTAAAAGGATCAATGCCGTCCGTCTGCTTTGTTCAAAAAGAGAATTTTTACTAGTGGCTGTCTTTAACCAGTCAAACAAAATAAATACAACCCATACAGGCAGCTAAAAACCTGCCAAAAACCTGGCCACATCCTTACCCTCTGAGTTTTTACTACACACACTATGTGCCCTACATCAGAGCAACCACCTCTTTAGAGGGGCTCTATATGTGCTCAAGGTAGAGGGACGCTAGCTCATTTGTAACGACTGCCGCTCATCTCTATTCCAATCCACTACTTGATCTTCCCACCCTCAACTTTCCAAGTTTGGAGCATCAGCTTGTCCATTTGAGGAGGGCTGGACTCCGTTTTCCGGTCTATTAGAACCTTCCGCAGGTTCTCTATCGGCAAGGGAGAGGCCAACGCGCGTGCCTGGAGATCTGGGAACCAGAAGCACTGAGTCCACCGAGGCGCTATCACTAGGTATGTCCCTATTGCACCATTTAAGTGTGATAAGACTCTGGGTATCATGTTGGGTGTTGGGAATATCCACGCTATTTGAAATAACCATCTTTGGCTGAAAGCGTCGCAGAAAAGTGCCGCGCCATCTCTTGAGTCTAGAGAGAGAGCAGTTTCCCTTGTAGCAAAGAGGTCTACCTCGCGAATGCCCCACTGACTGAATATAGCCTCCGTGGCTGGTGAGAGCAGATGCCACTCGGGTACTGCTTTTCCCCTTGATAGGCAATCTGCGATGCCGTTCAGGTTCCCTGGTATGTGGAATGCTGTCATTGTTATGTTGAATTGACAAGTCAATTCCAGCAGCCTGGTTGTTAGTCCCAGCAGGTTTAAGGAACGAGTGCCGCCCTGATTTCTTATGTATGCCACTAAAGTTCTGTTGTCTGATTGGACCAGACTGTGAGCATTTCGTAACAGTGTACCCTGGGACCTGATGACGGCAAAAACTGCAAACATCTCTTTCATGTTTGAGTGCCAGGTCTTTTAGTTCACCGCCCATTTGCCTGAAATGTATTGACTGTTAAAGTTCGCTCCCCAGCCCGCATCCGCTGTGTCTGTGGTTAAGAAATGAATTATTTCTTTTGTTGTTTGAGTTGGACTGCCTTCCACTGCATCCAACCACCACCGTAAGTCCTCTCGCATCCTGGGGCACGATGTCTTTCTCTAGCGTCTCCGAATAAATTTTCTTAGAAAGAGCTGTGCTCTGCGACAGTGAAGCCGGCCTTGAGGTATCGCATGGTTTGCAAAATTTAGCTTGCCCAATAAACTCTGCAGTTCTTTTAGCGAGCAGCTGTCTCAATCCAACATTTTTGTCAGAGAGTTCTTTATACTCAAAACTTTCTGAGAGGGCAAGGCTACCGTCTGATTCAGAGTGTCCCAGAGCAGACCTAGATATTCAAGATTTTGTGTTACCGACTGGGCACTGTTACCGACTTTTGATAGTTTACATGCCATCCCAAAGATTCCAAGATGGCCAGCGTTTCCGCAACCTGCAAGCCACGAGGTAATCGTCTAGGTACACTAAGAGGCGTATACCTCGGCTACCCAGTTTGAAACTGCTGCAAATGTACGGGGCGCGGAGGACAGGTCAAAAGGCAGTGCTGTTAATTGCAGGATTTCTCTGCTGTAGACCACCCGCAAAAACCTTTTGTGAGTTTCCGCGACAGTCAGATGGAAATAAGCCTGGTGAAGGTCTACCTTCACTAACCAGTCGTTTGCCTGAAAAAAGTCTACTACCTCTATCTGAGATATAAGATAAAAGTGTTTTGTTATTATAAATGAATTTAGAGCCGAAAATTGGGCGCAGTCCCACATCTGATTTCTTTATTAAAAACATTTTTGAAGAGAAACCCGTATCTACAGTTGGTGGTCTCTCTAAAATCATTTTGCTTTTCAACTCTTCCACCATCTGTGATATTTCTGGGGCAACTTTGGTGGCTAAACATTCTAAGAACTTTTGTGCTGGGTATTTCAGAGGAGGCTTCTTCCTGAAAGGCAAGCGGTAATTTGTTATGGAATTTAAAACAAATTGGTTTGCCCCTAATTGGGACCATGCTTTTGTGGCAAATTTTAGACATCCCCCTCTGAAACTCTGTTGCAGGTCAATCTTCTTTGGACTTTGAGTTTGAACCTTCTGGTTTGGAATGACCCTGACGAAAGGGCTGAGTCCTTTTAATAGTATGTTTAAATTTTTTGTCAGGCTTCCTGACCTTATTCTTATTATAGCTGTTCCTATTGTGAAATGGGTGATCACCCTGCTCTGAAACTTTTCTATCTTTTAAATAAGTTGGAGTATTCAACCAGACTTGGGACCCTCCGAGGGACTGTATTATAGGTTGTAGCGCCTCTCTGCTGAATAGGTAATCAGAGCTGGGAGGGACATTTCTCAATGTGCTTCTTAGATTCACATTAGAAATTTTCTTTAAAATGCGATCACGTCTAATCTCAATACACTCAGAACGTATAATTTGTATGGTGGTTTCAGAGTTTTTATGGCATAAAGATCCTGGTCCAAAATTATCAGAGATCTTTTGAAATAAATTTTTTCGGTTTAACTCCTGTGGGTTAGCACTAGCCCAGTCAACAATAGATTGTAACTCAGATCTTAATAATTGCCTCTGTTCTAAAGCCTTATTGGACAACCCAGCTAAGAGTAATTCTGTTGAAGCGAGATAGTCCTTACTTTTATTAAAGTGACATAGCTCATCATTAATATGAAGGCCTGTAAACCCCAGGGTGATAACCCTGGGGTTTACAGGCCTTCATATTAAGCAGCTCTGCAGGACTCGCTTATACGTATACCCTTCCCTGCCTGAGACTCAAACTGTTATAATTTATTTAATTCTATGTATCTCTCTTTGTCACTAGCTGGAATAATTTTCATGTCATCAATGTCGGTGTTCAACGAACCACAATCAAGAGACAATGATTCAGGCATAGCAGGTAATTTTATAAACTGTTCTAAACGAGTACTAGCACAAGGTAACACTTTCTCCGTAGTATGGAGGTCGGTATTAACAAAACAAACAGGATACTGGCTTAAATAATTTGAAATATATGACACTTGTGACATTAATGAATCGATTCGCGGATCGGTAAGAATAGGTTTGGGTTTGTACCTTCTGTGTCGGTTGGAGCTCCTAGACCGCTTGTTGGGCAGGGTTGATGCCGTGCCCTCCTCAAACTCCGAGGATGAGGAGGAGCTACTTTGTGAGCTTGGTGCCGATAACTGTTCTTCATTCGAAACAACATAATCGGCTCGCTCGGGGTTCTCTCTTACCTCAATTTTACACTGCTGTGTCTCCTAAAGACGCTAAAAATAACTATAAGTTAACCGTTTTTAGCACCAATGTGACAATACACTATTTTAAACAGTATTGTAAATACTTTACACAACTTTAAATTATAAACTGAAAAGTTTTAATGTTATCGTAAAGAATCACAAGAATGCAATGACGCTTGACAGCAATATTGGCGGTAAAGTAACTACAGCGCCGTCTGACGTCAGAAACAAAATAGTATGATCGATTTTGATTATTTCGTCTGATATTCTAGTATATTTCACAGAATCATAAGGACTGCTTCTTCTTTATCTCATTGCTGTGTTTTCAAAGACATAATAATAATGATTTTATTTCGCGTGGTATAGAAGTATAGATAAATATTTTATAGACTAACATACATACAATTTGTGTTAAGATTTATGTAACTTATTAACACACTTGCGGTGGCTTTATCTTTGGCACTCATTTTACCCGCGCACGGTGTGTCCCGAGAGTTAATACTTGTCCTTCTTTAAATGTAATTTAAAGAGAGTAGAACTTACACGGCAGGCAGCGGCTACGCTGGGCAGATTCCTGATATTACTAAAGTCTATAAGTGTATCTATTATTGTAGTGTATGTCACATAAGTCATGTAAAATTAAATCAAACTATAATCAATCAATTAGCCCGTTGCGGTCCTCTGCTGGACATAGGCCTCTCTCATTTTGCACCACACCATTCGGTCTACCACTTTATAACACAGTTACCTTCCTTCGGTCATCAGTCCATCTGGAACCATATGTCAACTACAATATTAAAGAATAGTTTTCTTTTTTATAATTCTTTAATTTAGAACATTTCGAATGCATGTGCAGTTAAGCACAGAATTGACGCAGGATGAATGAAATGGCGGCAGGTCACGGGGACAATTTGCGATCCCCAAGTCCCCCTTAAGCTCGAGGGAAAAATCTATAAGACCATAATAAGGCCTATCGTCATGTATGGATCGTCATGTTGGGCTACAAGAGTGATGGATGAGAGATGTTTGCATGTAGCAGAGATGCGAATGTTAAGATGGATGTGTGGTGTAACCAGGATAGATAAAGTAAGGAATAAGTATATTAGAGGAAGTTTGAAAGTGGCACCTGTGACGGAAAAATTGAGGAATGAACGTTTGTCATGGTATGGACACGTGATGAGAAGAGATGAAAGAAATGTAGTTAGGAGAGCTCTGAGTATGGAGGTGCAAGGATTATCTAGTAGAGGAAGACCCAAGAAAAGATGGATGGACTGCATAAAAGATGATATGGCCAGGAGAACATTTCGAAATTTAGCTCCAATACAGTCTCAATGTGTAATATTACGACCACATATATTGTATTTTATAATTTGCAGTGCAATTTACATTTATCTTTAATTAGATTAGACTATTTTGAATTATGTATACATATATATATATATATATATATATACATATATATATATACACCACCGGCAGCTTGGACTCTGTTCCAAATATTTATATATATAGATATATAGGTATATGGAACAGAGTCCAAGCTGTCGGTGGTTAGGATTCAGAGACAGGAACCTCCTCACAATGCGTGCCGTATCTAAAAGCACTGCCTTCTGCATCAAGCACCTAACGCGAACCTCTTTAGATGGTGATCGAGGCTCTTGGTTATTAGACTATTGACAGATATGACTAGCGGCACAATCCACATCCCACATATCGAGAATCTCGCGAGCTAAATCGAAATATTTAATTTCTTTATGTTTGAATATTTTATATTTCAGCTTTCGCGAGATTGCCATCATGAGGAATGGTTATATCGATAACCATTGCGCGGCGCTCTGATGGATCTATCTCCACAATGTTAGGTTTGTTGGCCACGACAGTTCTGTCTGTGATGATAGTTCGATCCTAGTACAAAGTAACATGTCCTCACTTAAAAGACTTCTGTCACTTAAAAGAAATGCAATGCTATAACTACTATTGTAATATATAAGAAATAATTGACCAACGCGAACCGATCCTGTACAATAAACGATAATATACATTAAAATAAATTAAATGGTTTTACATTAACAAAACACAAAATAGATTCATTTGGAGAGAGCCTGGAGATCTGTCACACAGCTCTTAGAACCTACTATGGACTCCAGCTCTCACAAGGTTTCTAATTAATTATTTGTTTGATGATCATGATTTAATGATTAATTTGAAACTTTGTATACTTATCAAGGACCGATGACAATACAATAATTTTATAAGTTTGTCCTAGTATCCTGAACATGTGTCTTTTAATAAGAAGTTGGGAGTCGAAAGTAATTTATCTAGTTTGTATAAGGCATCAGTGGGTTTAAAATACAAACTTTTAAAATTGATGAAAGGGTCTTGATTTCAATAAATTTGCTCTTATTAGCCTCACTCTGGTATGCAATATATTAATATTGACTGAAACAAACATATGTAGATTTTTCATTGTTTCTGATAATGTAACGTGTCTCAATGTTTTGTACATCCATATACATTTTCTTACCCGGCTGATAAGTAAATCCAGATGTAAGTACCATGACATTCTTTGATTAATCATAACAACAAGATAATTTATGTAAGTTACTTTTGTAATAAAGGGCAAACTAAACTGCAGATACTCGACCGAAAATTATTGCAATGCCGGACTCCAAAATCTAAACGTGCATGAAAAAGAAGTGTAATGGAGAAGCATCTTTATTTAGTTTAGAAGTATTTAAAGTCAGTAGATTATTATTATGTCAACCAGCTATTTTAGCCTAACCAACCTCAGCGTGATTTTGAACGTCATTCCAAGTGTTGCCCGTTAAGTAATATTACGTATATTAAGTATAGGGTAGGACCAATGACACTGCTTTGCGGCACCTTGTACAAAACATGTTCAGATTCGCTAATGTAATCACGTTGTCGTTCCGTAAGGTCAGTTTTATAAAGCAATAGACTATTATACCGTATACCAATATCTTCAAGCTTCTTTATGAGGGTGGCAACAGAGAGAGTACCAAAAGCTTTTTTTGGTTAAGAAAGGCAGCCAGGCATTTTTACCCTTATCTAAGTTATTAACAATAAGAGAACTAATCTTAGAAATAGCAATTTCAGTAATCATTCAGCTTTTATGAAATCCGAATTGCGTTGGTGCCAAGATGTTGTACTTTACTTAAGTGGCTATGTTACTGTTTGTTCAAGCTCCTTCACAGAATTTTAGAAATGACAGGATTTGAATATACCGATATGGGTCGATAATTAAATAAATAGTAAAGTCGAACTCAGAATTGCAATAGGATTTTCAGAAATCAAGCGTTTATTAAGAACTGCTTCAGGTTTTATGACACTTTGACCGACTCAAGCACCAAATCCAGAGCTTAAAAAGCGTCAAGATTTACTAATACTCAAGTAACGGGTACGTCATAGAGCAGCGATAGCTCAGTGGGGAGACCAACAGACTGCAATGCAGTGGGTCTCGTCGTGCCCGTCGTCCACCCACGTCGCGCACCTCTGACTTTCGGAAGTTATATGACATTTCGAAATCATGTGCGTATTGATTGATAATTATCGCCTGCTCCATGCCTCGGAGAGCACGTTAAGCCGTCGGTCCCGGCTGCCATGAACATCTATGGCAGTCGTTATTGGGGAACTCGACACAAAAGATCCCACTGGGACGAAGTGTCGCCGGATGTATGTCGGGAAGTGAGCGTGCCTTACACAGCTCCGGTACCATACTGGAGATATGGGAGGCGGCTTCTCCGTCGGCTTCAGCGAGGTAATCGTTAGCAACTGCTTTGAGTTGCGAGTAGTGAGCGGCTTTATTGCTCCGGTACCTATCTGGTGAATAGGTAGTGTCACTTGGGCACGAGGTAGCTCGCTTACGAGAACCGGATCTCTGAGGTTAGGATGGAGAGTCGGGATTTGGGGACAAGACCTGTCTATAACTGGTCCCGGAAGGTGCTCTCGGGCACTGGAAGGTACAGCGGCTCCTCTAATATAACCTAACGGTTGGTGTAGGGGAACGCTATATCATAAACTGGGATAGTCGTAGAGGAAGGGGATGGCCCCCACACAAGATAAGATAAGATAACGGGTACGTCATATCTTACAGTGTACTAAAATAATGTTGTATTTGTGTAGTTGTACAATTATGGATAATTTAAACAAAGTAAAATTTTTTGTTTTACCAGGAAGCATTTAAACGAAAGCTCTTGGTCCATTATTTAACTGTTTTTATAGTCATTACCCACATTACGTACTAGCCAATGGATAGACAATAGAGGTTAACAAAAAAAATTACCATATGTATTATCAAATCTATTACACCTGGTATAATGACACTGGTAAGATAGATTCAGATTTTACTTACGGAATTGTTTACTTAACAATTATAATAATTTCTGTAGGAGCACGAGGTTTAAATTAAAGCCAGGAAACTGAGACTCAATACTCGTAATAAAATCTGTTCTATACCGAATTCCAATCTATTCTCAGTGTCATAAATATCATAAATGGTTATTAACTTCCATTAAAATAAACGTCATAATGTGGACCCAAATTGCATTTTAGTCCACATTTGATGTTTCTTAAACTAGATCGGTACTCTATTTTGAACATATTACGAGAATGGGCTCCCTGGCCTTCGGTGTAGTCTCATCTAATTATTTAAAGATTTTTATGCGAGTTATTGAATATATTATAACCATGTTTGTATAACAAACAAAAACATATTCCTAGTAATAATTACAACATATTTACAAAAATACGACTTGAGTCAAACAGAATATGCAAACAAATTACGACTGTAAAACCAAAACACAAGGTCCATTTTGCTATGCAAAAGCCACATAACCAAATGTTAGATTTACTTGGAAGGCAATTCAAATAAACAGCATAAGGGCACTAAGGGTCTAATTTCAAACGTATCTTTTTCAGGACATTTTGTATAGGAAAATAACGTAACTTGAAGTGGCTTGGCCGAGTGTTTTGACTTCCCTTGTAAGATTCGAATACACACAGCAAATTATCATCATCATCTCTACCGAAAGACGTTCACTGCTGGACATACACCTCCCCCAAGGATTTCCACCCTGACCGGTGTTGGGCCACCCGCATCCAGCCGCTTCCCGCGACCCTTGCCAGGTCGTCGGTCCTACACCTGCTGCATCATTCGATGCGTCGCCGCCACTCCTGAACAATTATAGCTATGTGTGAATGTGACATCCCGGCTTTGATCCTTAAGAGGACAAAGCAGGCAAAGCACAGTACGTAGAAGTATCGCGAAGACTCGTATATATACTTTTTGAAGGAGTACAATAAAACGTATTTAACTTATTAATATAATGACTTAGTTATAAGTTTGTATATGGCTGACTGATATTTATTTCCAGACTCTGTTAAATGTCCTATTATTGTCTCAGTGTTTCGAGACGTCATCGTGACGTTGCTGCGCTGGAGCGGTTATGATAAGTGGTGATGATGACCTTCAGACGTAAACTATGCGTACCTCGGTTTTCTAAGTATTGACTTTGCATTAAATACCCTACTCCATCTGACCTGTCCGTGTGTATCTATTTCTCAGTTCCTTTAAACCTTTGACGATATTTCATACTTCGATGGACATTACATTCCCAAAGTCAAACGTAGAGCGAAATTAATAAAAATTAATAGAAACATACCTTCGTGTGTTTGTGTAATGGAGGCGAATATTTTCTTGATCTCCGATCTATGAAAGGTCGGACATTAAGGAACTGGACAGACGTTGAGTTATTACGTATAAATGAATCGGTTTTTAAATGTTTTATTTATAGTGAGGTAGTTTCTGCTCGCGCTTTCGGCGAAACGTAAATGGCGATAAAAAGTGTCCTGTGTTAAGCCAGGAAATAGTCTAACTGCCGCAAAATTTTATTCAAATCTGTTAAACAGTTTACGCGTGATTGCGTATCAAACATCCAAATACCTTGATAAATAATCTAATAATCTATAATATCAAAATAGACAACTCTCGCAATAATGTTGTCCTAACATGCAGGGTATTTTACAAACCTGGGTGTCTAGGTTGACTCACAATAATGATTTGTGGATCACATAAATAGTATGGGGTTCGTGTGTGGTACTGTACCAAACACCTTTTGAATGATGCGATGATATAGAATGATACGAGGAGATAGATCAAAGAATATGTTTATTACTGCTAAAGTTCTAAGGCTAAGTAGAAAATCATAAATAAATGAATTATACTGAGTACACGCGCCGCGGTCGATGCCCGGTAGTGAACTTATTTCTATAATGAATTACGAATGTACGTATGAACGTAATGGCGAAAATGTTGACATGATTATATTGTAATTTTGCAATGCACGATTGCACCGTACAATTCGAATCTACAGCACTCGACGTACTGGCAGCGGTGAGGCGACCGCTTAGCCGCTACGTCATCTGCGCAGACAGTAATTAAGGTGCCGAGAATGGCGGCTTTTGCAAATATTGCCTGGTAATCTAACATGAATCATTAAAACTCTCAACGCACAACTTGATGACTAACTTATATCTTAAATTGTTTACCATAGTTTATATTATAATATCAGTCTTGTATTAAACAGTACCATTGCACGGGCCAATTCTCAGTCTGAGAAGGGCTAGGCCATATTCCACCACACGGGTACATACACTGCGGGTTGGCAGATTTCTCATATTTTCAAGAAAATTATGAAGAACTCTAAGACATACCAGTTCTCTCACGATGTTTTTCTGCATCGTTAAAGCGAACGATAATTAACTATTTATTACGCATATAACTTCGAAAAGCCAGAGATGCGCGATCTGGGATTGAACTCTAGACCATGCGTGGCAGTCCAACAGTCTCCCACTAGGTTATCGATGCTGTTGCCTATAGCTTATGTTGCCTCAATGTAAATATAAAATGATTGCAAATCTATATATTAATACGTGAAGCAAAAACTTTGTACCCCATTTTTTACAAAAATTGCGCGGATGGAGGGGTATGAAATTTGGCACAGTTAAAGTTTATATGGAGAAGGAAGGACGAATCCTAATATTTTTATAAATAATGTTTTAGAAATACATTAAATTAATGAAAATACTACACATACACAACCATGCCTTTGAAACACGCAGTCGAATCGCGTTCGTAGTATTTCGACATTGTTCGTCTGACGTTGTAAAATTCTTTGTAACTATGGTTACCCTATACCTTATTGATATGAAATAGAGAAAAATGGAAAACAAAGTAGCAAGCTTACGAATTTTGGTCGAATTTTGACCACTAAGCGACCGCTATAATTGGCATATCTGGTTTACTATTCCTTATATACATATTATTATGTTCCTTTGTATGTATAAGGTATATTATTACAGCTATTGGACCTATAAAATACGTAAATACTATACGAGCTATATCGCTATCTACCGGAGCATATCACCAGACCGCGTGCTGCTACTAAAAATTGCCTAATATAATAAATCAATGATTGTTTGCCTAATCTGAGAATAGAACATCACGGTCGGTTGGTCGGTTTACCACGCGACTATTGAGCCAATAATTATAACAAGCACTTTTTATTGTAACATGCATCTGACTACAGTTGTCTGAGTGACTTCGATGACGCAACGGTACTAAAAGCAACTGCTGTGCATGAGGTCTCGGGTTCATTTCCCGGGCCAGGAATGATTGGGGTTCGATCAAGAACATTTTCAGTGGAATTATGGAGCTTGAAACTGTGCCCTGTAGAGATAAAGGGCTCGGCAAAAGGACAAGATTATTGATGAAATATATAATCAAAATAATACATATATTGCCGCCTACCTCATCATTTTGAGAATAGTTACTCGCACCAGCTACATAGCCACGTTACCCGAGCGAGCTATGTGTATAAGTTCTAGCGTGGAATACATAGGTAAGCTACTCCAGCGGGCTACATGATCCAGCTACTAGTGTGGCATACTTACGAAAGCTACTCGAGCGGGCTACATTTATATTATGTATGATATATATATACTGAGTTCATGTTAACAGTAACATTTTGAAATTAAATTTATTATTATATTATTATTTGCAAGTTACTTGTGCCGACTACATTCGCCAGTTACTTATCGTATCGGCTTACGTGTGTCTCGCCTCGCTCATCTATACGATGCATGCAAGTCACCACAGCTAACGCATGTTACTTGCTTCATGTATAAGATCCATTAGTTCCAAAGTGGCGTAGCAGGGTACTAATATCCATTCTGTGTCAGCTAATTACAGTTCAATACGAGTAACAGAGTACCTAATGTATATTTCCTTTCAGCACGCTTTCCAATTAGAAACAGGTCGAACTCGGTATACATTTTTATTGCTTATTATAGGTGGCCGATTTACCCTAAACGTTTACACTTAGCCGTTTTATATATAGTACCTACATTAAATCGTCCGATCGTTTGGACGGTTCGCTGGTATTTTGTGCTGTGGCTGAACGTAAGGGCTCGTGTTTCAATTTCAGGTCAGGCAGGTTTTAACGTGATAGAATTTTTAAGTAAGTGCATGTTAAGGTTGAATGAAGATTATAAATGAGACAAGTCTATTCAAGAAGCAGGATTTGAATCTGTGACCTCGATACGCCGTGTAGTTGCTTCTGCTAACTAACAATGATATTAATTGTCCTACGATTTTGATCGTTTGTATTTTAAATTCTAGCGTGGCATGCGAAATGGTTAACAATAATTATTGATTAATATTTAAAATACTGATGAATGTATAAAAGAAGAAGTCTAATTTTTAGCACGCAGGCATAAGTTCGTGAATTTTACCTTTTACCGTAAAAAGGGAAATTTTAACATTGGACTTGAAAGGCTTTTTGTAAAAAAAATATTAATAAGACTACATACCTACTTATATTTACATTACAGCTCGTCAATAAAAATAATATAAATTAAAACATATTGCAACATATTGATTACTCTAAATTATGTAAGAAGCAGCGGCTATAGTAAGAAACCGTTGGTCTGCTAGATAAAAATCTCGAATTCGTTTCCTAGGCACGCACTTCTGTCTTTTTTAAGTTATGTGCCCATTAAATAGTTAATTATTGCTGACTTTAAAGGGTTAGAGCCAGCAATAATTAACTATTTAATGGGCAAAGCCTAGCCTACCCTTAAGGCAAGCATCGTCAGGCACCCTATATCTCTGAAAATTCAACTTATGTTTGCGAAGATGTGTGACCTCTGCCAACCCACACGTAGCCAGCGTGGTGGACTACGGCCTAATCTTTTTTACACTGAAAAGACGCCCGTCCTAGCTGTGGCACAGTTTACAAACAAGGCCGATATTAGATTGTATAACTATACAGCATACATGCATATTTTTTCCACGCCATTAAAACAACTCGTCCCTAAACTTTAAGTCTGGCGAATATAGTATTATCTGCCATGATAGAAGAAAATGTATTATATTAAATTATAAATCCGAATGTCCTTATCAGAAAATTGGTGTAATCGGCAAATAAGATAAAAATGAAAATTTTTGGCCTTCGTAAGAGTTTGTGTGACCTAAACGAGCAAATGATTGTTGACTTTGATTTTGCCTACACAAATACTAACATACATATTAATTACGATAAAATGTTCAGCATATTATATGCAGGTACTAAATAGCTGTAATATTAAATTCTTAGTTTATTACACTGTACGTAATAACTGTAGAGCATAACTCAATTGTTGGCCTAACTTAGCATAAGAAGAGTAAAAGACACCGCTAGTAGGTAGTGCTATTGTGATTTTGAGTTTCACATTATCTTTATATGATCTACCACAAATTTCATCAAAATTATCATCGATTATTATTGAATTGACTGCATAGATGTATGTATGTGTAGTGTTTGAAGTGGTTCCCTCGCTTCTGACACTTAATTAGGTATTAGGTTTATAAACTAAAGTATGTTTGTCTGCGTGGTAAAACATACGTCCAAACTCGACTGCATGGAATGACTTAAGTGGCTGCCTCGCCACTGCCGCCGCGCCGAGAGATGTGGTGCGATGGCCAAACGGATTAAAAATATGAGATCCACAAATATCATGACAAGTCTCTTTGTTGTTTGTCTGCGTCATTTAAATCTTTGTAAGGTCCCCCGTGGTATAGTAATCATTCCTTTTACAAAAAGCTTTTTATAAAAAACAAGTCGAATGACCTAGTAACATACATATTTACAAACAAATAAGAAAGAAGCAAAACTTCTTTTAAACAATTACTATTTCTAAAACTGTAGTACAACAAACTAAAACGACACTAATACTATGTATTACTATCAGGTAAAGTTCTGAAAATTAAATTACACTCACCACGCGATACCATGCACAAAAGTTAGTTAGTAAAAAAGGTTGAACTTTGTACTTAGCGCAAGGAAACTTCATAGTACCTGCTAATATCAAACTTTATAATTTTTGCCAACAGAACACTGCAGTGATATTTATTTCTAGTTTGTGTCTGCGGCCTCGCCCGCATTGATACCGGCGTAAGAATTATTCTATGCGTTAATACAAGCTCAATGCTCTATCTGTTTGTTAGGTTTCATCTAAGTTCGTTTAACAGATTATGCGTCAATTAATTACAAATATCCTGGCCTTCATCTTTACAAGCTTTCACATTTTTTATGTATGTCCGTTATTTATATGTTTGTAAAGTCCCCCGCGACACACAATTTATTTATAGTGCGTGAGTTGTCACTAAAGAAATAAAATATTTCACGATGTTAGTAAGCTTTCGACATTGTTACCTAGTATATACAAGGTTGTATAAGTTTGTCACTGAAAAGTTGGCGTCATTATATTGGACTCCCATTTCACCAACTTGGCTTTATGTGCCAAATAATACAGCGTGATCCTATAGCCATCTTCAACGCAGACTTCAGAATCGTATGTATGACTTTATGCCATTGGACCAAGGAGACAGAAGTTTGTTTTGCATATTATTACAATAGGTATCTTTTTTAAGGACCAGGAAAGTATCTGTAACAGTTTTGTCCCTATCAGAGATGTATTGGACCTACATTTCGCTAGCTATTAAAGCCACAATTTTACTTCATATTATGAACAGTGCACAGACAGAACGCTTATACTACTTTATACGATTTTTATTGCGTTGTTTAGTTAAAAAACAAACACTACTTTTATATAACGAGTTTTGAATGTATTTCACTTTTTAAAGTTTATTGGTAGTAGTTGTTTTAGTACATACATTACGTTTTATTATACTTCTATTTTAAACTATTTAGACATTTTGATTGCTTTTTTGCACCCACGATTACAGAGAGACTAAGATGGCGGTTGTCTCAATGTCTTGAAGTGTAGTTATTTTCAAGTATCCGAACATAATTTAATTACTTATTGTTGTTTTGCAAAATTAGTTTAATGTATCACGTGGTAGGTCTATACCTACCACGTGATAATTTAAGCTGTGCTTTGCTCTTCTTTGACTTGACTAACTTAATCACAAGATTGGAGAATATATTTTATAGACCCCTGCATCTTGTAGATTGTGACAGTGGAACTTATACATTGGTAGTTTTATACTTCCAAATTTATGTAAAGATATTCATTTCGATGTATAAAATTCACGTAAACATAACAGATTTGTATAATACTTTGTGTGTGATGTACAAATTACTGTTTTGCGGCTGGGTGTGCTTTGAGGCAGCTAATTGATTATTTATGAAGTCCTCCACGACACAGAGCTTTAAAATCTACTACGAAAGTTGTCTTAATTAATGAACATCAAAAATAACAAACACCAAAATCAATAATGTTTTGCTTATGCAATCAATGAAAACTTTAGTGAGCAAAAATACTTGTTCAATATTAATCGGCTAGACTCTACGCTAGAACTTCTGTGTATTAAGTGGAAAGGGAGGGATCGGCGAGCAGTCAGTTGCTTAAAAAAGGAGACTGGCAAGTTTTAATATATCTCTGGGCCTGATGTTACTAAGATGATTTTTGCTTTATTATATAGATATAATATTAACATTTCAAAATGAAAATATACATCTAGCTGCTCAATGGGAGGGGAGTAACGAGATATTCACTGTCAAAGAAAAATTAAATACACATACACATGTATTTATAAGTCTCAAAGATTTTAAGATCACCAAGTAATTAAGAGTTACTTGAGGTGTGTTATGTACTGGAACATAAACATATATTATACTAACAAAACTAAACACTTGTATAGTTTATCATGATCATCATTATCGGCTTATATGATAGTGGGAGCATAAATAAAATACTCGTTGCTTTCTACACTTTATTAATCACTAATCATTATCATCATCATAGATTATTAAAATATCATCTAAAACTGTGCAGGCGGTATTAAGTTCTATTGGAACATTGCGCAGCTAAGGCACCATATTATGACCATTATATGACAACAACCTACAGTTCCTTTACCTACCACACAATTACAATAATATTGCTCGATCGCTTCCCTACCAACAAGAGAGCTGTCAACTAAAATATAGGAAAATATGTTTTTGCACTGATATTATGTCATTATATGATTTTGTTGCGTATGCATTGTGATCGAAATCCGTTAAAACAAGCCGTTGTAAGTCAAAAAAACAAGAAACCAATATCCGTTGTAATAATGCGTAGATCGTTCGTGAAAGATATATACGCCAGAGTCCATAAAATATCGCCAAAATCGTCAAGAAAGCACAGTACACAATAAAAACATACAGTACGAGAAGTATTCACAATTCGAGGGAGCAAGCGGCGCGCAAGAATGCTGACGTCGAGTAGTTTGACAATAATTGACACTGTCAAAATCGTTTTTGAGTTGCCGTTAAATAAAATAAGTCTCAGTTAGTATCGATTCCAATCTAAGGGAAAATAATTTAAATGGGTTATAATAAAGTGTAAGTTACAACTAAATCTATATTTTTATACATTAATTGATCTGTGTATGTAATACTAACAATATCCTGAAACACTGACACTTGAAAAGAAAGTGAAAGAAATATTATATTGTCTTCTGTTTACGCGAATGTTATTCATTGAAATTAAACTACTATATACGGATTTTATCGCGTTGTTTATTTATCACTGTATTCCAAAATTTTGAAAATATTACTCTACTACTACTATTGATTTTATTTGACTAATTTATAAGCTAATAAAATTATTTAAACTATTAAATCTATTTATTTTTGGTTTACACTTTCCCCGACGTTTCGGGTGCTTTTCAGCAGCCATGGTCACGGGGAGACTAAGATGGTAGTTGTCTCAATGTTCCAGTGTAGTTATTTCAATGTAGTTATTTCAAACCAATAATTAAATTATGTTCAGGTACTTTGAAATAACTACACTGGAACATTGAGACAACTACCATCTTAGTCTCCCCGTGACCATGGCTGCTGAAAAGCACCCGAAACGTCGGGGAAAGTGTAAACCAAAAATAAATAGATTTAATAGTTTAAATAATTTTATTAGCTTATAAATTAGTCAAATAAAATCAATAGTAGTAGTAGAGTAATATTTTCAAAATTTTGGAATACAGTGATAAATAAACAACGCGATAAAATCCGTATATAGTAGTTTAATTTCAATGAAAGAAATATTGATTTGCCTAATTGTTATTTCATATATAGCAACACTGTATATTACCCAAAGTCAACCGAAACCAGTAAATAAAAGTAAGTTGAAGTTTTATTAATTTAATAAAATACTATCCCATTGTAAATCTACAAAATATTAGAGGACATGGCATCAAAAAATATCTAAAGAATTATGAATAATAAGGCATTGGAGTAATATGAAGTTATGTTAAGCCTATTTCTGCCGGTGTCCTTTACTCAGCATTGCCCTTAACTCAAGTTAGATCTTACATTGGGTACCAAAGTTCAACAATAACACTTACTTTGTTTATAAAATATTATTGTTTCACCAATATTATTTGTGAGTTTAATTGTAATTTTAGTGGTAAATATATTATTATTACTATTGTTAGAAGCGCTCATATGCAGACCGATCTTTTATTATTACGTTCGATGCTGTGGTCAAAAGAGAATGAAGTTAACTGATATTTGTTGTATAGCATGGTACACAGCCTTTGTAGGAAGAATGAGGTAAGTAAGTTGATATAGAAATTGTGCTTTTAATGTCGACTAAACTACTATTATTATATCATATAGATATCGTATGTCCTTCCCCAGGTTTTAAACTATATCTGTACGAAATTTCATCTTAATTGTTTGAGTGGTTTAGCCGTGAAAAGGCAACAGACAGAACGATAGACAGACAGACAGACAGAGTTACTTTCGAACTTTACTTTTACTTTACTTAATTTCGGTTTTTACTCAAGTAAGGATTTGAGTTGTTGTTTGTTCATTCCTATAACAGTGGTTTAACCTAGTTTAAGCATTTATCAGTTATGTTTGATGTTTAAATCTTCTTTATTGATATTACAATTATACTTATTTTATTTTATACATGTTTACTTTAGTATTTATGCATAGATGGCGTAGTTGTTCAAGTACTCGCCTAGCCACTGATAGATACTATTTACGACACAGAAATTATATCTTTTTATGTTCATTTATGTATATAAAAAAACATTATATCTTTTTGGATTTAATATTTATCTTATTAGAGGTTTATAACTATATCTTAATTTAAAACCTGTCTAAACAAAATATTTTCTACTACCTAATTAAGTAGAGATCTGATTCCTATAGTAGTTTCTGATTATCTATTTTTACCTACTTACATAAATCGTATGGAGTCTGGTCTGTTCATCGCCGAAGGAAAAGGTGTTTTAAATTTACTTTTAGCAGATATGTTTTTAAGTATAGTAGGGGACGATCCTTCACCCATCTAACGAACACACAAGCAGACCACGTGCTACTAAAATAAACTTCTGAAATAAAACTCAATAATACTTTATCGACCAGGCTTTCGAACCAAGGACCATTAGGGTGATCACTGGTTCGAGTAATACTATTGTTAGTGGTACACAAAATCAAAAGTCTGATTCGTTGGTTTCATTCTATGTAACCAACGAATCAGACTTTAATAATTTCAGTAAAGTTATTACAAAGAGTCTTGGTAAAGACACAGAAAAGCAACCGAAAAGACAGGCAATCTGTAAATGTAAATAATGTTTAAGAAAAGTAACTTTCATACAAATACACTCTTTCGTGTTTATACTTGGAAAGGTAGGCAGAGGTTACTCTGTAATTTCACCAACGATGTCTAGGTCCCATATAATAAGGTAATTATAACGCCAGTCCCAGACTCAGTGCTGTTAGTAAATAGCTAATAAATTAAAAATTTAAAAACCCCCGACACATATTGAGGGAGTTGTGAAAAAAAAAATGTAATTCGTCATTTTATCGTGGCGGCCATCGTGGATTAGCAATTTATCATAGTGTATAGTATTCTACTAGTCAAGCCCTTTCATTTGATACCCATATTGAGGGAGTTGTGAAAAAATATGTAATCCACCATTTTGTGGCGGTCGCCATCTTGGACCGATTTTCATCAAACATAACTAAGAACACTCCCGACTAATTCACCTTACAGATAAAAAAAACAAAATTAAAATCGGTTCATCCGTTCGGGAGCTACGATGCCACAGACAGACACACACACACACACACACACACACACACACACACACACACACACACACAGACACGTCAAACTTATAACACCCCGTCGTTTTTGCGTCGGGGGTTAAAAATTAGAGATTAAGACTTTGACCTACCCGATAAACTATCCTCATGCACAACAGTCACATTCACTCATGCGGTACGATTAAATACATATGAAGTAGTTTACTTTCACACTTGTGTGTTGGACAATTTTACTTTTATGACATATACAAACGCTAGTCAAAAGCAAATCGTGGTCAGATCAGAGTTAAATAATTTTGGTAAAATGTTAAAGACAAACGTTACCTAAAAGGAAAGTTCGGATAGTGCTATATTTTATCTTAAAAGACAACGCCTACACTAGGGCCAATTGACACGGAGGGCTTCACAAAAATTCTAATAACGATTACTAAGAAAACTTAGACTGGGAGAAAATCATTTGTGGATCACCCAAATTGTTGCCCTATGTGGGGATCAAACCCCAAACACTGCTGTGGCAACTGTGATGCACTTAAATCACCACACCATCCGTTCACTCTTGTTGTATTCATAGACAAAAAAGCTATGTTGCACGAGCCTTTATTTAAAAATAAAGTTCATTGTCTCATTGCAGTGAGAAAAGAATATTTTCGCAATAGTCGCTTGAACAATACTTTTTACTCAGATAAATTGTTTATAATGCAGGGTAGGGACAAATAAGCTTTTAACTATGACATCTCAATAAAAGATAAGCCTATAGCTGTTTTTCATACCTTTAAGTTTGTATACATAGTGTATTATGTTTAACCTGTGAAATGTTGAAATGCCAGACATAATATAAAATCGATTGGGTCCGGCTGCCCGTGTGCTGCTGTGACTCGTTGAAATGCCGGACATAATATAAAATCAATTGGGTCCAGCTGCCCATATGCTGCAGTGACTCAATAGGTTAATACAGTTTATTGCCTAACCTCACAGGAAAATCAGAGCTGGAATTGATTACAAAATATGGCTACTCATATTAAGTTCCCTACTACTCTTAAAACATCAATCTATAACATGTATATACCTATTATTCTTAGCTGCATGGTAAACATGGTGGTTGGCCTTGACGGCGTAGTGGTCAGTGTAACCGACTGCTACGCCTGAGGTCGCGGGTTCGATTACCGCACAAGTCAAACATTTGTATGCATGAACATGGATGTTTGTCTTGGTCTGGGTGTTTCTATGTATAATATGTGAGTATTGACAAAAAAAAAGGATATATGTATGTATGTTTAACCATTGTCTAATATCCATAGTACAAGCTCTGCTTAGTTTGGGCTAGATGGTGTTGTGTGTATGTGATAGAATATTATTATTATTCTCTTTATTACTTTTTCTTTCTAATAATTACATTTTAAATATAAATATAAAAACTATACATTCTTAAAAATAAAAAAACTGAAATGACCCACCGACATTGGGAACAAAGTCCAAGCTGCCGGTGGTTAGGGCCCCATAGAGAGGAATCTCCTCACAATACGCGCCGTGTCGAGCAGTATTGCCTTTTGGATCAAGGACTTGATCCAGCCATCTAACGCAAGCCTCTGCAGGTGGTGGTCGAGGCTCTTAGGTATTAAACCATTGACGGTAATGACTATCGGCACAATGATCGCCGAGTCCACACGCCACATGTCGACAATCTCGTGAGCTAGGTCCAGGTATTTCAACTCTTGCTCTTTTTCAGCTTTCACAAGATTCTCGTCATGCGGAATGGTGACATCGATAATCATTGTTCGGCACTCCAATCAGTCTATCAGTACAATATCAGGCTTGTTCGCCACAATTGTCCTATCAGTGATGATAGACCGATCCCAGTACAAAGTAGCACGACCATTTTCGAGAACTGGTCATACTCCAGGGCAAGTTGCTGATGAACAATCCTGGCTACTTGGTTGTGTCTATGCAAATACTCTCCATTGGCAAGACGAGAATAACCGAAGATCATATATTTGAGAGATTCTCCAGGCTGGTGACATGCCCGACGTATGTCAACCGTCCCATTCTTCAGGATATATCACCGGTAGTTGTTCGTCATGACAACTTCGTCCATAATTGCACAGACAAAACCTTCGGTCTCAGCGAAGAGATCGCCGAATCGTAGCTAGGACACCGATGACTGAAAATCTATGTCGTCCATGCAGCTCTTTTCCTTTCCATACATCCCTGCGCTCATCAGTTCCAAGTATAACAGGTTTGCGGCAGTTATCTTTAGCCAGAGCAAGCGGGGTAAAGCCCGTATCCACTGCGACTACATCGCGATGCATGCCTACATCGGTTCGGAGAAAATATTCTCTGAGATTGCACACCTCACGGTTGTGGAGGGTCTTGGCATTGGAAAAACCGTGACCACCACACTTTCGCGGGATGTACAATCTCATTACCGAGGAACGCGGGTGGTGCATTCGGTATGCAGTCAACAGTGTACGGATCTGTCTATCCAGGGCATCTAATTCCGTTTGCGTCCATCTGAGTATGCCAAAGGAGTACATAAGGATTATTATTATTATTATTAAACAAGATATACATGTATTCTCCAACTAAGCCTTCATACAATAATAATCAATCACTACAGGTGAGTTTGTTTGATTATTTTATATACATCTATGTATTTCTTTCTACAAAAATAATTAAAATAAAATCAGTATCTGTTTGTCTTCATTGTTGTCTAATTTTGTAAAATAAATAGTAAGCGACTGAAAATAAGTAATTAAAATTGCCTTAATTTTTTTTAGTATGTCTATCTGACAGCTTTTTTGTACATGCTACAAAGCTTAAGTATATCTATGTTAAAAAATAAGTAAGAAAATGCATATCAAAAAATAAGTAAGAAAATAAAAATGTATATATGCATCCTTGAGTAAGATTTAGTTCTTGTTACATCAAAATAGATTTACCCTATCGGTTCTACCTATATAAAAGTTATCAATTTGAAAATCGGCGTAACTTAAGCCAGAGAGTAGGTAAATAAATTAAAAAGCATAACAGTCTAATCTAAAAATGGGTAATAGCATAATATAAAATAAGGTTTTATAATATATAATTAATTATTCTTAAAATATAGTTCATAAACAAAAAAGTTAATATCAAGTTATATTTTTACACAAAAATGTATAAATAAGTAGTTATAAAATAGAAGGCATTTTGTGGGCCCGTAATGTCGATAGACAGCGGTGAACATAAAGTAATTTTCTTAATAGTGGTGTCCAGATTTTCTACTGTTGAATAACACTCTATTTATTTATTTATTTTCAAGTTCAAAAAACTTACAGCTAGTTCAACAATAAAATGAAAATCTATGTTTAACTAAAGGCCAATTAATAGTTACCACGTATAAAAAATATAAGGGGATTAGTATACGATAATACGACATTGCGCCTAAGATAAAAACCAGGTATAACAAAAAAAAACAACAGTATGTAGATAAAACCCTCTACCTTAGATATAGCTATTAACAAAAATACTAGTCATTTATTAGCCAAAGGCTAGATATAAAGATAAAAGAGCATCATAACTTTTTCGACTTAGGTATAGAAAATTTGCATAGTTGCTGATGTTATATAGAACTGAACCAAAGAAGGCGTCTCTGCTCTCTAGTCTCTCAACATATAAGTACTACATCGTATAATAGGAGCTCAGTTTTAGAATAGGCGACTTAAAACCATAACATTAAATTTACAGACAAACATACACATGTACATACACAGTGTCACGTCTTTATCCCATATAATATGTATAGGCAGATTACTCTGTCAAAGAAATAATAAGTGATTCAAAATCTGAAAAAAATTGCCTTTGGATGGGTAAACAATTAACGCTAATGTCACTCGATATAAACTGTTGGACTAAAAACAATAAATATTCAAGCATATTGGAAGAAAGTGTAAACTTGAATCTATTTGAAAAGTGTAAACGTAAATAATTAATAATAGTTTAACAATTTAAATAGCTTAACTATTAGTAAAGTTTAACAGTACTTATTAGTTAAAGTTTTAAAATGATGTAATAATAGTGTCTTAAAATAAACAACTTGATAAAAGCCTTATTAAGTATTTTATTATTATTTATTTATTTATTATAACTTTGGAGTACAGTCTTTTACAAATATATAATGTCCCACAAAACCGGTTTAACGGTTTAACTGAGGGTGAGTTGCATTTTATATAACTAATTTTAGCCTAGGTTATACGTATATATTAATACAATAATACTATAGGTTTATATTAAATCCTTACAAACTAAGTTTCTAAAGACAACATATACTTATTAAGTTTCTTTTTAAACCTTAGTCTATCCGTTTCATGCCTTATGTCCGCCGGTAAACTGTTCAGCAAGTATGGCACACGTTTCTTTAAAGTTCTATCACCAAAGTAATTACTAATTCTAGGAACATTAAATTTACCGGCGGTCAAGTAATTTAATTTAAATGTATATGATTCGCGTAAACATAAGATAATAATATGTAAACTTATAAAACTTTGTTTCTATTTCCTTATGACAAAATAATAGATCGCACGTGAGAAATGCTTTATCAATATAAAAAACCTACGCCATTTAAAATTGCAAAATTGTTGATACTTGTTGCGCCATGCACTAAAAAACAATAAGATGGCAGGTGTGGGATTTGAACCCACGCTCCCTTGCGGGAACCAGGTAAGAAAGATCCTGGTGCTTTAACCACTCGGCCAACCTGCCTTAGCAATAACAACCGAAATAGGCGAATGCTTTTAGCTTACGAGCATGCGCAGTAAGCATTTAGACGACTTTAAACCTTCGGAGCGCGATGCGAAATAAGGGTTGCACTGTATGACTCAATGTCGAAGTACATACAGAGATGCACAGCTGTGTATATCGATATTGAGTCAGACAGTGTTACCTCTATGCTAACTGCTCGCCGTTGCCGTGAATTAAAGTTATAGGCATTACAATATGTATTGAGCTTACACTTGAATCTACTGTGAATAATTGCATTTTAATAACATTGCCATGTTACCGATAGTTAAGAATTTGCATTGTAAAATATACAGAAATCAAGTGAAAACGTAGTCACTTATAAACTTATTGATTAACACCGTATTGTATATGGTTTCAAAACGCAGTAGTTAGTATATATGAAAGTTTATTTATCGGCAGTACAATTTTATTTAGTAGATAATGATAACTCAATCGTTCGGTCGAATCAAAAGACGTAGAGCATTTTCAGCTATTAAATTATATCTGCTATCAACTTCACGAGTGCCAAATGTAAGCAATTAATTTTATATGAATTTATGTATTTTTAGCTATATGTTACAATTCCGTTGGCATGTATTTGTCGGATGAAAACACCAAATAAATAAAAATACAAATATATGAATTAAGTTAGAGGTGCTACGGTCGTAGCCAGCGGCAATTCGTAGTCACTGCCTACATCTTCGGGAAACAAACGTTAGGTCTATGTATGTATTAATCTGTCAAGTCTTTGAATACTAGATATAATTAAAAATATATTGTGTCTGGCCACCGGTGTGCTGCGACTCAATAGGTTAATAATAATAAATATTTTTTTGGTAGGTATTGGTATAGGTTCGGCAATAGTATCCAGTATATAATAAAGACTATGAGATAGTCATTTGTTAGTATCTGTATCGTACTAATATTCAGTGTAATTCTGTAGAAAGGCAGTGAGGGTAAGGGAATTTTGAACTGACGAACAAGTGTGTAAGTATACATATGTGTATGGAATGAGATGAGATTAGCTTCACAGATGTCGTAGTTGTTAAAGTGGTCACCTCACCACTACCACCGCGCTAAGTGGTATGGTTTCAATATCCACAAACAATTAACACAAATAGTTGTACCTAATTTGGGCATTCTTTTTGTTTATGTTACGTTGTTTGAATGTTTGCATAGTCCCTGTCAAAACAAGAATTAAATTTAGTGCGGACGCTGTCTTAAAAAGAACAAATTGGTATTTTAGAATCATACCATGTAAAGGTTTGTTGTCTCTCTCTACACGGCCAGGAGAAAGGAGTTAGTTTCTACGTGTTGTGTTGTATACTAAGCAAGTTAGATGTCGACTAAATTAGATTTTATTTGCCTTCCTTGGGGACGCATATACGTATAAACACAAATTTTTGTAAAGGAGTAATCACATATTGTATTGAGTGTAACATTCAAGTCTAGGCCACAGCAGCGTGGTGATAGTGAATATGATTGAAGTGTATGAGCTCGCGCAATCGATTCTCGGCTTAGGCGAAAAGTTATTAGATTTTCTGTTAAGAATTTTAAGTACGAACTTGGAGTCAGGAATTGTGTCAGGTAGATGGTAATTGGCTCGTCTTCGTTACGTGGATCTAAACAAAAGTCTAGGGAATTTTAAATACCTCTGCCTAGCCCTTCATTTAAGAATATGTACGTAACATTAAAGTGCAGCCATAATTATTTAGGAGGGCTATGGTACATACCATGAACAAGGTAAGTATCACCAATCACTAGTAAATTCTGCATTTTCTCAGAACAAACCTCATTTCTCACATTTTTCAGGCTTGATATTTTTGCCCTGAAGTGAATTAACATGAGCATAATTCTAGGATTTCGGCTGGTACTGAAAAAATATTCCGAGAAAATTTAATAGCAATTTGCCTGGCATCAAACCCACTAAACAGTGGGTTCGATTCCACCAAGACAATGATGTATTACTGCTATGTAAATACATTAATTTTATTGGTTTATAATATGGTTAAAAACGCAATTTACTATCGGCGAAGAATCAGTGATATGTACATTTATCACAGAGCTCACAACGCAGTGGCTCCTTATTTATAAAAAAGTTAACTCGTGAGTGACACTTCAAAGAATTGCAAATATCCATTTTACAGTAATCATACAATACGTATGTTTATTTGCTGCCTAAGTAGCGTCAAATTTTAAAGACGACTCAAGAAGTGATTTCAATATCTATAAGACCCTATGGTACGAAGTAAAATACATTTTAAAGATAAACATTGTAAAATCCTAACCGGTATTATAAATGCGAATGTCACTTTGTTTATTTGTCTTCTTGTCTGTCACGCCTTAACTACTCGACCAATCATTATGCAATTTCGCATACACATTTTCAGGGGTACAGAAAAGTACCAAAAGCATAAACCAAAACAAAAGGAAAGTTACCAAGAGTTAGGAATGTATTGGCAATATTAACGAGCAAAGCCGCGGGCTCCATCTAGTAGATGAATATAGACATGTAGGTAAGTACTGGAGATCATCCTCACACATCGGATGCCCACCAACTTGTCACCACTAACATTTGTGACGTCAAGAGTTAAGCTGCCTATTGAATTTTTAACCGCCTTACCCTTTTCAATTACCCATCGAAAATGGGGTTGCTTCACTGTCCAACCTCGGGTGACAATCCTTTTTACGTTGTTTAATTATTTACATAAATTTCTTAATTTAGACCCGAGTACCAAAATCGTTGAGTTGAGTTAAATGTTTAAGTGCACGTTTTTGTGATTCTTGCCAAACGATATTTTATTTAAAAAACGAACGGTTTGTTGTATCATTTCTCGTGTACGGTTCGTATTTAAATTGTACATTGTTGTTGTTAGATTTAGAATCTTGTACTGCAGTTATATTATACAGTAACTTTTGTTCTCGACTTCACACTTTAGGAATTTAGAAGTACGTACCTATCTATCATTATACATATTTTATTTTTTAAAGCAGTAAGATTAATATTACTTATGTCTCTTTCCGACCATCTAAATTTTTCTTGTAGTTTGTAACTATAACTTCTAGGCGGCGCATCAAGATAGAAAATGCAACTGATTTTAAGTTAGACCACCAGTAACACAACTGTAAAAACTGCATGCAGTTTCGTGAAATAGTTTTTGTGTGGCACGTGTATAAACATACATGCAGACAGACAGACAGACAAAACTTCTAAATATAAATGGCTTCTATAGCTTTTATATAAGATCCTCACTTGCTTTATTTTAAATATCTCCTATGCATAGACAAAGATGGTCATTTTGTACAAGGTGCGTCCGGACCAGCTAGAAACCCAAATCTTTAGCAATATTCTCTGTTTAATTATGACCACTTCAAGTAGTATCACAATCAAAATCATTGTTATAAGTTCTTTAATAATAATGTTCTTGAGACCGAATTTCGGTCACGGCGGCTGGTCTTAACGGAGACTGGCCATCTACGCAGGAGATATTATAGTGCACAAGTGTGTGCGCAAACATAAGTGCACTCTCTGTTCCCTAACTCTCTTGATCCGATGGGACGGTAATCCGACACGACCGGAGAGAGATCAGGCGCAGGACCATCGGCTTTACGTGCTTTCCGAGGCACGGAGGTATCTAACACCGTCAACCTCCTAACTCCGGGTTGCTATTGTGCTTCCTTAACAGAAAAACCTAATAACTTTTTGTTGGCCCGATTGGGGATTCGAACCCGAGATCTCATATACAGCATTCGCATTTACTGCCGCTGCGCCACGGAGGCAGTTAAAAGTTAAAGTTCTTTAATACGGTGTCTCGCTCTCACACATGCAATAATAATGCCTTATGAGATGTGTGACCTTATGAGTGGACATTTTATAATCAATTATAAATGGTTTCTAAGTCCACTAGATATCTACATTTTGATTTCAATTCGAATTACATAAGGTACTATCTATTATTGTATTTCTTTGTAGCTATTTAAACAACGGATATAAAGAACACCCAGGCTCAGAAACATATCCCCAGCCGGACGAAAATTTGTATAATCCACAAATGTGGACCATGTAAATTTTCGTCCGTCTGGGGATCGATCCAATGACAATCGTCGACAACGACAACCACTTGAACCATCACGCCGTCTGATGTTAATACTACTCAAACTTAGTGGTAATTAAAACATTTAGTCCCAGCCTTAGCTGCTGATCACCTTCAGCTTCTTTTTACTTCAAAGCCAGTTGGTTTCTAGAATTGGCTTGCAGCTTGCAATATGCTAGGTATACAGCGATGCCCAATTGCCTCCGAAAATTATCAAATAATTCGTAAATTGTAGGATGTCGAATTCTAAAGTCAAATAGTGCTAGTATACTATTCTAATACATTCATATAGTTTAACCCAAAAATGTTTTCTAGATTTGCTTTTGAGTTCAACCTAATGTCGTATAACATTCAATAACCGTTACCTGTAGGCTAATTCACGTAATTACGTGACGCGCCGATCAAGGTGCGGTGCAGTTGCAATGAAGTTTACGTCTTAATGCAAAATGGTATTCTTGTAATTGTTTAGCTGCGCGTGAGCTGCACGTAAACTGCGCGTCAACTGTACGTCAGTCGTATGTAATACTTTTGACATGGCTTTCAGGCTTTTGCTCCATTACATCAGTTAAATTTACCCACGGTGTGGCCACATGAGAGAAATTAATTTACTCACTAAGTAATCGCATGGAATCGCACGTTTAACGTTTTACTTTGATCGGACTAAACAGTCATTTGAGACGTCAAATGAATAGGTGAATACCGATCATGTTGCGATCTGAATCACGCACATAAAACGCGCAGTAGTAGAATACTCTAAAGCGCTCGCGTGACGCGAACTTGACGCGAGCGTATCTGACAGCGGTTGTCAAAATTACGAGAATACGAAAAGGGCTATTTTGATCGAAACTTAACTGCAACTGCACTGCAACTGAACTAAAGCAGTAATAGTCAATCCGGCATGACACAGATTGTCCTGTTCTGCCTACACGTCGGAACAAATATTCTATTATATACTAGGCGTTATCCTACCATCATATATCTTAAAGTATTATTCTCGCATACGCAGTAATAATACCAGATAATGCTATGGCCCTGCTTTACCAACCTATCATCATATCATTGAAATTATTGTAAGAGCTAACGGATTTCAGCGATTAGTACAAGGACAATAACTTGATACTTAGCCGAATCTAGTTAGACTAAAAAGTTTATTCTAGAACTCTTGGTTATAATAAAGTAGTAGGAATAAGATCGTCTGCGTCAACAGTTGTTGAGTTTAAGTATTGGCATCTGCTTTATATGGTAGAACCATTAAGTTCTTAGGCAGCCAATGCTCTTTTTTATACTATCGAGGCACACAAGACTAGATTGGTGGTAAGACGGAGTATTATGCACGTTGCCAACTTTGGGGAATATGATAATCAAAGATTGTATGACAAGAAGAATGGGAAAGGTACTCCGGCACTCTTACTCATCGGCCACATGATACCACTGAGCGTATGGTGAATCCGACTAATATTATAAAAGCGAAATATCATGATCTATATTAACATTATTATAGTATACCTACTTTGTATTCCGGTAATACGTTCCCGTGGGATTCACGCGAAGGAAACAGCGGGCAGCGCCTTGTATGCAAATAATTGATTTATGTTTTATTTATGACCTATAAACAGCAACAGTACTACTATCCGATGGGGTGTTATTTACCACCCTTTCAGTACCACCCGTGCGAGCCGGTCCATTTCTACTGGCATTAAATAATTAGCAACAATAGGTTCTTAGTGTTGTTTTCTATCTGTCTCTATTAGGTCAACGATCGGCGGTGTTGACTCTATAATACTATTATTATAGAGTCAACATAATAGCTTTAGAAAACTGCGACCACAAAAACTTTTAAAGTAAAGGTTTTTAACTGGTCTGTTGCTTCTCTGATAGTCCCATTGAATTATCAATGTGCGAACGAAGTAACCATAACTTGAAACATCCAAAATAGACAAAATCGTCATCCCGTATGCCTTTTTTGCCTCCGCCAAAACTAAATAGATTTATTAAAAAAATCATGAGCCAAATGAGTAGGATTTCGGTTATATGTGTATTGATTAATTGTATTATTTTTGATTAAATTTGTTTGCAAGATGTCAAAAAATCACAATATAACCTAACGATTCTTGTAATTGTTGAAGGTTAGAAGTCAATATAGTTAATATAATAATAATATCAGCGCTGTATTAAACTGTCCCACTGCTGGGCACGGGCCTCTTCTCATTGTATGAAGGGTTTGGCTATAGTCCACAACGCTAGCCTAGTGTGGGTTGGCAGACATTACAAATCTTCGAGAACATTATGAAGAACTTTCAGACATGCAGGATGCCTCACGATGTTCTTCGTCACCGTTAAAGCAAGCGATAATAAACTATTTAATACAAATATAACTTCAAAACGTCAGAATTGTGCGCCTTGGGATCGAACTCAAGACCTCTGCGTGGCAGTCCAACGGTTTCCCACTAGGCTATCACTGCTTATACGTATATTTATATTGTTAGTAAATACAATGTAAAAACAGACTTCATAAACAAGTCTTGTTGTTGTTTGTGTTCAATGTTTTCCTTTAGATTAAATATACCTAGTTTTAATGTAAATTTAATACAATAAGTAGCCTGTAATCTGTATATAAATTATTATATTATTTATTATTGTTAGTAAATTATGAAAAAGCTAATGATGAACATGGCTGTGGTTAATACAGATTATACCTCATAACTATTTAGCTCTAGTGTTATTTAGGGCGAAAATAGGAAAACGTTCGTATGAAATAAACATCCGCGGGTTTTCTTCTTAAGAAGAATCACTAGTAGTAGTGTTTAACTGAGATTATTGGCGGTTCGATATTTGGTACCAGAAACACTTATATTAACGATTTTATGCTTATTATGCTAGATTAGTAAGCTCCTGCTTGGTAGGGATTATCTTAATTATTAAAAAATCAATACAATAAATTAGATGATACGGGGCTCAAATTACAATATAATTTAAATGGCAAAGTGCGTTGACCGTTGTGGATTATTAGGGCAGCCCCTAAGCAAGGGGTCCTGTATTCGACGCCCGCTTGATATTCACTAATAAAGCTACGGTCATTTATTTGAACCTGTTTGTAAATATAATGAGAAAAGTCATTATACAAAAAAGAATATTCCATACCTAAGGGTTAAATAATATCAGCCTTATTTATAAACTGTTTCATTGCTGTGTACGGGCGTCTTTTAATATGAGAAGGTCTAGGTCATAGGCCTCCATGGTAGTCCAATATAAATAGACTTCACATGTCTTCGATAATATGATAGAGACCTCCAAAAAATTCAGGTTTCCTCACGGTTTTTTCACTGTTACGATAGCGATATTTAACTATTTTAAAACGCATACAACTTCGTAAAGTCATTGGCGTTGGAATCGAACTCGGGACTTCTGCGTAGCAGCCCAAGGGTCGCCCAGCTAGTACAAAAATGTTAATATGAAATATCTAATATCGCCTTGTTTGCGAACATGGTTTAGTGGTTCAAATGTTCGTTTCAGTTGATTGCAATGAGTTTCAAAAATGTTTGTTCTGTGTCTGGGTTTCCTTTTTACCGTTGTTTGAATTATTGTGAAGTCATAACAATTATTTGTAGTTAGAAAGAAAAATTAAATATAAAATGAAAATTAAAAATATATATTTCGGTCCTGTATATTACTTTTCAATACTTCATAGCAATCCAACCAAATATAGCATTTATACGCTATCCAAGCATCGAATCTAAGTCGTACGGTATCATTAAACAAATATACATAGATGTTATTTCTTATCTATACTTACACATACTCTCACCTGTTTTTGCCTCTGGAAGTGTAAACAGAGGCATATATCACATATGTGCGCTACATGATTCATCTCCATACTCTATGATGCTACTTAAAATATGCATAACAACAGAAAAGCTTGAAAAAATTCTTGACCTGCGTATCGAAACCGGCATTTACGATCGTTCACAAAAGTAAGCTAAAACTTGTCACATGATTAACTAGGTAGTTGTTCTTAACTGTGTTAAACTATTTCTAATATGTTTTGTATCCAACAGAATATACAATCTATAGAATTAAAGTAATTAATTGTAGTATTAACAGACTATATTTCAATGGCCTAATTATTCATACGTACTCGTTTTAAGTACATTATAGTTGACATTATTAATTACAATGTTAAATATGTAAATATGGATGGCGCCAATAAAATTTGTAATATTTGCACACCGAAATTATTGGCTAATGAGAGCTTATTACTTTTTTGTTACTTCTTGTACCTTATTCATACAAATAAATGATTTTATGTTTTTTTTATAAGGTTATGATATGCAGAAACTTTATGATTAATTTTATTCAGTTTCTTAAGATTAATGCGGCCAAGTATTTGTAAATTCGGCTAAAACAGGAACTACAATAAATGGCCTATTGCAATCGGCCGTCACACAGAAAGTGGCGCCACTCGAAACTTTAGAAATAACTTGGCTGTTGTGAATCGTAGCGACCGCGTAGCTGTAAGTTTCTTAACGGCGCAGCGCCATCTATCGATGTTCAGAGGCAACAGGACTGAGCTACCCTACTTTTAGTAGGTACCTACTTTTATATATTACGAAGTATATTACGAAGTGAATGTATTAAGAATTGTTGTTGTTTTCTTCTATACTTATAATAATCCTGAACAGTACCTATGTTTTTTACACATATCAGGCACTACGAGACTATTTTAAAATTAAGTTTTGGTTTTGATAGCCCAATTCTTGAGGATCTTTATAAGTTATTATATAACATCGCGCTACGCGTAATGGAAGTGGAGCAGTAATCAAAAACATGAATGAAACCGCGGGGCTATTATAGATATTATAAAATTAGAGAATGCGCATACTACTTTTCCAAATTGGTTGTACCTATGTATGTGTTAAAATCTTAATAAACTCTTTTTTTTTACGACAAACTGATGCGTTTTTTATTGCAGTCGCTTGGCGAAAGTTTGTGCTTATAGTGATGATGGTTCATTATTTGGGTATTATTTCGAAATGTCATTTACATTTTCTGTTAGGAAAGATTTTGTCTTAGTCTTGACTTAATCCGGGCGAAACTATTACCTCATTCAAATTACGTGGGACTTAAAACTCATAGTTGGCGTAATTTGGGTATTATATATCTCTGCCTACGCTTTCGAGGTACTACAGTTGTGAATATATGTATGTTATGTTTACGACAAAGGAAGAAATTAAAGAAAATTAATGCGTGATGCCAGTTCTCTTAAAGGTATGTAAAGTTGAATCAATATATGAATTGTGACGGCTTTATAATATTATGAGGATTTAAGTTTAACAGAGGATAATCTCGGGAAAATGTATGTAATGGGCAAGGCGTGAGTTCGATTATATGTATGTTTAAATTGATGATTATATTATATTATGACCTATAATCATTGCATCAACTATGATAATAATCATCAAAATTCTCGGTTTCTATCATTACAATTGATGATTTCAATGATTTATACTACATATTTACTGAAATTTCACCATGCTTAATAATTAATTATATAAGTAATGAAGTAATAAAATATCATTACTGGAAAATAAGTAATGACTGTAAACTACCAGCAAAATATTAGTTACCTAAAAGCTAATTCCTTTAAGAAATTACCACATTAACATAAAACTTTAAAGTATTCTCAAAAGTATTAAAACGCCAACCGAAGTACACGTATACATATTATAAAAACACAGCAATAAACGCCATATTTTCGCCGTGGGCTCCCCTTGCCGGACACATAATTACGCCGAGCATCGGCTGGTAAATCCGCGAGTATAAGAGATACATATTAATACGAAAATTTAAGCCGAGCAAAGCGTCGCAAGGATGTACCCCCGCCACCCAATAGCCACCTAAGTCCGAATAGGTACGTTTCTCTAAGCAGGCGGCTCTGTGTGTGTGTGTCCATTCTTGTGTGTGTGCGCACAAATTTCATAATAGGTGTGGCGCTGTACTCCGCTCAAATTTTACATCTCACATCTCATTCGTACAGGGTGTTTGTTGGCTTTTGACTTGATTATTTGTTTATATAATTTTTAGGTTAGGGCATGAATTTTCTTTTATTTACTAAGCCTACTGAGAGACCTTTGAACTGCTACCCAAAAGCCTTGAGTTCGATATCAAGGCACGCACCTCTGACATTTTAAAGTTCTGTGTGTATTAATAAAATAATTATCGCTTGCTTTAACGGTGAAGCAAAACTCTGTGACGTACCTACATGTTTGAGAGTTTATCATAATATTCTCTAGGCTATGTGAAGTCTGTCAACCCACACTAGGCCAACGTGGTGGACTATAGCGTAGCCCTACCCACACTGAGAAATCGCTCGTATCCAGCAGTGGGCCAGTTTGTTTTCAGGGCTAATATAAGTAAAACTGAAAACATTGTACGTATAGTACATATAGTATTCATATATCACAACGTGCGAAATGTAATACATTACATCTACACCAAATATAACAAATATAAATAAAAGATTTTAAGGCCCCTATAACATGGACCCTAATACCCGTATAATTGATAGTTTTTAACGCAGTGCTAGTACTATCAATTATACGGGTTATAGATACAATTACATATAGATATTAATATACAATTATAGTATCTGACAGTCAGAAACCAGTTCGGGTACTCTCGAAGTAACAGTTTTCTGATAGCTTAGCCAACCCAGGATGGTGCTTAAGAACAATGCTGTGCACATTTCTTTTCGTATAATTTTAGAATGTATTGACTATATAATATAGTACTATACTACTATATAGTAATTGAGCTACGTATTTGACAATCGAATGAATTTATGCGCATTACTAACAACAACTAAATAAGGTCTTGGGTACGTAAAATACACCAGCTGCAAAAAAATATGAATAGCCCAATGGCTACACACAATCAATTGCACAACCAACGTAAACCTATACATATTAATAGAAACAGTGATTTGAAACAAGCATACGTAATATATTTTTAAACAAAGGGATAATATATCTGCTGTCAATGAACGACAGCCCGTTTGCAGTGTGCAGGCGTTGACCTCGACATAGCTACACCGCTGAGTGTTGTAGGTATAAATCCCAACTGGTACTTATCTGTAATCCACAAATTATTTGCTTGCGTCTGGGTGTACATGGTTTCAATTGCCGAGACAGGATATAAAAAATTAGTAAAACAACTGTATGTACCTTGTGAGAGAAATAAATAAATAAAATGAATTAAATTAGAGGAATAACGACTTTTAAAAAAATAAGCTGCCTACATAATATTGAGCAAAAATCTAAATATCTATTACAGTAAAATTTTAGTTTTGATTTTGTTACACGTATATACGAGTATTCAATAGTTAGTAATTGATTATAAAAAAAGCATATTAAAACTTACGAAGAAGTAGGCAAGAAGCCAACAGCAATTTTATTACGAAGTATTAATAGTATTTTGTGCATGTTTGATTTCATAAGGATGGCTGCAGGATTTGCAGTCTCTGAGACCGTTTCTTGCCAATTTTCTACTACTAATGTTTTACTACATTTTCTCATACGAAAGTAAAGTTAGACAAAGTTCCTCATCTTTCTAATTAAACTGATTAACTGACTTAAATCTCAAAGAAGAATACCCAAGAAAAGTCGCCTTTCTTTATTCATAAACAGTAAAGCTTAAAAAGTAATAAAAGCTAAACGTTAACCAATAAAAGTGGCCGATCAAACCGAAACACCCTGGAAGGTCGTACTCACGGACATGCGTGCTATATCTATCCATACCTAGGTAGGTGCGTTATTAATTTATCTGTAGCGGAGAACTAACCATCGCCCGGCGGGGCCACCCCACCCTACGTACCTTACTGTTTAAACATTTCCAAATGAGTATGCAGAAGATTGTACCTAATACATGGCCATGCGTGGTGGAACTACCCCTGCCCCTCTAAATTACTCGAGCCTTAATTAAAAGCCTAGCATTCTGTTCATGACAAGTATTCCAACTACGACCTACGCGACCTCTGGTGGTACATAGTGTACGCTAACTGAATTTCTCTATTGTTGTAATGTCGGTTTGCACTTCCAATTTCAGTCGGTTTAATTTAAAATTGAGGAGTGACTGTTTTAGTTTTGGGTAGTTTGGTTAATAATTTATGAATGCTGATGTATTTTAAATTAGTTTAAACGGAGAGAGATTTTCTTTACTAAATAGTGTTGTAAAATACAACAAGATGGAATGATGATCTAGGTTTAATTTGACATATGGATTTATATCTTAAGAATATGTGAGTGTGACAATTACGATACCGTTTGATTTTGATGATTTGATACGTAAGTCATTCATTTTTTGTATCGATGAGTTATACTTAATGAATGAAGTAAAGGAATAACTCTCTTCCTCTCTTTTTAAAATTTAATGTGTCAAAAACAGTTCTTATGTTTTGGGAACGGATCTTACTATGTAGTTGAAAGCGAGTTTAGTTTCTCGATTATAATTTCAAGCACTCGACCGAGGTCTAAAATGCCTGAAACTAGACTACTCTACATAAAATGTATAGTTAGTTTCTCTTAAGTTATAGACGTTTGGTATTGGTGCTGGTTAGTTTACTTTATCTTAGTTTATAGTGCTAATCGTTAATATAAATACGGTAAAATATTCACTTAAATCTTAATCCTAACGCTAAGTAATATTATAAATGCAAATGTCAGTTTGTTCATTTGTTGCACTTTCACGCCTTAACTACTCAACTGATCATCATAATATTTTGCATACACGTTGTCAGGGGTACAGAAAAGAGTATAGGAGACTTTTCATCAAGAAAAAGGACTGCTACTACATGTATTCGAGCGAATCCGCGGGCAAAATCTAGTAGTAAGTAAATGCAGTTTATTATTATTGTAACGACAATACTAAAACAGCATAAGAACAACTTATGATGTTAAATTACGTAATATATTTTGTTGGAATAAAAAGCAATGGTGATGTATCTAATATAAAAATACAAAATAAATATAAATTAAAATTTTGATATTATGTCTGAATATCGATCAATGCATAAATACAATAAAACATTGACATACAATTTTAAACAATAGTATCAATTTAATAATAATAATATTCTACCACATACACACAACTCCAGCTAGCCCAAACTAAGCAGAGCTTGTACTATGGGTACTAGACAATGGATAAACATACATATATACTTTTTATATTTATATATTATACATAGAAACACCCAGACCAAGACAAACATCCATGTTCATGCACACAAATATTTGACTTGTGCGGGAATCGAACCCGAATCTAGAATGATCTAGATATTACTATTGACGGTAGATATTTTGAATTAAAATAAATTAAAAACTTATTTAATCTCTATCTATCTAACCTAGAAAAATATTTAAATTAACTTGAGTATACTCAAAGAAGTACGTCACTGTTGCTCAAGTGGACTAACTGTTATTTTATATTTGTTTCTTAATAGCATACGTTTTATTATATGCATATATCATTTATAATGCAAGAATAAACCAAACGTATCAATAGGTAACATTTGAAGTATTGTTAAATAATATACATGTTTCTAAAAGTCTTCGAAATATGAGCCCTATTGCTTATAAGTTAAAGTTGAAATTGGCTTCAACACATGAATTAATTTTATCCTTACTGAAGTAGGAACTAGTACTATATCAAATAAGTTTATTTTTAGTAGTGTTAACAAATTTATATTTAGTTAAAGAAATTTTATAATGTTTCTAAGCAGCTTTAACCTCAGCACGGTTAAAATGAAAGTATTGATTTGAATTTGTAATTTTATTATAATAATCGCTACGCTTGGCAGGACAATTAGAAATTCTGGTTTGTTATTATCAGTTCATAAGCGGATGCTACTGCCCATGCACAATGACATAATCCCTTAGTCGCGTATTACGTACCCTCGGGAAGTGGGTGGTAATCTAATCTTACCCGGGAGTGAGTATTCACGTAGAAGAAACTATAGATTTCATAAACCCTAAAATAAATTTTATAGGTTAGTTTAGTCACCTGGTAATATATAAATAATAATAATATTAATTCATATTTACATTTAATAAAGTATTTATAAAATAAGGTATTTATAGCCGCTACTATTATAAATATCTTAGAACCAATAGTCTACAATTTACAATCAAACATGAAGTATTAATTAAGGATCCGCTTGTCAGAGTACAGATACACAAATATTTGGCACACTTCGCGTGAAATGAATGAAACGAAAAGTCAACGTCCGTAGCGATTTGTTCAGAATAAGTCTTAATAACTGCTCCATTCATAACGGGTTCTTGAGACGGGAATTAGACGTTTAATATATTATGAATGGTATGAGGATTTTATAGGTTAAGATTATAGTGTTGGGTTTGATCAAATCAGTTTGGGTCCAGTATGTACGTAAGATTAAGTGTTTAAACGTTCATTAGTGTTGGGTAACTTAAGCCTAGTTAGGCCGTCTAGAATACGTTACGTCTAATATGGAACGGGAGCTAATACTATTTGTTAACTCAGTAGATAATGTGGTGGTATTATTTGTTTATTTAGACGATGTATTGCTCATTACAATAGCTCATAAGTTACTTGGAAGGATTATTTAGATTGTTTATAAAAATGACGCTACTACATGACTATTCTCTTGGACGTATTATACTTTAAAAATAAATATCAGAATAGTAAGAAGGGCGATGTATGAAAAATTGGTGATGTAATTCTTAGCAATATTGTAATGTAGGTCAGGGGAAAGCTTGACATCATCTCATGGTATGATAATTCACTATGTTGTCATATTATACCTCGCCCACTTTAACAAGCAAATTATTAATTTATAGAACCAATGGAAATCTTATATGACTATATTTACAGATATACATATATGTATACTGATATATCTACAAATATCAGTTACAATTAATGATTCATCCTCAAGGTCAATTGAGAGAAAGTGACCGGAGCTTTATAACTTTAAAAAGCTTTTTAAGTACTCATTACTAGCTAGTGTAGATAAACGTTTAGAACAACACCATGTATGTTTCCCAACATTAATAAATCATAATTCAAAGAGCAATAATTAAGATATGTCGGTACATAATACTAAATGAATATTTCGATACAATTGTTTCAAAAAAATGTATATGCAGTAGTTTTGTCCAATATTTTGAGGGCATTTAGTGTTCATGCACCTGGTATGCTGCGATATAAGGGCTAAGCAGAGATAGCCAACACGTGTGGACAGAATTCGACGCGTGGACTAGAAATTGTATAAAATGTGGCCGAGCACATTTCCATCGTCAAGGGAATTTGCACAAGGAGGAACAAGGAAGAAGCGGGGGCACCCCTTTCTCTGGGGGGTTAGGGACGTCCATCCGCCCTACATACGAGGGTTGGCTGTTTACAGCGAGCCGGGCACGCACGCCGCTCTCTGTTCTACAGAATCAGGGCTGCACGCTGGACACACAGGGCTACCACAACTAATTTTATATTAAATTTCAATTTTTTTTATAGCATTGGGTAATGTTTAATTTCTTCCCCTTCAAGAAAAGCTAATTAGAGAGTACGGTAGATAGTAATTTCACTATTAAAATTTTCTTGAACGTCCATACAGCGTAGTTAGACTTTGGCAGTGATTAGTAGAAAATGTAATGTCCGAGTTGGAAGAAAATGGTAGTTTAAACGTTGATATAAGATTTATTCAAATTTCAAAATTTCTTATAGCTTTGAAGAATGTTTAAGTTCTTTCCCTTCAAGAAAAGCTAATTAGAGAGTACGGTGGACAGTAATTTCACTTGTAAAATTTTCTTGAATGTCCATACAGCTTAGTTAGACTTTGGCCGTGATTAGTAGAAAATGTAATGTCCGAGTTGGAAGAAAATGGTAGTTTGAACGTTGATATAATTTTTATTTGTTACTGCATTGGTTTCATTGATATTGTAATTATTCACGTCTAATTGCACTTTCAATGTAACGGCAAATTAGGAAAAGTAGCTTACCAAAATTTATTGAATGTAATGCCAATATCTATTAGTAAACAAAACCTTTGCTCTATTAACCAACCTTTGGCACGCCTTTCGATAAGCAATCTTAAATTTATAACGATAGCAAATTCAAAAAAATTTAAATTTATTTTTAAATATTCAAATAGTCTTGAATAGTTCGAATTAACCCTAGCAGGCTAGTCGCCGTACTAGATGACGCAGGGTGGCCAAGGGGCCGAGTGGGGTGCGGCGAGTGCGGGGTGGCGTGCGGGGCAGTCGGTGAAGAGAGCCTCCCACCCCGCTTCCCTCGCCCCGCTGGCCAGGACGCGGCCGGTAACACGAGTGCGCCTATGCGAGGCATGTATCTTGGACGAGCAGATATAACAGAGAAGTAGCCCCCAGTACCAAGCTTCAAGTCAAACGCTGGCCGGTATACTCTACTTAAGTTCTGGGTTAAGTTTAAAGTGTTATCGTTCTTATACAATTTAGCAAGTAAATAGGTAGTAACTACATGATTTTACACACTTGAAAATGGAATTATCGTAATCATTATGGTGAAGTATGTTAAGTTTAAATCAATAATTTGATTATATAACAATAAGATGATTAAATATATGTATATATATATTTAATCATCTTATTGTATATATATATATGTATATATATTTAGCATCAATTTCTAGGTACCTTTAAATTTTTACTGATAATTAGTATAACTGGTAATATTGTAATGATCACATTAAATGATCGTGATAATAGTAAACCTTTATTTAATGGAAATGTTTTAGATTTCTATAGAGCACAAACGCATAAATTTGTTTTAATTATAACTTTATTTTCTATTGCCATTACAAGATGGTCAACGGACCATGATCCAAAATAATCTTCACCATAAAAAGATCCATAGGTACATAATAATGAAATCGTAGTCCAAACATGTATCCACAAAGAAAATCTTGACTATCCATAGGAATATTATAAATGTGACAATAACTGCTTGTTACATTTTAGGGGTCTTCGCTCTATGAACATGAATCAAATTTGGTTTAGCTTAAATCCTATTGGTGCTTGTGCAGTTTACACCTTCTTACGCGATCTTCATACACAAATTAATCATATGGGTTACTAACGCCATTTGGCTGCGTTGGTCGTTTATACAAAGGTTATATACCTGAAAACTTGCCTCAACTTCTGGAGCTACCAGCGTCGTACAAGCAGTTGTAGGATGAACTTAGAAATAAAGAGCCAACTCGCGGGCACCAGCTTATTGTCAATAAGTCAAAATTGAGATCTACAGTTTAGATAATTCACTGCGCCTTAAATATATTTGATATTAAAATAACTTTCCTTTTCAATATTATTTACAAACTTCAATCATCAATAGATTTTAGAGCTGAAGATTAAGCATTTAACATGAAAAATTATTTGATACAACAATTGGGCTTTTTTGTGTAAAATAAAACTGAGGTAAATGCATCTTCTTAGGCTCATGCAGATTAGTAGTTTGGCATCGATACAACATTAGGATATTCCAATGAAGAGTTTCGTTATAACTAAATAGGTAGTTTTAGTATTTGATCTTGTGTTTTGGTATTTGATCACTTTAAAGTCGGTTTAATTTTTCTAACAAGATTTTCTTGAATAGATAGAGGAGCTAGGCAGAAGGCCGTGAGTATGCCACCAGTATCATTTATTAGTTACAATATTACATAGATAAATATAAAAAGATCGGCAATATACATATAATCTGGACACAGCATCCTATTTTAAATTCAATTAGAAATAAAATTAGGTATCACACTGACAAAATCATACCATAGAATTTTAGCTATTATCATTTAGATACGAAATATATTTACAGTAAAATTTTAACCTGCTTAATATATCTTGGATATATCATGGATCGTAAACTTCATTTTGGTTAACATGTGATATAAAAGAATTGAAAGCCTTTCACAGCTGTGCATCTTCTATGTTTTCTTAGGCTAATAGTAACAAATATATTTATAAAAAAACTTAAACATTAATACAAATATCTTTAATAAATTCATAACCGAAGTAGAGCAACTTACACAGCGGGCGAAGCTATTTTACATGTGCGCGCGGACTATAGCTGCCCACCCTATCGGTAGGTACCACCAGTCTAAATAGGATCCCAACGCGACTCCGAATATATTCCGTGTGCCTCCTGTGTTGCTTCGAATGAAAAGCGTTCTCCGCATCGGTTTGCTTAAATCACGTTCGATTTTTTTTGGAGAAAAGGGAAATACGTGTTCTCGTTTTTTGCCAGCTGATCGAATGGGTTGGGTGATTAAAACGGACGGTCTGTCATTTAGGCGGTTTCATTTTCACTTGCACTGGTTCCGATATTCGGATGCGTGCCGATGTCGTCATTGCCGGTTTTTCTGGAGGAGAGGAGTTTAATGAGACTTTTTCTTAGGTCATAATCGCACGCTCGCTTGGGCCGGTACCACGTATAAGATATAATAATTAATAAAACCGTTTTAGCTACATATTCATATTGACTAATTTAATTATTAAAAGACCTTTTCAAAGGTAACTGAGTATCGTGGTATTTAATAAAGTGTGCAGTTTTACGCTATCAGACATGAATATGAAGAAATTCCATAGTCAGTATTGAATCCATCAATCAAGATAGCAATTAAAGCGAATTAAAGTAACTCGGAAAAAAGAACCACTTAGCCTTCGTTTTGTTTGGCATAGTGTATAAATAGACTCGCATGTTCCAAAATATTTTGGGTATAACATTTAGAACCAATGTGTAGAAGTTACAAAACTTACGGCATAATATAAAACCAATGTTGGTCTTTATGTCACTTATAAGCTTAAATACTGCTTGATCAAATGAGCTCGTATATATGGGTCATATTTGACATTTACTATAAAGGTTTCGAGCGTAGTTGTAGTAACTTTTAATAGGTTGGCCGTAGGGATGAATGAGGGCGAACAAAGTCTAAGTTTAATGCGGCTCTACTTTTTACAGACATTATATATCAAGAGAATCTGCAATTAACTTAAGACTTATATAATACCTATATAATAAAGTAAACACGAAATTATCCATATATCCCTTTACCAGAAAACGGTGTAAACACATATTGTTTAACTGTGTGTAGAGAAAAATAAATAAATTATTATTATTATTATTACTTATTTTTCTATCTTTCATGAGTTTTACCTGAGGAATAAATTTGATGTCTTTCATATGGAAAATCTATTTTCACTTAGGATAGAGATGAAAAATGGCTGCTATTATGTTTATGTATTATATGGTATTAACTAGCTGCACTTGTGATTTCGTACACGTGAATAATATCTAATATTCAACTTTAACTCTAACGTATTGTGAATTGATAAATATGAAGGTAAATATATCCCTAGTTTATTTTAATTCACCACTAAAAGCTCTAGCCATTATAGAGTTTAGAGTGCACAGACGCACAAACAAAAGTATATTCATGGCTCATTACATATTTTGATTATGTTGGTTTTTATATTGTAATAATACAATTACTGTAGTTTATGTGCCTAAGATCTGTTTTTTTATATATTCCTTATTTCAATGTAATGTTGCGATAAGGTTAAACATTTGATTACTGTATTGATTCCAAATATACATTGTAATTGTGTTATTATAAATAAATTTATAAAATCAGAATCGGTCAAACTATTATATCAAAACACAAATTCTTTATAGAATATTCGTGCGCATAACATACACGCTTTTACTTTGTAAGCGTAACATTCGCCCGCATGTATTTTAATAAAAATATTGAAATATCATAAAATATGCAAGAACTGCAATATTTTCTATCATACGACATCAAAAGTAATTAACAAAAATTTCGTAACAGCTACGCAAACTTCTACGAGTGCTACAAAAACCTTTTTAAAATAAATCACGAATGCTAAAATAGAAGAGCCAAATCAGTTCTAAAAGTTGAATATTTACAAACACATTGGACCCTCAAATGAAGTACACTTACCGACCGGATACGTCCCCGGAGGCTGGATGTTCCTTCGTTGATTTTTTATAAATATTAATACGGTCATATCTAGTCCTCCCTTTATTGTTTGATCAATAAACATAACAATTATTAGTCATTATAATACAAGGACCTACTATATAGTAATGACAGAAACAACAATTGCTTTTTGTATGTATGAAAACTATAATATGTAGAAATGACATAACTATAATTTATTTTTAGGGCAACGGGTAAGTAGTTGCATTGCCACTGGCAGTACATATAGAGTCATGGAGTCAAAACTCGTAAGGGAAAAGAAAGATGATAGTGGAACGGAGGAATGATATTACACAGATAGGTATTAAATATTTATGCCTAGTGTATATACTTACATTCTGCTTCTTATAATTAAGATTATAATAAAATCTAATATATATCATATATATATATAATAATAAAAAATAGGTTTTCAGGTTCTAGGCGAAATTGTGTTTCGACCAAGGTAAAGTGACCATTACTTAGGCTATAAGAGTACTTCTTACATTATCAAATTAAGGTTTATTATATATTTAGATATCTGTTATATTCATTACCAACTTCTATAGCGCAGTATATAAAAATATTATGATAACATGTATTTAAAATGTGATAATTTATGATAATGATGGGTCATTACAGTTTAAAATACTGCAAGAATGAAGATTATAATTATATTCACGATAAATGTTTTATTTATTAAATTGTGTTTATTTATATTATTTATTATAATGTGACAATGCATAACAGTTTACATATCACTAGAAATATAATCTATATATAAAAACGTAAAGCATTTGCCGTATAAGAATATTTTAACAGTGAAAAATCGGTTTCATTTGTAATAATATTTAAACAAAGATCGCTCTACTGCTTTGTGACGTAACAAGTAAGTAATTGCTAGATATAACTTGAGTAAAGTTGCATACTTTTCAATTATCATAGTAATAGAGTAGTGTATTATGTTTGATTTTGTAAATTATTTTTCACTCAAGGGATTTGAAATAATTTTTGAATTTTTGTGTATGGGTAATGTAACTATTAGACTTCAATAATAAGAAATTGTAATTCAACTATCTTATTATATAAGAGCAGACCTTTAAATAAATGTCTGTTGTATATTTTAATTTAATTTAATCATAGTATTTTTTCTCCAATGACATGTTTAAAAACCTTTCTGATACATGATGAAGTTGTTAAATTAAAGCTCTTATTTATTGAATTTTAAGAAGCTAATAATTTAACTCAGTTCTAATAATTATATTATCATTATTGTATATAAATTATAAATCCTTCATGAAGTAGATTATAATTTCGTCTTTCTACCGTTCCTATTATCATTATATTAAGGTCTGAACAATTATCAGAGGAAATAATAATTGAGTAATAAATTAAAAAGTAAGATCAACAAAGAGAGCCTAGATTTTCTCATTTAAAATAGAATACATATGAGTACTAAAAATAAACGAACGCCTACTTACGCAAATCCACACATTAAAAATTTAAGTAGACGTAGTAAATTTGTAAAATTCATAAATATAGGGCGCGGTTATTTTATGCGGCATTTGATACGTCAAATATATTTGCGATTGCAGCGGACTATATTACTACTAATAATAAAAATACAATGGAATTAACACAGCTGATCAAAACATCCATGTCTGATCTTCGGTACTCTGTTTGCCGCGGATTTTAGCCGCATTAAACATTAAATTAAAGTAAGTAAAGGATGGTCCAACCATAACGCACGATGTTAATTGTAAATAAAACAAAAGTTTTAGAGAAATTCTTAATTTTTTTATTATGATAGAGACATCTCTGACAATTATGTGTGAAACAAAATATCGGCCAAATGCTCGCCACGGCTTCAGTGGCATACCTCTATACGATGGTCCATATTTTCAATGACAGTGAGGCATAATTGAGGTTCAATGTCGTTAATGTGCCGAATTATCTCATTCTTTAGCTCTAGAATTGTTCTTGGCTTATTGACGTACACCATTTCTTTTAAATATCCCCAAAGAAAGAAGTCCAACGGTGTCAAACCAATCAATCAACAATACTCCACCTTAACGTCAAGTCTTTATTTGAAATTTCTTTGTTTGAATGTTTGACAAATTCAACCATGGAGTGGTACACTATTGAGCAGCGCGTTAAGATTGTTGAAGCGTTTTATGAAAATGGGCGGTCAAATCAAAATACATTTCGTGCACTTCGTGATTTTTTTGGTCAGCATAATCGACCAAAACATGTGTCCACAATCGAGAGAATTATGCGCAAATTTCAGCAAACCGGATCTGTAGGAGATGTGGAAGCACCTGTGCATGCTAGACCAGTTCGTTCTGCGGAAAACATTGCTGCTGTTCGCGATAGTGTGGCAGACGAGCTGTTAACCTCGACTCGCCGTCGTGCTCAACAATTGAACATCTTACGCACATCACTGATGCGATCTTTGAATAAATACTTGAATTTACACGCTTACAAGATCGAACTGACTCAAGAGCTGAAGCCAACTGACGATTTCAAGCGTCGTCAATATGTCGAACGGTTGGTTGATCAGATAGAAGTGAATGATGACTTTACGAAGAAAATTATCTTCAGCGATGAGCCACACTGTCACCTCAGTGGATTCATTAACAAGCAGAATTGCCGCATTTGGGCACATGAGAATCCACGAGTGATTGTGGAAAAGCCGATGCATCCACAAAGAGTTTTGTTTAGTGCGGTTTATAGGCCGGTGGCGTCATCGGGCCGTACTTCTTCGAAAATGAGGTCGTCAAGCAGTTATCGTGAATGGTGTTCGCTATCGTGAGATGATAAGGGACTTTTTGTGGCTAGAAATTGAGGATATGGAGCTGGAAGATATGTGGTTCCAACAGGATGGTGTATATTATGTCAATGATAGCATACCACGCTTTTTTCATATTTGCTAAGACTTTATTATGATTACTATGGTTAGGAAACCTCGCATCATAGAGACTATTAAAAAAGTTGAAATTACATTTAGTTTGTGACAAATAGAAACTGGAATAACTTCTCAGATTATTATGATACATGAAAATATGTCCATGACACTATTTAATTAATAGCCATTGACGTCAGTATTGGAGAAGTATGCTTTTGTCCAAATGACAAATATTACTTTAGCATGTATAAGTAAAATTTTATTAAATTCTAAAATTTAATAAAATTTAACATTGCCTTTATAGCGGTATATTTATTAGTTTTTGTTCTTTATCGTTTTATAAGGTATAGTTAAGTTTCGGCAGCTCAGAACAACGAAATGCCAAATAGAGAGTCATTTCAATGTATTTGCTTTCGCTAAGACATGCAATTTTGACATTGCAATTGATAATAAAAGATGACGCAGCATTAAGAATAGCAATATCGATGGACAAAGCCGGTAAGCATATCTAGTGTAGAACATAGAACTATTAAGTATGCATAGGTACCATTCTTATAATTCCGAAGCTTTCAAAAGTTTTTTCGAGCAAAAGCAGAATTAGTAGGTAATAATACTAATACCTATTAAATTTAAATGGTAGTATTCAAGTTTATACAACTCCGGTAGGCATCGAGCTTACTAGAAAACTTTTGCTGATGTAACAGTTCTATATCTAGGGATCAACGTAAACTGGCATTTACTGGAATATCGTAACAACCAGTATTACTTAACCTAAAACCTTTTTACCGTTTTTCTTTTGAATTCCGGACACTGTTTTAAATTATAGTTGCTTAGTATACATTATAGAAATATATAGGTACATATTGCCTATAATTACACTACGTAGAAGGTATTTCAAAAGTAGACATACTGCGTCTCAATCAATTGGATGCGAATTCATTTTGGACGAAATAATCCTTCAACCCTTTACGTTATTGGTAGGGCTGGCAGACGGATTGGTGATCTTTTGATATGACTGTGACAGAAAAAAGTGTCAATAACGTTCATTTTTTTCGGTGTCGGGAATTAAGACAAGTAGGTCAAGCTTTTTACAAAAGCTATGGCCACACATTTTTTCTTAGAAATATCATAAAATTCTGATGATTCATTCTTCAATTTTAAATTGTTAAAAACAGATACTCTACTGTGAACACACTTGATCGTCTGGTGAAAATAAATAATCAGGTAACCCATTTTTGTCAAACATAAAAGCCTCTATGTAAGTCCCGCTGTCACAATGCATCTAATAATATCTTGGTTATATATCCCTGGTTATAATTTAGCCTACAAAGTCTGCCATAGAAATAAATATGCCTATATGACTCGAAAAACATAAGTCTTTTGATGTGGTCGAATACAAACCAATTAAAACTTAGGAAATAACTTAATAAATGTCATAATCGCTTTTTCATAAATCTTCGAAGTGAGCCTGCTGTTTGTAATCCCAGCTAATATCATCGGCTACTATTCGAATAATTCTAATACTTTCTTTTCGTGATTGAATTCTTAAAAGTTGAAACATTTCTTGGAAGATATATTAATAAAATAAAATAAATATTTTGCATTGAAAAAGCCTGTTCCAGGATTAGAGCTTTCATGTGAAGAAGCAAGCAAGACACTCATGGCCATTCTTATTAATCGCCAAATGTTTATTAACAATACAAACTAATTTTATACTCTTTAACAATACTTTATTTCAATAAGATTTAAAAAGTAATATAATATTCATCCCTGTTAATTTAGTTGTCTTGTTTAGTATTTAGACGTACCAGCTACGATATTTTTTAAATAATGTAACTGTTTTATTTATTTTAAATGCGATTATATTTCACCAATATATTTTCTTTCAGCTGGCTTTATGTCCTGGTAGATACGTTATTTCAAAATCACCACCTTGCCACCTAGCATAATGCGGAACTGGGAATTCATTCGGCCCTAGTTTTAGCGTTACATATGATATGTAAGATGTTATATTAAAAAATATTACTAAATTAAATACTCGTTTTTCATGTGTTTTTATTTCTCGCATAATAAAAGTTAGTATTACTATCGATTACGAATTCGAAAATATTTGGACACGAATTAGCGAAATTTTTTACTATAAATCTTAAGGGTCGTAGTTATCGATAGGAATGTGCGTAATTCCCAAAAGCGATTTAATTGTTTATAAATGATTACTTAATAACAACACCGTCTATTGCAAATAAATGTCTCTCATTATCTTGATCTATCTTCTTAATTATTAAAATGTTTATCAAATTAAAATATTATTCTAAATTCCATTCACATACAACTAACAAACATAACACAAAACAAAAAGTACCAATGATTGCCTACATAGTATTATTTTAATAAATTCATTGCATCATAATATACATGGGTGTTTGCGATTACACTAAGAAAATTTTCACAAGTAGATATTATATTGCATGATTTTGTATAAGCTACACCAACCACATTACTAAACTGTTCTAAAACAAGGGTATTAATAAAATGAATGGATACATAATTATATTTACTAATACAACAAAAACCTTTAAATTTTAAATAACTCTATACGAAAACTGCGACAAATTCTCAACAATTGTAGAATAATAAACCATAAGTTCGAAAGCAAACAGGTTCAAATCTTGTAAGGCATTTGCTCGTGTGTTTACACGACGAAAGAATTGAATGAGATGACGTCAGAAATGAGGGTACCCCACTAATAAGTAGGCCGGCGAATATAACTACTGTCTTTTATCCCGCTACCCTCCACAAAGGGCGATCATGAAACTTACAAAAATATTGTTTTACTTACCCATTTTAATTTTCATATCTTTGTATCTTTTTCCAGTGTTATTCGAAAGAAACACTAATTAACTTTTCACTTTTTGGATTCATCATTGTCATACTAGGTAATATTGAGATGCACATATTGTTTTATTCTAATAACAATACCCGTTACCTGTACCTAGTAACGTTCTATAAGTTTTACGGCTGGATTTTGATTTTACTTAACCTTTATTCATGGACTCACGCGTGTTCCGGATAGGATAGACAGAGCATAGTTTTAGTTCCAAAATCACAGGGAGTAATCATAAAAACCATATTGCTAAGAGTAAATGAAAACAACCGCATTTGGATTTGAAAAATTATGCAGATTTATATTCTCATAAATTATGGTTCTCTCTGGGTATTGAACCCGCAACACTGCTTTGGCAGGCATGTTATTATTTATAGCATCCACGTAGCATAGAACAAGTAGGCTATGTTATTTTTACACCGGAAATTTTAGTTACTGATTTACCTCCCAAATTGATTGACTCAGCATAGTACTGACAGAAAAGTTTTATACTTAACGTAGTTATATATTTACTGTATATATTTAAGTTAAAATATGTTGACAAACGCCATGAAAAGCAACTTTGCGCAATAAAATAATCATTATTATAGGTATTCAGTTACTTTCATTAGCAGTAAAGCAGTGGAACGTGTCACTAGCGGCTTGAACTCACGAGCTCCCCTGAGAATCAAAACAAGATCATAACAAACTTTTTATTAATCTTACTCATTGCACATTTCTTCGAAATAAACAATGACACGTGTGTTTGTATAGACATCAGTCGTCGCATCCCGCTATTGTTTCACCGTAGTTGTATTATAATAAGTAAAAAAGTTTATAAATAAATAAAAAGTTATCGGGCACATCGGCTCTGCTCGTAAAGAGCCATAACGAGCGGCCGCAATAAACAGCGTAGGTACGGGCGTGCGTTCCGAAAGGCAAATCTGTAAATTCAATTAAGGTTCGAGCATTTTTCGGACACAGGCGTCCGGAGCGAGCCACGCAGCCCTTCCGCCGCAGGCTCTCGCCCCCGCATTGGAAAATTTTCTCTCGAAAATTGAAGATATTTCGTGCCTTCTCCCTGGGGGCGACTCGTTCCTCGACACTTATGGTCGGCGTCCTCCGGGTGTGCAGGAGGCTTTTTACATAAAGTCCACACGTATAGGTATCGATCGTGGGCGGCCGGACAGGGTGTACGCAGATGACGGCCCCCAGCGGCTCCCTCTAACCCCCTCGGTTCCCCCTTTCATTATGTAAGTGCGTACCTAACGCGTGCTCGCGCGGACCTGATTAGGGGGCCTCTTTTTTAACTGACCCCCTCACTTGGTGCGATTAAACTTAATTTGAGAGTGTCCTGCGAGAGGCGATTAAGTTTCACTAACAACTAAGACTTAAAATATTGTTTGCAATTTGTTACACTACGCCAAATACACGCCATAAAGTAACGTCCTGCCGCATATATCGACGCTTATCGTCCTTTTCCGTACATTAGAGTTGCTCTAAAAGTTAAAGCATTTTCTATGTTTTGTTCTATAAATGTTGACGATATAATGAGTTTAACCACTCGAACCAATCATTATGTCGAGTCATTTGCCTAATATTTTCATATTATAATGTTGAATATAATTTCGTCAAAGGCCTCCAATTTACCTGTTATGGACATCACGCAAAACCGATTCTCGTCATGTCGCTTGAGTTCTTACCGAACATGATTTCCACTGGTCGAATCTTAAAAGAGCCCGAAACTTCTTAGAAAAGATGAATGAAAGGGGTATGTCTACATTAAGTATTCGAAAAGTGGAATTGTACAAGAAAAGCAAAGTCTTGTTTTAAACGGGGACGGGCTCTTATATCGAACTTTTCCAATGATCGGACAACGAAGAATTTTTCAATATAGATGTTTGGCGCATCTTCTATCATTTATATTTTAGTATTCCGTCTTAGAAATGCCTGGAGTAGCATTTCTTTATATTTATTTAATTATAGTATTATATGAGATCATATAGGGCTTAAGCAACTCGCCTGTATGAAATCCCAGTAGACTGTATTATACTATTGGTATTTATTTATTTATTTATTAAGGTAATTACAACAGGTAAAAATCAAAGCATGTTACTTATATAATGCAAAAGGTATAATTAAGTGACAATGCGCAACACATAAAAGTTCACTACAAATATTCCACAGTGTTACAAGACTAAGTGTAAAATGTTTTGTCACTTACATAACTATTTTGCGATAATAAATTCGGATTAATGCATTCGTTCAAACATCCAATGGCCTTTAAATCCTCATTATTGCAAGACAAAGCATTTTCATCGTGTCTAGTGATAGCGTACTATTGTGTATTGCTGGTTTACGATACCAGTACCAATAGAGCATACGTGAGGCTAATGTTTTAACCGTTATTTGGGCAGTGGTTATCTAATTATGAATTTAAGTAAGAAAACCGTTTCTTCAGAACAATATTGAATAATAATAATAAACCCCTCTGGGACAGTCGTTATCTTATCATGAGACTAACGCGATATCTTAGGGCACAGAACACTAGCTTCTAAACTACCACCTTCGTCTTGTGATATAAACAAAAAATGTATCACCAGGTTAAATCAAAGCGCACAAACAGCAGGGCAGCCTATGGCGAGCTGAATGTAAGTGGCGACACTGCGGTTCTGTATACCTCAGAGAGTCGATGAGGGCCTCGTCCCCGGCTTGCCTTCTCTGGTTGGCTGGGGTGGAACTTCAAGAGCCCGTAGGACTCTCAACTCTGGCTTACCTTGGTCGGCCGGTCAGAGGGAAGCAGCTAGAGCTATATACATGGGGATGGAAGTATCATTTTCAAGGGCATAACTACCCGCTCCGGGTCTCCATTTTCACGAGACCCGTCACCGTCTGCCATTTCGACTTTGTACTGAGACAGTATATCTGGCAGACCAGAATAATAAGATTCCATATGTAGCAATAGTCTCCTACACCTGCCGCGGCTAGTGTCTCGGTAAGTATCCTATCACTTTAAACTAAAACTCTCCAAGGGCCTCTGCATGTTGGACCCATGTCCCCGTGTAAGCCTCCTAAAGGGCCGGGTATTTTCCTAACGTATTACACACATCACCATCTAGCCCACACTAAGCAGAGTTTGTACTATGGGTACTAGACAAGGGATAAACATACATAATATATACTATTTCTTTTTTGTAAATATATACATATTATACATAGAAACACCCAGACTAAGTCAAACATCCATGTCCAATGTTTGACTTGTGCGGGAATCGAACCCGCGACCTCAGGGGTGGCAGTCGGTTACTCTACGCTACGCCATCGAGGCCAAGTAATGTAGGTACCGTAATATTATTATTGTTCACGTAACCTTACTCTTTTATTGAATTAATTTATAGTCCAGTCGGCATTGATACTAAATATTACGAAATATAATGACAACAAACTATTTGTTTCTAATAATAGTATTGTATATTACTAATGCATGATATATCGAAATTCAAAATGCATCATTCAATATATATAAATACTTAACGTTTGTATTGTCTGGGACAGACTCATGTAAGCTGATATCTTTATATTATAGGTATAATAAACGATACTCAACATACAATTATCTGATACATATTATGTATATGATAGTAAGTTAATAATTTTCTAAATATTTATTCCCCTGAACTTTTTTATGATGGGCGTATATTATTATTGATGATCTAGTAAATACATTCCAAAATATAATATTGATATAATAATAAATAATAGGATGCAATTTCATGACGCACTTGAATTTCAATATTATTTTACAATGCATAATCCTATTGGCATCGACTTTCTTCTAAAACCTGAAAGGGAAAATACCTAATTTTCTACAAAGTGACTGTTTATCAATCCCTATAACGTAAAACGATAACGATATTTAAAGATAAGATTTCGCTGAGCTTAGTTTTCAAAAAATTGTGGAGACATCAGATTGGACGATTCTGCCAGGCCTGTAATTGACGGTAACATCGTTTATTCACTGTCTACATTCTTCTAATTGTATACATCACGCTAGTGGTGATGCTACCCTAACAGAACCCTTCACGAACTGTCAATTGACTGTTCCACTTACACAGAGTAAGTGAGACAGGGTCAAGACAGATAATTTTTGTTATAATTTACGACCATTTATTTATAATTTATATACCCAATGTGTTTATTGATACTTTTGAATAATACAATAACGTAAATGGTTTTATGCGAAAATTATTATTATAAGGGAAAAATAGAAGATAGTATTTATTAATTACAAAAAATATGTTATAAATGAAAAATAAAGGAAAATTTCTATTAATAACAAAATTTTTGTAACTCTTACAAACTATAACTTTTCCAGGTTTTATATTAATGCTCGAACATGATTAAATTATAAATTACAACACAACAAATTAATGTAAAACCATTTTGTATTAAAAAATATATATGTAAATACAATGACATGGCGTCTACTCCATTCATTGCGTTGTGCGCTCCGGCGTCCAAGCTCGAAGTCGGGGAGTACTATAGATAGTATACTCGGTGTTTGTAGATTTGGGCAAATTAAACATCTTCCACTATGTACCTACTACCGCTGTGTTTTCGATTAACCCGAGGCTAAAAATATTACAATTTTAAATCGTTTCCGAGAAATTAAACTTTACCCTACTTTTGAGTATAAAACTCTGCAAATTACGAAGACATACCAACGTTATACTATATGTATTACATTAAAACCACAAGGTACCTATAAATTACAAAAACTGCATGGGTAAGGTAAAAATCCAGGTTTGCTGGGCATATGGTATTAATGGACTGCTATAACCAGATTGAATTTGCGTAATTCGAAGTTACAGCAGTAAGGTGCTTTTGAAATTCACAAGAAAAATTATTAAATGAATTGACTCATACTTTTTGTATTTCATCGCGAGATGTAATGTTTTTTCACGTGCAGTCTTTAATTCACTGTAATCCCAAGATGCACAGTTCTATGCAAAAATTTAATTAGAACATCATCGATAGATCTCAACAGTTAATCACTAACATAAAATAACCAAATTCTAATTGACTAAACACAAAATCGACTTTATGTACACACAATAAAGTTGTTTTTAAAACGAGTTCAACGAACTACATAATCGGCATACTGCGTTCAATTTGAAGTCATGCGGTCAAATAGTGAGAATGCTTTTGGCTACCTAAATATGCATCTTGCTTATTCTTATAAGAATGCATTAAGCACGTATACGAGACAAACAGTATAGAGTATTAACAACTAACTTCTGCCCTTGGCTTCACTTGCGTTAATCTACAGGTTATTCTTGACTGAGTGACGAATATCCCAACATCTTTACATCTATATTTTGGATAATACAAAGAAAGTATTTCTAGTCAGACGCTCGAAGTCGAGAATTTTATATTACCATGGGACAAGAGAGGAAGGGGAAGAGCGAGACGTATGTACCTTTGTCTGGCAATAACTGGAAATGGCAATACGACTAGCTGTACGATTGACAGTACGACTAGCAGTACGACCAGCAGTACGACTGGCAGTAGGGCTAGCAGTACCACTGACAGTACGACTGGTAGTACCATTGCCAGTACAACTAGCAGTACGATTAGAGCAGTCAAGCTGACGGGCAGTATGACTGGCAGTACGACTAGCAGTACGACCGGCAGTAGGACTAGCAGTACCACTGGCACTACGACTAGCACCACCACTGGCAGTACAACTGGCAATACGACTAGCAGTACCACTGGCCAAACGACGGGCAGTACCACTGGCAGAACGACGGGCCGTACAACTGGCAGTATGACAAGACGTAGTACGGTAGTGTCAGCATCATTCCGTTGTCAGCTGTCATGCGCGACCAAGAAGTACTTATAAATACGTTGCTTACGTATGGTGTAGTCTTCCTACCATTCGATAAGCTCAACCTTATACTATATTTAGTCCGATACATGCTGTATTCAATGAGTTCACTTGTATGAAGTTGTTGCAGCGGTAAGATGCTGCGTATAGTGTGCATTGCAGACAACATTTTGCTTAGCTGCGATCTTCAGTAGAGCGAAAAACACTTCTACGATCGCCTTGGTCTAATTTAAAAGATTCCTTTAGGATTAGCACAATTTGCCCCAAGTTGTCCGTTATTACGAGTTTATCGATAGTATACCACGAGATATATTTACGAGAGTAGAGAAGTTCGCTCGAATTATTATGTAAAGACGTAATTCGTGACAATCAATTTCAACATGGCTGACAAACGTGATCATTATCATTGATATCACGTTTATAATTGGAATGTACCTTTTTGTTACCCAAAGACATTATGTAATTATTATTTGTGAGGTAATTTACTTAATACTCAAATAGTTTAGAAATAAAATTACCCAATAAATAAAAAAGCGCCCAAGTGCGAGTCGGACTCGCCCATGAAGGGATCCGTAGCAGCAAGTAACATAATACATATAAAGTTCAATTAAATGTTCTTTTTAATTTTTATATTTGAGTTGATTGAATGAAAGGTAAATTGCGGTTTATGATTTATGACGTATAAAAAAAAAAAAAACCTACTTGATCTCGTTCAAACCAATTTTTGGTGGAAGTTTACATGGTAATGTACATCATATATTTTTTTTAGTTTTATCATTCTCTTATTTTAGAAGTTACAGGGGGAGGGGACACATTTTACCACTTAGGAAGTGTCTTTCGCGCAAACTATTCAGTTTAGAATAAAATTATATTAGAAACCTCAATATAATTTGGGATGGGTTTGATGAAAAAAAATGTATGAGTTTCAGTTCTAAGTATGGGGAACACCCAAAAATTATTGTTTTTTTCTATTTTTGTGTGAAAATCTTAATGCGTTTCACAGAATACATCTATTTATCAAGTTTCAACAGCATAGTTGTTATGTTTCGGAAAAAAGTGGCTGTGACATACGGACGGACAGACAGACAGACAGACAGACATGACGAATCCATAAGGGTTCCGTTTTCTGCCATTTGGCAACGGAATCCTAAAAAATAAACACTTTTAAAAGTGAAATAATAATAAATAAAAATAAAATAGGACTGTAAGACTGCACGAATGGCGTAGTGGTTTATGAGGTCGTTATATGTTATGGTTCCAACCCCACACGGGACAAAAATTTGTGTGACCCACAAATAGTTGGCCCGTGTCTGGATATTCTTTGTGTCCGTCGTAGTCCCTCGCGACACAGGATGTACAACAAGGAGAGGGCTTTTTAAAAAGAAAAAGGCGACAGAAAATATATGGTCCACAAATAGCTGTTCCTTGTGGCCGTTGTTTGTAAGGTCCCCCGCGGCAGAGGAAGTATTCCTAGTGCTGGAATAGTATTAAAATAAGAAAATTATGCCGACGTTCTAATACTAGGAAATGGCAAATCTATATTGAGTACAATGATATCTCAGACTTCGTATAGTATGGCTCATTTTGGCACAGCCACCATCGCAAACTGGAAATCTAGTTACGTAGTGAATCAGTCGTTAAATAGTCGAATTTAGTCGTACAATATCAGAATTGATCGATCCGCCGCCGTAAGATAAAAGGGGTATTGGTGGCTGTGCCAAAGTGAGCGCTCATCTTAGCACAGCCACCTCAATATCAAGGGAACCACAATTCCTAGCGATAATCTGATTGCACTTATAATTAGTCGTTAATTGGTCGACATTAGTCACAAACTGCCAGAATTAGTCAGTGCTTCTAAAAAGAAAATTAAGTTTTTTTTCTACGAGACGGATAGTCGCGTACGTATTGACTTATTGAAATAACGAGTGCATGAAGGTGATAAATGTGACTATATTGTATTAACAAGGATTTGTAGTCAAGCTATAAATAATATTGATTGTTAAGAATATCAAATAAAATATTGTGAACTTATAAAATTATCACAAAAGCAGCAGACTAAAAATAAAAAAAAAATTGTTTCATGATTATCGGTCGAGTAGATGAGACGTGAAAGCGGAACAAGCAAATAAACCCACACCCCCCATTTATGATATTATGAGTTACGAATGGACTTAATTTTTATAATTTTATACATTTAAGAAATACACTTTTATAAATATAAAAGTCAAAGTATAAAACTTATCGGCATAGAGCACGCTACCGGTGGTAAGGAGAAGGAACCTCCGTGTCCTCCCTCCACACATTGGTGTGCAGGGAATCAAACCAGGAACTTTGGCACCGAGGCTTATATGGTATTTTAGGACACCTCTTCTCCCTAGCCTTTATTATTCCCAAGTCACTTGAGGTTTGCTTTTCTGGTCTAACCAGATTTGACTGGATATCAGTTTTTACACGGAGTAGCTGCCACCTGACCAACGCAACCCGAAGGCTAACGATACCCTAAGGCTAGACCAGTGTCAGGACTGCACTGACTTCCCAGTAACGACTGCCATAGATGTTTATGGCAGCTGGGACCGACGGCTTAGCGTGCTCTCCAAAGCACGGAGCAGGCGATAATTGTCAATTACGCACATAATTTCGAAAAGTCATATAACTTCCGAAAATTAGAGGTGCGCGACGTAGGTCCGAAGCCGAGACCCCAGGCATTACAGTCTGTTGGTCTCCCCACTGAACTATCGCTGCTATTATGGAATTTTAGGACACCGAAGTTTAAAATAAATGTGAGAATGACATTCTTTACTTTTTCTAAATATCCGTATATAAAACCTACATGGCGTAGGCTTTAACTTACGAAATGTATAAGCATACATAAAATACACACTTAAAAGAATGAGGGCCTGAACATATGTAATTATATTATTGTGCTATAATATTTGTTTCTTTTCTAATATGTAAGAAATAATTAGACAAAGCGAACCAATATGCATTTGAACAAACTTCCATTTTTAATTTAATTTATGTACAACGATTACGAGAATCAAAAAGTAGAAAATGTACCTACATTCTATATATACCTATAAGATATAATTTCGTTTTCTGAGTTGATTATAAAATATAAAATATTAAAGAAAAGTGAAACAATATAGTGCTTTCACTATGTTTTTAATATTTTTAATTAGAATGCACTTGAGAAAAGTAACTGTGCTCTAAGATTTGTTGTCTGAGTCTTGTGTTTCAACGCGCATGCGCGATGTTCGGTCCGCCGCCGTGGCCGCGTCGCCGTCGCCGCTCCGTCAGAAGTTGCGCTGGTAGGCGCCGAGTCGGACGCATACCAGCGCAACTTTTGGCCAAAGAATAACTAATGTTTGAAGATGAACTGACCTTACAGTGTATATTTAGTCTAAGTATAAAACTTTTATGCAAAACATTTTGTTCTTAAAAATTAGCTTGAATAAAAAGCCCTAAATCTAAGTTAAAGACGGATTCGAAGTCAGAATCGGCATTGATGTAAATATAGGAGTTTTAGGTAGAATCAGATTCCGTATCAGAATCGGATTCGTAGTCAGAATCAAAAGCGGAATCGAATTTTTGGTCAGAATTGAAATCGGATTCGGTGTCAGAATTATTATTAGAGTTAAGAACGTCATGAAATGAGTAATAAAGTCTATTGTGGTAGTAGTTGTTTCTTATATAGAATAAGGTACAATGGGATTGACATTGTCATCATTTAGCACAAAAATCCCTTACCAAGATTAAAAGGAAGTCGTAGTCAAAGTCGTAGTTGGAGTCAGAATCTACGTCAGAATTAGATTCAAAGTCAGGATATTTAATATATTAAGTAGTGATATTGAAATTAAACAAACTTTAAAAGGATTTTATCGCGTTGTTTATTTTTTATAAAACACTATTATTACATAATTTTGAAACTTTAAACTATTATTATTAAACACTTTTACTAGTTACTGTTGACTTCAATTTAAGCTATTTAAATTATATAACTATTTAGATTTATTTTTACACATTCCCCGACGTTTCGATTTTCAGCAGCCATGGTCACGGGGAGACTAAGATGGTAGTTGTCCCAATGTTACAGTGTATGATGACTACGGGCCTACTAACTTATGCTTATTTTTGATGTTTACATAAAGTCCACAATACCTGTACCAATCTAATGATCTTTGTCGACCATTTGTTCGAGAATCTTGACAAACAAGTGCAAGTAGATGCCGTCTATACTGACCTTCAAAAAGTATTCGATAAGATGGATCATTCACTGCTTCTAGATAAGTTTGCATTTAACGGGATACGGGGTCATTTGCGTCGGTGGTTTACCTCATATATTTTTAATAGGACTCAAAGGGTACGGCTTTAAATCTCAGTCTATAGTTGTTGAATCTGGTGTTCCGCGAGGATCTATATTGGATCCACTATTGTTTATTATATCAATTTAGTCAATGACAATACAAAATGAAATGTAAACAGAAGACAATATTATGTTAGTCAATGACATAAAAAAAACTGTTTTGTGAACTCAAACTTTCTAATGTGCGCAGATGATATAAATATTTATAAGCCTTGTAAAACCATTCAAGATTGTTTCTTCTTTCTGGACGATGTAAACAGACTCTACAACTATTGTAATAAAAATAAACTATTTCTAAGTCTCCTAAAACGTCACAAAATATTTTACCTAAAATTAAAAGAAAACTATCCTTAAATATTCTACTAATAATGTTAGACTAACTAATGTAAATTTAGTCCATGATCTATGTGTATTGTTAGGTTCTTGTTTGCATTTAACAAACATATTGATAGCATAATTACCAAACCTTATTAGATTTTTGGCTTTGTCATAAGAGCTTCACGGGACTTTGTGCGGCCCTCTCCACTTTTGATGTTGTGTAAGACTTTAACAAGATCACAATTGGAATACGCCGTATCAGTCTAAAGTGCACACTAAATACACACATTGTATAGTTTAGAAATAGTTCAATATAAGTTTTTACGAACCGTATATTATAAATGTAGTCCTTCTCGTGCCCATTATTCAGAAGGTACTCATAAATAAATTTTATATCATAACTTTAGAATCCAGACGTTTACTACTTGATGCCATGACACTGCATGATTTTGCAATATTAGGTTTGATTGTAATGAAATTACTAGCCAGTTATGTCTTATAGTACCTCGTACTGTCTACCGGCGGGGAAATTTGAGATCCCAAACTCTTCAATACAGCACTTGCATGACATTTACAACATACTTTTGCTACTATCGATAATATGTATATCGGTTTAAGTGGCCATCGCCACTGCCATTGCGCCGAGTGTAGTGGGTTCGGATTCCACACGGGCCAAAAGCGCTATTAAAACGAATTTGGCAGGATGGTTATTATTAAGTCAACGACTACAAAAACGTATGAAACCAGTTACTTGTTCCATACATGAATATCTGTATTACTTATAAGTCAATTTAGTAATGTAAATAATAAACACCTCGTGATTATTTGTGATGTTTTCTAGTATATTGCTTATCATTTCGATTATTATCTAAAAATAAATTAAAATATATATTATATATATACGGTTAGGTATTTAGTCACGGACTGTCTTTGTATTGTCACAAAGTGTAAGTGAATTCATGGCATCCTAGTGTCTATTATTGATTAGTATTAAATATTACTACTAATTATTTGATCTTCTTAATATGATTAAGTCATAATTGTTATTATTGCTTGATTTTTATAGTCAATAATATATGATATATTATAATGGCTGCAACACCTTGTCCATATGTGTGGTTAATACTGAAATTATATTTAATTGGCGCCTTATAAGAGTGGCCGTGATTTTATGCAGGTTTCTTCTCATAAGCTCAGCTCCTTGCCTGAACCTAGTAACTAACATAAATGTAGCTTCAGTAACTTAGTAAACTCACTAATCTATATGTGTAGACGTTCATAGGTATTACTTTGTGACCTAAATGAAAAGACTATGACTTTGACTAACCTAACCCTGCTACTCATTTTACCTGCGTTATCGGGCTATTTTGTAGGCGTAACTCTCCCATTGCATAATTATATATTTTATATGATAAATAATGATTTTACGTATTTTGTATTCTAACTGACACTCTGATTTTTTAAAAGAGTAGTATTTAACTGATCCTCAATTTTTTGCTTTTGTTCCATCAAAAATACACAGCGAAATATGCTTACCAAAAATACTAATCGCACACCGAAATATATTTAAAGCGATCAAACTAATTCGACGGAGCCCCGCTTCGCGGGACTCATATTTTTGGGTGGATTTAAGAAGGAACCTAACATAACATAACCGTTCCGAGACGGAATGCAGTGATTTGAGGCGTATAGGTTGCTCGTTATGATATATTTTAGTAAGCATATTTTGCTGTGCAATTAGTATTTTTGGTAGACATTATATTTAATCCCTTTTTAAAATATGCCTTTTAATCAATTAACAATATGAATAAAAATATGGAATGATTTTTTTTACTCAGCTGTTTTGTCTTTACCTAGAAGTATATGCTTATAGGTAAAGGACAGAGGCGGAAAAGGTACTCAACCTTTTCCGCCTCTGTTTATGGTAAAAGTCAGAGTCAAAAATCACTTATTCATTTAGGTTGTAAAATAACACTTATGAACGTAAAAATATATAGGTTAGTATGTTTACTAAGCTATTGATGCTATATTTAGATTAGTTGCTAGAATCAGGCAAAGAGTTAAGCCTATGAGAAGAAACCTGTAAAAAACAAACGGCGACTCTTCTAATGTTAATTAAAATAGAAAACTTTATAGCTATACAGTCATACAAAACACCATACGAAACATAGTAGTATAATGTTATAGTGACATCTGTGATTAACCTCATGTATTAAATTCAGTGAATGGTTGAAACTCTATCCTTGCCACGTACATGTTTAGTTTTAATAAAACAACATAGATGGCGTTAAGTTAAGTTTTGATGTAAAGAACTACATAGAAATACAAAGTAATATTTAGTTTATAGAGAATTTGTATAATATGTGTATTTTCTTTGTTTTTGGTAAGTAAACTAATTTTAATTACGCAATTATAATATATTATATTCGAACTATTTGTAACGAGTCCTATTCCAGCTAAAGACGTACAGCCTTTCTTATAAACCATACTCAAATATTATGAGGTATTTAAGTATTAGTACTTGATCAATTAAATTATTATTGTGTGTTTGTGTTAAATGTATTCCACGATTAGACACTCGTACTAATACTTAAGTACTTACCTCTTTTTGTAAGTAAGTAAGTAGCTAAGAGCGATAGTGTGTAAGTTGAATGTGCACGGAATGTTGTGAGTTCGAATTCCACAAGCGATACACATTAATGTGATCCACAATTAATGATTGTGCCGAGATGAGATGTTCTTTGTGCACGTTGTTTGAATTATAAATCCCCCGCGAGTAAGGAATTATTCCTAATTCTGGAGTTGTCTTTTTTAAAGGAAGGAAAGGGAGTTAAGGAATCTGCAAAAGAAGACTGAGCTGCCATAAGTAGTTGCCGGCACTATTCTATAGAACATGTTGTATAAATGTATGTTATTTTACATGGTGTGTCCAGCAGGAACTCCTTGTCTCCAAACACAGGCAAACAGCGGAATCTTTTACATTTTGTTTTCGAGTCATTTTTTCTTGTATTTTGTTTTATCTTTATCTGTCTGTTTCTGCCCTTTACATACCCTTTACCTGTTTCATATTTTATCCATAATTTGATTAATTAATAGACCTAGGACAGTGAAAGCGCTTTAAAAAGTGTATGGGCCATTATTTATGCCAATTGCGAAGTTCAAACGTGTCGATGTTCTTTGCATAGCTATGCATGCCCGTAGTAGACCCTTAGAAAGTTTGTTTGAAGGTTATACATACATAGACTGTCGTTTACATCCCTGAGGGTGTAGACAGAGGCGTATTACACCCAGAATTTGCCATCTATGGTCTTATGTCCCACGCTAAAGAGTTGAGCCTATAGCCATCTACCGGGCAATAACAATTTATCCAACCCCGAGAATTTTCCAGTCATAGCTGTTTATAATATAATATATAAGGTTAAAGTGTTATAATTATATATTAGGGACAATGTATTGCTCTCACTATATTGTTAATATTTTAATCGAAATATAATTGTGTACTTATAGTCGCTGTGCTATCCGTGGTGCTACGAGACTTGCTATGTAGGGGGAGCGCACGGAATAGATAATGTGGTTGGATAGGCCCTCAAACAAATTTGGCATTGGAACAAAATAATGTCGCCATACATCTCCACGTGTCGCGTAAACACGCGCAATACTTATGCCTGCATCAATTTTGCACACAAACCAGTCACCCAAACATAAATCTTAGAACTACTATCTGTTCGCACCCTAACATTAACTCCCGTAAACTACTTATACTCATACAAACAAAAACAATTAACTTTTTCATATACGCTACTGCTACATATTTAGATTTTTATCGATAATACCTACCTCAATATCCGATGTATATTTTAAATATCAAATTAATATTTTCTTACCCTAAATTAAGTAACTAAGTAACATCTAACACAATTCCGTTTATCGACGCTCTCTTGAAGTATCTGTTGAAGTATGCTTATCTGGGTATACTTACGGCTCGCCTGCTACGCCAACATGATCTTCCAATCTTTGTTATCTCTTCCATGGTCAGCGTCTCCACGCGCCTGCGCGTAAATTCGGTCCGTCACCGCGTCGCTGCCGCCGTCGCCGAGTCGCTGTCGCCGCTCCGTCAGAAGTTGCGCTGGTAGGCGCCGGATCGGACGCATACCAGCGCAATTTTTGGCCAAAAGAATAAGTATGTTAGGAAATAAACTGGCCTTACAGTGTATACTTAGTCTAAAGCTGATTTAAAAGCCTTGAACCTTAGTTCACCACCCTGAGCCCTCGGTACTCACCACTGATTTTAAATAGGTAACGAAAATTATGTTTAATTTTTGTCGTTAGGAGTAGTGCGATCCGGGACCTTTCTGATTTCTCATGCGCGCACGCCATTTGCAATGGTGAGTTTTGATCAAGTGTGAGTCCTGAGGACGCGGACGTGACGAGTCATGGTCGTGTATTGCGCTACAAAAATTAATTTGTTGATTTTTTTATTTATATGCTTGCATTATGGCAGCTAAACGTTAAAATATGCAATTAATAAACTATGCCACAGACCTGATAAATAATTAAAGAACACAGTGTACAAAGCGAAGATAAAGTCATTGGCGGCGCGGCGGGCGGTCATTCGACAGATTTATTTCTGAGCCACATTGCAACGAGCGACGTGTACGCCGATTTTCTTGTGCTTGATATTTCATACTTGGGTTTTAAAATCCAGCTGCGGTAGCTAGTCACTATTTACCATTGATGACACAAGGAGGTAAATAATTAGTCAGAATTAAGAACATCCAACATCATAATTTTGGTATGGCCAATTCAATGAATAATCAGCGTTTCACGATATAAACAGCTAAATGCACGGGTACTTCATGATAATATCATGAACTCAATCGTTATTGATCATATCGTAAAAAAGTTACATTATTCACCATCAGAGGCTCTGATAGAGTATTTGTTATTGTAATGCATCATAACAGCGGACTATTATTCTGATTAGAAACTAATAATAATGCAATTGTATAAAAGTGAAGGAAATGTCGATACGACACAAAATTACTTGAAGTTCCTTTTTATTTTGATTTTTATTAAGCCTTTGATATCATGAAAATTCTATATTATGGCCAAACGTGAACTGACATATCATCATACATTTAAACAAAGTGGTCAATTTTAGCTGGTAATTTTATTAGAAACAACCATTTCATGAAATATAACCATTTCCCATAACATGAAATTGTCAGAAACAACAACAAGTTTTTATAAGATAAAGACACTCTGCACTTGGAATAATTTCTGTGTCGCTGGGGGACTTAGCAAACATTCAAACAACGGACACAAAGAACACTTAGACTCGGAACAACTATTCGTAGAACACACAAATTTTTGTCCCGTGTAGGAATCGAACCCACAATCGATTCGCGAGGCGGCCATACGTCACCCGTGAAGTCAATTTTAAGATATGGCGACGACACACATACCGCTGTTCAAGTCAGTTCATATAGTTCGAGCCGTCTGTTCCGAGCGTCGGCTGTGTGTACCTGCATTATATTAATAACTATACATGATATAAATATGTATATAACCGCATTCGATTTGTGATATAGTGACGATTAAAAGTAGACCAAACACGACATATCTACTATAACCTCTTACCGAGTTAATTTCAATATAAGTAGTTCGGGGTATCACGAGGAGTCGCGATACATACAATATCTCTATCGTCGTATTCTAGTACAACATTTTAATCTGCTTCAAAGAAACCAGATGTAAGGTTCGTATTGTAAATAATCAATCAACGTACAAATTGATTTTGGTTACAAATAAGTAGATCAATTAGTTATTCGTTTTTCAATTTACCTGTTATAATAGTGCATGGATGTCATCCAAAATCCTGTGAACACTCGAATTAGAATGAATATAAATTATGTAGATGGCGTTGTTTTATAAATATTGCTACGCGTACTCATTTTAGCAAATACATGAAAGGAGATGTTTCTCTTTTGTATAGGCGTCCGGCTATAACTTGTACATCCTGAGGAAACCTGGGAAAAGTACATTTAGTTAAACAATTCTTTGTTAATTTCTAGTATTTTCGTTGCGCAAAATAAAAAATTAAATGATTGACGTTTGTCGTGCGACTATCTATGACAACTGACAATTTGGTAGATGACATTTATACATAACCTAGAATGCTAGAATTGTCAGAAATAAAAGAACTCTTACTGGAATGATATTAACTAAATTCAAGAATTGATAATTCTTGTAAAAATTAAAGGAATACGTATGAATTCAGGAAAGTGTAATAAGAAACACCAATTCAGCGTTGGAATATTTATTATCAGTCAATATGACATTGACAGTTAATATCAAACATAAATAAAATGTTTTGTTCCGGAGTGCACCCTGCAAAATCAGTACGGTATTATATTATATGAAATGATTGTGATGAATGATTGAAAAGATGTGTACATGATAGTTGAAAATTAAATGAATAAATGATACTCTAAAACATAATTATATTTTGTCGACATATATATTTGTATTTTATTTACATTATTATATAGTACTTTCGTACTTTCGATATGATTTATGAACTGAAAAATTATATGACCGAAAACGACCGCCATATTGAATATAATGGCAATAATATAAAAAATATTATTTTAAGCGCAAACATAACTCGACTTAAATTAAGGAAAAAATATTTTTCCCCGATTCCTGGTATTTTTTTGCTACTTTTTGGCTGATAGTACATTTCATAGCCAAAAATGAAACATCTCCTTTAAAAGAAATTATAATCTCAATCGAAAAGGTACTCGAACACAGGGACAGAATAATGTTTGCGTACGAATAGAATAGCGAGTCATCGAAAGTAAGTATCTATAAAATAAACTACCCACTATAAATTTGTAAATTCATTTGTAATTCTTAATACTTGTTTTACCCTGAAATGTGTTCTATTCTTAAATAAACTATTGTGAATTAAAATTAAAGAAATGTTTATAGTAAATTTATAAAAAATTAAGAGAGAATAAATCAAATTCTTTTTATTTTATAGTAGTACACCGCCATCTATGACGATGTAAATAAACAACTTAACAGTTCTTGTATCGATTTCCGTTAGATGGCGTCAATTACCGGCTCATACCATTTTAGTTTTGAAATGGGTATGAATTTTTGCAGCTCACTGTACCATTCCAAACTTGACTGCACGGCTGGTGTAGTGGTTTAAGTGGTCGCCTCGCCACTGCCACTGCGGTGAGTGTTGTGAGTTCGAATCCCACACGGGACAAAACTTTAAGTGATCCACAAATGGTTGTGTTGAGTCTGAATGTTCTTGTTGTCCGTTGTTTGAATATTTGTAAAGTACTCTGCGACACAGGATTTATTCCCAGAGAGGAAGTGATCCTTAAAAAAAAGTAAGTTAGAGATTTTAGAGATTCAGTTATTACGTAATCATTATATAGATTGTGCCTCCTTGGATAAGTAGACAGTGGGTTTAATACCAACATTTAGTCAGCAGTCATTAGAGCACGAGATGAGTGTGCCTATAGTCGCTTACCAGTTACCATATACATAGGTAAGCCTATGTATATGTAGGTAAATATTATGCGATGTTCACTTTAAGTCATTGTCTAATATATATTCTACTTAAAACAAAATAAGGGCCACTAGTTTATTTACATTTAGGTGCACTTTAGAAAACTGAAAGTAACTGATAAGTAGCATTATATTGATATTACGAACTCTTTGGTGTTTGATCTCTTTTATGCTGGTGTTCGTGTTCCTAATTTGAAAAGTATTGGCCATCATTTTAAGAAAAACTAATTGGATGTTATTCTTATGTTTTTCTTCGATTGTCTTCTTAACTTGTTTCGGTTATTTTAGAAAAAAAGTTTTACTTCTTCAATTTTAATTGATTCATTTATCATCTCGCATTAATCATGCCACCAGTACGAAGGCACATGGATACAATTACAGCAATAAGAGCCATAACTATGATTCAAAAAGGACGTTCTCAGCGTTACGTGGGTTTGCAGTTGGGTTTTTCTCGAAGAGCTGTCCAAAATGTATGGAATCGCTTCCAAGAGACCGGCAGTGTTGCCAAGAGACCCGGTTCAGGTAGAGTTCGTGTAACAACGGCGCATGAGGATCGGTACGTCCAACTAAGTGCTCGTCGTGATCGTACAGTAACGGCCCGTAAGTTACAACACCACCTACGGCTGACAATGGGTACCCGTGTCAGTGATCAAACTATACGTAATCGATTGCACGAAGACCAGCAAATGTCAAGACCTCGAGTTGTTCGAATTCCTCTGACCAGAGTTCAACGTGCAAACCGTTTAAGAGTCTCCCGTCAGTATTTGAACGGGGGGATTAATCAGTGGAGCAAGGTGCTTTTTACAGACGAGTGCAAAGTAACATTTTTAAATGATGATCGGCGTGTTAGGATTTGGACACAACGCGGCGAGCGGTTTTCGGAGTCCTGCATCCACGAAATTGACCGTTTTGGTGGTCCCAACGTAATGGTTTGGGGTGGGATTAGTTTACACGGTAAAACGGAGCTCACCATTTTAAATGCGGGTACCGTAACTGCAGAACGTTACATCGACGACGTCATCAGGTCTCAAGTGATTCCATTTGCACAGCGAGTGGGGCCTGGATTCATCCTGATGCAAGACAATGCCCGTGCAGACACAGCTCGATCGACACATCTGTCCTAGAATGGTCTCATATCGAGGTATTACCATGGTCAGCTAACAGTCCGGACTTAAATCCAATCGAGCAATTGTGGGACCAATTGAAACGAAGGGTTATAGAGAATGAGCAAGGGGTCTACAACCAACAGCAGCTGATTGACGCTTTAAAACGTGCCTGGGAGGAGATTCCAGATGAAAACGTGAGGAATTTGATCCAGAGTATGCATACGAGGTTTCAGAAGTGTATTGCTAAGAGAGGAGGACATACTCGTTACTAAAAAGAAGAAACAAAAGTGACAAGAACAGTATTTTATCTTTCGCCGGTGATTTCTTCTGTTCATGTTTTTCATTCAAAATGGCCAATTTCATTATGAACTTAAAAAAAAACAATTCATGATTATTATTTTAAACAATTGTTAGCCTATATTATATTATAACCAATAATATTCTCAAACTCAAAACTCAATAAAGACATTATTGTTTTCATGGTACAGCAAAAAATCTTAGTGGCCCTTATTTTGTTTTGAGTAGTATACATTACAATTTAAGAATACTTTATTTTCATAGTATAGTTAAGCATCATAACATACCTACATACTTATATTATTTATATGTAGGTATTGTAATTTATTTAGTAAGATCGGGTCAATTGTCAACATTTCAAAATAAGAACTTGTTTAAAACAAAAATACCGTTTCTTTATTTTCCTATTCTGAGTAAAAATAGATATTAAACATTTATTTTGGCTTTATTTGGGAGATAATAAATAAAACTAAGAATTATATGATGACGTCATATATAAGGTTGTTTAAGTAATTTACAGCGCTTTGGTTATTCAGCAAAAGAAATTGAATGTCAAAACATGACAATGTCATGATTGTTATATCTGAATATAAATAAAAACATTGTGGCTATTGTAGAAATCTGCGTGGTTTATTCATTTATTACCACTTACCAACCAATATTACAATATATAGGATGGATTCTAATGAGGAGTAGTTACCTACACGCCAATAAAAGATTTCAAACATTGTTTTGTATCAGTCTTAAAAAAATAGTTCTAAGGATGCTCAGAAGACATATTTTGCCGTACCTAACTCCAACAAGCTAGAATGGTGTAACCAAATCTTTGACATTGTAGCCATCGTTCTCGTGCATTTACTCCAAAAGAATTATGTAGTTCACTTTAGGCAACTTCCTACTATCAGCAAATTGAAAACCTTCAGATACCTTCACGGTAAACATTTATATATAAACTAAACAAAGATTGAAAAGATAGGTATTTATTTCAAGAAATCGATATCAAACGAACGTAAACAAAGTTCATGAATTTTATGATAAGCGCTACATTGACATTTAAAAATGTTAACTATTTCTTTTTTTACAACGCTTGGCTAAGCAAAAGTATTAACGCTAATATGCCGTGTAAATGACGTAATATGACGTTTACGTCTTTTTAGAATAAATCAAAATCCAAAGAGGATTTTATGAATAAAAACAGCCGTATTGCGGAAAAAGAAATTATATGGGTGTCTTTATTATGAATCTAATTTCATTTAATATAATAATATGCGCATGTTAAAAAATTGTTATTATTAGTTTATTTCTTCGAAATAGTCAAACCCAAGAAGAAGCAAACCACGGCTAGATTCCATCATACTTTGAGCTCATTCTGCGTAAATAGAAACACCAATGATTAAATTATGTTCGGGTACTTTGAAATAACGACACTGGTACATTGAGACAGCTACCATCTTAGTCTCCCCGTGACCATGGCTGCTGAAAAACAACCGAAACGTCGGGGAAAGTGTAAACTTAAGTATAAATAGGTTTAATAATTTAATTTTCTAGCTTAAAAATTAGTAAAGTTTAATAATAGTAGTATGTATGTAGTGCAACAGTTTCTAAATTATGTAATAAAGTGTCAAATAACGCGATAAAATCCGTATATAGTAGTTCAATTTCAATATTTCTTCGAAATTAGAGTTTAGTAGCGTCATCATGTCTCTTTATGTTATAATCATAATCTGTAGGTACTCATAGTTAGAACCATGGTTTAAACCAAAACTGTTTAATAGTTTATAAGTTTTATACTGCATGCAGTATGATTAGTTTTGTGAGTCTTATTAAATAAATAAATAAACTTGCATAGATATATGCCATAGGGCATAATTCGAGACCGTTGTGTGAGAGACCAACTAAGCTGTCGCTTTTAAATTCATATACAAAAATTTTAAAATGTCTTAATTTTGTCTTAATTTAAAATCATCCATGTAAAATAGCTGTCTTGTGCAACGCTACGATCGACGATGTTGTTGTGTTGATTCGCGGCAGTAAATGCAACTGCTGTGCGTATCTCATCTCTCAAGTTCGATTCCAGGTTCGGGCAAACTGTTAATAAGTTCCTCTGTCAAAAAATGACTCAAACGGGACAACTATGTCCGGCTGGAGGCTCACTCCTTTTACGTGGGACCTAACCTAACCTAATATCATCGTTGGCAAGTTGTGGGTATAATTTTATACACGTCTGTCTAAACCTTCAGAGTTGTAAACGTGAGTCTATGTATGTATGAAATATTTGGTTTATTCCGCATTCGACCCTCATGTTTCGTCCCGAATGTAAAAATACGCCTTCGCCCCAAAAATTGTGCCTCATATGCCCCGAAATTAAGATAAATATTAATTTCTTATCATAATTCCTTTTTTGTCCCGAATTATGTTCCTTTTTAGACCCTGTTTTTTTTATAGTAGATTTCTCTTTGACTCCTTGATCTCTCGGCGATACTTTGGGCTTATGATTGCATGACATCACGAGCCCGACATTAAAAAGACGTAATATAATTTTTATACATGTTTTGTTTTGCTAACCATATACTCAAAAATGTAGGACGAAATCGGAAAAATTAAAAAAGAGAGGCGAATAAGGAACATTTTGGAATGTGGGACGTAATGTAGGGGCGAATGCGGAACAAACCAAATATTTACGTCGTAATATTTGAAGGAAACTTCAAAAGGTCTACTACGCGCATACATACCTCTCAATAAACATCGACACGTATGAACGTCATCCTCGTCGGTATAACTTAGTAGCAAGGTCGATTAACTAATGAAAATGAATAAACCAAATGATTCAAGAGCTATGAGAGTATAGAAAACTTATGGTATCAAAACAACTTAGTATTTACTTTCCTCTACCGACTACGATCCTAACTAATTATAAATGCGAATACGAATTTGTTTGTTTGTTACCCTTTCACGCCTTTACTACACGACCAAATCATCTTGAAAATCGTATATTTAAATGTTGTGTACAAACAGTATTTTCGAGCGAGCGAAGCCGCGGGCAAAGCCTAGGCCAAGCTATATGAAAATATTTGGCGGTGAGATTCATTTTAAGAATGATTGCTTGGTGATCTATCGCTTTTAGGAAACATCGACGAATGATCCGTTGCTGACTTTTGAGAAAATTGCATAATATACACATTTACAAATTTATTCAAACATTAACACTTTAATTGGGTACGTATTTAAAGTAAAGTTTTACATTAAGCAATATCTAAGTCAAATATTAAGTTTTAACATTTATTTAACTGCCATCTGGATGTTTTTGAACCAAACACCAGTGAAGTGAAACCTTAACAGCTAACTAGCATACAATGCGACAGATGGCGTCCAAATATTTCTTCAATCTTCTAACAAATAAGAAATTATTTGTCATTAAAAATATACCATAAACAAACTTTAAATTTTGATAATGACGGAACAAAATTTTTTTATGCAAATGTATGTACATACAGAAGCAATATTTCTTCAATCGTAGCAGTTAATAAAATATAAAAGGTTAAAGTATTATAACGATATTGAGAAAAATATAATGATCTCATTTTATTGTTAATATTTTAAATCGAAATGCAATTGTGTATAACTGTGCTATCCGTGGAGTTTTGCTATGTATGGAGAGCGCCCGAAATAGATAAAGGTTGGAACGGCCCTCACACAAATATCCTATTGCAACAAGTGTTGTCATTCGTCTCCCACCACATGACTTGTGAGCACATGCAAAACCTGTGCCTTTATCAATATTGCACACAAACCAACCACACATACATAAATATTAGGGTGCTACTTGTTCCTACACTAGCATCCAGCACTCCTATAGTTACGTATAAACACAAACAAAAAGCAATTCACTTTTCATATACGCTAATGCTTGCCATAATTAGATTTTAATCGATAAAACCTCAATCTCCTATCTGATTTTATATATCAAATTAATATTATCTTACCCAAAATTAAGTATTTATTTTTTGCGTTCGATACTGTTAATGACATAACTTACTAATGATTAGTCATGCATCCATTAATGCCTCTCGTTCGAGGCTGCGAGCCTCCTCGGCGGCGCGGCGTCGCTATATCGTTGGCGCCAGGAGGCGCTAGCTTGGGGCGAAGGACCGGCTTTTCCCGCTCTTGAGGCGGCAAGGTCCGAGCTCCGCCAGGTCCTAGTGGCGAATTGGAAGGAGCGACTTGTGCACCCCAGTGCCGGGCACGCCATGATCGTGTCGGTAAGTCCCGTGTTTGAGGAGTGGCTGGAGAGGCGGCATGACGCCTTCACCTTCCAGCTGACACAGGTATTGACTGGCCACGGTTGTTTTGGCCAGTTCCTGTGTCGTATACGCCGGCAAGAGACGCCCGGTTGTCACCACTGCGGCGACTGCCGCGAAGTTGTTGTGGACACGGCGCTGCACACTTGAGTGAGGCGTGAGTTGATCGCGGCAGTCGGATTGGTTGTTCTCTCGTTCCTGGCCGTAGTTCAGTCTATGGTCCGGAGTGAGAGGCCGTGGAACGCCGTCGCCTCCTTCTGTGAGGAAGTAATTTCCATCAAGGAGGCGGTGGAGCGGGAGATGGCGCGCTTAAACCCTCTCCCCAACCGCAGAGCCGGGCGCCGGAGGGCGCGAGACGACCTCCAGCCACCCTGAGGTTTGGCCTGGGGGTGGTGGCTTTTGTGGGCCTGCCCGCCATCCGAGGCACCAGGTCCGAGAAGCGGCGTGCGTGTTCTCACGCGCGCTTCTGTGTCGTGTCCGCCTCCCCTCTAGAGGGGAGGGGACAGTAGGGCTTTAAATTGCGTAGTGCCTATTGGGTAGGTCTTGTTGCGTAGTGGCCTACTATTTTATACGGCGGGCCCAAAACTCGGCGGGGTCACGATCGCATGCGCAAGTGATTCGCGCGGCCCCGTCGATAGCGGTTTTGTCGAGGAACACTGTGGTGAGTTTAGTCGGTATTCCGGGAGGTCCATTATTCTTATTCCATCTTTTATTTTACCCCGGCGAGTCCGACGTAACCCCTCCGCCCGCCGCCGCGGAGGGATATGAGTCAATGCATTCCACCAGGAAAAAAAAGAAAAGAGGCCCTGGAATAGTCTTTTTATCAAATATGGGTAATAGCGATACCTGAACGAAAATTACGAACTTTGATTACCCTTCCAAGCTTTGTTATCTGTTCCATGGTCTAGTGTCCCCTCGCGCCTGCGCTGTAAGTTCAGTCGCCGCCCGCCGTGGCCGCGTCGCCGTGGTCGTTTCGTCAGAAGTTGCGCTGGTAGGCGCCGAGTCGGACGCATACCAGCGCAATTTTTGGCCAAAGAATAACTAATGTTAGGAGTTGAACTAGCCTTACACTTCATATTTATACTAAGCTTGTAAGCAAAGACATTATAAGAGATTAGACTGACAATAAGCTCGACTGCTAAATTAATAATGCCGAAAGAAAACTTCATACAAATGCGGGTAAATGTGACAAAAATGTTGACAGAGTGGATATCAACAACTAACTAATATTACTAATGTATACTATTATTAATAATAAATAATATATTTGATTAACTGTTTTATTTTATGTTGGCATGCCATTTCATGTGCATACTATCTAAGAAACTGTTTAGTAGTAAACGTAAGAAAATAATTATCGATATTACTGTCGTCACTATTGCACCGTTCCATCTCTAGATCCCGATCTACTTATATTGTACTTAACTCGGTAACAGGTAATAGTAGATATGTCGTGTTTGGTCTATTTTTAATCTTCGTTTTATCACAAATCGAATGCGGCATTAGATATATTTATATCATGTAAACATATTCATTTAACGCAGGTATAATCACACAGCCGACACGCGTCGCTCGGAATAGACGATCCAAACTGTACGAACTGACGTGAGTGGGCGGTATGTACACGGATAAGCCTTTGTATTTACCAAAGCTAGAAGAAATTATACCGATAATAGAAACTTAAAGTATGAAGTCTGTAAAATAAATATCTTCATGTCATCAGCATAGCATAGCAAGCCATTGACTTTGCCTACTTACCAAAGATATCCGAAGAGATTAGATCGACCATACAAATTTAAAATATGGAATCTGGATCAACTGATTTTACGGGGGGATTGGGCTCGGTTAATATAATGCGATTCAAATAAATCAATCACGATGCTTTACGTCATACACTGTACTTACGCATTGCCTCTCGGTATTACGGTTAGTGATGCGATGGAGAAATGATAGAATGATCGATAATTATTGTCTTACGTTTGCTGCTAAACAGTTTCTGACATAGTATGAATATGAAATGGTATGCCAACATAAAATAAAACAAATCAAATATATTTATTATAAATAATTGTGTATTTACATTGGTAATACGTGACATTTTGCTGTTATAAGACTGATGAATAATTTGTTATTGGAATCCATGTATCCACTTTTATTGACGAACCCTATGCTGTATTCTCTTGGAAAAGTAATAAGCGTTCATTCCATAAACTAAGCGTCAAATACTTTTCATTCTCATTTACCCCAAAAGTTATTACTTTTAGTAAGAACATTACTTTTCTGCACATTGCATGACCATCTGTAGCCACAATTGTGCCCGAAACCGCACCGCAATGTTGTGTACGAGGCCTTAATATAACAATTGTGATCATGACATACCTAAATAAGCAAAAAGAATTAATTAGAAGAATTAAAGTAATTGCTATTTCTTATTGCCCACACTATATAATATAAATAATAACCTAACTAATATTATAAATGCGAATGTGAATTTATTTGTTACGCTTTCACGCCTGTACTACTCGACTGATCATCACGAAATGTCCTATAGGTACATATTGCCAGGGGAATAAAAAATGACATAATAATAATAATTGAAATTAAACTACTATATACGGATTTTATCACGTTGTTTATTTGACACTCTTTTACATAATTAAGAAACTGTTACACTTCATACTACTACTATTAAACTTTACTAATTTTGAATAAAACGTCACGTTAATGACAAATAAACAACGCGATAAAAACCGTATATAGTAGTTTAATTTCAATAAATAACTTTCGCGTAAACAGAAGACAATAATAATAATATTCTTTCTTTATTGACATACGAGTAAAAGCGATACAATTATGTTATAGAATTCCCTAACACCCGCGCTAGTAAACACTGTGCAGGTGTCAGAGTATTCCCCTTATGTTGACATTAGTTTTATATCAAATAGAATATTAAGTAATTAATTTAAAGAACAAAAATAAATTAATATAAAAGAAAAATTATCTTAAAATTATTTCTTGGTAAGTGCTTGTGTGTGTGTGTGTGTGGGTGTGCGTGCGTGCGTGCGTGCGTGCGTGCGTGCGTGCGTGCGTGCTTGCGTGCGTGCGTGCGTGGGTGCGTGCGTGCGTGCGTGCGTGCGTGCGTGCGTGCGTTCGAGCGTGCGTGCGTGCGTGCGTGCGTGCCTGCGTGCGTGCGTGCGTGCGTGCGTGCGTGCGTGCGTGCGTTAGAGCGTGCGTGCTTGCGTGCGTGCGTGCGTGCGAGCGTGCGTGGGTGCGTGCGTGCGTGAGTGCGTGCGTGCGTGGTGGGCGTGCGTGCGTGCGTGCGTGTGTGCGTGCGTGCGTGCGTGCGTGCGTGCGTGCGTGCGTGCGTGCATGCGTGCGTGCGTGCGTGCGTGCGTGTGTGTGTGTGATATAACTATTTTAAATTCATTTTTATTCAATTTGCTTACTTTATGATTTTTAATACATTTATTATACGTACGAGGAGCTAAATAATTATAGTGCCTTTGAGCAAATATTGATTTAACACGAGGCACAGGGCAGCGTTCAACGCGCTTTAAGACATAGAGTACCTCCAGAAAAAGTTCTATTACTAACCTAACCTACATTTATGCGAGCAATACTATGGGCGACATCTAGTATTGTATATTTAATTAGCGGTGAGATACGGTTATTTGTGTGCGCCGTGCGGTATATATAAGCTACTGAGTAGTTGTCGTACGTCTGTCGTCATAAGGACACAAAGCCAAAGTCAAAAATCATTTATTCTTTTAGGTCACAAAGTAACACTTATGAACGTAGGGTTATGCTACGTGTGTCCCAGTACGGCCAGTGTCGCTACGCTGGTTGGCTAGGGTCTGGGCAGTCATACTGCACCCCTATCTCATGGGGTAAGTTAAGAAGCTTTTCAAATTAGTGTACACAAAAGAGATTATATTCAGAAAATAAATAGATAAGTTATTGAAGATATTGAATATTCAAAATTAGCCGAATTAGGACGTTTTTCTATTAGTCTCAAAACACAATCGCTACAATAAAATATCTAGCTTAATTGTTCGAAAGGTAGAGCTATCTCTTTTACCTAAATTCTGTCGATATCTATTACGCGAATAATTAGTTCAAACCACATAGGTGATAGTTCAAAACAAATAAATCATTTGTTTATTATTATAGAATAATAAACAAATCATTTATTTCTTCTTTCACACAGAAAATAGTAACTTTATAACTTAGATATACAATTTTAGAAAGTGATAATCTGTGTGAGAGTTTTGTTTCTGTACTAGGTAAAACCTGTATCAGATGACCAGCCTCTCTTAGCTCTAGAGTAGTAGGTAGGTAGTGTAATCTGCATAGTGCACTTATGCAGTTTAATAATAATGAAATAATCGGGGCAGCAGATTTTTGACGTCCATTAGCTACTATGAAAATAACATAATTATCTAAGTAGCTTAAAATTTGATTGGTGTACGTAACAGAACAGACGTATCGATTTTCAACTTGTTGAAAAGGGGACGTAGCCTTATTGTTGTAATCTAGCGTTTCGAGTGAACGGAAGGGCGCTATACACAGTGTATATAATAGATCTGTCTCGTTCTATCACCAAACATGATTATAATAACATTGTTTCAGGCGACTGTAATTTGACTTTAACTGATTTTAACTTCTAGATATAACTATAGTCGAAATTTACGAATTAACTGTATGGAGCCTTGTGGGAAACCGTTGGACTGCCATGCAGAGATCTCGAGTTCGAACCCAAGACGCGCATCGTTGACTTTTCGAAGTTATATACGTATTAAATGGTTAACTATCGCTTGCCCTAACGTTGAAGGGAAAACATCGTGAGGAAACCTGCATGTCTGAGAGTTCTCCATAATGTTCTCGAAGATATGTGAAGTCTGCCAACCCGCACTAGGCCAGGTGGACTATGGTCTAACCCTTCTCACACTGAGAAAAGACCTGTGCCCAGCAGTGGGACAGTTTAATACAGGGCTGATATTATTATATTATATGTGATTTAATTTTTGTAAGTTACAACTGTATTTTAACCTAACCTACTTATATAAAAAATGCAAACGTGAGTTTATTTGTTACTGTCTGTGCTTTCACGCTTTACCTACTCGATCAATCATCATGAAATTTTGCATACACACGAACAGAAACGGATATGCACTATGTTTCATAAAGACAAAGTTAACATTGCCGAAGAAACTTGCCATGACCTATATATATGCAGGCGAAGCTGCGAGCAAAATCTAGGTAATAATAATTCAAATAATTATAAAATAACTTATAATTATAATACCTAAGGTGCGTATTCCAAGTTGCGATTTACAACTGCTGAAAAGTATATCGTAAAGTCTGAGAAAACTAATAGTATAAATAAATGAAACTAAATATTTACCTACTCATATTGTTATATGTAATATTATTATTGTTTATTTTAATTTATATGTAGCTGAAGAAAAAGGAGCACGGATAAAGTTGCCTACAGTGCACTTCGTGCGGACTTCGAGACAGGAAACTAAAAATACCTGTTATTTGCAAATACTTAAGTTAATAATTTTTCATATACAGTGTGTATAATAAACCCTGTCCGATCTATTAAGGGCTTGTTTAGGGCTTGTTGTAAAACGACTTTTTAATATTTTTAAGTACAGTATTGATCAGCATTTTACACTTAAATTACTGAAATTTCGCACAATCTAGCAACACTCCATTAAATTTGACAAGCACGCGGAGCGTAGCATACTTTTGGCGGCATTTTTCTAAGGCGTAGGTAGGTAGGCGCGGCGTAGCGCGGCGCAGCATCGGTGAACCTTTATGAACTTTAGTGATACCTAGGTATTATGATTAATAAGTTGTCGGTGTTGCCATGGGTAATGTATTAACATATTATTTTAAATAAATAAAATTTAATGGGGTAATTTTTTATCGATTTTCATAAAAGGATTTCACTTACATACACATAATAAGCTACTGTATAACACCTTTAAGGATCGGACAGGGTTTATTATACACACTGTATAAATTATATATTACATTATTATTAATTAGTTTCGATTTTCATAATTTCCTATGACACCATCCACTGAAAAAGATTAATTTGATTGACTGCACGAACGGCGTAGTGGTTTAAGTGGTCGCCTCGCCACGGCCATTGCGCCGAGTGTTATGGGTTCGAATCCCACACGGGACAAAAAAAATTAGGTGATTTAAGGAAACATAATAAACAAATTTTAATCATGTGGTTTTTTCATTACCCAGGTGATTTGAAGAAACATAATAAATAAATTGAAATCAGGTGGAATTTAATCACCCAGGTGATTTGTTGGTAGGTGATTTTAGGACACAAAAATGTGGCATTTGATACCAATGATGACCAAAGTGGAATAATCCGTCAAATGGATCACGTTTGCTGGTTATGACGCGCAAGGTGCAAGCTGCTCTATGATTGTTAAAATAATAATACCATAGATTTAGTTTGTTTTCGCTGGATAAATGTACACGTGAACTACACATTAAGATGAAATAATCATCTAAGTAAATATTAGTGTAACCGACTGCCACGCCTGAGGTCGCGGATTCGATTCCCGCTCAAGTTGAACATTTGTATGCATTTACAAAAAAGAAATAAATATGTACCTATGTTTATCCATTGTCTAGTACCCATAGTATAAGCTCTGCTTAGTTTGGGCTAAATGGTATTGTGTGTATGTGATAGAATATTATTATATTATTATTATTTACATGTTTATTTGTCTGTTATCTATAATCTATATATTAATACGTGAAGCAAAATCGTTGAACCCCTTTTTAATAAAAATTGCGCGGATTGAGGAGTATGAAATTTCGCACAGTTAAAGTTTATATGAAGAAGGAGGGGCGAATCCTAATATTTTTATAAAATATGTATTAGAAATACACATTAAATGAATGCAAAAACACTACACGCACACATCCACGCATTTGACACAAGCAGTCGAATCGCGTTCGTAGTATTTCGACATTGTTCGTTTGACGTCGTACAATTCTTTGTAACTGTGGTTACCTATACATTATTTATATGTAATAGATAAAAACAGAAAACAACGTTCAATTTTGACCACTAGGCGACCGCTAGTAATTATTATTATGTGGTTTCTCATTTAACAGACATAACATTCTAAAACTTAATATTTACAAGCGCCGCCTCGCCGCTGCCACTGCGCCGAGCGTAGTGGGTTCGAATCCCACACGGGACAAAATTTTTTGTGCTCTGCAAATGGTTTTTCCGAGTCTGGATATTCTTTGTGACCGTTGTTTGAATGTTTGTAAAGTCCACCGCGATGCAGAAATTATTGCTAGTTCGGGAGATGTATTTATTAACAAAAAAATATAACATTGTTATAGTACGGTCGGTATAATAACATACATGCATAGATTCGCGCCTGTTGCCCAGAGGCTTAGGCAGAGACTACGGATTTCCATTTACTACGATCCTGACACATTTCTCTGGCTTCATTCACTTCATCACATTCCTCATACACGCTCGTCGGTTTAAGGTGCTCTTAACCTGGCTTTTGTCCAGAACGCCTCCGATCTGATCGAGACGTTCGCCTAGGACTTCCTCTTGTGGCATAATAAAAGTCGGGAATATCTGGTTCAGGCGTTGTAAAATGTTGATGGTTGACAAGTAGGTATCATAAAGTCGAACTCATCATCGCGTTCGATTGAGAACATGCACACATGATAATGCGGCACGTGATAGTCTGTTGACACTGGCTGCATTATCACGTTGAACGGATTTGTTGGCTGGTCGAGTAAAGCATCGACCAGTCGCTTTGTGAAGTTACTGTAAAGAATACGAGTTCTGAGCCTTATATAGGTTGTCCGGTAATTAATGGATAACCTTGAAATGTCTTCTCTCGTTCTACTATATGACATTTCAAGGTTATCCATTAATTACCGGACAACCTGTATATGCCTGGGCTACCAAAATGCTGCCACTCCCTAAGTCAATTAATTTTTTTAACGCAACACATAAAATGGTCTCTCTTCTCGTCGTCACGTGTTTCATCATTTACAACACAATTTACAGGTATTTGACCATGTAGGTACAACACAGATTTTGACTCCACGGATGGCGTACCTACTGGTTTAAGTGGTCGCTTCGCCATTGCTCCTATGCAGAGTATTGTGGGTTCGAATCCCACACGGGACAAAAAATTGTTTAATTCACAAATGGTTGTTCCGAGTGTGGGTGTTCTTTGTGTCCGCTGTTAGAATGTTTGTAAAGTCCCCCGCAATACAGGAATTATTCCTAGTGCGGTAGTTGTCTTTTTTAACACGTTATATGCCATGTCCCAGACAAAATAGAAAATGTATTGTTCGCGGTCATGACCGGCATAGCATTCAATGTGTTAAAAGAACTAAAGAAGTAGGTATGTACACTGCGATGGCTGCCTAGTCGCTGCCATAGCCCCGAGTATTATGAGTTTGAATCCCACATAAGACAAATATTTGTGAAGTCAACAACATGTTGGTCTGAATCTGAATTTATTCGTATTCGTAAATTATGTTTGTCCAGTAGCCTGCAATACACTCCTGAGTCTTAATACATAAATAAATACCTACAATTCTGATGATTATTATAGGTAGCAAGGGAATGTCTTATTGGTTGCTTCGCACAAATTGTGCGATACGACACGTTTTTAAAATAATAGATTAGTTAGGTGTCGATTCGCACATCTTCCTTTTCAGATCAGTTCGTCTCGCACTCAAATTATATGAATGGGATCGAAAAGACATATAGAAAATATTATTTTTAAATTGTGTCATTTCGCACAATTCGTTCGAACAGATTCACGCGAAATAACCAATAAGCCGAGTGAATGTGGTATGTTCAATGGATTCGAGGCAGTTTTCTGTAACAGCGACGTAACGTCAGCTTCTAAAATGATTACCTCGATTATATTCATCGCAACGTAGACAGAGTGCAGGTAGTATACAAGTCACTCCTTACTGTAACCTAAGGGCATAGCTCTCCAACTTGAAACTGACGTCTTATTGCAACGAAAAAATATAGTAAACTTTAACAACTCGCAAATCTATACTAATAATATAAAGAGGAAGTATTTGATATTTGTTTGTTATTTTGTAAGGATTTAATCCGAAACCACTCAACCGATATCAAAAATTATTTCACAATTAGAAAGCTATATTATCACTAAGTAACATAACCTAACCTACTTTTACTTTTTAATTAGTTACATCTGACAGATCAACAGCTTAATATAAAGTGGTTTTGTCTCATCGCTGAAGCAGAATGGAGAATTTGGTCTCTTGCGAAGAGTTTGAGTTCGTTGTTGATTTCAAATCTATTCTCTTCTTTATGTCTGCTTATTTAATGTTTCTAAGTTCTATAGAGGGACATTACCCAGAATAGTTTCCGAGTGCAGGAATGGTCTTTTCGAGATAATACTTAGCTTGGATTTCTTCACGTTCAAATATAATATTGCTTGTTAGCCGAAATTTGTTATTAAGCGGAACGCAAAGAATAGAGGTCTATAGTACACCAGTGTTAAGCAGTACTATAGTCAAAAATATTTTAGTAGTATTTTTGCTCCAGTTAGGTGTAATGTGTGGGTAATTAATACAAAACAGGAGTAAACATCCTGATCTTTTTATTTTTTTAATCATACGCGACACGTTATTCCAATTGGAGTTATTCCTATCCTATTCCTATCTTTCGTAAGATATATTATATTTTATAATTATATTTTCCAATCTAGCTACTTTTATGACTAAGGATAAGTAGGTATTTTTAGGCAAATGTGTTTAAATATCAACCCCACCGTCACCACGTTAAAAGTATGGTGTACCGTAAATGGTACACGAGGAGCGGTTCCACCGAGTTTGTGTATCATATGAGGCCCAGGAGTTGGGTTACTCTACGGGCTATCAGACCACGGACTTGTCAAATTAGTTAGTGTTTTATTTGCGGAATCGTGGCCAAGGGTCTAATAATGCCGTGTTTCGGAACGCTTGTATGGGGACTGTTAACGTGTTAACATATGACATAGCGATGAAGAAACATAAAAGGACCAAAAAAAAATTTAATTATACCTAAGAAAGCATTTATTGATATTAAGGAATGCAGTCAAGATCCGACAGAAACTTGTTTTTACAACAGTTCCGCCAACTTTCCCAGACATTCAGTCCGTACCGGAGTACAATCATCTGTGCGCAGCGTGCCGCCACTGAGATGTCATCCGCCAGTAGATCTACACAAACAAAAATATAGTAGGTTACAACACTGACACAATTGCAAGAAAATTTTAAGACGGTTGTTTACAATCGGCAATACCACAATTGAAAAAGTAATTCCTTCCAAATTGTGGAACTGCTGTCGTAAGTTTTTGGTTTCTATTGTCACTCATTGTAATATAAATATTTTTAAAAACAAATTAATTAGGTAATAAATTAGCTTAATAGGTAAGATTGTGGCAATGACAAATCTGTAGTCTTTCCTATTGAGGAAAAAAGCGTGAGTCAGATTAAGTACTAAAACCCGCGATTAAATAAGCTAATAAAACACGTTAAAGTGTTTTATTTTAAGTCATGGAGTTGAGACCTCACTAAGGAGATACTGGGCTAATACCATATAAGAGGACATTATTTAGTTGTCTGAGCAGCAGTTGCGTTTTTATAGAGTCGAAACACAGAAGTGATGAATGAAAGTGGCTACTGAAACCGCAGAAGATTATATATTATATTTTTATTTCCTTCGGTGGTAGACAAATGAAGCGGAACCGTTGATACGCCGTAACCTTCGCTCATGTTGCATCCTTCAATGTCGCTCAACTTGCGTGTAGAGAACACTGATAAATAGCCGTGGCGTAGCGTGAGGGTTAGCCGCCCGAGACGAAAAACTATTTTGCCGCCCTCTTATTTAGGTACTTCAATTTAAAAGACTATAATTTTTAGTATCAATATTGTGTATTATACAGTTCAAATATTTACAAGATATTATTATTATTTATTGTAAAATTTCGCCGCCAACTAAAAGTGCCGACTCTTATCATCAGTTATAGTGGTGAGGAAAAATACACATCCACACTAATAGTACAGATAAGTTAAGTTGTGCATCGATTGTTTGAAAAGCCAAAGCCAATGGCGGGTTGACTGACAGGAGCTTTACCAACATCTCTTCAACTATTCTCATTCTATGGATAAAAAAAAAGAATCAACGCGTTACAAAGTGCAAAGATTTGTCTCATTCCTACGCATGCAATGACAACGCTTTAAGATATAGTGGTAACAACCCATAACCCTAATATTACAAATGTTTGCTGTCGTAGTAATATAAAAAAATAATGTATCAAAGACCTCATGAGTCTTACCTTCACAGCGTACGTTGCAACTATTCCCGGCCCAACCGCGGTTGTTGCACCATAATCGGTCGTTGATTTGAAACAGGCCCCGATTGGTGGAGTCTCCTGTATGAGATCTTCGCTTTAAATGCGTTTGAGACGAACTCTCTATTTCAACGAGACACATCACTGGAATAAAAATCAACATTTTACAAAGTAATTATGAAAAATATACTCACTTGCATGACATATTCCACCCACATTTTGGAAACTAAGTTTAGGACAACGTAATAAGGGCGACTATATTGACGTATACGGAGCATAGCCCCAGACTCTGGGCTGTTAACGAGTATTTCTTGACTAATACTTCGACGACTCAGTAATAAAACCCAATACACAGTAGTCACTTTCACTGTGTCACCGAAACAAGAAGAAGACAACTACTTAAAATTCTCATGGTTTTACTTTCATCACTATATTGGTCTATCACGAGTAGGAATGTAGGCGAGTATTGTCATTTAATGCATAGCTGCAATCGTCTAAAAAGGTGGTTAGCAAATTTTCAATCTAATCAAAATGTATAGAGAGACATGGCGACGGAACTTGTTGAGATGCATCGATATCTTTTGGTTATTCTTCTGATGTTAGCGCATGGTATGATTAACAAACAAGGCAACAACCGTTTAAATAATAATAGGTATAGACAAAACTCTTTCTTCAATACAACCGCAAAACTGTTCAATAGCATTGACTTGTCTGAATATGATCTGCTTAATACTTAATGCCTAACACAATAAGACAGATTTTATCAAAGGTCTGGTTTGACTGCACAATGTAACAAAATTCATACTTTTATATACACTTACTCATAGCAATATTGGGCGTTAGGTTCGACAAATAAAATACGTTGTTTAGTTTAATGATTGGTGTATAATGAATTATCTTACTTACTACGATACAATTATACATGAAGGGCGATGCGTTACACCCTAAAAACATTTCATCATTCACTTTTAAAAATAAAAAAGTATTTTATTTATATATGTTTGAAATGACTAGGTACATTACAATTAAAATTTAAAAATATGTATATAAAAATGAATATCCATTATTATAAATTTTATGCCCCGTTGACAATAAAGGATTAAAATTTAAAACATGTATTATAAAGTATTTTTTATTTTGGACTTACAATGTTTTTAATGTTATGAATACTAAATTAATACATATTTATTTAACACAATATATCTCTTTGTTAACTGCACAGTGCACAATAATTTGGCTTAGTAGTCATTTCGCACGAATTTGTTCGCACATATCGTGCGATAATTTTTTTTTGTTGTCGTTTTGCACTCATGGAATATATTTTCGTGCGAATCGTACCCGTCTGAAAACGCAGGTGTCCATACGCACGTTTTCTTTTTTATGCTAATAAAAGTAGAAGTATTGCACATTCGCGCACGAACGTGATAGATATATATATACTCTTTGGTCTGGTCATAGTATATACTCTTTGCTAGTGCGGCAGCGGACTATAAGACTGTTATACAGTGCACATGTGTGCACATATAGTTGAGCATTACAATAGGGCAGCGCATTTCCTCGTTAAGATTGCCCCCCGCCGTAACTAAATTCAATTTGGAAGACGTGATAATAGCAAAGAATTACTTACGATCTTTCATTAGATATTCAGAAAATCCTTGTCTGCTGAGCTTTCTAACAAGTTCACATTGTTCAAACGTCTTTGCGAAACTTGATGTACTCATGAAAAGTACCAAAATGATAAAATTGATGCAAGCCATTTTAAACACGACTTGAGTATTGGTTACTCTCGGATGGTTGAGCAATCAGAAGGACATCGTAATATAATTTAGGTGTATCATACGATACTGCATTATTTGCTAATATCAGTGTAATCAATAATGCTTTTCTTAAGGTATTGTTTCGTACTTGTCACAAAAGCAGTGCGACGGTAATCGATCTATTAGGGTTCAGTATCGAAATGGTAAAGACGAGCACCTTATAGTGCGATTTTGGGTACATATCCGTCCGTACGATACAGCTGTTTAATTTAGGTAGGTACTATTCATGCTATTGACTTAAAATATGCACTTGTTTAGAAGGTGTTTGCGATCTTAACCAATAATTAGTCCTCCTCCAGTGTAGAGGTTCTAGCGTCGATACATTCCTCCTCTGAAATTCAGACGCGTAGACTATGTGTGTCACAGCTACCATAGCATAGATGGGATTTCGTGAATGTTCAATAGTTTAAAGAAATACACAACATAATGATCCTGACGACTCCAATGTAATATATTGTGGAAAGAAACAGCAAATGGTTTTTGATGTTGACTATATCAAAATTAGATCTACGTAGGTACCTATGCGTATCGTTTTTAAAGATGTCGCCCGCTCTAGCAATATTTGTCTATAACGCGACATAGGAATTATTTCTATGGACTTTACAAACATTCGAACAACGGACACCAAGAACATTCAGACTCGGAACAACTATTTATGGATTATACAAATGTTTGTCTCGTGTGGGATTCGAACGCCCACCGTGATGACAATGCCGAAGCGACCCTTTAAGCCATTACGCCTTACGTGCAGTCAATTGTCTCTTTATGGACTCAAACCTATCATCTTAATATATAGCAATATTTATTCCTATAAGAATCTAATTATATTTGTCGGTAGGAGGTTAGAAAGCATTAACCGTGTCCTTCACCACTTTTTTAAGACGAGAGCTATTTGGTTAGTTCACATACTTTAGTACAACTCGTTTAGATTCAGATTTAACCACATGATTTCTATTTGAGACTGTCTGTTACCCGTGACTTCGTCCGCGTGGGTTTTAACTAAAAAGTGTTTGTTCATTTTGCAAAGTTTACAAAAACATAATATTTCTGTATTCCTCGTATAGAAATGACCTATGCTAAATTAATGTCATTCTTCTACTTTGTAGTCTCGCATGCGGCTTAATCGGGATTCTCGCTCCTCAGCTGATTGTTGTGATCTAGCTAGTCTCATTCGCCTAGCGTGTTTTGATGTAGCAGAAAGAGAAAATCTCTTTCTGGAAGGCATTGTGTTGCAAATGTATTAAAAAAAGAAATATTTAAGACTATCTGGTAGTTAACTATATTGTACCTATATATTGCGAATATTAAAATCTAGAGAATTAAAATTAATAACTAACCTACTTTACCTATATTTAATTATAATTACCTAATACATATAAGTACCAAAGTTAAATATAATAATAAAAGAGAAAATGAAATACCTACCTAAAAAAACTATTTATGATGAAAACTAATCTAAGCTACCTATATAGATAAGAAAAATGCGTACGTACTCTACACTAATATCTACTAAAAAATATACGAATAACTAATCCTACCTAACAGTCTTAGAAATGACCTACGTTACACACTATTAAATATACTACCTATACCTTCAAATTAAATCTTTATATATACCTTATAAAAATAAACCTAATAAGTAACTAGTCTAAAGTCTCAACTGTACTGTTCTGAAATAAAAAGGTCGCGCTGAAAAGCACGGTTTAAAATTGCAGGCATACAATTTATAAAATGTCAATAAGAACGAACGCTCGCCGCTAGACACATCCGTCCGCATAAACAATCAAAAAATTTATGGAGCCAGGAGCACCCGGCCTAGACGCCGTCCTTATTATATAGGCTTGCGGTTCAAGCCAAATTCGACCTTCGGCCCTACATTTACAGCGCAACGTTAGTGAACTGCGGGTGACATAAAGGGCGACAAACTTATTATTTGCCGTTGGTACTGTAACCGTGTCTAAGTATTGAATCGCAAAATTAAGTTTGTTTTTATTGTATATACTTTTCCGGGATAAAAAGTACCCAATGTGGTGCCCAGGATATTGAAGTATAATAATACGAAGTTTCATCGTAATCGAACTGGTAGTTTTTGCGTGATGCTTGTACAAACAGAGACAGAAAGAGAGACATAAATTTTTTTAATCACGTTTTTGGTTTCGGTTTCTATGTAGTAACATCCATCATCCATGCTATTTATTTTTTTTAAATTTTCAATGTACAGAATTTACACTTCTACAGATTTATTATATGTATAGATAATATTGGGACGGAACTTATCGGTTCTAGTAGGAATGAACATCTTATTATCCACCACATTTCAACAATCACCCAATTACGACCATTGTCCATTAACGCTGCTGCGCATACCAATTGTCTGCAAACAATAGGCTATCCGTTGTGTACGATCATTCAAAATACTTATTTTTACACGTGTCGTTATAGCCGCAGAATCTGAAAGACAGCCTAGCCATGCTTAAAATGGGAGTGTACATACCAGAAGTCTTCCTAGCGTCTGTAATACACGGTACATTTCACCGCTTATAACAGACAAGTGTTTGGCCACGATACCTGATCCACCTTTATATTCTGTTAATGTCGGTTGAAGTAGTATTCTGGCTTCAGGTGCAATAGTTCCCACAAACTCTTGTTAGACAGACGTCTTATCAGAATTATTGTAAATAAAACCACGGCAATAGGTTGTGTTTAACTATAACCGGTATAATCCTAAATTATATTATAAATGCGAATGTGAGTTTGTTTGTTCGTTAGGCTTTTACCCTTTAACTATTCAACCGATCATCTAGAAATTTTGTATACACGTTGTCCGGGGTACAGAAAAAGACGTTCAATAGTTTTCATCCAGAAAAAGCTACTAACCTAACCTATGACCTATGACCTAACCCTTTTCACACTGAGAAGAGGCCCGTGCCCAGCAGTGGGACAGTTTATATAAGGGGTAGATCTACTTTAGTTTATATAAGGGGTAGAGATACTATCTACCCGTTCGAGGACGTACACAATCCAATGATATAAATGACAATATTTGTCAAATTTTGTCAACAGTCTTTCGAGGCGAGCGGGCCTATAATCACTGATGAACTGATTCACTTATGACATTGCTACAATAATGTAATATAATATTTATTTTTTAACGTGTTAACAGCCAGCGGGCATAAGCCGGGTCCGCAGCTGGTAACCGTTAGGGTTATATTGAAACACGTAGACTGATTCAACTGAGAATATATTTACAATTTTTAAGCCTTCTTATAACCCATTTATTGATCATGCAAGTTACGCTAGCACTAATGTGTACAATAATCATTAACACCAATCAGCGACAAGTAAACAATATCGCCTTTGCACGTCGCTTGGTTTCGGCGTTGCTAGACGTATGATACTCTGTTCGATTCCAGGTTCCTCATAAACTTATATGTTGTTTGTGCGTATAAACATACGCCACACTTTATTACTAAAATTTACGATTTACAATGCACTGTAGGAACTATAGTAGTGTACAATATGTTCTTATACATTGCAAATCACATGTAGTTTGATACTCTGGCATCCAAGCTAAGATTAAACTTGTGTTATGGGTGCCAAGGCTCTCACTATACAATAGTAATGCTACAATCTATGAGTATATCTATTATTGTAGTGTATAAACATAAGTTATGTAGATTGTGTACCTTCTCGAAGCGATAGTAGTGTATAAAATCCACATTGTGTCAGACATATAGATGCTTAGCATGTACTTATACATGATGTTCATTATAAAGTTTTTATAAGACCACATAAGGCTCAAGTTACAACCAGTATTATTAAGTATACATATGTACATGCCGTGGAACGGAAATTGACAGTTTGCATGGCAGTCTAACGGACTCCTACTAGGCTTTTGCTGCTCAATATATAGATATTCTTAGGTACTAACAATTTGCATAATACATACGTCATATTAAAATAAACTCATCTATTAATTTCAGCCTTAGTGCCGCAGCAGCAGTAAATGCAACTGCTGCATGTAAGTCTCAAGCTCGATTCCAAGGTCAGGCAAACTGTTATACAGTTCTTCTGTTAAAATACTCAGATGAGACTACTTTTTTCGGTAGATGGCTATAAGATTAACCCTTTTTACATGGGACTTAAATTCGTGGCTGGCAAATTTTGGGTCCAATACACCTCTGTTTATGCGTTCAGAGATTTAAACGAGAGTCTATGTATGTATGTATGAAAAATTTTCATCGTATAATTTGAAGAAAGCTTCATAAAGTCACCTATGAGTTTGCATAGCTTTTAAATAACGTCTACACCTCATAATAACTTTGATTCTATACGTATTTAAAATGGCCACTAGGAGCACGGTCGAGTTTGACTACACGAATGACAAAGTGGTTTAATTGGTCGCCTCACCGCTGCCACTGCGCCGAGTGTTGTTGGTTCGAATCCCACACGAAACGAAAAGATTTGTGTGATTCACAAATAATTGTTCTGAGTCTCAGAATTTCAGTGACATATCTTTCTGCAGTTAAAGTTCCATTTTCTATCACCACTAGCTCAGTGCGACTTATGGAAGAAATACCAGCTTACACATGAACCTTAATCATAAGCCTTCGACTTATGGTATTTTTCTTCTATACAGGCTTGGTTATAGAGCTCTCACGGTTTTCTGTACACTCTTTTCCTCCCGTCGTGCTTGTATAAACAGAATCTAGACTCGTTTGAAAACATAACTCTTGACTACAGATACATTCAGAGTCCAATTCTTGTGTTCTCTACCATAACTCAACTTTAAGTTTCTGTGGAGTCTTTCTAGTTTTGGGCTATTTGCAGGTCTTAATGGCTTTAAATTTGCTTCAGTCAGACGCCGCCTTACTGTATCCGTACTCAGATCGTTTCCTCCGGCTCGTAAATGATGATTCTTTACTTCAACAGCCGTAAGAAAGCGATTTCTCAAATTGTTGACACTATATAGTGATCCTACCGCGCCGTCGTGCACCTTGTTCGGCCTATTCCTGGTTTTCGCAGATTGGATCAGTCCATGGCAATGCTGGAGTACTCGCTGAACTGTAGAAAGAGTCACACAAACAGTTCCTGCTGTATTTCGCTGACTGTGCTCATCTTCAAACATTGTCAGGATCCTAGTACATTCTTCAGGGGTTAACGACATGATGACTTCAGAATAATAAAATTTATAAAGCAGAGACACCATATTTATAGCTTTTTTACTGCAAAACTAAAACAAACGCGAAACAATTGATTTGAATTTTTTTGGTACTAAATTCAAAAACGACCATTATGTTATTTTTTCCGATTTTTATACAATTATTAAAAAATTATAAAAAGATTTTATATATTATTTTATGTGGTATTAAATATTCTTTAATTATGTATTTATTTTATAAAGCTAGGTCAGGTACTTTTAAAGATATTCAAGATTTTCTAACCGACCCTTTTTCTTTGCGGTCCAGTGTATATTCCTTTTTTTCCCCGGACTAGGAATAATTCCTGTGTGGATCACAAGTTTTTTTGCCCGTGTTCGATCCCACAACACTCGGCGCGGCGGCAGTGGAGAGGCGATCACATAAACCACCACGCCATCTGTGCAGATAGGTATCACAAAAACTACAATAAAAGACGCACATACATAGTATGCTAGATTCATATACGTACATACTGTACAAAATTATACGAATACTAAATTTTATGTAGAAGACTTAATTTATGAATCATTTTGTTAACAAAAATTTCCTCTATTGTATTTTCTGATTGATACCTACCTGAATGATATATGACTATGTAATCCTCTGTACGCGAATCTGATTTATACTTTTTACGAAAAGGACATTTTGCGAAAAGGATATTCTGCGAAAGGGACATTCTGAGAAGGGGCATTTTGCGACCTGTAGGCATTTTGAGAAGTGCACATTCTGCTACTAAGCCGCAAAACCGTAGTGTAGTTAAAAACCAAACAGTAATACGAAATAAAACAGAAACTAATATTTCTTATCAACAGGTTATAGTAGATATATCGTGTTTGGTCTCTTTTAATCGGCACTATATCACAAATCGAATGTGGTTATATATATATTTATATATATATATAATTTATGCATATTTATTTAACGCAGGTATACACACAGCCGACGCTCGAAACAGACGGCTTAAAATTTTAGACACAGACGGTAAGGGTATCGTGGTCAAATCTTAATATTGATCACTTTGTTATGTGACTCACCATTTTATGAAATAAAATTCTATGAGCCGACTAGGACATATGCACGGATAAGCATTTAAAATTAGCAAAGACATTAGATGGGATATTGACAATACAAACTTAAACTATGAAATATGTATTATCTGATTTTTGCGGGGGGGTTAGTCTTTTGTATAACTGTATGCAAGCCATTCCAGTCGCCAGTAACGATAAATAATAATTCAGCAATGTGTCGCTGTCATTGTTATTATTAGGGTTCAAAGTATGAAATGATCGATTTGTACTAAAAAATTGAAGCTTGTTTTTTCTAAGATGTACTTACCATATTTATTTAATCGAAATATTTACCCTCATTATCTACACATTGCTGCCATCTAAACGGAAGTTCATTTATGCCTTTATGATAGTACTCCGGTGATCTAGATTCAAGAAGCTGTGTGAAAGTATTTTGTACTGCATCCTGGGAAGAAAATTTTTATCACGTAGAAAATTGTCCAAATCACGTAAGAAGTGGTAATCCGTTGGAGCAAGGTCTGACGAGTATGGAGAATGACGTATGGTTTCTAACTGCAGCTCCGCAGCTCCTATAGAGTTACAACGGTTTCTCGTGCAGTGTGAGGTCTTGCGTTATCATGAAGCAATAATGGTGAAGATCGATTCACGAGTCGGGGCTGTTTCACTGCCAGTTTCGCCATCATTGTTCGAAGTTCGGCACAGTAAACATCTGCTGTTATTGCTTGACCAGATCTCTAATTGCAGTCTGTGTATTGTCGGTCAAATACCTCCTAATGTATTTGCCTAAAAGCTTCAGACTTAGAGTAAATATTATAAACTGTAAGGTCAGTAACCTCCTAACATTAGCTTTTATTCTTGGGACAAAAATTGCGCTGGTATGCGTCCGACCCGGCGCCTACCAGCGCAACTTCTGACGGAGCGGCGAGGGCGACGTGGCTACGGCGGCTATGGACCGAACTTACCGCGCAGACGCGTAGAGACGCTGGATCACGGAATAGATAACAAAGCTATTATTAAAACTATTATCAATAAAATTACTGTCGCATAGGTATACTAATTATTAGTACCTACGTTATGTCGTCAACGATATGGAACGAAAAATAAAATACTTAATTTGATATTTAAAATTAGTAAATAGTATAGTAATGTAATACGTTTGTTTCAATGTTTATAATAATTAATAACTAACAAATAAAATGTATGATATTATTATTATAAAATAAAATAAAATAATACGATATTAGGCCACTTAGTTATGTTTTCAAATATACATGACGACCCTAATATATGACCACACTTTTCTGCTACATGCTGTATATCGGAGATTGTGGCTTTCTGATAGATATCTAGTTAGGTATGTTAATCACGAGCGTATATGGATAATTGATTTTTGTTACTTACTTATACTACGGGAGTTGATGCTAGTGTACCTAGGCATAAATAGCAGCCCTGAGATTTATGTATAAGCCTGAATAAATTTATTGAATTTGATGCAGGCTTAGGTTTTGTTTGTTTTCGAGACACATGGTGAGAGACGAACGGCTACACTTCTTACAATACTAAATTGGTTAGAGTTCCATTCCAACCTTTATTATCTATTCCGCGCGCGCTATCCCTACATAACAAACCTCGTAGCACGTCGGATATTGTAGTGACTATTCACAATTGCATTTCGATTTAAAGTATTAACAATATAGTTATCATTATATTGTTATAACACTTTAACCTTTTATATTTTATAAACAGCTACGATATATATATACGCAGCTTGATTTTAACGCCATCTACTGCTTCGCATGTAATTTAGTTATAAACGTTTTACTTCACCGGTGTTTGGACAAAAAAATCGAGATGGCAGTTCAATAAATCTTTGAACTATTATATGACTGAGATATTGCCCAATTTAAAACGTTGCTCAAAAAACTCTATTAAAGTTTTACTCTTTTGTCCATATTTGAAGGTTGTGAATTATATTACTAGGCTTGAATTAAGTTCACTGTCAAATCAAATACCGATATTTAGGCTGGTATTATGTACTCAGTACATTTTGTGTATTTAATTGCAGCCCCATTCATTTCCACAGACAGAAAATAAAAATCATGTAAATTGACTGAGAAATACGTTTTTAATTAAATATATGTCATTGTATACGTTATCATAATAATGCAAATAAAAAAAAAAGAAATAAATAAGTATGCGAAATACACCATCCTTTACTGTGATCAAAATTGAGCAAAAAAATTGATCGTTTACAAATTTTTACGTTTCGTTTTGCTACTGACGCTGAAAGATTCATGCCAGCATTGTACACATAGCATTATAGTTTTACTCGGCGTTATGACCGCTTTGATAGATAAGACCATTAAAAGTATTATTATCAAGGAAAAAAGATGAAAGAGCCGGCAAAGACAGGCAAGATCGATATTCGCAGCACAACCACCATACCTAAGTTATGCCAATGATAACGTTTAATCATTTTGACGTTCGACGTATTTTATAATAAATAAATTTATTTTACATTTTATTTTTATCAAATTCGGTGACTTTTTCTTTGATGCCATTTTATAATACTAATATTACTTATTATTTTATTATTTGATTCATTTAATTGCAGTTGTCCTCTTTTGTTCTATTGTCTCTTAAATGCATCTGTCAGTCTGAAATACAGATAATAATTTATCTAGTTCAGACACAGATGCCATAAAGATATATGAAATTATGGATAAAATTGAAAATGTAGACTTGTTTTATAATGTACTTTAGCTCTTTATGAAATAAATTATTATGTTTCTTTTATCACAGGTATTTTCTAACATATTATATTAGAAAATACCTGGCGTTTTGGGAGGCTTACACGGAGACATAGGTCCAACGTGAAGAGGCTCTTCGAGAGTTTTAATCAAAGGTGGGATAGAACACCTACAGCAGCACTTACCGTAGCAGAAGTAGTTATGGGTGTTTGGTGGACTGGCATAATGGTAACTATGGATGAAAAACGGCGTCTGCCCTGAATAATCTAATAGCATCAATGCAAAGGGCAGACGGTGACTCGCCAACTCTCTAGATGGGCCCCCTGAATAGCATAAGCATAGGCATACAAGCTAGCAGTAGAGGGCAACACCACGCCGGTGCGAGTGACTAGGAGTGTCGAGTGGTGCGGCGCCGGTTTCACCTTCACTGGCAACGGAGACCCGAAGCGAGTTTTCCCGTCGTTATGCCCTTAAAAAAGACACGCCCCAAGCATTTATATACTATAGCGGCCCGCTCTGACTGAGTTGAGCGCCTGTAGAACTCTCAACTCTAGCTTGCCTTGGTCAGCTAAGGCAAACCAGAGTTGAGAGTCCTATGGGCGCTCTTGAAGTTCCACCCCAGCCAACCAGTAACGGCGAGCTGGGGACGAGGCCCAAACCGACTCTGAGGCATTCAGGACCGCAGTGTCACCACTCAAATTCAGCTCACCACTAACTGCCCTGCGGTTTGTGAGCTTTTATTAAAACTGATGATACATTTTTGTTTATATCACAAAGTGAAGGTGATATTTTAAAAGCTAGTGTACAGTGCCCTCCGATATCGCGTTAGTCTCATGATGAGATAACGACTGTCCAAAATGGGTTAAAAATAAATTAAATTAGATAAAGTTTATGAACATCCCTGTGAATTAGACTCACAATTCGCCATCTATGATCTTATGTCCTACATAAAAGGGATACCTTAGGCCTTAAACCGTCTATCGGGCATGGACAGGGGAACTTAATAATAGTTTGCCTGACCCTGGAGTTGAGCTTGAGAGTTACCTACAGTAATTGTATTCACTGTAGCGCAGCGCCACCGAGACAGCAAGTTATATTGGACGAGTTTAATTTATGACATAAGTTCATATAGACATTATTTATACTTTGGCATATGAATGTTACAGCGACAGACTAGTGGGATATCGGTGGTCTAACACGCAGAGGTCCTGACTTCTACCCACAGCATGTATATATGTGTTCTCAAGTGTAAAGTATGTAACAGGACTTCTTTAGTGGTCTTATAAAAACAACTTATAATGAACATCACATGTACATAAGTGCCCAAAAAGCGACTATAATTGTAAGGAAACTCCAGAATCAGTTCTCAAGTATTTATTTCCTTTAATATTATTGTAACATAATTATATTTTATATTAATAGTTTACATAGTTACACAATATGCATACCTGATTTAATTCAATGCAATATCCGCCACTTAATATACTTTTACTTCACAAACTTATCCGATCGCCACACAACGCACGACTGCCCGTTATAGTTCCGCGCGTTAGTTTTATACTATCGAGCATAGTGGGGCAGTCGAGAAAAATCAGTGTTGCCAACAGAAAATAACGGATACAATTAAACATATTCAAATAATGCTTCTACATCGCTACATTTAACTAAATATTTCTATATAATAATTATATTCTACCTATAATTGCTAACATAATATAATAAGGTAATAAAATAATAATTAATATGTACTAAGAATATCCACTAGCGCAACGATTATAGCAGCAATGTATGTAATTAACAACACAGCGTTTACACAGTAACTATATATTCAATGCAAAGCATTACGTACATACAAAACCATTACAATAAAATCATTCATATTACATTCAGATAGCGTACGTCATTATAGTTTAAATGTAAGGTATACCCATTCCATTTATACCGTACCACAGACAGCTGGAATTTTGTGGAAAATCTGGCGTCAAATCCCGCTGATATTAAACAAACTGCTCACAACATGAAAATGCTAACCTTGAAACTCACACAAAAGCGGCAAAGAAGTTTTAATTTATGTGCCGACAGAAATTCTTAACTGTTCACAATATAATTTTATTGGGCGGTTTTATTCGAAGGGTTGCACTTTGTTCTCACGTTGGATGGTGTCATTAGGCTTGGCCCGAGTCTCTTTGTCATTGGAACGCAAGCCTGAGCTCCACATTGTTCTAAACAGATTTATTCAGGCGAGCTTCGCGATTGTCGTATTACCCTCACTTGGAAAATAAAACGTCCCGTTGTAGGGCATTTGACGTGATAATTTACCATTATGTTTGAGATTACGCTAACTCAATAAAAGGTTCCGGTGCCATTTCATAGGCTGTTTCAACTCGGATACGAGCATACCGGGAAAATTACAACGGGGTCGTCTTGTCGTTCAGGGGGAAAAGTTCTGATATTATTCCGGTATCTTTCAAATATTTCTAGTAGATGCTCGCCATGACATTCGCGTGTTAACACAATATAGACAACGACCTTCGTCGGGCTAAATGAGGTCGAGTCAGTCGTCGAGTGGTTAAGTAATTACGTATGGACAGACGTTTTTCTTAGAATCTCGAATTCGTTTTATTGGATTATAAGATATGAATTGATTGCAAGTAACGGCCAGGCAGATTTTGCTAGTCTTTTAGTAATTGCTTCGAATAACTAAATTATACTTTAAATAAATTACAAATATTACTGCTATTTTGTTGGCAATTGCAATTGCATATCCTCTAGCACCCATATCGAACTCTCCCTAGCACACAATTTATTCCATAAAATTAATGACTGTGTGTGTGTGATTATGAGGATGATGGATAAGTATGATAAAAGCTTTCTATTTATTAGAGAGAGCTTTCATCTTTTACTAGTAATTTGAATAGTAAATTAGCTAACAACCTGTGATAGAGCTACTATTTTTACATTTTCGTAACTAAATCCAGCTAAATCGTACAACCAAAATGCGAATGAAGCTGTAGTTAACAATCAGTAATTTAAATCAAGGAGAATTGGTCAATTTTATGGTCTTAGAGAAAACCTTAATCAAATCTAAAAAAATATTACAATCAAAGCGGGGAATGAGTTTACTCATAATAAACCATTTTTTTATTATATGAAATTTGGAAGAATTTCTTAGTATATTAGTATAATTATAAAGCTAGCTATTTTAGTATTGGCTTTACGTTTAAACAGTTCTCATTCAGACCACAGGTCTCCTGACGCATGCGGAGCATGAACCATAGTCAATAACGCGTAACACGGGCCGTATATGGGGACATACCTTACATACTTTCAAGTACGGTCCTTAGTCATGTACATATCACGACGTTACCGTCCTTAATTCATTCTAAAGTGTTCAGAAACCACCGTCCAGACACGATGTTTTATAATTATGTCCCGCTATAGTTAACCTGGCTAGCTACCATAGCTTAGTGAGAAACAGGGGTCGGGTTCGATCCCAGGTTATGTACCTTTGACTTTTCAAAGTTATGTGCTCATTCAATAATCAATTATGGCTCGCTTCGACGATGAAGGGAAACATTTAACGGAAACCTACATGTCTTCTCAGACATGAAGGATGATGCTGCATGATTTTTGACGTCTTTTTTTTCGGATTAAGCCAGTGTGGTGGACTATGACCTAATCCTTCTAAGAAGTATGAAAAGGCGAGGGAGGCCTAGCTGTGAGATAGCTTATGACCAGGGCTAACATTGATTGATGGTTAAGCTGACATTATAATCCAAAATACACCCATAAAACATTGCATAACATTCAAAAGTTATAGATATTACCGAGAATCTGATCCCGGGTCTTATAGCTTATCAATCTTCACTAGGCTAACACAGCTTTTAGCTTTTACCATTAACAAAAGAGGGAAGCTTGGACAATAAAATTGATTGCCCGAACATTTATCAATCACCAGTCAAGTTTGTGGCGGGTGACATAGAAGGCCGCATTCCACTGCAGCGGGTTGGTTCACAACTATTAAATGAAAACAAAGTATTTACCGTCGTCGCTTACTATTGTAGGGGTAAATGTTTTGTCTCGTTGTGGATGTCCAAATAAAATGGTTTATTGTAGATATGGGTGTATATTCTCTGGTACCAGTTATATATAAAATAAACTACATAATAACGTCACCTAATTCAGTGGTTGCGGGGAGACGACTGCCGCGCTGCGCACACAAAATAGCGCGCCTTGTATATAAAATTAATGCATCAGCAGTCTGTCTCTACACAATATATCTCTCTACACTATGTTGTTTGTACAGTATTGACCATACTACTAGGTATATTAAGTTAGTCATGTGATTCGCGGCCAAGCTAGTTCAAGTTTTTATTACTTTTAAAAGCAAGAAGTTATAAGTATATAAAAATAATATCAGCCCTTTATTAAACTGTCCCACTGTTGGGCACGGGCCTCACCTCAGCGTGAGAAGGGTTAGGCCCTAATCCACCATTCTGGCCCAGTGCAGGTTGGCGGACTTCACATAACTTCGAGAACATTATGTGCTCAATGGTTAAAGCAAGCGGTAATTAACTATTTTAATAGTCACATAACTTCGAAAAGTCAGAGTTGCATGCCTTGAGATCAGTCTCGAGACCTCTGCGTGCGCATTTTAAGGATAGGTATATTATAGTGTTTTGATATTAATAGTTGTATGAGTTTCATGAGTTCAGACACTAATGCACGAATTTTTTACTAAGTTCATGCATGAAAAATGTTATTATATAGTTACACTAGCTGTCCGGACAGACTTTGTCCTGTAAAAGTGAAAAAAAGAATAACAAATCTGAACCATCTTCGAATCCACTTGAACACACACAAAAAATTCATTCAAATCGGCCCAGCCGTGTAGAAGAAGAAGAATTATATATTAAAGATAATCTCATTTATCTTAAACCTTTTTTACTTCAATGAGACTTTATTCGAAGGCGTAGGTAAGTAGCTAAACTCTAATTTGGCAAATAACAAAATCCCTTAGAATATTTCCTAAGTACCCACTAGCTTTGTAATATTATAAATGCTAAAGTTGTCTGTTTGTAATCTTAATCATAATAATTTATTTGCATGAACATGGGTTGTACATAAGATATTAAAAAAAACAAAACAATTCACATGCTATATTCTACCTAATCAGATGTACAAATTTATATAGTTTTAAATAATTAATAACAAGCATTATTAAGAAATGTCAGTACAATATAAAATATGTTCATTATATCCAATCACTTACAGAATACACCATTCTTTAACGCAGTAATACTTTAAGTTTTCTACTAAACATTGGCGTAAGAAGCTGTTGAAATGTCCCACGGATCTGTCTTTACTTGTGAAAATGATTCAAACAGATAACTTACGCATTAATTACTATATTTTTTAGTTTTTATTCCACTTAATTTCATATTTAAACATGAGTATGATTTACAATCAAAGAAAATGCCAGCAAATAAAGTATAGTGAAAAATTGTTCGGCATAATCTGATATTGTGTCAGTTTGATTTATCATCTGTCCCATGGTTGGATACAGTCATTTACACAGAATGCGAGGGTAAGTGTAGCACTTTAATCAACCGGTGGTTGATTAACGTTCTTCAATGCATCGAAATTCGAGTGAGCGTCCATTTTTATAGAGCTCGAACATTTCGGCAATATATGTTTCTTTATAATCTATATTAATATTATAAAGAGGAAATTAAATAAACGATTTTAAAAATTCTTTCACCATCAGATAGCAATTTTCATCGAGTAACACAGGCGATATATTATTTTAAAATAGTAATTTTACTAACATAACCTAACCTATTTTTACGCGAACGAAACCGCGGACAGAAGCTAGTGCTTCTATAATTTTAAAATAGCCACTAACGTTTTACGTAATCGATATAGCAAAATCTATATCGATTACATACATATAGTTGCTCGATGTTGCAGCGTGAACAAACACACAGACATACGGAGGAAAATATATTATCGGTTTTATAACTTGACCACCTCTTGCCCTCATTGGTACCTCCCAAACTATAAATTATATTGCAATCGGCCGAAATGGCAACATTACGTGTTAGAACGATGTTACATGACCAAAAAGTGTAAAGTAAAAATAAAAATATACCTTTAGTCGTTTTGTACCTATTTTTTTTTTGTAGTAATTGCCATTCAAAATAATTACAATAATTGCTCAGTAATCTTATTTTTTTTTCGAGTATCGACTTGTAGTGTGATTTCTTGACTTCATTAATTATTTTTTATTCAATTTAGAAAACACAACATTACCAATTTTTCTTTTAATAAATACAGTACAGATCTGATATATGGCTCTAGTAAATACTTGACTTACAACTCAGACAAATTAAATGATCTTAGACTATCTAGACTAGATAAAATATTTTATTAAAAGTACACTCGTACACTAGCACTTCCATCAAGGCGCCTTAGCCAAACACGACATAAATTAGATTACATTGAACTTATTAACTCTCTTAGTCGTAATAGTGTACAAATAACTAAGCGAGCTAATGATAATAATGCAGTAGGTACTTACAGTAATAGTAAGCTATGTTCAGATATGTATCTTTTTAAATTTATAATATTAGTTTAAAGCAGTGCTTGCTTAGGAGAAGTCTTGAGTTCGATACCAGGGCGGGCACCTCTGACCTTTCAAAATTATATGTGAATATTAAATAGTTAATTATCACACACTTTGACGGCGAAGGAAAACAGCGTGAGGAAATTTGCATGTCTGAGTGCAGTCCGATAACCCGCACTGGGCCATCGTGGTCTGGACTGGACTATTCTAAGAAAGTCGTGCACTGCAGCGGGACAGCTTATAATAGAGCACAAAATTATTAAAATGATTAGTTAAAGAATATGACCATTCGACATTTAGATATGTAGAGTATTGAAAGAATTTCACTTAAAACTTTAATACCTAGTATTAAGAGTACGGCGTCGCCAAACCAGTCAGCTTGTAACCTGGTCGAAACATTAAACACTTATAGGTACACAATATTTATGATCGCATTAACCTAGCCGTAGCGGCACACCAGCGGCCAGACACAATAGGTCTTCAATTATATCTGACATTTCAACAATTGACAGATTAAATCCAATTGCTTTTATCTATACTTAAATCATGTTGCACGGCAGTTTAACATGTATTCGAGAGTGCTACGAGAACATACATGCTTGAACATGTCCCAAACGTAGCGGCGTCTTTGCAGAATTTAATAGGCGTTTCTCGTACTTGTGATTCCGATAGGCGTACTGTAGAAGCGTAATATGGCAAGCAGACAGCTAGCATGATCTTACTTGTTGTCATGTTGTGTAGCAATATACAGTATTTCTTTTACTTACTTTGAATATATGGATATGTGGCAGAACGTGACGTGATGTCCCACCGACACAAAGAGATGATCCTCCGACCAGAGTGGGTGATCGTGTCATATTCCTCCAGAGATGCATCCATCACTTCACTCTCTATTTCGGATTCGGACAGAGTTATGTAATAAAAATTATTTTTACCCAATACACAGACTGTGGCTGCGGAGCAGTAGGTACTGAAGGCATCTTTTTTGTATTTTCGAATTATTAGGAAACATTACACACTAGAGCTCCAGACCGAGTGTGTAATGTTTCATACTAATTCGAACAATAGTAAAATTCCGTTACCTGTATTGCTGCGCCTTCGTCGTCTGTATGTGCCGGGATTAAAAGTTAGGTCTCATTAATAAACATCTATAAAAATCATGGTATTATATGAAGAGTGATGAAAAGTTAAATACGATACGCTTGAAACTTTAATGTCTTGTACTATTATATAGTTAAACTAGCTACCGGTCCCGGCTTCGCACGGGTAGAACAAAAGTTTAACAAAAACTAACCTAAACCTTTCTCATGAATCACTTTGTCTACTGGTAAAAATCGCATAAAAATCCGTTACGTAGTTTATGAGTTTATCGCGAACAGACAGATAGATGCGGCGGGGAGGTTTGTTTTATAATATGTAGTGAAGATGGGATAACATGTACAATGCGACTACGTCACGACGCGTGCAAACTCTCTAATGATATGCCTTATGTTTCAACACCCCATAGCTAGTGCAAACTAGTAGTTTCAACCACTAAATAAGTTACCAATTCAGGGTATATGTTGATAGTGAATTCATTAGAAAAAACATTTTTTTATAGTAATTACCGATGTTAACATTTCTCGGCAACGTTAAGTGTAACTTGTAGATAAATACTAAGTATATACCTCGTAGTTAAACTGTGAGCGCCCTTCGAATAGGGAGAAATGAATGTACCTTTTTGGTATTCAACACGCCCTTGAATTATATCAGTGTGCCAAGGTCTCAGCTCGGCCATTTACATTACGCTACACAAGATTCATTGACACGAATACTCAGTAAGTTTATTGCTATGGAGAAAAATAGCCTTTCAAGTCTGTTTTCGAGGAAATAAGTTAGTGTTGTATAATATTTATTCTACATGTTAAACCCACCAGTGTAACATAAATAGACATAACATAAACTGCACGGATGACGTAGTTGTTTAAATGGTCGCCTCACCACTGCCGAGTGTTGTGGGTTCGAATCTCACACGGGGCAAAACTTTGTGTGATCCATAAATGGTTGTTTCGAGTCTGGGTATTCTTTGTGCACGTTATTTAAATGTTTGTAAAGTCCCCCTCGACACAGAATGTATTCTTAGTGCGGGAGTTGTCTTTTTTAGATGAATGAAAAAATTATTGAAATAAATAGACTGACGTCTCTTAATCCCTGAAGGCGTAGGGAGAGATGTAAGATAAGGTATAAATATGGACCATTCTTTTGACATCTACTGGGCTCATTACCTAAATCCGTGCTGTCACTAAGAGATTTTTCATTGGAAAACTAAATGATACATTGCCTGAACAGGGTATAGAACCTGGAAGATCAGGATTGCACGCAAACATTTTTGTCACAGGGTCCACGACGCAGTCAATATTTCTCAGATATTTATAATTTACTTATACGGAATGTACGGATACCTCAATGTTACATATTATAAAAAGATCTATTTGTCCTTCATGGCCTATATGTTTAATATCTACCTACATATCTGGCAGAATATTATTATTATTATGTTTCTCTTATCACAGGTACTTTCTAACATATTATATTAGAAAATACCTGGCCCTTTGGGAGGCTTACATGGCGACATGGGTCCAACGTGAAGAGGCCCTTCGAGAGTTTTAATCAAAGGTGGGATGGAACACATACAGCGGCACTAGCCACAGCAGGCGTAGGACTATTGCTACGTATGGATTCTAATATATGGGCTATAGGTTTGGGTGTTTGGTGGACCGGTATATTGCTAACTATGGATAAAAAAGGCGTCTGCCCTGAATACTCTAATAGCATCAATGCAATGGGCAGACGGTGATTCGCCAACTCACTAGATGGGCCCCCTGAATAGCCACTACAGGCATACAAGCCAGTAGCAGAGGGCAACACCAGTGCGAGTGGCTAGGGGTGTCGAGCGGTGCGGCGCCGGTTTCACCATCACGGGTCTCGTGTCAACGGAGACCCGGAGCGGGTTTTCCCGTAGTTATGCCCTTGAAAATTACACTTCCACCCCCAAGCATATAGCTCTAGCGGCCTCCCTCTGACCAGCCGACCAAGGCAAGCCAGAGTTGAGAGTCCTAAGGGCGCTCTTGAAGTTCCACCCCAGCCAACCAGTAACGGCAAGCAGGGGACGAGGCCCTAACCAACTCTCTGAGGTATTCAGGACCGCAGTGTCGCCACTCACATTCAGCCCGCCACAAGCAGCCCTGCGGTTTGTGCGCTTTAATTTAACCTGGTGATACATTTTTTGTTTATATCACAAGGCGAAGGTGATAGTTTAAAAGATAGTATACTGTGCCCTCCGATATCGCGTTAGTCTCATGATGAGATAACGACTGTCCCAGAGGGGTATTTGAAGTATTATTATATCTAATAATACTTCAAATACTTGTAGTCAAATTTTATTAAACAAACAAATAAATACATTTACTCTACAATTGATTAATGACAAAGTGTTACAGGGTTTTCATTTATGAAATTCAATAATAGAGACTGCATAATTATGTGCCCAGTTAGAGGCACGTCCTCTATTATGGGTCACGGTAACTTAATTAGCCAAATGTAGTGTGATTCGTTTCTACTTACCCATATGCTGATATGTTCAAGCTTATACCCTTGTATAAGCATCAACATGTCTAAAGTGATAAAATTCTAGTTATCTAATAATTATAATCACTAAAAACTACGTCTATAAGGATTTTACTGTATTATGGACACTAAAATATACAATTATATAATTCTAGTGCTCATTAAGCATAGAAACCATAGGACTCAGAGTTCTACATAATGTTTTTGAAGACATGTGAAGTCTGCTATCCCCGAATAAGTCAGCGTGGCGTACTATTGTCTATACCTTCATACACTGACAAAAGAGGCCCGTACTAAGCAGTAGGTGTATAAACAACATTAGGTAGGTAGTCCATTCACAATATAAGCCCATATTATAATTATGTGGACACTTACACTTAACTTAAAACTGTGGATATTATTTACTTTTACTTACTCCTATTATGAAGGTATAAGCGTGAGTCAGTGTTATGTCCAAAATGTTGTATGTCCTAAAATACAGGGTGGCGCAAAAGTAATGACCCTATTTGGTTTAGCTACAACTTAGTTTCTAAATTAGAAAACTAGAATTAGTTTTTAAATATATATATATTTGTGCCATGAAATTTTGTTGCATTATGACTTAAATATGATGTCTATTAAATGTAGACCTCCAGAGTTGAAGCACATTTGAGCCCTATTTATGACATTTTCCATAACTAGCCGTAACACTTCCTGCGATATGTTTCTTATTTCTTGGTGTATGTTTTTTTTAAAGCTGCGAGAGTCTGTGGTTTGTTCACATACACCCGAGATTTCAAATAATCCCAAAGAAAGAAGTCTGGACAGGTGAGATCGGGTGACCTAGCAGGCCAAGGCAAATTGCCAAAACGAGAGATAACACGGCCTGGAAAAGCATCCCTAATTAAGTCCATAGTATCGCGCGCTGTGTGTGCCGTGGCGTCCTCTTGTTGGAACCAGTTGTGCTCCAGCCCCATTTCATTCAAATTGGGTATCAAGAACTCACGTAACATGGTTCTGTAGCGCTCATCAGTGACAGTTACCGCATTGCCTGCAGCGTCTTCAAAAAAATAGGGTCCGATCACTTTTTCTGCACAGACACCACACCATACAGTAACTTTTAGTGGATGTAAAGGTGTTTGTTGAATAATGCGCGGATTTTCAGCGCCCCAGAAGCGAGTATTCTGCTTATTGACATGCCCCGAGAGATGGAAATGCGCTTCGTCACTTATAATCAATTTTGAAGAAAAATTATCCTCTTCAAGGTTGAGGTTTATGACGCGCTGGCTGTACTCTAGACGATCTCGGTGATCAGTAGGCAGCAGCTGATGAGTCATCTGAGTTTTATACGAAAACATCTTTAATTCTTTGACCAAAATACGCTGCAGAGTCCGCCTGGAGATCCCCAATTGCGTGGCACGTCGCCTCGTTGATGTTTCTGGACACTCTTCCACATTTTCGCGCACAGCCTCAATATTTTCGGCTGAACAGCCTGTTCTTGGTCTTCCAGTCGTACGTCTATCCAATGTTGACCCAGTTCCTTCGAGGCGTGTGGCAAAGCATCGAATAGTGCGACCAACCGGTGCCAGATGGTGGGGAAATCGTCGACGAAATTCACGTTGTGTTTTTATCACTGATGAATTATTTCGTAAAATCATTGACACAATTATTCCACGTTCTTGGGGAGTAAAGCGGTATATGATTATTTTTAGTGAATTTTACATTTGATTACTACAAAATGTTCAATATCAAATTGAAAGGAGATGTCATAAAAAAATATAAGGTATTTCTATAGTGCCAGTACTTTTGCGCCACCCAGTATAATCACTGAAAACTGCACCAATAACGTATACATAGTAACAGAAATATTTAAAGAAATATTTTTCCTCATCTCTTATAAATCTGGATAATGATTTTTCTAATGTTAAAATAAAAAAGTTACGCAGGATAGTTGATGAAAGTTTGACTGATTGTATCGCATTTTAAGGAGTACTTCTTTGCCTCGGAGATCTAGTTAAGTCGTCGTCAACGTTTCTTATCACAATGAAACATCTGTCAAAGTGCTTCGTGTTCGTTCAAAAGAATTTCGAGGGAAGCGTGAATAATCTGATAGCTAAATTAAAATTAAATCACCGTCACTGAAGTTCTTATTAACTTGTTAAGTTCTGTAACTACTTACTGTGGAATATCATAGTTAAATTCAGAGTTAAAATCATTTATTCATTAATCTTTGGTTACATAAACAAAGCAACAATTATAATTTACAACTTAACTAATATTTTGATTTTATTTTATTTATTTCATTTAGGTTTTAACAAACCTAACCACTTATAAATAAAACATAAAAAGTATTCATTTAGGTCATAAAGTAACACTTATGAACGTCAAAATACATAGGTTAGTGCGTTTACTAAGTTACTGAAGCTACATTTAGGTTATTTGCTAGGTGCAGGCAAAGGGTTGAGCCTAGGAGAAGAAACCAGCAAGAAACTCATACTCTTTAAAATCGCCAATTACCAAAATAACTCATATCAAGAAGGTGTTGCAGCCATTATGCCATATATTACTGACTATATAAATCTAAAGCTTATAACAATAATTATAAATAAATAATTACTGAATAATGGAAAGGAGATGAAATAATAAAGATTTAGTAGAATTATTTAATATTAATCTGTAATAGGCAGTAGGATGGCATGAGCCCGCGCATGCACTTACACTTTGTGACAATGCAAAGACAATCCGTGACTAAATGCGATTGTGCATTTATAAGTCTAATTTTATTTTCAATAATAATTGAAATGGGAAGCACGATACTTGAAAACATCACAAATAATCACGAGGTACCTCTACATTACTAAATTGACTTATAAGTAATACAAAACTTTAATCATTTAGAGCACAAGCAACTAGTTCCATGAGTTTGTCATTCAAGTAGTCGTTGACTGAATAATAACCCTTCTGACTTAGCTGTGTTTTTACGACACTTTTAAATTGAAGTAAAGGTAAATTCATTAGATTAATGGCTATATGTTGATAGATGAAATTAACTTGAAATGCAGATTGTTTTTATATATATTTTTGTATAAGGCATTTCGTATTCTCGGAATGTTTTCTGTATCGCGAGGCACTTCACAAATATTAAAACAGCAGACACAAGGTACTATTTGTGGCACACATATATTTTTGTCCGGTGTGGTTATCGATTCTCCACTACAGTGGCTACCACTTAAACCATTACGCCGTCCGTGTAGACAAAGTTAAGAATAATACCAATGCTGATGAGAAATGTTTTTTGTATAACTGAGATGGAAACTCAGTTAATAATAATATTTTTTATTTATTTAGGAACAGCAATGAGTTGCATATTCGGATTATAGGAGGCAGACAATATTGTAGAATATATTATGCTATATAATTTATCTAAAACATGCACTGGCACAATCGAACATTGTGGTTGTCTTCGTTAGGAAAACCTATGTTGTAGGTCATCCACCACTTTGTATTGCAATAACAGAGACGTGTACACTAATATTGTAGCCGGTAAGCAAATTGGCAAATTAGCAACTGATTACAATAGTTTACTTTCTAAATACTTAAGAAATAAATAAAACAGTTCCGATTACTGGTAGGTAGATTGTGCACGTAAGTTTGCGTGATAGTGTGCGTGTTTGTGCTTAGTAAGTGTTTATGTGTAGTGCGTATAAGCCTCAAAAGGGTCATTGTGTTGCCACCGCAACCGTACCGCTTCAATTGACAGTGCCTAAGTACAAACGCCTACATAACCTGCGTTAGGTGCGGTACATAGGCGCTGTGACGTGTGTGTGTATACGTAGATTGTGATCTTCTATAGAGGGGAATTACTTCCCCAATCTGTGCACAAACTTTACGAACATGTTCTTTGAAATTAAACACTTTATACGGATTTTATCGCGTTGTTTATTTTACTTTAAACACTGTTATTACAAAATTTTGAAAACTCTAACACTACTATTATTGAATTTTACTACTATTTAAGCTATATATTTTCTAATTAAAACTCTTTATATTTAAGTTTACACTTTGCGCCGACGTTTCGGTTGCTTTACAGCAGCCATGTTCACGGGGAGACTAAGATGGTAGTTGTCCCAACGTTCTGAAGTGTAGCTAGTTATTTGAAAGTATCCGTATAAAGTGTTTAATTTCAATGTATAACATTCGCGTAAACATAAGACAATATTATGAACATGTTCTTGCTAAAATATATATAGCTCATTTTTACGGTAAAGAAAAACATTGTAGGAAAGCCTGCTTGTCTAAGAGTTCTGAGAGTCTGCGACCCCGCACTGTGCCAGCGAGGTGGACTATAGCTTACACCTTCTCACACACAAAGAGGTCCGTACTGCACAGTGGGAGTATATAAACACAGTGCTGATATTATAACTAGTATTTGACACGTACGGTTTACCTAATAACAAACGGAAAATTATATAATGTAGTTGTCTCGTACGATTTTGCTCACGTTTATAACTACCACTTTCCTCCCGTAGCTCGTAAGGTGGTGCTTTGTAGCTTGGATAAGGTAGTCACCTAATAGTGTAAAAATTTCTCAAATCGAACCAGTACCTTTTGAGTTTATTACAAATTAAACACTAATCTTTCCTCTGTATAGGTACTATTAGTGAGATATATTAATTATACATCGTTTTACCTGCAACATATGTAAGTTCACGCTTCCAATGCATGCAAATAGCATTCGTAAGGTCTCGGCTTCGATACCCGGATTGTGAAAATTGTAATGGATTTTTCTTTTAGGAAATTTCAGTAACATAACGAAGACCGGTAATGGGCTTAGTAGATGGAAATAGAATCGCCTCCTATTACGTAAGCATACAAACATACCAGACAAAATCTACATATACTACACATATGGGCTCCGCTTGCCCGTTTGTTGAAATCCAGGCCTTGTTGAAATATCTTAGTTTGATAGTAGTTGTAGTCAATCTTAATTTGTTACCCTTAGTAACAGTAAAGAAACCGGCTATGGGCCCAATAGACGTGAATAGCTTCGTCTCCAATGACGTGGAATACAAAAAACGTAGCACTGTTCGACTTCGGCGTTTAGAGGCGGCGCGGCGTTCTATTTATGCGGTAATTGTATATTAACATATAATATATATAAAATATTAGCCCTCTTTATAAACCCTCTCACTGCTGAAAACGAGCATCCTCAGTGTGAGAAGCGTAAAGCCATGGTCCACCACGCTGGCCCAGTTCGGGTTGACAGACTTCACACGTCTTCGAGAACGTTATGTAGAATTCGTTGCCTCACGATGTTATCCTTCACCTATGTTATCATATCAATAAATATTATACAACGCCTACTTATGACCTCGAAAACAAAGACTTAAAAGGCCATTTACCTCCATAGCAATAAAGTTAACTGGGTCTTAGTGTCAATGAATCTTGTGCAGCGCAATGAAAATGGACGAGCTGAGACCTTGGCACACTGATATAATTTAAGGGCGTGTTGAATACCAAATGAAGGTAGATTTATTCCTTGCTAGTCAAACGACGGACGCTTACAGTTCAACCATGAAACCCTACTTAGTTTTTATCTACGTGGATGGCATTGTGGCCGCCTCACTACTGCCATTGGAGTATAGTGATTTTTCGATTCCCATACGGGACAAAAAAATTATATATAAATAAATTAAAAAGTAGTTCCAACGTTTGGTGTTCTTTGTGTCCGTTCTTTGAACTGTGTTCTTTGAATGCAAAATAGGAATTGTAACAGAGTAAGATTTGTGGTTTTAAAAAAATAAAATGTTACTTGTGACTTTGTCCCGAGAAATGTGAATATCGGTTTTTACTTCTGTGTTTACATCGTTCTAGTAAATTGACAATCAACTTTTTAATCAAACTGTAAGCAGTGTAGGTTACGAATTCTTTATTTCGTGGTCCACTCGGCGCTCCTCGATCAAAATGTTTCGTAGGAAAGTTAGACACATCGCCCTTAAATTGTCCCCATCCCTAAATACTTCGGTTATATAAATATGCTTTCAACAAATGGTCAGAAGAGATCTGTGTTTAAATGTAAAGGACAGATGCGTAGGTATATTTTGGCCAGGACGCTGTTATTAATATTATTATGTTTTATTAAATGTCATACATGTCTTTTCTTTTTCTCTATATATTTGGTGACGATGACATAAGAGCTCTTCAGCACATGACATAATTACTTTATAAAATACAATTTCAGCGTTGCAAAACGAAAGTGCTGAGTGTCACAAAATTTACCAAAATAAATCTATCCGCCGCTTTAATTAAAATCAAGTATAAATTATTGCCTACAGACTATTAATAAGCCATAGCTACAGCAGAGGATAATTTACTAATACTAAAAATTTCACTTAAGCAGGCGCTTGCCCACCGTTTAGACCTCATGTCACTGTGTAACAATTCAGATACGTACAATATAAAAAAATCATATAGCCAATCTGAGTGCCTTGTGAACAGTAAATCTTTTGGCCGTCTTCAATGTATTTCGATATAATTTTACTGGAAAACTGATATCTTGTTTCGAATAGCACTTTTTTTGTTTCGGAGTGCAATTAGTCTTCAAAACAATCAATTGTTGCAAATTCTTGCTGCAATCCAATTCTTGTAATAACAAGTCTGCAAGTAACCAACTAGTTAATTCGACCATGCGTTCACCGATTAGCAAATACAACAGAAGCATTTATATTAACTTTGGACTTTATATTATTAAGTTGCGATTTTGTTACCGACAGAGATATATAATATTACAGAATATAACCATCACGCCGTCTTTCTGATATTAGTGACATTACTAAGACTGACTATGACTATTAACTAATAGAAGAAACAGGGGGAATGGTTGAAGTGGCCCTCACACAACTTCTCGGCGGGTTCGCAATTGCATGAGAAAGTGATTTGCGCGGCCCCGCCAACTCTGGTTCTGTCGAGGAACACCGTGTTAGGTTTTTAGGCCCTGACAACACTGCCACTGCTCCGAGTGTTATCGATTCGATATGCAAATAAGACAAATGTTTGTGTGTGCCACAAATAGTTGCTTCTAGTCTGGCTGTTCTTTGTGTTCATTATTTGAATGATTGTATAGTCCCCACGATACAAGAAGATTTCCTGGTCAAAACGTTATTTTTGAAAATGGCGTTAGTATTTGTGTATATTTCATTGTTATTTAAATAAATATCAACTGTTCAAATTTATTTTTTATTTCTTTTTATTTTATTTATTTGGGAAAATAAACAGTAACATAATATTGTGTTTTACAAATAAATATAACTATAGATCTAATAAATATGTTACCAACTACATTCTCCACATATAAACAAAAGACAAAGACAGTTAATTTAGTTTTACAATAAAAAGAAAAGAAAAGATAATGAAATAATAATAATAACATCATATACGTCCACAGCCACACTTACAAAAGTAATATATATTTTGAGTAGTTACATAGGTATAGATATAGAGATAGATAACACTTAATCAAACACATTAGCACATAGGGTGCCGAGTACTGTTTTAAATTTGCCAACAGATAAGAAAAATATGTCCAGACTACTGAATTTTTTATTAAAGTTATTTGTCATGCGACGAAGTGGGGCTCTCATTCCAGCATTTGTTCGAGCTTTAGTGACAGCAAACAGTGGACGCCCTCGAACCTCTCGTCTCTGTACAGTTCTAGGTATTATATAGCATAGCTTGTTACAAATATCCAAACAATCATAAGAGTGGTAACATAATTTATATAAAAACATTGTTTCGAGAAAAGTACGTCTTTATATACATAATATAAACATTATCAGGTTAATGATGTAAAGCATTAATGTAAGTTCTAAAACACAATAACTAGAACTGCAGTATCCATATTGTTATCCAGCCAATTTATTTATACTATAATAAAATTCTAAGAGCACTTTGTCTGTACCTTTATTGAATATTTTCGCGAAACTTTAATTGGAATGTGTCATAGTTTCGATATAGAATACAAAATATATTTTAATGGAATTTTTGTCTGTCTGTCCGTCTGTCTGTCTGTTTATTTGTTATACTGTCACGCAAGAACCCGTGAACGGATTTTGATCGGCTTTTCGCCAATATGTTACCTGAAGGCCCGACCATAATCTTAGATAAGAATCATGACGCTATGACCTATAGGAGCCGAGCACTGCGATTTATCAAACTTAATATACATGAATACCACCATCACATTTAATTGTTAAATTGATGAGCGTAAGCATAGTGTGTGTCTTAGGTTATCATTTAGATTTTGTTTTATTAAAATCCGTTAATTCTATCGTAAGTTATTTTAATGTAAAAATTTACATAATTTAGTTACACGTACAGATACTAGATAGCGCTGTGCGAATAATTTTTAGTTTAGATTGTTTATTTTAATTACATATATAGCATCATTTATTTTAATTACATATATAGCTGTGCCATAATATATCTAAGCATACAAACTCTGCCATACCTACTATAATAAAATTCAAATAGCATTTTGTCTATACATTGATTATATATTATTGCGAAATTTTAGTTGGACTGTATCATAGGTTAGGTATCTAACGATTTAGAACACTCTTTTTGTAATTATTGTCTGTCTGTTTATTTGTTATGCTACAGATTAGATAATTGTTACCTAGGAAGTTATACTATCACGCAAACACAGTAAATGCGGTTTTCGCCAATATGTTGTCTGAAGATCCGACTATAATCTTATATAATAAACATTATTTAAATTTCTGATTCTTTTCTTTATTTACATAAACAAAGCAACAGACCCTTCCCTCTATAGACTACTTTAGTTTATGATATAGCGTTCCCACTTGCCTACTTGTTAGGTATATAAGTGGGAGCCGCTGTACCTTCCAGTGCCCGAAAGCACCTTCAGGGACCAGTTATAGACAGGTCTTGTCCCCAAATCCTAAGATCCAGTTCTCGTAAGCGAGCTACCTCGTGCCCAAGTGGCACTACCTATAGTCCAGATAGGTGCCGGAGCAGTAAAGCCGCTCACCACTGGCGAATTCAGAGAGTTGCTAACGATATCCATGCTGGAGCCGACGGAGAAGCCGCCTCCCATATTTCCAGTATGGTGCCGGCGCTGTAAAGCACGCTCACTTCGCGACGTACATCCATATGTCTACTCTTTCTGGCCTACAAGCTAGGTATTGCTCGAGTCACCTAGCTATGACTCTTACTTGCTGAGCAGGCAAGCACCCGAGATGCGTCGTGGCAGTGAAACCACACTACCCCTTCGCTAAAGGCAACTCCGTGCCTCACGCGACCAACTGGTTCGCACTAGCCGCGCATGATTCCGACGCTCTAACGCCACGTGCTAGCCGAGCAACAAACATAGCCACTACGAGTCCAACCTCAATGTCAGGCACCGCGCACTCTAATCAGCGGCCGATAGAACACGCCTTTCGAGGCGCGGTGGGCTAGCCCGACTCCGTAGTACCCTGATCCTAAGGAGGAGAACCGTAGTTCAACCCCCGAATTCTACCTACTCGGGTGCTGAAGATAGGGATAAACAAAGCAACAATCATAATTTACAACATAACTAATATTAACAAACCTAACCACTTATAAATAAAACTTAACAATTATCACGCTATCACCTATGGCCGCCGAGCAGTGCCATTTATTAGAGCATCTTAAATTTTTGCCATAATTATATTCTTTGCGAAGAATCTTAACTACGACTTTTAAAAATGACGTCATTTGGTCACTGCCATCTAGCGGTAATAATTTGAACCAGTCCATAATTATATGCTTTGAATTATATTCGCTACACTAGATGTCTCTAGATGCTCACTAAATGACGTCACTTTTAAAAAGTCAATGTTAATATTTTCAGAGAGTAGTATAAATATTATGACAAGTTATTCGGCGTCGATGAGGTGGATTGGATGACTTTGGATGACTGGTTGTTTCGATCTGATTTGAGATTATTGGTTTCGTGTATTGTCTTTCATTTTGTTGTTGTTGTTCGTTGATGTTGATTGTGTGGACGGCTGTCATTGGGGAGTATGGGAATTCGAGGTCTTCACAGGTCACTATTGAAAGCTCTTGCTCTGCGGCATTTCATGATGTTCATGCCGATAGACACACTAGGAACTTACCTAATAGTTTCTGTCATCATCTTACTAACTTTGTTGCATTATTGTTTAACAAATTAGTTCCATATTATTAACTGATCAGTTTACTAAAAAGAATCGAATTTAATGAATAAGAATAAGGTAATATTGATACTAGATATATAAATACGTAAAAATTAAAATACCTTCTCGAAAAAAAAACAAGTGTATCGCATACTTCTAGAAGTGCTAAAAAATAAGACTACAAAAGTACCAAGAGACCGATGATGAGCATGAGGCTCACGTACTTGCTGAGCGGGAAATAGGTTCAGCATCTAGCTCCACTGAAACTCTTAAACGCGAAAACTGACTAAGGATTGCCAGGGAGCGACAGTCGTCATTCCGTGCCGCTGAAACATTTAGTCGTGATCGAGATCGCCATACAACATCTCGGGCTTCGGAGACATTTACGCAGCAAGAAATGCGGCTCACGGCTGACCGAGAGTGGCATGCGCAGTCTCGCGCTTCAGAGACATTTTACGCACCATGACATGCGACTCACGTCTGATCGAGAGCGGCATGCGCAGTCTCACGCTTCGCAGACGTTTATTCAATATGAAACGCGACTGACAGCTGACTGAGAATACAGAGACCCGCGCTTCTGAGACGCTTTCTCGATATGAAGCTCGGCTCATGACGGACAGAGAGCGCCTCAGAAAGTCCCGGGCTTCAGAAACGATTACACAGCGTGAAATTCGAATGATGGCTGATCGAGAGCGTAACAACAAATATAAAAAAAAAAACATAAAGCCTGTGTCACTCGAGATGATATAAGGATACTAACAATATCACACATTCAAATCTATTCAGGCATTTAGAAGTTATGGTGGAATAAAGAAACTCACATACATACATACATGAACCCTAAAACATTACATTCCTTTTTTGGACACTCGTGTAAAAATTATCGCGAGTATACTTACCTACCGAAAGTCCGAGTATGCTGCAAACAGTTGTAACAGTCGTTAAAGAATGAGATGAAAGTAAGAGCTAAGAATTGAAGCCGCGGAAAAAAGGAATTTATTTTCTAATAGAAGTATTACTAACATTAAAAATGTGAGTTTCTTCAAGCGATCATCGTGTGACTTTGCATGCATGTAGACAGAGATAAAGAAAAGGACATTATATACCAATATCGATTTTTTGTCTACCTTTGGATTTTTTGTCTACCTTTTTTACCTTTTATAACATACTTACTTTGCATGCATGTCCGTAAATCATTTTCACCTATACCTACAAATACATACATTTTTTAAATTTTGTTTTTCTGCCTCTAGCTGCACTGCGGTGACACTGACGTAGCAACCGTATATTGCCTACGTCTTCCGTGTAATCAATCCAAATAGATCAGCCGACATAATAAATAAAGATTATAAGGTCTCCCTTCTGACAACAATTTTCTACTTAAGGAAATATTAAAATCATATTATCGTCCAAAGAAAACATCTTTTGTACATAATATAATTATGATATACAGCCTCTAAATATAATCCGTATATCCGTAGAAAACAGTTATTAATAAAAATGTCCACACTTGCAAGAACTTCAATAAAATAACTTTAAACACGTCAATACAACAAATGCCCGTGAAAAAACTGTGTAATAATTTACAGTTTATAAAAGTTTAGTTTAGTTTCGAGTTTTGTAGTATTAGCGTGTTCAGTAATTTTGGTTCTATGACGTTCGCCGATATTTGTAACCAGGTGATCACCGTATGTTGCTAGAGCTGATACTACTACTCGAATTAATTATGGCAAATTGTATGGGTCTTTTTCCTATACACAGTGTGGCTCAAATTGTGAATCTTGATCATACTTTGAGCCACACTGTGTATAGGAAAAAGACCCATACAAATAGGTACTTGAACGGTGAATCTCACCACCATCCTAAACAGTTAGCTACCGTGGGAATGTCTTTGTTTCAGAGAGCCCACGGGGTCTGTGACAAGAAACACCTGGACGCCGAGCTTCAACATGTCAAGCAAGTACTGCAAGCCAACAAGCTCCAACAGCCGCGCCGCTGTCACAGATCCCGAGAAAAGCCAGCCACAGTCGAGCGCCAGCCTGCTATACTGTCTTATGTAAGGGGTGTTACTGACAAGATTGGCTACATCTTGAAGCGAGCTTCAATCAACACATACTTCAAGCCGCCAACGAAGATAAGTCAACTTTTACCATCCGTCAAGTGCCAATTACCTTTACACGATGCAGGGGTCTATAAAGTAGACTGTGACTGCGGACTCTCATACATTGGTCAAACCATGAGAAGCATAGGCACCCGCATAAAAGAACACATAGCTGACGTAAAACACAAACGCTCGTTGAAGTCTGCTGTGTGTGAACATGTACAACAGGGGACCAACCACTACCTGAGATTTGACAAACCACAGATTCTTGCTAAAGAACACCGGTTCCTACCAAGGATGCTTCGCGAGGTTATTGAAATCAAAAAACATCCCAATTTCAATAGAGAAGATGGTTGAAATGTACCACCAGCTTGGGATCCAGTACTTCAAATAGTCAAACCCAAGAAGAAACAAACCACAGCTAGACTTCATGATACTTTGAGCTCATTCTGCGTAAATAGAAACACCAATAATTAAATTATGTTCGGGTACTTTGAAATAACTACACTGGAACATTGAGACAACTACCATCTTAGTCTCCCCGTGACCATGGCTGCTGAAAAGCAACCGAAACGTCGGGGAAAGTGTAAACCAAAAATAAATAGATTTAATAGTTTAAATAATTTTATTAGCTTATAAATTAGTAAAATAAAATCAATATCGTATATAGTAGTTTAATTTCAATATTAATATATATTTTGATTTATTTTGAGGATAGGGGTGTTCCATTTGAACGCCTGCCCGACGTCCGTGCTCGATGCGCACGAGCTTAAATTACGTACTTTATTTAATTAAAATACAAGTGTTGCAATTATAATAAATAGTAAGTAAGTAAGTAATTCTTTATTGTGGATCATAGGTAGGTACATAATACAGATGTTATAGTTTAAAATTATTAGGTCAGCTATGTCCTGCCCATTGGGCATACAATAATTGCAATAATTGAATCTATATAATATAAATAATTAATTTATGTCAATTGAATTAGATAGGTACATTCATAGAATAAGTATTTTAGTCAATGTCAATATGTGTAGCAATGTCACAGAGCTTATAAATAGGTAATAAAAATGTAAAAGTGGAGAATACTGAACACATCACGATTGGGCATAGTGGAATGCTATGGTGTTTTATCGTTTAGGTAATCTTTTACTGAGTAGTAACATTTTTGTGTTAAAAACTCATGTAATTTCTTTTTAAACGTAAGTATTTCCGTAACTACTCTAATCTCTCTTGGTATATTATTGTATATCCGCGACCCTGTACAAAATATACTCTCATGCATAAAATGAGTCTTGCTAGGCACTATGTGCAATTTATCTTGGTGTCTTATACGCTTACGATAATTGTATAGCTGTGGATTATTTTTGACAAATAATGCAACCTCCAAAATGTAGATACCAGGGAAAGTAAGAATTTAAAGATTTTTAAAGTGAGGTATACATGAATTTGTTTCGTGCAGATTGAGCATAGCCCTTATACAGCGTTTTTGCGCTACAAATGCGCGGCCTTTGTCTATGCTATTACCCCAGAATATTATACCGTATCTAAGGGTTGAGCTTACGTACCCATGGTATGCTGTCAAGAGTGTATCTTTATTAGATATTTTTCTTAACTGATGGAGAGCATAAGAAAACTGGCTTAGTTTTTTACAGACAAAGTCAATATGAAATTTCCAACTGATTTTGTTGTCGATATGCAGACCTAGAAATTTGGTTACATTAATTTCTTCTATATCGTTTTCAAGATATCTGATTTTTATCGGAGCCGTGAGTTGTGTACGTACTTTAAAATTCATTACTTTAGTTTTATCGATGTTGTTGATTTTTAGCCAGTCTATAATTGTCACTAAAGATTGATTAATGTCAAATTCTAAATTAGTTAAGTTATCATTATTAAATAGTACCGTGCTATCGTCAGCAAATAAAGTGATGTCATGATTTGTTATTGAAGGCATGTCATTTATGTACAGAAGAAAGAACAAGGGACCCAAAATACTCCCTTGTGGGACACCGCATTGGGCTGTTCCAGCTTTGGAAGTATAAGCTTCTTCAGTCATTGATAGTGGGTTCAACTGACGTTTTTCTGTATATTGTTGTCTGTACGTGAGATAAGATTTTACGAGATCGTGCACATTGCCTCTGATACCATAGGCGTACATTTTGGTTAAGAGAGAATTGAAACATGATTTGTTTTTACTTCTTTCCTCAAGCATACTGCAAGACGTTCTTCAGAACTAATGCTTTTGCACATAACCGTATCGCATTTTATTAGATCATTTTTTATCAATTCATGAAGCTCGATAAATGACGGTCTTGAACTTTTAAAATACTGTGCAAATTTATTCGATGATAAATAATCATGATACAATACAACATGCATATCAAATTCAGCATCGGAATCATCCTCTGAGGTATTTTCAATTAGATCTAAAAGAAATGCTCTTGTCGAATTCATTTAGGTATCTAGATTGATTACAGTGTTATTTCAAAATTTGAACATTCTGTACAGAAATTAAGCTTTAAAATCGTGCGCTTGCAAGGACGACCGCAGACCGAGTGAGGGCAAAATATATATTATAGTATAGCTCCCGTGTGTGATAGCTTGCTATACTATAATATATATCTCGATATATTAATATATATTGTAGCTACGTCTGTGACGGGCTTAAGTAATTTCTCGATCTAATCCTCGTCGCCGCACGTCCACGACCACTTAACTAGCTACAACACAAACACGTCATGTACCGCACGATTTAATTGAGTTTAGCCGCAATATTCTAATTACAACGCACTTTAGCAAACTGAGCACTAATCTAACCACGTACTAATTTTGATTACGTAAAGCCTAGTTATATATTCGGAACCTGTGCATTGTCCTCAAGATACCCGGTAATCGCTGCTGATTGCCAGTAAAAAGTAACCCTCAATACAGCTCTATTTTAATCTGCTGCAATATCTAGAAAGAAAGAAAGAAATCATGTTTATTTTGTACAGAGCACACACAATTAATTAAACAAAATAAACATAAAAAATATTATACATGATAAAACAAAAATGTGTATGCCCTTGCCGAAAAAGGTCCACCTCAGCATGAGCTGGGCACCCAAATTGAGTGCACCAACGCTGGTTTTCAGTTGGTCACCCGATATAAGTGATACACGGACGGAGGCAAATGCTTAACATTACAACAAAAATACAATAAATGTGGTTCTGCTACATACATACACAAGGAAAACGTATAGGGCATATTAAATTATGTTTATAAATTAGGTACATTTTAAAAATATAAGAACGGTGGTAGAAAAAAATACGTTAATATCAAATAAATAAATTTTAAAAGGGTAGGTCCAAATAAAAATTAAAAAGTCATTGCATAATAGGTACTGATGACACAATATTATGCGCAGAGTGAAACGTAATCAAAGTGAATGACCTCAGCGTTGTAGGCTATTTTTATTGTTTTGTTTGTTTTCACTTCCTATCTGTATAAGAAGTGCCATATGCCATTATGTTAGAGAGAGATCATCATTTTACACAAGCCTATATCATATAGGCTTATGTAAAATGATGATCTCTCTCCTGTCGTGTCGGATTTCTATCATATTGGATTATGGCACTTAGGGAATAAAGAGTGCACTTGTGTTTGTGCACATACTTGTGTACTTTAATATCACCTGCGCAGATGGCCGACGGATGGTTAAGATTGGCCGCTGTGACCGAAATGCGGTCTCAGGAACATTATATGTAAAATATAGCATTCCCATGAAAATGCATAATTATAATTACTAGCGTTCGCCAAATGGTCGCAATTCGATCATAATCGATTTAAATTTTAAGTTTGATCGTTATTAAGTTTTTATTGTCTTTAATTATACCCTTATAATCACATTTAATTTAGTCACCTAAACCACATACATATTATTATGTAACCATAGTTACGAAGAATTTTATGACATCAGCCGAACAATGCCTAGCCGAAATACTACGAACGCGATTCGACTGCTTGTGTCAAACGCATGGTTGTGTGTTACGCATCGGTGTAACAGGCGGTCCATCGGTGTAAATCAGCGGACCGCTGATGCTGCTCGTCACCACTACTGCGCAATCGCGACCGCCACCTGCATCGAGTCAGCATAACGTCCCTGCAATATCATGCCACCCACTACCACTATATTTCGCAATATATTTCCAAATTGTAATTTTACATGTAATAAAATATAAATTCATTCTTGGTACAACCATCGACCAATTATCATCCCTAAGTAGTTCAGTAACATTGTAATTTAATTGCAATATAATTAAATTAATATTAAAGTAAATCGAGTTTCTTTGCATCCTCCGACTTCAGACTACGTAATTGGCGCAGTCGGTAGGATACTCGCGGGCCGGTTCGCGAGCGTAATCGCTAGGAATTATCTTCGAGACGTGATTCGCGAATCACCCGGGTGGATATCAAACACCGTTAACGAGTATCCGGATCTACGGAAGCTGCAGCCACAGGTGTATCCAGACATCGATACCGCAGAGGGGCCGATTATGTTTATGTAAGTACTTCAGAATTGATCTTGAGTTGCTTCCTTTCTATTTTGTGTTAATAATAATTATCCAAGATTTTCCATCCAAGGTAATCGCGGAACCCTAGGTTAGATAGAAATTCGAGATCGAAGCTATTAGATTCGAATAGGAATCTAGATTCTGGTGTCTTAGCCGTAAGAAATATGTCGAAAGTAGACGAAATATTTAAGGCCCTGCGCATGGTGCCCGATTTCGACGGGAACTAATTTTCTTTGCTATCCTGTTATAAGGTGAGTGTATATGCATTACCTTAGTTTTGTTTATATTTAGTATAATACCGTTATCGTGTGCCCACTTGGTAATATTATTAAAATCTGCCTGCAGCAAACCTCTGGCCTCCTGTATATTTTTAGATGAAATTATCAGGCACATGTCATCGGCGTACATAAATACCCTGCAGCTCTTTACTACATTACTAACACTATTGACATGCATGATGTAGCCCACCGGGCCATACACTGAGCCGGTCGGCACGCCAAGGTTGACCTCGGCTTCTCGCCCCGCCACGCCTGCAATACAGGTTTGAAGAGTTCTTCCACTCTAGTAATTCCTAAACCATCTATTTGTGGGACCCCTTATCCCACATACATCCATGGCCTGGAGTAGCATCTCGTGGTCTAAGGTGTCAAAAGCCTTTTTGTAGTCTATGAATAACTCTATGACCTGGTGTCCTGCATCTAGGCTGCTATTTATAACTTCGGAGAACTGAGAAAGTGCTGTAAAGGTGCTGCGGCCTCGTCTAAACCCATGTTGTGCATCTGATAACAAGTGATTCCGTTCTAAATATTCACTCACCTGAGCAACTACAATTTTTTCTACTATTTTATTAATTGTAGACAGAATGGCAATCGGCCTGTAGTTAGAGTAATCACAGTGTGCTTAAAGATAGGCCTTATTATTTCTTTTTTAAATAGACATGGATATTCTCCTCGCGATAAACAAAGGTTAATAAAGTGCGCCAAAACGGGTGAGATTTCATTTTTATCATTTTTATATCTACGATTCGAATACAATCCCTACCCGGCGCCTTATCACTGCTCAGCTGGTCTATCAATTTCCTCACTGTGTCACTTCTCACTGGAGTAAATCGAAATGTTACGTTACTTATGCTAACATATTGACATCTGTCTAAACATTTTGTACTATCCAAGTTTGACAATTATGTCTTTTTGAAAATGTTTTATTGGCAATGACTATTATTTTTTTATTACTTATCATTTGATTTCTTGACTGCCAGAATTTCAGACACAATGAAAAATCATTGTATCGCCTAGATCTTTATTTTTGTATACGATGGGGTAATCCATTCTTTTTAATGTTAAAGTATGGTCATAAAGCTCGACCAAGATTGTTATAATAACTTCTTTAGTCAAATATCTTCTTCTTGATTTTAGTGTCTTATATACTTTTTCAACTCTGTGCTAAAATTTATCTTCTTCATGTGAAATTTGAAACGACCCGGCGATTCAAGCGGATGACTTTAGTATTTAAGATGACTATTTGTGTGATTTTATTAAGTTTTGTTATTTTAAACCCCTCGTCGTATGGGATGGGTAGATTATAACTCTATACAATATAAAACTTGAGCAACTGTTTGACTTTTTATTTTTATTTATTTGAGTACTTATATGTCTGACCCATCATAACACGACCAGGTTGCATAACATAAGCAATATTCACTATGCACTTACATGCTATATGCATGTAAGTGCATAATGCATTAATACTAATATTACAAACGAGGCAATTGGCCAATTTGCAAAACATCTTGACTTTTTTAAAATGTTTTTATTGTGACAATAACCCTCTAGGAAATAGAAGATATACGTAAAATACTATGTGTTTTCTAGCCTAGACATAAAACGGTTATATTTATTTCTAGATGTGCCCGCGGTTTCACCCGCGTTAATGATTACTGCACTGCCCCCGTGGGTCGTAGCGTGATGTTACATATACAGCCTATAGCCTTCCTTGATAAATAGGCAATCTAACACTAAAATAATTTTTCAAATCGGACCAGTAGTTCCTGAGATTAGCGCGTTCAAGCAAACAAACAAACTCTTCAGCTTTATAATATTAGTATAAATAAAATTGATTAGGAGATCCTATTATAAATGATAACGAAGAATAACTACTTAATTATAAACGCTTTGAATACTCTCACTTTGATACTAAAATATAGATGCTCAGATCGATCAAATTGCAATTAGCTTTTGCATTCAAGAATTTCTTAGTATATCAAGGAAATTCCTCGGTTAAGTAGATCCCTACTAAATATCCATTTTGTTACTAAGCAAGGATTTGTATCCTTACTTAGTAACAAAATAGTGAACCGAAGACGGAAGTTTTATATTTACGAACTTTAATTGGTACCATTGACATAGGTACTTAAAGAAGAGCGGCGATAACCTAGTGGGAGGCCGTTGGAATGCTACGCAGAGGTCTTGGGTGAACCTAATGCACGAAACTCTGACTTTTCGAAGTTATGTGTGAATTATTTAGTGAATTACAGCTTGCTTTATTGGCATAGGAAAACATTTTAGGGAAACCTGCATGTCTGTGAATTCTCCATAGTGACCTCGAAGATATGTGAAATCCGCCAACCAGCACTGGGCCAGCGTGGTGAACTATGGCCTTATTGTTTTTCTCACACTGAGATGCCTTAAAAAGTCTTCGGTTTCAGTTATCATGTCCACTGTCTGAAGATTTTTTTCTACGTACCCCAAAAAAGATATAGTGACGTCGACTATAATATAAAATAGTGATATATACTTTCTCATTACGGATTAAAACACATTCAACACCATTCATAAAAGACCGCGAGCAATACATTTTTTATTACTGCCGCTATATGGTATTCAATGTGTTAATGATAGCTAGTTATAATAACTACTATAACGTATAAAAATGTGTCTATATTCATACGTAATATATTGATTAGTTTGTATAACGTTATCCAATACTAACTTGAACGATAAAACTAATATCGTGGGGAAAATTACTAATTAGACTGTGATCCAATCATAATCTAAGAAAACACATGATGTGAAAATCTGCTCGAAAACTGCTCGGCACGGGCCTCTTCTCAGTGAGATAGATAAGGCCATACTCCTCCACGCTGACCCGGTGCGGGTTGACAGACTCTACATCGTTTTGAGAACATTATAGATAGTCAAAGTCAAAGTCAAAAATCATTTATTCATTTAGGTCACAAAGTAACACTTACGAACGTCAAAATATATGGGTTAGTGAGTTTACTAAGTTACTGAAGCTACATATAGGTTAGTGGCTAGGTTCAGGCAAAGGGTAGAGCCTATGAGAAGAAACCTGCCTGAAACTCACGGCCACTCTTTTAAATCGCCAAATTAATATAATTTTAGTATTTTACAACTCAGATTAACAAGGTGTTGCAGCCATTATGCCATATACTACTGACTATAAAAAAACTAAAGATAAAAACAATAATAACTTAATAATATTAAAGAGATGATATAATTTGGGCTTAGGTATATGTTTTAATATAAATCTAAGATAGACAGTAGGATGGCATAATGGCGCATACACTTACACTCTGTAACAATGCAAAGGCAGTCCGTGACTAAATGCGGTTGTGCATCTATATTCTTCAATAATAATCAAATTAAGAAACAAGTTACTTGTTAACATCACAAATAATCACGAGGTACCTCTACATTACTAAATTGACTTAAAAGTAATACAGATCTTTAAAGCCTGTATGCAACAAGCAACTAGTTCCATGAGTTTTTGTCATTTAAGTAGTCGTTGACTGAATAATAACCCTTTCGAATAATTTGTTTATTAACGGCGCTTTTAAATTTTAACAATGGTAGCATTCAGACATGCAGTTTTCCGTCTATAAAGGCTGTCACTGCTTCGTCAACTATGGTGTTAATAAAAACAAAATGGTCTGGACACTATATTTGTCGTTCTTTACTATAAAAGTAACGTATCTGGTTTAATTGAAATTGATATAAGTTATAACGGCTTGCATTGAAGACTATTATTTTAGATAATTTATTTTATCTTTTTCCATATATTATAATCTATTAAATATCATTAGTTTACACTTTCACCGACGTTAAAGTTACTTTTCAGCAACTATGGTCAGCGGTTATGGCTGCTAATATGTATATGAGAATATCCGTAAATAGTGGTTTGATTTAATTGTATAACATTCACGTAGACGTACCTAATTCTAACTAATCTTATAAATGTGAATGTATTTGTTTGTTTATTTGTTACGCTGTCACACCTTAACTACTCGAGTGATCATCGTGAAATTTCGCGTGCACGATTTCAGGGGAACAGAAAAGGACATAGGATTTCATTCAGAAAAAAGTATTGTTACTAACCTACATTTACGAGAGTGAAACTGCGGGAAAAATTTAGTATAATCTTTAAATATTATTGAGCTGCTTGTTGCATACAATAGATGGTCTAAGTTCTAAGTTAGTTAGAGTAGTTTGCAGGCTCCGACAGCTTTTTGCGATGGGACAGCTGGATTATATCGCTGAAACGCGGTCATAGCAGTTTAATATATAATACTAGTACAATTGCCTAGGTATAAGTAAGATTAACCTAATGAGTCACAGCGGCACACCGGCGGCCAGCACAATAGGTTTGAAACTATGTTAGGTATTCCAAGACTTGACAGGCTGAATACCTAGAATCGTCTCATATAAATAATAATAATATTAGCCCTGTACATAAACGGTCCCACTCCCGACACGGGCCTCTTCTCAGTGTGAAAAGGGAATAGGCCATGTTCTATATCGCTGGCTAAGTTGACAGACGTCACATGTCTTCTTTGAGAACATTATGTAAAACTTTTAGACATGCAGGTTTCCTCACGATGTTTTCCTTTACCGTTAAATAAAGCAATAATTAACTATTTAATACACACATAAATATGAAAAGTCAGTAGTACGTTTCGATTATCGAACTCCGTGGCAGACATGGTCTCCCATTAAATCATCGCTTAAAATTATAATTAAAACAGTATAAAGTTGTGGAGCGAGTACAGTGACAAATCATGTCATGTCCTCATTATGCACGTAGAATTGGTGTTAAACATTTTTATGGTTATGTATGATTCGTAATGCGAAATGATTGATCGGAACGAATAGAAAATGTTACGAAAGTCAGTAAGATCGAAACCGTCGGCGTTGCTAAAATATTGCGCACGAATTTGGCCCAATTGTGGTCTTAAGGTGAGGACACCATTGCATGTGAAAATGATTCGCGTGATCCCGCCTTCTCTTGTAATATCGAGAAACACCGAGGTAGGTTTAGTCGGTATGACCGGAATGTCGCCATCTTTCCTCGGGAAAGTCCGACATAACTCCTCCGCCCGCCCCCGCGAAGGGGAATAAGTCTATGCAATAGACCACGTAAAAAAACACGACACCTATATTTCCCCAAACGAGTAAGCCGTTCTGTATTAAACCTCCATTTTGATGGGTGTGTCTAGATCGCATGTGATGGCCAGCGAGCCTATTTCCGACACCCGAACACGTTTTCGGATTACGTGCTGCTACTCAGAATTTCTGAATCGGAAAACCCAATAACAAATTTCCCGATACAGGAACCTAACTGGAGTTCTTTCGATCGCAAGCAAAAGTTAAAACATACACCGGATTCACGAGACAGGTTTTGTTAGCTTTGTTTCTATATTAAACGAAGAGGCGACGGTTGCAATGTCAATACAAAGGCTATAATTAAAAGTTATGAATAGGCATGTCAGTAACATAGCGATGAATAGTAGGCTTGTTTAATACGCCAGGAGTACCATTCATTACAATAGTCATGTCCACATATTACATTATAATGAAGCTTTTAACAAGATATAAGAGAAACTTAATTGAAACTGCCTGTTAGTTTCTTTAAATATTTTGAGCACATTTGACATAACAACACCAAAAGGCCTTTTGGTACATTTGTCGTAAACTATCTGCAAATATACATAATAATTATACTTAGTCTGGCCATAAATACTGTTACAATTACATTTGAATTTGGAATCTGTCATACTTATATGAATATTCATTGTGTTTTCTCATTTTAGCGCCAATCGGTGTTAAATATTTTCGTGATATTAAAATAGAGTGGGGTGGTAAAGAGAATAACCGAGAATACCGAATTGCTGTGATAGCATTACACAAAGTAGGTATGGAGCAAAATGCAATTATTGAAACTCTCTCTCCGCTTGGTCGAATGTTTGTGTACCGAGTTATTTATAGGTACAATAAAATAAAAAGGTACAAAAAAACATTCTCGTTTGTGACAGAAAAATATCTGGCCGTCCAAGTAGTATTCGTACGAAAAAGACCATCAAAGCAATGAAGAATTTGAATTCGAATAAATCCTGTCTGAAAGCAAAATATTTATCTCGGGAAATGAATGTAGAACCTAGAACCTTATCGCGTATTTTAAAAGATGACTTAGGTCTTGCAGCCTCGCTGAATAAGCTCCGTGCGCGGGGCCCCCCCCCTTACGGAGACCCTCCAGCCCAACTTCCTCTCCGAGGTAGTTGAGGAGTTATTTCCTGACCGGGCAGAGCACGTGCCCCCGGCAATGGCCCCATCGGGAGGCCGACATCGGGAGGCGGAACTCAGTGCTACCCCGGTTACAGATGCGGAGATGGGGGCGGCTGTCTTGCGGATCCGCTCCAAGACGACCGCCCCTGGACCTGACGGTGTGCCGGCGCGAGCTCTCGAGCTGGCCCTCGATCACCTGGATGTCCGCCTCAGGGAACTTTTCGACGCGAGCCTGGTGTCGGGACGATTCCCTGAGTGCTGGAAGGAGGGGTGTTGAAGTTGGTGTTGCTGGCCAAGCCGGGACGGCCTCCAGAGTCGGCCGCGGCGTACAGGCCCATAGTGCTGCTGGACGAGGCGGAGAAGATGTTTGAGAAAATTCTCGCCACCCGCATCGTCCGGCACCTGAGGCACGGTCGGTCCCGACCTGTCGGACGCTCAGTTCGGATTCCGGGAAGGTCGTTCGACGGTCGGGGCCATTATGCCGCGGCCGAGGAGGCGGTCGCCGGCGGCGGTGTTCTGTTGGCGGTGTCTTTAGACATCGCCAACGCGTTTAATAGTCTGCCATACAGCTGTGTCCAGGGGGCGCTCCGATATCACGGGGTACCTTTTTACCTGGAGCGGCTGGTGGCAGACTATCTGAGAGGCAGGAGTGTCCTCCTCGAGGTTTGGCGGCGGCCCATGTCGTGCGGTGTCCCGCAGGGATCGGTTCTTGGTCCGCTCCTGTGGGACATGGGGTACGACTGGGTCCTACGTGCTGTCCTACCCCCCCGGGCTGAGCGTCATCAGTTACGCTGACGATACCCTCGTCACAGCCCGTGGGGGTAACTTCGAGGAGGCGGCCCGTTTGGCTACCGTGGGGGTTTCCCAGGTGGTCGGGCGTATCGAGGCGCTGGGTTTACGGGTGGCTATTAACAAGACGGAGGCCCTGGTCTTTCATGGGCCTCGTCGCAGTCCACCCCGCGGCGCCTCGATAATGGTGGGCTCGACGCGCGTTCCCGTCCAGGCCCACATGAAATATCTGGGCTTGGTGCTGGACGGAAGGTGGCACTTCGGCGAGCATTTCAGACAGCTCGCTCCGAAGCTTCTCGGCACTGCGTCCACCCTTGGGCGGTTATTGCTAAATTTGGGCGGGCCCAGTGCTGGTTGCCGGCGACTCTACACGGGGGTTATCCGGTCGATGGCGCTTTACGGTGCACCGGTGTGGGCGGACTCCCTGACCGCTCAGTGCAGGACTCTCTTGCGGAGACCGCAGAGAGTCATAGCGGTCAGGGTAATACGTGGATACCGCACGGTGTCGGCCGACGCAGCTTGCGCCCCGTGGGATTTGGAGGCTGAAGTGCTCGCCGAAGTGTTTGCAGTGAGTAAGGCGGTGCGGGAGGAGACGGGTTGTCGTCCCCTCCCGACAGCTATTGAGTGCGCGCGCAATCGAGCCCACCAGGGCATGATTTTAAAGTGGAAGGCGCGGCTGGAGGCGACCCTGGCCGGTTTCAGAACCGTTGGGGCCCTCCAGCCGGTATTGGAGCGGTGGGCAGGGCGGTAGCATGGGACCCTTTCCTTCCGGCTAGTGCAGGTGTTGTCAGGGCACGGTTGCTTTGGCAAATACCTGCACACGGTCGCTAGGAGGGAACCGAGTCCCATCTGCCACCACTGCGACTGTGAGGAGGACACGGCGCAGCACACGCTCGAGCAATGTCCTGCTTGGGCGGTGCAGCGCCGTGAACTCATTGAGGTTGTTGGTGTAAATCTCTCGCTGCCGGCCGTGATCAAAGCCATGGTCGACAGCGAGAGGAAGTGGGCAGCGGTCGCGTCCTTCTGCGAGGACGTCATCTCGCAGAAGGAGGCAGCGGAGCGGATCCGTGAAGAAAGTATCCTTGCGGATCCGAGCCGTCTCCGGCGAACCGGGCGGCGCAGGCGCGCTTGCGCGCCTTATGCCGCCATAATGAAGGCGGGAGAACGGGGATCTCCCGTCCGCCAGCCATTGAGTCGGTCCGACGCCCTATGTAGTGCCGGGGCGTCGCCGAGGAGCTGTAGACTGCTGGATGGGTCGCTGAGGTAGTAATTGTTGCCAGCGGCCCATCCACTATACAAGGCAGCGAGCGTGCACACCGTGGGGTTTTGGTCCGTAGGCCCGAAGTACGGGAGAGCCGGACATAACCCTCTCGCCTCCCCTTGTGGCGAGAGGGTATGCATCAGGCGCATTTCCCCACGTAAAAAAAAAAAAAAATAAAGGTCTTGCAGCCTGTGAGAGAGACACTGATCATTATTTAAATGATAATTTAAAAATGAATATGGTTGTAAAATCAAAACAACTTTTTAAGCGGTACGCAAAAGGACGTCACAGGAAAATATATGTACTGACTGAGATGTTTTTTCTACTGAGCAATGTTTTAACAAGCAGAATGAACGAGTTTATGCTCAAAGCTCAATAGAAGCTATTTGATTAGTCAGAAGAGAACAACGTGGACATTATCCGACTTCAGCGAGGGTTTGGTGGGGTGTTAGCTACGAAGGAGTGACTGAGCCATATTTTCGTGAAAATGGTGTCAAAACTTCAGCACAAGTGTATCAAGATACGATTCTTGAGAAAATGGTTAAGCATCTTAACAACAAAATGTTCCATAACCAAGAATGTGGAGGAACAGGGTATAATATCCCTCCAACACAAAAGGAGGATCCTCCGACCAGGCTGGTTGATCGTGTCTGGCGGGCCGTGGCCCGACGATTGATGTCGGGAGCTTGTATATATATTTAGTCACTGTATAAACTTCACTTGTGCGATGCAGAATTGTAAGACGTCATCTTAAACGCGATTGTATCGTCATCTGTTAAATGTAGGCGGCACTTCTTCATCGGTGCGGAGTCGCCACACACCCAAGCGTGGTTGGAAACGAACTTTTCGGACTTCATCAGAGCTGAAGCTTGGCCGTCATCTGGTCCCGATCTTAATCCGCTGAATTATGACTTAAGGTCAGTTTTAGAGAGTATAGCATGCTCTTAACGCCATTATAATTTGAGTCCCTAAAAAAATCCATAAGATGTGCAGTGAAAAATTTTCAGTGAAGAGAGTGCGTGTTTCTGTAGATAACTGGTTTCAACGTTTAGAGGAATGTATTTAAGCCAATGGAGATTATTTTGAATGAGCTTCATATATTTTTAATGTTATTATTATTAATAATAATAGTAATTGTTTATTAAGTTAAGTTGGCACAAATTAATTACAATAGGTCTTCAAAATACTTAAAATAGGATACATTACTTATCATATTAATGAAAACCTTGGAGAAGGCCTATGTCCAGCAGTGGACGTCTTTCAGCTGAGATAATGACGATGAAATGAAATGAAATGAAAAAATGAAATGAATATGATGATGATATTAATGTATAAACTAATACACATTACAGTAATAAATGTAATATTGTCTTCTGTTTACGCGAATGTTATTCATTGAAATTAAACTACTATATACGGATTTTATCGCGTTGTTTATTTATCACTGTATTACAAAATTTTGAAAATATTACACTACTACTACTATTGATTTTATTTAACTAATTTATAAGCTAATGAAATTATTTAAACTATTAAATCTATTTATTTTTGGTTTACACTTTCCCCGACGTTTCGGTTGCTTTTCAGCAGCCATGGTCACGGGGAGACTAAGATGGTAGTTGTCTCAATGTTGCAGTGTAGTTATTTCAAAGTACCCGAACATAATTTAATCATGGGTGTTTCTATTTACGCAGAATGAGCTCAAAGTATCATGAAGTCTAGCTGTGGTTTGTTTCTTCTTGGGTTTGACTATTTGAAGTACTGGATCCCAAGCTGGTGGTACATTCCAACCATCTTCTCTATTGAAATTGGGATGTTTCTTGATTTCAATAGCCTCGCGAAGCATCCTTGGCAGGAATCGGTGTTCTTTAGCGAGAATCTGTGGTTTGTCAAATCTCAGGTAGTGGTTGGTCCCCTGTTGTACATGTTCACACACAGCAGACTTCAACGAGCGTTTGTGTTTAACGTCAGCTATGTGTTCTTTTATGCGGGTGCCTATGCTTCTCTTGGTTTGACCAATGTATGAGAGTCCGCAGTCACAATCTATTTTATAGACCCCTGCATCTTGTAAGGGTAACTGGCACTTGACGGATGGTAAAAATTGACTTATCTTCGTTGGCGGCTTGAAGTATGTGTTGATTGAAGCTCGCTTCAAGATGTAGCCAATCTTGTCAGTGACACCCCTTACATAAGGCAGTATAGCAGGCTGGCGCTCGACTGTGGCTGGCTTTTCTTGGGATCTGTGACAGCGGCGCGGCTGTTGGAGCTTGTTGTCTTGCAGTACTTGCTTGACATGTTGAAGCTCGGCGTCCAGGTGTTTCTTGTCACAGATCCCGTGGGCTCTCTGAAACAAAGACATTCCCACGGTAGCTAACTGTTTAGGATGGTGGTGAGATTCACCGTTCAAGTACCTATTTGTATGGGTCTTTTTCCTATATACAGTGTGGCTCAAAGTATGATCAGGATTCCTGATGACAAGTACATCTAAGAATGCTAATGAATTATTTGCCTCTAATTCCATAGTAAATTGGATGTTGTTATTAATGGAATTAAGATGTTCTAGGAATACACTAACACTATCTGTTGGTAATATGGTAAAAGTATCATCTACAAACCTCTTATAAATCCTGGGTGTGATGGGGGCAATCTGTAAAGCTCGAGCCTCGAAGTCCTCCATATATATGTCGGCAACAACAGGCGATACTGGGGAGCCCATTGCCACACCATCGACTTGTATGTAGAATTTATTGTCCCACAACAGATAGCCAGTTGTTAAGCAATGTTTAAGTAGTTCTGCATATTCCTCAGGCATATTTTACTCTATTAGCTTCCTTTTAGTTATTTCAATACAGTCATGTACAGGTATGCATGTAAATAATGACTGTACATCAAAACTAACCATTGTTTCATTGTTAGTGAGACATAGGTGTTTAATCTCACTCACAAAATGGTATGAATCCTTTACATGTGCTCTCGAGTTGCCTCTGAGTGGTAAGAGTATCTTCGCTACGTGCTGAGCCAGTCTGTAAGTTGGTGTGTCGATCTGACTCACAATAGGACGTAGGGGAGCGTTTTCCTTGTGTATTTTTGGTAACCCATACAGCTTTGGAGGTTTTACGCAAGCTGGTATTAATTGTTTAACGTCTAGATCTAGTCTTTCGGAGTATTTATATATGATGTCTTTGGTTTTGTTCAATATTTTGTTTGTAGGGTCTGTTTTAACCTGTTTATATGTTGTTTCATCCGAAAGTAAATTTTCAATTTTATGTTTATAATCTGACGTATCCATTATGACCGTAGCGTTTCCTTTATCTGCACGGAGTATTGTAATATCTGGCCTAGCCCGCAAGTTCTTCAATGCGATGAATTCATCTTTGGGAAGATTCGGTCTGGGCACTTTACTTCGACGCAAGACCGATGAAATGTCCTGACGTATAGCCTCCAAATCTTCCTTTCTTATGTTATTCTTGACTAGGCAGTCCTCGACGTTGCAAATAATGGCCTCATACGGTATCCTAGCCGGTGTTATTGCATAATTTAAACCTCTACTCAATACTTTTTCGGTTGTTTTGTCTAAAGTTTGTTTTGACAGATTAATAACTGCTTGTCTTTGAGATGACGGCGGCGTGTCATTGGTCCGTGCATTGACGTTTCGTTTCTTGCTGTTGGCATTTGATTTTGATAATAATTTTTCATATTTTTGAATTTTGTTTGTTTTACACGCATTATATTTTGATCTTTCTCTGTGATTTATAGCATTGATGCATTGTTTAAAATCAAATGGAGTTATTAATCTCTGTATTTCATTAGACAAATTCTCAACGTTCCTATTTATGCTGCGTAAGTCAGTGCGATGTTCTCTGATAACTTGTATTAATAACTTTTGACTTGCCTGTTTTAAGATCTTAGCGCTTCCTCGTATGTCTTTCTTGGCTGATATCTTGACACACGTAGGAATGACACTGTGATCACGACATCTCTTCAAGAAAGGACCATGAAAAAAAATGTATGGGCAGTGTCCCATCCCATCAACAGACATGGGACAAGTTTCAATATTATTATTACGTCCCATGAAAAGTACAGTACCAATTTTTAGTTCGGAATTCGATGGGAGTTTTTTTTTAAAAAGACTTTTGACAAAAATAAAATATTTTTATTTTAAAATAAAAATGACATTTTAGACGATAATTACAAAAAGCAATTGTTCAACTAGACATTTTAAGTATTAATAACACAAAAATAATTGTGCAAGTAGACATTTAATAACAACAGAACTATTATCCAGACAAAAATAACGTTATATTATTCATCTATTATAATAGTCGATAACATTTCCGCTGGTAGATTAAAGTCGATATGTCGACCTTTGCCCATATACCATATAATTGATATTATATGGGCACAACTTCCAACCGTACGCGCCCCTGTTAGGCATGTGCAATACCACTGTTCAAAAGCACGTCTGCCAGTTTCACTTCGGTTTATTATTATGTAACAATAATAAACGCGCGATCTAACGTGTCGAGATTGTATTCGTCCTCTAATTAACCAGACATTATTTTCTCGAATATTATACCTTGGCAAATCAGTTAGCTGGTTTTCTCGAAATAATTCAATATAATAAATTCCATTCCGAATATGTTCCGCACAGTAGGATTTCACAAGTTTTATATGGTAGGTCCCCAAGGCGAATAAAATGATATCATCATCAGTCAGTTCTGGAAAGTCCTCAAAATGTGGCATGGTGGCCTCCATCGTCACAAAGTTAGCTCTTTGCCTGTTAAGATTTTTGCCTTCGACATAATTTTTCAAAAGGTTAGGTTGATGAACCTTAGTATGAATTATTTCAAAGAATTCCGGCGCAAGCCTGTGGTCTGTAGCAACACGGTAATTAACATTTATTAATGATGCTGCTATGCGGAAATCGACAAACATGTTTGGCAAAGCTCGGTTAAAATAAGTTTGTTTTAATAACTTAAAACGGTTTTTGAATTTGCCGTTAACCGCCTCCACAATCCATCTACACACAGTCACCAACCGAGATTCATTTGCCTTTTCTGTTGATAGCTGGGTCGCGTTCCTGTCCTTGGTAGGTGGCATGTGAGGTTCATAGCCAAGGGACTCAATATCATTAATACTGTCCCTGAAGCCCCTGTCCAAAATAAAGACGTCCTCTCTGTGTAGTAACCAGTGTAGTAACTGCTCCTCGTCATTCATTATTTTCTGCATAATAGTTGCATCTGATGTTGTTGCAGGAAAAGGGCCTAGGACATTTATGATATATCCATCGCTGCTTACTAAAATAAATGGTTTCAATAAATTGCGAAACTTGTGGTGGCTATAAGTTTTTCTTTGAAATAAATAATTAGTGCTTTTTTAATATATACATATGTGCCATCTGCGATAATAATTAACTTGGTGTTGTTTTCATTTCCAAAAATATGTTTGGGCAAGAATAGATTTCTCTCTAGAAGCTCATCTCTAGAAATATGACCTATACCAAGATGTCTTGGTACATATTGATCTGTCAAGCATTGTCGCGCTATTTTTAGGCGATATTCAAACACTTGACGTGTTACGCCGAAAAGCGTAGCTAGTCGCTCGTTAGGTTCTCCAGTTCGTATTTTCGTTAAATAAGCTCCGAGAACTGATCGGGGATGTCTGCATTTTTCTGCGAGCGATGGCGTTTCTTCCAAAATGACGTTGAACTGCTCTAAAGTGAATCCAGTCCAAAACATAAGTTCACTATTATTCAGTGAAGATAATGTTTCAAAATCGAATCTTGTCCTAGTTGATTGCTTCAATTAACATGTTTGTCATGTTACTAAAAAATGAAGCATTAAAATAATGTGTAACATTTACATTATCCAGTAACTCTTCAAAATCATAGTTATTTAAATGTTCTTCGCATATTCGCGAACTCGGTGGAATATATAATCGATAATGACATACCAAATGTAGCTTGATAGACACAGGAACTCGTCGTAGATTTTCATGTCTACATTACCTATACATGCAGAGCCGTGAAGTGTTCGGTGCACGTACGTAATCGCGAACATAGAATTTACGAGCATCATCCTCTGGATTGTCCTGAGGATCATTGGGGGGGCTTCAGCAACATTGGGGGGTTCTTGATTGTCAGCATCTAAAATTATTTATTTATTTATTACTAGCTGTCCCGGCGAAGCTAGACTGTACTTAGTGATGAAATAATTTATTTTGTTAAGGATTAATAGCACAGATGTAATTACCTTCTACAATGGGAGCGTTCTCAGGACGTAGTTGTCCACCGGCATTATTATTGGCTCTCTGCCAGCATCTATGGCATACTGCCATTACGTTATTGAATACTACCTGAAAAGGGAAAATGAAATGAAGATATCAGCATATGGGTGTTTTTGTAATAAGCAGAAGTATTTTTTTTGTGTTACATTGATTACATCGGTGTTATATGTCTGCTTGTCAGTTGTCTAGAACTCAGAACACAATCTACGCTGACTTTGGGACTAGACTAGAAAAATATTAAGGTGAGATTAAATAATTATGCAGGTAAATATATCTCATTCCTCATGGGAATTATGGCCGGACGATTGAGTCGTTCCTAACGTAAGCTATACTTTAAGTGCTATATTTTTATTCAAGCAATTCTAAAATGTAACATATAGTATCGTAGCAATGTTCTATCTGCTTATATATTCTAACTATATGACACTTATTCTTATTAATTATACGTATTCTACATAATATCTAAAAGTTATCGATATATGTATAATAAATCAGTAAATAAATACAATGACTGTGACTTACTTGTGTCAATCCATTTTGCAAAATGTAGGCCGCTAACTCAGGACTACTATAAAGCAATGTTTCTTGTAATATATGTCGTCTCTGTCTTAAAACAGATCTAGGACACATTACACATTGGCGTCCAGTCTCCATATTTATAAATCACAGTCCATTAAACGTGCCGGGGTCATCGAGTAGCAATCAAAAGGTCCAATAAACAAGCAGAGGTTAGTAATAGTCGCAAACAAGCCGATAACGCACAAATAAACAACGCGAACACAGCGGAACGTACTAGCCACGACTGAGGGAGGTGCGCGGGCGCAGATGTCGAAAGGGTGCGGTCGGGGTAACGGAGCAAGGAGGGAGGGTAAAGTGCGTCTTACGGCTGTTCTCTCTCGAGTTTTTTTTTAGTTAAATAGTACATTTTTAATTCAGTTCTTAATACTTAATAAAACTGTATATAACATTTTTTTTTTTTTGATTGCACGATAACCCCGTATCCTACGGTGATGTCGCCATAGTAAAAATTAATCATAATGTCTAGATGTATTTAATGAGATAGGTTTGGCATCTGTTGATGATATGGGACGACTTTTTGCATGGTCCTTTAAAGATGTTACATATCTTGCGCGCTTAGTTTGTAGATCTTCTAACCGGCGTATTTTTGTTGCTGTTTCCAGTCCGTACTGATTTACATAATATTGTCTTCTGTTTACGCGAATGTTATTCATTGAAATTAAACTACTATATACGGATTTTATCGCGTTGTTTATTTATCACTGTATTACAAAATTTTGAAAATATTACACTACTACTACTATTGATTTTATTTAACTAATTTATAAGCTAATGAAATTATTTAAACTATTAAATCTGTAGTATCGCCTGTTGTTGCCGACATATATATGGAGGACTTCGAGGCTCGAGCTTTACAGACTGCCCCCATCACACCCAGGATTTATAAGAGGTTTGTAGATGATACTTTTACCATATTACCAACAGATAGTGTTAGTGTATTCCTAGAACATCTTAATTCCATTAATAACAACATCCAATTTACTATGGAATTAGAGGCAAATAATTCATTAGCATTCTTAGATGTACTTGTCATCAGGAATCCTGATCATACTTTGAGCCACACTGTATATAGGAAAAAGACCCATACAAATAGGTACTTGAACGGTGAATCTCACCACCATCCTAAACAGTTAGCTACCGTGGGAATGTCTTTGTTTCAGAGAGCCCACGGGATCTGTGACAAGAAACACCTGGACGCCGAGCTTCAACATGTCAAGCAAGTACTGCAAGACAACAAGCTCCAACAGCCGCGCCGCTGTCACAGATCCCAAGAAAAGCCAGCCACAGTCGAGCGCCAGCCTGCTATACTGCCTTATGTAAGGGGTGTCACTGACAAGATTGGCTACATCTTGAAGCGAGCTTCAATCAACACATACTTCAAGCCGCCAACGAAGATAAGTCAATTTTTACCATCCGTCAAGTGCCAGTTACCCTTACAAGATGCAGGGGTCTATAAAATAGATTGTGACTGCGGACTCTCATACATTGGTCAAACCAAGAGAAGCATAGGCACCCGCATAAAAGAACACATAGCTGACGTTAAACACAAACGCTCGTTGAAGTCTGCTGTGTGTGAACATGTACAACAGGGGACCAACCACTACCTGAGATTTGACAAACCACAGATTCTCGCTAAAGAACACCGATTCCTGCCAAGGATGCTTCGCGAGGCTATTAAAATCAAGAAACATCCCAATTTCAATAGAGAAGATGGTTGGAATGTACCACCAGCTTGGGATCCAGTACTTCAAATAGTCAAACCCAAGAAGAAACAAACCACAGCTAGACTTCATGATACTTTGAGCTCATTCTGCGTAAATAGAAACACCCATGATTAAATTATGTTCGGGTACTTTGAAATAACTACACTGGAACATTGAGACAACTACCATCTTAGTCTCCCCGTGACCATGGCTGCTGAAAAGCAACCGAAACGTCGGGGAAAGTGTAAACCAAAAATAAATAGATTTAATAGTTTAAATAATTTCATTAGCTTATAAATTAGTTAAATAAAATCAATAGTAGTAGTAGTGTAATATTTTCAAAATTTTGTAATACAGTGATAAATAAACAACGCGAAAAAATCCGTATATAGTAGTTTAATTTCAAAAAGTAATAAATGTTTTATGCAATAGAAAAAATTATGTTTCCTTGAACCACTACCTGAGATTTGACAAACCACAGATTCTCGCTAAAGAACACCGATTCCTACCAAGGATGCTTCGCGAGGCTATTGAAATCAAAAAAACATCCTAATTTCAATAGAGAAGATGGTTGGAATGTACCACCAGCTTGGGATCCAGTACTTCAAATAGTCAAACCCAAGAAGAAACAAACCACAGCTAGACTTCATGATACTTTGAGCTCATTCTGCGTAAATATTGAATGAATGATTAAATTATGTTCGGGTACTTTGAAATAACTACACTGGAATATTGAGACAACTACCATCTTAGTCTCCCCGTGACCATGGCTGCTGAAAAGCAACCGAAACGTCGGGGAAAGTGTAAACTTAAATATAAATAGATTTAATAGTTTAAATAATTTTATTAGCTTATAAATTAGTAAAATTCAATAGTAGTAATAATAGTGTAATAGTTTCAAAATTATGTAATACAGTGATGAATAAACAACGCGATAAAATCCGTATATAGTAGTTTAATTTCAATGAATAACATTCGCGTAAACAGAAGACAATATTATGCGTGATCCATAATAGTAAATTATTACGCAACAGTTAAAATATACATAAACTAATACTTAATATGATTATATGTCTAAAAATCATCGAAGTATATTATGAGTGTAATTAATTTTACTATTTAACCGAGAACAAGCGGTAAATAATCAAACAACTTACTTATAATTATGTTATCTAATCGCCAGTTATTATAATAATATCCAAAAACGAAAACGTTTTACATACGGACAGTTTAAATGACATGCTGGTAAGTGGAGCAAATTGGTCCTAAACAGGAACGAAGGTTTATTTTGCATTTTTACTACTTTGCTTATAACAACAAAATTTAAAATAAATATCTATCTGTATACATATTGTGCCAAAATTTAATTGTCCGTAGGTAAAACGATTAGATTTTTTGATACTGAAAATGGCTAGTAACAAATCAAACCCCGGTTACTAAAAGGAAAAGCAACACAAAAACTATTGAACAGACGTTCAAACACATGTCAGCTATTGTGACTGGCTGAATGATTTCACAACAGGTAATCACATCACTTGAGACTAGTGAAATGTTGGGGTTTTTAAGTAATTTTAGGCAACCACTTCGGTCAACCTGTATGTATTGAATCCATTCATTTTAATACAATATAAAATGCGCACTAGGTAAATTACTTAGTCAGCATTTCTTATACTTTATAAAGGATCGTATACACTAAGATAATAGATCTTAAGTAACTTACACACTGTTTACACACTTCACCTCCCCGGAAAAGGAAGAAAAATGTATCCTTTTTCTATTTTCTAAAACTAAAACTGATAAAACCAGAAAATAAAAATTTAAAGGATTACTATTAATATAACTAGTAAATTTAAGGTACACTAAACATATATATTTTTTTCTTTATTATCAATAACTATCCTAATCAAATATTACTACACTGCACTGAAACAATACATCACAATTATTTTTTTATTTATAAAATGGTCTTGTCCTATTTTTATGCACTAAATATTCCTTATTGTTTTTATGTATTAAAACATTACACCCTAAATTTTCTAATATTATATAAGGACCTTCAAAAAGAGGATCTAACTTACGACCTGTTTCATTTTTAATAGAATTAAATCATCTTAATTATATTTAATACAATTCATTGTTTTATCATAAGTATATTTTCTTTTATGTTTATTACACAATAAACTAAACTAAAATGCGCATGAGAGGGGCCTTCGCGTCGATGGCTGGAATAGGCAAGTCAGAGACGCTCACTGGAGCTGCTAGATTGCGGTTTCTAGAATGGGTTGAGTGCGGTAAACCTAAACTGGGTCCTAAATATGCCGAAATGTGTGAAACTCGACGGATATTCAAAGCTCAATTAAAATGGTGTCAGAATCACCAAGAGCAAATTAAAATGGATATTTTGGCCACACAACACTCAGCGCGCGACTTTCGAGCTTTCTGGAAAACTACAGAGAAAATGAATCCTAGATGTGGCATACCGGTGAGCGTTGATGGTGTGAGAGAATATTTTCTTGTACGGTCTCCGTTGGGGAAGGCGCAGAAGATAATCAATGCTAAGGGGTTAGTCGTCAACCCGGTGAGGAGCCGCTTTTCAGCTGAAGATGTGGCTAAAGTCATTAAAAGTATCATTAGAGGCAAATCCCCAGGGCACGATGACCTCAGCATTGAGCATCTTCAGCACGCTGGTTCCACATATCTAGATTCCTCGCAATGTTTTACACCCTGTGCGTCGGCCACTCTTACTTACCATCGGAGTTCATGAAAACTATGGTTGTGCCTGTAGTTAAAAATAAAACTGAAGATGCCGCAGATAAGAGTAACTACAGGCCAATTTCATTAGCGACGATTATCGCGAAGGTGTTTGACGGTTTGCTGGAGGTACAGTTGAACAAATATATTGGGACTTCATAACAATCAGTTTGGGTTTCGACCGACATTGTCTACGGAGAGTGCAATACTGTGCCTCAAGCACACCGTCAGATATTATACTGCTCGTAGAACACCGATTTATGCCTGTTTCCTCGACTTGTCGAAGGCTTTTGACCTGGTGTCCTATGACATCTTGTGGAAAAAGCTGGGGACATTAATTTACCACCAGAATTTATCAATATCCTCAAGTACTGGTATGGACACCAGGTCAACGCTGTTAGATGGGCTGGGTACATTGTCTAATCCGTATAGGTTGGAGTGCGGGGTAAGACAAGGAGGTTTGACCTCGCTAGTACTCTTTAACCTCTATATAAACGCATTGATCGTCGAACTCAGCAGCCAGCGAATCGGCTGTTATATTGATGATGTCTGCGTCAAAAACCTGAGTTACGCAGACGACATGGTATTGTTGTGTGCATCTGTCTGCGGGCTTAGGAAACTTTTAAAGTCCTGTGAGACCTATGCTGATACTCATGGCCTAAAATATAATGTGACCGAGAGCCAGTATATGGTCTTTAATGCTGGTAAATTGCAACCATCTCATGTGCATATTCGACTGTATGGTAGTCCTCTAACTAGGGTACAACAATTTAAATATTTGGGGCACATAGTTACAGCTGACCTTAAAGATGACACTGACATTGAACGGGAGCGGAGGGCACTGTCAGTACTAGCAAACATGATAGTACATAGATTTGCGCGCTGCTCTGTTGAAGCTAAAATTGCGCTATTCAAAGCTTATTGTACATGCTCTATACTTGCAGCCTATGGACTATCTTCACTTTGAAATCATACAATGCTCTCCGCGTACAATTCAACAATGCGTTCAGGACAGTGTTGGGACTACCTCGCTACTGCAGTGCCTCAGCAATATTCGCTGAAGCACGAACTGGGGCCGTATTGCAAACTCTTATTTCCAGCCAGTATATAGCGTAAAGTAAACTGCCTTGCAATTTCGTATTATAAACGTGCTAACTCCAGCCAGTCAACGGTCACGTGACAGGTGATCGAGTATTGCCTGGCAAATACCGTATTACGAGCTTTCATTTGACATTTCGTTTCATATTAAAGTCGCCACATTGTAAACAAAACAAACCATTCAGTTTACGCTATGCTGGAGTAGCTTTTTTTTAATAACTGCATTAATTATTGCTTTTATTTTTATGTAATATACCTAGCTTTTAGATAATTTATGAAATCTGTGACGATGAACTATTATTATTTGAGTTAACTATGCTTTTCAGGTTTTCCAGTAAATTTGGGATGATAGGCACATTAGGTACGAGAAGTAATCTCATTTCCTCTTCGTGCCACAGGTTGAAATTTTAATGTGACGCCATGATATTTGCTCTACTTACATTATTTAATAAAAATTATAAAATAAAATACAAAAATCTTATATGTACCTACATGTGTTATGTACGTTTTGTATTGCTTTATTTATGTATATATAATGTTTTCCTATGGTAAGTCAATAAAATTCAGTCAATTTATGATAATGACCCGTAGTACAACTGTGGAATTATGTCCAACTAGTTGTACCACGGGGATAGGTACCTAAAATAAGTTAAAATTTTTGTTTGTGTAAATCTAATGAACATGTCTACAAAACAAGTGAACGTCTACAAAACAAATGACTATCAGAAAGTGATCAGCCAGCGACAGTGCTTACAAAAAATAGGTGCATGCGATTTTGGAGCTTATAGACAATTCATGACAGACTTATTATTATATTTTCTTGCTTTCTGACATTAATACGTTAATAAAATGATAAATTCTGAGTAATGTCAATAAAGTCGAAAATCGCATGTAGGTACCTGTTTTTTGTAAGCACTATCGATGGCTGATCACTTTCTGATAATCTTCTGTTTTGTAGACGTTTCTTTGTATTGTAGACACGTTCAGTTGTAAAAAAAAGAACGTGTGATAATTATTGAAGATTATTTATAAAACATAACAATTTATTAATACATATTAGGTACATAATATTCTTATCAAAACTAGATAATAATTATGTATAGTAATAAATAAGTCAATGTATGTAGAGCAACTTTTGTATGTGTATCTGGAAATGACATTTTAATCGGCAACGCGCGACGTTCTGAAACCGAATATTAGATAGGTACTTATAATATTTTGTTTAATGCTGCAAATATAATGATAAAATCCATAATATGATAGCATAAAGATATATTTGTTTTATTTTTGCCTAAAAATAATAGTTTTAATTATATTATTATAGAAAATACGATAAAATTAAAACCGTTATTTACCAACAAACATGTATGTAATATTTTTGAACGGTGCACTGTCAAGTCACACATCGGCCAGCAACAAACTAGCCAGCATGAAGACGATTCAACTATCAACTATACACATGTTATGTCATAATACGAAACAAAACCTGGCAGTTATTTGAACTGCCTGGAACTTGACAGGTTTAATAAAGTTTGTAATAGAGCCCCTGATTGCTTTTACACAATAATGCGCAAACGTTGCACTTCTTTAGTTCGCAGGGTGCGGGCTAGTTCCAACACAGTGCTCGCAATGATTGCGGACAGGTTAGACTGTCCTTATATACGAAGGTGCTGCGACATGCATATCACAGCGACAAAAATTAAATAATTAATAACTAACACTTAGGCTAAGTTTTACTAAAAACTATGAGTTTTGTGAACTTGCAATAAACGTTTTATTATTATTATTATGTTTGTCTTATCACAGGTACTTTCAACATATTATTATATTAGAAAATACCTGGCCCTTTGGGAGGCTTACACGGAGACATGTGTCCAACGTGAAGAGGCTTCGAGAGTTTTAATCTAAGGTCGGATGAAACACCTACAGCGGCACTAGCCGCAGCAGGCGTAGGACTATTGCTACGTATGGATTCTAATATATAGGCTATAGGTATGGGTGTTTGGTGGATCGGTATATTGCTAACTATGGATGAAAAACGGCGTCTGCCCTGAATACTCTAATAGCATCAATACAATGGGCAGACGGTGACTCGCCAACTCACTAGATGGGCCCCCTGAATAGCCTCTATAGGCATACAAGTCAGCAGCAGAAGGCAACACCGGTGCGAGTGGTTAGGGGTGTCGAGCGGTGCGGTGCCGGTTTCACCATCATGGGTCTCGTGACAACGGAGACCCGGAGCGGGTTTCTCCGTAGTTATGCTCTTGAAAATGACACTTCCACCCCCAAGCTTATAGCTCTAGCGGCTCCCCTCTGACCGGCCGACCAAGGCAAGCCAGAGTTGAGAGTCCTACGGGCGCTCTTGAAGTTCCACCCCAGCCAACCAGTAACGGCAAGCCGGGGACGAGGCCCTAACCAACTCTCTGAGGCATTGAGGACCGCAGTGTCACCATTCACATTCAGCTCGCCACAAGTGGCCACTGCGGTTTGTGCGCTTTAATTTAACCTGGTGATACATTTTTTGTTCATATCACAAGGCGAAGGTGATATCGCGTTAGTCTCATGATGAGATAACGACTGTCCCAGAGGTGTTTATTATTATTATAAATTTTCTTGGCATCGGCATGCGCTAGTTGTAATCTATATTTTAATTGTAATTGATAATTATCTACATAATATAGTGGTTCTATGGAGTCACAAAGTCTACTAGGTATTTGACAAAGTTTACCAAAAACTAATTCATATGGTGTATAATTTGTTTCAGAATGAACTGTGTTATTGAAACTAAAGCACCAAAATGGTAGCCAATAGCTCCATGTATCAGAATGATTTTCACACTGTGACTTTAAAAATGCACTAATAGTTTTATGGGCGTTTTCAAGTGCACCAATCGATTGGTCATGATAACCTGTTGACGTTAATTTTCAATGTTACAAACCTGTTTCATTATTTCTGAGATGAATTCAGTCCCAAGATCAGTTGCTATCCTTTGAGGCATACCAAACCTTAAATATATTCTGTTACGAATGCATCGGCAATGCTTACAGTTTCCTTATTTTAAGTGGTATGGCTTGTACAAACTTTTAAAGTTCGCACTGTCGCAAGTCAATATGTATGTAACAATTTTATATCTCTAACTAGAGGTCCTACAACATCCAAAATATCTTCTCAAAAGCCGAGGAAACCGTTGTAGTTATTTCCAGCGGCTCTTTAATGTAACGAAAATATTTCGCTTTTTGACAGTTAGTACATTTTAATGAATTTTTGCACGTCGTTATCGTGTACCTGGCCAGTAGTATCTCCTTTTTAATGTATTTACCATTCTGCGTACCCCAGCATGTCCACTGGAGGGCAGTAAATGAAAGTCATTAAGAATAATCTGCTTTTCCTCGACATTTGTAATTCTTTTTATTCCTCTTAAAATACATATTCGCGGTCCGGACCAGTTTTCATACGAGTTTATTTCATCGCAAATGTTCTTAATGAAACCTATATTATCGTTATTCTTTACTATGCAAACTTCATAAATAAACATTCTACTACAAAATAATCTTAATTTATGCACAAATTCGGCTCGCGAGAAATGCGCCTTAAAATAAAGATTAATGTACAAAGTTTTCTTACTCGGATTAGAAGCAAAACATCCATCTTCTTCTGTTACTATCTTATTACGTCTCTGTTTTCCTAATTCACTACCTTTGATAGGAATCATTTCTACTGATACACGCGGTTTTCTTAATATACCTACGACTCGTGGTTGATCAGGCCAGTTGTCTGAAGATTTAATAAGATCCTTATTCACACTCTTATCCTCGCTTACACTCAACTGATTCATTTGTTTTTTCTGTCCTCTCGTTAACACTGCCACAACTTGTTCACACATACTCTTTAATTCATTCGATGATGTGCTTACTCTGGATAAGGCATCTGCAATGACGTTTTCTTTTCCTTTTACATATACAACATCAAAATTATATTCTTCTAACGCTAAACGGAATTTAAGCAACCTAATTGAAGGATCTTTCATACCAAAAAGATAAATTAATGGTGATAAATTAATCTTTTGATCTTGTTTGTATTTGTAGGAGTAGGATATTTACGTAAAATTTTAGTTTTTCTGAATCAGGTAAAACACCTTTTTCTGATACAACAGGAATTTCCTTCTTTAGAAAATAACATTTTTGTAGATTTAATTTTAGGTTAACTTTTCTTAATCGTTCCATTATGTTTATAAAATGTTTATTACGAGTACTCAAAATTCTCCCAAATATGATCAAATCATCTTGGTAGACTACACATTTATCATAGTTTAGACCAGACATTGCAACAGACATCATACGGCTAAAAGCACTTGGGCTAATTTGAAGACCCGTCGGTAATCGTTTCATGTGGTATTGTCCATCATTAGGCTGTTAATTTTCTACTGTCATTCTCTTTTACCTGATAGTAACCTTGGTAAAGATAAAGATGCGTAAAATATATAGCACCAGAAAGAGAATCTAATATTTCATTTATATTTGGCAACGGAAATTTATTATCATAAACACATTCGTTTAATTTTCTATAATCTATATCTTAACGCCATCTTTTCTCGTTCCCTTTTTGATTTTTCTTTAGAACTAGTAAAATTGGGCTTGACTATTCTCTATTGGATTCTTCTATTATATCGTCTTTTATCATTTTATTAATTTGTTTAGTGATTTCTAGTTTCAATGCTTGAGGTAATCTATATGGCTTTACATATTGAGGCCTAGAGTTTGGTTTTATTTTAATAGATTGTTCATAAACATTGGTAACAACTTGTCAGCGGTAAAATAAAAAACGTCAGAATACTTTGCACAAATCGATTCAATATATTCTTTTTCCTCTTTATGTAAATGATCTAGCTTTAACTCACATAATAAATTCTTAACTCTATCAACATCTTTATTACTTTTGTCAAACTGAAAAATATTATAATCACTTAACAATTGTAATTCACCTAAAGAAAACGGTAGTGTTATGTCTTTATCAGAAACATTTAGTATTTTAACAGGAATTCTATTATTATTTACTTTCATTATTGCATTTGCCAAAAATACATTCTTCGCTAAATTCTTCTTCTAAATAATTCTTCCTCTCTCACAAACAACAACATCACCATTCACAAGTTTATATAAATAAACATAATGTATAGACTCAGAACGAGCTGGAATGACCAGTACATTATTGCCTTTATCATGTTTTTCAATAAATTCTAAACAGTATTTTTTATATTCCTTAATAAGTGTTAATATATTTGATGCTAAATTAATATTAGCGTTAAATTTATTCAAATAATCTAAACCTAGAATACCGTCCGCTTTTAGTGGTAAAGAATCAAAGAAAATTAAATTATGATAAAATATGTCATTGCCATTTTTTAACTTTAAATCTACTAACCCTTGAGAACGCTTCTTTCCACCTATTCCATTGACTAAAGTGTCATCATTACTAACCAAAATATATTTGAGTAAGGCTTCTTTCTTTATGATAGATAATGAAGCACCAGTATCCACAAGCCAATAATATTTAAAATTATTTATGTAAAACGTAATATATTTTGCATTTCCATTACAAGCCAAAATCGAAAAAAGTGATCTAATGGTTGTTCTGTATCTTCCTTGTTCTTACTATTTTGCGTAGCACCATGTTGCTCTCCTAAAAAAGCTTTGTGTGCTACACCACGGTTATTAAAATATCGCGTCCCTCTATTCATATTACCTCTATGAACCCTATTATGATACGGTACATAATAAAAAAAAATATTAGAATGTATACAACCACCATTGCCACGAGTCATTTGTCCTCGATAATAATTGCTACGATATTGACTTCGATTATTTCGAACACTGCCTCTTTGTTGCTGATAACCTTTGGTTGATGTGGCGTTATGTCTACGGTGATTGTTAGAAAAACGCATCACATTACCTGACTGTGACGAGACAGATGAAATTTCTTCATCTTTAGCTGCTTGAGTCGCGTCTTTAAGGTTGTTGTAGTTGCGCGCGGTGATAATGGTGCCTAATCTTGAACTGCGTAGACCTTCTGTCAATTTTTAAATGCCAACTTTTCATTTCTAGTTTTTAAAACTACAAATGCATTTTGATCATCTTCTGCCTGTGAGATACTTAAGTCAGTCAGTAACATCTCTATTTCTGTACCATACTCTTTAATAAATAGAGCCCTGTTTAATATTCTGTAATTGAGTTTGTATTGCAATAAATTTTTGTCGATAAAAGATTGTTTTTTAAATCTTTTACTAATTCATCTACAGTTTTATAAGACTGAGCAACGCGTAATTTAGTATTTCGAGATAATCTGCTTTTGAGAACAAACGTAATTAAAAGAACTCTACATTTTTCATCTATCATGTCTGCGTACATCTCGATCGAATCAATAATTCGCTTCGTAGTTTAGTCGCTGAATTGTCTCCGTCAGCTGCGTTTTGATTGATAAAGACCTCCTCTTTTGCGGCGGATAAGCGACACATATTCGTCAAAAATACAGATACTATGCAAAAACTATACATATAGAGTCTACGAACCCCTTAGCAGAGCCCTTAGCCAGGTTCGCCATGAAATGTTGGGGTTTTTAAGCAATGAAACAACCACTTCGGTCAACCTATATGTATTAAATCCATTCATATTAATACAATATAAAATGCGCACATCGGGTAAATTACTTAGTCAGCATTTCTTATACATTATAAAGGATCGTATACACTATCAATCGATCTATACAATATATCTTAAGAAACTTACATACTAGATGTTTACATACTTCACGAGTATGATTTTGATAAGTCGTTGATTAGCCTTTCAGAAACCCGATGTATGTTATATAAGATTTTGCCCACGGCTTCGCTTGCGTTAATGTAGGTTTATGTTAAGACAGATTTTAGTAACCTATATGTTATTCTGATGCATAAACATTATACTGTAAAGTTTTATCAAAATCCGTTTGGTGGTTTTTGCGTTAAAAAGTAACAAATATCCATCCATCCCTACAAAATTTCACATTTATAAGTGGGATGTTACGTTCTCAGACAATACTTAAGGTAAATTATAAATAGACCTTTAGATATTGGAATTAACTACTATAGAGCTTCCGTCAAATTTCTATCACTAGTAAGGTGAATAAGGCAATTAGTTTTTGCCTATGAGTTTGACTTGACTTTGATAGACTTTTCATTTTATCCTTATACATGTAAGATTCCTAACATGCAATACCCTATGTTCTTTTCTGTACCCTGTTAACGTGTATCCGAAAATTCATGATGATGGGTCGAGTACTTAAGGCGTTAAAGCGTAACAAACAAAACAAGTAAACCAACAAACTCTCATTCACATTTATAATATTAGATAAATACGGATGAAACATATATTTACATTATTCATTTTAAAACGAATTAATCTAATATATATTTACAAACGTATTAAAAAAGATAATATAATTACAAAAACACGAATAATTATAATATTAAATATTTACAAAAATGGTTTAGGCATCGTAGAATTCTTCAGCATCGCTGTTAACTGGTAACGTGCCCAGAAGACTGGCAGCATAGATAAATAAAATTCGGATACTGTTTTAATAACGATATTGTGAAATATATATAATGTGTAATATTTTCAAAATTTTGTAATACAGTGATAAATAAACAACGCGATAAAATCGGTATATAGTAGTTTAATTTCAATGAATAACATTCGCGTAAACAGAAGACAATATTATATATAATATATTGATAGTTTTAAAATATAGTACATTTTCTTTTCAGAAAAATCTTATTAAACTATACTAATCAGATGAGCGTCCATAAACAATGTAATGAGATTATATAACGCAATGCAGATATATCAGGTTCGTAGTAAGTACAAATTCGTAGTATCAATCTACTTCTGAAAATTCTATCTATTTATGCTAATATAAATTGTAGAGTAACAAAAATAGTAATAAAAGAAATGGCAGGTGTGGGATTCGAACCCACGCTCCCTTACGAGAACCAGGTAGAAAGATCCAGGTGAATTAACCACTCGGCCAACCTTCCCCTCCAAGCACTGTCAAAATAGGTGATGACATTCCGCTTACGAGCATGCGCACTAAACGGTTAGACGATTCTAGACTTTCAGGACGCCACAGCTGAATTGATTCTATTTCGTACTATGCCGTCGCTGCCACTGGTTTACAGTTCATTCACAAAAGCGAATATCGATCGCTATTGAAACAACACGAGGGCAATGCAGTCAGTCTTTATTTCATACACCAGCGACTTTCTGGTTTATTGCTACCGTGGTGCGGACAAATATTTTATTTAATATTTACTTTACCTACCACTTCTCGCGAGCCTTACCAGGTCGACGGTCCATCTTGTGGGAGGACCTACCCGTGCTGCGTGTTCCGGTGCGTGGCCAGTTCACAACCTTTTTGTCCCAACGGCCATCGAGTCTTCGAACTATGTGCTATGCCCACTGCCGCTTCAGATTCAGATTGGCGTTTTGGAGAGCTATGTTGGTGAATGTATGCAGCAGTTACTGTAATTGTCTTTAGTCGTTTGTGACACACGTTAAAACTCAAAGCAATTCAGATAAAAGAAATCGCTGTGGTACCGGTGCTAGGCATAAACCTTTCTACTAACTATACAGGACATTCTTTATCTCTGAAGACACACTGTGCGACAGGACACGAGGTTCTATAATCGTAACTGTGATCGTTTACAACATTTACTTTGAAAGAATCACCTAATTCAGCTAAAAATGGCTGGAGGATAAAAACGTTTGATATATTGCCAAAGGTAATTATTAGTCACCTAAAAAACTGAAACAGTCGCGTACTATTACGCTCAAATTTGATATGGCTGTAAAAGCCCGCTTAGTTTTAAGTACCTATAATAAAAAATAATACGTTGTTTGCAAATGAAAGGTACAGGAGAAAAATGATGGATGTCAATTTTGCTTTGATAGGAGAAAATTAGATTATTAGTTCATAGACTCATTGTATCTGTTTAACACTAACATCACACTAAATAATATTCATGTTTATAAGTTTATATTTATTGTATTTTTTTATAATTTGTAGGAAAACGTCTAATATTTCAGGAGAACAATGATAAATGTCAGTCAAAAAGTGATGAATGTCATCAAGGAAACACTATGCTTAATTAATCATCATCATTATTACTAGCATTGGGTAGTGCAAGAAAATATTTTTTAGAGAAGAAGCAGAATTTTGCCAAGACCAAGCAGTCTTTGTATTTGGTTGCTTGATATTGGTTAATCATATAATTTTTCAGGATGTGTGAATTCATTTGCTTGTAGTATTGGAGACTTGTATCTAATATTGGTGATAACATTGGAAACCCATGCACCATTGTATGACTCTCTGTGGAAAATCAATGTTGGTTTTTCTTTGTGTACTCTAATCTTTTTGATAGAGCTTATAGGGATTGTGCATTGGTTGGTTTTTGGTTTAAACATTGGTTTAAAATAATCTGCCCAATTCCTAAAGAGGTCCTGTTTACACTGCTCAAGTATAAATGGAGATGGCTTAGACCTAGCCATTGCTATCTGATCAGCCCATTCAGAAGGTAACTCAATATGAGCTTTTTCGTTTATTAGATAATTCTATCACATTCCATGTAAGAGTGCCCTCTTACAGGGAACACAATTTTAATTCCATCCAATCTCTGCTGTATGTGCACGATGTGATATATAAATCTCATAATCAACAGCCAATTATACAAGTAATAGCTGCAAGCTACAAACAAATTTAAATAGGCCCGTTTTATTAGTTTCTTGAAGAACTTTTCTCCAATTAGAGTTCTAAAACATAATTTTACCGTCTACGAAGAAAAATATTGTAAGATAACTGAAAATAAGTGTTACAATATTTCCTTTATGTTATAAACTTGAATTTTGGTAGCGCAATATGGCTTAAATGATAAATCCTAGTTATTTCATCTCTATTTTTGGTAAGTATTTTGAACAATCGTTGGTCCATACCTACATTAAGTTGTTGACCCGCAGAGAGAATGTTGATGCGTCACTAATAGATAATAATTGCCTGTAGTTACATTTACAACTGTTTTTAGTTTTCTTATTTACATAGCTTTAAGAATCTAACTTGAAGCATTCTTATTTTCTCTACAAGGGTTTTAAAAGTCAAGCCGACAGACTCTCTAACAGTAAAAAAAGCACGGCGAGCAATCTTAAAGATATCTACATTCCACTCTTTCTTTGAGGCTGCTAACTTTTTATATAAATTGTGTAAGGTGTTAAAGCTAAAAATACGATAAATATATGGTTTGTACTCAAAAATAGATATAAAACATTTTCCATCAAAATTTTACGGGTACCTAGGACCACTTTTCTACAATTTATTAAATACTTTAAACGTTAAACTCCCCTTCAATAATTGTATGAATATTCTCCAAAATCGATAACATGTTTTACGAGTATTCAGAGAAATAATTAATATAGAAATTAATAGAGGGCTTTCACATATTATTATATGCCTTCTTTGTACACCAACCTATTCAACTTAAATTGATTTATTCTAATCTACGAATAATAAATTTGTTTAACTATACTTAAAATACATTATTGTATATTACTGGTAAGTAATTTATCTACTAAGTGATTATTTTAACCTTCTCAGACTTGAATTACAGGTCTGGCCTAGTTCAGGCAAAGACGTCATACATAATTATAATAATACCTTAGTATCACTTTATATTATATCACTTTATATTCTATCTTGTCGAGAGATTTTGAACTAATTGATTTGATTACATGTATAGACCTAGATAAAAGTAAATGTTTTACTAATTACGTCTAATCATTTGACGATGATAAACAGACAGACAGTATAAGTCTTGCTATAATCTAGTATTAAAAATATAACATTTTATAAAAGACGTTATATAAGCCTGCATCCGATATAATAGGTATCCCCTTTTGAGAATTTAAGAGATGATGTATTGGCAAGACGCTTGATTGAGCTTGCTTGTAATAAGAAATAACATGCCATTAACCACTAACTAAATTAACTAGAATATGAAATCCAACCAATCACATTTCAATCGACAATCTTTATATATATAACTATTTTTACGCGTGGAGTACTTTTTGAAGTACGTGCTTCTACTGTCTATCAATAGCAATGCAACTGTAAAACTCATCCAAATTACAGACAAATATTCTATAAATAATTGTTCTGGCTATAGAACTTGTATACTTCGACCGATTTAATAGTTTATTATATGTAAAATTATTAAATAGCAAGATTGAAGATCTAGTGTCAGAGCCGAATATCATCGGGGAAATAAAAGCCGTCCGACTTCGCTGGCTCGGACATGTGGCAAGAATGGGCGAGGATCGAGCTGCTAAAGAGAGCATATCTCGGGCAATGCACCGAGCGTTGATTGAAGCTGACTGCTCTCATAACTTTAATAATAATAAATTGAAAACACTTTATATAATTAACAATATTCACTTACAGATAGTTTTATTGTAAAAGCGGCAGAAATGCATAAAATAATGCGACTATATTTTGCCTCATACCAAAATTACAATATTTATTCGACTCGAAAAAAGTACGCTGCTTTAAACTCTACTGTAGTGTAATCTGTTTCTATTTATTTATATATACACATTTTACAAGTCATGTCTCATCTCAGAAATAACTTAACCGAATCAATTTATAAAAGCATTCTTACGGTGTATCATATTAAATAGATCCTGATATTTTAAGATAAATAATTAACGAGACTGGTATTATCTATGGATAACAATAAATCACTCGTAACCAGAACAATCATTTTAATATGTAATATTTTTAAACAACAAACTAACTAACCTAACCTGTGAAAATTTCTGCGATATTTATGAACCTCAAAAGCTGATAGCATTTGAATTTTATAAACGTGTCTTATCTATCACCTTAAAAGGTAGCGATATCCAACATTAAACGTGTTGTGTTGCAGGAATAATGTGGTTAGCCGCAGAGGAAGACAGTCTGGCCGGCAAGCACATTACATCGGGCACGTGAACGGTTAATGCGCCTTAGTAACAGTTGTGAACGGTAAGCGAGAATTATTACAATTGCAAACTTGTAATTAAGTTTGCAATTGTAATAATTCTCGTATGGCGTAGTGCTTTAAGTGGTCGCCTTGCCACTGCTACTGCGACGAGTGTTGTGAGTTCGATACCCACACGAGACAGAAATTTATGTGATCCACTAACGGCTGTTTCGAGTCAAGGTGCTATTTGTGTCCGTTGTATGAAATTTTAAAAAATCCTGGTTTGAGCCCAGTATTTTTGCCGGATGCGAGATTTGTATTAAAAAAAGAGTAATTTTTCTATAAGTTGTTTTATAGTTAGGTTGAGTAATTAAGCACCCTACTCGGGCACAGCTACAGTAGAAGATAGTAAAAAGGTACAGCAATGTCTTTAACGACGTGGCATTTTGCCCGTCCCAAATTAAAAAGTATTGTATTGAATAATATTGAAATTCGGTTGATCGATCCTAAATCGCAATAAGTACTCAGCTATGGCCTGTTCCCACCCATCGATCTAAACATACGGAACCAAATTTTTTTATGTTCAGTTATTTTTTGTATATTTGGACGCATAAAAGTTTACCTCGTGTAATGTGTATAGGTGTTGAGATAATGCCTTATGGCGTTAAACTGAATATAAAAAGGACTAGTTCTATTTAGGCACTACAATTCATACAACCGGTACTTTCACACGTTAATTAATGTTTGATTTTGTTTAGTGCTTTTGTGCATCAAAGCTGCACTTAGTAGCCTCTTCTAGATTATATCATAACGTTAGATCTTTGTCTTCTCCGCCATTCCGGCCTGGTCACCTTTTTCAGAAGCCATCGGTCGGTAAGGTAAGGGATGTCTTACATTGCATTTATTTACTAACGATCTCGACCAGTCTTGGTTATGTTTGTTTACCTGTGATCGATTAACCATTGAGAAAAATAGATGTGTGGTCCACAAATATTTGTTCCAAGTTTTGGTGGTCTTTGTTCGTTCTCAAAGACCTTGTATTAGAATATGTGAAGCTTTAAAGAAATCTCGATGCTTTTCTTTAACTATGGAATTTTCTTACTGTACAGACGAAAGAATTTGAATTCAATTGATTCGGTTTTGAGTTAAATCCTTAGAAAGAAACATACATAAATAAATCTTTCCTCTTTATAATAATAGTGTTAATCCCTCTAGCTAAGTTATATCTTGTGTAAAGAGTCATACCTAATATAATTATAATAATCTTATTTCAACATATACTTGAATAACACACACTCTATTAAACCTATAAGTAAATTAAATTAAATTAATAATTATAAATTATAATTATCGGTAATTAATCCGTTAGTTTACTTTGTAATGTTTCAGTTGTAAATATTACGCTAAATAATATTATAGTATTCATATAAATCAAAATCTTTATCTTATCTGGACCTTGTGTCCCGTAAGTAATTAAGATATGTTATACTAACACATCGCAATTAATAGGGCTTGATACAAATTTAATGAAACTTAGGGCTTAGGGATCCTTTCGCAAAAATCTGTTTGAACAAAATGTGCGAAATTACATATCTTTTTAGGTGTCGATTCACACGCCTTCTTTTTCATACGGGGTCGTTTCGCTCTCAAATTATATTGATATATTAGACTTGTTCTATACTCAAAATATATTAGACTTGTTCTATGACTGGACATCAGGTTTTTGATTTATTTGTTACTAGATTTTGCCCGCGGTTTCATTCGCGTAAATGTAGGTTAAGTTAGGTTAAATTTGCAACTGTACTTGTTTTGGACGATAGGTAACCTATGTCCTATTCTACACCCCTGACAGTGTGTATGCGAAATTTCATGATGATCGGTAGAGTAGGTAAGGCATGAAAGCATGACAAACAAACTAACTCACATTCTAATTTATAATATTGATTTATTAGAGTTATTTATTAGAGTTTTGGCACTTCAACCTCTTTTTACTACAATACCAATAAAACTAAAATGCATACATTTGTATATAGTGAATCTGTTACTAACTAAAGTGTGCTGTGCTTGTAGAGACAATAATGGTAAAACACAAAAGATTCGTTGCTAATATAATACGTTCCTTATTACCCAACTACGATGAAGCCAAAGGGAAGGGTAATGATGCTGGCAGTCTGGGTATGTATGCTTGTATGTTCCACCGTAGCGCCTAAACTACTGAACCGATTGTAATGAATGAGGTGTCAATAGATTTGCGATAATGGCCCGAGTGACATAGGCTATATAAATTTTAAATTTTAGGGCCCTTTTTTACGTAAGCAGGTTATAGTTTTTAAACTTTTATTAGATATAAAATAAAATAAAATTAATCAATATCAAAATAGCAATAGATACGGCTATGGTCTTCAAGTATGTGGCTACCCGCCGGAAGACTTCTGCAACCCGCACCCAACCGCTTCCCACGACCCTTACCAGATCGTCGGTCCACATTGTGAGGGGCTTATCCCTGCTGCGTCTCCCGACCGCCACTCCAGAAACTTTCTGCCGCAATGGCCATCGTTATAATAAATATGTGCCCAGAAATTATACATTTTGATCCGAAATCTAGTGACCATACGTTCTATATAAATATTGTATTTTAATAATTTAGGAACTAAATTTGATAGACTACAAACTGTTTGATCTTTACCATATTTTCTACCGCGTTAAATATTATGAACCTGTCAATTGTTAAAATGCTAGACATAATTGAAAGCCTATCGCGTCTGGCTTTCGGTGTGCCGCTGCAACTCAATAGTTTTATTAATGATTGTATCTTTGCGGTGCCTTGGATAATAACTTTAAAAACAGTCAAAATAAAAAACCATAAATTGTAAGTCTTGTAGTAATTGCACAAAATATACATAAATTAATTAATCTTCTTGGCATTTTTATAAAAGTGGCTGATTTAGGCGCCGCAGCGTAAAATTTCTCAGCACCGCTTTTGACTGAGATGCCTAGAAGACTAGCAGCATTGCCACGTTGAATATAATGGCAAGTTTTGTAGTAGTACCTATAAAAGAGAGGATACAAAATGTCCAATTGCAAATTGCAGTGCAAACTAATTGGCGAATTAGAAGCACATGAATATGGCAGACTAGGCTGAGTGTGCGCCTAATGCCTTGAACCAGAGTTCTATATTCGAAGTACTTCTATAGCAACGTGATAAATTCAACACACAGGACACAGGATAGCCTTTGACTATTGAACCGAGCTATTAGCAGTTAATGGGCTAGTGGCGTATGTTCTGTCGCTTGCGTTTCTGAACTAACGAGGTGGCGTGACTATTAGCACATAGGAAGGCTAGACGCGGCAATTGTATACGATAATAAACGCTATGAATGTACTTACTGTAAATAATGGTAATCTATACTAATATAATAAAGAGGAAAGTTCTGACATTTTGTTTGTTTGTAACTATTTAATTCAAAAACTAACCAACCGATTTTAAAAATTATTTCACCATTCAAGAGCTATATTATTACCGAGTAATATATGCAATATTTTATTTTAACTTTAAAATTACTGCTACTTTTTTTTAACTTGAAGAATGTGTTGAAGCATACCCTGCCGCCTGCCACCACGGAGGGGTTATGTCTAGCAGCGGGGTAAAAGGAAGATGGTTATGATAATAATGGACTTCCCGGTAATACCGACTAAACCTACCACGGTGTGCCTCGACAAAACCGCAATCGGCGGGACCGCGCGAATCACTTTCACATGCAGCGCGACCCCGCCGAAGTTTCGGTCCGTCGTATGAAACGGCAGACCACTACACAACAAGACTACCCTTTGGGCACCACTACATTTAAGCCCTACTGTTTCCCCTTAAGGCGCGTACAGACACACGACACAGAAACGCGCGTGGGAACAGGCACGCAATTAAATGGTTTCATAGCTTTCTCTCAAATAGGACACAGTATGTGGAAATACGTAAAGAAGACGGCACTGTGATGTCATCGACCCTACTAATTGCGACGAGGTGAGTACCACAGGGGTCAATATTGGGACCATTTCTTTTTATTTTATACACAGCAGATATTACCACATCTTTTCATCACTGCAAGTTCCAAATGTACGCAGATGACACACATATGTCTTTTAAGCCTAGTGACACTCTCGCAGCAATTGCAAAAATCACTGATGACCTGGAAAGAGTGGCTAAATGGTCTAAGGAACACTCACTGATATTAAACCCACTCAAGTCATAATTAATGATCCTAGGGAGTAAGAGGCAACTTCAGTTAATTTTGGAATATGCTTCTACAATCACGTTAAACGGTCAACAAATTGAAAGGGTTGACGAAGTCACTAATTTGTGGTTGGTAATGGATTCAAGGCTTCAGTTTGTGGGACACATGAATAAAATTGTCAGGAATTGCTTATATAGGTTAAAAGTTCTCTATAACATACGTGACTATCTCAGCACAAATATGAGAAAACAACTTGTAGACAGTCTCATACTATCTAGATTATATATTGTGATATAGTTTATGGTCCATGTTTGCTGGCTAGAACTAGGAACCTAATACAAAGAATGCATAATGCATGTGCTCGCGATTGCTTCAAGATACCAAAGAGAAATCATGTAACACCATACATAAATGAGAACAGCATATTGAAAATGGAAGCCAGAAGAAAATATACTGGAGCAACATGTCATACTTTGCGTGTACCGACCACCGCAGAATGACTTTAGTGTATTCGAAACAGTAATGGAGGATATTTTAAAACGCTTAAGTTATGGTAATAGGCATATAGTAGTATGTGGTGATTTTAATATTAATTTACTTCAGCGATCAGTTCTTTCTGTAAGACTTATTAGTTTATTTAGATCATTTAATTTAAATAATTTATTTTTCGAACCAACCAGAATTACATCACACTCTGCTACGTGCTTAGACAATATATTTTGCGAATGCCAATTTCTAAATAGGGCCATATTGAGTGATTTGACATCCGACCACTGTGGGCAAAAGGTTGTATTTCCTATAAATACAATTAAAAAAGAAACTATCATCACATGTAGACCAATGACATCTAATCGCATAAAGGAATTTAACAATAACATTAATGCCAAGGTTGTCAATATGGACCTAGATTGCAATAGTCCAGACGAACTATACGAGTCTTTGCTTAACGTCATTACACTGGAATATAACAAAATTGTTAAAATGAAGACATTTTACATAAAATTAAAAGTTAAGTTTTGTGATTGTGTTGCCACACCTGGGATATATACAAGTAGAGCTAAGTTATATGAATTATATGGAATAAAAAAATATAATTTTGATCCAAATTTTATTAAATATGTTAGAAATTATTCAAAATTATTTAAAAAGGCTTGTGCTACAGCTAAGTCCCTTTATTTAAAAAACAAAATTCGAAATGCCGACGATAAAATTAAAGCTACTTGGAACATTATTAATAATGAAACTGGACACACCAAGCAGCGTGATAATACTATTAAACTTAATGTAAATAATAAGATAATTTCAAATAACTTGCAAGTAGCTGAAACATTTAATAACTACTTTGCAAAGATACCTGTTAATACAACTAGTTCCTTAAGGTCTTGCCCAGTAAAAGCAGAATCCTTGGTTAGGGATAGCGTGGTGGAGTGTAAAGTCCTGTTTAGTTTTAAATATGTACATCTGCATGACATAATAAAAGTATTTAAGTCACTTAATTCAAAAAAATCAGCTGACTTGTGGGGTGGGGTATTTCTATGAAATTAATTACAAGTATTATTGATAACGTAGCGCCACACCTAGCTGCAATATTCAACGGATGCATTGATGTGGGTATTTTTCCAAATTTAATGAAATGTAGCAAAATAATACCATTATTTAAAAATGGATGTAAAAGTGATCCATGTAATTTCAGACCGATTTCTATATTACCTGCTATAAGTAAAATATTTGAGAAAATTATATTACAGCAATTAGAGAGCCACTTTAACGTAAACAACTTATTTCATACTCAACAATATGGTTTTAGAAAGGGTCGATCTACAATAGATGCGGGTGTTACACTTTTAAAACATATTTTTGCTACTTGGGAAAATTCGCAAGATGCCATTGGCGTATTCTGTGATCTCTCAAAAGCCTTTGACTGCGTTGAACATCAAACGTTATTGCGAAAGCTCAGGCATTATGGAATTCGAAATGCTGCACTCGACCTCGTTGGTTCTTACCTAAGCGATAGATTACAACACGTTGATATCAACGGAAGTAGATCTTCTGGATTACCAGTCGCAATGGGCGTGCCACAGGGCTCAATTTTAGGACCCTTTCTGTTTCTAGCGTACGTGAATGATTTGCCGTTCTTCGTACAGAATTTGTGCGACATTGTATTATTTGCTGATGACACATCACTTATTTTTAAAGTAGACCGTAAGGCACCAAATTTACAGGGTGTTAATTCTTCACTCGCGCATGTCCTGGACTGGTTCACGGCGAATAATTTACTACTCAATTCAAAAAAAACAAAATGTATTAAGTTTACATTGCCTAATATAAAGAGTCCTAGCATAAACGTTAATTTAAATAATGAAACAGTAACATTTGTACAATCCACAGTTTTCTTAGGCATTACTTTAGATGATAAAGTTCAGTGGGGCGCTCAAATATCGTGTCTTGCAGGGAGACTTAGTTCAGCAGCATTCGCGGTTAGGAAAGTAAGACAGCTTACTGATATAGATACTGCGAGACTAGTATATTTTAGTTATTTTCACAGCGTTATGTCCTATGGCATACTATTGTGGGGTAAGGCAGCTGATATTGAAACAATTTTCATTCTTCAAAAGCGTGCAGTACGTAGCATTTATAATTTAGGCCCACGAGTTTCCCTGAAAGAGCGTTTTAAAGAAATTGGTATACTTACTGTTGCGTCGCAATATATATTTACGAATATTATGTTTATAAAACATAATATTCACTTATATAATAAGAATAGTGATATTCACAACTTAAACACTAGAAATAAGCATAAGTTGGTAGGTCCGTATCATCGTTTACATAAAGTTCACAATTCATTTGCGGGACTCAGTATACGCTTTTTTAATAAACTACCGATTGATATTATAAATTTACCTTTACTAAAATTTAAAAGTGCTGTTAAAAGTCAGCTTATCCGGAAGGGCTATTATTCAATCAATGATTACTTAAATGATAAAAACTCATGGAACTAGTTGCTTGTTTCATACAGGATTCAAACAATGTATGTATTATATAAGTCAATTTAGTTATGTGAAGGTACTTCGTGTTTATTTGGTGATGTTAAAGTATCTTTCTTTTCTTTTAAACAAACTTTATAAGTATTAACGTAAATTTTGTTTTAACTACATTTAGTCACGAACTACCTTTTCATGTCACAAAGTGTAAGTGTATGCGTCCTCATGCCATACTACTGTCTATTACAAATGGCTACGTACTGATAAATATGATTTCAAATCTCAAATGCTTTTTACATAATATTACCAACATTTTTTAAATTTTAGAATTTAGTTTTATATGGACAGTGACATATGGCATAATGACTGCAACACCTGGTACATAAATGAGTTGTAAAATACTGAAATTATAAGTTGATGGCGATTTAAAAGAGTGGCCTTGAGTTTCTTGCAGGTATCTTCTCATAGGCTCAACCTTTTGCCTGAACCTTGCAACTAACATAAATGTAAATTCAGTAAATATAATAAACTCACTAACCCATTTGACGTTCATAAGTGTTACTTTGTGACCTAAGTGAATAAATTATTTTTGACTTTGACTTTGACTTATATATATATACATACTTACACATGTATATATATATATATATATATATATATTAATATATTCAATAAAATAAAACTTATCATGATGTTTTATATAGGCTAAGTATATCATGTAGCACTGTTATTTGTCTTTATTTTTTAGTTTTGTCATTGAGTTTGTACTGTTTTGCTGTCTTTTTTATTTTATTTTCTTTTCTCATTTGTTATATTTTATATTTGTGGACGTCGACGACGACGTCAAGTGACACGACACTCGTGGTTGGAACTGAAAATCAGTACTGGGGTGGGTTATACCCAACTCAGTGTGTGCTAAGTATCCATCTAGATTTCTTAAACACAACATATCTTTCGCTAATAACTTTGATTAAGTATTATTGTAACTATTCTTATAATATTGGGATAAATAAGTCTTGAACATAACCTGCTGCCAAACCATGCATTTGACAGTTGACACGTGGTGAACGCCACGTAGGTACACGTTGCCTGAGATTAAATATAAACTTAAAAGTAAGGTATAGACAATAGATTATATGTACTGATAGCCCATTTGAAACGTGGCATTTGTGGCGCAGCGCAGGGCTGTCACTTGTATTTATTAATATTTATTATACAGGGTGATTTTGAAATCGTGTAATTCCTTTTAACCACGCATTCTAATGGTGATATAGAATAACCCTAACCATATTATTTTTTTATTAGAATTATTTTTTTGTGAAAATTAATGTATCGTTTTTATCACAGATTACCAGTTTCTACGACCAACACATTCATAATACACACCAACCTATGTTTATCTACATTCCTAAATGTTATACCTACGTACGACAAATGAAAACAAACTTTCCTTATCTCGCAAACATTCACCGGAATGATAAATGGATAGTTACTCTTACATGTGTTATTTAGATTTGTAACTGCGCGGTTACACACGTAAACATGAATGCTTCAAACAACACCGCTACCCACTACCTACATAAAACTCCCAAGGATATGACCAATAACTTACTTACGTTACGTATAACATTTACCTAAGTAGAATATTACAAAGCGACCGTAAGACGCAGCATAATACTTACCAAAACTACACAAAGAACTTAAAATCAATCCAATCATGTGAACAATATCAGTACAGTAGGTATGAACCAAACACGTAAGTAGATACACAATCACTTCACGCATCAATAAAATAACGTAGCTTTAAGTACAACTTCACTCGTTTAGCAAAATAATGATTATTCCATGTTAATGTCGATAACTAGATAGAAATATTCAATTCCAGCTTATTAAACATTAATAACAAACAAACCATCAGCATCGATATAATCGCGACGCGTGCACACGACAGTATAAAAATAATGAAACTGATATTTTAATACTTGTGTAATTTTTTGTACGGCTTGGTCAAACACATAACATAAACAAGCCATTTTAATACTTGTGCCAGTGGCGCAAGGTTTCCTTTTCAATACGGGCGGTCGCCTTTGTGTCATCCTTTATAATCGCCGACGCGGCCGTAGTTACATAGTTTTAAACTTTATTACTTACATGTTAAGAGTGATTTCACCTTGCATTATTGTGTCGGCGAGTTACTTTAAGTATCAAATAATAGGTATAACAATTCAAAACAAGGAAAATGATACGTTACGTTTTGGCCGATCGCGATCATAAGGTTCAGGGCTCGATACCTGGCTCATGCCTCATGATGCTCATTCGTACCGAAACTAAATACCTACCTAACGAGCAACAGTAATATTTAAGTTAACGAAACACTTTACGTATTCTTTTTTATCTAAATACATGTTAAAAATACATAAAAATATGTTATAAATGTTATAATAATAAAACAAAGACATAATATCACACAAAAAACTATTACATAAGATTATATTTAACTTCATGTGGGCTCCAGATGACTGCATTGCATTCTAATTGACTTCTTACCAATGCGTTATATAATGTGACAATAGCTGATACATTAGTGAAACTATGAACGGTTCTAAGTAAGAAGCCTAGGTTTCTGAAGGCTTTCTTGCAGATCTTAACCACGTGATTACGAAACGTCAGCCCAGTATCAATACTCACTCCTAGATCTCTCACCTCTGTGACCCGAGTCAATGGAGTGCCGTCTATATTATATTCATATGTGATTGGAGTACGTGCACGAGAGAACGTGATAGTCACACACTTAGAGTGGTTAAATTGTAATAGGTTGTTTGTACTCCAATCTACAATTCTGTTAATATCCTCCTGTAACAACTCGCAATCGCTTTGATTTCTTATAGGCATATATAATTTTAAATCATCCGCGAATAACAAGCATTTAGCGTTTTCAATCACATCGGGTAAATCATTAATCATGATTAAAAACTCCATCGGACCGAGGTTGCTGCCCTGGCTCACGCCCGAACGAATGAAATACGGCTCAGATACGCAACCTGCACACTCAACGTATTGTTGTCGGTCTGTCATGTAGCTGGCAAAAAATTGTAGTAAGTGTGGAGTGAGACCAATACCGGCTAGTTTCTTTAGCAATATGTCATTATCGACTAGGTCAAACGCTTTTTTAAAATCAAAATAGGCGGTATCAATCTGCACTCCACTGTCCACTGTCGGGATCAGATCAGTCATATAGTTGAGAAGATTGCTCGAAGTACTTTTAGTTGGTCTAAATCCATGTTGAGCATCCGTAAGCTGTGCACTGATTTGCACAAATACTTGGTTGTGTAATGCTGATTCAAATATTTTGGCTGGTGTTGATAATACAGCTATCGGTCTGTAACATTCTACTTTGTCTTTAGCTCCTCCTTTAGGCACTGGGGTGACTTTTGTTACTATCCATCTCTCGGGAAACACAGCAGTTTGAAGACAAAGGTTATAGATGTGAAGTAGTGGTTCGGTTAGTACACCTCTACAATCCCTGATGATATACGGTGGGATACCATCTGGTCCTGTTGATTTTTTAGGCTTTAGTTGTTGTAGCGCTTTCTGTACGTCATTTAAACATAATCTGTCTAAATGAATCCGCGCCCCTCCGTTCAAACTACCCGCCTCCTTTACCGCTGCACTTACACACAACTTTGCACGTTGCTCGCTGTATACGGAATGAAAAAAATTCGCGAAGATGTAAGAGTAACTATCCATTTATCATTCCGGTGAATGTTTGCGAGATAAGGAATGTTTGTTTTCATTTGTCGTACGTAGGTATAACATTTAGGTATATAGATAAACATAGGTTGGTGTGTATTATGAATGTGTTGGTCGTAGAAACTAGTAATCTGTGATAATTAGGTAGGTAGGTACGGTAGAGCTGGTTAGGAACTTCTTTGACCTCCAATATTTTTAAATGTTGATTCATAGGATTTATTTCTTTACAGAACAGCTGTTGTTTTATTGGGTTGATATTTGTGTAAGTAAATATCTTGGGTACAACAGAGGTAGTCAGTATCAGGCAATGATTTATTAATCATAAGGTTAAATCCAATCATAGGTAGTTTTGTTAACTAAGTGAGGAAAGTAAGTAACTCAGGTTATTGTTAGATCTCTTGGTTATCTTAATTGGTTATGAGAATGGATAAGGTTAAATGGTTAGGTAATGGTGTCGCCAGCATGGTGTAGCAGTGCCGGCTAGCGATCGCCGCGAGCGTCGAGAAGGGGTATGTAGGTCGCGGCAAGTACCGCCCGTTATTACTTACGACATTAATTATTGACATGTTATTTTTTTTAATTAGTATAAATGTAAAATTGCCTCGGGTAGTTAACATATGACTAAGTGAAACCATTTCACGGAAAAAAACGATACATTAATTTTTCCAAAAAAATAAATCTAATAAAAAAATAATATGGTCAGGGTTATTCTATATCACCAGTAGAATGCGCGGTTAAAAGGAATTACACGATTTCAAAATCACCCTGTATATGTATTCCCTTCTATGTATAGTATTGTATGTGAAAACATATTCGTGTTTTTTAGAAATAAAAACATGATTTCTTTCTTTCTTTCTTTCTTTCACACCGCTTCTCGAACCTGCTGCTGATCGGGTGGTGAGCAGGCCCACGATACCCACCATCCCAAGTCAAACTTTAGGGTGGCTGAGGTCATCTCGCAACGTCCTGTGCCCAATTCTGCGGTTGGTAAGAGGGTTTAGGCACTCCCTCTCTCCCGCTCCGCACCTCCTTTATGTAAATGACTTCCTCACAGAAGGAGACGATGGCGTTTCACGACCTTTGCGGACCATAGATTGAACCACGGCTGGGAGTGAGAGGGCAACCAATCCAACTGCAGCGAGCAACTCACGGGGCTGCGATGTCCAGGCGGGGCAATCCGCCAAAGTGTGCAGCGCCGTGTCCACAACAACATCACGGTAGTCGCCGTAGTGATGACATCCGGGCGTCTCTTGCCGGCCTATGCGACATAGGAACTGGCCATAACAACCCTGGCCAGTCATAAACTGTGTCAGCTGGAAGGTAGCTGGCGCCATGCTGCCTCTCCAGCCACTTCTCTAACACGGAACTTACCGCCACGATCGAGGCGCGGCCGAAAATTACTGTTACTAACATAACCTAACCTATATATACGCAAGTTATTTTTCTTTAGCTTTTTGTAATGTCCCACTGCTGGGCAAAAGCCTCTCCCAAATCACTCTGTTAGTGGATATCCCCTGTCCTTATGACCTTGTGGGTCAAAAGACCCCCGAGTTATATATATATTCAAACTCGACCGAGGGATAACCAAGGTGTTTATACACCAAATTACAAGTCAATCGGTCCAGTGGTTCCGGAGCTATGCCTGTCATTAACAAACTGTCACTAACAGACAGACACACAGACTCACATAGTGTTTTCATTAATCTCTTCGAAGGAGACTCAGAGGTTAATAATATAGTGATACGTCGAATCACTGTTTACTGACTTGATTTGATACTATTCAATTGGGCATCTATTCTAACGCAGATTTATTAGGAACCATATTATATAGCCACAATTCTACAAAACTAGTGCGTCGACATGAGTATCATTCCTACACAAATTAAAACTCTCTTCATAGCCCAGTATAATTCTCACAAATGGTAGACCCCAACAAAAATGACAAGAGTAGCGTATTTATATACCATGACACGGTTTTGAGGCAATTCTAAGTCTCCATTATCACTTCTTTACGATATCTGATTTAACCAAAATATTGCAACAATTTTACCTGTTAATTGTTGTAATGCCAGTCATAATTGAAAATATATTGCGTCTGGCCGCCGCGCGCCGGTGTGCCGTTGCGACTCAATAGACTAATTGGTTGCTGATACTGATCCTTAGCTGAAATCACTGAAGATAATCTAAACCTTTATCTACCGTACCTGATCATCTTCGAGAACAGTTGCGTACACAAAGATGCGAGATTAGCACATCTAAGGCATCATTACTATCTATTAAGTCTATAGAGGAGTACATTGGACTACTCTACTATTACTTATCTATCAATTACTCGTACTACAAATAGCCTTAATTAATTATGTACAGTAACTAGATGGTATTCTACTCAGTTCATTATGTAACGGTTGCACTGGCGACGATATTTTCGGAATAGCCTGCCTTTTTTGTTCCCTCTGAGTGACGCCCTTGATGATCATGGTAACTAACTCTAACTAAGCCTTAATAATTTTGGAGCTAATGGCTAACTATTGCTATAATTATTATGATACGATACACGAGATGTTGCGCTCTGTCCCGACAACACTCAGAATTTTTACTCTCTTACTTTTAATGAACAGTAAAAGACAGTTATTTTCTGAACATGGTATACCGAAATAAATATTTATCGCCACGCAAATTTCAACGCCTTATATTAAATCTTGCAGCGTGAGTCTTAAAAACGGCAGGCAGTTCAGACTGAGCCTCGGCAAGCACAAATACCGGGGTAACAAAACACATATAATTATATGAATCCGTATCGTCACATTATTTTGATAGTTGATAGTAATCAACTAGTATCGAAATAATAGTAATTGTTCATATAAATATCTAACGGTACTAAATAATATTAAAGTAAGCATAGATATCTCTTATTAACACTTTGTACTTTTTTTATAAAGGCGCTTATTGAAACTAAGCAGAAATATATGTATTTATTTTGTTTTAGTGGCTAATGAGATAGGTTAAACACAAAAAATACATTGCTACATATTATGAAACAAAATCCCTTGCCGTGTCTGTCTTTTCGCGATAAACTAAAAACTACTAAACGGATTTTCATGCAGTTCTCACCAGTAGACAGATTGATTCATGAGGAAGGTATAGTTGTATTGACAAAATGTAGGTTAACGCGTGCGAGGCCGCAGGAAATATCTAGTTTTTGATAAAACCTAACAAACTTGAAATGTGAACTGAAGTACAATTTAATGATGCACATGAAGTTTATTTTAATTTAGTATAATATTGACAACAGGAGATATTACAATTTGTGACACTAGATTTCAACTCTGTTTTGATCAATATATGTTGGGAAAGTAAGTCTCCACATGATAGGATTTCTTGTGATTAGTACCGATTACAACCGGTTGCCGTGAACGCGCGTAACGAGTGCAATCAACTCGCAGAGTCCAATGAAACAGTCACACTCCGAAATCGACGTACATTAATCAAGCAACATCTACAACAATCGAACAACTTCTGCTTCATCTACAACAGCTGACCTTAATGGTCACCTCTTTTACAATTGACAGTTTATACAATACTACGAAACGGGTACCCTATCTTAATGCCACGTTTTTATTTAAGACCTGAATATAAGTTGAGCTGATTAACTTTACTAAGTACGTAAACAACTCTTTAAGACAACAGTTTAAAAATAATAACAATATTTCAAAAAAAAGCAGCTTATATAATCGATCTGCTGCTTTCAAACCCAGATCCTATCGACCACGTAAAGCATCACGTTTTTCACCCATTGACTAGAGGAGAGGAGACACATCCATAGATCTTACATAATTTTATTTAAGAGTCAAAACTATGAGAATAAGCACGATTTTATGTTAGACTAACATTCTAGACCAACTCACTAAATATAACCACACCTACTACATTTATCTTATCAATGTTACTATTATCATTCATTATTATATATATCTGAACGTTACTATTATTCGATAGCGGTACGTGAAGCTTTTGAAATAAAAAAACATCCTAGTTTCAACCTAGTATATACCGGGATAGCGTTTGCCTATATCTTGAATTCCAGTCATCAGCAAACGTAGTAACATAGTTCATTATATGCAGACGTCTTTATTGTTGTATGTCGAAGTACCCACAATATAATTGAATTAGAACTATCCTTTTTTACTATTATATTGTGGGTACATCGGCAACTACCCTCAATTAGTCCTCTAAGTGAGGGTAGATGCCGAAACTCGCACTGTCGCTCACTCAAGACGCTTACAATAGTCAACTCGTTACCACGATCGATGCAAGTTGGTCGAAGCTTCGGGAAATAAATAAGTATTTACACCTTTAAATATTTACTAACGCGATTAAGACTGCGCCGAGCGAAATGTGCCAAAACAGGCGGTCACAGTTAAGTTGATAAAATCAACACTTTTTGTTTAATACAAATATAAAATATACATTTACCATAACGATGAATATGTTTACAATAACTCCGTGTAAAAAACTTAAAATAATTAATATTTTCGCCAACAAAATTACGTAAATTTGCACGAAAAATGCAAAAACGTAAGCTCGTGTTATGTGATTTTTAGATTATAACAGTAGAAATATATCCTATTTTACAGCTTAAACGAAACATAAATAGTTATATTACAATTTTTCCGTCCCATATATTTAAGTTATTGGTTGACAATAAAGATACATATTTATCAAAAAAGCATTTGAAATTCTCCACACAATTTTACTATGGCGGCTGCGCGCCGATTTAAATATCGAGCTCTGTCATTTAGTCTAACCGCGTCTTACGCTCGGCGCAGTCTTAAGTCCACTTGTCTAATATTGTGTTATGTGTACAAATCGTGAAGTCTAAAATCATTCAAAAACCAAACATCTTCAGAAACATTTAAAATTAAGACACATTGATATATTATGCACTTAAAAGTTCAAGCAATTATTTTGCAAGCAAATAGGAAAGCTCTTCACGCTAATAGGTTTAAAATAAACTTCTGGTAATGGTCTAGAATAAATTCTCTATACAAGTTCTTAAAACTTATTTTTGTCCAACTAGAAAATTCGTATCGATCATACAGTATTCGTTGCGTATGTTAGTTGAAATATCCAAAGTGAGATGATTGTGTATACTAGCGAGTAGGTCGCATATAAATATAGTGTTATCTGATGTTGTGATCCGGTGATGAAGAACATCAGATCGCTGCGAGGAAAGGCAACTAACTATTACATAATAATTACATAATCATGCTATAGTCTATCTGCGCAATTAGTAAGAAACAGTAAGTATTGTAATCAGAATAACTTATGCTTACAAGTATTTATTTCAATCATGTAATTGCATTTTTAAAGGCTGCTTGCACTATCTTTTTTATTCATCACTACACGGATGGTGTAGGTACTGGTTTTAGTGGTCACCTCGCCATTGCTGCTAAGCCGAGTGTTGTGGGTTTGGGTCAAACATTTGTGTAATCCACAAATAGTTAACCCGAGTCTAGATGTTCTTTGTGTAAGTTATTTGATTGTTTGTAAATATGCTTGCGACACATGATTTATTACTAGTGCTAATAATGCTTTATTTAATTAATAAATAAATTCGAGCCTTGTACGGTATGGAATTTACAAATCCATCTGCTATCATAATTTGTGGATCATACCAATAGTTGTCCTATTTGGGAATGAAACCTATAGCGTACAGTATGACGGCAACGGGGAGCCGACTTCATGCTGTGCCATCAGTATAGCATATCAATGGTTATGTATAAAAAACGTGTTACATTTTATGATAGACGTCGAACTACATACCCATTTCAGTTACCACCATACTCTGTAAGAGTTTGAAACGTATACTAAACAAGTCAATTCGAGTAGTCATTGATGGCTACTCGTCCGAACAAAAGGTAATTAATGCTGGGGTCCCACAGGGATCAGTGAGTACTGATCCTTGTGGGACCCGGCATTAATTACCAAAAAAAAGTTGCAGAGAGTTCTGCAACTCTCTTTTTGCTGCATATTAACGATCTGCTAAAACCCGATACGTTTGGGTATGCAGACGACAGCACGCTTGTAGAGAGTTACGTTTTCAGCGCCAGGGTCAGTGGCGCACAGATACAGTTGCTTAGGGAAGCTATGATAAAGCGTATGAACTTATTCTTGAAGGCAGTCTCCGATTAGGGTGATACCAACATGGTAAAATTCAATGCCTTTAAGACCCAGATGTCTGTTCTCCGCAAAAAAGAACCCATTCGAACTGGCTCCAACTTGCCGAGATGTATCCGTACCGATAACTGATCGTCTTGACGTTCTGGGTATGTCATTTACTCCAACCCTTAACTTTGGCTCCTATATTGAGAAAAAAGCCAAATTAGCCGTCAAAAAGCTCCAATCCATTCTCAATAAAGTGAGACAGTATTTCATGCCAGAACATTTGCTTAATTTTTACCAAGCACAGGTTCGATGCTGCATGGAGTACTGTTCTCTCCTCTGGGATAGCTATGCAAAATATCAGCTGGAGGCTTTGGAGTCAATTAAGCGTAAGGCCAAGAGACTCATCGCCGATGATCAACTAATCAACGCACGCCTCCAATGCTTGGAGCATCGTCGTAGAGTAGCCAGTATCTCAGATTTTATCGGATAGATTTGAAGAGTGTGCAGAGGAACTGCATACTTAATTGATGCCTCCTTCCCTGTTCTACCATCGGACGACCAGCACAGGTACATGTACCTGGATATACTACATAATTACGCACGAAACGCTTTGCTTCCACTTTTATAATGCGTACCGCAAAGAAGTGAAACTCCCTACCTAAATCTGTGTTGCCAGATGAGTACAATCTGGGTCTCTTCAAGTCGTGAGTGAATAGTTATCTTCTAGGCAAGCGTGCTCCATGGTCGACTGCATCTTCACTTAATATCAGGTGAGATCGTGGTCAAACGCAAGCTCATTACAAAATAAAAATAAAAACGTTGATACTGAGATTACTAAACATTATATGTCAAATGGATATTGACATGCTTTAAACTAATATACATATATTCTATTAAATGTTCTTTCTTAGATTTGTAACTTTTTCTATACCATTCATACCTGATAGGGTAGGTATAGGTGTATTATACATCAATTTTTTCGTATGTCTATCTATTCTTTTGTCTTTATCGTCAGCTATGGCTTTACATCCCACATGATTACGTGAGATTTTTGTCGTTAATGGTAGGAAAACCCAATGGTATTGAGTTTTACCACTAAGTCGTTATTTCCACACTAAATAAAAACAATTTTGATATAGTAACGTAGCCCACTGACTTACTTATCAATTTATACTATAAGTAAAGGCGAAGGAACGTAATAATAAATCTAACGCCTATTTTAAAATAGACGCAATATTTTGGTTTGATAGGAATACAAGTCGAAAGATGTTTTATCTTGAATATTAAATGGGACTAAGTGGTCGCTGAAGCCAAAAATACAAGCCGTCTAAAATTGTTTCTTTACTTTACTTAAATATTGCAAAAAGAGAAATAACATTTTTCAGATCGAAAATAACTTGAACTCTTGAAATAAAAGTGCTATTTTGTTCTATCTTCCTGTCTATTTCAGGTAGGTTGGACCACTAAACAACGTGCATTGTGGTACAAAAATAGGGTTAGCGTATTGATTGATTAAATCAATAAGAGTTCAGACAATGTTATTTGTTAATATTACAGTAGTTAAAGATTCTTCACACCTGTTTTCGAACAAGAATCGGTAGCAGCCCAATGAGAATGGAACTTGCTATAATTGTTGCCTTGATTCGTTGGTTCGAATCATATCAATCGCGCTACCGACGTCAATTTGTGCCTAACACAAGCATTAATATGCTTAGCTGGGTAAACAAGACCATACCAACCTTGAAAGATTTTTGTAGAATTACGGACGAGAAGCTGCGGGTAAAATCTAGTCTATACTAATATAATTATATAAATCTTTTCTCTTATTAGAGCAAACATTTTTTTTTTTTTTTTTTTTTTTTTTTTTTTACGTGGGGGATGCTATGACGCACATCCCTCCGCGGGCGGGCGGAGGGATTATGTCGGACTCGCCGGGGTAAAAGAAAGATGGAAATAATAGTAAAGTACCTCCCGGAATACCGACTAAACCTACCACGGTGTTCCTCGACAAAACCACTATCGACGGGGCCGCGCGAATCGCTTTCGCATGCGGTCGCGACCCCGCCGCGGTTACGGCCCGCCGTATGAAACGGCAGGCCACTACACGAAAGACCTACCCAAAATAGGCACTACGTCGCATAAAATCCTACTGTCTCCCCGGACAGACGGACTCGACACAGAGGCGCGCGTGGGAACACGCACGCCGCCTCTCGGACCTGGTGCTGAACGGATGGCGGGCAGGCCCACAAAGCCCGCCATCCCCAGGTCAAACCTCAGGGTGGCTGGAGGTCGTCTCGCGCCCTCCGGCGCCCGGCTCTGCGGTTGGGGAGAGGGTTTAAACGCTCCCTCTCCCGCTCCGCCGCCTCCTTGATGGAAATTACTTCCTCACAGAAGGAGGCGACGGCGTTCCACGACCTCTCACTCCGGACCATAGACTGAACTACGGCCGGGAGCGAGAGGGCAACCGATCCGACTGCCGCGATCAAATCACGGCGCTGCGATGCCCAGGCAGGGCAAACCGCCAAAGTGTGCAGCGCCGTGTCCTCAACAACGTCGCGGCAGTCGCCGCAGTGGTGACAACCGGGCGTCTCTTGCCGGCGTATACGACACAGGAACTGGCCAAAACAACCGTGGCCAGTTAGAACCTGTGTCAGCCGGAAGGTGAGGGCGCCATGCCGCCTCTCCAGCCACTCCTCAAAAACGGGACTTACCGCCACGATCGTGGCGTGCCCAGAGCAAACATCTGATTTTTCTGTTTGCTTCTTTGTTTGTAAGAATTTAACTTAAAAGCTACTTAACCGATTTAACCATAGGAAAACTATTTTATCACCGAGTAATATAGGCTTTATTTTACTTAAAAAAAGTACTGTTACTAACCTTACCTATCCTATTTTTACGCGAGCGAAGCCATGGGCAAAAGCTTGTCTCAAATATAAACACATGCGTGTAAAATACTATACGTCAGTGAGATAAAACAATGGATATTCATTAGTGTAAACGGGTTCAGCAATTTATACTGCAAATCCATAATTTACGACAAATTCGAACTCACGTTTCCTCTATAAACTGTAGCTATTCGGTCGTTGATTACGGGTGAAAGGTATAATTTCATAGATTTTGTATTCAAATCAACGTAGGAACCAGCTTCGTCACAAATAATGTAAGGGTATTTCTATTACCTGTGTAGAGTAAAGGCGTCACGTGTATTATGTAAAGATATCACAAAGGCTTGACATTTTTAATTGTACGTTGGCGGAATTCGTGAGGGTGACCCTCGAGTTACTAGCAAAGTAATCTTAATCACATTATCGCATTAGGTGTAAACCTGTTATGATAATGTAAGATTGTATACCGATAAATAAATAATAAACAGTAATTTATTGGACGAAATTTACAATTGTGAAATGTTTACACATACCGATGCAAATAATACTATCAAATCTAAAGTAATAAATTTATAGATAAGTTCTACATCTTGCGCCATGTGGATTTAAAAATATCAAAATCGTGTCTCCGGGATATTTATCGTCTGCCCGGAAAACCCGGCACATCAAGATCAATAGTAGCTGAATTTAATACGGTTTCCTGTAGAAATGACTTCTTATCTGGTGTCCGCCGATTTAATAAAGACCGTACCTTTAACGAAAAACTTAATACACACACTACTTGGAGAAAGGAAACCCATTTATGCGGCGGAACATCTTACCCCTTCAATGCGAAAACTATTCTACGAGGCTCGCCAGTTAGCTAATACACACAAGTTGTCCTGTTGGTGCCTAAATGGGAAAATTTATATGATAAAAACCCAGATGACAAACCAACCCCAATTATGTCTGAACGCTGTTTATCCGTGTTTATTAAAAACTTTGACTAGTTATTGTTATAAAACTAGCTATTTTAAAATTGCATGATTACTTCTTTTATGATACTTTAAATTCACATACTTTTCTTTATTATATTTGTGATGTATTCTTTTACTTAATTTTAACTATGAAAACTTCTGCATCTTATAAACGCATGGTTTACTTTTGTACAAAGACTCCTAAACAATTATTGCTTCGTAGCTATAAACTAACTTTGAATATTAACTCAGTACAAGACTGCAGTTTGTGTACATGCCTTAATAATGTCCTATACTATACTACTCGGCTACGCCTATATGTTGCCTTTGCCATAAATTTGCACCGCTTATTAAAGAATATATCTTATATATAAATGGCTGCCTTTAGTAATAAAATATGTAACGAAATTGATGATCTTTCGATAGCGCAATCTTACTTATGCTCACCAGAACGTTGCTCAGTTTTAATTAATCAACCTAATCTAAATTTAAACATAATTTACGTAAACATTAGAAGCTTAAAAAAGAATTTAGATCAATTTCTTATAATGTTATCAACTACCAAAATTGAATATGACATTATTCTACTAACTGAGTGCTGGTTAAAGGTAGCAGGATCTCTGCCGAACTTGCCAGGATATATTACAATAGCAACTAACAATAACAAATCGCAAAATGATGGTGTTGTTATGTATACAAAAACCTCACTTAAGTGCTTGTTCTCTGAACCAGACCTGGGTGATTCTAATTGTCTTGTATGTAAATTAGGCCAGACTGCAGCCATATGTGTGTATCGCTCTCCATCGTTTACTGATCCAGAAAACTTTTTTAATGGCCTAGATACCTTAATTCGAACCTTAAATAATTTTACTAACGTAGCCCTGATCGGTGATTTAAATATAGATATAAAACCCGGTAACAATGATCGTCATTCAGGTAGCTATCTCAATCTCTATGCTTCCTTAGGACTTTTACCCGCACATGTGTTGCCAACTAGATTTAGTAACTGCCTGGATCATGTCCTTTTAAAGACCAAATGCACAGCTACTGTAATAATCCTTGAGAGTTTTATTACTGACCATCTGTTTGTTTTGCTTAGCTTGGGAATAAATACAAAAACTTCAATTAAACATCACACCTCTGTGACCCGATACAATTACGCAGGCATTTATAAAGACTTAAATGAAATGGATTTCAGACCGGTCTTAAACGAATTGGATTGCAATCTTGCGGCCGACCTACTGATCTCTAACATCCAGGATGTAATTGCTACCCATAGCCGTACTATCCAAGTTACAAAAAAAATAGATTGATAAAACCCTGGATGACAGTGGGCCTACTGCGTTGCATTCGGAACCGTGACAGACTACACATGAAATCTATTTCAATTTCAATTTTCTTTATTGCACTCCATAATGTATATACAAAGATGTCATAAAAATATATATAAAACGAAACAATTATGGACCCTGTCGGGCACGGCAAATGTAGGAGAGAAGACGAACTCTTAATTTTGTAAACATATAGTAATATATTTTATTCTGTATAATACTAGATATTTGTTTGCTGCTTGCGTACTTAAATATAATTATTAATGATGGGTAATTATAACATATTATTACTTTAGCTTATTTTATTTTTATTATTAAAGTATGTCTTTATTTCAGTATTATATATATTATTCATATTTTTATATTTTTTATTATTAGTCTTTATCATTTAAATATTCATTTATGTGATAGTAGCATTTTTGTAGTAAAAACTCTTTTAATTTATTGGTAAATATATTAAACTTTTCTTCATTTTTAATATTATTAGATAATTTATTATAAACTTTTATCGACATAACATATGGACTTGATGCATGCATTTTTAATCTGGATGTTGGGAGGTTTAACCTATTTTTGTGTCGTAATGTATATTTTGTGTTAATATCTTTTCTGGTTGTGTAATATTGTTTATGTTGTCTGACAAATTTACATGTTTCAAAAATATACATACTAGGAACGGTAAGTATTTTTAGTTTTCGGAAGTGCGCTTTGCAACTTTCTGTGTCATCTATATTTACAATAATTCTTATTAACTTTTTTTGCATGATGAACAATGTAGGGGCATCTGTGCTGTTACCCCATAGGGTGATGCCATAATTCAACCACGAGTATGCATAGGCATAGTAGCTGGTTAGAGCGGTTTTTATGTCAGTGGTCTTTTTTACTTCCCGGAGAGCATAACAAAATGATGATAATTTACATTTAATTTTTTGTAGATGTGATTTCCAATTAATATTGGTATCTATGTTCAATCCTAACAAGTTGAATTCGTTTACCTTTTCTATTCTGGTATTTTTATATTCAAAGTCAATATGCAATTGTGATTTCTGTGGTGGATGGAATGTAATTAATTTAGTTTTTGAATAATTTATTTCTAAATTATGTTGAGTCATCCAGTTGATTGTGGTATTCAGTAGGGTTGTCAGTTTGTCATTTACATCAGAGGCATTCTGACTTGAAATCAAAAGAGAGATGTCATCGGCAAACAATACGCACGGTTCTCGTATGGCATTTGGGAGATCGTTGATGTAAAGCAGAAATAACAGGCATCCCAGGACACTACCCTGTGGGATTGAACAGTTGATAGTTTGTGTATCAGAACGGATATGCTGTATTTCGTTACTGTAGCTATTAAAGTGTTCAATTTCCACTTGATGCTCTCTATTTTTTAGATAGGATATGAACCATTCGTATGCTGTACCTCGAATTCCTATTTCATAAAGCTTGTTTAATAATATGTTGTACTGAACTCTATCGTATGCTTTGGTCATATCCAATAATATCCCTATGGCGTATTGTTTATTGTTTAAAATATTCAGAGCTTCTTGTATATATTTATAGACAGCTAATGTAGTGGAGCGATTTTTTCGAAACCCATTTTGAGACTCATTAAATATATTATATTTGTCACAGAAAGAGTATACCCTGTTATACATAGCTTTTTCGAATATTTTAGATGCCGTTGGTAGTAGTGCTATGGGGCGGTAATTGTTAGGATCGCTTTTTGAATGTTTCTTATGGATAGGTCTGATTATAGCTTTTTTAAGTTGGTCCGGGAAGGTACCTTCTTCGAAGGATTGGTTAATTAATAAATAAAAAGGTAACAATAGTTCTTTTGCACATTGTTTGACTAGATAAGGCGGAAGCTCATCTACACCACAACTTTTTTGTTTTTGAGATTTCGGATGATTTCGTGTACTTCATACGGATCGACCGGTCGCAAGAACATGGTGTTTTCTGTGGGTTGTGAGACTCGTGCATGATTGGAGTTATCATTTCCCGACAGATAATTCGTCCTACCGACAGACGCAAAGAAACTATTGAACATATTTGCAACTTGTTTCGGCTCAGAAATTTCTATATTGTTATGTTTCAGTTTTACATTGTTTTTGCCTATTTTGACTTTTTTGTTTGTACGTTCTTTTATTATATTCCACATGGTTTTAACTTTATTGTTTGATTTATTCATTCTATTTATATAATTTAGCTTTTTTGATGTGGTAACTACATTTTTTAATATTTTTTCATATTTTTTATAGTATTCGAGCAGGATAGGATTGTTAATTTTTAAAGTTAATATTTTTAGTAATCTTTTATTTTTACAAGAATTTTTAATACTCGTTGTTAACCAATATTTCCTGCAGGTGTCTGAAATTTTTATTTTTTTTATGGGTATGTATTTATTAAGTGCATTTGTTATAATTGTGTTAAAAACCTGATAATTTTCATTTATATTTCTATCTACTTTTAGTATGTTTGACCACTTTATTTTTTCTAATTCGTTTTTAAATCTTGATATGTTAAAATTTGTAAATAATCGTTTATTTGTGTACCAAGTGGTTTGCTTTTTTTGTTGGGGCATTTTTATGTGAATAATAACACCACTGTGATCTGAGAAGCCGAATTCTTGAACGGATGTATAAAAAGTGTTGCTATTAAAGTTTGTGAAAATTAAGTCTAAACATGTGGACGTAGTCAGTGTTATGCGTGTTGGATGTTTAATACGTTCAGTAAATTTGTGTTCTAACATTAAATCTAGAAATTGGTTTGTTTTTAAATTATTTACCAATATATTTATATTAAAGTCGCCTCCGATGATTATATTACGTTTAAAATATTTTTTATTAATATAATTAAGTATTTGTTTCATTTGATAATAAAATGTTTCCTCTTCTCTTCTATTCCAATACATATTAATAAGTAATATATTCTCTACAGGTAGATCTATTGCACATACTTCTAAAACATAATCAATTGACATGCTACAAATATCAGTCCTATCGATATAATCGGTGTTGTTCTGTAGGATAATGGCAACACCGCCACCGGTTCGATTCTTGCGGCAATAGGATGATACAATATGATATCCGCTTAACTGGATTAAGTCAATTTTTTGTTGCGTTAACCAGGTCTCACCTATGCATAGCGCTGTAAATTGTGTTTGTTCTTGAAGAAATGATTCGAGGATGTGTTGTTTGTTGTATAGGCTTTGTACGTTTTGGAATAAAATGTTAACTGTTTGCTCATTGTGGTGTACGAAACGAGTGATTTATGGCTTCTGGAGTGTAATCTTGTAGATGATGTCGATTTTGTAATATGTTCCGTTCTCTTCTTGTTTTATTTATGTTCATATGATCAAGTAGTTCCATGTCAATTAATATATTTTGCATAATTCGGACGTAAATATGTCTTATTCCGTACTTTGTTATTTTTCCTGTTCTATAGGAAAACATCTTTGGTGATAGGTCACGATTGCTATCAAATATATATATATTATCTTTGTTTTCTAGGGTCAAATATAGATAATTAGAGAACATTTCAACTTTGTAGTTATATATTTGTGCTCCCATTATATATGTTGGTAGGCAGACAACAATATTTGTGCAGGTAATGTTTTGGAGTGACTTTTTCAGAGCATCTATTGTGTTTATATAATTTTGATCTCTAATATCATTTTCTCCAATGAAAAGTATGCAATAATCGTTTGTAGAATAATATTTTAATTGCGATTCTATGTCACATAAAAGCTCTTTTGCCGTGCCATTAGGTATTACATAATGGTAGTAGTCAAAGTAGTTCGAGAATATGTTTTCTATTATTGGCAAGGTTCCTTTCGTAGCGTTACTACTTAAAATACACAGCTTATTCTTATTATCGTGCATTGTGGTGATGTTTAATGTCTGCTCAATATTTTGACTAATATATACATCGTTTTGGGGAAAAGATAAACATGTTGCATCCCGTAATGGAGTGATGCAATTGTTACTAGTTTGTGTTCCTTTGTTGTTATGTTTTATCGTTGTATTTTCGAGGTGGTTGTGGTGTTTGTTTGTTGTGTGCTTGCGTAATGGTGTCATGTTTTTTCTATTGGGTGACGAGCATATTTTTTTATATCTGTTATTGCTTTGAATTGCATTTTCCAAATCAGATTTTAATTTAATGTTTTCAATATTTAAATTTTCTATCTCCTGATGAGCGCTTTGTAGCTGATTTGTAAGTGTCTTTAGTTGTTCTCTGAGGTCATTTATAATATCATTATCGTCATGTAGGCTATCAGGCGTACTCATCATTGTGCTATCAAGTATGTAATTTGTTTCATTTGTATCTGCTAAATCATTTAGAGAACTTGTTCTTGCTGGTCTCCTAAATGTAATGTTGTTATAGTCGGAATTCATTTTGAAATAAATGTTTGAGCACTATATATTGCACAAAAAGAGCTTATTAACTTGGGGGGCTCGAACGCGCAGCTTCTGCGTGCCGATCTACGTCAGTCCCTACTACGCCAACATGTTAGTTAAGTTACACTGTAAAAATATGGTTCTGTTTGTTAGTCAGTAGGCGGGGCGTCGCAGTCGATGCTTTGTGGTGGGGTGCTCATTAACCGTTGACTCATCATTGAGAGACACAGAAACCGACACAATACGCTGGCGTTTCCAACTATGCGACACTGAGTTTTTTCCAGTTCGGCCGTTATTTGAAATGTTGAATCTAAAAGTGAAGATAACTTTTAAACCACTTATTGTTTTTTCGTTTTGTTTTCACACTATTTGAGTACGTTTCTCACTGCACACTGTAGTCTATAATTTTATTTGCTTTAGTTAGTTTTATACACACACAGATTTTATATCGACGGAGCGTCAAGTAATACGTCTATTAGTTCAAGCGTTCGTACTAGTTTTTCTAAAGATGCCCCAGACAATAATATTATTAAGATCTCATACAAGAGATACCGTAATTTTCTCACTGCGCTATTAAAAAAGGAGAGATCCTATGACAAAAATGAGCTGCTATAATCTAAAAATGATATCAGAGCAACATGGAAGGCCATTAAATCGATAACTAACACCAGCCCTGTCCGTCAATCCTCTAGTGCGCTTCTTGCAAATTCGGCTGACATAACGTTATCACTAAATAACATTGATAGTTTTTTTGCAGACGTAGGCAAACACCTAGCCGCAAAAATTACCCCACTCTCTGGAATCAATAAGCAAGATCCATCTCAATCTTCGCCATGTAATTCCTTCTTTATTATGCCGGTCGATGAAGATCCAGTGAGGGGACTAATTGGGAGTCTTCGAAATAACTCGGCCACTGGATACGACAATATCCCTGTAATTGTTCTTAAACAGTGTAGTCAAACTCTAACAATCTCTATTACGCACATCTGTAATCGATCAATTGAAACAGGAGTCTTTCCAGATGTCTTTAAAAAGGCAATAGTTCACCCTATCTATAAGAGTGGGGACAAGACAAATGTTACCAATTATAGACCGATTTCAGTATTGAGCGCCCTGTCTAAAATATTGGAGAAAATCATCAATAGCTCCCTTACTGCGTACCTTACCAGATATAACATTATTGCCTCAAACCAGTATGGTTTTAAAAGGGGAGTCTCTACTGAAGACGTGGTCATTGACTTAACAAATACTGTTGTCAGCAAGCTGGACCAAAAGCTTAAATGCCTAGGCGTGTTTATTGATATAACGAAAGCTTTCGACTCTGTCTGTATTTCCGCCTTATTGGTCAAGATGGAAAGTATTGGTATTCGCGGTGTTACTCTTAAACTCCTTACCGACTATCAGAAAAACCGTTCGCAATGTGTAAAAATTGAATCTTCTATGAGCGATGACATCATTGCGAACACCAATTTCGGGGTCCCACAGGGTAGCATTCTAGGGCCTACGCTCTTACTTGTCTACATAAATGACCTCTGTCGATTGTCCATTCAAAACTGCGAAATCTTCACGTACGCTGATGACACGGCACTGGTCATTTATGATGACAACTGGGACACAGTTCGACTCAGAACTGAGAATACGCTACGTCGGGTGATGGAGTGGCTGTCTGAAAATTTGCTGACAGTAAATATCGATAAGACCAAGGTTGTTTGCTTCAGTCTCCCCCACACGAGACCTCCTTCTCTTCACTCAGCCAATGTAAAGGCCCATACCTGCTTGAATCCTTATTCTAATTCCTGCACCTGTCCACACCTCACCTTGGTACCAAGTATCAAGTACCTTGGATTGTATATTGATGAACACGTTAGCTGGCGCCCACACAAATAGATTTTATGCACACGCACTAGAAAATTGATATACATTTTTAAGGAACTGCGCTATTCTGCTGACAATCAAACCCTGAACCTTGTCTATCAAAGCCTTTGCGTCTCCGAACTCATTTACTGCATTTCTGCCTGGGGAGGCGCTTGTAATACCACTTTATTACTGGCTGAACGAGCTCAAAGGGCAGTTCTAAAAGTGATGCACTTTAAACGTAGGGATTATCCCACCGATCTACTTTACTCAGAGTGCAATGTTCTTACCGTACGTCAACTATACATCTTACGTGCTGTCTTACGCCTGCATTCCTCTCTTCCTCTTGACGACAGGATTCTTGTTAGACGTAAAAACGCCGCTGTTTGTGCCCCCGTCCCATGTCGCACCACATTTGCAAGACGAAATTTTAGTGTCCAAAGTGCACGTCTTTATAATAAAATAAATCGCATCCTAAGCATTTACCCAATGACGCGATACAATCTAAAATATACACTTACAAACTATTTGCAGAAGTTGTCATACGATAACACAGAAAATCTCATTGCAGTTTTTGCATAAAGCTGTTCACTTACTTAATACATTGTATTTCTAAATATTTTCCCGTAACTGTGCATAACCCATTGAGTAATACATGGAGTCTATGACGCTGTACTAACTTGATATCCAAAAGTTGCATGGCTCCTAAGATACAGGTTATTCACCTAGTTTAGGAGTCCGATGTGACTGACCGGTATTTGCGACCATATTAAAACTTAGACTCTTAATATTGTTTATGTATATTATATTCTATGCCTAAGTTTAAGTGTTAATTGTCAGTTTTGGAAATAAATAAATAAATGTTGATTTAGCTCAGATTAAGAAAATATTGCCTGTGATACTCCGACAAAATGCGACGAAAATAATTTATAAGAAGCTTTTCCTCATATTAATTAATTTATATGGTAGAATATTATTATTATTATATAAATATACATAGATCATTTACATGAGATTAATTGATGAAAGCTATTCAAATTGTCTTGTCACGAAGCGTGCACTATATTTATAGTAATACTTTAGCAGTTACGAACATTACATTTACACAGACAATTTGCTATATTATGCTAATCTCCTGTCAATAAAACGATTGCCATATTGTCTTTGTTCATATTGTATTTTCTGCTTTATACATAATTATATATTACTGGCTTTAATATGAGGCTTCGTAATATTCTTTAGCTTATTTTCAAGAATTTATAAATATCTCCCGCTTTGATATGAAGGCAGTTGGACTTCCTTTATCCAACTCCTTGTTTGAACTTCTAATTAAACTAGTTCTTAGTTGCAAGACTGTTTTATTATCAGCGGTAATCTGGCTACAAAGATACTAAAGCGGTAGGAATGTCAGTGGGATTACTTCCATAGAAAATGCTTCAGTAATACGTCTTTTGTATACACTAATGTAAAACTTAAGCCATACGAATATTTTAAAGAATGTTTGTTTGCATATTTCTTTGTAATGTGTAGACTCAATAAACTACCGGACCGATTTTAATTATTATTTTATCATTATAAAGCTATTTTATGCAGAAGTAATATTATTATGGGCTATTTAACATCACACGTGGTTGTAACGTGGGTGGAACCGCGCGGGACAGCTAGTCGTTACATATTATAAAACAAAGTTCCCCGCCGCGTCTGTCTGTCTGTTTCTTCGCGATAAACTCAAACTACTGAATGGATTTTCATGCGCTTCTCACCAAAATAGACAGAGTGATTCATGAAGATTCAGGCGTATAATTTGTTAAGGTTTTGTACTACCGGGTGGATCGCTACTAACTTATAAAATTCAATCAATAATAACATAATGATAATTTATAACTCTATAGTTATAAGCTGTTAAATAGAAACTTGTAATAGTATATACATTTGTGAAACTTATAACATCAACCAACTATTTGAAATTACTTAGTTAATTCGTACATAAATTAAGCCGTTCGTTATATATGTGACATAGAATGTATGAACATGAGTGTGTAAAATATTATACCATGTTATATCCACTTGTCACGATTTTGTTAATATTGTGGACATAAAATCATTAATAAGGTGGACAGGTATCGTTATTATATTGTCAATATTGCGTTACAGGTTACAAACATTAGCGATCTTTAATATGTGGTTTTTACAATATATTATATTTTGTGTATGTCATTATCAGTGGCGTGCGGTTCATAAAGACAAAAAGACACTGCCTTTTTTTTTGTGGTGGAATGCTTTGACGCATGTCCCTCCGTGGGGGCGGCCGGAGGGATTATGTCGGACTCGCCGGGGTAAAAGAAAGATGGAATAAGAATAATGTACCTCCCGGAATACCGACTAAACCTACCACGGTGTTCCTCGACAAAGCCATTATCGACTGGGCCGCGCGAATCGCTTTCGTATGTAGTCGCGACCCCGCCGAGGTTACGGCCCGCCGTATGAAACGGCAGGCCACTACACAAAGAAATTACACACACAAACGCAAAAAAAGACAGAGTCTTTATTAGGTATATGACGTGTTCAGTGGCCTTCGTACATGACGAAAGTTCACGAGAATTGCCGAAGTACGACGAATATTATGCAACCGATTTGAAAAGTAGCATGGTTTATTTGATAAGCGCTATAACGAAAGCACTATTATTTTTTGTCGTAGGTATTTTGTATAATTTTAAGTTCTAAGAAGTCGCCATTGTTAATATTTGTTCTGTTTGTCTTGCGTTGTCGCAGATCATTTAATATTTTAACGTTTTTATAGAGTGAAAATGGGAATTCGTCACTGTGAAAGTTGTTCAGATGGTGTGTATATACAGGAAATAAAAAGTGACGCGTTTTTAAAACTATCTCTTTCAGTGATAAAAACAGTGATTCACTCGGTGGACTTACAATTCGCGTACCTACTGTAAATGTGATTTTCAATTCTTTTACTAATTTAATTGAGATATTCAGGATATCGTGGCAAATGTAGGCGCCTGGGATGGCGAGACTTTGGCAGGCTTCGTTATTGTTATACAATTTAAAATACTTTGTATTCCAATTTTTACTCCATCCATGTGTTTAATGAAATATTCGCAGAAAATGATATCCTCTACGAAATTATGCAAAAAAAGAAGACGGATGTAATTTACAGCGTGAAATAATTAAAGAATTTGTATTGTTTTTGGATACATTCAGATTTAAGTATGAAATCATTTTTGAACGCGTAAAAAGTATAACAGGACCGCCAAAACCGAAACGTAATGTTGTAGACGCCAAAATTTATTTTAAGCGGATTTTCATTGAAATTGTAGACAATATATCTAACGAATGTCGCGACCGTTATAAAAACCTAAACAAATTAAAGCTTTTTGAATTACTATCGTGCGAAAATTTAATAATTATAATGTAAATTTTCCGGTTGAATTAGTAACGCAATTCGTAGATGTTTATAAATCATTCATTATAATTTATGTCGGCCTCGATGGCATGGTGGTTAGTGTAACTAACTGCCACACCTGAGGTCGCGGATTCGATTCCCGCACAAGTCAAACATTTGTGTACATGGACATGGATGTTTGTCTTGGTCTGGGTGTTTTTACGTATAATATGTATGTATTTACAAAAAAAATGTATATATGTATGTTTATCCATTGTCTAGTACCCATAGTACAAGCCTTGCTTAGTTTGGGCTAGATGGTGTTGTGTGTTTGTGGTAGAATATTATTATAAGTTATTATTATTATTCAACTTTAACTTAAACCGCCTTATCAATGAGCTCAAATGTGTTTATAAAACCGCCGAATTCAAAAGCCTTAGTATTTATAAAATTATAGAAAATTTTTACGAAAATAACTTAAATATAGTCTTTCCCGAAATACCTACTGCGTTTGGCAAAATTAATTGTTACGGTTCCCGCGAGCAGTGCTTCAACCGAAAGGTCCTTTTCGTCGCTAAAACGTATACATACTTATTTAAGGAATACACAAGGCCAGGTATGACTTACAGATCTTTCCATGATATCAATAGAAAAAACCTTCTTACTACAATAAAACGCATACCTAACTATTACGATTCCGTATTGCAAAAATTCTTACTGAAAGATAGACGTGTAGATTTAATTTATAAATAAATAAAAAATATAGAAACTTTATAGTTCCGTACACACACAACATAAGACCAACTTTTTTTTTGTTAGATATTATTTATTTTGCGAATACAGAACATCAGACAATTGCGCCAAAAGGCCACTTCGAATATTCGCAAATTGATATGTTCATAAATTCAGTCAATTTATGTATGTTTGTGGTGGTAAATCACACACATCATAATTTATTCGATACGACGACGAACCTAAACCAATAAACCAATTTCTTAAGATGGCGCCACCACGCGCCATATTTGCTATTCGGACGGCTCCCGGTTTTAATTGCTAAAATTAGTAAATTAGTACGTTATTGCTATAAAAAATGTGTTTATATTGGAACTTTAATATCAACCCATCGGTAGAAAGTGAAGTACAGTGATAAATTTGTGAACTTTGGATGTTATAAATACTTTTATTCGCGAAATAAACAAACAGTGACAATAAACAAAGCGCGGGTAGCGCGAATAGCGAGCCGTGCGTCGCGCTCTTTCTCTCTCGGGAGCAGCCGCTATAAGTGTCCTTGTCGCGCGCGAGTGTTTATGATTTCAAAATGAACTGTGATATTTATTGCAAAAACTCTAATTGTGATGGTTGTTCTAATATAACCCATCGAAGACGAATGACCGACGAAGCCCCCGTGCGAGGAGTTCGCGTCAGCGTCATGGAGAAGGAGGAATTTAAAGTGGAAACCGGAATGACCTTGGAAGGGAAGAAATTTATGGAAGATATTATGGAGAAAGTTAATAGTATGGTAATGGCAAAGCTGAGTGATAGTGAGACTAAAATTATTGAGGAAGTTAAGTCTACGGTAGCGTCTGTAGCTGCCTTAGCGTTAGAGAATAGTCAGTTGAGACAGGAGTTGAAGGAAGCGAAAGAGAAATGCGTTAACTATGTAAAGGAAATCAAAGAATTGAAAGGGCAGCAGAAAAATAAACAAGTTAATGACAGTCAGTGCCAGTGCATCCAGTCTAAGGTACCAGCTGACAGCAAGAGCCCGCCCGCACCGTCCGCGACGCCGGCGCCGGCCGGCAGCGCGGGCGCCGGGCGCAACAAGCGTGCGCAAGCCAAACCTGCGCCGAGCTACGCGACAGCCGCGGCGGCCACGAAATCAGCGGGTAGCACAAACTATGACGTCATAAATAACGAGAACCAATGGACAGAAGTTATAAACAACAAGAAGAGGAAACCGATTAATAGAGGAGGTAATACGTCAAATGTAACGTTAAAAGCTGTTGAACGGAAGAAGTATTTACATGTATGGAGACTGGAGAAAGATACTGGTGAGGACAAAGTAATGGAGTATATTAAAGGTGTATTAGGGAATGATTCCGAAATTACAGTTGAAAAATTGAAACCGAAAATAGAGCGAAATTATGCCTCATTTAAGGTTGGTGTTACAGAAGGCAGTTTCAGTAAGCTTTGTACGCCTGAGGCGTGGCCATTGAACATAGAGTACAGTGAGTGGGTTTGGTTTCGTGGCCCAGGTACACCAGCCTATACACAGGGCCAGTAGAAGCATCGATATTTTATACCAGAATGTAAGAGGACTCAGAACGAAGACATTACAGTTTTCATCGCTACTTGAATCGTCGGGCTCGGATTTATTCGCCATCACCGAGAGTGGACTTAACTCGACTATACAAGACGCAGAATTTGTGCCCCCAGGATACAGGGTATTACGGTGCGATCGAGCGGATGGGCGCAGGTTAGGCGGAGTTGTTTTAGTGGCCACACAGCGATTTGAACTGCGCCAATTGACGCTACCCGATGACCTTATAATAGACAATCACATGTTTGAACTGATTTGTGCTGCAGTTTACATACAGAATAGGTTTTTATTTACGTGTTGTATTGTGTACATACCGCCCCAAACTGATGAAAGCGAATACATGATAATGTTTAGTGTACTAGAAAAGATTAGTATTAAGTATAAACATAATTTAGTTATAGTAGGTGATTTTAATCTATTTTCGTGCAATATAAATGTCAGTAATTATTTTGAATATTTTACGGCCTTTTGTGAACTCGAGCAGTATAACTCGGTGCCTAATTGTAACGATAGACAGCTGGACCTAGTGTTGAGCGCGCGAGGCGTCCGCGTCGAGGCGGCGGACGAAGGGCTGCAACCCGCGGATGCGTACCACCCGCCGCTCGCTATCAGCGTCGAGCTCGCCGAGCGCCCCGCGCCCGCGTCTGTCTCGCACGCACACACTCCCGCACATTCGACTCGCCCGATAATAAATAAACGTTGGAATTTTAATAAAGCCGACTTTAACCATTTATATAATTTGTTGTCTACTATAGATTGGAGTGGAATGTATTGTTTAAAAGATCCAGACACAGCTTTAGGCTTATTCTACAGTAAAATAAATGAAGCATTAGACATTTGTGTTCCTTTAAAAAGAGTTAGACGGGTGAATACGAGGTACAACTATCCTGTATGGTATACGCGTGGTATTATTGCTGATATTGAGCTTAAACACACTTTGCACAAACGATACAAAGCCAGTAAGAGGCGTAGTGATTATGAGGCTTTCTCTGAGTGTCGGGCGAGAGTGAAGGCGGAGATCGAACGAGCTCATAATCAGTATTGTGACTTCGTACAAAATCACCTGGCAAAAGAGCCGCGTGCGTTCTGGGACTATGTGAGGTCTAAGAAAGGTAACTCGAGACAGCGTAAGTTAATAGTAAATGAACGAGTATTATCAGAATCCGAATGTGCGCGGGAATTTGCGAGTTTTTTTCAATCGGTGTACAATCCGGATCCCGCCGTGCTGAGCGTGGCAGCGGCCAGCGCGGCGCCGTCGCCGGCGCCCAGCGCGCGGGCGCACCTCGCGCCGCTCAGCCTCGCCGACGTGCGGCGCGCGCTCGCCCGCCTGCCGCCCAAGCGCTCGGCGGGTCCGGACGGTATACCCTCCTACTTGTTTAGGGACTGTAGCGGAGTATTAGCGGAACCGTTGCTACATTTGTTTAACGTGTGTATCAATACCGCAGTGTTCCCTGATAGCTGGAAACTGACCCGTGTTGTGCCTGTACCCAAGGGTAAGGGCGGCTCGGAGACCACTGATTACAGGCCTGTGGCGGTTCTGTGTACTCCAGCGAAGGTGTTCGAGGCGGCGATTCATAGCTCCTTATATGCACAGATAAGCAGTCAGCTGTCCGATGCGCAGCATGGATTCCGCCCGGGACGAAGTACGACAGGTAATTTACTGCAGATGATGACATATCTGACGCCGGCGGTGGATTCTGGGGTGCAAGTGGACGTGGCGTATTTTGACTTCAAGAAGGCGTTCGACACCGTTGATAACGATGTCCTGCTGACGAAGCTAGCCAGTGTCGGATGTACCCCGCATACCCTGACATTCTTCGCTAGCTATTTACGGGACAGATGCCAGTACGTGGACTGTAATGGGTATCTCTCTGAACCCTACTTCACGAGATCCGGTGTGAGTCAAGGTAGCAACTTGGGACCTCTACTATTCATTGTGATGGTGAATGACCTAGCTGCGGTTTTCAACAGCTCTACCCCTCTGTTATTTGCCTATGACTTAAAATTGGTAATGGAGGTGAGGTGGGCCACGGATCACGACACGATGCAGCAAGATATCGACAGAGTTATAAGTTGGAGCTCAGAAAACAAACTCTTCTTCAACGTGGCTAAATGTTCGGTGCTCTCGTTTAGTGGTGCACGTGCCCCGGTTCACCACCAGTACCACATGGAAGGTACTCCCATGCGGCGGGTAACTGAGGTGAAAGACCTTGGAGTTGGTTTCACCGCGGACTTAAACTTCCGCAAGCATGTTGTTGCCGTATGTAAGAGAGCGTACCAAAATCTAGGATTTATTCTAAGGCAGGCAAATGGATTTACAAATATGGGTGCTTTATGCGCATTGTATGAAGCCCTCGTAAAAAGCCACCTGGAAGGTAACGGTGTTGTTTGGTCTCCTCATGAGGCCAAATATAAATTAATGCTGGAGCGTATCCAAAATAAATTTATCCGGTTTCTATACCTTAAGCGGTATGGGTACCCTGGGTATCCGCTTTTATATCCCACGTTATTTATCCTGGGTATGGTAGGCTACACCAAGCTAGAAGTACGTAGGGAAGCCTCTCTAGCCACGTACGTGCTCAAAGTGCTTCGGGGGGTTGTGCACAACCCGAGCGTGCTGGAGGAGGTGCGGCTGTGCGCGCCGGACGCGTGCGTGGCGCGGCGCCGGCGCCCGGCGCTGCTGGCGGTGCCGCGCGCGCGCACTAATTTACTGCATGAAGCGCCGCTGACGCAGGCGCTGCGTACGCTCAACACGGCGTCTGAGCAACTCGATTTGTTTACGTGCTCAATGAGCGAGTTCACAAAGGCCATTTACTATATATTAAGTTATAAGATAGTAGTAAGTACCTAATAGTAAGGAAATGTATATTTAGTCTCTTTTGTTTATGTTTTAATATTTTGTAAATTGTTTTTCTATGTTTAATTTTTTGTGTATGTACTTATTTAACCATTATGTCGCATTAGGATTGAGCCTGTAATGATGTAATAGGTTTATGCTAAATAAATAAATAAATAAATAAAAAAAAAAAAAAATAAATAAATAAATATGCAGAGAACATTCTTGGTAAGTAACCTTTTAAAATTTTCTGCCTACCCTGTCTTAAAATCCTGTGCACGCCACTGGTTATTATCTTTTTATAAAAAATATAAGAAACATTCACAATCGATTGCAATAGGCTGATTTACTGCTTGATAAGAGACAATTAAGAATATAATACTCATGGCTTTTTCTGGTAAGAATGTAAAAGAAAGCTCTCCGGCAGTCTTTAATACCTAAATAATAATATCAGCTGTGTAGTAAACACGTCCCACTACTGGGCACGAGACTCGCAGTAAGAGAAGGGTTAGGCCATAGTCCACCAGGCAGGTCTAGTGCGAGTGTAAAGACTTTACATATCTTAGAAAACATTTTGGAGATCTCTCACATATACAAGTTTCTTTAAGATGCTTAATTTCAATGTTTTTCACATAACTTTGAAAAGTCAGAGATAATGATCCTTGTGATCAAACTCGAGATCTCTTTATTGCATTCCAATGTCACACTTGGCTATCGCTGCAATTTTTAATATAATAAACTATTTCAAATCCTGTGCAAGAAACTCGCGTGTGCATATTAAACATTAAAAACCTTTGCTTAACATAAGGGTGACAATTTAGTTAATTTTCTCCTCTCAGTTTATAATGAGGAAACAAATAAACGAGCTTCATTCACTTTGTGCAGCTACGCTTTGATTAAAACACAATCAAGAGCCGCGCCTCACCGTGTCCGGGCAAAGCTTGGTCTACTCAATCTATGTAGAACTCGAAAAATTGCGCGCTGCGGTACGAGGCAACAATGTTTCTAAGCGCTTCAAGAGATGAGAGGTAATAATAATCTATATGGACCGTTCCTTTTCCATGTTTTAATATTATTTATTTGGTTCACCAATATTTATTTCCACTAGTTATCTATACTAATATTATAAAAAGGATAGATTAGATTTTTTGTTTGTTTATATGTAAGGATTTAACTTAAAAACTATTCAACCGATTTTAAAATTTCTTCACCATTTAAAAGCTGTATTATCACCGAGTAACATAGGCTAGATTTTTTTTGTTCTGTTACTAACACAACCTAACCTACTTTTACGTGAACGAAGCTGCGGAAGAAGCTATTACACAATAAAATATGCACAAATATTAACAATAGTGTAACACATATACATATATTAGGTAAACACTACATCTGAATACTATAAGTGCGGAAACCAACGCACGCATTCATTAAAACTATAACAATAACAGAGCTTAAATGTGTGATGTGTTATACTATACAAGATCCAGGGGTCTATAAAATAGATTGTGACTGCGGACTCTCATACATTGGTCAAACCGAGAGAAGCATAGGCACCCGGATTCCTACCCAGGATGCTTCGCGAGGCTATTGAATTCAAACAACATCCCACTTTCAATAGATAAGATGGTTGGAATGTACCACCAGCTTGGGATCCAGTAATTCAAATAGTGAAACCCAAGAAGAAGCAAAACACAGCAAGACTTCATGATACTTTGAGCTCATTCTGCGTAAATAGAAACACCAAGAAATAAATTATGTTCGGGTACTTTGATATAACTACACTGGAACATTGAGACAACTACCATCTTAGTCTCCCCGTGACCATGGCTGCTGAAAAGCAACCGAAACGTCGGGGAAAGTGTAAACCTAAATATAAATAGTTTTAATAATTTTATTAGCTTATAAATTAGTAAAATTCAATAGTAGTAGTAGTAGTGTAAAAGTTTTCAAAATTATGTAATAGGTACAGTGTTAAATAAACAACGCGATAAAATCCGTATATAGTAGTTTAATTTCAACCAAAAGATTCGTTTATCGTACCATCAAACGATACAATGAAGACTCTAGTGTAGATGACATATCAAGAAGTGGTCGCCCTCGCTCTGTTAGGACTCCAGCAGTGATAAAAGCTGTGAAGGCGCGAATTCAAAGATATCCCATATGTAAGCAAAAACTTTTGGCCCTTCAGATGGGTTTAAGCAGAACTACGGTGAAAAGGGGTGGTAAATGAAGACTTAGGGCTTCGGGCATATCGAAGAAAAACAGGACATCGTTTGGACGCTCGTTTAATGGACCTGAGGTTGAAGAGATGTCGCGCTTTGTTTAAGGCGGTACACGGGTAACAAGCATCGGGCAACTCTTTTTTCGGATGGAAAATATTTTATGTGGAAGAGAGCTACAACAAACATAATGATAAGGTGTACGCACACAGCAGTGAAAAAGCTGTTGCTCGCTTTTCGTGTTCCGCGTGTCCAACGAGGCCATTTTCCATCCTCACTCAGAGTGAGGATGGAAAATGGCCTCGTTGGACACGCGTGAGTGAGTGACTCATGGTTTGGTTGGAAGTCTCTTATTGGGGCTTAACTGAGGTACATTTTTGTGAGAAAGGCGTAAAAACTAATGCAGTTGTGTATCAAAATAAAGTCCTCACGATCCTTGTGCTACCTGTTTCTCATACCATGTTCAATAACAGGCGCTGGGTATTCCAACAAGATTCTGCGTCAGCTCATAGAGCGAAAAGCACTCGGGACTAGCTGGCGGCGCGTGAAATTGACTTCATCCGGCACGAAGACTGGTCCACTCCAGATTTGAGTCTGTTAGATTACAAGATATGGCAACACTTAGAGGAAAAGGCCTGCTCAATGCGTCATCCTGATTTGAAGGCACTCAAGGCTTCCTTGATTAAGGCAGCCGCCGAAATTGACATGGACCTCGTTTGTGCTGCGATTGACCGCGCACGTTGAAGGCCTGTATTCAAAATCACGGGGGTCATTTTGAATAAACTTTATTAGCATAAGAATCTGTGTTTTATTAAGTTCATTTTAGTATATAAATGTTTACATCAATAATAAACATGTTTCAATTATTACATATTAAACGTGTGACAGAACTTATGACCTGACTATGTAATATATTATGGGTGCTTTTAATATTTTTTAAAGTTAGCAAGGTTAGCTACGATAAGGCTTTCATTACTGATGCAGGCACTGACACAAAGCAGTTGTGGACGGCCATCAACACCATAACAAATAGGGTCAAAAAACGGGATAACCAACACGAACTGCTTACAATATATATATAATTCGTCGGCCTCGGTGGCGTAGTGGTTAGTGTAACCGACTGCCATGCCTGAGGTCGTGGGTTCGATTCCCGCACAAGTCAAACATTTGTGTACATGGACATGGATTTTTGTCTTGGTCTGGGTGTTCCTATGTATAATATGGATGTATTTACAAAAAAAGTATATATGTATGTTTATCTATTGTCTAGTTCGCATAGTACAAGCTCTGCTTTGTTTGGGCTAGATGGAAAAAGAAAAGAAAAAATATATCTAACACTCCACTTCAATCAGTTAAAGTGCGGTCAAACAGCCGGCGTGCGCGGGGCGTGCGCGTGTCCCGCCATGTTGTAATGTACTGAACTATATGAAAGCGTTCACACAGCCAGCGCTAGAGCGGGCGATGGGCGGGCGTGGGACCGGCGCAGCGCGGCGCGGTAGCGGCGCGGTGTGGGCGCGCGGTCGGCGCGCGTATTTCGCATGCGTGGTATAAAGCTTTCAACCCACGGTCGTCGAGATCGACCTGTATTTATCGCTACAAGCCAATTGAAAATAGTATGAAATGAAAATAATATATCGTGTCAATTGAAAATAATAACATTTTATATGACATTTTTCATTAGTTACTACTATGAGACTTATACACAAATAAACAAATATTACCTCCAAAAAATATATATAAGTATGAAATGTATACTTTTATTCTGTATGAAACATAGCATGTAACATTAAAGGGTGGGCATGTGTGAGGGTCGTATTATATACTGTCGGTCATATAGCAGTATCATGAATTATAAAGAAATATTATATTTAATGCTGCCTGCTTTTCCCCCATGATCATCATTCACAACTATGTGAATATCAGTAAATTTACTAATTTTGTACTCTGGTATTATTGGACTGCAATATATTTATGGAACAAAGGAACAGGGATGCAAAAGTTAGGTATGTGAGTGTCCAGATAACCCATTTGAACCAATATGGCGTACAGCCATAAATTTATATATATGTATTAGATATTTACACTCATAAAATAAGTGTGTCGTGCGGTTGCCTTGTTGTTGCCGAACGACAAACCTGATATACTTAATTATCTTGTTAAATGAAAAATCCTTGATGATTTTCAATATATTTACTTTCTTGATGACTTATTGAAAAGATAATAATTCTAACAAATAAATGTACATGTATTGTAATGTGCTGACGCGGGCGCAGTATGTCGCTGACGCGGTAAATTATGAGGTTAATAAACCGAACATATTCCCGGCTCAGACAAGATGAGATGATGAGCAAAATTTAACAAATATATTTATGAATAAATTAAAATTACTAATCTTTAAACAGAGTTGTCAAACATTTCATTTTATATCTAAATTAAAATTTGATCGATAAACTCTATTTTATCTATATTTCTATTTCGGCCTTCATTACATAATATTATCATTAAAGATATTATTTCAGTACTCGCGGTCGCTGTGGGTTACTAGCTTTTTATTTATTGAACGCACACGCGTGACGTCACCAAAACGCGGCGGGCCGGCGGCTTGCCCGCTGCCGGCCTGCCGCGTTTTGGTGACGTCACTCCCGCCCCGCGCACGCCATGCTCGGCGTGGTAAAACGCATGCGCAGTAGGAGCAAGAATATTATAATATAAAGCTGCTGTCACAGTCATCGAAGTGTGTACACGTCGCGCTGACCTACTCAAAATCCAGACAAGACTGTTAGTCCACAAATACATAATTATCACAGTGCGAGAGCCTAAGTAAGCGTGAAAAAGGACGGCGATAGAAAGCCTAGTAGCGATACCTAGAGCGATTCAGACGTGGACGCGGCTCTGCCTATGTTTGCAATAGCTAACGTTAAAAAGCGCAAATGGCTATGGGTTCACGATTTGAATCAATCACGTCATGAGTATGGAGAATATTACACGCTGTGTCAAGAGTTACAAACTCATGAGGATACATTTTATGCCTATTTTAGTATGTCTAAACATTGTTTTGAGCATATACATGACTTAATAGAAGCAAAAATAAAGAAACTTGATATAAATTGGAAACGCTATTGGTTCAAGAGAAAAACTGGCAATTTGTCTGAGCTATATAATATTTAAAATAAAAAGTAAGCTAGTTCTAAATATAACAGCTTAATTATTAACACAAAAGGCTTGATACATCTTTATAAGTTTTTTATATATAATCTAATACAATATAGATTATATTAACAAACCAGACTTGCTATTTAGAATAATAAAATAATTACAAAATGGTACACCAACTCGACATAGGCTTTAAACAAAAATATGCATCGAACTGTGTTCGCCTCCACGCCTTGGATGTCTTACATCCTCAGGACACAGAAACAGTAGCAATAAATAAGAAAATAGTTCTTTATATTTTTCTGACATTATGACATTGCATGCCAACTATTTGCCCCTTTGAATTCCAGGCGCTTAACGGAAACGCTCCATCTATAGAGCGACATATTTATCACAGGTTCATATTTTTTTGACATCAATGTGACGTTCTGAATGACAATTTCAATAAAGAAAAATATATTTATCTATGTAAATATTCTATGGTTTGTATACTACATAGTACGTGTTATGGCTTTAAAGTATTAGTAGGTATATCCAATTAACGTTGGAAATAAATTTTATGGCATATTATAGATCTCGCAAAACATAAATAATACAAGAAGCATATAATATAATAACAAAGAATTTATTACCACCTTAGAATAATATTGAAATGAAGAATTAAATTAATATTAAAAAAGAGTATAATAATACTCCACTCAATTCTATTAGAACACGGCAAACTCGACTCGAATTCTTTTCAAACTCACTGTTATTTGGCTAGCTACTATGATGGCTAGCAAGCATATAGTGCGCCTTATGGTAACTGGTCATAGAAACTTGCGATCACTTGCAATAGCCTTGTGCAATAGTGATAACACATTGCTTGTGCCTATTATATGGAAAATAAATCTCATCTTTATTTCAATTGCTATAGAAAAATCTATGTGCTGATAGTCTAGTAGAAAGTCGTCGCTGGGTGTCGTAACGGCCATCAAGACGCGTACACATTTCTATGCCTGTGACCGCGGTTTTATATATAATGTCATTCGTATCACGCATGCGTCAGCAAAGCAAAGCTTGACACCCGCGGCGGCAGCACGTGCCCGCCCCGCTGCCGCCGGCTGTGTGAACGCTCTCATACAATTCGGTATATTACAACACAGGCGGGACAAGCGCACACCCCGCTCACGCCGGCTGTTTGACCGCGCCTTTAATGTAATAAATAGTTTCTCTGCAGACATAGGGAAAATCTTGCTGAAAAGATTGCTGCCACAAACACATCAAGACCACAGTTGACACTCACACTTAACACCTCACAATCAATGGTTTTTTGAACTACAGATGAAGCAGAGGTTGGAGATATAATTATTGGCAATCGTAATGAATGTGCCTCGGGATGGGACCGAATATTATCTACCACGCTCTTAAAAAAACACCTTGCATTAGTTGTTCCACCTCTAACTTATATCTGTAACCTCTCACTGCATACAGGACAATTCACTACCGCATTAAAAAAAATCTATTATCCACCCAATCTATAAGGATGGAGACAGAAGCCTTGTCAGCAACTACAGACCTATAGCTGTGTTGCCTACTTTATCTAAAGTACTTGAACGGATTATGAACCGCAGACTCGTTGATTATTTGACCAAATACAATATCCTTTCACCATCACAATATGGTTTCAGAGTTGGCAGATCAACGTCCGATGCTGTTCATTACCTGACAAACCACATTGTCACCAACCTAGATAAAGGTCAAAAGGTCATAGTAATCTTTCTAGATCTTGCTAAGGCCTTCGACACGGTTTCTGTCCCCATTCTTATCGAGAAAATGGAACGCATTGGCATTAGAGGAACATCGCTCCGGCTTTATGAGGACTATCTAATTGTGCAAACCCAGTGCGTAAAGGTGGATGAATATATCAGTGATGAGCGAACGACCACTTACGGCGTGGCAAAAGGTAGTGTAATTGGCCCGACGCTCTTTCTCATTTATATAAATGACCTAAGTTTGCTCACCATTCCAAAAGGTAAAATAATTACCTTTGCAGATGATACTGCGCTTTTATTTAAAGCCAATACTTGGAGTGATGCCTATAAACATGCACAATCGGGATTTAATGCCGTTACGGATTGGCTACGAAACAATGTGCTCACACTTAACACTGCTAAACCCGATTATGTCACATTTGCAATCAGACAAAGGTCAACACAAAACTTAAGCACACTTCTTTTAATCGTAGCTCACTCGTGTTCCAAACCTCACAATCTTTCGTGCCTCCTCCTCCTCCTCCGTTTCACCTCCAGAAAGCTGATATGGTAAAATACCTTGTAGTAATAGTAGATAGCAGGCTACGATTCCATAAGCATATATCTACCCTTAGTAACAGGATGTGTAAATTGATATACGTTTTTAAGATACTGAGGCATGTGGCAGATGATAACTTAAAGAGATCCGTATACTTTGCCCTTGCACAATCTCTGTTATCATATTGCATTACTTCTTGGGGTGGTGCTTCGCAGACTACTCTTCTTGAACTAGAGAGAGCTCAACGAGCAGTACTAAAGGTGTCTCTGTTCTTACCATTCAGGTATCCTACTATCCTTTTATATAAGAAAGCTAAAGTACTCACAGTAAGACAACTATTCATACAGCAAATAGTCTTAATGCAGCATAGTCTACTAAAATATAATCCCTCTGTGTCACATGGCAAAAGACGATACAATCCAGTAGACACAACACAACTGCAACTTATCACTATGAACTCGAAACATTACTTTTATCATTTAGGTCCTTATTTATATAATAAAATTTACAGGCTTTTGTCGAATTACGAACTTCGAAAGATAAAATGTAAAATGAAATTAAGTACCTGGCTCCAGGACTTAAGTTATGACGACACCGAAAAACTGCTTGCTGTTTTAATATAGGGTTATACATACGCACAGGCACCCACACGCTTACGCATATACACACACACACTAAATTAATATTATTATTAAAATTAAGCTTCAAAGCATTTTTGTATTTTTATTAAATTGCATGCAATCAAATGTTAGACCACAATCTATTGTGAATCTGAGTACTTACCTAATAAGTTATAATAACTAAGATACAAATTTAAACACCGAAGGAGGAGGCCTGGCGTCCTGAAATACAGGTATTGAGCTTAGTTTAGGCACCAGTCTCCCACAGTATAATAAGCAACTAAATGTCGACATTCATATTTTGTAAAATGTATGTATTGTGGCGAGAAAATAAATAACTTCATTATTATTATTATTAAAGTCGTGACATTAAAATAATATTACAATCTAATCGTTGTTGCCTCGTGCAACTAAAGGTTTAATACTAGCGAGAGAATCACACTTTCTACAAAAAACAATTTTCAATTATACGAATGTTAGCTAATGTCTCTTGGGTACGCCGCAGTAAGGTTGTAATGACAAAAACAGGCCTTTATATTGAACTTGGGAACAACATTGCAGTCTTGCCATAGGTAGAGATGGAACCCACAACTCATTGATTGCAAGTCCATCTTTGGGCTACAAACGTTTTATTTTATTTACATATGTAGAAGCTCTTGCAACTGCATTATAAGACGATAGCCTCCTTAACAGATATTCGTGCGGCACATATCCAGACATCTTTAATATTTTTCATTTTGTATCATATAAATAAAAATAGATTTCTTTATGAGACTTGATTGCAAATCGCTCTTATTGCAACTATTATTTATTAATATTTATTATATTACAACTTTTTATCGTTTTATATTCCAAAGGCAAAAGGGCAGCAACGATAGCCAACTAGTGGGAGACCGTTGGACTGCCACGCAGAGGTCTCGAGTTCAATCCCAAGGCGCGCATCTCTGAATTATTCGAAGATATGTGCATGTTAAATAGTTAATTACTATCGCTCGCTTTAACAGTTAGTTATTAGTTTAGTGAAGGAAAACATCGTTAGGAAACCTGCATGTCTGACAGTTCTCCATAATATACTCAAATATATGTAAAGTCTGCCAACTCGCACTGGGCCAGCATGGTGGACTAGGCTTAGTTCTTCTCACACCGCGAAGTGGCCCGTGCCTAGCAGTGGAACAGTTTAATACAAGGCTGGTATTTTCATTATTATATATTCTAATAATGATGGAAAATTTAGCATGGCATATTGACATCACGGATTCGATAAGCATTCGCCGCTACTGTGACGCCAAGTCCAGTAGGTTCGAGTCCTACACGGGGCATTTACTTGTGTCCATGATCCGCATATTATTGTTCTGAGTCTGTTGCTCTTTATAATAATAATAACTGATTGCCAAGAGTCTCGATCACCATCTGAAGAGGCTCGCGTTAGACGGCTGGATTATGTCTGATGTAGAAGGCCGTATTGCTTGACACGGCACGCATCGTGAGGAGGTTCTTCTCGCTGGAGCCCTAACCACCGGTAGCTTGGACCCAGTGCCCAATGCCGGTGGGTCTTCATAGGTTTTATATTTTTTAAGTGTGTTTTTTTGAAATTATATACCTATTTAGAAATATAATCATTATTGAAAAATGAGCTAATAAAAAGAATAATACTAATAATGTTTATTGTCGCCTATAAAATTTTACAAAATGCTCTTGTTTTAGATACGTAAGTGAACGGTAAAAGAAATATCCATACAAACAATTTATGTACGTTCATTGTATATTTTGTAAAGCTTTTTTTCTCCGTGCCTCAGTGCTTGATACCTAATGCGGGAGAGTTTCGGTTTTAAAAGTAAAAATGCTATGAATACCCATTTTTAATTGTGTAAACAATACATATATGTATATGTGATTGCAGTAATCACGGCAGATTTGCTGTCATTTATTAAGTAATTCTGTTGTATATTACTTAATCTTGTACATACATGTTTTAATAAATAATATATTTCCTCTTTGCTAACTTCGATAGACGTGATACAAGAGGCGACCTGTTCTGTGTTCTGCTCACTGTACAGCGGAGAGCTGTCGTGAGGGTTTACCAAGAAGTTAGAATAGAAATATTTGTTGAACATATCGCATATTTCCTCCCCATCACTAGTGGAGCACTAACTAAATTGCATCACTGCTGGATATTGACTGCACTGTCGTTTGGACTTAACATAATGCCAAAAGGCTCGAGGGTTTTTCTGAATATCGTTCTCAATTTTAGACATGTAGTTATGAAATAATTCTCCCTCTAACTCTTTGCCCCGCTGATGTAACGTAACAAAAGAGTAATAATCAGAAGGATTGTGATATTTTTCAAATTTTAAATGATATTACGATTTTTCTTTTATTATTTTAATCAGCGGGGTCAGAACCCCGTGGTAAATACCAAGGTGGGTAGTTTACAAGCGCGGCAGCGGCTTAACTATCTTACTTGGTATGTAGGCGTTACGTAACCGATTAATGATGAGAGAGTTTAGTTCATGCTGCCAATCGACACTGTTTAATTTATCTTGCATCGCGATGAAATCACCTAAATGGTAGAAATACTTCCGATATTCGCGTGAAAGTAGGCTGTGCAGCTCGACAAAGTCCGCGGAGATACAAAGCGCTCTGTGATGTGGATCCTCTGGTACAAGTGGATTAGGGAATCGAGAGACGAGTACCTCGTTATTCGATAACACAAGGTCTAGTAATCTATTATTATTGTTAGTGTGATTGTTATATTGCGATAGGTTACAGATATTAAAGGAGTCAATAAGATTAGTCTGTATCTCACCTTGTTGGTTACTCGAATACAATGCGCAATTAACGCCTACTAGCTTCCAAATAATGTTAGGTTGGTTAAAATCTTCTTGGATAATAAACTTATCCGTGGGATGTCTGAGAGCTAAATCGCTTAAGTTGTTTGAAAAAGTATTCAGTTGCATCATAAGGTACTATCACAATTTTTGTTGCATATAATTATGTAGATACCGCACAGATATGAATCTTGTAACACAACTTAGGTTTACTGCAGTGCAAACTAAAAGTGACCCATAAGTCCTCCGCCGACGAGCACCAATCCCTACTAACACTCGTTTCACTGCCAATTAAACCCAACCCCCCATTAACTGGCTCATACTGACATAATACCTATCATGTCTCCATATAATATATCTATTGTCGAACAATTCGCAATCAGAAATACTATCAACAAGCCAGGATTCGGTTAAATAAATAATATCAAATTCATTGACACACACATTTCTATAGAAAGCACTTGATTTCGTTCGTTAGTTCCCAGACATTTTGATAAAAGATACTAATAGGCGCCATCATAAATAAACGCAATAAAATCATTAGCATTTGAATAGCAAAAAAACAAATAAATAAATAAAGAACATTCAATGGAGATAATAAAATGAAATTATAAAACATCTGTTTCTATGGTAGTAAACAAATAAAATTCTTAATTACCATTAAATACGGTATATTATTGAAAAAAGAATAGTAGGCAAAAGAATTGTTATTTAAATTATAGAGAGATAAGCAATACGCATCGTAAATCTTGTTCCGTCTTAACGTGAAGTCTTGGTGAGGTGTTGTTTTTCCTTATAAATATGTTGCATTCTTTTGTCCAAATATGTTTGTATCCCCTTTCTTTTGCTTGAGTTTTAGTCTTGTTTAAAAGCATTTTTTTTTGTAATGTGAGGTGGTCGTGTACATATATTCTATTGCACCCTGTAGGCCCAAATCACTGCTTTTTAGAATTTTATGTTTTCTCGCCGCAGATACGAAATCACTGTTTAGGTAACTGTTGTATACTGAACAAATAATGTTTTTATTATGCTTGTTTTTCTTCATCGGGACTCTTGCCACGTAATTTATTTGCTCCTTTGATATAGGACATTTGATTATGTCACCTATTTTGGTAACTATGGTAAAAAAAATCAGAATTATTCACTGGCACTCCCTTGATTTCAATGTTATTCATGCGGGATCTTTGTTCAGTCTCATGGTGAAGATTTTCAAGTTTCTCAACACGATGTTGAAGGCTAGTGACGTCCTCTTTAGTCTTCTTCATTGTTCTCATGTCTTGTTCCAAGATAGATACTTTACAGGTAAGTGACTCCATTGCTTCATGAACGAATTCTATAGATGACTTCATATCAGAGAACTCAACTTTCAAGGATCTCAACTTCGATTGAATGGCTTTGACGTTATCAATCAAGGTTGGCAGCGCCTCGATTTGAGCTGATAAGCGTTTGAGTTTCGCCGCGATGGTCTCCAAGTCTCCAGACGATACTTTGACGGATACTGTGCGAGGGCTAGCTGCTGCGAGGGTCTTGCAGCAACTGCGTAATCTCAAGTATTAGTCGTGCGATTAGAGCAATTTCAGTACTTGTATGTTTATGTAAAATTTATACAAATTTACATGATATTTAATAACTTTTGTTTTATCTCTTTATACACAACTGAATACTTTTCCCCGCCTCTTGCACAACGTTTTAGTCCCCCGCTTGATCGATGTCCCCCGCGATTTATTATCTGGTGTTGCTGCTGCTTGTTTGCGATTTGGTATAGTCTTAAGTATTAGTCGTGCGATTAGAACAATCTATCTCAGTATTTGTATATTGTATAAAAACATCGAATAATTAATTATGTAAAGTTAAGCACAAAAGTTGTTTAATAAGGTATAAATAAGTCAAGAATAAAGGGTTATTAGTAGCATTCAATAAAACCTGTACATGCGGTTGCTTATGATTGTGTCACTCTTAACGACCAGACTAATTGAGTTTAAATTCGCACTTTATATTTTTTTTGTTGAGTGATTGGTTTATTATTGGGATCTAATAGCCAGTGCTATAGTCAAGAGCATTTATACATGGGATAATGATTTGAAGCATACCTCTCCGTAGGGCTGCAGAGAGGTTATGTCGGATTCGCTCGGGGATATATACCGGAAAACCAGGGGATATATACAGGAACACCGTGGTAGTTCCTCAACGTTACCAGAACCCGCGGAGCCGCGCGAATCGCGATCTCGTCAAGGTTTTGGCTCGCCGTGTGAAACGACGGACTCCTACCACACGACACGAGCTATAGTCAAGCTCTAACATAACCTATATATACACCCCTAGCATAGCCATAGGTGACAAGCCAGTATCATTATAAAATTAATTGATTTATAATTATTTGTAATAAAAGTAGGTATATACTATAATTACATTACCTAACATTGTTTTTAATGGATGTAATGCAGTTTGAATCATTTGGACCAGTTTCTTTTCGAAACGACGCCTAATTTTATTCCAACGTAAACTCTCGTTAATAAAATTTGGACACGTTTGATAGCTGCGCTCTCTTTAACTACATTAACTACCGATGCCAAGAATTTTCTTGTAAAAGGAAATTGGGCGCCCCGTCATAACGAATTTTGATTGCCGTTTCTTCATTGAGAACAGATGCGTTGACCAATTATTTAGTAAAATAATAATTAATAAGTTATAAATTGTGACTTCGTATTTTTTTTGTTGAGTGATTGGTTTATTATTGGGATCTAATAGCCAGTGCTATAGTCAAGAGCATTTATACATGGGATAATGATTTGAAGCATACCTCTCCGTAGGGCTGCAGAGAGGTTATGTCGGATTCGCTCGGGGATATATACCGGAAAACCTACCACGGTGTTCCTCAACGAAACTAGAACCCGCAGAGCCGCGCGAATCGCGATCTCGTCAAGGTTTTGGCTCGCCGTGTGAAACGACGGACTCCTAGCACACGACACGAGCTATAGTCAAGCTCTAACATAACCTATATATACACCCCTAGCATAGCCATAGGTGACAAGCCAGTATCATTATAAAATTAATTGATTTATAATTATTTGTAATAAAAGTAGGTATATACTATAATTACATTACCTAACATTGTTTTTAATGGATGTAATGCAGTTTGAATCATTTGGACCAGTTTCTTTTCGAAACGACGCCTAATTTTATTCCAACGTAAACTCTCGTTAATAAAATTTGGACACGTTTGATAGCTGCGCTCTCTTTAACTACATTAACTACCGATGCCAAGAATTTTCTTGTAAAAGGAAATTGGGCGCCCCGTCATAACGAATTTTGATTGCCGTTTCTTCATTGAGAACAGATGCGTTGACCAATTATTTAGTAAAATAATAATTAATAAGTTATAAATTGTGACTTCGTTTTAGCGATAGCTGGCGCAACGCAAGCTGTGTCATATTTACGCCTCCGTTCAATAAATATGTGCATTTTACTAGTGAAAATGTTTACTGTTTGAGGATAAAACAACTAATAACATGGAGGGCAGTCCTTTTAATAGAAGTAGCAAGACCACTGGCTCTCCTGTGGCTGATAAGGCACCTGTGACCTCACCAAGACACGAAGCCTCAGGTCAAGAAGATGACCTTGAAATAATAACAACACCTGAAATCCAGTCATGGATGACGTTGATTGAAAAGTGCCTAAATGACGTGTGTTCTATTATATCAGAGAAAATGAACTCTGAGCAAAAATTAAGAATCAATACTCTATGCCGTAAAGTTGGACACGGGACTTCGCAGCTGGCAATTCAATACCAATCACTTAAAATGAAAGCTATACATGCATATTCCTCTGTGAAAACCCTAGAAAACCAGCTTGATGTATCACGGTGACTTTAGGACCTGAAGCAGACTGTAGAAGAATCGACAAAACCTACCACAGGCCCTTCTTTCGCAGACATGGTGAAGAGTGGCTCTAGTACTGGTACCAATACTTTTATACAGCCGTCAAATGTTAGTTCAGTGGCTATCTATCCCAGCGATAAATCAAAGTACAGTGAGGAGAAAAAGTCTATTGTAAGATAGTCCGTCCTGAACAAATGAATCTGCACGTCCGGGGACTACGAAAGACAAGAGACGGTGGCATAATTCTGTACCTTCAGTGAAAAGTGATAAATCTTGACTTATATCAGTTTTAATATTTTTACGCTATGTTAAGCAGTAAAATATTTGCTATTTTTGGTCTATTTGATGTCCCTCTAAGGAGAAAATTGAGCAAGATAATTTTGGTGTAAAATGCTTTAACTAAGGTTTTTTTTTTACATTTATCAATGCGTATTATAATACATTTTGATTAATATCGAAGTGAACCGAACAAACAGCAGCGATAGCTCAGGGGGGAGACCAACAGACTGCAATGCAGTGGGTCTTGGATTCGAACCCACGTCACGCGCGCACCTCTGACTTTTCGATATTATGTCCGTATTGATTGATAATTATCGCCTGCTCCATGCCTCGGAGAGCACGTTAAGCCGTCGGTCCCGGCTGCCATAAACATCTATGGCAGTCGTTATTGGGGTAGTCGACACAAAAGATCCCACTGGGTCGCAGTGTCGCCGGTCTGTACTGACTGGCCCCCACACAAGATAAGATAAGATAATAACCGAACAAATATTGTTATTATTTAATGTATATTAATACAAATGTAAGTAACTCCTATTACACGATCTAAATATGTAAACGTAAATTAGTACAAACTGATATAATTACACTTTTATTAATAAACATTTATTAGTACTCCTATTCATATTTGTGAAAACCATCGTAAAAAAGGTAGACTTTATTATGAAAAAATAATTAATTTATTAATTATTTTTATAATATGAATATATTAATTTACATTATTTTTTCAAATCAAATTCATTGTAATATATGATTCTGATTTAATCTGTATCAATACTAACATACTTTTGGCTAAAGTGTTTAATGATATAAATATATTTAAATAAAAATCATCAATTTTACCATTTAACCTATAAAATAAGTGTAGTGTGATATACTATGTACATATGTAAGTTGTCGATAACGCGTCAACCAGTGACGCGCAACTTCTTCGCGCAGGGCAAGATGCTTACATTGGCAATTAGAATGAATGAGTGTTGAAAAACTAAGACTTACGACTGCATTCAAACTGCTGCGCCGTGCATTTTGTAGCAAATCGATGCGTAAAGAAAATGAGTTATATCGTTTTACACAAATTACGTTGCATTTGTTGTTTATGTAAGATTTTTTTATGAACCTGTGTTTATCTAATAAAAATAATTTAAATTTGAATAAACACCATCGAAGAGAGCTTTAAACAACACGTAGGTACTTCAAGCCACCAACGAAGATAAGAATTTTTTTCAAAAGAGCGCCTATTCCTACCAGGAATGCTTCGCGAGGCTATTGGAATCAAAAACATTAGAATAGTTAGTAGAAGAATAGCTACGATGGTAGAAATATACTAACTCCGAAGGCAGTAATTCAAATAGTCTAACCCAAGAAGAAGCGAAACACAGCTAGACTTCATTATACTTTGCGGTCGTTCTGCGTAAATAGAAGCACCAATGATTAAATTATGTTCGGGTACTTTGAATAAACTACACTTCAGAACATTGAAACAAAACAACTACCATCTTAGCCACCACGTGAACATGGCTGCTGGAAAGCAACCGAAACGTTGGGGAAAGTGTAAACTCAAATATAAATAGGTTATTTAATTAACTTAAAATGTAGTTAACTTTAATAGTAAATGTTAAATAAAAACGCGATAAAATCTGTATAACGTAGTTTAGTTTCAATTACCGGTATCATTTATTTGATTTCGTATACTAATAATTTAATTACCGTTAATTCTTCAAACAATAACGAAATCTCGCATTATTAAAATTATTTATTTATTTATTTTATTTATTATGGTTCACTAACAATTGTTTACATTAATACTTAATATAAACTAGTCTATAATACAAGCGACAATGCAACAATCACTTATAGGTAAACACCGCTTTAGCATACAAGAAAGTGTTTGAAACTTATAGTTAAATATTACTCGTAGTTGTACAGACACTGCTTACATAATATATTTATATTTATTGTGTTTCTAAATCTGTTGCTTTAAGAAATATAGACTTTATTTTCCTAATACTAAAAGAATGCAGATCTGCACCAAGAACTGTTCTTCTTAACGGTGGACAGAGTGGTGTGATTGATTTGCGTGGCAGTCTAGCAGGAACGCGAAACTTAAAAAGAGCCAATAACTATGGGCAGTCAATTTGCTGCTTGAGAATTTTAACAGCGAACATAGCGTCATTAATACTTTTACTATTTGCGATTATGAAGAAGAGAGCACGAATGTAATGTGAAGAAATTAAATCGATACGATTAAAATGATATAAACTGTACGGAAGAATTAATTATTGTTACATAATAGCGGAAGAAAATCAAGATGAAGAGAAAATGGACAAAATAATAAGCGTGAAGAAGACGATCAGTTTGGGCAGCTAATGAAAAAAAGCTAGCGTGATGCAGAAATTAGATTAAGTAGAATGGAACGTAAGCATGATAGAGGCAGATGACCAGAATTGACAGAGGATAGCAGTGAAATTAAGCACAATAGAAAAAGAGGATCAAGATAAACAAAATATTGAACAAAATTTAGGCATAATAAGCAGTACAGCTTCTGAAACTGAATTGTCAATATGACCTGATTTATTAGTTTATAATATTATTACGTATATACAAAAAAGAATACTGATTTCATAAGATGCCCATTATGTTTTGAGAAAAGTTTAATTTACTTTGGCGGCTATTTATAAATAATAAAATGTTGTTTTATTTATTCCAATGTAAATCCTCTTACAAATTCCTTCTAGTTAACAAAATTCTTACAATTTTATTGTATCTGTACGGAACGTGTATCAATAAACACTTATTATTATATATGTATTTTCAAAATGTAACAAATTACACAACAGTTTGTATCATTACTCACATTTTATCTTAAATGCGATACAACTGTATAAAGATTCAAATTCAATTTAGCTCTTAAATTTCTGGTTGTAATGTAAATTTGAATTTTTAATATACAAATGAAGTATATTTATTTTACACCTTTTTGTTTTATTAAGACCTTAAAAAATAAACCTCCAAAAATACGAATCATAGATCTTTTAACACCAAACTAATATACAACGTGTAAAATGGTTCATGTAATTTTAAATTAATTAACACATAATACGACGTTAATATTCCTTTTTTTTTTTTTACGTGGGGGAATGCTATGACGCATATCCCTCCGCGGGGGCGGGCGGAGGGATTATGTCGGACTCGAATTATAGGCTCTTCTAATTGCCCGGTGAGAGTCATGGCCGAGAAAAGGTACATAAACTCGATCGATTATGGAGACGTCTAAAGATACCCCTAAGGATATATGTATTTATATCATATTGTTTTTGCTACACTAAGTGAATGTTTTGAACACTATATTGTCTTATGTTTACGCGAATATTATACATTGAAATTAAACACTTTATACGGATTTTGTCGCGTTGTTTATTTTACTTTAAACACTGTTATTACATAATTTTGAAAACTCTAACACTACTATTATTGAACTTTACTACTATTTAAGCTATATATTTTCTAATTAAAACAAAACAAAAAACACTATATTAAATAATTATTACAAAGTGTTACATAACAGACAATGACTCAGTGTTGTTTTTGTCGGTAACACACAAAAATGCACACCTACACTATATTATTAAAACTCGCATAATATGTACGGTCGAAGACAAAAGTGGAGTAGCATCGTAAAGTACACATTCGCATACTGATCCGAGTGAATATCTTTGTGTGTGTGTTTGATGTTTTAACGCAAACAATTAAATATTATTCAATGTAATGATAGTAGGTGAAATTCGTTATTGCGCATGTGTGCAAGGCGAGACAAAAACGAGTTCTTGTATATATATGATATGATAACCACTATCCCTTATATTCAACAACAGTATCCGCATTTCCAATTAATGCTTAAAGCCTAACGTATCGCAGGTTTCGATAGCGGAGCGGTCAACGAGTCTTCTCACTATATGACTAAAATATAATGACGGTGGTTCAAATCCTGGGGTCCTCTACCCCTACATGTATTGTTTTTTTTATTACTGAAATTAACAAATAATGAAGAAAAACGTTATTTTTGTCTATTTATTACGCTATAGTGTTTATCAGGAATAAAACTAAAAATTAAATTATTTAATTATTATAATAATTACTATTTATCAGAATTACTAAAAAACACTTATTGTTATTATGCAAAATATAATTAAGAAAATCAAACTTTTATTTTATTTATAACATTAATAATGAAATATTAATGTTATAAATTGAATTAAATAATATGATTACTGAAAATAAACTTTAATTAAATTTTCCGTAAATGTTTTAATACTATATAATAAAAAAACATCTTTAGTCTTTACTATTTAGATTCATTTTACTTACAAATAATATTTTACGATTGTAATGACGATTGAGGTTATAGCTTAATTATTCTTTTTCACATGAAAAAGAGGATTGAAACTTATCCTCAATTCTAACATTATAAACCAGCACGTCCCCTATTTTAACAACTTTGTTTAATATTTAGTGTGAACAATGGATTGTTCATAATACAGCTCAGGAGACGTCTATGCATGAAGATCACAATACATATTAGCACACATAGCTTGCAACGGTCTCGTCGGTATAAAACCCTTTGATTCAAAAGCATTCACCATTCATATTCGCTGAGTTTGTATAATAAGAAGCGGTCTTCCACTACTCGTCCGACTTTTTATGCACCCTTCTTCTTCAAGTCGTTTCACCCAACGACTTACAGTATTTCTCTGAAATTAAATCAAAAATCTTAGGACATAATCGTAGACGGTAATTCCTTAAGAGGAAACACTAAGGGTGAGAGAATTGAGAAGTAGGTATTTGTAAAACCTATTGCTGTCGCGCATTGTCCGCAGAGCGCGATAGAGACAACTGCAACTTGAACCGAAAATACCTATTAAAAGTACACAAAATTAACGTTTCGTAGTCCCCTGATTCCTTCTCCAAAACTTGATCGATTTTAGTATTTTTTTTATTGAGATTTAAAAGAAGGCTTTGGCTTTTTTATATAATCTAGTCATATTTGTTTTCTGGATGTTTGAACACAGCGGAAGATCTGGCCAATTTATGAGATTTTTAAAGGCACATGTCTCTTTTAATAATTAATTTATGAAAATAAAGAAAACATAGAGACATGCCATTAGAAGCCATACATTTTTTGGAAATATATTATCGCTCTACTGGCATTATCCAGGAAGGAAACAGGGGACTACGTTTGTATGGGAAAACGGCCCTTGTGTTTCCTCTTAACAGCGAAATCGTAAATCACAATACCATAACATAATATTTAAAATAATAACTTACTTTTAGAGTTTAGTCCAGTTTCAGTCGGTCCAGTCGACAATTTAAGATATATTAAGTCATAATTATATGCCATATATTTGCCCTGGATTCAATATTTATATTAGTTTGCATTTTAAATGTAGACTTTCAATCAAAATATTAATAAAATTATTGCAAGAATAATGACACAAACGCTCGTCATAAAGATCACCAACCAACAACATCACATAATTCTATTCAATCGAGATATTATTATATTTTTAAATCCACCCTGATCTTTTGAATAACTGCAGTTTAAATAAGTCTTAAAGTAAAGTAACAAGTTATCGATATTTCTAATTTAAGAAAATACAAAAAGATTGTCGCTGCCTGGGGATCGAATGAACAAGCCTTACATTTGAGATCCTACTATTACCAACGTAACTACATTGTCACTTACTTGTTTATTTAAAATTAATATTCACAATCATAAATTAGAACAGGCGACAGTATAAGTGAGACGGGTTTATGTGTATGTGTGCAATGATTTTATTGAAAAAGCTCGTAAGAACAACTTGTTGTGACATCCATGTGTTGTCGTTGTGATGTCTATTGCTTTGTAAAATTCCTACTCCACTTTTGCACCTGACCGTAACTATGTTTTAAATTATAAATTATACCTATAATAACCTAGATTCTTACCTATACTTTATTTATGAATATTGTTATTCCGGCGACGTGTTTCATTTTATTTAGTATTTAAGTTTTCACCTATATTAATATATACATAAATAGCACTATACTTGAGTATATCTTAAGTCTGTTCCTTGCGTGAGTTTACTGAATTTGTTGTATTGAAAGGCCCCGTCACCTGTGATACAGGTTTTAACTAGTACAGGGATGGGTGACCTTTTTAATTATTATTTGTTTTTTTTTTACCTGGGTGAATGCAGTGACACATATCCCTCCGCGGGGGCGGGCGGAGGGATTATGTCGTACTCGCCGGGGTAAAAGAAAGATGGAATAAGAATAATGTACCTCCTGGAATACCGACTAAACCTACAACGGTGTTCCTCGACAAAAACCACTATCGACGGGGCCGCGCGAATCACTTTCGCATACGGTCGCGACCCCGCTGAGGTTTCGGCCCGCCGTGTGAAACGGCAGGCCACTACACGAAGAGACCTACCCAAAGGCACTCACTCAGTAATAAACTTCAAGACCCGAGTAGATAGGGTTTCGGGGGGAGAACTACGGGTCTCCCCCTTTGGACCAGGGTACTGCGGGGTCAGGAAGCCCACTGCGCCTCGAAAAGCGTGTTCTATCGACCGCTGACTAGAGTGCGCGGTGCCTGACATTGGTGTTGGACTCGCAGGGGTATGTGGTTGGCTGCTGAGGACGACACGTTCGTTTGCTCGGCAAGCACATTGCGTTCGAGCGTCGGACTCAGGCGCGGCCAGTGCGAACCAGTCGGTCGCATGAGGCACGGAGTCGCCTTTTGCGAAGTGGCAGTGTGGTTTCACTGCCGCAACGCATCTCGGGCGCTTGCCTGCTCAGCAAGTAAGAGTCATAGCTGGAGTGACTCGGATCACACCCGGCTTGTAGGCCTATTTGGGTAGGCGTACAGATGTATGTCGGGAAGTGAGCGTGCCTTACACAGCTCCGGTACCATACTGGAGATATGGGAGGCGGCTTCTCCGTCGGCATCAGCGAGGTTATCGTTAGCAACTCCTTGAGTTGCGAGTAGTGAACGGCTTTATTGCTCCGGTACTTATCTGGAGAATAGGTAGTGTCACTTGGGCACGAGGTAGCTCGCTTACGAGAACCGGATCTCTCAGGTTAGGGTAGAGAGTCGGGATTTGGGGACAAGACCTGTCTATAACTGGTCCCGGAAGGTGTTCTCTAGCACTGGAAGGTACAGCCGCTCCTTCTATTATAACCTAACGGTTGGTGTAGGGGAACGCTATATCATAAACTGGGATAGTCGTAGAGAAAAGGGAATGTCTCTGACCTAGAGGGGAGACGGACTCGAAACAGAGGCGCGCGTGGGAACACGCACGCCGCCTCTTGGACCTGGTGCTGATCGGGTGGCGGGCAGGCCCACAAAGCCCTCCATTCCCAGGTCAAACCTCAGGGTGGCTGGAGGTCATCTCGCGCCCTCCGGCGCCCGGCTCTGCGATTAGGGAGAGGGTTTAAGCGCTCCCTCTCCCGCTCCACCGCCTCCTAGATGGAAATCACTTCCTCACAGAAGTAGGTGACGGCGTTCCACAACCTCTCACTCCGGACCATAGACTGAACTACGGCCGGGAGCGAGAGGGCAACCGACCCGACTGCCGCGATCAACTCACGGCGCTGCGATGCCCAAGCGGGGCAAACCACCAAAGTGTGCAGCGCCGTGTCCTCTACAACGTCGCGGCAGTCGCCGCAGTGGTGACAACCGGGCGTCTCTTGCCGGCGTATACGCCAAAACTCCTACTCCACTTTTGCAAATTCGACGTGGCCAGTCATTACCTGTGTCAACCGGCAGATGAGGGCGCCATGCCGCCTCTCCAGCCACTCCTCAAACACGGGACTTACTGCCATGATCGTGGCGTGCCCGAGGGTGACCTTTCTACTAGTTTAATCATTTTGAACTTATAATTTAATATGTACACCTTTACACAATATCTGTAACTATTGGCTTTGGAAATAAATTATAATTATATTATTAATGAACTACACGAATATTCAGTTTGTATTTAATAATTCATGAAAATATAACGAATTATATTTCCACTAACATTAATGTGTTATATTATATGGATTATTACATGGATGACGTTGTGATTTAAATGGTCGCCGCTACTTAAACCAAACTGATGCACTGCACGGATGACGTAGTGGTTTAAGCGGTAAGCTCACTAATGCCGCTGCACCGAGTATTCTCAGTTCGATTCCCACACGAGACAAAAATTTGTGTAATTCATAAATGCTTGTTCCGAATCTGGGTGTTCTTTGTGTCTGTAATTTGAAAGTTTGTAAATTCCCCGCGACACAGGTATTATTACTGACTAATGCAATGTTTTATAAGCTTACTAGCTTACATAAATACATACGTACATATATTCAAATAAGTTGAACTAAATATTTTATGGTGCTGCAGGCGGAGACAAACAATACTTTGTTACTTACGGGCAAAGAAAGATCTACCAAAACTACGTTTGTCACCGCATGCGGCACCATAAATTGTATAGTTTAACTAATTTGAATATACATAAAATATGTACTTCTTTCATTATTATTTGGTAAAGTTAGCTTTTTTTTTAATTCATTCATTTATTTATTTGCTTAGAAAGTAGGTACATAAAATTAGGATATTAACATAAGTTGTTCGACCCTTGTACAATCTACCATAAATTAGGCATGCAAATATTATAGGTATATTTTGTAAAAAATAATATTGAATTAATATGTCAATACAGAATTACTATGCCAAAACAGAATGATTATGTCAATACAAAATTATTATGTCAATAAAGAATTATTACGTCAATACAGAAATATTATGTCAATGCAAAATTGTCCCTATGTCAATACAATAGAATGTTAATGCATATTGTTAAAGTTGTTACAAATTGAATTATAAATCTAAATTGTCTTATCATTTAAAAAATAATTAACAGAATAATAACATTTTTCTACCAATAGTGAAGACAGATTTCTTTTAAATATTTGAATCGGTGCAATTTTTATATTCTCAGGAATTTTGTTATATATAATAATGCCCATATTAAACACACTTGTTTTAAGTAGCGTAGTGTTGTATACATTATGATGCAATAGGTGTCTATATTGGGCTCTAACAGGTATTTTTCTGGTTTCTGCTATAGTTGTGTAATAGCTTATATTCACTTTAACAAAAACAGCCATTTCGTATATATACAATGCTGGGAATGTAAATAATTTTAGGGCCTTAAACATAGGTACGCAACTGTCTGTTATTTTTAAGCCACACATAGCTCTTATGCACCGCTTCTGAGCCTTGAACACCTGCTCCCTTAAGCTACAATTACCCCAAAATATCAATCCGAATCTCAAAACTGATGCCACTAAGCCATGATACGCTACTAATAATGTGGCCTTGTTAACTTTCTTGGACAAGCTAAATAGCATGTATGCAGAAGAGCTTAGTTTTTTACATACTTCTTCAGCCTGATGTTTCCAAGTTAACTTACTGTCTATCAAAATACCTAGAAATTTTGCTACATTTACTTCAATATTTTGCTGATGGTATGCTATGTTTAAATCTAGAATAGATGTTCGTTGGTGGAAATGCATTATATTTGTTTTCGATATATTTATAATTAAATTGTTCATGTCAAGCCAATGTACTATGTCCTCAAGTGTGTTATTAATGTCATGTTCATAAGTGTTTCTTTCATTAAATTTTATTAATACTGTGCTATCATCAGCAAATAAAATCATTGGATGTTGAATATGTCTCGGGAAGTCGTTTATATAAAGTACGAATAAAAGAGGCCCTAAAACGCTACCCTGAGGCACGCCATATTTAATAACTTGTGCTTCAGATAAGTACTTCTTTTCATATTTGGTCTTAGGACAGATTTTCGTTATTTCTGTATATTGATAACGGTCGCTGAGATAAGACTTTATGAGATTTAATACATTTCCTCTAATGCCACGATTACGAAAATCTTTTTGTTCTTCACTCAATATGTTGTATTTAGTCAAGAATCTGTTAATGGAATCAAGAATAATCTTTTCTACGACTTTGGAAAAATAGGTATTAAGGCTATCGGCCTATAATTAGCTAGGTTATCTTTTTATCTTTTTTATGGACTGGTTTGACTATAACTGTTTTTAGGGCGTTAGGAATTACGCCAGTGCTTATACACATATTTATAATATGACTTAAGTGTAAAGCAATACAATCTACAACAAATTTTACTACCTTGGTTGTTATACCATCATAACCAAAACTACCCTTGTTCTTCAATGATTTTATTGCCTTTATAATTTCTTGAGGAGGCACCGGAGGCATGAACATGGACTGAGGATTGCATTTTATATTATTAATGTGTATATTAACTGTGTTATTGCATTTTATCTGGTCAATAAAAAGTCATTGAAAGCATTTGCAATTGCTTTTGGACTATTTATAATGTCATCCTGCATTATAATCTGGGTTATGGGTTCAGTAATGCGAGGTTTATTATTTATAATTTGCCATGACGCCTTCGATTTGTTACTGGATGTATTAATAAAATAATTGTTTTGTGCCTTTTGAGTGAACTTAATAATTTTACGATATCTTTGAGAATAAATTTTAAAAATATGTTTATTTTTATTTGTAGGGTTTTTCCTATATTACCATTATAAGTGTCGTTGTTTTCTGCTACATATCCGTATACCACGCGAGACCCACTTAATATTTTTATTAACTTTTATAGTCACAAATTTGAAGGGAAAACAAAGGTCATACAATAATCTAATATATTCAAGAAAGTCTTCATACGCTTTATTAGCATCTTCAGTGTTATAAATGCCTGAAAACGAGAAGGACTGGAGGTAACCCTTAAATCTTACTAAATTGTCCATTGATATATCTCGTTTCTTAATGCGCCAAGCGTGTATCTTGCAAGTTTTATTTACTTTTACTTCTAGTATCTGGGCAGTATGGTCAGATAGGGCAAAATCAATCACTTCGGATTTACATCTCAACTGGGAACTACAAGCAAAGTTATCTATACAGCTATTGCTACATATTCTAGTTGGTTGTCGCAATTCTAGCCCAAGATTATAACTTAAGAGAAGATGTTCAAAGTCAAAGGCCATGTTATTTCTTTTTAACGTATCTATGTTAAAGTCCCCACATAAAATAATTATTTTATTAAAATTAGTACATAACGATTTCAGAATATATTCTAGATTTTCATAGAAAATAGTAAGGTTTGGTTTTGGTGGTCTGTATATACATAAGATATTTAATTGATGATTGATTAGTTCTATACAGCAGCATTCTATGGTGTTAGTTATCGAGTAGCGTGAGATATCCAATTGTTTATATTCTAGATTATTTTTAATCAGAATACACGCTCCACCACGTTTCCAACCTTTTCTTGCGTAACAGGCACCCAGCTTATAGTTTGCCATGTTTAATAGTTTTTCATGACCTTGCATTATAAAATGCTCTGTAATACAAATCACGTCTATGTCTTTTTTTCTATTGGATAACGCTTGGAGGTGTATCGTTAATAAGTCTCGTTTGTTTAATAAGCCCGTGATATTTTGATGAAGTATTTTTATGTTATTATAGACGAAAAAGCTCATTGTTTCCTGTCGTACTTGTTTCCGGGTTGTATGAGTCGTCAATAATTTTGTTTTGTGTATTGCAGTCATGAAGGTATACGGTCTACGAGGATTTTCAAATTAAAATATATGTTCCTCATTCCGTTATTAATGAGGCGGCCAGTGCGTACTGAAAACATTGTGTGATCATATGCCAGGTTTAGCTTAGAGTCTAAAATCGGAACATAGTTATGTGTTTGATTGTCTAAGTACAACATATTATTAAAGGTTTCGACTCTCCAATTAAATATAGCACAATCTTTGTACGTGGGTAGGCATATAATTACGTTCGTGTGCCAGATTCTACTTAAGGTTTCTCGTATACGTACAATTATGTTATAATAATTGTTTGTTCTACGAAAATCTTCTTCTCCGATAAACACAAAACAGAAGTCTTCTTGTGTATACTCTATCAGCCGGGCATATATGTTATCAAGTAATTTCTCTATGCGACAGTTTGGTATTAGGTAATGACATAATTTGTAGTCATAAAAGTACTCTTCCGCTAATGATAGCATTTTATTGTTTTTATTGCTACTAATTATACATATTTTATGTTTTTCCTTTGGTTTTGTTTCAATAGGCTTAGTTGGAGTGATATTTGTCTGCTTTGATGACACAGGGGTTGATGAGAAATCTATAGAGCACTTGTTTTCTTTTTATTTTGGTTTTTCTTAAGAGGAGTATTTTTCGATGTCTTTTTCGGAGTGGAAACCAAATCTGAAGTTAATTTAGTAGTTGCCTTTTTCATAATTTCATATTTAGAATTTATATCATTAGCGATTTGTTTTAACTCCATATTTTCAGTGATAATTTACTTATCTCATCATGTGCTGCGTTTAGCTGCGTTCTGAGATTCTCTATTTCGTTTTTTAGTATAAGAATTTGTTCATCATTCTCATTCGATATGTTTGGTAAACTACTTGTAGTGCCATCTAGCGTTTAATTTTTGGAATCATTATCGCAGTCCTCGAGTGTTTCATTCAAAAAAGATTTAGCCCGCGGTCTTATTCTCATAGTGATATTTTCAAAGAATTCCATTTTAATTATTTAAAAAAAGCTTACAAAACAATGCATTAGTCAGTCGAATTTTATATACCTGTTTTTCTCTTTTCAGTTCATTACTTTTAAGCAGTCAGGTTTTTCCTACCGGGCCTGCAACTGGACTGGCCCGGATGGCGTAGTGATTTAAGTGGTCGCCTTGCCGCTGCCCTTGCACCGACTGTTATATGTTCGAATCCCACAAAGGACAAAAATTTGTGTGATTCACAAATGGTTGTTCTAAGTCTGGTTGTGCTTTGTTCCTTGTTTCCGTAGTTTAAATGTTTGTAAATATATAATAATATACGCGAGAATTCATATCTGGCATTTAACTGTGTTATTTTGATCAATAATAACCATAAGCAGTATATTTTTAAGCTTTCTTGTATTAGGACACGACGCACCTAATGGCTGAAGATCCATGCAAACGTTGTGCCGGGCAAAAACTAGCTTTCGCGTAACAAAACAATTTGACTGCATGGATTGCGCAATGCTTGTCGGTTCAATGTAATCTGTTATTCATAAATATGCCAAAAGCATAGTGTGATTCACAATTAGTTGGTACCGAGTTCTGTGTGAAGGTTTAAGGTGTGTATGTCATATCCATAGGGCACAAGTATTACTACTAGAGTATCGGTTGTTGGTTAAAAACTGTCTAACATAAGTTTCCTAGTGGGCAACTGTTTTAACTGAAGAGACCACATTGACAATTATTAAACGAATAATTGAATGCAGCAGATTGCTCTAGAGGCCATATTCACTAAACAATTTCAAAAGGTGTAAGGGGAATCATCTAGTATTATTGAATATCAACCGAGTCGAATAATAGCTTTTCATGGATAATGTGAAAATGCTACTTTCGATAACCAAGTAGAATTTAAGACGCCATAATGTTCTGGAGGGATATAAAATGCATTCAGCTGCAAATTGCTACCGTGGTAATTTATAGGTTAGATACTTTCCATCAATCTTTTCTATTTATTTATTTATTTATGGACAACCAACAAAGCATACACTAATTAAAACATCGTGATAAAACATAAATGCGGATACATAATATAGTGCTGCCTTACTTACAGGCTGCCAAGGCATGCATTAACAAAAAATAATTATATTTATTTATAAATGCTCATTTTTGAAATTACTAAAAGTGAGATTAAATACATTAAAGTCATACAAACAAATAATGGCATTTAAATAAAATGAAAAATAAATCAGTAATAATCATAACGAAATGCATGCATAGTCTGTAAGTATACATAGCGACACATCAACCTAGACTGTTTGGATTTTGAACTATTAGAAGTTGAACGCTGCAAATTGTGCGAGAGAGTGCGTTATAGTTTTGTTACGCTCTATCCTTACCATTACATCGACACCACTATGCATTGTCCCTTTCCAACAATTCTCTATCTTGTATGCAGCGTAGTTATGCGTATATAGGGTGTCTAACTTAATGTGTAGCCGAGTGTACATATAAATTATATTAAAAAAGGATTTTGAAACGACAATTATTAATTATTATAAAACTTGAAATCTTAAATTGCAGACACAGTAATTTATATTAAATAATGAAAAAATATATTAATTATTATAATTAAATTAAAGATAACTAAATTAAATCAATTAATAAATTTACTTCTACATCAACTTTTCGACTAATATAGATTTAAACTTGGGCAAGGAGTAGGATAAATTGATATCCATATCAGAGTGACGAGTGCGAATTTATTTCACGTTAACGCGATCGACACTTTTATGGCGTTTGGCGCTCCGATTGGCCGGCTCCAAGCTCTTGATCAATCAGAGAGCAAAACGCGGTAAACGTTCCGATCGCGTTAACGTAAAAAGAACTCGCACTCGGCACCCAGGTAGGCGTGATAGGCGACTGTATTGCACTTGCATTCTGTTGATAGAGGAGAAATGCCCTAGATTTGTCTTGGAGGTTTTGGCGTTGAAAGGCTGGTATCTAGACGACCGAGCGAGTTTGTATGATACATTAATATTTATTTGAGCAAGTAAATGAGGGCAGTCAATGAGGCTATTATAATTGTATAAAAGAGGAGATGGTCTAAAATCTGTCGACGACCCTCCAAGATCATGAGTTTAAAGTATCTCAATCGAGTAGCATATGAAGGTATTTCTTTAACCATGTTGCAATGATAAGACAGATGCTACAGGAATCTTTTTTGAACGGATTCCAAAGGACGTTTATGTATATTGTAGTAGGAAGTCCAAACTACACTACAATATTCTAAGCTTGATCTGACCAGAGAGTTAAATATGGATATTTTGCTGGAGGCATGTTGCGTCGCCGAGGAGCTGTAGACTGCTGGGTGGTCGTTGAGGTAGTAATTTTTGCCAGCGGCCCATCTACTATACAAGGCAGCGAGCGTGCATACCGTGGGGTTTTGGTCCGTAGGCCCGAAGTACGGGAGAGCCGGACATAACCCTCTCGCCTAACCTTGTAGCGAGAGGGGTATGCATCAGGCGCATTTCCCCAAGTATAAAAATAAAATGTTTCATTTCTTTACTGTTACGTAATACGAATCCAAGTAGCTTAAAGCCCTTTGAGGTTATGTTATCGACATGAGTGTGAAAAGACAGCCTGTTATAGATATGAATACCGAGATCACGAATAGCATAGGTCTCCACGATTTTGCGATTGTGAACTACATAATTTTGAAAATAAAGTCTCTTTTTAGAAGAGTGTCACACTTGTCAACGTTAAAAGTAACATCTTGCTATCGAGACACCATTGTGAAAAACGATTAAGGTCATCTTGCAGACTATGCGTATCACAATTATTGTCAATACGTTTTACAATTTAAGGTCATCGCATATAAATGTATATTTTATGCATGGTTAATAGGGTTAGTATGAAAATATTTTATTTTTTTAAAGACAACTCTTCCTTTCTAAACATTCAAACAACGGAAAAAATCTCCGTGAAAAAATCGAAACTTAAACCACTGCCAGCACAGCACACGCTGACCATATAGTCATAAATAGAATTATGTTTAACTTTTACTTATTCTAACTATGTACTAGACTATCCAACACTAAAAAATTCGTACCAGTAGTTCCTGAGATTAGCGTGTTCAACCAAACAAACAAACAAGCAAACAAATAAACTCTTCAGCTTTATAGTATTAGTATAGATTATAAATGCGCATGGGAGTTTGGTTGTTTGTTTATTTGTACATTTGTACGCCTTAACTACTCGACCGATCATCGTATTTCGCATACACGTTGTCAGAGGTACTGAAAAGGACATAGCTTACCTATCATCCAGGAAAAAGCCAGCTAGCTAGGAATAGCTAGTATTTTATAAACTGTTTTATTATTGCCGTACTTATCTAGTTTCTACCAGTTATATAAACGTTCTATAAAAAACTAAAGCATTTAACAAAATATAACTCACGGAAGTGCCTTATAAAAAAGCACTAAATTATTTTCATCTCAACTAAAACACTTTTTTCCTCCTGGATATAATCTTCGTAATGTTGAGAAACAGGAGATTTCCTCTGGGTATTAGTATAATCGCAAAGAAAATGTCTAATCACGGTAGATTCCTATCGCTTCAAATTTTTGTGAGCTTTTAAATTCCTCTTTTATTCTTAAGGTAACTCTTTCAGCTTTGTAATTTTTTCCATTTATATTTCAATACCATTTGGATTATTTAAATAGAATCATAATGATTATGTTTTACATGCCGACTTTAACAATTGCAACCATTTTCATCTTACTGGTGCGTTTTCACATGACTGATTATATCCAGACAGAACAATAAATTATTAAATAAAATGTATAATTTAATATCAGCCTTGTATATAAACTGTCTTAATGCTGGGCACTGGCCGCTCTCATTGAGCTACCACGCTGGCTTAGTGTGGGTTGGCAGATAACTTCGAGAACTTTCAACATGCAGGATTGAAAATGAAGATAACGAAAATTGTTTATTACGGCGTTTAACAAATTAGAAAATCTTATAAAACTAAATCACGTTATAAAGTTAAGAAACTTGCCAAGCGCTTGCAGAGTTAACAAAATAATTCTGTGGTTTTCATACTAGGCAAGCCTGTATCATGAAAATCATAAACAATAACATAATATTATTATTATTATATTGAATTAGATGGACGGCGTTTATTATTTTATTTATTCTGATTGTGCTTCAAGTCTTGGTATGCAGATCGCCAACAAACTGATTTAATATCAATATTGAGATAATATATACTGTTATTCCCATTTTAATTGAAGATCCATACACCTACCTATATATATTTGAATTATAACATTTTTAAATCACACAAATATAATACTGAATTTTATAATCATAAGTACTTTAGATGTCGCCTTTTGACATGCTTTAGCTATTTGGATAACATTAAATAGGTAGATATGAATAAGGCAAATATGCGTACTATCAAGATTTATTTAGATTTTAGAGGACGTAGGATGTGCACACACATCGGTTTCTTGATTGTCCAACAAATAGCAGTTCCCTAAAGAGCTCTACAAACAAACATTTTATTTCGATTAAGCCATTCAGCGCCACGTGTATATATGTCATTATACACCCTAGTGCAACTCTCACAGGCCAGTGTGTATCTGGTTATACACCTTGAGTAGTCAACTTCAGAGACCAGTGTATCAGTGAATATACACTGCGATGAATATTTTGTACCCCAGATTCACCAAATGATTGGCTATAAAGTCTCTATACAAAATGTTCAGTGCAGTTTGATATCTCTATGTGTATGTATATTTTAATGTTTGTAACTTTCTAGTAAGTACTGTTATGTTGGCTTAGTGGATGATTCGTTCGAATTTAACTCGCCCGAATCGGTCGAATCGACACTTTTATAAAAATATTATTTTTCTGTAGGCGACTCGCATAAATTGTATTTTATGCAATGAAAAGTACAGTCGAGTAAAATATATCTAGCTGTATTAAAATAACAACTTCTAAAATTCCTTTATACTCGATCTAACGGAATTTGACACTGAGAAATTGACACATCTCGCTCAGCGAGTATAGATTACTATTTTGACATGCATAAAAAAACCAAACCATAAATTGATGTATATGCAGGGTGTCCCGAAACTCAACGATAACCTGGTACCGGGCGAGAGGCCAAGGTATACAAGTAATAAAAATTTGAAAAAAATCTATGTCGTTAGTCAAGCGATAATAGTAATTTTTCGAAAAAGCATTTTTAAGTACTGTGATCACAATTTTCACAATTTTCCAGTGATTTTTTAATAATAATAATCTTAAATAACAGTTTTATTAATCGCAACCACAAATCAAAGTAATAAACATTGTTAACTAAGTAAAATAAATTAAGTTTTGACGAATTATGGCTACAAAATTATCGTCAGTTAACTTTGACACTACATGTTGGAAAAAAAATTACCACACTACCCTTGGCAAGTTATTTTAAAAGATGGTCCATTTAGTCTAGATTTCAAAATGGTACAACACTTTTCTTGCCAATGAAAGTGCTACTTCGTATTTCTTGAGTATATAAATTCGGGCGAATCGTCCACTAAGCCTTATGTTCCCTCAGACCAATTAACAGTAGGTATACTTATCTTTTTCGTTGAATACTAAGAACAATGGTGCCAAGCGCTACAGCAAAAGTTACTCGTTCCTGGATATTCACATTTGCCAGTTTCCACGTGCCCGCTCAGTTATTAAACAATACGAAGAGCATAATCAAACATCTATACTTGCTAGGCGTTACTTGCTTGCTAGCGTTGGACCTTTATACCCATTGTTGACATTATCACCAGCATATTTAAATTATGATATTATCCTTTACTTAACCATGCCATTACTACAAATACTAGCTATTATTTCGACAGACATTAGCACGCTGTGCATGAAATTTTAACTAAGATTGTTTATATCGAACAATGAGGCTCAGAAAACTGTCGAAACAAGACCAAAGCTACCAACAATTTTTAGTACTTAATTATCGTGTGACGTCGATGTTATTTCACTTTGGTAGGGTGACGTAGTGCGTTAATACACAAGCACTTCACATGCATTAGCTGCTAACAATATCATTACACTCTTATTGTAGAACCCGCATAGCGTACAACATTCACTAATTTAGGCACAGAATGAAATACAATCGCTCGTGTTATGTCGCTATTGGAAAACATAAATGGGCTTTCAAATATTCTAGATGCACTGAAGTTTCGAGTGAATTAAAATTATTTTGTCAAATAGATTTGACCTGCTAGCATAAATATTTATGTATTATTAAATTTGTAAGCTACGTATACACAAATGTAAATTAAATTTTCGAGGTTAGAGTTATTTAGTTAGCGAAATTATTCTTTAATAATTTCGTGCAACGCTTATTAGTTATGTATGAGCGAACGTCTCATTAAAAATGATGTCGCAACATCTCAACATATGGACAGACGCTGTGCAGTGACGCACATGACATACCGCAGCGGGCTACACATAAACGAAAGAAAATACTTAAAACGATATGCTGCGACTGCATACAACCCAAAGATAGAAAACAATACTGGGCCATTAGATCAACGACCGCCTGGCTATATTAAAATTGCCAAAATCGATAACTTTTACACAAATAGTAACAAACTGTTCTTGTTGGAGCAGGATGGAGCATAAATACATTTTAAACTAGAGCGCTCGTTTTGGTCTGGATCTTACCAAGTACGAGTAAGTATTTTCGAGACTCAAGGCGCATTATACGTCTACACACGTTGCCATATGGTTATAACAGTAATATTATGTTGTAGGTACTATACACTTTTATGATGCTGAATACGGTAGTATTCTTTTTGAATGACTTATGAACTCAAAATACATATTTACAAATTTATCTGTGTTGAAACACCATAATCATGCTTTGAAGCATCTATTTAACATGCAAGGAGTAACAATGTCGAAATATTACTATCCTTGACGATTGTTTATTTGTTATAATCAAAACTATTCGGGCGTATTGTAAACAAATACACCACATACCGGCTTACCAGGAGGAGGTAGCGGTGTGTGTCCACCATGATTGGTTGGCCTTACGGGAAATGCTTGCGGCCTCTCAAAATAAACTGGCTTTAAAATAATCCACATATCGTAGTTTGAACAAAGTCACTGTAGTAAATAATATATATTGTTTATACAGGGTGTCCGGTAATTAAAAGATAACTTGGAAATGTCTTATAGTGGAACTGATGGCCGTTCAGGAAAAATATGAAAAAATCTATCCTAACTACTACCTGAGATATGTGTTTTTTTTTTAATTATGATGTATAACTTTCTTGTATACTACGACCATAAATGAATGAAATCCATCGGTTTTTTGTTGTTTTATTATTAAACACTAATTATGCTACTAGATAGACAGTCAAAAGTATGCTATGCTAATATAGCTTGCACTTTTTAAAATATGTATTCTTTTTAATTTGTTTTCTTTTTAATTTTCTGAACTGCCTCAGTTCTACTATAAGACATTTCAAGGTTATCCATTAATTACCGGACAACCTGTATAGATAAGTGGGTCTTTAAGTATTACGACAAAAGAAATGAAGGTAAGAGATGTCGTCATCTTAGCAATTAGTTTGATCCCATTAGTATTTTATATGTGATCTAATACAAATCGAATGTTTAAGGAATAAGACCACTATCACGTACTTTAAAAAGCAGATATCAACTGATAAACAAATAAGTTAACTGTAATAATACAATATTTCAAAAGTTACAATGTAACTTCATGGATTGTTTCTGGCATGTCTAGCACCACATGTGCGGCTAGTAGTTTTTATTTTGTTTCTATGCATACTTATTAATGACTGAACTCAAACTAGTGTCTTACGTGTTACTTCGTGCTCCAGTTTTTAGAATCAAGGTAGCGAGTAGTAGTCCTGTCATATTAGAGGTTTCACCTCGGCATTAGAGATAATAAGCTGTAAACTCGTATACATCTGTATTTTGGTGTTCTAAAAGTTGTCTCAAAAGTCTCATAAAATCTCGTGTCTGCGCCGTAAGTTATTCAAGGGCAAAGCTTACGAAAATCAGTTACTCTCGATTGTCTCGGTATCTATAGCTCCAATGATGTTAACACTTATTACAATATTGTCGAGAATAAAATTTGCAATATGTTAAAAAAAAACCATAGTTATAACCGTTTTTGAGATAAAGGGCGGAGGAACAACGATTCAGGACAACGAAGATGATGACAATGAAACAGACATTATCACATGCCCGGAAGATGACGACGATGAAGAAGAAGAAGAAGAAAAATAATACCTTTGTTCATTAAATAATTAAAGGACATATTCTATATTGCACTTAATTTCAATTCAAATTGTAAGAAATATATAGAACCTGAGATACATAGAATATTTAGATTTAGAGAAATATAATACTAGACAAATGACAATGACTAGCTAACATACTAGCCATATTTTATATTATTTTAGTTATAAATTGCCTTATACAAACTCAAATTCCTAAATGCTCAAGTAAGTCCTTTATTTACATAGTCTCACACAGACAACATAATTACTCATTCACCACTACTACACACGCAGCAAACAGTAACATTATAATACTAAACAAAAGTAACAACACACACAAATTATCTATTTCTTACCTGTTTTACCTGAAAGCATCTAATCCATGTACAAAAAGAACATGTATTTTATACACCCTTTATGCCTACATATACTTAATCAATAGCCGTCTCAAAATAAGATCAATAAGAACTGCATTATACTCAAAAATATACTTCTACGCATATTTAGTTAAAGTTTTAAATGGCTACTACAAGTTTTTATAACGACTTGGACAATATGCAAGTGTCCTCAACGCATACGTGCATACCAGACCACTGCTCCCACTTCTTAAAAGCCACAAATGCCTTAAATATACTACACCTAAATATTAGAAGCATTTACAAAAACTTTGACCAGTTTAGATGCCTCCTAGTATCTGTGAAAATATCATGCGATGTGATAGTTCTGTCGGAATGTTGGCTCAAAAGAGCAGGCAACATTCCTACTTCAGATGGATACTCATCGCATCAATCCTACAACCTCATTAACCAAAATAGTGGATTGGTCTTATATATAAAAAATAATCTGCGCTTTACTGTAACTGAACCGACTTTTGCTGATTCCAGTCGCCTAGGCTGTACCTTTGAAAACAATTTGTGTATCATAACACTATATAGAACACCGTCCCAAAGAAATATTCACTCCTTCTTAGATAACTTAAATAATGTCCTACTCGATTTCAAAACTTACCACCATACTACATATAATTATTGGAGATACAAATATAAACATTAGCATAGATAGCAACGATACACGCTACCAGCAATACCTCAACATGACTGCATCTCACGGGCTATTGCCGGCTTTCTCTCACCCCACTCACCTAAATAATTGTATAGACCACATATTACTAAAAACTACCAAAAAAGCAACTTCCTTAATATTGGAAACCTCAATTATAGACCACTCAGCAATACTACTAAGCCTTCAGACAAAAAAACCTATATCCATCACAAATACAATTACAAAATCGAACCTTAACCTCCCAAGTACTATTTCTGATATGGAACACTGTGACTTCTCCATCATCTATACAATAAATGACCCTAACCATGCTATTGATACATTTTTAGACATAATCTCACCAATATTAACAAAAAATACAACTCATGGCACAATCCCATGCAAGCAGAGAATAATCAAGCCGTGGATAACCACTGGTCTGTTAAGATGCATTCGTAATCGGGACAAAATGCACAAGAGGGTAAAAAAAGAACCAATTAATAAAATTTTAAAATTATCATATTTATGAAATCGCAATTTTTGCAATGATTTATTAAAAAAGATAATATCATATTATGAGAAAAAGGAATTCCAAAAAGCCAAAAATAACCCCAAGAAAATGTTGGAGGTAATTCGTGATGTAACCGGTACTAAACAGACACAATTGACTCCTAACGAGCTGTTGACAATAGAAAACAGCCCCACCGAATCCGTAAACTCAATAAATACGTACTTTTTAAACGTAGGACAAAATTTATCAAACAAAGGCCCTCATACTTTTGTAAACAATAATACTTCACAAGATATAAGTTCCAATCGGTTACCTAACCCGCATACACAATGTAGAGGTAATTCTATGGTTATCTTGACAACGGATGAAGATGAAGTTAGGACCATAATAAATAATCTCCGATTAGATAGCGTCATCCCCCCAAAACTGCTAAAATATGCTAACCATATTCTGGTTCCACCGATCACATATATATGCAACCTATAAATTTCTACAGGTCTATTTCCTAAAGCGCTTAAATAAGCGATTATACATCCGATACACAAATCAGGCGATAGAGACAGTGTCGCTAACTACCGCCCAATTTCTGTTCTCCCAGCAATTTCTGAAAATCTAGAAAGATTAATGTACAAACACCTGAACAACTATCTAACCAAATATGACCTTATTTCCAAAAACCAATATGGTTTCAGACGTGGTATCTCCACGGAAGACGCTGTAACGACACTACTGGAGTTTGCAGTTGACAAAATTGACAATAAATTTAAGTGACTAGCTATTTTCCTAGACTTATCCAAGGCATTTGACACTGTCTCTGTCCCATTACTTATCTCTAAACTAGAAAGAATTGGAGTACGAGGAATCACACATGCGCTATTTAAAGACTTCCTCACTGATAGGTTGCAGTGCGTCAAGGTGGGAGAATGTGTCAGCAAAGCGAAGCCGGTGGTAGTTGGCGTCCCACAAGGTAGTCTTCTAAGTCCCCTTCTCTTCCAAATTTATGTCAATGAGCTATGTCAGCTCTTCCTCCCTTCGACCAAAATTATAGTGTATACTGATGACACAACTATTATTTCTTACGGCCATGACTAGTCTTCGACTAAAGAGATTGCTGAAAAAGGTCTAAATAACGTTACGCTGTGGTTAGAACAAAACCACCTCACCCTAAATATCACAAAAACCAATTATATCACTTTTGGTCCTAGACTTTCAACACTTCCCCCAATTGACTCAATATCAATCAAAGCCCATAACTGTACCAACCTTATGTCCAATTGTCCATGTCCCACCATCAAGAGAGCTTCAGTTATAAAGTACCTCGGTTTACAACTAGACGCATGTCTGTCCTGGAAAATCCATATACAAACACTGTCTGCAAGAATTAAAAAGCTCATGTACCTTTTTAAAAAATTAAGGCAATTCGCCGATAACGACATCCTCAAAGTCGTTTACTCAGCACTGGGCGAATCAGTGCTGAGTTATTGTATATCAGCTTGGGGAGGCGCCGCTAAGACCGATATGATACTGATACAAACACCTGAATAATAGAACGGGCTCAAAGAGCGGTTATAAAAGTTTTATTGAAAAAGCCTTTCAAATTTCGAACGCGACAACTTTACCATGAATTTAAAACATTAACAGTTCGTCAACTATATACTTTTCGCACAGTAATGAGAAAACATGCAAAACTCCCATACACTTCAAATGCCAGTCCGACAATTAGAAGAAGATCTAAACCGGCTTGTCCCAAACTATACACAACCACATCTTTTGCTCAACGACACAACCCCTACCTAAGCACGCTCATTTACAACAAATTAAACTAACAACTAAACATACACAAATTGAACGCTCACAGATGCAAGGAAAAAGTTAAAAAATTTCTACTTACCTTAGATTACGATGAAACTGAAGCACTAGTTAAACCTATATACATAAATACACCCGCACAGTCGCATACACACACACACACACACACATACTCAGTCACATACACACACACACACACACACACATAAATAGTCACACACACACACACACATAAATACTCACACACACACACATTTTAAAACAGAGACTAATTTGATCTTATTATTAATTTATATTAACTTATATGAAATGTCTTTGTTAAGTCCTTAGTTCAACAAAGCTGTAACATAATTTCGGACGAATGGATGACCCTGATAACACAGGATTTACCTAGCTTCGAGGTCATTATTCACATTATTCACATAAACAAACAATAGAACTATGTTATATTTTTACTGTTTCATATATTATGTATTGTTTTGGAAAATAAATTTTATTATTATTCTCTTTATTTAAATATTTTCATATTTTTTTATTATTATTATTATTATTATTAATACAAAAAATTATACAGAAATAAAGGAGAAATTTAAATTAAATGCTTCAAATAATGTTATAATATATTTTCTGTTAGTTCTACACCATGTTTGCCTAAATCGTTAAATCTATCGACAAGTAACCATTAACATATGACTTTTCGAAGTTATGTGCGTATATGTAACGCACATAACTTAGAAAAGTCAAAGGTGTAAGGCTCATGAACGAACTAGAGACATCTGCGTGGCAGTCTAACAGTACAACTATCTTATCTTATCTTATCGTATATTATCTTGTGTGGGGGGCCAGTCAGTACAGACCGGCGACACTTCGACCCAGTGGGATCTTTTGTGTCGACTTCCCCAATAACGACTGCCATAGATGTTCATGGCAGCCGGGACCGACAGCTTAACGTGCTCTCCAAGGCACGTAGCAGGCGATTATTGTCAATCAATACGCACATAATTTCGAAAAGTCATATAACTTCTGAAAGTCAGAGGTGCACGACGTGGGTTCGAACCCGAGACCTCTGCATTGCAGTCTAATGGTCTCCCCACAGAGCTATCGCTGCTCAACAGTACAACTAAAATATGTATGTATGTATTATTTTTCAGATCCCAATATCGACAACAAAAATGGTTACAGTTCGTCTCACGGCAATGCCAATAGCAAGTGATCTGAATGAGCAAAATCATTTAAATACACCTATTTGCAAATACCTTTTTCAAATATGGAATTTCTCTTGATATTTTAGTACTTGAGACTCTAGAAAACTAAAAATACGATATTCAACTCCGGGTGCTAATAAGTACAAATAGCACGCAATAACAAGAATGTGTATTGATTTGGTACCATAAATGGGCAAACAGGCCGTATTCAGCCTCTTTATCACATTTTACATACTTTGAAATAACCAACATCAATTGACCTCACGAAAATTGTCAAATCACATATTTCCGACAATCTCGGTGGTACAGCGGTTTTCAATGTGACTGCAGTGCAACGTGTTTACATAATATAGATTATTCTAATAATCGTAACGCTAAAAACACGGGGTAATGTAATTAGTATTCACTTAAAACGGACGCAGATAAGATGAGTACCTAATTGTAGGTAAACCCGATGCATCGTTTCTGTTCCCTTTGACGTCACGAGAGCTGCCGTATATTGGAGCGGATTAACCCCGTGCATTATTGAGATTGAAAGAGCTTTAGAAAATTAATGGATATTCTGGAAAATAAATCAGGTACTTTTATGCTGGATAACGTCATACTTTGATTATCATCTTTCTCTATGCAAGTGATTTAATCGGCATCCTTATAATAAATTTAAGAGTCGTAGTGTGTATCTGAAAAATCGCTTACGTGGTCTATCGACGGATCCAATAAATTATTTTAATTGACATTTAACTATTTACACAGATTTTATCGCGTTGTTTATTATACAATACTTTTATGACATAAAATAAATTATTTTACGACAATTTTATTTATTTATTATTTGAGAGTCAAAACAATCGCATTGAATTATAACAAAATTGCGTCTTGTTAATTTTGGGATCACGGAGGTAACCAAGTCAACTATTAGTAGTGTTTATGTATAAACTAGAACGTGCTGATATTGATAAGTCGATAAAAATACAAATTATTATATCTTAGCTAAAACTATGGATACGGATTTATTTGTCGCTATTTTCTATCGTACAATGTCTATCTTATGTAATGCTTAAATATGACCATACCTTTCTATTATAAAACCAATCACACAGCAAAATAAATCTATTTCAAATGTAAACACTGTTCATTTTTTACTGATTTTATTCAAAGTGCACCTTCATCGTGTAAAAGGTGAGCGTGTGGCTCAGCATATTACACGTGCATGCCCTTGATTCCGTTAAATGCGGCCCAACCATGCAAATTTATGCCACCTTCGTAGTAATACGAATGCATAATCATAATGGGGTCACAACTTTCTGTTCAATATTATATTTACGTGTATTATATAGTGATACTTAAGCAAAGTAGGCGTATAGAGATTTAGAACTTTGAAAGCAGTCTGAAGTACTAATCTGTATACTTAAGATTTTAAGTGCAAGATGCCACTGTTCGTAGTTATTCGCTTTATTCCACTGTAGGCATGGCGTAGGGGTTAAGTGGTTGGTCGCTGATGTAGTTATAGCGTAGTGTAGTTCCAGCAACCCACCTATCATTCATGGCGCCGAGTTGGCGCATCGTGGTGGGTTTGGTCGGTGGTGCCCGGGGCGTTCGATCTTTTACCAGCCGAGCCCGACGTGGTCACTCTGCTACCCTTTTCCGAAAGGGGTTTAAGTGGTTGCCTCTCCATTGCCACACCGTCCTTTGTTATGGGTTCGATATGGGTATCGAAATAGGCAACAAAATTGTGTGATTCACAAATTTATTCCGAGTCTAGGTGTTCTTTGTGTACATTGTTTGATTGTATGTAAACTCCCTCGCAACACAGAAATAATTTTAGTGCAGGAGAAGTAATTTAAAATTTTAAGATCTATTGGTTCGTCAGGATAAGTTTTACCGTTGCAGGCAATGGGCTTAATAGTATTAAATATACTATATTTCGTCTTGTATATAAGATTTCTAGAGGCGTCTATCCATGCATACTATGTAGTGATACGCGAAGTAGGTTAACATAGGTTTAGAACTTCGAGAACAGTCTGAAGTACTAAACTACATAGTTAAGATTTGAGTGGCAGATATCGCTGTTGCTAGTTATTTGGTGACGGCTTGAAAGAGTAAGTTCCAGCCTAAATGTAATACCTGTACTGTTATTCGCCTGGTATATACGATTTTAGAAGCTTCTATGTTAATTATGTAGTCTGTATTGCGTGAGTGTATCAAGCAATACAGATTCAGAACTTCAACAGGCAATTGAAGCTAAAAGCTTAATTCTATAGACCAGTGTGTTCAAGTAGAAGGTCCACTTTGCTGATTATTTAGAGGCGGTTCAGATGAGTCGTCTCGGCTGGTAAAGTCTATTTCAGGAAACCAGTGTATAGGTTACTATACTGTGTTTCGCCCGGTAAGTAAGTTTGCTAGAGGCGTCTATCTGTGTATACTATGTAGTGTTACTTAAACGAAGTAGGTTAATGTAGGTTCAGAACTTCGAGAGCAGTCTGAAGTACTAATCTAAATAGCTAAGTTTTGAACGGGAGATACCACTGTTAGTATAAATAAGTTTTGTCAGTATAAATAAGTTGGTTGACCTGAGGCAGTATTACCCATAAAGAAAACCAGCATAAATATAGTACTGCGCTGCGCCCGGTAATTATTAAAGATCCGAGATATTGCAGAATAATAGTTCATATGTTTATCACAAAACTTCTATTCTATATGTATAAGGTAAATTGTAATAACCAACTAAGGCATATTTATTTAGGTATAACTGTAAACTGATATATAAACGCGATGTAATAAAAATGTGCAGAAAATTGCCTGATCTCATAGCGGGCAGTGTATAAACCGCACTAACAATATAACGATAGTTCTCAGACACACCCTAACCCGCTAGTGATATCAGAAGTTAGGCGATCTATGCACATTTTAGACGAACCTGGCGATAGGATTACACTTGTTCAAGACAAAGTATACAAGGCTCACGCAGACATACAAAGTCGTCTGCGGTTTCACCCTTGCCGCCAAGGACAGAATACGCATCGCGTTAACTTTAATTCTGTGGATCTCCTTAGATCACGTTGCTGCCAATGCACCAAGTCGAGGACAGTGGTTATCCGCCAATATATCTAGTATACTTAGTAACGGGTTGGCAGCCTTTTGCGCTCACCCATAGTTCTTGATAACGATATTGCGCGCGCGTAGTTCGAGTAGGACATGGTTGACAAGGGGCGACGACGGGCAATAAGTACAAAGCGGCATCGCGGCCCGTGTTGCTTCCAGCTCGATTCGCACCGCAATACGCCATAAGTAAAAAAAAACAAAAAACAAGGTGTGTTGTTTACATTCAGTGAGCCGTGTGGTGCCGGCAGAGTAGAATAGCACCACCCCATTTCTTCCCGTGGGTATCGTAGAAGGCGATTAAGGGACCATCCGAGAGGTGGGCAGCAGCGCTTCTTGCGTAGACAACACAGTCCATACCAATACACTGCGGTCACCAACCCGCCTGCCCAGCGTGGTGACTACGGGCAAAACCCCCCATGATGAGTCCAAAAAAGAAACGGCCCCCAGTTCCCGGCCGCCCTACTATTCCAGGTCACGGCAGCGGCCTTGGTTACGGTAGGGTAGGGGGTGCTAGGAATCCCCGGGCTACGGACGGCTGCCAATAATTGACCCTGGCTACATTTAATGGACGCAGTCTACGGCTGGACGAAAGCCTCCAGATCCTTGAAGAAGAATTAGAGAAGATACGATGGCATGTTCTCGGGCTATCGGAAGTTCGTAGAGAGGGAGAGGACACGGTAACCCTTGAGTCAGGCCATCTATTCTACTTCAGGGAAGGGAGCCAAAAATCCCAAGGTGACGTGGGATTTCTCGTCAACAAAGCCCTTCGTGACAACGTGGTGGAGATCTGCAGCGTCTCGACCCGGGTTGCGTACCTTGTACTGAAACTGACCGAGAGATACTCTCTCAAGGTCATACAGGTATATGCGCCGACGTCGAGCAGCTCAGACGAAGAGGTGGAGGCCGTTTACGACGATGTGTCAAAGGCCATGCATCGTACCACCAAAACCCATTATACAGTTGTCATGGGGGACTTCAACGCCAAAGTGGGAAAAGAATGCGGTGAATCTTGTTTGGGACAGCATAGCTATGGGCGCAGAAACCATAGGGGCCAAATGCTGGTCAACTTCCTTAGCATGCAGGGGCTGTTCTGTATGAACACATTTTATCAGAAAAAGCCCCAACGGAAGTGGACCTGGAAGAGCCCCGACGGTGTGACGAAGAACGAGATTGACTTCATCATAGCCGACAAGAAGCACATTTTTAGGGATGTCTCGGTGATCAGCAGGTTTAATACCGGTAGCGATCACCGGCTTGTACGAGGCACCCTAAATATCAATTTTAAGCTCGAACGTAGTCGCATGGTGAGGTCTGTTCTTCGTCCAAGTGTGCCCCAAGCTGGACATGATGCGTACCAACGAGAATTGCAAAATAGATTCGCCGCACTGGAGACCCCGGCCAATGTTGACGAGGACCTGGACGGCACAATTGGGGTGATACGCGAAGTGGGAACGAGGCACTTTCGGAAAAGGCGATCAGATAGGAAGTCCAAACTTTTTAGCGAGACCCTGGATCTGATGCGATTTAGACGTGAGACACCAGAGGAATCTTTGTCAGATCCCCAGTCACTCCACAAGAAAATCAGGAACTTGGTAAGACGCGACCTTCGCAGCTGGAACACTCGCCTAGTACACGAGGCGATCGAGCGAAATCGGGGGTCGAAGGTCTTCACCAAGATACTGGGGAGGAGTCATCTGACAAAGTTAGCTACCTCGAATGGTGAAACCGTCACATCTGTCCCGGGGATACTCGCTGAAATTGAGGACTTCTACGGAACTCTGTATGCTTCGCACGCACCGAAGCCTCCACCAGACGCGAGAGACTCTAGAGCCCCACTTACCCGCCACTTCACTGACGATCTCCCAGACGTAGATGTCGACGAAATCGAGGCGGCTCTCAAACAGCTTAGTAATGGGAAGGCTCCCGGTGAAGATGGAGTAGCCTCTGAGCTCCTCAAGGCTGGGGGTAAACCTGTTCTTGGGGAGTTGAGGAGGCTCTTCAACTCTGTAATAACCAATGGGGCTACCCCGAAGGCGTGGAACAGAGGTGTAGTGGCATTGTTTTTCAAGAAAGGAGACAAAACGCTCCTTAAAAACTATAGGCCGATCACGCTTCTGAGCCACGTCTATAAGCTGTTCTCGAGAGTCGTCACGAATCGTCTGGCATAAAGATTTGACGCCTTTCAGCCACCGGAACAGGCTGGGTTTCATAAAGGCTATAGCACCGTAGATCACATCCATACTGTTCGGCAGGTTATACAGAAGTCCGAAGAGTATAACCAACCGCTGTGTCTGGCGTTTGTGGACTACGAGAAGGCCTTCGACTCCATCGAAACCTGGGCTGTTCTGGAGTCTTTGCAGCGATGCCAAGTCGACTGGCGGTACGTGGAGGTGCTGAGAAATCTCCACCAAATGGTGACGATGTCCGTCCAAGTGCAGAACCACCAAACAAGACCCATCCAGTTGCTCAGAGGTGTAAGACAGGGTGACGTTATTTCCCCGAAACTCTTCACCGATGCTCTGGAGGATGTCTTCAAGACCCTGCGGTGGAATGGAATGGGCATCAATGTCAATGGTGAATATCTCACACACCTCCGCTTTGCTGACGACATAGTTGTAATGGCAGAATCACTGCAAGACCTGCAGACAATGCTGTCCGGTCTTAATGCTGCCTCGAGACGCGTTGGGCTCGGGATGAACTTGGACAAGACTAAGGTCATGTTCAACGAGCACATCGTCCCTGAGCCCGTTTTCGTCGAAGGTGTAGCCCTTGAAGTTGTCCAGGGGTACGTCTACCTAGGACAAAAGTTACAGCTGGGTAGAGACAACTTTGAGGGTGAAATCACCAGAAGAGTGCAGCTTGGCTGGGCAGCGTTTGGAAAGTTGCGTCACATCTTCGAGTCACCCTTGCCACAATGCCTGAAGACCAAGGTATTCAATCAATGCGTCCTGCCGGTCATGACATACGGAGCCGAGACGTGGAACCTAACAGTGAAACTAGCCCACCGATTGCATGTCACTCAGCGAGCTATGGAAAGGTGTATGCTCGGAATCTCGTTAAGGGACAAAGTCCGGAACGAGATTATCCGACAAAAAACCAAAGCTACTGACGTAGTTCAGAAGTGTAGCAGGCTGAAGTGGCAGTGGGCCGGTCACATCTGTCGCAGAACCGATGAGCGTTGGAGCAGACGGGTTCTCGAGTGGAGACCACGACTCGGCAAGCGTAGTGTAGGACGCCCTCCGGCCAGATGGTCCGACGACCTGAAAAAAGTGGCTGGTGGTGACTGGATGGCGAAAACGGGAGATCGGGCCTTGTGGCGCACCCTGGGGGAGGCTTATGTCCAGCAGTGGACTGCAATAGGCTGAAATGATGAAAATGATGAGCTGTGTGTAGAATCTGTGCTCTCCGTAGCTCGTAGCACGGCATTGCTACGAAATCGTAGCAGGTTTCGTAGCTCGTAGATACATAACCACTAACTGCAACCTTTCAGTTGGCCTTGCCCAAGTAATAGTAATTGTATAATAATAGTATAGTTCTTAAAATATACCTGCAACGATCATAAAATAAAGACTGAGTATTCACTTATTACATAATAAGCTGGCGAGCCGACAAACGTTGTCATGCCTAAACGATGGTTTACAACGCAATCGCAGCGCCACCTATCAGGTATTATTGTGAAGTAACATCATCCAAGGATTCACTCAAACACGCACAATATATTTAATTAAATCGGTCCAGTCGCGTAGAATGAGTTCAGCGGCACGTACAGAAAAAAAAATTATATGATATATTATATTGAGTATATAAATCGTAATCGTATAAGTAGTATATCGGCTGTATAATAATAAAAACCAAAAAACTACAAAGTTTCTAAATACACCTTGAAGTAAAAGCAAATATGTTTCAGTCTGAAGACCAAAACTCGTCATAAATACATATCAAAATGATTAGTGTATCAATCTAGTTTAATCAAGATCAAATGTGAATTATATTGTGATTTTTGTTCACACTTGAAGATGATTTTAATTGAAGAGAATACTATTTGTAATAATCATGGCCCTGAGTTTTGATAAGTACTCAATTTTGAACGCTCTTATTACGCAAATTTGCCTATTGGTAGGCGGCATATGTATCGCAGGTAATTTTTATGATGCCGCGTTTTACAAACGGCGTCGTCCGTTTAAAAACACTCGCTATTATAAAATATGCCGAATGCAAAATGTAAATTGCGTTGTCACTTAACGCCCCGAGTCCCGACTCTTAGCACTCCGACTTGGATAGGTTAGGTTAGAAGGCGGAGGCGGGAGCTCTGCTTCCGCTGTAGCCTTCGTGGTTATTTTTTTAAATAGAATCGATCGGCAATCGAACGAGTCGCCAATTTGCCTTCGGCATATTTCAAAACAGCAAGCGCTTTTAAACGGACGACGCCGTTTGTAAAACACGGAATCATACAAATTGCCTGCGACATATGGAATACGAATTAATCAATATACATAAAATATGTAAAGATATCTCCTTTACATGAACTGATGGAAAACTAAAATCTTACATACATAATATTATAATAAGGTATCTAAGCTAAGGTATCCAAATAACCCTAATTATTATTAGAAAACTGAAGAGATTGATTTTATATACATACATTTGTGAAGTATCTGTAACTAAGAGTAAGATTTGATAAAGAAAATGAGCTTTTTTACTATAGAAACCACGGTAGACAGTACAATTATAATTCCAATTGTACAGGATTATGACATATGTATATTGATGAAAGTTTAATTTTATACCACTCTGGACGTAAACTCATCCAAAAAGAAACAAAATATACCTCAATTAATATACCTACGATTCTTAGAATCTTTATTAAATTTACAGAAAAACCATATTTCCGAACTTGATAACAAACCGCTACAATTGCGTTGCCAATTTATCGAACAGTGCAACGATGTACCGAAGGTTAAAAGTCTTGTGACTGCTTACTGCGCATGCTCAAAAGCTGAAACTATTCGCCTGTTTTTTAATTGTTTCTACAAGAGCTAGGTGGCTAAGTGGATATAGTACCAGGTTATTTTTCTACCGCTCGGCAGCTGTGGGAGTTTCCACAACAACCTACACATGCCGTTTTTGCTGTCAAATTTCATTTTGATATATTAATTGATTTTAGTTTTAAAATCAATTAATATAACAAAATGAAATATTTAGAAAAATTGCGTTACTTTTAAATAAAATGACATTTCCAATATTCTTCACTAGAAATTATTTTTGTGTCGGGGGTGACTTCACAAACATTCAAACAACAGACACAAAGAATACCCGGACTCGGAACAACTATTTGTGGTTCACACAAATTATAGTCCCGTGAGGAGATCATCGTACTATACTCGGCGCGGCGGCAATGGCGAGGCGACCACTTAAAGTTTAAACCGCTACGCTCACCGTGCAGTAATTATGATCTTCGTATTATATTTATTAGTTTTAAAATGATTATGGACCAATATTAAAATAATTTAATGATCTGTTTTGCTATTGGCAACGGCCTAAGTCGACGAGCGTTCAAGAAGCATGCACATAATGAGAAAGAAAAAGATACTAAGATCAGAATCATAGAAGGTTTAAAGTCTTTTTATCTGCCTACCTCGTCAGTGAATTGATGAGTTCGTATATATGTGTGTTGCAACTAAAATGATTATAGTACAGGTCGTGTATGCAACAAGTTTGTATTCTACGGTAAAGTCAAACCGAGTGTCGGGGCACAGTACGAAGCGTGTTCAGCACATGTGGATGTATGAAGCGTAATCAGTATTGGAAACATGGCTTTCAGTTCACACTGGCTTTGGGATTCGTTTAAAACAATGTGTCAAAGGTCTACTATAGATTCTAATATTTGATTTAAGGGAGTGATATTTGATTTACTTTACTATTATTGTTAAATATTTATTTATCTATTAAAGTTTTTATACTTATTGATAGACTGGACTACTGAAGACTTATTAGAAAACGACTGAATGTAAATGTGGCCGTAAGTAGTTGTTCTGTAACTAGTGGCCTCATTCAATAATACCATACGGTATAATAAAATATATTGTCGTATTTATAACAATAAATCCAAATCGTAGTAAGAACCCAAATGTCGCGAGTTCGATACCATGCTTTCAAAGTTATATGCGTATTAATAACTAAATATCGTTAGGTGTAACGGTGAAGGAAAACAGCACACTTCACAATGTTCTCGTAGATGTGTGGAGCCTGCCAACCTGCACTAGGCCAGCGTGATGGATTATAATAACCCTTCAAAACGAGAAAAGGCCTGTGCCTAGCAGCAGCTGTTGCAGCAGTGGAATATTTTATATAAAAAGCAAGGCATTTTATATAAAATAATAATATCATTATTATTTTAAATTATTACAACCGACTATAAAATTATATTGGGTCATTGTAGGTTTATTGAAAATATCAAGTAGTCGCTCTATATTCTCGAGTGTTGATGTATTCGATATTTAATTATTTAGTACCAAATTGACGTCGTACCACATGCAATTATATTGATCGAAATATTATTAAGTTGTTATGACGTTCATATCTAACAGATCACACATAATAATATGGTGAGGTACTAAGCTGCGTTATTGATTCCTGGCTTTGAATGCAGGAAGAAAACTTCTTTGCATAATGTTTTACCTATTATATTATTAGGAATCATTAGGAGTGTGGGTGACGTGATAGGGTACGAAAGAAAATAATTCTAGTCACGGTTGCTGAATATATTGTCCAGGTCATGTACACATAATATAGTCGTACCTGACACTGCAGTTCAAAAGACATAAGAGCAGAAAAGACAAACAAGCACATGCAGGAGTAGACAGCGTGTCACTAAAAGGTGTGGTCCTATTTTAGAGTAGTTAAGAATTGAAAAAAATTTATACAAAATTAAATATTATGTTTTTAATCGAAACACTCTCTACACGCATTATATTTATTGCATGTCACTATTACGTATTTTTTTTACTCAAACATTTTCAGATAAATTCGTACAAGATATCAGTACCTACTGAGAGAGAGTTACTCATAAAGTTTCATTGTATTTATTATTACATTTTCCATTTAATAGATAATATTACATTTCCAATTTTTTCGACATTTTCAATAATAGTGACCAAGTGAGGGTAGTTGCCGAAACCCACACCGCTGAGCTCACATCAGACAACCTGTGACCACGATCGATGCAAGTCGGTCGAAATGTCGGGCAATCAATAGGTATTTATTACCTTTTAAATACTTTATCACGAGTAAGACCCGTTGTCTAACATTACATTGCCAATTTTTTTTAGAGTTTACCTTATTTGTCTCAGCATACACCATTATGACTTTAAAATATGACTATACCTTGTTGTTGCACATTGTAAAACTGTATAAATTCTTAAGTGTTGTGTTATTTTAGTATATAATCCTATTCACTTTGTTTTTCGTACGACTTTACGTGTATTTCTCGGAAATTATACGTTAGCAGTATGAATTCCACCTACCACCTAGTGACGTCACAATGATTTTGTACGTAAATTCTGAAGCTCAGACAGTCGTACGCTATCGTATATAAACATTTTATACGTCCCATTCGTAAAGCGTCTCAACAAACAAAAACATAATTTCGTGACGCACTGCGCGGCTGACTTTTAATATGACGCTTCAAGACGTCGAAAACTTGCTTTGGTTGTTCAACTATTGAGACGTAGTCGAGGTGTCCTATGCATTTGAATACGTTTTGAACTGAAGCAAAGCATATAGGGGTTTGCTTGAAGTAAATAAGTTTAACTAACGGATGACTTTTAAACGTTCTTGAGATCTAGTGGCATATTTAACATTAAACATACCTTTATCACTCAGGAGATGTATTTCGTACTCAAATATTTTAGAGACGGGTCTTTGGTTGAGTCAAGTGAAAGATCAAGGTTTACAAGTCAGAAAAATAATAATAAGATGTCAATAACAAAACTGGGTTTATTATTCATCCGCAAGAATATCCTTCTCGATTATTCTCTATTTCTAAGCCGCGGCTTGCCCACGTTTTCCAATACCACAGATTATATGTCTCTATATTATTATACCTCAGACTAATAACTAATCAGGGCAGCTAATGTTGCCAGTCTAACAATTTACCTAGGTCTTATATATTTGTAAACATAGACTGATTATAAATTAGTACAATTTTACTATTTGAAGGCAGTTTATATAAGGCTAAAATATTTATGGTCGAGCATTGCCTTAGGCCAAGATGAACGGTACGAAAACGGTCTTTCTAACTCCTTCGTCAAATACGGCTTGTCTGATTTTAAAACACAAAGTTAAATTTTCTTTTACCATAGCGTCAGCATCCAAAAAGATGATAGATAATGCATATTGTAATAATTATTTGAAAAAAATATGACTTTTAAGCACATGATAGGCGATATGTGACTGCTTACTCCACTATGCATACGTGCAATTATTTCTTGAAAGAGTTATAACGCAAGCTATGCTTTTAATTATTATATAATGTATATTTTTAGTGAAAGAGCTCGTATACTCTTACAAGAAACCGGCGTAAGAGTAATAGCTCAGTTATTGCGTATCACTTACCATCTTTTCCAATCCTGCGGATGAAAGTCGGCCATCTATAATTACCATTTTCTAGGTTTACCTACGCGCAATTGATATCCTTGTTATTGCAAGAGATAAAGCGCTTAACATTTTTTGTTTTTATATGTATGTTTAAATGATTATTTGGGTCTAGCAACCCAAGTAAACCTTCCTCATGAATCAATCTGTCTATTAGTGAAAACTGTATGAAAATCCGTTCAGTAGTTTTTGAGTTTATCGCGAAAAGATGCAGCAGAGGTCTTTGTTTTATAATATATAGTAACTAAGTGTCTGTATATTCAATGTCAATATCAACATTGGATATACAGATACTTTTATTAATATTTACAAAATCATCTCTTGTCAAGCAAGTTGCATCGCAATTTACATGTTAAATAACCGTGGGTGATATGAAGTGTTGAAATGAGCCGTCACACCACAGAACTGACATATAATTTTATTATAGCATGAATGTCAGAATGTGTTACCGTTAAATACCGACCAACTTTGCGGAGAGAGCTGGAAATTCATTTATAGTACAAACGACCCGCCCCGGCATCGCACGGGTATTAGGTACAAGACCTTAACAAATTATATACCTAAACCTTCCCTATTAATCACTCTGTCTATTGGTGTTAATTTGTCGCGAACAGACAGACAGACGCTTTGTTTTATAATATGTAGTGATCTGCCTGACACTGAGGTTTCCAATAAGGTGTCGCTTAAATATGTTAGTTAATAGCCGTATTGAGCACGCTATAAATTCTCAATCTCGTTACCAATTATATTGACGTACGAAATTCGTTGGTTATATTCTCTTGCTATGGTTGTGTAACAATCGAATGAGTAATATCCTTTAAAGTCATGATTGAATAAATCGCGCGAAAGGACTTCTTTCTGGTTTTGAAGAGTGACTGACTCTCGCTTGTTTCCATCGTAGCTTTAGTTTTTATAGTATACCAGCTTTTGCACGCGGTTTCGCTTGCGTAAAAGAAAGTAAAGATAAGTTAGTAACAGGATTTGAAAAAATATACAGATTATCTTAATCGGTGATAATAAAACTACCTATTGGTGAAAGAATTTCTCTTTAATATATTAGTGTAGACTAGTATAATATATATGATATTCTATCACATACACACAACACCATCTAGCTCAAACTAAACAGAGATTGTACTATGTATACTAAACAATGGATAAACATACATATGTATATACTTTCTTTTTTGTAAATAATTACATATTATGCATAAAAACAATCAGACCAAGACAAACATCCATGTTCATGCACACAAATGTTTGACTTGTGCGGGAATCGAACCCACTTCAGGCGTGGCAGTCAAAAGTATAGATTGACACTTGCAAAACCTGGGTTACTTACAAGTACTAATTGCGGCCGTCAGTGTAGAAACTATTCTGCTGTCAGTCTTGCTTGCCTTTTTTAAGGAGCGTTCTGTTAAACGAGTCCTTCCGAAAGGCTTTTTAAAAAAAACTAAATTATACGGCTAAAATAAAGTATATTGTTTTACTCAAAACACAAGGTTAAAATACAAGTTTCGGCACTGATACTGAATGAAATAGAATTATTATAATTGGCACAGGTAAAAATAGAAAAATTATATGCCACGACGGGAGACTGGAGAAGACTGGCTCTCGGAGTAAGAGCGCGCTGTTCGAATACCGTACTGCTGATGTAGCAAAACGATGTTACAGTGTAGTTAGGGTTGTCAGCTAGATTTATGTGATGTTAGTTTTTCTACTAGCATTTTGGATATATAACAGCCTCCCGGTTTAGAGTAAACTACACGGTCTTTTGTTTACGTAAAAACATATATTATAGTCTATCCAATTCGCAAACTAGGTGGTGGAATTGTTTTAACCATTTCGATCTCATCTACTGGTTGAGGTTAATTATCACGAGGGGTGTTATTTCTTTGAAATCTAAATAAGTTTCTACGTATGCCAATTTTACAAAGTTTTAATATAACAAGGAATACAATTAAAGTAATAATAACAATGACAATACTGGAATAGTAGTCTTGATATAGGACAATATGAGGTTTCTCTATAATTTCCTCTAAGTCCTTTAACATTTCTGGTTTATCGTAGGCTATAGAATCTATGTTTATATTTTTCAGATTTACTACAGGTAAATTATTTACAATATTCTTATAAGCTAGAGTATTACAACATGAGTCATTCAAAATATTAAAGTTAGATACAATGGGTTTCAATTGGATCCTAAAACTATCTTTGATTATTAAACGAGTATCTTTACACTAAGCAATACACCTAGGAGGCAAATAAATATAACATTCCATTACCGCTTATATCTATCTCACTCGATTGAGTGTCGTTGCATACAATTTATGTTTGTTTTTTTCTGAAATTACATATAAACATCGGGTATTACGAAGCGGTTGCCGTATATTTATATTACCATGAATAAATTTAGGTTCACAAATATTTGGAATTGAGGTTTATATTTTTTCATACATTTACAACTATTTCTGTCTCGCATGAGGGAGTAGCTAATGGGGAATAGGTTGTAGAGCCTTCACAGAGATAATGATCGTTGTCGATCATTTTGCATGACTCTAAACTATCCAGTTTACAGTAAATGGACCTATCTCTACTGATACCAATGTATTTAGAAGATGGGATGATGGTGACATAGGACACTGGGTTGTTAACGTCATGAGGAGCCTGTGAAGGTAAGTTATGATATAGGTTCAGGTCTGTAGTGTGTACGAGAGGTATTTTAATAGTAAATACTATCATGTCTCTATTGAAGAAGGAAGATATTTCGGATATGTTCAAGATAGTATACATATTCTCAAGGCTAAGAAGTACTGGCAGTTGTTGGGAACTAGGTAAGAATCGATAATTAGCAACTAATTCAGTATAGAGTTCTTTAGGGGTGAGTATGGTTGGATATAGGACATTTGATTTACTAAACATAATAGAATTAATGGCATCGCAGACCTTGAATGATAAGGCTAGTAGATTATTTTCTATCATTGAAATTACCTCTAACATGCGGAATCTTAACCCTAATTCTCGAGATACATGGCTTAAATTTCGAATATCTTCAGAGAATTCAGTGATAGCGCATTTTAATTGTTCTTCATTAATAATTATATTGTTCAGGGTTTGGTTAAGCGACTTAAGGGTGGAAGTGGTAACTAGGATATTTTCCTTCATTAAACTGGCTATTTTCTTTTGATCTGTTTCGATTGCTCTTATGGCATTGTCGTAACGGATAGCGTCTTCTTCATTCATAGTACCGAATAATTTCTTGGAAACAGAGCCAATGATGCCAAATGGAACGGATCGTTTAGAGAGATGGCGAGACGTGAGATGGGATATGGTATCGTGAATCACATCATGTAAACGAGTATATAAAGGTTCAAGAATATTTCCGCATTCCAGGTGGTCGAAAACTAGACTACCTTCGCAAAGTACACTAGATATATTTAGAAATGTTTGAAGGTTATCTATATGAGGACTTATAAACGATATATCGAATAGAGTAACTACGCTAAGATAATTATTAACTAAACTTAAAGAACCTAAGGGGTCGAAGTATATTCCAGGGCTATTCATCATGGGTGTGATGAAATCTTGACCCTGAATAGTTGGCGTGAATATACTGTAATGAGATTGTGAAATACATTAATAACATTTTAATGTACGTAATTGTCATAGGTTGCGAGGAGTGTGTGATCTCAGCAGATTTTAGTTGGTCAAAGTGATGAGTAACGTGGCGTCTATATATGAGGAGAGTCGCCGTATGATTATTATGAACCTTGATGATCTTACATGGTCCTTTCCAAAGGGGGGACAGAGCCTTTCTTAACCTCAAATTATTTCTCAGGTAGATGTAATCAACGACTTTATATTTGGGAGGAGTCTTAGTATGGTTATCATAATAGTGTTTAGAATTTTCTTTAGATTTTAAAATATTTTATAATGCTTTCTCGCTTTTTATATTTGAGTTTGTGTTGTAGTCTTTTAATATAATCGCTATAAGTTGTACCAAGTTTTGGTTCATAAACAGAAGATGGTAAATAAAGTAAGTGACCAAAAACTAATTCGTAAGGGGAGAATTTTGTACATGTAATACTACAATATATTCTGTATTGTAGTATTATATGTTAGCATAGCAGTATAAACATAAGTGGGCCAATTGTCTTGATTTTCGTTAGTTAATGATTTCAGGTACTCTTTCAGAGTAGAGTGGCTGCTTTCTAAAGCGCCTTGAGTTTGAGGGTGATACGGTGAAGACCAGAGCTGCTTTATTTTCAGAAATTGACCATTAGTTTTAAATAGATCTGAAGTAAAATTAGTACCTTGATCGCTCAAGATTGATTTAGAGATACCCAATAAGGAAATGAAATGAATGAGGCAGTCACTTGTTTCTTCTGCAGTCATACTACGTATGGGAAATAATAATACAGAATACTTTGTCAGATCGTCTTGTAAGGTGAGTATATACTTAAGTTTTCCAGGGACTCGGGTAGGGGTCCGACAATGTCTAAGGCTATACGCTGAAACGGGGAAGTGGAAGTAGTAGTGATTTCCATAGGGGCTCTATTTAACTTTCGTAAGGCTTTATTGTCTTGGCATGATTTGCATTTCTTGACATAGTCTTCTATGTCACTCCTCATCCAATAGAATTGTTCTTTTATTCGGTTATACATACGCGATGACCCTAAATGGCCAGCAATTGAAAGGTCGTGGTTTTCATGTGATATTTTAGATATTTCGCTAGGGGTAGGATATATAATTTTATTAAGATATATATGAATGCAGATTTTTCTATTATGAAATATATAGGTGAGCATATTGTAAATTTTAGTATATGAGTGGTGATCAAAAGGATTTCTGAAATCGGAGATTGCAATGTCAACGGGGTTTTCTAACTTCATAAGTTCGTTTCTTACTTGTTTCAGAGTCGTGTATATGGCTGGATAGGATGACTCATTGAAATGGTGAACTTTGGTAAAAATAAGATAAATCATTTTATCGTTGTATTTTATTTTCAGGGAAGAATGCAGTTCCTTTTCAGCATTAAGGATTTCGTCTTTGTTTTCGACGTTTGATAAGATCTCGTATATGTATGGATTTGATTTGTGTATGTCTATTGATGTAGGAATTAGGATGACTTTAAAGGGCGACTTTAGGAGATTCTCGTTATGTTCTAGTAATTTGGTATCGCAAGTGAAATTTCTGTCTGACATTTGTTTCAATTGGGAGTAATCGTCGTAGTTTAATCGAATGATTGAGTCTGTGTCATTTTCGTTAGGCGAAGGAATTTGTAAAGAGTAAAAGTCAAGGTTCAGATCAACGCTTTGAGGGCTAGTGTCAGATTGGGAAACATATTCCCAATCTATCGGATCTAATTAGGGTATCATCGAGTCTTGTTCTTGGGTTGGTAAAGGATTTTGTGTTACTGGGTTAGCATTTGGATTTAGGAGGCCCTCGTCATCGAAGGTGAATGGGTATATGAGGTGGTAATTCCACTAGAGGGTCCTCTAATGAGTTACTATGTTCATCGGCGTCGTTTGGTAACTCTAGATTAGGAAATGGTGGTGAATTGCCTTCTACTGGATTGACAGGGAAACGCGAAAATGCGTCAGCATTAGAATTTATTGTTCCTTTTTTATGAATAATATCATAGTCAAATTCTTCTTCTCTCGCCAGCGAATGAGTCTAGATCCTGGGTCTTTACAATTGAATAACCATTGAAGCGGTTTATGGTCTGTGACTATTGTGAATCGGTGTCCGTAAAGAAAGAGACGAAAGGCTTTGGTGCCAAAGACAATGGCGAGGCACTCTTTTTCAGTAACACTATAGTTATATTCGGCCTTATTGAGCGTTCGGGATGCGTAGGCGATTGGTAAATCTTTCCCTATTAGTCCTTGGGATAGGATCGCGGCAACAGCGTAATTAGAAGCGTCACAGGTAAGTAAAAAGGGTTAGGAAAAGTCAGGGTATGCTAGGATAGGAGATGTTACGAGTTTGTTCTGTAAGTTTTCAAATGCTAATTGTTGTTCATTGCCCCATTTGAATTCTATGTCCTTTTTCAAGAGAGTCGTTAGGGATTTAGCAGTTTTGGAGAAATCAGGGATGAAGCGTCTATAATATAATACTAATCCTAAGAATGATTTTATATCTTTAGGATTCTTTGGTATAGGGAATTCGGTGATGGCTTTTATTTTTTCTAGGTTTAGCTTTACGCCTTCGCTATTAATAATGTGACCAAGATATGCGACTTCTGTACGCAAACATTCGCATTTTTTTGGTTATAACTTCAAATTATACTTTCTGAGTCTTTCAAAGACAGCAGTTAGATTTTGGATGCTTGAAAGGAGGTTGGGTCCATAAACTACAATGTCATCTAAATAAACAAAACAGCGGGAACCTTGAAGGCCAGACAGATAAGTATTCATTATTTTTGAAATGTGGAAGAGGCGTTCTTTAAACCAAATGGCATTCACGTGAATTGGAAATGACCGTGCGGCATCCCCCAGGGCATTCCCCGAAAATGCTATTTTAGCCGCGTCTTGTGGACACATCGGTATTTGATGGAATCCAGATGCCAGATTTAATGTTATGAAATACTGACTTTTTCCTAATTGGTCTAATATTTCTGTTATTTGTGGTATTGGATATGTTTCGCCTATCGTAATGTCATTTAATTTCCTATAATCGATTACTACTCTCCATTTACGTTGGCCGGACGCGTCTAATTTTTTGGGGACTACCCAAATAGGAGATGACCACGGTGAGTCAGACGGGGTTACTATATTTTGTTCTAGCATTTTATTAATTTGATTTTCAACTTCTTTCTTATGACACTCGGGGAATCTGTAGGATTTGGTTTGAATTGGGATGTCTGTGGTTGTCCTTATTTTGTGTTCGGCAGTTGTAGTAGAGGTAAGTTGATCACCTGAGAGGTAGAAAATGTCAGAGTGATCCGAACAGATTGGTAACAGAGCGGTTGTTTCTTCATCATTATCATTTCATTAAGGTGGGAGATTCGGAGTTGTTTAAGGACTTCGTTTGTCCTAATTAAAGTGTTTGGATTTGGAATCGTTTCAGATAGAGGCATGCACATACTGGATTGAGTTTCTAAAGGTTCTATGTCAAGGTTGAGGTTAGAATGAATCGTGATAGGGTCTTCGGTGGTATTGACAACGCTTATGTTTACTCGCTCATTTTCTTTTATCGTCACAATTCAGTTAGCGACTAGTAGCGTTCTGAAATATGTTGATCAACAATAATGCCTTCTTTAATAGTTGAATTCTTAACAGAGCATTCTATCACAGTTTCCATTCGGGGAGGTATTGTATATAGTGGAACGGAGAATATCAGTTCGACAGAGTCGTCGCCTATTTGTAAGGTACTTCGGCTGTAATCAATTTGACATTCTAAGCTTTTGAAAAGGTCGTTACCCATTATACCATCGTGACTCAAACTAATGTCTTCGACTACGTGAAATTCGTGAAAGTATGGTTTATTGTTTTCCCTAAATATTTCCATTTGGAAGCTACCTAAAGTAGGCATTACATCGTCACCAGCATCGATGCCTTTTAAAGTGATCACGTTGTCGCTTAGAGTTGGAATTTTTGACATAGAACTTGATTTCAGTAGACAGATACAGGAACCAGTGTCAACTAGGAAAGATAAGGGGTGTGAGGCGACTGAGGTTTGGATTTTTACATAAGGTAGGTATCTCTTTTCTATATTATTATTAAGTTTATAGATATTTATGTTTTCTTTTTCTATTTTGAGATGTGGAGGAGAGGGTGCGCGTGGTTTTGTATTAATATTGGATTTAGGATAGTTCAGGATTGAAGACAAAGTCAATTTAGATGGTTTGTTACCTGATTTAGTATTAGGATGCGGTGATATGTTATAGAATTTGGAAGGGGAGTCAGGGGTGCTAGATTTAGATGCAGAGGGTTCAGTAGATACAGAGGATTTAGTAAGTTATTTCAGGGGTACAGTGGATACAGAGGGTGATATCAGCAGATTTAGTATACGATACAGAGGACTTGGAGTTGGATACAGAGTGTTTAACATTAGAAACAGAGGATTTGGAATTGGATACAGAGTGATTAACATTAGATACAGAGGATTTGGAATTGGATACAGAGTGTTTAACATTAGATACAGTGGATTTAGAATTTGATACAGAGGATTTGGAATTGGATACAGAGTATTTGATAGGTATTCTCGTAGATACAGTGGATACAGAAGGCTTAGCATTGGATACAGCGGATTTGGAATTTGATACAGAGGATTTAGAATTGGATGCAGAGGATTTGGAAGTATCGGCTTTCATTGGTGTATTTCCCGTGCGATACCGTTCGGGAAAATCTACTCGTTAACGAAGTAGACCATTTTGGTCTACTTCGTTAACACTATCATCTCGTAATTGGTCGAAATAATGAACTTTGCGAGAGGAGTCTTGTACCTGATTATATTGACGACCAGAAGTCGATGCCTGGTTGTAATATTGGTTACGATTGTTGTTATATTGCCGCTTTTGCCGGCAGTTCTCAATAGTGTGCCCTATATTTTTGCAATATCGGCATATTAGATCGCTAGTGTTTACTTTCTTGTGTGCGTCTGCCACACGAGGGTTCTGTGGTGCAGGAAACCGACTAGTCTGAGGTTCGCGTCGGGGTAGGAATTTTGGCCTATCTGAGTTATTATAGAAAGGCTGTAAGGGCTTCTTTGTGATACTAGTTAGAATCTTTTCTTCAGGGACTGCAAAATTGACTGCTGCATTGAGCGAGTCAGGGTCACGGCATCTAACGAATTGCGAGAGCCGCGGATGTAACCCTATTACAAAAGTGTGTACAGCGAGGTCTTGCATTGCTGCTACACGACCTGCTAACTCAGTCTTTTTCTTGGTAGGTATAGAAATATTTATTTCGGTCAATAGTTTGGCGAGACACGTTTCTATTTTGAGAGCAAATTGGTTTACGGATTCGGATGAGCCCTGTTTACAATCCTGCAGTTCGGACAAAAGGTGTGTATAGTGTTTTTCTCACCGAACTGGTGTTTGAGAAATTCTAGGAATTGCTCGAGCGTATAGAATTCTTTGACATTACAGGTAGATTCCGCTCTGCCTTCTACTTGACTGAGAATATATTTAAATAATATAGGTTTCTGCGATTTAATTGCTAAGCCATAGGCATTTGACAATTGGCAATGAACGAGTTTAATTTATCTCTCGTGCCGTCAAAGGGTTTGATGAACTTTAATAGGACATTTAATTCTATCTTATCCTCGGGTTCTACTCGAGGGGTAGTGGTTTTAGATGCAGTGGGGTTTTCCTCTTTGGGCTCATGTTTAGATGTCATTTTGGATATCGACTAGTATTATACACACGAAAGCAATACACACAAAGAACAAGTTACACAAAACAGAACAAAACAATTACAAAGTAGAATAACACAATTATAGAATAATGAACAAGGGTCAGCTTTGTGACCCAGCCAGGCGGATACAGAGTCTGTTTAGGTTGCGAGCTTATCAGTTCATAGCAAGCCGACGGATGTATAATATAAATAGTGTTCGACGCTGCCTCGAGTCTCTATAGTTAAACTTAAGTCGTTCAATGTTTCTATTTTAGAATCGAAATAAATTTCAGTAAGTATTTGATGTACGTTGGTAAAATTGTAGATATATGAGTTCACTATGTCACTGAGCACAGAATTGGTAATTAATACTACTCACAGTAGGGTCACCACAACCGTAGTGAAAACTGTCGGCATCATCACGACCGTATCGATGAGGGGATGGGTAGCACGGCTCATCCGACGACAAGGCCTGCCAGAAAGCCTTCCGCAAGGCCTCCTCTGCTACACTGAGACGGGTGTTGTTTGGCCGCGTTTGTTCGCAAACAAACACGACGACACAGGAGCACAACGTGGCACGATATAGTATAGGTTCGACACGATAACTTTGCCGTAATAAAGAATTCACGGAGAGCGTTTTGGAGACGTATTAGGGTAAATGTTCAAGGGATATTCGTATCCCACCGCTGCCACTAAATATTGCACGAGGCCTTCCGAAAGGCTTTTTAAAAAAAACTAAATTATACTGCTAAAATAAAGTATATTGTTTCACTCAAAACACAAGGTTAAAATACAAGTTTCCGCACTGATACTGAATGAAATAGAATTATTATAATTGGCACAGGTAAAAATAGAAAAATGATATGCCACGACGAGAGACTGGAGAAGACTGGCTCTCGGAGTAAGAGCGCACTGTTCGAATACCGTACTGCTGATGTAGCAAAACGATTTTACAGTGTAGTTAAGGTTGTCAGCTAGATTTATGTGATGTTAGTTTTTCTACTAGCATTTTTGATATATAACAGTTCGTAGTCCTATTTACCATTAGGCACTTCAAGCATATCGTGTTAGTTTCTAGAGTGTGGAGCTATTGCATAAGTCAGGTTACTGTCATCTGGAATGGAGAACACTAACATATCTCCTAAGTCAGACTGCATCTCATGGAAACTTCATACATAGTCAGAATCATAGTTTAAACCAAACTGTGCAATAGTTTATAAGTTTTATACCATATGCCCTATGTTGTATTTTGTGTGCCTTAAATATTGTTAAACGAATAACAAACACAAAAGTTAAAATAATTTCATAGAATGTCGTATCGGACCGGGATCGCAATGAAAATACAACAGTCTTACTCGTAGAAAGAAATTTATTAATTTTCATATAATTATGAATACATAATTATAACAATACTAACCTTTGCCCGCGGCTTCACCCGCATAAATGTAGGTTAGATTACCTTACATAAATAAATAAGTAACAGTTCTTTTTCTAGAAGTAAGGTACCCAATGACCTTTGCTCTCCTGACAACGTGTATACGAATTTTCATGATGATTGGTCAAAAAGCGTAGCAAGCAAACTCATATTATTCGTGTTTATATTATTATTTAGAATGATAATAATAATAAATAAAATACTTTATTTCGTCATCAACAGGTTAAAACACAAACGTTGTTGAGGCCTTCTTATATGAATAAACTTGTGTCGGCCACCTGCCGGTTAGTAGGGGACCTGAACCTGGGTACATCCTGCTCGGGAGGCTGTCCCGCCAACCGGCGAAAATCTCGTCACGTAGTAGTCTTGCCGGATTGGGAGACCGGAGTGGACCTGGCGGCTATGTGCGGGGGGGCCCTAGGGGCCCTTCAGTGCTTCGTATCGGCTTCTGTATAACTCGTGGGCCTACCTCGCACTAAGACTTTGCTCTTTCTATGGGCACCGCCTCGACCTCAATCCATACATCAATCCTTATCCCCTCTCTGATAAATTATAAAAACCATGACAGGTAAGAAAAAGAGCAAATTTTCTACGGTGGACACCCCTACCATACCATTTCTCGTGGATTTCTGCAATGTCAGGGGTCTACACAGGAACCTCGATGCCGTTCACCGCCATCTCGAGACGGTGCGGCCTGCCCTGCTCTTTTTAACGGAGACGCAGATATGCGTTCTGACGACATTTCGTACTTAAAATACTCGGGCTACGAGTTGGAGCATTCTTTCCGCCGTAAAGCGTGTTCGTGCTCTTTGCCTGAAATCCGCATCAAGCAGCGTGCGGTTAGGCGTGAGCTCGAACTTCTGGACATTCATAAGTCGAGTGGGCCTGATGGCATCCCTGCAGTGGTACTTAAGACGTGCGCCCCTGAGTTGACCCCTATTTTAACGCGTCTATACAGTCCTTCCTACAATTCCAACAGGATTCCATCTTCGTGGAAGGTCGCTCATGTTCACCCGATCCCGAAAAGAGGTGACCGGTCGGATCCTTCAAATTATAGGCCGATAGCGATTACTTCCTTGCTCTCCAAAGTTATGGAGCGGTTAATAAACCGCCTTCTGCTGCGGTACCTTGAGGATCATCAGCTGATTAGTGACCGCCAGTACGGCTTCCACCATGGTCATTCGGCTGGTGATCTTCTAGCGTACCTCACACATCACTGGGTGGAGGCTTTGGAGGGAGGGAAAGAGGCTCTGGCCGTTAGCCTCGATATCGCTAAGGCATTTGACAGAGTCTGGCATAGGGCCCTTCTATCGAAGCTACCATCTTATGGAATCCCCGAGGGACTCTGAATATGGATTGCCAGCTTTCTGGATGGTCGGAGCATAACAGTCGTCGTTGATGGCTGTAGCACCGAAACCAAAACCATTAACGCTGGTGTTCCTCAAGGCTCGGTGCTCTCCCCAACCCTGTTCATCCTGCATATCAATGACTTGTTGTCAATTGAGGACATACATTGCTATGCGGATGACAGCACGGGTGATGCGCGTTATATCAGCTATCAGAATGTCCCTCGAAGCATGATACAGGAAAGACGAACACAACTTGTGTCTGAAGTCGAAGATTCTCTTGGGCGGGCCTCTGAATGGGGTGAACAAAACTTAGTTCGATTCAACCCCTCGAAGACACAAGTGTGCGCGTTTAGTGCCAAGAAGGACCCTTTTATCATGGCGCCACAGTTCCAAGAAGTTGCTCTCCGTATCTCCAAATGTATTGGGATCCTCGGCGTGGAAATCTCGAATAAAGTCTAGTTTGGGAGTTACTCGAAGAACAAAGCTAAATTAGCGAGCAAAAAAGTGAGTGTACTGAACAGAGCGAGGCGGTACTTCACACCAGTTCAACGTCTTGTGCTTTACAAAGCACAGGTCCGTCGCACTTGGAGTACTGCTCACATCTCTGGGCAGGGGCGCCTAAATATCAGCTCAACCTACTTGACTCTCTACAAAGACGGGCAGTTCGAATCGTTGATGATCCCAATCTCATGGAAAGATTGGAGTCATTGGAGCAACGGAGAAACTTTGGGTCTTTCTGCGTGTTCTACCGACTCTTTCACGGCGAGTGCTCTGAAGAACTGTTTGATTTGGTACCAGCGGCCCTTTCTATCACCGTACCACTCGACAATGAAGCAAGATTCATCCATTGAAATTAAACTACTATATACGGATTTTATCGCGTTGTTTATTTATCACTGTATTACAAAATTTTGAAAATATTACACTACTACTACGATTGATTTTATTTTACTAATTTATAAGCTAATAAAATTATTTAATCTTAATTCCATTAATAACAACATCCAATTTACTATGGAATTAGAGGCAAATAATTCATTAGCATTCTTAGATGTACTTGTCATCAGGAATCCTGATCATACTTTGAGCCACACTGTATATAGGAAAAAGACCCATACAAATAGGTACTTGAACCGTGAATCTCACCACCATCCTAAACAGTTAGCTACCGTGGGAATGTCTTTGTTTCAGAGAGCCCACGGGATCTGTGACAAGAAACACCTGGACGCCGAGCTTCAACATGTCAAGCAAGTACTGCAAGACAACAATCTCCAACAGCCGCGCCGCTGTCACAGATCCCGAGAAAAGCCAGCCACAGTCGAGCGCCAGCCTGCTATACTGCCTTATGTAAGGGGTGTCACTGACAAGATTGGCTACATCTTGAAGCGAGCTTCAATCAACACATACTTCAAGCCGCCAACGAAGATAAGTCAATTTTTACCATCCGTCAAGTGCCAATTACCTTTACAAGATGCAGGGGTCTATAAAATAGATTGTGACTGCGGACTCTCATACATTGGTCAAACGAAGAGAAGCATAGGCACCCGCATAAAAGAACACATAGCTGACGTAAAACACAAACGCTCGTTGAAGTCTGCTGTGTGTGAACATGTACAACAGGGGACCATCCACTACCTGAAATTTGACAAACCACAGATTCTCGCTAAAGAACACCGATTCCTACCAAAGATGCTTCGCGAGGCTATTGAAATCAAAAAACATCCCAATTTCAATAGAGAAGATGGTTGGAATGTACCACCAGCTTGGGATCCAGTACTTCAAATAGTCAAACCCAAGAAGAAACAAACCACAGCTAGACTTCATGATACTTTGAGCTCATTCTGCGTAAATAGAAACACCCATGATTAAATTATGTTCGGGTACTTTGAAATAACTACACTGGAACATTGAGACAACTACCATCTTAGTCTCCCCGTGACCATGGCTGCTGAAAAGCAACCGAAACGTCGGGGAAAGTGTAAACCAAAAATAAATAGATTTAATAGTTTAAATAATTTTATTAGCTTATAAATTAGTAAAATAAAATCAATCGTAGTAGTAGTGTAATATTTTCAAAATTTTGTAATACAGTGATAAATAAACAACGCGATAAAATCCGTATATAGTAGTTTAATTTCAATGAATAACATTCGCGTAAACAGAAGACAAAGATTCATCCATATCACCTGGAAGCGTTCAAATCCAAGACGGTACGCTTTCAGCGATCATTTCTCCCACGTACGTGCAAGCTCTGGAATGAACTGCCTGCTTCGGTGTTTTCCGAGCACTATGATATGTCCTTCTTCATACGAGGTTTAAAGAGAGTTCTTCTTTCACGGTAGGCAGCGGCTTTTCTGTGTCCTGACATTGCTGAAATCCATGAGTAGCGGTTACCACTTTCTATCAGGTCACTTGATCGTCTGCCAAAAAGGGGCAATAAAAAAAAGAAGCCTCCATGCCATATCTTTAAAATTTAGACATAGCCTGTAACTATAGAAAAAGTTAAAATTAAAAAAAATGAACCTATATATAATCTTTTTGTCAAATAATCTGTAGATTGTACATTTTTAATTAAAAATTAGAATACATAGTTGTTATTTACTTTTAAAAGGTAGTAGTTTGCATATTACTTACGAGCTTTTGCGCGAGAGTCCGCTCGCGTGTTATCTTTATCAATAAAAAGTAGCCTTTGTCCTTCCCCAGGTTTTAAAGTATCTCTGTATTAAATTTCATCCATATCGGTTGTATGGTTTAGCCGTGAAAAGGTATCTAACAGACAGACAGAGTTACTTTCGAATCTATACTTATATTATAAATTTGAAAGTTTGTGAGGATGTATGGCTCTTTGTTACTCTTTCTCGTAAAATCTACTAAACCGATTACAATGAAACTTGGTATTGAGATAGCTGGAGACCTGGTTTCACAAATAGGCTACAATTTAGCCCGATATTCCTACGGCAACGGGACGTGGGTGAAACCGCGGGCAAAATCTAATTTATAATATTAGTAAGAATTAGTTCAACTAATGCAATATTCATACACGTAAGTTATATTTGTGAGGGTTCACGTGATTTATTAAATTATTACTATATTAAAGCATAAGTATCATCTTACATAACAATGTTGAATCAAAACACATCACTTCTACAAACCATTATCCTCGGTCTGCCAGTTTACTTATATATGCTTAAGGACGTCTGGTACGTACTAAACCACCGGCGTCTGACTTATGTTCACCCAGATGCCTTTATGAATAGTCTATGAGCGACATGACATGATCGAAGCGAACACTAAGTAATTAAGGCCCCAGACATATAGAGCATAACGCTTGTCATAAGCGTGCATCAAGTATATGACGTGATAGTACACAATCGTATCGTAAAGCGGCCAAACCAAAAGAACTGCAAAGCTATTCTTTACAATAACTCTATTAGATGAAGGTACATACTGTTGACTGCATGGATGGTGATTTAGTGCTTTAAGGTTAAGGTCGCCTCGCCGCTGCCACTGTGCCAAGTGTTGAGGGTTCGAAACCCACACGGTACAAAAATTTGTGTGATACACCAAATGGTTGTTCCGAGTCTGAATGTTCGTTGTGTCCGTTGTTTGAAAGTTTGTAAACTCCCTCGCGACACAGAAATTAGCCCTGGTGTGGGTTGTCTTTAATAAAAAAAGAAAATATAATATATAAAACTCATGTATACCATAAGAAAAGTTCAGACTTTGTTCGTAAATATCTCACTGAGTCTGCTTTGGCCCTGTGTGTTTCGTAGATATGTATGGATTCTTTTTAAGTAAGAAAATCATCGTTCAGCCGATGCGCTACTAACTGGAATCGTTACTATTAATTTTGCTAATTTGTAAATTTCAAGAAATATGGCTGTTAAATTGTTTGTATGTAAATATTAAAAAAGATCCAATATTCCTAACGTTTTTTATTCGTCTGATTTATAAACGCATCGGAGCTCATTCCTAAGGCGATCCGCGTTAAAGGAATGTTCATGCGAATTAATGAGTTCGACGATCGATTGCTATGGAAAATTATTACAGTACAAAGTATAATATTCATACAAAAGTAGGTTGAAAAACTTAAGGTCTTTAAAGTTTTTATAACGACCACGACACTCGTTCAAGACATTGTTAATAATCTCGTTAAACACGCGCCTGTAATATTGTTGAACATTGTCAACACCTCGTTTTCTTTTCGGTCGATCGCAATTTGATTCTAATGTAGAGATATACTCACTCTCTCACTATACTCACTCGAACTCATTAATTTTTTTGACACAATAAACAATATCACTAGTTTTTTTTCTGTAATATTTCATACAAAATATCTGTCTCGGAAAATATTTCTGAAAGAGTATAAAGAACAAAATTAAATTCGAATTCTTTTAAATTATTAAAAAAATCCAGAAACTAGTGTTAATGTTTCTCCGTCCCATTTTTCGTCATTTTCCTGCATATCATATGGTCAAACATACCTATCAAATTATGAAGCTGTGTAGCAATAACATTAATCGTTCGTAAGTGGTAACTCCACCTAGTTTCGGCAACACGAGGTAATTTACGCATTTGAGCATATTCGTGATATTGCGCGGTCCTTTTTGTACTACTATGAAAAATGTTTGCTAATGCTCGAACAGTACTAAAAAAACGCTTGGTTTCCGAAAGACTTGGAAAGCACAAGATAAAATACAAGGGCTGAACACCAAATATACGTCGCGCGTGGACATTTTTGTCTTATTATGCTTTGAACTCCATTAACCTCAGAAGATAATACTGACGCCCCATCGTAAGTTTGAGCAACTACTTTATTTAGGCAATTAAATTCCTCTAAAATATTGATTATAATCGAGCTTAAAGTGACAGCTGTCCGATCAGAACTAGCATCAATATATTTTAATAAATCGATCTACTACTTGTGAATCGCGAAAATATCTGAAAACGAAAACTAACTGTTCACGACCGCTTACGTCTGGAGTTTCGTCAACTATAACGGCTACAAAATGAATACATTATAGACGCGACGCTGGAAATCAGATCATTTTGAGTTCTGTTCGACAATCCCGTGAAGCTATCTCCCGTGAGCTACAAGATGTCGATTGCAAATGAGTTTCTATATTACATACAGATCTACAAGTTCCAAAAAATTACCTTTATTATATGATGAAGCGGATTTATCATGACCACGAAATACTAATTCTTGTTTACCGAGAAAGCAAACTACGTCAATCGTCGTTTAAAAATATTTCTATTCCTTTCAACTTTTGCGTTGTGGCTTTCAATGTCTAATTTGAACTGTGTTTATTAAAACTAGACTCTATTCTACCGTTTCCAAATATTTGGAACTTTAAACAAGAATCTATATGTTTTTCCGACGAATTGTGTTTAGAAGCAGCTTTGTGAAAATTATTTAAATCCGAATATCCATTATAGGTCCAAACATTATTTTTATCTTGTTTTGAAAACAATATACACGGAAAACAAAATAGTTTATTTGTGTGTACACATAATACAAATATCATAATACTTTTTATTAAAAGAACGTGTCGTATTACCTTTCTTTTGTTTTAGATCTAAATCGCGAACACAGCGTCCAAGAGAAATTATTTTATTTTTGTCATCAAAAGACAAAGTCGAGAAAACACCGCTTTTTAATTATTTAAACACATATCACCAACACAGATCTCACAGGTATGATTTACATAATTTACAGTAACTCCGGTAATTTCACTAATTATTTAGTTATCAATTATAAAGCGCTCAAAATCCCCTCGAAAGCCCTGTGAAATAATTAATAATGGCGTACGATGCTATATTGCTAAAATAATAGGCCTATAATAAACAACAATTATGATGTTTTTGACAACTATTTAAACTAGTTGGATTATCGTTGTAGGCAGTGCCTCCAGTCGGCGAGCACACACGTGCATTTTACACACACAAGCGAAATATTTATCTTATAGACAGCGTAATCGCTTGACATTTAAATGTACTGCCAATAAGCACGATTATTTCTGCTTCCAGACACCTCAGTGGTGGGGCGATAGCTACTCATTAATTTATATTTGTTTAGTAGTTCGCTCAAGGACCAATAGATGGCAGTGGCACAAGCAATTTGTTTAGTAGTTCGCTCACGAACCAATAGATGGCAGTGGCACAAGCTCTTATTATATCTGATAATTTTATAGTGTATTTATTATTATTCAGCTTGTAGTATTTAATAACTAGATTTCGATTATATAGATTTACATAGGCCAGCGAACTAGGGTATGCAGTGCTTATTTGCTTGTATGAAGCGCATGTGACTATCAACTATAATAACATTTACCAGTCAAAAAGGCTTTTAATGTGTTCCTAAATAAATTTGTATTTAATTGTTTAATTTCATTGGGAATTTTATTATAAATTATTGGAGCTTTACATATGATACTTTTATGAAGCAGTGCTGTTTTAGCTGGATAAATACAAAGTCTATGTATATTACGGCGATTACGTTTTACTTTATCACATAACCGAGGAAATAAATGGGTATTTTTTTTAACGAATAGTGCTGTTTCTAATATATAAAGCGACGGAAGTGTCAATATTTTATGTTTTTTAAATAGTGGCTTACAACTTTCAGTGCACTGAATGCCGAACATACCGCGTATACACCGCTTTTGCATTTTGAAAGCCATATCCTTATTTGTTGCATTGCCCCAAAAGATAATGCCATACCGGAGGGCAGACTCAATGAGACCATAGTATGCTAATATTAATGAATTGGTGTTAATAGACAGTGCAAGTTTATATAGTGCGTAGGAAAGGCTACTAATTTTTTTACTAAGGCTGTTAATGTGTTCGTTCCAATTTAACTTATTATCTATAATCAGGCCTAAAAATCGGGCAGTTGAGACTTCCTCTACTTTATGGTTATTTAGAATGACGTTTACGTTCAATGAATTTTGGGTTCTTTGTCCAAAATGCATTATATTTGTTTTTATGAGGTTAATTTTAAGATTATTATTATTTAACCATGTGATAATAGATATTAAAGATCCATTGATGTCAGATTCATATTGATTAATGTCCTTGCATGATATTGTAACAGTACTGTCGTCAGCAAATAACGTCATAGGGTGTATCGTTGCCTTTGGCAAGTCGTTAATATATATAATAAACAAGAGAGGTCCTATACGCTACCTTGCGGCACCCCGTATGTTATGTAGCGCTTCATAGAGGTATATGCCTTAACAGTTTTTGTTTTTGGATCGACTCTATTAATTACTGTTACCTGCTGTCGGCCCATAAGATACGAGCGAATTAAGTTTGAAATACTACCCCTAATACCGTAGGCTTCCATTTTTGTTATTAATATATCATGATCCACATAGTCAAAGGCTTGTGACATATCACAGTAAATAGCAGAGACGGGTGACCTTTTGTCGATGTTACATATAACATTTTCAATGAAATCGTAGATTGCCATATTTATGGTTTTATTTTGCCGAAAGCCTTTCTGTTCACTACATAAAATTTTGTTTTTTTCAAAATAGGTACATAATTCATAATAAAGATATTTTCAAAAATTTTTGAAAGGATTGGCAGAAGTGCTATTGGCCTTTAATTCTCCATTAACTGTTTATTTTCTTTCTTGAATAATGGTTTTATAATGGAAAGTTTTAAGTCGTCTGGAAATATTCCTGATGATATTGATAAGTTAATCATATAACTTAGGGGCTCACTTATTTCCTCGTTTACTATTTTAATAATTTTTGTACTAATATTATCATGGCCGACACTATTTGTGTTTTTTAGGCTTTTTATAATTTTATTTATTTGATAAGATGTACAAGGTGCAAGAAACATAGAGCTTAGGTGGTTATTAATTAAATGGGTGACTTTTTCTCCAGTACCTAAAAGTGGTTTTACCTTGTCTATAAAATAGTCATTGAACGCGTTGGCTATTTTTACAGGATTATTGCAATTCTTATCACCTATTTGTATATTGGCAATCGATTCTTTAGGAATATTGAGCCTTGATTTATTTATAATGTTCCATGCGGTTTTACATTTATTACGTGAGGTTTTTATCTTGTAATTATTTTGAGCACGTTTTGTTAAAGTTACAATTTTTTTAAATACTTTACAGTAGTTAGCATATTTCAGTTTATTTGCTTTTGTCGGGTTTATTCTTAATAAACTATATTTTAATTATAATTTCTTCTTCCAAAGCAGATTTTTCTTATTTTTACTGCAGATTTTTATTCCTCGTGACACCCATTTTGGTTTACTGTTGACTTTTAATATATACTTAAATTCCGGAAAACAGAGATCGTAAAATCGTTTAAAATCACTAATGAAATTTTTATAAGCTTCATTGGGGTCAGTAGTGTCGTAAACATTAGCAAAGGATAGATTCTTGATACACATTTGGAATTTCTTTATATTACCGGGGCTAAAATCACGTTTTATGATACGCCAACAATTTAAAGTTGGTGTTTTTTGACTGGTATCTTAATTAGTTGGGCGGTATGGTCCGATAGACCCAATTCTAAAACTTTCAATTTACACCCTTTTACAAAGTTATGTGCGAAATTATCTAGGCATGTTAGACTGGAAAGTCTTGTCGGTTCATGTATTGCCAACTTAAGATTATAATTTAACAATATACATTCAAAATCTAGTGTAATAATATTGGTCTTTAAAACATCTATATTAAAATCACCGGCAATTAATATATTCCTACAGTTAAATTTTACAATATGGTTCAGAGTTTTTTCAAGCCTATTAAAAAATGTGTACAAATTGTTTAGTTTCGGTACTCTGTACATGCATATTACCAAAACATTATAGTCAACTAATTCAACTGCACAACATTCAAAAGTATTCTCAAGACAAAATTGCTGAATTTCGGTATAATTCCTGAAATTCTGTCCATTTTTCAGTAAGATGCATGTACCTCCACGTTTACTTCTCTGTCGACTGTATGACGACGCCAAGGTGTAGTTTTGTAGGCATAGATTTGACTCATGCCCAGCCATCATGAAATGCTCAGTTATGCATATAGCATCCACATCTGTATTGTTGTCTCTCAGTTCTTCTAAATTAATAGTTAATGAATCTGATTTAGAGAGCAGTCCTGCTATGTTTTGGTGAAGAATGTGGATATATTTTTCAGAGAAAACTGGGTATTTCCGTCTTCTTTGGCGATTTCTATGGATTTTGTGTTTATGTAAATTTTATCAAAAATTTTCATGTCAATTGAGATATTATTCATTATACGATCATAAATATTTTTTATTCCATGTCTATTTATTTTGCCAGTGGAATAGGAAAACATGTCCAATGTTAGATTATAATTACTGTCAAATATGTAAGCATAGTCATTGTTTTGTATGTCAAGATATAATAAATTATTAAACATTTCAACCTTAAAGTTATATATAGGTGCTCCTGTAATGTATGTCGGTAAACAGATTATTTTGTTAGTATGTGTCACTTTTTGTAGCGATTCCTTAATGATATTGATCGTATTTATATGATATGTCTCGGCTTTGATATCATTTTCCCCTATGAGGAATATGCAGTAATCATTCATAGAAAAATTTTTCAATTTAGTTTCAATGTCACATAGCAGCTCTCTTATAGTTCCATTTGGGATAACGTAATGGCAGTAATCAAAATAGTCCGCGAAGACGTCTTCAATTTGAGATATTGATTTATTCGTCTTTATACTACTGAAAATATATAGTTTGTTCTTTGGTTTGCAGGTTTTTACATGTGACTCTTTTTTACCATGGTTAATAGTTTTATCATTCTTTGTAATATGATGAGTCAAATTTTTCTTGATTTTCGTCTGAGCTTCATAACAAGTTTGTGTCGCTTTATTATGCGTTTGAATAAGGTTTTGGCCGCCGTCACTATGGGTTTCGCATATGTTATTAATTTGTTTATTGTTTATCTTGTGAAGTGTTTTGAATTTCCGACCTGATGAAGGTGTTAAAATTTTTCTCTCCGGTGTTAAACATATATTTTTGCAAGTATTTACGGTCTTAATCATATTTTGTAGATCGGATTTTAGACGAAAGTTTTCTACATTTAAGTTCTCTATTTCTTGATGAGCACTCTGTAGTTGCATCGTTAGTGTTTTAATTTGTTCACTCATTTCATTTATTATACAACTATTGCCATCTAAGCTATCCGGTATACTCATCATAGTACTGTCAAATATTGTTTTCTCCTGTGATAAGTTAGAGAGGTCACTTAATGAGCTTGTTCTACAGGGTTTGCGGTAGGTAATGTTGTTGTTTGATAAATTGTCCATTTTTGCTTTAAATGCTCAAAGACTCCAGCGCCCTCTCTTTGAAACTCGTTCAAACAGTATATTTTGATATTTTTCTTCTTATGAACAATTTGTTGAAGAAATCTCAAAAAGACAAACTTTGGCGAGATTTGAACTCACGGTAAACTGACATCTAAAATTTGCGAACGCCGAGCTCGCCTAAACGAACAGGTAGACAAGCTTGAAGCCAAGCTCGGACGTTCAAGTCCACATTTAATATTTGCCTTAATGTATTCTGTATGATTTTGTCAATTTTAACTAAAGGTGTTAAATGTTTCCAAAACTGAGATGACCTTAAAGCATGAGTAAATTTAGGGACGAAAAGGCAGTAACGCATTATAGTAAAAACTGAATGTATATTAATTTTGAAAAGGCGGTCTGAAATTTTACAAAAATTTTGGACTTTCTCTTCTAAGAAAGAATCAAAAGCTACTTCAAAAACTGGGGACCCAAGCAGACGAAGATAATGTATTTCAACAATTTTGATAGCTGGAGGCAATGAGTTGAATTAAGTTAGTATCAAATGTTTGTCTACGTTATTAATATTGTTTACAAATATTTCACATTTATTGGTATTTAAATCTAAGCCAATTGATGAAAATTTATTTTTCAGTAGTGCCAAATCTTGTAGTACTGTTTCTACATCGCCTCCAAGCGTCCCATCACCTAAATATCAGATGTTAAATTTAGAATGTATCTGCTGAATAATGGGGTGTATACCTAAACTGAAAATGACTGGTCTAAGAGGGTCACCTTGTTGACATCCAACCAAAAAAAGTAATTTACTTGGAAATCTGTAACATTGCCACAAGAATTTAAATATTTGAGGTGTTTCTAATTTTGCTTGTGTCAACAAGATGTCCCTGTTTACTGAATTAAAAGCATTTTTTAAGTCAACCTTTAGGATGACCTCTCCATTACCACAGCCAAGGTACGTAGATAAGGCATGTATAGCAGCCTCACAGCCCCCTTTGGAGCCGAAACCCAATTGCAGGGGCTGAAATTTATTAGTAAGATTTTTACAATAAAATTTACAGCATATTTTGGCTGCTATACGCCGGTACGTACAACCCACAGCAATGGGACGAATATCACCATCTTTCTTATTGAGGGCACATAAATTTGCGCCAAAAAGATGTCGATGATAGCATCGCTCACACCGCCGGAGAGCATTAAGTTTATCAAACCTGTGAGCTCCCTCGAGAGTGTATCGCCAGCCTCCCCGGCGCTTGGGCATAAAAGGTCTTTTAAATGTTGAGGAGACAAGCCGTCGAGGCCAGCTACCGAGCCACTCCGGAAGGAGCAAACAGCTGTGAAAACATCCTTGGCTGTAGTAACAAGGTGTTCCGAATTCTTATCTGGCGGATCAGGGAAACAGAGGTCATCAACCGGCGGTGGATGCTTGCTCTTCAGACCCGCGAGGGTGTCCGGAGAGCAAGGCGCCACCACATCACTACTAAATAGAAGCCTAGATGCGCCCCTGATATCACCTTCTCTTAATTTGGACTCTACATATTGAAAAACAGTTTTCCTGTTATTGTAAGTAAATGTTGTGCCAAAAGTGTGAGCTGAAACGTAACAATTTTGTTTAATTTGTTCTGTAAGAGATTTTGACGTCGCCTGGTTTTTTTCAACATGTAAAGTTCTATAAGGGAAGGTCAGTAACTGTTCCCAAGCTACTTTTGTGTTCTCCCGTACGACGAGACCTATACAATCAGCTAGTTTTTCCGTCACTGCAGGTCTCGCGCCACGGGGAACTCTTTTCAACTCTTTTTTTTTATTCTTACTTGTCAATTCTAAGCAAATGTCTGTTCCAAGTCTTCGTAAAAATTTATAAGTTTATATGCTATTAATAATCCATATCAGAATACAGCTACCGTGTAGTAACGAAGTAAATATGCTTAAGTATTGTATTCATCTATATATCAGATAAATACAATATTTTGGCATATTGTATGTAGACATTTTATGGGCGCTTTGCTTCGTATACATCTTTTTGAGGGTTAATTATTTAAATATTATTATTTTGATAACAATAAAGTCTACGTAAGAAAAGCCTTCATTCAGTAAATCTTTTTCAATATTTTCTCAGTATAAGACGCTTTTTACACAGTTATATAAATTCTTACGTCACTTTTGTTACAATACCTGCTCAGGGCCTTTATGATGTTATTGTATTTTGAACAGCCCTTTTAAAGGACGAAGTCTTGAAAATGACATTGTTATAATACTGTTGCGAAAGTATAGAGTATAATAATTACTGAAGCAGTAATGTTTAATACACAGAAATACTTGTATTAGGCGGGCTTGTATTGTTCATATCTAATGATATTAAAGTCTCTGTAGGTAGCTGTTAATATTATAAATGTTCATATTCATACCTGCAGTAAATTATGAGTAGGTACGTGTTCTATGAGCCGTTTCTTATATTGAAAAGCTGGAATGAACCAAATATATCTCTTGTCTTGAGATACATATATGTATAGGAACAGGATTTAAAACTGTTTTTATCATAAACTAGCGATTCTGACGAACGTTGCCCGAACGTTGGCTTGCAACTACAGCGCCACCTTACAGATCCAATTGTGAATCTAAACCATCCAACGACCCACGCTAACACAAACAATCAAACATCGTACACAAAGTAAACTATATGTGGATCGCAAATATGTACCTATGTTAAGACACGTGTGGATCGAACCCACAAAGATTGACACAGTGGCAATGGTGAGGCAACCACTTAATCCACTACGCCATCCATACTGATATCTACTCTGCAGTCAAGTTTTGCTCCATTCCTTTTAAAAACATCGAAGTTTGCCGGAGTGAACCGAACGTAATCTAATTACAGTGGACCAATTAATCCATAAAATGTTCATGCATTTTTAACTACATTCGGCTAGTATGAGTAAGTGAGTTTTTCCGATACATGTTAACTTTTTGCGCAACATTTTATGTCGTAGTTGCCCAAGATAGGATATTCTTTCTCAATTCATATAAATAAATGTATATCCTAACCAATATTATAAATGCGAATGTGAGTTTCGTTGTTTGTTTCATTCAGGCTTTAACTATTCGACCGATCATCATGAAATTTCGTATCTTTCATCCAGGAAAAATGTATTCTTACCGAGGGAAAGAAATTTATTGACATAATCTCGGCCTCGATGGCGTACTTGTTAATGTAACCGACTGCCACGCCTGGGGTCGCGGGTTTGATTCCCGCACAAGTTAAACATTTATGTGCATGAACATGGATGTTTGTCTTGGTCTGGGTGTTTCTATGTATAATATATATATATATATATTTAAAAAAGTATCTATGCGTGTTTATCTATTGTCTAGTACCCATAGTACAAGCTCTGCTTAGTTTGGGCTAGATGGTGTTGTGTGTATGTGATAGAATTTTATTATTATTATTAACCTATATTAATGCTAGTGAAGCCGCGAGCAAAATCTAGTATACTTATATACTTTTTCATATATATTTTTAATACACTAAATCTCACATGCCCCCTTTCCAGCAATATGCTTAAAAAGGAGTACTAAGTATTTTCTTCTTAAGCAATTAAGTAAACATAGACTCACCAAGCAGTGTCCTTGTAAATTCATTGGGCTAAAACTTATTTGTCTGTCAGTCAAGTTTGGATGTGGAAAGTGGGTGAACGAGGGTTGTGGACGCAGATTAGGTCCAACAGCTGATTGCAACACGTTGATTGATGAAAGCCGAAATCAGATACTGTTCCTTTCGCTGTTACTGTGTTGCATAGTCGGACCAGAACGTCAGCTTAGAAAAAAGATTGAGGCACCCGATAGAAAAATTGAGTAACATGTTAGTAATATATTAGTATAATCGTGCGTCCTACGTGTATTTTGCGTTCCATTGGTATGTTTACATATTGGCTTGAATTAAATTTTAACTGGTCTATAGTTTATGTAATATTATGTATTACATCATAACATTTTTTTCACGCCGAGCAAATCTAATGATTCTGACATATATGTACACTCACATACTGAATGATAAATCACTTTCAAATATATTCATTAATTCACTTATTCATCTCACATGTACTTAACATGGAAACTATACTACAGATAACAGTATCCTAGCATCTACTTTTAAGATTTAGAAGAGGCTGGTCATCTCACTTCTTGAGTTGTATATCTAGGTTAAAATTGATTTCTGTAACTATCTTATGTGTAAAAGAAGAAATAAATATATGATTTAGTATTAATAATTAATATAGTTGTAATTAACCATGTATTTTTTAACTTCTTACGCACTAGCAGTTATTCCTATGTGTCAGGGGACTTTACAAACATTTCAACACCTAGACTTAAAACAACTATGTGCCCACACGGCACAAAACTTTTGTTAGAACCGTGGTGCTATAAATGAATTGAAACATTCATATATTCTTGTGATATATAAATAAAACCTCAAGATAAAGAAAAATGAGCAGATGACAGAAACGTAAGAGTAAATTTAAGCTTGTGGTCCTTGTTGTTAGTGTTGACGATTGCGATACCAATAGTTTGATGTCTAGATCTGATAAAAGTGTTACTGGTTACTCAAAATGTGTAATTTGTATTTACGAATTTGCCCAAATTTTATAAAACATACGATTCCCGCGCTGGAAATAATTCCTGCATCGCCAAGAACTTTACAAACATTCATACAACAGATACAAAGAACATCTTTGACTAACTATTTATTGATCATCGAGCCACAATATGTGGCGCACTGGCAATGGCGAAACGGCCACTTGAACCATTGCTCCACTAGTATACTTTGATATTATATATGACTGCATAAATAGTGTGTTATTTAATTTCGTTATATGATTTGAATTTAAATTACTTGAAAACAGTATTCAAGTGTATTAACCATAGAAAGCTAACGTTCGTCAAAATGACGAACATGCAATAAATCTCTCCCTTTCTAATGGTTTTAACTATACAATCGCAGTTCCGCATCAACTAATTATTCGCTAGACTACGTCGCATAGTGGTTGTGTTAAGCCGGTAAATAATTAATGCGTCGCGTAGTGGTTGTGTTAATCCGATAAATAATTTTGTTATATCAATAATAATAGTTCCTGATTTTGTTATTTTAAGTGTAAGTTCCTTACAGATATCAGAAAAAGAGAAAAATATTATTTTCTGAATAATAGTTGCTAATTTAGTTATTTTAAGTGTAAGTGCCTTATAGATCTCAAAAAAACATGTGCCATAATAATTGTGATTTAGTACTTAAAAATAAATTAATATTATTTTTGTAATAATTACCTTTAATTTAGGTATATCCTACATTTCCTATAAACGCAATAAACTTGATTAAATACATAATATTATTAATAAAATACACGTTTTAAAAATGATCGTCAAGAAGTCGAATGGTTAGCTTATCATGGTAGTTCAGGATAGACATATAGACACTTCAAGATTAAGACGTATTCGTCTTAACCTTAAATTTATTCTTAAATCCAAAAGACTAAGATGGTATTCCACCTTGGTCTCTCTCGGTTTTGATTTCCAGGTAAGGAATATTTTGGGGTTTGCCGGGCAAGAAATTTTCAGAACTCAGAATTGCTACTGACAATTTTATCCCCATCTCTGCGGAGTCAGTGAACACCAATTACTAGGGACCTTAAACTGTAGCTGGTGAAATGTAAATATAATATTATTTTAATAAAATATAAATTAAATTACGTATGTTAAGTAAGTTAAAATAATGGATATTACTATAAATTATAATATTGTCTTCTGTTTACGCGAATGTTATTCATTGAAATTAAACTACTATATACGGATTTTATCGCGTTGTTTATTTATCACTGTACTACAAAATTTTTGAAAATATTACACTACTACTACTATTGATTTTATTTTACTAATTTATAAGCTAATAAAATTATTTAAACTATTAAATCTATTTATTTTTGAAAAGCTGATAAGCAACCGAAACGTCTGGGAAAGTGTAAATACAGTGATAAATAAACAACGCGATAAAATCCGAATATAGTAGTTTAATTTCAATTACTATAAATTGACAAAAGTCTGGGCACTCTGTGATCGTAATCTAATAAATACTTATATTATTTATATATAGTCCAAAATTTACAACTTGGTCCTGTAATTAGCTTTGTGGGCACCAGATGACAGGTTATTTTGATCTGATTACTTCATGATGCTCTACGTAGTATGTCAATATCAAACCATCTTCATCTCAGTCGAAAGACGTTCACTGCTGGACATCCTCCCCTGAGGTTTCCTACACAGACTGGTCTTGTGCCACCCGTATCCAACCGCTTCCCGCGACCCATACCAGTAGTACATGTTTATAGCAAATTTAATACCATCTTAGATATAATAGCTAAGTTAGTATTTAAGCACTTACTATACTACCGGCTATTGAGGTCCAGGATACTATTAATGGACAGAACTATTTTTGGTAGTTTTGTTATAGTCTGTCACAGTAATTACGCGGTGTCTATAAATGTGCTGGGTAAATTTCATTAGTAGTCAAAGTAAGTAACTGTTTTCTCATTTGTACTCAAACTCTATTAGCTCAGTTGTGGCAACAACAATGTGATCAAATTTAAATAAGGCTGTTCGCTCAGTGGTCAAATTGGGACCACAAAAATTATTAAAAAGAATGAGGAATTCCCATATAAATTTACATATACCCAATATTTAAACTAAAACTAACTGCTTGTAATTTGTTTTATTCATATAACTAAGCTTGCCAATAGCTAAAATACAAAAAAGAAAGTCGTTGAATAAACAGAAGAGAAATGGGTAATGAACTGTAGTGTCTTTGTTTATTTATATTTAGCTCTAGAGTTGCATTGAAAACTACTTTAACTTTTGCTTGTCCTTATTGCTGCCCAATAATCCTACCTTTATTTTCGTATAAATAATATTATAAATGTGAATGTGAATTTGTTTGTTTGTTATGCTTTCAAGCCTTAAGTACTCGAACGATCATCATAAAATTTCTCGATTTTGATAATTGGTTATACTATAATATTAGTATATTAATAAATATTATAGTTCCACCTGTGACAAGCTTTAATAACGTTCACAGGTCAAAGACGACTAAAACCTGAATTATTTTATTTAGTTGGTGCATAGTTGGTCTGATAATAAACTTGTTTTATGACTCTATTAACGTGACCCAAGATACGACATCATAAACTCGCTCTTCAAAAACAAGGTGTTCTGCTCTCTTTAATACGACGATTTAAAATTATCTTTACAAAATATATTGCCGGTAATTTGGACATTAACGGTATTAAAATTAAATGAGGTACGGTGGCGGCTACCGCATAACCGTATTATACCGAATCGGCGTACTAAAATGACAGGCCGAAAAGCTGTCCTTGATATCGCACGTATAAATATTTAACGATCAAAAAAGCAGTTTTAAGTATAGTATACATAATAGTCTCACGCTTATATTTCAGCGTTCTATAATATATATGTGTGACTTTATGTATATCTTATATGCCATGTGCTATATATACATCTTCTTTATATATATAATTCTTCTGTACGTGTGTTGACATTGAACTCCTCCTAAACGGCTGGACCGATTTGAATGAATTTTTTTGTGTGTGTTCAAGTGGATTCGAGGATGGTTTAGATTTGTTTCTTTTTTTTTTCGTCTGTGCAGGACCACGTCTTTCCGCAGCTAGTATACATATATAATAATGGGTGTTTCTTATTATAGTGAAAACCTTTTAGGGGTGATTATACTTGTTATTATGAACAACTTTAGTTACGGCACATTGCCGAAATCGCGGGGAAAAATCAGCTGTTCCATACATTTTGTCGAGGTGCAAGTCCAATTTTGTATGGAACAGCTGCTTCTTCCGCGATTTTTATGCTTCAGTAAGCAGATGTGGATTGCTCTATAATTTCGCCAGCTTTCAGGTACCATGTACTAAGGTACCATAATAGGTGACGAGCTGTATTGTTCGTTCACCCGGGCACCGTTCCAGATAGAATTTTACTACTGATAATTTCTTGACAGTAATTTGTAATTGTAATTGGACTCCGTTTTCCGCATTTGAACTCCAAGTTGGTCCATTATGTGTGAGAGTCGGCCGATTATAGAGATAGCCAGCCCAACTACGCTCAGAAGTTTCCTGGGGTCTTCGCAGGCTTCGCGGAGTGACCTCAGGTTGTTTAGGATTTTCTTACTTTGTGCTTTTACTCCCACACATTCCAGGACTACATGGGCAGCAGATTCATTTTGGTCATCCTCTACAGAGTGGGCTGTCTGTTGCTCCGATGTTGTACAGATGTTTGTTCAGGGGACAGTGACCTGTTAGGATTCCCACGATGGTCCGAAGGTCCAATCTTTGTAGGTTGAGCAGGCATTGTGTCAGATGTGGTGAGATGGCCGGTAAGTCTGCTCTTGACTGATTTCTTGACAGTATAACACTGCTTGTCCAGGGAACCGAAACCTCATGCACAATAGTCGCAAACACTACCGGTGCGCCAACGCCTAGTTTTATGATTACAACATTAAATAGACAAATTTAAGTTACCCTTTCTTAAGATTTCAGTACTTATTTTGTCCTTTTTATGACACTTTTGTGTGATTATATAATAGTAGTATGCAAACCTATTGTCATTTATCAGACTCTAGACGCCATGCCATTATTGAGAATGTTTTACTAATATTACTTTATTGGACGCGCTATTGTAATAATGAAATAGTTTTACTAATTTAGATAATCATTAGGTACAAACAATCAAAATTATAATTATTATTGTTTGGTTATTTTTGGTTTTACCTAGCGTTAAATATGTAATTGAATATTTAATCATTACAATTTTGGTATTTATAACACAAATATGGTTTCAATCAGGCCAATTTTTTGTACTGTTGAAATTTGTCAGATATTTTACTATAATTCTGCGGAGTATGAAGAACAGAGCAACATCTTAACTAACGCTGATGCATTAGTTAAACACACATATATTGTGAAAAGTTCAACTTATTACGGTTCTTAACATAGAGTATTTTAAAGATCGGACAGACATATTCGGTAGCTTAGTACTTAAAATCTCTTGGATCCCCTAAACTATTAAACCGCTAAACTAAAGTACATACAATTTTTACAGTAGTTTTCTTGTATGACTTACGCACTCGCAAAGAAGGGATTTTTCAAAATGAAGCAATTAAACAGGTAAAATGTTTGATAAATAATGTTAACTCTTTAAAGAGCTTCATGAAATTCGGTTCATTTGGTCTGTTGGTTGCAAATGAAGATAAAACTCATATCAAGGTTTTGATATGTGAACCTCTGTATGAGAATAGCCCATTATATAGTGTTCAAAAGTCAATGTTAAACATACGTGAAATAAAAACAACCTCCTGCACAGTTCATTCATAATTTAAAGCCTTCGGGAGATTAAATCTAGACTTCACCTTGGATTGCAATATGGTCACACGTTATTTTTATTCTATGTACACGTTAGTGGATGCTTCTATTATTCCATATACTACTATTAGAATCTTACTATTAAATATTACTTATTGATTATGTGTTCTATGAGTGGTAAGTAGTTAAATAGTTTCAACGCCTAACAGAAAATATTTTCAAAATAAACAAAATTGTTAACTTGGTTAAAAAAATTGCCGTGAGTTTCTTGCCAGTTGTTCTTGGTTCCACTTGCTTGGCCCTTGCTTTGCTGAATATCGCAAAAGGTCAATGTAAATACACATTAATAAGTGTAGTGTTCAGTCTTGCCTCTGTAAACATCCTCGAGGCGCTACATTATGGTGCTAAACCCATGAGGTGGCAGTAGATGTTATTGTACTGAATACAATTTTTTTTGTATTACTGAATTGGCAAACAAGCCTTCGGTTCACCTGATGGTAAATGGTCATCGTAGCCTATTAACGCCTGCAAAACCAGAAGCATCACTTGCGCGTTGCCGACCCAGTTAAAACTTTTTAACACCCTTTTTGTAGAACCCCATACTATAGTCAAGTAGGAAAACCTCGGCAGGGAGTTAATTCCACAACCTGAGCGTCCGCAGAAGAAAATTCCTTTAGAACCGCTTGGTGCGGCACCAATTAGGTTGTAACGTGTGAGAATGAAATCCATGTCGATGGCGAGCGGTGTGATGATAAAAAGTAGCTGAGGGCATCATCTTAAAAATCTTCTCAAAACACAATCCATAATATAAACAGTAGTACACATAAAAAAGAAGCAAAGTCCCTTCTGAGACTTAGTAGCTTAATAAATGCCATCCAAAAATCTCTTCGTATATCCAGTCCAGAGTTGGCATGTGTAGAAACTCTGACAGAAAGTTTTAAAAGAATGTGCCTTTGTTTCCGCATTTATCCTAAAATCACCTCGCTAACATGTTACCTATCACTGACAAAGCTCTGCGTTGGCGATCTATATAATGGTTAGAATGTACCACCAGCTTCGGTTCCAGTAATATATACAGAATGATTTTGAAATCGTGTAATTCCTTTTAACCACGCATTCTACTGGTGATATAGAATAACCCTACCCTGACCACATATTTTTTAATAAGAATTATATTTTTGGAAAAATTAATGTACTGATTTTTTCATTAAATGGTTTCAGATAGTGATATGTTAACCATCCGACACAATCTTAATATTTTACTAATTTAAAAATAATAACATAACAGTACCTGATGTCGTTAATAATAAGGGGCGATAAAAAGGACCGCCCGTTATTATTTACAACATTAATTATTTTGAGGTGCCTACTTATAATAATTATTACAGACAAAGGTGCAATAAATATTTAGTTCCTACTATTTTCAACAGTCTACCAATAGAAATTGAAGATAATTGTGTTTCAAAACAATCATTTAAAAGTAAAACAACACAATATTTATTAAATGCAATTCGTGAAAACTTGACAGCTGTCTAAATAAATTTAATTATGTATACCAAAATAATAAGAGCAAAAAAAAAATGTTAATGTTATATATTATGACCAAAGTTTATTTTAATTATGTTATCAATATTATAATTGTCAGTATAATTTATTAATTTAATTTATCTTATTATGTGGAAAAGTGTATGTAATTATGTTGACTTATTATGTAATGATATATTTGGGAGCTACGTCTGCCAACAAACTGCTGTGCAGTTTGGCAGAAGTATAAAATAATTGTAAACTTATTTTAGTAACACTGAATAAACACTTTTTCATTTCATTTCATTTTAATTAGTAGAAAATTAAAATTGCCTCGGGTTGTTATCATATCATACATATCTGACAACATTTCACGATAAAATGATACATTAATATTTCCAAAAAAATTAGTCTGATATAATAAAGTATGGTCAGGGTTATTCTATACTACCAGTAGAATGCGTGGTTAAAAGGAATTACACGATTTCAAAATCATTCTGTATAATAAATAGAAAATCATTTATTTATTTTAGCTAATAACGGCTACAAGCCCGTACGCCCCTTGACTTTCGCCCCTTTTATAGAAAGACGGAGCCCCGCTTAGCGAGGCTCCTATTTTCGGGTAGATTTAAGAAGAAACCTAACAAATACCAACTAGGAGGCGAAACTTGAGGGGTGAACGGGCTTGAAACTCTAATAACATTAGATGAGTTTAAAATTACGTAAACCTGTTGCTTGCTTTCACATGATTTATACACCGCTTGTATCTTACTGTGTTTCCATATAAATTATGATATATTATATAGTTATAAGTATATAAGTAAAAAGTACGAGTCCACGGGTGGTTTAGTGATTTAAGTGGTCGCCTCGCCATTGCCACCGCGCCGAGTGTTGTGAGTTCGATTTCCACACGGAACAAAAAGACTTGTGTGATCTATATATAGTTGTTCCGAGTCTGGCTGTTCTTTGTGTCCGTTGTTTGAATGTTTGTAAATTCACCCGCGGTATAGGAACTACTGATAGAGCGGGAGCGGTCTTTAAAAAAATGGAGGCTTATAGAAATGAAAATGTTGATACATCAAAATATAAAGGCTTGCACAGCTTACCAATTGCAGACCAACTTGTCCTTAAATAAATCTTTATTATTTTATATTTGATATACATAATCACTTTATTTCTTAAATCAAAACTAGTGCTGATTATATTTGGAAATTGTTCGTAAACAGGAAGTCCTCGTGTCGTTGAGGATGCACAATACAATTAAAAATAAAAATATTCGTAACTATCATAAACGTAATTGTAATATATTATGCCACGTATCTTTTGAAACAAAATACAGACAAACTTCATGATACTTTGAGTTCATTCTGCCAAAAGAGAAATACAAATAACCAAGCCCAAGATAGGAGACAATACTCAGATGTAGTCCAATGTAATCCTTATCCCAAATAATATTATAATTGCAAATGTGAGTTTGTTTATTTGTTTGTCACGCTTTCACGCTTTAACTACTTGACCAATCGTCACGAAATTTCGCATGCACATTGTTAGGGGTACAGTTAAAGAAATAGGGTACTTATCATCCAGAAAATAGTACTATTTCTGAGGGGTAACAATTTAACTAACACGAGCGAAGTCGCAGGCAAAATGTAGTCCAATATAAATGTGTAAATGCATCGACATGCACCACGGCGTATGTCGTATCGCACAAGTTCTGTGTGCAGCTATTATCTATTAGGAACGGTGAGCGAGTATTACCAACTTTTCTATGCAGCATGATCAAACTAAGCCAACTACAGATACGACGTACAATGCAGAATGCAGGTAGAACTTTTAAAAAGCTATGCATTGAAATGCAGCAATGTAGTAGTAGAAGTATGTTGGATGTGTGTTCACGTATTAAAACTTGCGTGTTTACACAAATTAACTGGTGGCCTTATAAACGGAACAAGCATTTGCACTTGTTCACTCGCCGGCTACACAAAGGATTCGTGACCGCAGGCTCTAGCTCTCTGAAATATTTATAGCTCTTTTCAGTCTATTGTGTACATGACTTTATGTTTGACCGTTAGGACGAGGAAGAGAAACAATATGTAATAGCTAAATATGTAACTGATAGTGTTATAAGGCGATGTTGACATACATATGTAGCTATTTAACAATACACGCGAATGGTGTTTTCGTTGATAAAGTGATCTAGCTGGATTTAGGCTGTCTGTCCATTGAAACGGAGCGAGGCTGCGGAGCGAAGAAACGGAGAAATATTACCCAATAGAATTGCATACTGGAGCGGAGCGTAGATTTTATGCAATCCTATGTGTTAATATGTCTCTGTTAAAAGATTATGCTCCTAGCCAGAAGCGTGATTTTGTGGCGTCGATTTCAGGTAATGAAAAATTCAATATGTGTGTGTGTCTGTGTAACCTGAAGTGTTCTTGGCAGATATAGATATATATTTACTGATACCAGTTACATATAATATAAGTACATATTGAGCTACGACTGCCGCGCGGCGGTATTGCTAATGCATGCAGTATTACGGCGCGGCAGTCATCGCATGCGCGCATGACTATATAAAACTAAAGCGTCAGCAGTATTGCTACAAAGTAATTTACCGATACGTGTATCCAGTCTGGGTATTCGTAGTGAATATTGTTTAATTAATTTGTTTTTATATTGTCGTATACCGCCTTGCGAACATATTACGGCTACATTTTACAGGTCATAGTGCTAACAAGTTCATCTGATGGTGACCGATTACAGTCTATGATTGCTTTTAGTAACAGAATAAGTAGCAAGAGGAATGAAAGGAAAGGGAGAGCAGAGGTGAGCCGCCGATACGCCAATAAAGATGATGGATGCGAGTTTCAGCTTAGGACTAAGATTTAATAATTATAATTTTTATAACAGAAAATAAATTAATTAAGTAAGTAAATATAATAATTGGATATAAACTACAGAAAAAGCGAAAACTGACATTTCAATGCTTTATCGCCTTAATAGTTTTTATAGCTTCTAAAGTTATAACTAAAATTACAGTTCCAATTTTAAATCAGCGCCATACTAGCATAATGATTACTTGATTAGTCTATTTTAGATTTAAAATTAGACTACGCAACTAATTCTGTGCCGGTGCCGACCAACTAGTTAGAATGTATAACTGGTTATTAGGACGACAAAGGGTTATTTTATTCCTTTTATCGTCAGTTTAATCTTAGGCTAAACGTTTTCACTATCTGTCCAAGTTGACAGCACGATGCTTGATGTTAGCTGACTGTAAAGTTCAAGTGGAGAATTTACTACAATTGCTGATACCCCGATATTAGTAAAAAAACATTCCTCTGACAAGAGCCTTTTTAATTTATCTAACAGACAACGTAATCCGACCTTTAGAGTAAACAATAAATAATTGTATACTAGATATAACGATGAATATATAATATAAGCATTACTATTATGTTACCATGTTTATACGAATAATATACTTAGAAATTAACAGATTTTATTGCGGTTTATTTGAATCCGTAATCCGACCTTTAGAGTAAACAATAAATAATTGTATACTAGATATAACGATGAATATATAATATAAGCATTACTATTATGTTACCATGTTTATACGAATAATATACTTAGAAATTAACAGATTTTATTGCGGTTTATTTGAAAACACTACTTTTAGATAATTTTTAAACAATGAAACTACTCCTAGTACCGATATAAAATCTATACAAAATAGTAGTTTATTTAGTTTTATACTTTCTACAATGTATTCATTGCTTTCCAGAAGCTATGGTCACAGGGAGACTATATTATTACCTACGTACACAAGGTAATCAATGCGTAATGTAAAGTCAATTCTCGATAATATTTTATACGTAAGTACGTATAAAATATTTTCGAGACTTGACTTTAAAATATAACCAATGATTACCACTTCAAATACTAGGCGTATCTAAGTAGTTACGCATAGTATTCGAAATGGTAATCATATTGCTTGATAACTTTATAATAATTTTACTGATGAACGAAATCGTGAGGATACCTGCATGTCTGAGAGTTCAAAATAATGTTCTCTGTAATGTTCTCAAAGATTTAAAAACTGTCAACACGCACTAGGCCAGCGTGGTTGACTATGGCCTAACCCTTCTGACACAGAGAAGAGTCGTTAGAGGGACGGTTCATATACGGGGCTGTTATAACTATACTCACATTTGCCTACTATGTATTTAGGCCCCATTTTATGTCCACGAGGCAACGGTTGAACTGCTGAACATTATTTGACATATAAATCCAATCAGATCTTGCAAAAATCACATAAACTACAGCTGCGCCATAGATATTATCAACAATTAAATACTTTAATAATTAATATATTACGGGATTAAATATAATGACCATCAAAAATACTAATTGCACAGCAAAATATGCTCACTAAAATATATCATAACGAACATCTATACGCCTCACCGTTACCTAGTATTATAGTAAGTATGTGTACGAATCGCGAAAATCTAAAAATGTGTAATACTTTAATAGCCGGCATTCTAACATGTAAAAAAATAAATAGAACATTGTGACTTGCCTCTGAGGTCTAGGCACTAGCCAAGGGATTAATATTAAAGTATGCCACGAGTATCCTTCAGGATCAGGGTTAGAATACTTAGGATAAAACCGCCAGCATGAAAAATAACTGATGCTTCTCATATTGAGGGTCTAGGATGGCTCCTGAGCTCCTAGAAAAGGGGTAGTTTATTTATAGACCTTGTGTTATGCTATTCCTAAGCACATCGTTAATTAATGCAGTCCATGGGTTATACATTACTGTTTTACGTTCATATTAATATATAAATTGGCAAAGGCAAACCAGTTTCATTCCTTTTTCTTCTCTATTTGCCAGTGCAGTTCTGTTATGTTAATTGTTTTTGATGATCATTAATATTATAAATAAAAAAAACGGCTACAATTAGATGTTTTTTTATAGATATAGGTAAAAACAAAACAGTTCATTATCTGTTCGTCAACCGACTATCTATTTCGGTTTAGTAGGTATTAGCGAGCGTTTCAGATATCAATAAAAAGGAAATTGGATACTTACAGTTTTATTTTTAATATTGGGAAAGTAAGAATGCAAGTAATATTTTATAAAATTTGCCAAAATGGTTGAAGTCCGATTTTGGCCATCAGGGAACGCTATCCTAATCATCTAACATTATAAATGCAAATGTGAGTTTATTTGTTTGTTACTCTTTCACTCCTCAACTACATCTACCATACCATAAAATTTCACATACACATTGTTAGGGTACAGAAAAAACCACTAACAATACTTTTTTCTGAATTAAGGTTTGAACCTTTCATCCAGAAAATGTACTGTTAATAATATAACCTATAACCTACATTTATGTAAGTGAAGCTGCGGGCAAAATCTAATTATCTATAAATATATGTATATAGAACAGTAAACAGTGTATGAAACGCCTATGAGAGATATGAGACTATTTTCACAACTGTGTACTCTCCTCGAGTGTGTTAGAAGCAGGTTAATTAAAATTATAAAAAAATAACATTGTAGCTAGATTAGCCTTTTAATATCAAAATATAAATATACACATTTTAACAGGAACGGAAAACATTCAAATACTGTATAGGAAACATTTTTATTTAATCTAATAAATTAAATCACAATATTCTAACAAATATTTTATGTTTTAATTAACAAAGTATACTTATCTGAAATATTCCAGGTACTCAGAGGCAGATAGCACTGACAGGGGGCAGAGTAACGTTGTGATCGGCGTCTCGAACCAAAGTGAACGCTGCGCCCGGCGCTCGCCTCTTTTATACTCGATCGTAAACAACTTCACTCTGCCCCACCTCTGACTACCGGCTGTGACGTTTACGTTTGTAACATTTTATTTTGATTTAAATATACATTAAAATAGATTATTTATAGAAATTAAATATCACTCTATTTATATAATTAAAACAATACAATAATTGCAACATCTCACAAGTGCAAGTTGTGAAAATAGTAGTCCGACGTAAGGTTAACGAGTTGTAATAACTTTATTATCAAGAGTTAGGTCACCACTAGATATTATAGTAGTCAAGACCGAAAACTAAATTTATTGTAAATAAATGCTTATATAGATGTATTTTGTTGTTTGTCGTTGTCGGGATAGCAGTGAAAACTATAGGTGTTGAAATGTGGTAGTATGTAGATGTATACAAATCAAACCTTTTTATGATATTAGTATAGATATTTTTTTAAATAACCTGTTCTTGAATAGCATAGGATTGGCAGCTCTAGAATTTCAATCTATTATAGAATAAAACATTAGTACTACATACCACAGTCAGTACAGTTCCCACGTGGTACAAAATAATAACCAAGTGCTACCCTCAATATCGTTTGATCGTTAATAATGGTTGGAGGATTGATTAATCGTTAAAAACCAACAACCACCGTCATCAAAATGTCAAATCATGAGCTATATTTATTAAAAGTGCAGGTTATTAAACTATGATACATAAGAAATAATGTTTAACTAGTATACAAACATAATTACTTTTATACCTACACGTTGCATGATTTATATAACTGAAACCGAGTATTAACGCGATCATGTTCTGTATTTATATACCTTTTTTAAGACTTCATATTGCATTGACTTTGGTGACAAGCAGACTGACGCGGCGATGACTGCCGTTTGTGAGGTAAATTTAGTAACATTTACGCCCAATACTGAGCACTATCGCGTTGATACCTGATTTCCGTGATAGTATATAACAAGAACAACATATTTTTACTGTCGTTTTGAACACGCTGGCCGCGCAGGCTGTTGTTAAGTTACAACTTAACATATAACGGTACTTTTACAATCGAACATATTTTCACACGTTCATATATTATATCATACCTACATGCAATCATTACAAAATTACATTTCATAACTGCGTGGATGGCGTAATTGTTTCAGTAGTTGCCTCGCCACTGCCGATGCGCCGGGTATTATGGGTTTGATCCCAACACGGGACAAAAAGTTGTGTGATCCACAATGGTTATTCCAAGTCTGGGTGATTTTTGTGTCCATTATTTAAATGTTTGTAAACTCCTACGCGACCTAGTACGAGAGTTGTCTTAAAAAATGGGAAAGAATATAACACAAGAAAATGAAGTATGGAGTCACTCTCGTGACCCTGTTTATCCTGAAACGGACACACTGGGATATACATGTTACACCCACATCCCGTCAGCTATATTAAGGCGGAGGAAGGCGAATATATACCATGCTGCTCGATAACATAAAAATGTCCTAATAAAAAACCCAATAACATTGCCCGACTAGGGTGTCGAACCTAAGACCCCATGCTCTCAACCATTGTGGCACCGAGGCATATTACAAACAATTATTACAAAATAATAAACTGCCGACTTAATTGCTAGGACGTGATGGTTTCACAAGTCGACCTTCTATGTACACTTGTAAGTAATTGTTCGTCTTCAGGATTTTTCTTACAATTGATTTATGCACACCAATATTTTAAGCCGCTTCCCGCAATGAGGCCTTGGGTAAGCTTCTAAGAGTTCTAATATGGCGATGGTCATAATTCATTTAAATACGACTGTTCTTCGTCTCTTAAGTTTGGGCTTAAAATAATAAATTTAAATTATTTTATGATACTTTCGAATATTTTGTTTTAAGGTGGTGACGAAAAAATTATTTTTCCATACATGCTGGAAACTAGATCTTAGGACTAAAAAACATTTTCATTGCAGCGTGGTCCGCCACCTTCGGGCCGTGGACTGGGCGGTCTTCGTAGAGGTGACCACAACATATTTACCAAGCTCATACTAGGGACCCTCGTGACTCCAAGGCTAGCCATGAACTGAACGTACAACGGCAGCGATCACCGGTAAGTATAAGATTTTCTTTCGTTTTAAAAAAGCAACTGCCGCTCTAGTAATCATTGCTGTAGGATTTTATATACATCCTTCCTTAGCTGGCGATTTCATAAAATTCAAATAACGGACACAAAGAACAGCCTGACTTGGAACAATCACTTATGGATGACACAAATTTTGTCCTGTGTGGAATTCGAACCCACAACACTCAGCGTAATGCAATGGCGAGGCGATAATATAAACCACTACGCCATCCGTGTATATATTTTATGCTAATGGAAGCCGGAAATCTGATCCAGACTATCATGTTTTTTTTTAAGTGAAAACGGCGCGTTGTACTCTTTTTGGGTGAACAAAAGTCATGGAACTCGCGTCATTGTCAGCGAAAGCTTCCATGAGCTATATTTATACTGTGTATAATGTTTATTTTTTGGGTAAACAAAAAGCGTGAAACTCGCTTCATCATCACCGCATGCTAGTTACTTAGTTTTCACTTCTATCGGCAGTCTCCAAAGACTGCCCCGCATGTATTTCTTTAGTGTTTTTTCAATTGAGGTGGCAAGCAAGCATACGGTCCACCGTATGTTAAGCGGTCATCGCAGCCCATAGACGCCTGCAACACCAGAGGCATCACTTGTGCGTTGCCGACCCTTTAGGAAAGGTAGTGGGAAGGAGAAAGAGCGGGCAGAGGGAAAGGGGGTGATTGGGCCTCCGACACTCTCACTCACCGAACGAAACACAACAGTAGAAATACTGCCATTTCACGTCGATATCCTGTAGGAAGTTAGTCCTACCCCGGTTGAACCGGCCCATTCATGCTGAAATCAGCGAGGCTCTACTACTACTCGAATGTTATTAATAACTGTACTTGTGTTTAAAGTTTAAACTAGCAAATAGCGCGGCAGCTACTTATTAGCTTAAACTTTCTTGCTATCTCTTTCATGTAAGCTCCTTCGTTGTCGCAAGCACTGACATGTTAAAGAGATAGCTATAATCCGAACAATAACGCTTAAACTTTTCTGCAAAGGATTTTTTTGAACCGATTTTATCCTTTCATAGGTTAGAAAAACTTCCCAGTTAGGACTTTTATGAGTCTTCAGTTTTCGTGCTCTAGTAAAATAACTTACTTCGTATATAATATCATTAGGTTATGATAATGTTCGTTTTACCACTTTATCTTATTAGGTCGTAGTGGCACACCGGCGGCTAGATATAATAGGTTTTCAATATTACATTATCTAGCGTTAGTAATTACTTTATTTTATATGTTTGATAATGCTGTTATCGAACACATCATGCGATTATTACAATTAAGGCACGGCGCAGTTATATCATTGTACGTTCTGAATATGATATTAATGTTTTATAAATTTAATTGAATTAATGCATAAATAACATGGATTTCGTAATAATCTATTCAAAAAATATAAATGCATAAAGTTTTACATCTTGGCACTTCGTGTCCCTATCGACACCAAATTTTATTGTGGAATACTTTTTGAGCAATTTATTCACGAGAATTTATGAATGAAAAGTATTTATTTAAATTTACTCACCATTTGCTCACCAGTTTCTTCATTACATATAAATGAAATTATTAAAGTTATGCTTACATAAAATTGAATCGGTTTCCATTCAAAAATAAACTATCAATGATAGCCATATCCGCTCAATTCAACGGCCGCTTGATCAAACATTTTACGGTTTCAATAAAAACCCCTATGTAGGTATAGTACTTTTTATCGGAACATCTCTATAAAACTCTACTTTCAGACAGCATGAATCTTGAACGTATAACGCGTTAAAATGGATCCTATGTATTTTTCCAGGACATACTTATTTCTGTATCAAGCTTTGTCTTATTTCAGCAGTTTTTACGCTATGAAGTAACAAACATGAAAATACACCATTTTCTTTCGAAATGTTCTCTTCAGTTATTATTTTAGTCGAATAACTTTGTAATCGTATCTTTCGAAATTTTAGGTTAAAGTGACATTCGAATGTTACTAATTGAGGCTTGATTTCAAGTAATATGTGCCACATCTTTTTTCTACAGACAGTTTCTGCACTAGTAGTAATTCCTGTGTCGCGGGACAAACATTCAAACAACGAACGCAAAGATAACCCAGACTTGGATCGAATCCAAAATTTGTACCGTGTGGGATTCGAACCTACAACACTCGGCGCAGAGGCAGTGGCGAGGCGACCACTTATACCACTACGTCATCCGTGTGTCACTTATGAATTTATTATCATTATATATCTTTGTAATTAAACTACATACTAAATACGGATTTTATCGCGTTGTTATCCTAAACAGTTAGCTACCGTGGGAATGTCTTTGTTTCAGAGAGCCCACGGGATCTGTGACAAGAAACACCTGGACGCCGAGCTTCAACATGTTAAGCAAGTACTGCAAGACTACAAGCTCCAATAGCCGCGCCGCTGTCACAGATCCCGAGAAAATCCAGCCACAGTCGAGTGCCAGGCTGCTATACTGCCTTATGTAAGGGATGTCACTGCCAAGATTACCTACATCTTGAAGCGAGCTTCAATCAACACATATTTCAAGTCGCCAACGAAGATAAGTAAATTTTTACCATCCGTCAAGTGCCATTTACCTTAACAAGATGCAGGGGTCTATAAAATAGATTGTGACTGCGGACTTTCATACATTGGTCAAACCAAGAGAAGCATAGGCACCCGCATAAAAGAACAAATAGCTGATGTAAAACATAAAACGCTCGTTGAAGTCTGCTGTGTGTGAACATGAGCAACAAGGGACCAATCACTACCTGAAATTTAACAAATCACAGATTCTCGCTAAAGAACTCCGATTCCTACCAAGGATGTTTCGCGAGGCTATTAAAATCAAAACACATCCTAATTTCAATAGAGAAGATGGTTGGAATGTACCACCAGCTTGAGTTCCAGTACTTCAAATAGTCAAACCCAAGAAGAAGCAAACCACAGCAAGACTTCATGATACTTTGAGCTCATTCTGCGTAAATAGAAACACCAAAAAATAAATTATGTTCGGGTACTTTGAAATAACTACACTGGAATATTGAGACAACTACCATCTTAGTCTTCCCGTGACCATGGCTGCTGAAAAGCAACCGAAACTTCGGGGAAAGTGTAAACCTAAATATAAATAATTTTAATAGTTTAAATAATTTTATTAGCTTATAAATTAGTAAAGTTCAATAGTAATAGTAGTGTAACAGTTTCAAAATTATGTAATACAGTAATAAATAAACAACGCGATAAAAGCCGTATATAGTAGTTTAATTTCAATGAATAACATTCGCGTAAACAGAAGACAATGTTATTATATATCTTAACAGCGAAATCAAAACCTCTGTTTGCCTCTGAAATAAATAAAGTACAGTGGCACTGATCCAACAAGGCAGCAATTTCATTTTGTTACTATCGTTCATAAAAGCAAAAGCTTTATTGTTTTCTCATATTTTCTGCGCTTTGAAACAGAGCAAAAAATACCATCGTTTGTTATTAAAGAAGTCTTAAGAAAAGGCAAGAGACACGGGTCACTTCTTGCCTTAGGAACACTATAAAATTATTAAAAAGGTATAAATGACGTCGGAGCTCGGGAGTTTTATAACACAAATTATGTTGGTATTATAACTTGATTTAGTTTTAGATGGTCCATATTTAGATTAATAATAATGTACTACGTAAGAAGACAATTCAACTGGACTGTTTGCAATACGCATTTATTTATTTATTTTGGAAGAAAAACAGATTCATTCTCATCATAAATAACTAGGTTACAATATAATTATTAGTAAAATAGTAGCTCACAACGTCATATCTTTGTAACAAGTTTTAGTAATGAACTAGATTGCGCTTGAGTAGAACTTTGACAGAAAATACAAGTCAAATACAAATAAAATAAAATATATAATCAATAAAATAAAAATATTCAGTAAACTTAGCGCGTTAAAGTATATGCACTCTAACTCACTTAATATGCGCTGTGCACTAATTGAAATAACACGTTATACACGTTGCCGAATATATTATTTTGGTCTTGTCTTCATCAGAGGTCAGAGTCATTATCTACACTCAATTCTAATCAGCTGATTTATCTGATCACGAATTCACCGCATCAACAATTTTAAGTAAATTTTCTAACATATAAAATATTAAGTCTGTAGTAAGAAATTATATACTGAGTCGCCGTCGCCGGGGTAGGCTAAATAAACAATAGGGCGATGATATATGTAGATATATTTTTGAAAGAGTGGCAAACCCAAGCTCTACATCTCCGTTTCCCATTGAAGAAATGTAGGGAATATCTTTGCCCTTTGGTACAGTGTAGATTAAGAAGAAAATGATGCTTCATAATATTCCGAGCTGAGTGAAAGGTAATATGATTACACCGTTGCTATTTACCATTACACATAACACTCGGGTTAGCATGGACGCAGCGCGACACTAAACTCAATTAACATATTCTCTGGTCATAACTGGCATAGGCGTATTTGCAATGCTCTTAAAACGCAAACATGCTGTTATTTCCATTTTTTATAAACGACAACTCCCTTCCTTGCAATAATTCCTATGTTGTGGGGAACTTTACAAAGATTCAAACAAGGGACACAAAGGATACCTTAACTTGGAATAACCATTTGTAATACATAACACAAACTTTTGTCCTGTATGGGATTTGAGCCCATAACACTCGACACAGGGGCAGCAGCGATATGACCACGTCTAATACTACACCGTGCAGTCAAATATTGTATTCAATATTTGACTAATTTTTGACATTTATAATGAATACTTGGTACTTTTGTTTAGAATTAGATAATACGTATTTCGTTAAGCGCCACGTATGACACTTAAACTGCAACGATGGCGCAGGGGTGGTAAATGCGAATGCTGTACATAACTGACGTACTCGTAACTGGTCTCGAGGTTGTTTCCTAGATCGGCTAAATATAAGAACTTTATGTCAAAAAATGTTCAACGGCAAATCGGAATTAGAAAGATGGCTGTGTTGCGCTACGCAACTCGGCAAGCACGTAAAACCTTTATTCATGTGCCAGGTCTCGCTGCAGTATTTCGGATCATCCCATCGCATTGTATATTGAAAGGAAGTTGATCAGAGTGAGAAGAACAAGGAGACTGTAAATGAGTTCCGTTATTCGCTTATGCACTATAATATATCTTTGGCTGGTCTCGATTAAGATTGGTCATTGCAACTGACGTTCGATCTGAAGGTCATGTTATTATCTTTCCAGATCGGTGATCTCAGTTTATTAGGTAATGGAGCTAAGTAAAGGGGTTAACCGTTTACATAGATCCTTTGAGCAAACAATAGAGAAAAGAAAATGCAACCTTTTCAAACTCATACATTAGAATAGTATACATTTTGTTGCCAATATATGATGTAAGAATATATTCAGAGATAATGTACCGAACCTGGATGCAACGGGTAAGTGGTCGCCACGCCGCTTCTCCTGCGTATAGTGCTGTGGGTTTGAATCCCACACGGGACAAATGTTTGTGTGAACCACAAATAATTATTCTGTACCTGAGTGTACCTGGTGTCTATTAACCCATTTATTGTCCTAAAAAACATAAGACATAATCTAGTTATATTCAATATAATATAGCATTTGTAAATCCTTATATTATAAACGCTAATGTAAGCTTTTTTTTTAGACTTGTTTGTCAGGCTTTTACGCCTTAACTGCTCGACAACATGAAATTGCGCATACGCGTTGTCAGGCGTACAGACAATGAGTGTACCTTTTATCCAGGAAAAAGTGCTGTCCCCGAGCGAAGCCGCAGTCAATATCTAGTATTTAAATATGCAAATATAATTACGAAAATATTGTAACAAATTGAATGAATGATAAAATTAATCTCATAACAAAAGATTCCTTTCTTCATTTTTATAAAATATCTCTTTGTGCCTGTTTTCAAATAAAAGTCGTAGTAAATTTCAGTAAGTATAGCTATTATAATTTTTATTTTAATAATTACGACTCATTCACAGACTGTGAGTTCGTTAGAGGCCGTGTCGTCGATAACAGAGCAACTAATTGTAAAGTGTTTTCTAGGAATAGTTAATTGGAATGTTTTCTAGTTGTTCTTCATCTTACTGGGCATAATTTCTGTTTTGTTTACTGTCGATCTTGCTTGATAAATAATTATTAGTGTCTTTTATTATTTACTTAGTAAGTCAGATAAATTCACATAATATTGGTTTACGTTGACACGAATGTTATATATTAAAATTAAACTACTTTATACACATTTTATCGTTTTGTTTATATTAAAACATTAATATTAGATACATAATTATATAATTCCATATAAAGTGTATACTTCAGGTAAAATTAATTAAATAGACATGGAAACATTGAGTACATACTCCACAATATGCATATAAAACTGTATAAATTATATCGTCGCTTCTCTTTTGAGAGCATATTTAAAAGTGTAATTTTATGCTTATATTCTCATTATGAAGCAAAAAAGCTGAGCGTGAACGTAATTACCGGTGTTTACCTTCCAGACTGGTCTCATTTAGCTGTCGTCGACTGGGAAAAGTATGATGGAAAAAGTTGTATATATACTTTATCATTAATATATAGCGACGTTATTAATTTTTTTTTAAACCGTGGATGTTTAGAAAAAAGTTGTATATATACTTTACCATTAATATATAGCGACGTTATTAATTTTTTTTTAAACCGTGGATGTTTGTTTTAATTAACTGGCGTTCTAAAATGATTGCATGAATGTCGTAGTGGATTAAGTGATCGCCTCGCCATTGCCATTGCGTTGAGTGTTGTGGTTTCGAATCCCACACGGGACAAACATTTGTGTGATCCACATATGGATGTTCTCGTGTTCTTTGTGTCCGTTGTTTAAATGTTTGTGAAGACCCCCCAACACAGCAATGATCCTTTAGCTGCCACGCGTAAGAAAAAGGTTACATCATGTATTTTGGTCTGAGTATGAACAATAAAAGTTAATCTAATAGTGAATTTTATAAATGTCATATTGTTTAAACTATCTATTTAATGGATTTGCAATAAAACTCGATACCCATCTAGACCACTTCCAGGAATAAATATATATACTGTTAATTTCGTTATCCCCTCATCGATTACGGGCTAATAGTTGAACTTAAATATTAATTCACACATTTTAATATCTAACTTCTCCTTACTCATATTATAATTAACCCGAACGGTCAAAATGTACGTGATTATAGCGATCTTGAATAGTTTAAAGTTATTGTGTAATATATAAGTACAAAACATGCGAAATGGCTATATTCTATCAGTGACGTTTTTATTGTTGCCCATAGCCCTTTTGAATTGATATGTCCATTTACAAATTGCTTCACAATAGCCTCTCAAAGAATATAATATTCAGGCTTATTATTATAATGAAGGCTAAGTTATAACATAATAAATGTGTTATGTTTCTACTCAAATTTTAGCTTTGTTAAAATGATGCGAGGTTTGACTGCTCCGAGAATTTAGTATGTATTTATTTGTTGATACATGAAGTAAGTTTAAACATCAACCTACGTTACAAGATTAAGTCTGATTTCATACATTTTATTTATTATCAGCATTAGCAAAAAAATTACATTGCAACAATATTCATTCCGAAAATATTAATTTTGACATTTTGTTGTAGGCTCAGAGACTTTGCACTATTACTGTTTTTGGCCAGCATCTCTTATTCTAAATAAATCCAATCAAAACGACGAGATCATGCCAGTCATTGTACTATTGTTTATTTTAGTACATTACTATTTAAGTTCAGGTTCTCCGAGGAAACTACGGAAAACCGTTGTGACCAGAGAAAGAGGGAATATGTACGTTTGAGAGTTCTCCATATATTCACGAAGATATGTGAAGCCTGCCAACCCACACTAAGCCATCATGGTGGCCTTATCCTTCTAGCACTAAGAATAGGCCTGTGCCCAATACTGGGACAGTTTATACAATGTTTTCCACCGATAAGTGACCGGCCGAAAAAATATAAAATATACATTGAAATTAAACTACTATATACGGATTTTATCGCGTTGTTTATTTATCACTGTATTACATAATTTTGAAACTGTTACGCTACTACTACTATTGAATTTTACTAATTTATAAGCTAATAAAATTATTTAGACTATTAAATCTATTTATATTTAGGTTTACACTTTCCCCGACGTTTCGGTTGCTTTTTAGCAGCCATGGTCACGGGGAGACTAGTTTCAAAATTATGTAATACAGTGATATAAATAAACAACGCGATAAAATCCGTATATAATAGTTTAATTTTAATGAATAACATTCGCGTAAACAGAAGACAATATTATATAAAATATACGTAAAATTATCGAGAAAGTCGCTAAAAGTAACAGTCTAAGTTGTATATTTTTATTTAATCGTTTTAAAATTTCATTTTTTTTGGACGATATCTGCGACAAACATCGGCTGATCTTGTCCTTTTTGGTTTTATTTAATAACTACATACTCTAACTAAATTATGCGTAACCCATCGGGGTTTGCGTTCAACCGGTTTTTACCTGCGAAAAGTTGACGCTATTGTTTATGCTATTTTTTGCTATCGAAAAAAGGCACGTTTGTAGCGTTTTCTTGATAATTTTACGTATATTTTATATTTTTCGGTCGATCACTTATCGGTGGAATACATTGTATACAGGGCAGATAATTATTATATTATTACCAGATACTTCATATTTGGCATTTTTATTTAAGAAAAGCAGCATTGTAAAATTGGCGATTAAAAGGAGTGGCCTTGAGTTTCTTGCCCGTTCTTCTCATTGGTTCTACGCCCTTGCTTTACTGAATGTGGTAACAGGTAAATATAAATTCAGATTATAGTTGAGTTAGTGTAACCCTGACATGCCATAAGTGTTACTTTGTGACCTAAATTAATAAATATATTTTAATTAGATTTGCATTTAAGTAAATTACTAAAACAACGTATAACTTGTTTTAGAATTTCCTAAATACAATGAAACGCACTTAAAAATTAAATTCGGTGGAGTGGGTAAAGTTAGTATCCAAGAGTTAAAATACTTATTCAAATTCAAATTCAAATTCAAATAATTTTATTTTGTGAACACAGGTTTACAAGATGTTATACAATCGTTTATATAGTGCGCTCCATGTCCCGCCGATAGGCATACAAAATATTAGATGGCAACATTAAAATATAATATGTTATAGAGATAATATTCAATTTCAGATTAAATTTTAATATTGCATGCAATTACAAAAATAATGAATTAGAAATGTCAATTTTAAAATGTCACAATGATTAAAAAGATATGTCAATTAAAAATGTCACAACGCTAAGTAAAGGATAGGTCTTACTGTAATAATATGTCATTTAAAAATTCATTAATAGAGTAATATGCCTTGTTAACTAATAGTCCAAATAATTTATGTTTAAATTCATTCATACATTTACTTAAAATGATTTGTTTTGGTAACCTATTAAATATTTTAGGTGCCATAACATAAATGCTTTTATGAAAAAAAGTAGTTTTCGCAGGTAATAAATGTAACTTGTTTGAGCGACGTTCACTTTCGTTGGTTTAAACAAGTTTAGATTACTTTTCACAAAAACGCAGACTTCGAAAATATAAAGAGATGGTACAGTAAGTATGTTAAGATTTACAAATTCAGGTTTGCAGGAGTCTGTGGTTTTTAGCTTACAGATAGCTCGTATACATTTTTTTCTGAGCGATTAGTACATTTTCAACATTAGTTCCGTTGCCCCAAAATATAAGGCCATATCGCAAAGTAGAGGCGACATAGCCGTGGTAAGCTGCTAATAAGGCGTCTTTATTAGCTACTTTACTGAGCATGTAGAGTGCGTAGGAGAATTGATTTAATTTCATGCATATATTTTCAATTTGATTTTTCCAAGAGACATCATTATCAATATGAAGCCCAAGAAATTTCGTGGTATCTGTTTCTAATACCAAGTCGCCATCGTGGTCAATTTGCAAAATATTTTGTATGGATTGTCTTAATTTAAAATTCATTATTTTGGTTTTAGATAGATTAATTTTAAGGTTATTAGCATTCAACCAGTCAATTATAGAATCAAGACTTGAGTTAATATCACTTTCAATTTGTGTATTACTCCCAGTGTTATAGATAACTGTACTGTCATCAGCAAATAAGGACATCTGGTGCTTGATAGCCTTAGGCAAGTCATTTATATAACAGATAAACAAAAGCGGTCCCAATACAGAACCTTGAGGAACGCCATAGCTTAGCTTTCTTTTGCTAGATGAATAAACTAACTCTACTTTTTTCTCAAAATTCACTTGACATATTTGAGTCAATTGCTCTCTATCTTCAAGATAAGATTTTATTAATTCAAGCACGTTACCTCTGACACCATATCTGTAGAGCTTATCTAAAAGTACTACTACTTAATACGCAGAGTTTATTTCTATATATTACCTAGTAGGATGACTAGAGAACAGCAACGTAACACTATGATACGAGCAAAGAGAGCGGCACAGCAAACAAAAACATCATATAACGCTGGAACAGCAGCAGGGCATAACAAGTAAGTAATAACGGAAGGAATATCGTAAAATTAGGATTTATAGAACATGTTGATGCTCTACAATATTAAAATTATAAATTGCTAGGGGTGTAGTTGGCCAACAAGATCTTGCCTTAATTAGCTTGTGCAAGTGCAAGCAGGAAAGAATAACATTAAAACAATGGACCTCTAAAATTATGTGTACCTCCCTCCGCATTAAATTAGGTAGCTTTATCAAAACCACTAGTTAGTCTAACATTTTAAAGTGAACTCCCGCAATAGTATGATCTCTGTGTTGCGAGAATCTTTCGTCTTTTTTATCTTTCGGTTAGATGCGAGTAGCCCACGACCAGTCTGTGTGAAAAACAAGTCTTTCGGCTGAGATGATGATGAAAGTAAGTGGCGAATGCAACGTTGGCATAAGTCGGCCACAGGGTTTCTATTGATTGCTACTAATCATTATCACTATTTATCGCAAGTAACGCATATACGTGCCTAACAGTTTTGATATATAATATAATAAGCATTGCCATTAAACGTGGCAATGCTGCCAGTACTATCATTATGGGCACTATACCGGTCGAGTGTGATACGGATGAATTCTATGATGCCTATAATATTAAAGGGTTTAAATATAACTTTTATACTCCTATTACTTTTAAATTGGCAATTTGGTTTTAATATATATCTATAACAAAACCAAATTGGCAATATTATCACATATTTTAGGTGTAAGTTAGTATAATATCTTTAGTTCTAGGTATGTAATGGTTATTACATATACAAAGCTAGCATAGACAGATTACAACAAATGTTCATGAAAACAGCTCAGTATTGTGGCCGCTATAATAATATAAGCATGAACTTCCGGTAGGTCCCATAACAGTAATCTGCCAAACTTAGAAACAATACGTCTTTTTTTGAGACTATGTTCTCATACAACTTGTGCACTAACAGATTCAATGCAACTGCCTTTTTTTTTTTTTTTTACTTGGGGAAATGCGCCTGATGCATACCCTCTCGCCACAAGGGGAGACGAGAGGGTTATGTCCGGCTCGCCCGTACTTCGGGCCTACGGACCAAAACCCCACGGTGTGCACGCTCGCTGCCTTGCGTATTGGATGGGCCGCTGGCAAAATGACTACCTCAGCGACCCACCCAGCAGTCTACAACTCCTCGGCGACGCCCCGGCACTACATAGGGCGTCAGACCGACTCAATGGCTGGCGAACGGAAGATCCCCGTTCTCCCGCCCGCGGCCACTCCGCCGTTGAAAACATAAACCATACACAATCGAGTGTGCTCGACGCCCTATCGCGTCATCGGGGTTTGACGAGTACAAATCTGAAGAAGTCGATCGGCGTCAACGGTAATTGTAATTGTAATTGTAATTGGACTCCCTTTTCGCTTTTTTTTTTATTTCATTTATGCGTGAGGCGTCAACGGCATTTGAGAGCTGCCCTGAACTGACTAATAAGTTATGTTACATTGTCCCGAGTACTGTCATCAGACAAGAGGTGCGTGCACTCTTTACACGTTTTCTCTAGTCACAATAATGCCAACGTCCGTGCACCTATTCGTCGTATCGTTGATCGATGTCGATGATAATACTCATCATAGATGTCGATACTTATTTTGCAAATTTAGGCGTTATCTAAGTTAATTTTGTAATACTAAATTACAAAATTAAGTTAGATAATAAAAGAGTACTTAATACTATCTGTAAAATTTGAAACGTTTGGATTAAATATTAATTTATTAACATAATACTATAAACTTCATGTCTCATGTGGCCCGCCGTGTGAAACGGCAGGCCACTACCCGAAGAGACCTACCCAAAGGACTCACGCTCAGAAATTCCCTAGTGTCTCCCCCCTAGGGGGGAGACGGACGCGACACAGAGGCGCGCGTGGGAACACGCACGCCGCCTCTCGGACCTGGTGCTGAACGGATGGCGGGCAGGCCCACAAAGCCCGCCACCAGGTCAAACCTCAGGGTGGCTGGAGGTAATCGCGTTGAGATATACACTATACTTTCATTACTAAGTCATACTAAACTATCAAAAACTTTAACCGTGATATGCCAACATATGTAATTTTTTTTTTTTTTTTTATTTATTCAATAACAATATTTACATTGTATTTGAGTATATACATAAATTTCTGTGTAATTGTAGCGACAATAACACAGAAATTTACATACTTCAAATAATATTATACAACGGGCTTGAATAGCGTTAGGAATTAGTTAAAGGTAATTTTACGATAAGCCGTATAAAACTTCAATTCTGTGCATGTTTTTCTAAATTATAATTAATTATCATTAGTAGTACTTTAAATTGTAAATGTTTTGGCCACGTGTCGTTGATTTTCATTAAATTATAGGTAATAATATATTATTCAGATAAATATCACAAAAACTACAATTAACTGAATCTGATCCGTTCTTGACTGTTTTTTACTGAAACAGGGAAAAAGGGATTCGATACAGGGAACTTTTCGCGAAACGGTCATTTTGGGACCAGTTGTCATTTTGCGAAGTGGACATTCTGCGGCTGAGCCTTTGTTATCTGATCATTTGTTGTTTGATCACACTAATTTTTATCCTGTGTGGCAATTGAACCCACAACACTCCGTTCGGGAGCAACGTCAAGGCAAACGCTTAAAACCACAGTGTCACCCGTACAGTCATCAAACATATTAGTATACTTAGATTAAAATAGATAGATCTCCTAGAAAGTGTATTACGCAAACGTTTTATAATAAAATAATCTATAAACTCTCTAAACCGATCGTGACACCTTTCAGTTAAAACAAAGAACGGGCGAGGTATTCTACAATAGCTAGCTAATCGCGACATTGACCTGGCCCATATTCTGTTGTGCAACTACTAGCTTTTATACTTCTATTTGCGAACACTGCAGTTTTAAAGCTATCTGAGGGCCAATTCTCGTAATAAAAACAGTTCAAAATCGACTTGCAATCTAGTCTAGTGAACGTTAATGTGAACTGAAATGCAATTTGTGCTCATATATGATATTTCATTTAAATAAGGCGAATACCATTCTATTAATACTTACTAATATTATGAATTCGAAAGTAACTCTGTCTATCTTTAATTTTCACGGCTAAACCGCTTAACCGATTTTGATAAAATTTGGTATATACATTAAAAGCTGGGGAAGGACATAGGCTACTATTTATTGATGTAGGTACCACGCGGGCGGAGCCGCGCGTAAAAGCTAGTATTATATATGTGGAAGTTTGTGGACATGGATGGATGGATGAATGTTTGTTACTCTTTCACGCAAAAACTACTGAATGGATTTTGATGAAACTTTGCAGTATTATTGTTTATACATCAGAATAACATACAGGCTATAAAACAATCTATCTTAACATGAGCGAAGCCGCGGGCAAAATCTAGTTTGTGAATTATGAAATTGGTACTAAATCAAAACGCTATTTTTGCCAGTTTTTATGAAGGAAATTGACCCTCTGATTGCATTTTAATCTGTCAGCTTAATCATATCGATATGTAACAATAAAAGCTGTAAAAGCTGTGTCTGGTTGCCAACTACCGTATGCCGATGGACGAATTAAAACGTAACCAAGCAATAAAGCAGTTAAAGATTTTATTCTAGTAGTATGCATACCTGATTGGTCTCATAGTGTTGTATTTGTATTTATATTTACACGCAATCACGTACCATTCTCAGATCAAGAAAAGTGTTAATTAGAATTCTTGTTAGTTTCCAGTAGTGCCACGATTCAGTTGTACTTGAATTCAACAACAAAGGCTTGGTGCACGACGATGGCAAGAGACCGGACGGAATGTTATTACTGCATTGGAAGATGAAGAATTTGAGACGCAACGTGCACATCCTTACGAGTTATCTTCCAAGCCAGCATTCTATTTTTATTAACGTGTCAATATGTGAACTCATTTGGTGTATGTTTAATAATTAATAACATGCTATTTATGTATAACACATTTGCTTCTGTATAATTGTATCCGCAGAAAAGTAGTCGATGATTGACTTGAATTGCCTACACATTGTTGCATTTTTTACAGTGTTTTCATACACCTTTAATTCCGTAGTTCCCAAGGAAACCCAAATAATTAATATCATACTGAGCCACAGCGAAGCGAGGCCAGGTTTAGCTAGTACTATATGATAATACGTAAAAAGAAAACGTAGTATCCCTTTTTGAGCATATTGCGCGCATAACGGACTGACAGGTATTTAGCATAATATTTTATAAAGGAGAAAAGGAGTATGTAGCTGCAACACATAAAGTTTTGTGCACGTTCGCACATTACAGCGTGGCGCGTCAAATGACGTGAATTTCCGTGCCACTTATTAGGAGCCGCTATCGCTGAATGCGCGCGCCCAAGGTTGTTACGTACCTAATCGTGATAATATTGTACTATGCTGTGATTGGTCGATTGTAAATATTAGCTCCTTTTGTATATAACTTCTTGTGTGACTAAAACTGTATAAATAGGTAAATTTTATTCGAAAATATATATTCGTACTCTAGAACATATCGGAAGTTTTACTCTGCCTCTCTGGACATCAAGCTACAGCCTTACAAGTACAACAGGATAAAATAAATTTAATATGAATTATGGTCTAATTTAGACCATCAACTGACTAGTATACGTATATTATATTAGATTCTGCCCGCGGCTCCGCTTGCGTAAATGTAGGTTAGGTTAAGTCAAATTAGTAACAGTACTTTTACCTGTATGAAAGGTACCTGTCCTTTTCTGGTCCACTGATAACATATATGCGAAATTTCACGATGATCGGTTGAATAGTTAAGGCATGAAAGCGTAACAAACTTACTTTTGCATTTATAATATTAGTTAAGATGACCGATCTTCTACTGGTAGAATGCCACGATATATTTTAACGGATAAAATACGTCAATTCTATTAATTGTAGAGGTAACTAATTCTGTATAAGATCGGTATATTTTGTCAACACGGTGGTAGTCTGCCCTGAAGTTGATTTATTTGGCACACTCCTATCTAAATATATCAACACGCTTTTAAATCAACGGTTTAAATCGGTTCTTTGAACGTCTAAGTCGTAGTTGACTTTCCTTTTAATAGTATTGTAATTGTTACTTCTTTATTTTTTATTATTGTTTATTTAATTTTAATATTAAGCTTGTCAAACTGTTAGTATTTAATATGAAACATATTAATGGTTTTAGATAATTAATCTGTCAAGTGTTAGAATACCAGACACGGTTGGTCTCGGTCTTGGTTTTGTGGATTCTAGCAATATTTATTATTCTCTTATCTTAACATTTTAGAGTTCATGTTGGACTGCAATATGGACACGCGTTGTTTTTATTCTGTGTACACGTAAATGGATGCTTCTATTTTACCATAAACTACTATTTTACTTTAAAATATTACTTATTGCTTGAGTATTTACGAACTGTAACCCTTAAACTACTTACTACTAATAATTAGTGGTAAGTGGTTTAATGGTTGCATCTTCATACAAAAAAGATTAGTAAAATAAACAATACTGTAAACTTGGCGATTAAAAAGAGTGATCGTGTATTTCTTGCTAGTCCTTCTTATTGATTCTACGCCCTTGCTTTGGTGAACATGGCAACAGGAAAATGTGAATTCACATTAATAAGTTTACAGTATTGTTTATTTTACTAATCTTTAACATATTTTTTATTTTTCATTTTAATATAATATTGTCTTATGTTTACGCGAATGTTATACATTTAAATTAAACTACTTTACCCGGATTTTGTCGCGTTGTTTATTTTAAGTCTTCCCGTGAACATGTCTGCTGTAAAGCAACCGAAACGTCGGGGCAAAGTGTAAACTTAAAATAAATCATTTCAATTAATTTAAATAGCTTAAATTTATTAAAGTTCAATAATAGAAGTGTTAGAGTTTCAAAATTATGTACTAAAAGTGTTTTAAAATAAACAACGCGACAAAATCCGTATGAAGTAATTTAATTTCAATTTTATTTAATTTTGAAATAATTGAAAATGTTTTGTGACTTAATATATTGATAAGATTTGTATCATAGTTATAACACTATTTATAGTCCGAATTAAAAATATATTTTAATCAAGTGTGTAACGTCTGTGACGATATCTTCGGTCACATCAGGACACGAAATGCCAGGGTAAATAAATGAACGTGTTGCTTGTATATTTTGTTAAATGCATCATAGCAAACTTTGCAAATTGGAGCACGTTATAATTTCCCTTTCTACAATTGCTCAAGTAATACGTGGACGTGGCCCACGCTAACCGCTTATTACGCAAATTACTTATACAGGCATCTCACCACACTGGTACATCCAACAGTCGCTGTTCGTCGTACAAGTCTTTACACGTTGATTTATTCGAAAACATGTAGCTCGCCTAAATGTCTCAACTTATGCTTTGATAGCATTATCAGTAAGTCTAAACACTCTCATATATATCAAAGTTAAAGTCGTTATCGTATATTAAGATAAAAAGGGAAATCATAACTTAGTAATATAAAGATCTTGTTTTGCTTATCATATTACAAGTAGATGCTCTGCTTCTCTAGCGTAATTATAGCTCCCATGATAGGAAACAGGGAAAAAGTTCATGGCCAATGTTTACAATCGCACTTGTGAAAATTACGAATTTTAACAATATCTACTTATTAATTATTAATAAAGACTGTTGAACTGCCTCGCAGAGGTGTAGAGTTCGACACAAGCCTCTGACTTTTCGAAATTATGTACGTATCAAGTAGTTAATAAACGTTTACTTTAACAGTGAACGCAAACATAGCGAGGAAACCTGCATAAATCTGAGAGTTCAACATAATTTAAAAATAATTGACTTTGCTGTTAGCTTCACTGGACCAGTGCGGTGGACTATGGCACAAACTATGGTCTAACCTTTCTCAACAAAGAGGCCCGTGCCCAGCAGTATGATAGTTTTTATACAGGACTGACATTATTATTATATATACATTTATTATCTACTTTTTATATATGACTTCTAATGTCCTCAAGACCGAAATTCAGTCACAGCAGCCAATCTTAACGGAGACTGGCCATCTGCGCAGGATATACTATAGTGCACAAGCGTGTGCGCAAACACAAGTGCACTCTCTGTTCCCTCACTCTCATGATCCGTTGGGACGGTAATCCGACACGACTGAAGAGAGACGCAGGACCAACGGCTTTACGTGCTTTCCAAGGCATGAGGATGTCTAACACCGCCAACTTCCTAACTCCGGGCTGCTATGGATCTTTACAGAAAAATCCAATACTTTTTTTTGTTGGCCCGATCTGGGATTCGGACCCGAGACCTCATGCACAGCAGTCGCATTCATTACCGCTGCGCCACGGAGATAGGGTACGAAAATTTTAGTGATAAAGCAGAAATTTTAGAGATACCGTATTTGATTATCGAATTGTAAAACGGTAACTGTGTGAAAGCTCTGTAACTCATATATTACATGAGTTTGTCAGCCAATTTATCGGTAGCTCGCAGCGTCTGTCGAACAAATGTAATTTTTATAGGTTTAATCTTTCCGCCCGTTGACTACCTCGTTAATCCTGGGACATAAGTTTGCGCTTATCTTTGCGTGCGACTGTAAGGATTCAGTTTCCATGCTGGAGTAAATGTTATTAAGTATTTTTGTAATAATATAATTTTTTTATTATTATTTGTATTTTGCCAGGGCTTCGCTCGCATAAATGTTAGTTTAGGTTAAATTAGTAACAGTATTTTTTTATAAAAGCTATAGCATGTCCTTTTCTGTACCCCTGACAACATGTATGCAAAATTGTATGACGATCGGCCGAGCAGTTAAGGCGTGAAAGCGTAACAAACAAACAAAGTCACATTCGCATAATTATAATGACTACTCCTGCACTGGGAATGATACCTGGTACACGGGATACTTACACACATTTGAACAACAGACACAAAGACTACCCATACTCGGAATAACTGTGAAGCACATTTTATTCCCTGTGGGGATCGAACGCGGAGCAATAGTAGTGGTGGGGAGACAATTTAGACCACTACGTTATCCGTGCAGCCAAATCCATGCATTCTCAGTAGCAGCACGGAGTCTGGAAATGTCCTTAGTATATAGCAGTAAGTTTGACCCGTAGTAATAACATCTATAATATACATTACGTCGTATAATGAACATTAGATCAGCCTTAAAAATAATAGTGGATTAAGGAGAAATGCATATCTGCATAGACTTCTGAACATATAATAGCATGACTCTGTTTTATCTGTCAAGTCTTGGAATACCAGACATAATAATAATACTTGCATAGATACAACCAAATGGCTATCTGCATAGACTATATATATAATGGTCATGCAATATTGTACTGGGATCAGTCCATCATTACTGACAGGACTGTTGTAGCCAACAGACCTGACATTGTGGTGGTGGACCGATTAGAGCGCCGAGCAATGATTGTCGATATTACCATTCCTCATGACGGGAATCTCGTGAAAGCTGAAAAAGATAAACAAGTTAAATATCTGAATCTGGCGTACGAGAATGTCGACATGTGGGATGTGGATTTAGCAATCATTGTACCGATAGTCGTATCAGTCCATGGACTGATTGCAGGGAGTCTTGATCACCATCTGAAGAGGCTCGCGTTAGACGGCTGGATTAAGTTTCTGATGCAGAAGGCCGTATTGTTTGACACGGCACGCATCGTGAGGAGGTTCCTCTCGCTGGAGCCCTAATCACCAGTAGCTTGGACCCAGTTCTCGATGCCGGTGGGTCTTCATAGTTTTTATATTTTGAAACGTGTTTTTTTATAATTATATATTTAAAATATAATTATTATTGCAAATGAGCCAATAAAGAGAATAATAATAATGATAGCCCCCTAAATCCTTTGGGATTTAGCGCCCTAAATCCCAACCATATGTCCGAGTCGAACACCTGACAAACGTGGGGGGCGGACACACGTACATTTTTACTGGCGTGGCTAACATGGCAATGGTAACCCATTCAATATGGAGACCCGTTCTAAAAAGAAACTGAGAGGACCGCTGCCCGGGGGCGATCGCCGGAACAAACCTGGAGCTTACGCTGGAAGTTTCAGCATGCAAACCGTCAGCGGTGAGGAGCTGAACAGGCGGGCTTCCACCGATAAAGTTGCTACAGCCGAACCCGCAGACAATATTGACAGACTGACAGACAGGACAAGTTTAACCTTACATTATTTGTCATTTAATTGCACAACATTAACGATTTTATTAATATTGTTATAAAGAAATGGACCCAGATAGCAAAAATTTCACGAATGAATGTTTAAAAGTCGGTAGATCAGTATACGTTATTGCATTCTGTCGTCATATTCTAGTTACTTGGGTGTTATTTTTGAAATTGATCCTAACATGTTGCCTCATCATACAGAGCAGCATAAACAGGTGGCGCAGTGACAAGACCTCACGAGACTGGTATTATAGATGCGTTTGGTACAAATATGGATGAAATGTGCTTCCTTTTAGTACTGCTCTCTGTGCTACTTCTAAGGGTTTTAGAATAGTTTTTGGCGCACCTCCCCATACTCAGTTATATATTCTATTATTGATTGACGGAGTGCAAGATAGACTTGTTTATTGAAATTAAACTACTATATACGGATTTTATCGCGTTGTTTTTAATCACTGTATTACATAATTTTGAAAACTGTTACACTACTACTACTATTGAATTTTATACTATTAATTTAGGCTCCGCAACATGTCTTAGATTTTTGAAGACATAGATGAGTTTTCTCTATAGATATAATTAATTCTATATGAAAACGAAAACATAAATTATTATCAATAATCCTAAATATTTAACTTTTTTGCTATTCGTTAGTACAGGACAGCCACATATGTCATTATTGTAGCATTTGTGAACTACTAGGAAACAAGAAGAGGAAGGTGAGTTATTGTTGCGCATAGAGAAGTTCATGTATTGGGTCTTATCTGCATTGACACTAAATATATTTTTACGCAACCAGTGGGTCACGATGGTCCATGTTGTGCTATTTTATAGGCTTTTTCACCGGTATCCACCGAAAACAGTAGCACTGTATGGTTCGCATAGGATATTATTTTGCCACCAGGTAGACTGAGTTCACAGAGTTCATTTAGATAAACTAAGAAGAGGCTTAGGCCCAAAATACTACCCTGGGAAACACCGAAAGAAACAGGTAAGTCACTACTTATATGATTGTTTATATTGACACATTGGTGGCGGTTAGAAAGATAACTTATAAGTCATTTTAGTTGATGACCTCTTATGCCTCAGCATTCTAACTTTTGTTGAAGCAGTGGTACATACACCGTGTCAAAAGCTTTGGCCAGGTCGAAAAATATGTCTATAGTTTTCTTACCAGCATCTAATTTCTCTAACACGTAATCAACCAGCTCATGGGCTGCCTCTCTCGGTCCTAAATTCGAACTGGTTTTTGGTAAGAAGGTGGTTATTTTCGTGGTAGTTTACCAGTCTACTATACTATGCGTTCCAAAAGCTTGGAGACCGAGGGCAGGATAGAGATGGGTATATAATTAGTGACACGGTCTCTGTCTCCAGATTTATAAATTGAGTGTACCACTGACTTCTTCGGAACATCAGGGAATACTCCTTGTGAGAGGCAGGTGTTAAAAACATGTGTCAAACAAGGAACAAGTATATTATTGTTTTAAGAAGACTATTTGGTATAGAGTCCCATCCCACAGAGCAAGTATTTTTAAGGCCCAGGATAAGCGCTCTACTTCATATTCATCGGTGTCCAATAGTACAAATGAACACATCTTTGAATGGTCCTTAGTGAACTCAAGGTGGCAAGGATTAGTACAGATTAAGACGTTTTTCGATAAAAGGTTGCCGACATTGACAAAGAACTCATTTACATTATCAACCGATGACCTGGCGCAAGAAGTATCTAATAATTCTGTTGTATAATTTTTAAGTCTTACAATATTTGTAATGTTTTTAATTGCGTTCCATATCTTTTTGTTATCGTTGCCCACGGTCAGTAGTAATTTTTTTCGTAAGCTCTTTTCACTTTTTTTAATATATTGTTACAGTGATTTCTGTATCTAGTATAAATTAGTTTAAGTGTGTCATTTTCTGGAGATTGTCACAGTTTTGCATGTAAGCGGTCCTTATGCCTCATACAGCGGATTAATCCTGGCGTCATACACGGTTTGATAATTTTATTTCGTCTAGATAATTTTAACAATAAAGAGTTAGATATAATCTCCCGCTGACCAGAACTAACAAAATATTCCATAGCAACACTTGCATCACTGGAAGTATAAACGGGTTGCCAGTAAATTTTTGCCAAGTTAGTTTTCAAGCCTTCAGCACTTGTTTTACTAACAAAAACATGAGCAAATGATCTTGTCGGTTTGTGATTCAAACTTAACAAAACCGCCTGGTGATCCGTGATGGAGAATTGAATGACTGCAGTGTACGCATACGATTTTTTCTTAGCAACACATGATCAAGACATGCTTTACCATGTCTTGTGGGCAATGTGTGACCCGGTAAGAGACCATGATACGAGCATAAGTTCAAGTAATCCAAGAATATAGAGTCTTGAAATTCAGGAATGATATTAATATTAATATCTCCAATAATAGAAATATTTCTGAAAGCAGATAATTCAGTTAAAATATTGTTTAGACTCAGTAAAAAAATGTCAACAGTTCCATTAGATGGGAATCTGTAGACAGCCACGATTACCGTTTCTCGACCATTTTTTATAATTAGACTATTACAGTCCTGGCAGAGCCGGTCTTCATATTCTAAGGCTAGACTAGATTTAAAAAATACTGTAACCCCATGATTTTGAATATGATAGTTTTTAGTCACATAATGATTATATCCATCTAAGATAGGAATTACAGGGTTACACGATAACCAACATTCAGTTAAAATAATAATATCACAGTGGATTCCTAACCTTGTTAGCAATACTGTGAAGTTGTCAAAATTCCATTATAGGTTCCGTATATTTTGAGTTAAAACCGTCAGACAGGCAACTGCCTGTCTGACGGTTTTAACTTTTGGTTTTGTCACAGCACCAGCAGTGTAGCACCAACTTCCTGCAATCCTCGACAACACAAACAAATGATTTAGACACTGAGAAATCATCTATTTTCGTGGCTATGTCATCCATTTTTGATTAAATAGGTATACATGGGATCAGTTTTAAGAAACCTAGCGTTCCCGTATAGTTCCCGACAGAATTGTGTTTTAAGTAGCTGAGTATTCGTGTTAAGTATAACAGTGATAAATACAACATTATTCCTTACAGAGATTGTTTTGCTAAAAACAACATGCAATATTAGAATTCTTAATTTATAAAAACTTAACACTAAGAAAAGGCATAAAATATAGTTACCTAACATAACAATATAGTCATTCCGTTATTTTTCTTTTCAGTTTAATTAGATCAGCGTTTTCTTCAATTCGTATAGATATGTGGTATACCTTATTTTTTCTCAGGTAGTTTTCCCATAAAATGTCTAGCAATATGAGTATTTATAAGTATTTGCGAAGTCACGAGCAAGTAAAAGCAATCTTTTTCCCTTCGGTGTCAATCAATCAGATATAAAAATCAGCTTTTGTGGACTTTCTAGTCCAAATAGGCTAGCGTTCAATTTTTCAATTTTTCTTTCAATGTTAAAGTCTTGAGTTTTGTATGTACTTTCTCCGTCATAATGACCGAAGCGAATTCAACTACAACAGGTTTTAAAATGTTTGGTTTTGTATATGGGCGATATATGTGCCTTATTTCAGATGTTTGTAATTGTAGATTAAGAGCATTTCCAATTTTTTTACGACATTACATAATTCTTCCTTGGATTCGTTTTGTAATTTAGGAATATTTCATATCTACTGAAGCCGAGTACTGTCTTTTAAGATTTTCAAGTTTATTTTCCAATACTTTTATATATGAAATATGTTCTTTGCGTTCTTGCTTAAAACTTTCTAATTCTTTCAATAAATCGTTGTATTTGGAAGATACGGCTTGCATAAATGTGGTTATAATACTATTTTAAAACTTATTTCGGTTAATGAATTTCTGTTTTCCGCATGTTTTCTCTTCATACGTCTCATATTTATATACTATGGAGTAGAATGTCCTAAAATGGTAACTTGCCCTAAATCTCTTTTTCATCAGTCAAGCCATAAGTTCAAATTTGTTTTTATAAACTATCAATGACTAATTTAGCTAAAGTAACGAATGACCCTGAAACTATAAGCGTATCCAAATCGATTTTATGCCTTTCCGGTGACAGCGTATAGCACGTATACAAAAAAGTAAATCCCTTAACATGTTTCATATGAACATACGGAGTCTGAATAAAAACTTTGCTGAGTTAGTTGTCCTTCTGGATTCTATAGATGTATCGTGTGACTTTGTGCTACTGTCGGAGTGTTGGTTTAGTAAAATAGGTGAAATACCAATATTGAACGGTTTTAGTAACTATCGTTCCACATATTCTAATCAAAGCGAAGGTATTTGTATTTATGTTAGAGCCAATCTAAAGCATTCCGTATACCAACCAACATTTATGGATGCTAACTGTTTGATATGTACAAGTGGGGATGTCGCTATAATTGCTATATATCGTTCTCCGTCGTTTAACAACATTGATAATTACTTGCTCAGCCTCAATGATACCCTTCAGTCACTACATACATATAAAACAATAGCAATTACTGGAGACTTAAACATCAACATTGCATCTGAGCGGCGGGACTCCCAATCTGAAGAATACCTCAATGTTTGTTCCTTTTATGGACTTCTGCCCGCTCACTTTATACCAACAAGAGGCAGTGCGTGTTAGAACCATGTAATTTTAAAAACACAGAGACGCGCTAAAACTTTGGTGCTGAATACCTATGTCACAGATCACTTGCCTACCCTGCTGAGTCTTGACTCTAGCAATGTTTCAGATAAACCTCGATGCTTTGCTCGACGTACTGACCAGCATGCTGTAATTTCTGAGTTAAAAGCGTACAATTTCTCATTTTTATACGAAATAAACGATGCCGATTTCGCTGCTGAATCCCTTACATCGATTATCTCAGATATCATCCAAAAGCACTCCACAGTGGTTAAAATACCACACAGGAAAATAATTATACGTCCCTGGATCACACCTGGCCTTCTGAAATGTATAAAACATCGAGACTCTCTACATCAAAAAGCGAAAGCAAACCCTGATAATACCATACAACAAACAATTTATAAACGCTATAGTAATTACTGTAACAACTTGTTGCACAAGTTAAAATCTTCTTACGATCGCAACCATTTCGACACTGCTAAAGGCAATTTAAAGGCTACTTGGGAGATCATCAAGACCATCACTGACACTTGTCAGAGTAAGACGCCTCAAAATGAACTCCTAAATTTACACAATGATCCAAGAGAATCGGTAAATGTTGTTAATAAATATTTTGTAAATATTGGCAACTCTCTTGCAGTGAAAATTTAAACAAATACACACAATAACGTCACTCATAAATCGTTTAATGTACCAGATAAAAATAACCGAGGAAATTCAATGGCTCTTCCGGATATTACTGCCGCTGAATTGGACACAATAATTCAAAGTCTCAAAGATAACTGTGCAGTGGGATGGAACGGCATTTTTTCTTCTATATTAAAATCTACATGTCATCATCTGATTCCACCATTGAAGCATATTTTTGATCTTTCAATCGCCTCTGGTACTTTCCCTAACATTTATAAAAAGGCCCTTGTGCAACCCGTTTATAAGAGTGGGGAGAGACATCAAGTTGTCAATTATTGCCCAATCTCAGTTTTAACAACTAAGTCAAAAATTTTCGAGAAATACATTAACGGGAGACTTATAAACTATATCGAAAAATTCAATTTAATTGCAAACAACCAATATGGTTTTGTTAAAGATAAGTCCACAAAAGATGCCGTAATTGACTTAACAGAGACAACAGTAAAGAATATTGAAAAAAAACTTAAAACCATGGCTATATTTTAGGATTTATCTAAGGCGTTTGACACGGTCGCTGTTCCCATCCTCTAGGATAAAATGGAAGCTATAGGCATACGAGGGACCGTTCTTGACGTTTTTAAAAGCTATCTTAGTGGCAGATCTCAGTGTGTGAAGATTGGTAACCATGTTAGCGATGAGGAAACTATCACATATGGTGTGCCACAGGGTAGTGTATTGGGTCCTACTCTTTTCTTAGTATATATCAATGATCTGTGTCAATTAACAATACCTTACAGCAAAATAATTACATACGCAGATGACACAGTATTGATTGTGCAGGGAGAGAGCTGGAGTCTTGCCTGTGAACACGCTGAGGAAGCGCTCTCTATGGTTATGTCTTGGTTAACAGCCAATCTTCTCACACTGAACATTGATAAATCTAGATACATGACTTTCTCTTCATCTCCTACTTCTCAACCGTCAAATGGTCTCATAATTAAAGCTTACACATGTGATCAAATCGATGAAGACTGTGACTGCCTCAGCCTTACGCACACCACTTCTATCAAATATCTAGGTGTCCATATTGATGCCTACTTACACTGGGACAAACATATAGAGACCGTGTCATCACGCACGAGAAAGCTTATACATATATGTGGCTAAAAAGCTCCGATCTTCAGCTGATAGAGATACGCTGAAATTGGTTTATTGTACTCTAGACCAATCCATATTGTCATACTGCATTACAGCTTGGGGCGGAGCATGCTCCACCAATATGTTGAGGGCCGAGAGAGCGCAGAGAGCCTTGTTAAAGGTACTCACGGGCAAACCTCGTAAATATCCGACCAGACAATTATATGAAGAATGTTCTGTACTGTCTGTGAGACAGCTTTTTGTGCTCCAAACCACATTACGTAAGCACGCTCAGCTTCCTTATAAAAATAATGAAAGACGTCGAAAGGCCCGTGTGCGCATAATTAAACCGCATAGAACAACTATTGCTAGCCGAAGTTTCTTTGTAATTAGTTGCCGCCTCTATAACCGTATTAACAAAACCCTTTGCATCTATCCACTCGCAATAAAAGAATGTAAACGTTGCCTAGAACGCTGGCTGAAGACTCTAGACTATCATGCAACTGAAAATCTATTAAGGACATTACATTGAGTCATTTCAATTTTATACACAAATAATTTTTTCTGTCAACATTCATTACTCCTTATCCTGACACATTCTACATACATATAACATCTCACTAACCAAAATTTACTAATTTAGTAAACAGATTTATTATGAATTTTAACGTTAATTTAACTAGTCTATTTTCTATTGTATGATTTATTCAAGCAATATATAATTAAATTAATATACTAAATTAATATAATAAATATTGTAATGTAATCGTATCCAATATTACCTATTAACTATTACTACTATCACACCCACACAGAATTTGTCCATGCATAGTGGAAGGCGCTGGCACCTGTGATACAATGTATACATACTACAGGTGCTAACGTTTCACATTTTATTGTTTTTATATATTTTCTATGATGTTTATTATAATGTGATGATTTTGTGTAAGCGCGTTTTGTGTACAAATAAATTATTATTATTATTATTTATATTACTCTGGTCTTCCACATATTGAATGTCAGACACACTGCCTTCACCACTATCGGTGTGGTATCCAAAGAAGTTGTTAGTAACTTCGTTGGAGTGCGCTTTAACGGCATTATAAATTATGTAGCGAACAAAGTTACTAGGATAACAGCGCTCAACTGTGATGTTAATGAGTTGTGATTAGTGTACTAATGAAGCTCCAGGAGCATCACGGTTAAGTACCTCCCACTAGTAGTAATTGTAGCCCTGGGGCGGGGCATTATCTTGCGAGTACGCAGCTAATTGGTAACGCCCAGTGGTCGGGGCGCGCATCATCCGCGGGCGTTCCAGCGGCAGGCGGTGATGAGGCGACTGGTGAGTCACAGCTTCGAGTGACCGCTGTGAGCGTAGCGCGCAGACTCCTTTAGACTTATGCACTCCTATTTTTTAATACGATTTAATAGCAAAATACCAAACGTCTGTATTAAAAGCGTCTGAATTCCTCAGAGGTCTGAGGTGGAGAGGAAAAATAGAATTAAAAATATTGTGTCTGGATAAAATAGAAACGCTAGTAAAATTTAATATTTGATACCGTACGAAACATGTTACTCTCATCAATCAAGAGAGATGAGATAAATGGAATTGTGGCTAGCAATACAAATCTCGGAGTGACGGATACGATGTATTAGCATCAATCTATGAATTTTCAGCTTTCGGTCTTTCAAGTTGAGCAGTAGGCCAATCATTAAGACCATAAAATCGAAATAATATTATCACGTCATAGTTTCATTATTTAGGTACGGATCAGCCTTCGTAATGAAGTAGTGTTAGACTTATCGTCATATGTAGTCAACTTCAGATGTAATAAATAATAATTATGTCATTGAAATAATTGAGAATGAGTGAGTATCCCACACCAACGCACGAAGTACCCTATGTATTTTATCAAAGTGATTGTTTAGCCATGTGATAAGTTTCATCCTATCTCCTACTTCTAGTATCCTCCAATGTTTGACCAAGGCTACGCCCACTTAAATCTCACGTATCGCATGCCAGGATAAAAAGAAATCAATTTGTTAATGTCAATCTATGTGTTAATATATCATAATAATAAATCTTATTATTCAGTGTGTTTTTGTTATATTGTGATTAGTAAGTCACAATCTTAAATACATTTTTATAAACTTTTATATCTATTTATTTAAAAAACTTTAACCAATAAATAATATTTTCTTAATATTGGCGAATATAGGCCTTCTCATTTTGTTTTTATTATGGTTGAATTTCGATCACTCGGCGCACCTAGTCTGCGCAATTTACAGTAATTATTACTAAAATTAGTCATTCTTTCATTATTTGTATCGAGTTAAACAAAAAAATTCGTTCTAATCGGTCCAGCCATTTAGGAGGAGTTTAATAACAACGAAAAGTGGCTTTGATTTTTATATATATAGATTTACACAGATATGTAACCAATAGCAACATTGTTGCTTGAAGTTAAGGTACTGGTATGTTGGTTGCTATCTTCTATTATGACGTATGCAGGCTTCAGTCGATCAATTGAGATATTTGCTTGTCGATCCAGTAATTGTATAGTAAATACTTTATCTGTTAGGCTTATAACTTATAACTCTGTAGGGGCCTTAATATGGTGCTTGAAGTAGCTGCTTAACTGCATATATCTATGTATAAATACGTGAAGCAAAAACTTTGTACCTCTTTTTACGAAAATTGCGCGGATGGAGGAGTATGAAATTTGGCACAGTTAAAATTTATATGAAAAAGGAGTGGCGAATCTTAATATTTATATAAAATATGCATGCGAAATATAAAAAATTAATAAAAAAAAAACAACCATGCATTTGACGCACGCAGTCGAATCGCGTTCGTAGTATTTCGGTATTGTTCGTCTGACGTAGCGCGTCGTACAATTCTTCGTAACTATGGTTACATACCTTTACCTTATTTATATGTAATAAAGAAAAAAAGGAAACAAAGTAGCAAGCTAAGTAATATTGAAAGAGTATAGTTAAGTAAATAATTATTTGTATGAAAAATATAGGTAAATTAACCTGTATAGCCCTGGCAAAATCTAAATGAAATGTGATTACAAGGGTAAATTTATATAGACAATAAAACCTTAATAATGATCAAACTTAAAATTTAAATAATTATGGTCGAATTTTGACCACTAGGCGACCGCTAGTCCTAATAAATACATCAGTACAATCGCGTAGGTCTTGATGCACAAGCACACGCTAATTGTTACTGTGATATTTGGTGACGGGTTCCGGCTTGTTTACATGAATTATGTTTCGCAGTTTTTCAACGTAAGTATAATCCATATTAGGTATACCATAGCTTGGTGTAAATGATTCACCGGGTGTGTAAAGTGTAGCCGTAGGTGAGCTCAACGGTGCTTACACCTGTGTCGGTGCGCAAAGCGGCGCGTAATCCAAGTAGCACTGTAGGTAAAGGTCAATCCATGACTTGTGTCGGTGAGTTTCGCGCGTATTGTGTTTTTCAGCGAGCGATGCCATCGTTCCACTATGCCGTTACTTTGTGGGTGGTACGGTGTTGCACAATGTTTCTTAGTACATATTGTTTTCATTAAATTTTGAAATAGCTGACTCTCGAACTGTCTACCTTGATCTGTTGTTATTGTTGTCAGGCATCGGAAGCGTGATACCCAATGTTGATAGAAGATGCTGGCTATACGATCCGCTGTTATTTCGTCGGTAGGTATAGCTTCGGGCTATCTCGCAAGTCGCTCGATCATCGTAACGAGGTAGCGATGTCCTTGAGCTGTTGTAGGTAACGGTCCGACGATGTCGATGTGCACGTGTTGAAATCGGTCAGTTGACGGTAAAGTTGAAACGAACGAAAATGTGTGGCATACAGCTTTTTTGGCATAGTATGCAGATTCGAGTCCACCGGGTGACGTCTGCGTTCATAGATGGCCAAAAATATTTTTATGTTATAAGTTTGTGAGGCATGCGAGTACCGAAATGACTGATATTGTGCACGCTGTCAAAAACTTCTCGGCGATGTTGTTCAGGTATATACGGGCGTATATATGATGTAGATGTTTCACAGTTCTATGTTTATGTTAGGTATTGGCACTTTCTTAAGAGAGATGTTTTGTTGTAATAATTGGTGAATATTGCTGCCTGTTTCTTGCGCGGTCGCTATATTATTATAGTCTAGTATAACTATACTTAGCCGCATAGAAACAATCTTATGCCCATCTGGGCATGAGATTGTTTCTATGTAGCTAATTGCGTCGGCAACGATGTTGTTTTTACTGCTTACGTGACGGGTGTCAGTGGTAAATTCACTGATAATATAAGTTGTCTTGTTCGCCTCGGTGTTTTAGTTGTTGAGTTGATCTTAGTCATGACGAATATTAGTGGCTTGTGGTCGGTTAAAATAATTAAATGACGTTCTTCGAATGTCTTGCGGCAATGTTTGACGGATAGGTATATAGAAAATAGTTCCCGATCGTAAGTAGAATATTTATTTTGTGCGTCGTTGAATTTCTTTGAATAGTATCCTAGAGGCTGCCATGTTTCGTCTATATTTATATTGTTCTAGTACGGTGCCGGCTGTTGTCCAATGTGTCGCAAAATAAGGCGAGTGTGGCGTGATGAAATGAGTGAGCAAGTAAAGCTGCGGTTATGATGCTAGCTTTACACTGCTCAAATGCTTGTGTTGCCTCGTCGGTCCAAGTATTTGTGATTTGTTCTTTTTCTTAATGTAGTGGAGATATGAATTGAGTGGTGTTTGTAAAGTTTGTGCGTTGGGAAAGTGATCGCGGTAGAAATTTATCATCCCAAGAAATCTGCGTAGTTCCAGAATTGTCTTGGGCTTGGGGTACTCTGTGATGGCTTGAATTTAGTGTTTAATTCCTTACTTTGTTACTGTATAGCCTAGAAATTGCACTTCTGCTTTTCCTAAGTTACACTTAGCGGGGTTGATGGTGATGCCATGGTCTTCAATCGCTTAAGCACAGTGTGGAGATGTTCTCGATGTTGAGCTTCGTTTCCAGACGCTAATAATAATATGTCATCTATAAATAGATAGACGAAATCTAGGCCTCGTAGCACTTCGTGAATGTATCGTTAAAATGTTTGTCCAGCGTTTTTCAAACCGAGGCACTTCCGCGGGCATTCAAATAACCCCATTGGCGTAATTATAGCTGTCTTCTAGATATCTTAGTCTCTAATGCTCAGCTGTTGGTAAGCGCGGTTTAGGTCGATTGTTGAGAATAGACATAACAGAATAACAGATAAGGGAGAGCAGTAGGAGAAAAGATCTAAATACCCAATGTATATCACATCTTAATGTCGTAAAGCAGAGTGCATATTACAGATCCATTAAAATATTTAATAAATTGCCATTAGATTTGAAAAAAGATTTCGTATAAAGATTTTTTAAGTAAACTTAAGCGCTTCCTGTTAGAAAAATGCTATTACTCAACTGATGACATGCGAACGACATAGCAAACTTATTGTCTCATGCAACATTTTCTTTTTTTAATTTATAGTTATTAAATTATTTTTAATTTATTTATTGACGTTTTTCTAATTCTATTGTTTTGTTGGCATTTGACATTCTATGGATTTTATTGATAATTTTTCTTGGTCTTGACATTTGATTAACATCTTATCCTATCTTTTTCATGTTTTTAATCGTGGTGTCATTAATGTTTATTATACTTAATTAATTAAATTTATGTTGCTGAAATTGTTGGAACTTACATTATCATTTTCTTTATTTCTATTTTTTTTCTAATCATTACATTTTTAAATATAAATATAAAAACTATACATATTTAAAAATATAAAAACTGAAATGACCCACCGACATCGGGAACAAGGTCCAAGCTGCCGGTGGTTAGGGCCCCAGAGAGAGGAACCTCCTTACAATGCGTGCTGTATCTAATAGCACTGCCTTCTGCATCAAACCCTTGATCCAAGCACCCAACGCGAGCCTCTTTAGATGGTGATCGAGGCTCTTGGCTATTAGACCATTGACAGATATGACTATCGGCACAATGATTGCCGAATCTACATCCCACATGTCGACAACCTCGCGAGGCAAATCGAGATATTTAATCTGTTTATCTTTTTCAGCTTTCGCGAGATTGCCGTCATGCGGAATGGTGACATCGATAATCATTGTGCGGCGCTCTGATCGATCTATCACCACAATGTCAGGTTTGTTGGCCACAATAGTCCTGTCTGTGATGATAGTTCGATCCCAGTACAACGTGACATGACCAATTTCGAGAACTGATTCAACTACATACCTGTAGTACGGCACTTTAACATCTACAAATTTGTATTTCAGAGCAAGTTGCTGGTGAATAATCCTGGCTACTTGGTTATGTCTGTGCAAGTACTCGCCGTTAGCAAGACGAGAACAACCGGAAACCATATGCCTGAGGGACTCACCAGGTAGGTGGCACGCCCGACAAATGTCAACCGCACCATCCCTCAAGATATATCTCCGGTAGTTATTCGTCTTGATAACTTCGTCCGCAATAGCACAGACAAACCCTTCGGTTTCCCCAAAGAGGTCACCGAAACGTAGCTAGTTCACGGAGGCTAACAGGTTTACATCAGCTCCATATAGAGCCTTGTAGAACCTACCGTGAAGCTCCTTGCTCTGCCATACATCCCTGCGATCGTTAGTGCTAAGTACAGGCTTGCGCCAGTTCTCTTTAGCCAAACTGAGCGGGGTGAGTCCGATGTCTACAGCAATTACATCCCGATGCATATCCACGTCTGCCTGGAGAAAGTATTCTCTGAGGTTGCATACCTCGCGGTTATGAAGGGCCTTGGCATTCAGAAAGCCTAAGCCTCCACATTTCCGCAGGATATACAGTCTCATCACAGACGAACGTGGGTGATGCATACGGTATGCCGTCAAGAGTGTACGGACCCGCCGGTCCAGGGCATCCAGTTCAGTCTGAGTCCACTTAAGCCTTATGCCAAAGGAGTACATGAACACCGGCATGACCCAACCGTTACAAGCGCGCACCTTGTTGCCACCTGATAAAAGACTATTTAAAACTTTTTTCAGGCGACCAAAGAAACGCTCCTGCAACGATTGCTTCATGTCAGCCTCATTGATACTTAACGCCTGTGACATACCAAAGTACTCGTAATTATCGGTTACAAGAAGTGATCGTAGGTTAATGAAATCCGAAAGTTGTGTTCCTTCGGATTCCACTATCCTTCCTTGCTTTACATGGATAACAGCACATTTATCCACACCAAAATCCAGCTGATAGACTTACTAAAAGTTTCAGTTAATTTAAGTAAATCCATCAGCTGTAATTCAGTGTGGGCAAACAACTTTAAGTCATCCATATACAACAAGTGGGATATCACTCCACCACCTCTATGTAACCTGTAACCTAGCCCTGAACCCTCTAGTAATGTACTAAGAGGATTCAAAGCTAAGCAAAACCAAAGAGGACTCAGGCTGTCGCCCTGAAATATACCCCGCTCAATTTTTATCAGTTCGTCATTCCCAGGGATCTGTCGACATCCTGGATAGCTAAGAACCGTTTTCCATTGCCCCATGCATGACTTCAAAAAGGTGCGTAGAGTTGCATTTACTTTATACAACTCTAACACCCTCAAAAGCCATGTATGAGGCACCGAATCATACGCTTTCTTATAATCTATCCAACATGCCGCCAGATCCCTTTATTTACGGCGAACCTGTTGGCTAATGGCCATATCAATGAGGAGGAGCTCCTTAGTGCCACGAGCCCCCCTCTTATATCCATTCTGAGAAGCTGACATTATTGAATTTGTATCAATATGTTTAGATATCTTGGCTCTCAAAATCGATGTAAGAAGCTTATAGATCGATGGCAAATATGTTATCGGTCTATAATTGCCGGGCTCGTTGGTACTACCTGTTTTATGGAGTAGGTGGGTTATTCCCGTGGTCATAAAACCTGGTAACGATCCAGATTCTAGGGCAGATTGAAATTGAACAGCCAAACAAGCATGTGAGCTACGCAGCCATTTTAGCCAGAAATTGTGCAGTCCGTCCGGTCCTGGCGATATCCAATTTGATAAGGATCGGACCGCACTAATTACATCCTGGCTATTAATGACCACGTTTTCCATTTTTGGAATTAGCTCACTAGCTCGCTTGACCTCCCGCATCCATTCCCCCTCAGTGTGGCCGACGGGTACCGACCAGATGTTCCTCCAAAACGTATTTGTAGCATCAGCATCTGGTAGCCCCAAATCGGCCACACATTGATCTGGTCGTTCCCAGATTCTATAAACCCACCTTTGGTCACTTTGAAACGTGCGGTTGATGACATACCGGTCCACGCGTTTTTTGCATCTGCGCAGTCGATTTGCCCATGCATAGACTTTCTGGACTTTCCGGGGTATTGTGCTAAATTATCGTGATACGACTGCGACGTATCTATTCTGCGAACTGTAGGCATTGTCGAAACTCGTATCGGGGCGTCGACCTACAGATTCGTAACACCGTCGATTAATCTTCGATTTTTCAAATCTACGATGAGTTGATGATGTTTGAGGCAGTCTGCACCGAGAGGTTTCGAAACGTCGACCACGATGAATTGCCACTTGTACGGGCGTCGTAAGTTGAAATCGAGTGTTAATGTTTTCTCGCCATATGTTGCTATAGATGCGTTGTTGGCTGCGTAACGTTTGAAAGGTAGCGGTGTTGCGATCTCTCTTTTTATTTTCGGTAGTAGGGATATGTTAGCGCCCGTGTCAACCAAGAAGAATAATATGTTGGAGTTGCGATCGATGAGATACAGGCAGTGTGAGTTATCTACCGACGGTATAGTTAGTTATCGACGGCTTGAATGTGCAGGGTGAAGTGCAGCGTTGAGCTTTTTCTTTGAAAAGTCTATGGTAATAACAAAATGGCGATGGTGACGCGTCCCGGCTGCTTGGGCGTGACGAGTCGCGATGGCGGGACTGGTAGCGATTGCAACGATCATTATTATTGTAGTTGACGTAATACTGTCTTGATTTCAATTCGGCTATTGCCAACAATAGTTTTCTGATTTCAGCAATGAGGTAATATATAGTATTTGCTTGCGGTGTGGATGGTGATGTTATTTGTAACTGCATATTCTCATGTTCTTTTGAATTTTCTTGTTGGCGATGGGCAGAGCTTCAGGGTTCTTGCATTTGCATTGCATTCTGCATATCACGTCGGGGTCCTTTGGAGGTTGAGGATAGTGACGGGTGTAATAACACGTAGACTCCAGATTTCAGAATGTATATATTTGAGTTTTGACACCGTAAAATATAGCACACCAAATATTGCGTTAACTAAGAAAACCTTATAAAATATTTACACAGAAATGTAACCAATAGCAAATTCAACGAATCAGAAAAGAGTTTAGTTTCCTCTAACTTCCATGCGCGGCGCTAACGTCAAAGCGAGCCATTTCCCGCGTAAATTGCGCTTGTGGTGACGACACCGCACGAGCGTGTGCGGTTCAGGCCTGCATACGTGCAGTCGCTACAGAGGTATTAATTCCAAGACACTCACGAAAATTGATTCTCTATCTGTTGTCACAACCTTAATGTACATAGTTCCCGCAACAGACAATTACCTTTGGTAGCTTCGCTTTATTTGATAGCTACATTTCGCATGTTATATTTAGAATTCATGGTAACGACGCTACCAACCATTCGTTCTGCCGATAGAAAGACGAGCCATGGAAATATTCAACGATTTCAACTGACTGGCTTGCGGTAACATGTACGAGCAAACCCGTACATTTTTACTTGTATGCATTTAATGCTGACGGTAGTTTCAATTGAGCTGTTACGTATTTATTTAGTTATATATTTTTAGTATCAATTAAACTATCAAAGCATTAACAGCTCTCTATCATTGCCCCGGTTCGCGATACCCACTTTAGCAGTCTATTAGTTTAACATTATATCATCATTATTAGCTTAGCATTTTATCGTGATCCATATTTTAGCATAGTAATCAATTAAAAGGTGTAAGGTAGCACATTGTACAAAAGCTTTAGTACCTATACCTATTACCTATCTAATATCGCTAGTATAAAGTGCTGTGTTCTGAGAGATTTGTTTGAGATAATGCCTGCAGATTTTTTGCACCACTTGCCACCTGCAAGGCACTCAAACCTTAAAAACAAAGTACACGGCCATTTCAGAGTAGTATACTTCAACTTTAAACTTTAATATCGAAGTTATGCAAAAGATTTTGCTTGTAGATCACAAAGCAGGTTATTTCTAACTAACTTGCAAATGAATTGTTAATAATTTGATAATGATTGTTAATAAGAGAGTTCTCCATAATGTTCTCGAAGATGTATGATGTCATACAAACCAACCTAGACGGCGTGAAGGACCATTTCTTTAATTTTTTGGGTGTATATCATTTACTGTTTACCCATAAAATTCAGAGACGTGAAGCGGCGGAATGGTTATGTCGGGCTCATCTGGGAAGAAATATTCTACCAACTAAACCTATCACGGTGTTTCTCGATGTTACCTGAGTCGGCAGAGCCGTGCGAATCGTTTTCTAGTGCAAATCGCGACCGCGCCGGCATTTGTTTGCGTAACTGCAGACCCTACGCGGCATGATTGAATATGGCCTAACCCGTATAGCTCTTCCTTTATTGAATCTTTCTTTATTGAAAAGAGACTCGTGTCTAGCAGTGAGACAGATCATATACATGATTGAAATTATAATAATTGATTACTAGATTTTGCCCGTGGCTTCGTTGGAGTATATATTAGTTAGGTTAGCTTTGACAAGCAACAATATTTTTTTCTGAATAAAAAGTACCCTGTGCCTTTATATGTTCCTCTGACAACGTGTATGCGAAATTTCATTGTAATCGGTCGTGAAGTTAAAGCGTGAAAGCGTAACAAACATTTGTATGTTAAACATGCGAATGTGAGTTTGCTTTACATTCGCATTTATAATATTAGTTAGGATTAATTAATGTTATAACTATAAGTGTTTAAAGAAAATGTGAGGTAAGACATGTCGGTCAAAAGTTGTGTCGAGTTGTATAAAAATTGCCGCTTAATCCTTTACCGCTTGTCTTTTACCTTTCAGTCGGCACGCAAGTCTGGTTCGCGACTGAAATAGGTAAACAGAATGTCTACCAACCCGCTTAGGATCATTATGTGGAGAATCTCAATTAATATTACTAAGCGACTTCGATGGCTCGAGATGCCGGGGTCGCATGCCCGAGGCATCAGTATTGCAGTAGGAGGTTACATTGAGGAATACCCTCTGACTACTAAAATTATTTATTAAGGCATTTCTATTCTAATAGTTAGTCATAGTTTTTATACTTTACATTACAATTAAGCAATTAAAGGTAAAAAGATAATTTATTAAGGAATTTCAATTTTACTTTGTTTTAATACTTCACCTACGTTTATATAGTTTTTATTTATTTAAATTTGTATATAGGTACAAGCCCTAGAGTTAATAAGTTTATTGAAATTATATGACATGGCCGATTGTAATTATATGTTAACATAATTATGAAGTTTAAAGTTGCGATACTATAATTAAAACGCGAAGGGAATATGTATCCTTGTGTGTGTGTGTGTGTGTGTGTGTTTTAAGCATATTGTGACTACGAAAGAATGTGACATTCGAAATGGTTAATGTTTTCATCACTTCCATCTTACACCTCGTTCGGTGCAGTAAAGCAAATTGTGTTTATGTCGTTTAAAGATCCATTCCCCGTTCGTGAGTTGTTTACAATTGTATAAAAAGTGTTTCGTTTTATTTTGATAAGTTTGCAAACTATTTTAATCGTATAACTGTGGTAAATTGTGTTATTCATCAATCGGTAAATCTATAAATTGTTATTTAAAATAGGTACTGTTATAAAATCCTTTTTAGACGAGTTTTAATTTATTATTTTGTTGTACTTTTTAATTCGTTAAATTCTTATCTGCAGATCGTTATTTTTGCTCGTATTCAAACAATAATATCATATTAATTGAAGGAGCCACCAAATTGTGCTGGCGCTAAAGAAGTTTGAACGGCGATATCACCAACATTAAAGAGCCTATTTACCGATATGACACCGTAATATATAATATCTGAAGATATATCTAAGCGATTTTAGAATTAACCTGTAGAAACCTTCAGTGTAAAAGGTGAAGTTTACTGTGAGTTAGCAATGAGTTACATAGCAAAACTCAATGAATTAGAATGAGCATTAATATTGCAAATAAATATGCTATTATGAAATTTACGCAGCGCGTTGCCGGTATAGTTTCTTTATTAGCTTTAAAGTAATTAAATCAAAATACCAAATGTAGAACATGAATTAAACAGCACGCAAACTATTATTTAGTAAGCAACAAAATCAGTACCGTTTGCGGCCGCGCTGGAGTCCCAATGCTGTTAAGCTGAATTTGAGTCATTATCTGTTAGCTATTCCATTAGCAAGCGCTGAAAAAGGCGACGAAATATAAAAAAATCAGGTATTGTATTACGAATAGACAATGCTAGTCAGTTAAAGAAGTTAAAGTCGATAAATGTCATCCAGTCAACTGGGCGTTGCGAGCGATATTTTGTCATGGAAGTGTCCTATTCTATTGAGGACAAAGGTTTTATTATCACCTTCTATCATCAAAACATCAAAAACTAATTAAAACTGTATGACAATGATTTTATTGACTACTATTATCACTCAGTAGGCGTAAATTTGCGGTTGTAAAAGGCCCGGGAATAGAACTTACATACATACATAAATTCACACCTGTTTCCCAGAGGGGTAGGCAGAGACTACGGATTTCCATTTGTTACGATCCCGACACACTTCTCTGGCTTCATTCACTTTCATAACATTCCTCATACACGCTCGCCGGTTTAAGGTGCTCTTAACCTGGCCTTTATCCAGAACGTCTCCGATCTGATCAAGAAACGTTCGCCTAGGTCTTCCCCTTGCGACTGTTCCATTCACACTAGCCTTTTAAACTTTCTTAGTCAGTCTCTTCTCGTTCATTCTTTCTACATGCCCAAACCAACTTAACATACCCTTTTCTATTCTCGTCACTATATCCACTTTTATGCCGCATCTCTCTCTAATCACACTATTCCTTATTCTATCTTTCAGAGTCACACCACATATATTTCTCAGCGCTCTCATTTCTACAGCATTTATTCTGCTCTCATGCTTCTTTTGCCATACCCAACTTTCACTACCATGCATAAGTGTAGGTACTAATAGTCCTCTATGAACAGCCAAACGTGCCTTTTCGGATACATTTCGACTGTTCATAAAAGCGCGTAGAGCGCCATTCACTTTATTGCCAGCAATCGTTCTTCTTTCAATATCTCCCTCATGTGTACCATCCCTTGTAAACAAAGTACCTAGATATACAAACTCTTTCACTTGCTCCACTTGTTCTCCATCAATCATAATATTGCACATCGTCATGCACTCCTTGCTCCCTTTCAAATACCATTACTTTCGTCTTGCTTACATTTATTTTCATTCCTTTACTCTCACAAGCATCATGCATAATAGTTACCATCGCCTGCAACTGTTCTGCCGATGACGCAAGTATTACTTGGTCGTCGGCATAAAGTAGACATTTGACAAGTAACTCATTCATTCTTAATCCCCATTCACAATCTTTTAAATCTTTCAAACAATTGTCCATGTATAGGTTAAAGCCAGGGTGACGCTACACATCCTTGTCTAACACCTTTTTCGATGTTAAACCATTCTGTGTAAGTCCCATTTATCCTAACACAAGCTCTGGAATCGTCATAAAGAGATTTCAGAGCTCGTGTGAGGTTACTATTCACTCCATACATGGACAAAACCGACCAAAGTTCATTCCTCACCACTTTATCATAAGCCTTTTCCAGATCCACGAATGCGCAATAGACTTTTTGACCTTTGGCCAAAACTTTCTCGGCTATGCTCCGTAAGGAAAAGACCTGATCCGTATATCCCATACCCTTTCGAAATCCCGTTTGTGCATCCTATATTTTCTCGTCGGTTACTTTCACAATCCTTTCAATTAACTATTTCGCATACAATTTACCGACGACGCTGAGCAAGCTAATGCCTCTATAGCTTTTGCAATCTTGCTGTGAGCCCTTTCCCTTGTATAAAGGTACTATGACGGCCTTGCACCAATCACTAGCTACACGGCCGGTATTCAGCACAAGTTAAAAAGGTGACACAACTGATTTACTATGAGACCCTGTCCAGCTGTCAGCATTTCGACTGTAATCCTATCATAACCACCAGCCTTTCCTAATTTCATGCTTTTCAATGCTTTCATTATTTCATATATACTAATAGGGCTTTCATCATTCCTCTCATTATCATTCATTTCGAAACTTTGCCCTTGCCATTCCTCTCTTTCAAATAAACTTTCAAAATATTTCTTCCATCGATTCAGTACGCTCTTTTCTTCATTCAGTAAACTTCCATTCTTGTCTCTAATCGTTCAATAGAACTTGAGATGTGGAAATATCTTGTTGGTACTAAAGGAAAAATATTTATAGATTGGGCAACTTGTAGGTTTAAAGACGACATTGAAATATTGTTTAAAATGTCAACCAAATGCCAAATTTGTAAACGTATCCGTACGGATACGTTCACAAATTTAGCACGAACAAAAAATATTTTTGTACTAATTGCGGTGGGAACACGATACGCGTATCTGTCCCAGCAGAAATATCCCTGATTTTAAGCCAATATGCATCGCATATAAACGGCTTAAAAACTCGTCGCCCTACATACAAATTAAAACTGGAACAACAAATTTTAAACTCCAACTACTAAATTACAATTTATTGGTACTTTTATTAGAATCTTTTATGATACTTTGAGATAAAATCATGGTACATCTCATGGTAGAATAATAAAATGTTCACAACGTTAGGGTGGCAATGTAAGAATTAGTTTGTCTAGTATTAGAATACAAATTAGATATTTCTTGTAAGCTAGTTGACTCATCGCTATGCTTTTGTTCTACTATTGACGTACATTATGAACAATCCGCTCATTACTTTCTGTGGAAGTGCAGTCTTAGGCAAAGAGAACGTACTATGTTTAATAATTTACAAATTACTTCTGAAGTTGTATATAAGGCAGATCTTCGGTCAAGTAGAACAATTATTTATATGTTTATGCTCACAATTATGCCTCCTAATATTCGTTTCCAGGTGCTTAACTTATTCAGGTCTTTATTATTCTTAATTTTGTCTTCCGTTTTCCTAAGAAGTGAAGTGGAATGTCGCGTTTTTCGTATACTTCTGATTAAATTCGTAAACTTCAATTAAACCTTCCCCTGGACTTCAGGAATGTCAAAACTTAGCGTTTTCCAAGGTTATTACTGCTGAACCTGGCTACACGTTTTATAGAAGTGTGTAAGAAGTGCAGCTGGGATAAGTCCCAAAAAAAGTTAATATTCATATGGAGAAACAGTGCAGAAAACCACAACGACAAAAACATGTACAGTCCAATTTAGACCACTGGGCAACTACTAGTCCTATTTTTTATATTAGGGCTCCTTTTAACAATATTAAAGAATAAACGTACCAATATCCATATCACTTAGAAAATTAATCTAGGTCACATACTGGACTTTGCAAATCTACTTTTTGTATAATCAAACCAAGTGCCATGTCTTGCCGAGCGAAAGTACATTTGTATTTGTATTTAGAACTCGCCTTTGGACTGTTTGAAATAACATGACTGTGTAACGTCGCACGTTATTAACACTGTATGCGCTCCTATATCAAAGTTTGTATCAAAAAATTTACAAAACCGCTTGGCAATAATGTTACTCATTTTATTTATATTCGCAAATTTGTGATATTAAATTGGTAAAGAGAGCAATGCAAGCAAGGTAGCATTTTTAGGTTTTAAATAGGCAATTACTTGTGTTTGTATTGTAATTATTATTATTCACCAATATTATAGCATAGCCTCTTCTTGCTTTCTCTATTTAGTTTACAAAAACATTTTATGACTGTTTTCAAAATAGCAGCGATAGCCTAGTGAGAAACCGTTGGACTACCAAGCAGAGGTGTCGAGTTCGATCTCAAGGCGCACATCTATGACTTTACGAAATTATGTGCCTATTAAATAATTAATTATCGCTCGCTTTAATGGTGAAGGAAGACATCGTCGGGAAACCTGCATGTGTAATAGTTCTCCATAATATTCTGGAAGATATGTGAAGCCTGCCATCCCGCACTGGGCTAGCGTGGTGAACTATGCCCTAATCCTTCTCACGCTGAGAAGAAACCCATGCCTAGCGTTTAATACAAGACTGATACTATTAGACTGTTTTCAAACTATATTTGTTCTGGAATAAATAGAATTTATAGAAAAGAACGACAATAAAAACATGAGTTTGTATGTATTGTTTCTAGCTACTATTACACCACCCATACCTCATTGTTGACTAAATAAGAAAGTAAGATAAAGGGGACCAAAGCGTAGATATATTGTAAACTAGCTTTTACCCACGGCTCGCGTAAAAGTAAGTTAGATTAATACTTTAATTTATAATTTTTAAAGCATGTGGTTCTCGGTGATAATATAGCATTCCAATAGCGAAGATTTTTTTTAATCGGTTCTTTAGGGTTTGATTTAAATCCTTACAAATAACCCTCCTTACAATAATAATATAGATATGCGAGCAAGTGATGCTATATAATAACATAAAATGGGTATAATAATATCCCTATATATAAAATGATCCACTGCTTGGCGCGAGCCTCTTTTCAGTTTAAGAAGGGTAAGGCTATAATCTATCACCCTCTCACTCTGACTCAGAACGGGTCAGTAGACTTCACACATTATGTAGAATTCTTACACATGCAGGTTTCTTTACAATGTTTTTATTACCGTTATAGTGATCGATAATTGACTATTTAATACGCACATATCTTGGAAAAGTTTGAGATGCTTGCCTTAGGCTCAATCTCGAGACCTCTGCGTGGCAATCTAACGCTATTCCATTAGTTTATCTTTTATTGATTTTCTTGATTCCTACTCTACACTTACATACATGTATACCTATTTATTTATTTAATCTTAGGAAGGCTACCAGAATTAATATAATTCTAGAAAGTATACATTTAATGGCTACACATGTTGCTAATAACAAGCCTCCACGTATGAATCTTCATGTAACTATCTTCATATATATGTACCTTTTCCGTTATGGGAGGTTTTTGTTTTACGATAATCGGACATTAAATTCCAAAGTTACATAACTTTTAGTATGGACGCTACGAAAAAGTCAACCAATATACAAAAATGGCTGCCATTCAGAAGCCGTTAAGTTTAGACCCCACCTGTAGAATGATTTTAGTGATAAAATAGAGCAAACTATCACCCCCTAAAGTTTGTACAGTCCGAACCCAGACATATTGTATATATACTCCCATGTGCATATGTCTCTAAAAGATTGAGTAGATTTGTTATTTTACCAGGTTTTACCACCTATATACGAATGAAACGAGCCAATGTAACGAGCTCATTGCAGTTTACTGAACACATATTCAGACTGCGTGCTAGCTAAATGCGAATTTCCTGAGAGAAAACCTAATAACACTTCACTCGATCTGGAAATACACCTGAGCTCTCACAATCGATCGTAAAGTTAGTGAAAACTTTTGCTAGGGGACAAACAAAGCAGTCTTAACTCTCTTTACCTACGACCGGCTCGACGTTGCCACCGCGCTAAGTGTTGTGGGTTCGAATCACACACAGAACAATTATTTGTGTAATCCACAAATTATTGTTTTGACTCTGGATGTACCCTTTTTACTGCTAATTGTGTGTTTGTAAAGACGCTTGCAGCAGAAAACATGTGAGAAATAAAAAGTACTGCAACGGTACCATCACAATAACATCTTCATGGAGTCACGAATCGGTTAGAATTCTGGTTATGGAATCAAACCTCGGCGCCGTGGCAATGGCGTGCCCGCTTGACGCTAACCGCAATCGCTCAAAAGTTCTCCAAAGGTTGTAAGGCATTACATAAACTCAATTTATGGTTTAATTAGTAGGTATAACAAATCAAATTAAAATAATTTATGTCACAAAGTACTTACCACTTATGAATGCTTAAATATTCTCGTTTGTGAATTTACTGGAGTTTCTGCAGTTACGCTCAAGTTAGTTACTAGGTTCAAGGGCGAGCCTATAAGATGATACTAGAAACTAAAAAGACACCTACATGAAACTTACGGCCTGTATCTTTCAATCACCATTGGGAGGTAGGTGGTATCTAACTATTATTGTCAATATATTTAACAATAGTAGGAGGTCGAAATAGAGGCTTTAATAAAATGAAAATGCAATCTTTGACTTTAAAGTGGCCATTTGTTTTTATATACCATATGTGTGTTTTAAGCCATTTCCACCTTTGGCTGATACGATTATCCGTATAAGGCAACCAACTAATAAGAACGCTAGGTATTAATATGCCAATAATCTTTAGCTCCTCTGATGATAAGCGCTAAAATGATTTTCACGTTTGAATCATACTGAATGCAGATTGTGGTTTAAGTTGTCGCCTCTCCACTGCCACTGCACCCAAGGGTGGTGGGTTCGAATCCCTTACTGGACACAACTTTGTGTGACCTAGAAATGGTTGTTCCGAGTCCAGGTGTTCTTTGTGTCCGTTGTTTGAATGTTTGTAAAGTCCCCAGCGACACAGGATATGTTCTTAGTGCGGGGGTTGTCTATTAAAAAGAAAAAAGAAATACGTTTTTTTGATAGATTTTAGAGCAACTAATCATACTATTAGGATTAGTCACATGTAAGTTTAACTTATAGTAAGTAAGTAAGTGATATAAGCCATTTTTGAAAATATAACTCAAATAAATTAATTAGATTTAAAAGCCTCGAAATATGACATTTATTGCGTAGTTGCCGCCGGAACAAGGCGTAGACGCTCTTAATTGAAGTGCTCCACTCTTAACAAACAATACAGTTGTACGTATTATTAGATATTACTCGCGACTTAGTTAGTGTGAAATACATTTCGTTCTCTATGTAATTTACGTGCATCCCACTGATGAGATCTGTTTCGGATTAGATGAATGAATAGACCGCAAGCAACCCAACTGTGAAAACTGATTCAAAAGATCCGTTTTTACGTGATGCAAGTATCGGTGCCAAGAAACAAATAGAATGACTAAAAAGGTTCAAATCTTAATAATTATTAAACTAAATCAATGTGTCAATAAAAATATAATATTTAGATACAGTCTCGTCTCGTCATGATATAAGTAGAAAGTAATAACGCTTAGGTGATGGTATTGATAGCGACTGCAATATCGAGACGGGTAAAGAGTTTCGGGTATTTCTGTTAGGGAAATTTAGTAGCAGCATAGAGGTTAGTACGACTGGTAGACCTCAACAGGCTATTTCGTGGGATCCTAGGTTTCGCTAGTTATGGTGTTGAACTATGGCTACTGAAACTTCCTAACCCTCTCAACCTGTTAAACATAACAGGTTGAGAGGGTAACTGTGCCTAATACCCGTTTTTAGCTTTAATATAATAATATTAAAGCTAAAAACGGGTATTAGGCACAGTATCTACATACGAATTTGAAGATTTAAAGTTTAAGCCAGTCTGCACTGGCTGTAATCACAAGCAGAAAAATGACCTCGCCGCACTAGTATATTACCCACCACTACAAACTATCCGTACACATATGTAAATATCAAACATGATCGCCTTAATACATATATTTTGGTATGTAAACTGTTATAGTGTTATTTTAACAACAGATGGTAACTAAACCTTCGTGAACATCTAAGCAACTGGTAACTTGATTGGTTGTTTATAGGTCATTCTGATTTATGAGGCAGAACCTTATACTCAGCAGTGTGGCAATAATAAAAATATAATGTGAGAATGTAATTTATGGTCTACAGCGAGCGCATAAAAGCGGTTGCTTTCCTTGGCGATCTACTCGCTAAGTGTTGTGGTTGCATCGAGAATTGTTTTAGAGGAATATACAATTTATTGTCTCTGTCATTTTAATGGTTGGTTTGTTATACGTACGTTCGAACCTTGGTGTGGTTGATACGATTTGGACATATCATATATGTTATAACGTTTTGGGTGTTTTTCTTTTTTATTAATGTCAACATTTTATGCTCCGCGTGATGGTAAACCGTCATGTTAGTAGTCCATGAGCAGAGTTGTCTACACCATGCCTCTATTAGTACTTACATATGTGCTGTCGAGGTCTCTACTTTGACGGCATATGAAGTTATTTTTTCACGAAGCACTTGAAAGACCCAAGTTACCATTCAGTAATGAAGCATTGAACCGATTTTAATAAAACATGACTCACTGATAGGCCATGTCCTGGATTAACACATAGAATACTTTTATCCCGCCATAGGCTCCCCTAAGATACAGCCGCGCGTGAAACTGGAACCACAGATCTTTTATTTTCTTTTTCTTTTAGTTGATAGACCTCTCCGATCGATTTGTTCGCATACAAAAACAATTTAAGTGCCGCAGGTGTCTTTCGCACCTTACCCACCAAAAAGTAAGGTAAAGCCAAATCAAGAAGTTTGAATCCAAATCATGTAGTATTGAGCTTAAACATTGTGTGCAAATTAATTATTATTAACGCTCACTTGAAATACTAAAATCAAATTAAACAATATTTAAATCATTGTTGAATATTTTAAGTAATACTATCGAAGGTGTTCTAATTTTGACAGCTTTAATCTGCCCATTATATCTGTTCGAATATCTGGCCTGAACTTCGATTCTCGTCTTTTATCAAATAGCTCCGCTCGCGTAAAAGTAGGTTAGCTTAGGTTATTATAGTAACACTAGCGGACGGTCCGAGAGGCGGCGTTCGTGTTCCCACGCGCGCCTCTGTATTGTGTGTCCGTCACCCCCTCAGGGGGACTGTAGGGATAAAATTAGTGGTAGTCTATATGTGTAGTGGCCTGCCGTTTAATACGGCTGGCCGAAACCTCGGCGGGGTCGCGATTGCATGTGAAAGCGATTCGCGCGGTGGTAGGTTTAGTCGGTATTACCGGGATGTCACTCACCATCTTTCCCCGGTGAGTCCGACATAACCTCTCCGTCACCCCACGGAAAAGTATGCGTCAAAGCATTATCCAATGTTAAAAAAAAGAAAAAAAAGTAACTCTAGCGGACCCGACAGACGTTGACCTGTACACACGAAAAAAAGAATTAAAAATAACCAAATCTAAACCATTCGTTTCGAACACACAAAAAATTTCATCGAAACCGGTTCAGCCGTTTAGGAGGAGATTAATTACAAACACACGTACAGAAGATTTATATATACAAATATTACTTGTTTTAAATAAAGCGTAGCCTATTTTACTCGGTGATAATATAGCTTTCTAATGGTGAAAGAATTTTTAAATCGGTTGATTAGTTTTTGAGTTAAATCCTTACAAAAAACAAACAATAAATCTAATCTTTCCTCTTTATAATATTAGTATAGATAGACATTCAAACCTGCATATCTAAGGGGTACGTAAGTGTATTTATTACACACACATTTGGCTAGCTATTTTCTTGGACCGGTGTAAAAGGGAGCAAATGCTTTCGGTATGAAGATTTTAGCAGCAAGCCAAAAATGTTCTTCTTGTATATGTTTTCACTTTCTTAATAATCTATTACCTTATAAAAGCATACATAGCCAAGCCTTTATATACCCGAAAGTGTAGACAAGAAGTGTATTAGATCCGCATTTCGCCAACTGTTTTTAGGCCTCACATAATGGTGTTTAAACTCCATGCTAATACTAAACTGTGCTGGCATTTTTTATAAATTAACTTATAAATAAACCTTATTTATATTGGTATTCTTCACCTATCCATATTAGGTGCGATTCGACCTTGTGTTGTCTAGATGACCAAAATCAACTTCCGGCGGATCGGCCATCGAACCATGACATCGACCTGAAACAGTACTACTAAACCGTCTAAATTTGTGTAATAAATACTCGTAATACGTCACGCAATAGATTTATGACATGAAAATATGTTGGTTTTGTTTCAAGAGTATTCAGGTTCTCCATGAACATGCACACAGATTCGTATTGTTGAGTATTAGGTATACTATACACAAATTGCAATTGAAAAGAATGAACATGCATTTCTTGCCTGCTTCTTTTGAGGATAAATTTACTTTTTTACAAATTGAAATAAATTGCTTACAAGCAATCTCTTAAAAAAATCTTTCTAATTATTTTTATAAATATATTTTGAATATCTAGTTACATAAGTACATGCATTTTTTCGGTAATAAGTGAGAAATTAGCTAAGATAAAATAAGGTAAGATTTTACAATCCTAAACCTTTTTTTAAGAATGATCGCTATTTGGGAATGCCAATTACTAGTATTCTTTTTAACCCCTTCAACTAAGCTAGATTGGTTGTGTTAAAAGTGTATTATATTACTGATAGCACATTGGGTGGGTTTCCATAACAAACCAAGACCTTTCGATTGCAAATCTAACCCATTGAACTACGGCCGCTGCTTTGATACACGTCACGCGTCTTTGACACCAGGTTTGGTCGCAGAATAAAGGTTTTTACAAGTGTGGACGATCTATTTATACCGTATTGTGCGTTGTATACGTCTGTGCGATATAAAAGTCATGCGCTGTATTAACCAAACGTAGAATTAGGTTAATGTTGTCTATTCCTTCGACATTAGAATTTATCTTCAGTCATGAAAATGAATTGCGTTGACAATCTGACCTGAATTGTATTATCCTTAAAGTATGTTGTTTATCTTTTTATGGGTTGGCAGATGTTATACCCTATTGCCAGATGCTATATTCACATGCCAATGTACTTGTCATCGAGGGATTACCCCTTAAATCGGGTTCGAACCCACCAGTTGCATTACCAATATGAAGTCACTCCTCTATTATCTTGGGAGAATTACATTTACACAAACCTCCCCACGAGAATGGGAGGAAAAGGGCTACCCCCTTCCCTCCCATTCCCGTGGCAAGGTTATAAATACCCTCCGGTAGAAAGGGTATTTGGGGTTCACCTGGTATAAGGTAGAATGTCCGAGTCCTACCGACTAAACCCACCACAGTGAACATGACTTTACTCCTAACAAGCATTGTTGCTTAAATGAAGGGTTTAATAAGAATACTATTGAAAATGTTACTCGAAAAATAGGAAATATTTTTAAAATACGTTTATTTGCTACTCATGATCTATAACATATTTTCACAACAATGTTTTACACTATTAGATCGACCAGGCTGTCAATGATATAATATTACAATGTTTATATTGTGAAGATGTTTGAACGTTGCCTAGTATACAGATAGACCGGACCCTGGATTAACTAACTTTTTATATAAAAAGTAGGTGTTAATCCATCTCACACAAAAAATTGCGGGCACAAATCTAGTATAAAATAGCTTTCGTATCCTTCATAACATATGGTATACCTAATACAAATGAATACAGGGAAAAAGAATTGAGATTCGCTCCAGTCATCAAAAACGAAAGAATAGCCTATTACAGGATGAAAGGTAGGATAGTTTCTTTGACATAAATGAGAATCTCGATATCTATATATATTTTTCGTTGAAAAAGCCTCGGCTTATCAAAGAACAATCCTAAAAGGCGATGAGGCTTGAATAGGAATGGAACAATGATTAAACTGAAAAGCTTAATAAGAGATCAATGGACAGCAAACTTAGAGGTTTCGGATGCGAAAACACATGCTTTTAGAGTAAAGATATTACACAACGTGAGAAAAAGGTTGTGAATTTTCCATAATATTCTCCAAGGATCAGTTAAAAAGTATTGAGATATCACCTTTCCTCTCTCATTTTAAAAGGAAATCTTAGATAAACATTATAAATGTTCCACCCAAATTCAATCTTAGATTTAGTTACAGCGACTATACTATTGTACTATGAGTAATAATGAATTAATGTAATCGTCTGCTTGTGAATAATATCATCGTCAGAAAAAAGGTCTGAGAATTTCCGTACAATCAAAATTTAATATTCCCTATGTTTATACATTCGGCTTACAGTGTTAAAAGCAACAGCTTAGCGAAAGTAAGTACATAGTTATTAATTTACTGCATTTAAGCGTTCGGGGAGTTCAGTGCTCCAACAGTGCTATGGTTTCATTAGTTAAAATAGGCTCTTATTTTCTCGTTGGTTTCTTAATAAAAACGTTTGATTCACACAAACGTTACGCTGCGAAATTCGACCAATTTACCGCCACTCACTCGCGCTCCCAAATTCTACGGTAGCAGTTAACCGATTTTCTATTCGCCAGATTCGTTTAACGTTTTCTTCGACGAACCGTTGCGGTTTGCCGAAGAAAACGTTAAACGAATCTCAGTAGTCAGTATCTAATACTTACAAGTATTTAAAAATATTATTCGCTTAGGGGTCCACTTAATGAAAGTGAATCACGTGGACATCGATCGCGTCATTGTCGAGAATAATGAGAGATGAATAGTTAAGGTCTCCTCACATTTTGGCAACGATGCGCGGTGGTCGGGCGCGGCGGCGTATTGGGCGGGCGGCTATACGAGTCGTGCGGGGAGGTCGATAAGCAGTGTGTAACGGGACGGCTAGGCGACCAGTCGCTTGCCTGCCACCAGCGAGTTGACACACTCGCGGTTAACGTGACCAACGCGCTACGCGTTTCAATCCGCTCATATCGCGCCCTCGGACCACTCGTCATCCGCCTGTGCCACCGCATCTAGCTCGCCGTTTTATCGAAGTAAGTACTATTTCAGACAACCTGTGGCGAGCGGACCCTACAAGCTGCGCTTCTTCTTCGTGATTTTTTTATATTACATGTTTTTCACAGGGCTGCCGATTTTTTGTACTTTACCCAAGATTTGTTCGAGTGCATCAAAGGAGAGCGTTGTTACCTGTATTGTGATTTTCTGAAGGAGAAACAAAATACGGAATGGTTTATTTAAAGTTTAGGGCTTGTTAACGTATTTTTTAATATTTCGGTTTGTAGGGCGTCGGTTTTTTTACTTTTAATATATCTTTGTTCTAGCACGTAACGTTGGTATTGAATGAGTTCTAATGGCAACTATAATGAAATACCGCTATGAATAAACCTGTGGTTAAATCGCGGGTACGCGATTTAATATCTCTCGAATTTCGGACCGCTATGATCAGGGTCTTAATTTAATGCTTATTGACTTAGATTTTGTTTAAGTTAGCTGTGTGTAGGCGACACCATTTATGTTTCTTCAAATGTATAATACAACTATTACTTTTAGTTACTGGACGTTATATGTTAAAAAATAAAGAAAATGACAGCCACGAAAGAAGGGCGGAGATTCTATTGTAGTGTAGCGTTCTTAATGGGGAAATAGGCGAGTGCGACCGCGTTACAGTGGGCACCGAGTGGCACTGTTTCATACAATTCTGTGAATGAATTCGCCCTTTCGTATTATTGAGATAAATTAAACCGTAATTTACGTGAGATTTATATATGATAAAATTATATAGGATTAATTGGGGTCATTTCATGCACGTCAATTAACAAATTTGTATTCGTATAAAGTCTTCTCGCGCATTTTAATAAATTCAAATTCAAATTCCGAACTGATGTATAATGTGTTGGATGTTTTTTTATTTCTAGCAATTCGGATATTGCCATATAAAAAGGGTGGCCCGATGAAATTCTTTAGCATAAATTTATCCCTTTTTTTGTTTCGGTAGGTGTAGGAATGTATATTATAAAAAGGGGTGAATTATTATGATAAAATACCTCCTTCATATATTAAAAGGGTGGTCATATAAAATTGTGTAGAATTATTCAGATTTGATGTTTCTTTATATTTGGTATTATAGCAACACTTATCATTATCGGTTATTTTATTTCATAATTAATTAATAAACTTAACGAACTATACAAATAATACCGTCCGTAAAGCACTGGCTTTGTAAGTGATTTTTATACTCATTCTATTAGATTCAATAGAAAATATAAAATAATATAAAATTATATTATACAATGTAATCAACTTATTCTATTTCTAACTTATTCATATTTATTGATTTAAATGGTTTCAAATATAATAATTTATAAATAGATTTTATAATATATATATTTTATTGTAGGCATATTAAATCTTCAGATTGTACAGTAATTTAATATAAAGTAAATTATGAAGGCTCTTTTTATATATTTCTCTCTTTCTACAATATTTGCAACAGCTCAGCTATCGGTACTTTTAATATCAGTATATTTAAATCCACGCAAAATACTGTCAATTTGACATTACTAAATAAAATAGTACATCATTATTACAATCGATAAAAGTAAATCAAATATGACTCAAACTAGTAGTTCAGTTGAATATTTACTTATATTCAAATAATGGATATTTTAGTATACAATTGTGTTTCCAAAATAGATTCCAACTCAGAAAATGACTTGAAAACGTCCGTAATACTTGATTTTAATTAAAATTGCGGCGTTGTTGATATATAAAGGCAAATTAATTGTTCACCAGTTTCATAGATTTCATTAAAGCATAATATGATTTAGGTTTGCCTACCAGAAAGTATAATTATTACAATTTTAAAATAGCTATAACCCTTTAATGGGTAATTAATTAATAGGTATTACTAATAATAATATAATCGGAAAAGCTTGTGAATATGTTTGCATGTTTGATACTCAATCACTCGAAAATCATTGAACGGATTTGGATGTAACTTCGAACACGGATAGAACATGTATTTTACCCTGATAGTGCTTTCTCATAGCATTCAGTCGGGCGGAGCTAGTAGAACGTCAACTTTTAATAAAAACTCGTTTAATATAGGAGCCCAATAAATAAAATCGAAGCAAAAGGTCACACCATTTTCCTTTCATATGGAGATTGTTCTTATCCTTGCTTCGAAATTTATTTTGTATTGTCAATTCAATATAACTTCGAATAAAGAAAATTCTCTCAACAAGAAAACAGGAATTTGATTGAGAATATTCTTTGCAGCGTTAACATTTCTTTTTATTAACGAATACGATGACGCTGTTCTTGTACTTTGACTCATTTTGATCAATCGTGATTATTAGAGATAATTTTCTTTAGACACTTTTATCGTATAATTGCCCAATTGTGAGAATAGGTGCGAATAACACACGTCCAACTAACTAACTAACTAACTAGACACTCTTTATTTTTTACTTTTGACAATCTGGACATAAGTACACTTATAATCAAATAGAAAATTACCAGATTGACCAGATCTGGTAATTTCCTATTTGAATATAACGGTAACGGTAGTAGTATTTGATTGATAACTATTATATTTTTATGTATACTATGCGAACATATTATTAATAGAACCTTGTCGGTATTCCATGGCAGAGTTAAGAAGTATCGATCTCTCACTAAATAAATAGGTTGAAATTCTATAGTTGCTAAAATTAACTGTTAATATTTTGCTAACCCGGCAATTGATTCTAAAACTGATAATCGGCAATAAAATAAGTAAGATTTGATCTTATTGTACCGAAACGAAAGTTCATCGCTATATTTATAAATAAAATTATTATTCATGAAACATATTTCTAATTAAACTAATACGTCAATGTAATTTTAAATTTAAATAATTAAATAATTTATTAATTTTGAATAATTAAATTTCATTTCTCATTTAAATATTTAGTATTTAATAATTCATTGTAATATTAAATTACAATGAATTATTAAATACACATAAATAAACTTAAATAATTGTGTACCCATGCATTTAAAAGAGTTAAATAATCATTATAAAACGGTCATATTGTTAAAAATGATTATTAATTATAATAAAAATACTATGATATTAATATTACATTGAATTTAACAATTAAGTAAGAAAAAGCTATTTAGATTTGATTAGAATACAATCAAATCTAAATAGCTTTTTCTTACTTATTATTAACTATGGGTCATTTACGGAAATCAGAATACATAAATTGGTAGAATATCATATATTAACATTTACCGATAGAGTAATAAGAGAATTCGTAAGAACATCGCCGCGCATTGTAATTTCGAGTTTGAATATGAGATAAATATTTAAAGAGCACAGCGAAACATACATTTGAACCGGTCCTTTCACCTTAACTGTAAAAACCTGGCAAGGAAAGTACCTCGACTTATATTTCTTGCATCAACTATTTAAAAAAAAAAGCGTAGGTGCAATTTGATATTGTTACCTGACATGCAGGAAATTGGAGTACCGTCTAGGAACAGATAACTGTAGAAAAAGTCACCAAGAAATATTCCGACAAACCTTTGTCACAATTCCATCGATTCAAAATCAAAGGCTGGTGTTTCTTAACTTTGATTATCTTATTTTTCTGGATAGCATAAAGCGTAAACTATACAAAGACAAACAATGCAATTTAATTAATGGTTCGACTCAATTCAAGTTAGTCAATAATTCGACTAAAGCTCCAATATTCGCCCAGCATATCTAACACTAGATTCCAAAATTAATTAATAAAAAATGACTTTGTATGGATGCCACTGCCTGAATGTCAACTAAGAATCAAAAAATCCGAGAAAACGGAAAGTATATTCCAAAACACATTCGAATTACATGAATATTTATATAAACATAAAATAATTCGAATGTAAAAATCAAAGTAGAAATAACTGGATAAACTGGTAATAAAACTACAAATCTGTCCAAATTCTGGTTAGACAAACAACAAAATTCTGGTTAGTTAAAGCAAAAATATTATATTTATATACGCTATAGTAAGACGGTAGTCTTTTATTAAAACCTATTTACGAACAATTAATTTGGGTTAACAAATTAAAGTCTTGACTTGTTCAATTAAGATTAAGTATGACGGACATTTCAGCGTGTTTAAATTGATTTAATAACTAATTTCGTCGCCAATCTAACTTAGTTGATACTGAATCGTGCAAGTGGTATCTAAAAGTTATTGACCACCTTCAGATACTTATAAAGTCTCTAATTGTGAACATTAAAACATCAAAGTGAGAAACTATAGAACTCAAAAAGGACTGCAGCATTTATTTCTACATAGCTAACTAAAATACTTCTTTATTCAAAAGGTTATTCACAAATGGACGCGTTACATTGCGCACGAACAAATTGCTACAGGTTGAAATTTATACTTTCTAAAATACTCAAAATTTTAAGATTAAGCTTTTGCTCAACTATATGTTTTATTAATTCGATAAATTTTTCGTTACGAAAAGCTGGCAATGTCAATGATATAGTGGTTTGTTTGTATCGTCAAAAACATATAGCCACGAAACCACGCAGTTTAATATTGGTATAAAACAGCTTACCTCTTACTATGAACCAAAATTCTGTGAAATAATGGTTTGCATTAAATTGTCATTATATAAAAACGGCTCAAAATAAATACCTACAATTTATTGAAATCTAATTAAAATATGGTTTTAGGAAAATTGCCCGGACGGAGTATGAAATTTGGCACAGTTAAAGTTTATACGGAGAAGTAGGAATACTAATATTTTTATAAAATATGCATTTCTAAAGCATACATTAAATTAATGAAAAAACACTACACGCACACAAGCATGCATTTGACACACACAGTCGAACCGCGTGCGTAGTATTTCGACATTGTTCGTCTGACGTCGTACAATTCTTTGTAACTATGGTTAACTATACCTTATTTATATGTAATAGAGAAAAACAGAAAACAAAGTAGCAAGCTTAGGAACTTTGGTCGAATTTTGATCATAGCTACCGTTAGTAAAATTTAATTTGGTAACACAGAATTTAATTTTATAATTAGATGATAAAATGAACATTCTCTGTGATGTATGAAATGTCTTTAATTTTTCCGTTATTTTTTCATTTTTACAATGCGATAACGAAAGCTTATAATATTTATGCAACGAATTATGAAGATCCTCTAGCGCTTTTATGCAAACCACATATTTTCATTATGCTTGATATTTTGAGTTGGTTAGTTCCATCGTTACAATAAAAAGATGAGACATTAATAATAAGCTTTATAAAAATAATCACAGTTCACAATATTATAGTTTAAAAAAATATCATAGCAGACTAAAGGTTTACTTATGTGATTCTTGCAGCATGATGTCGAGAAATTTGCTCAGTATGCGGCAATAGGGCTACACTCTAATACCCTATACTTAGTAAAATGTAGGTGACATCTGCCTTCCTTTTCGGGGATACATAGACGTAAATGTAAAAACAAAATAAAATGGTAATAAAACACACAATTGGATTCACCAAACGATATATTGCCAAGCTTCATACCCCGTCACTTTACTGACGTCACACGATATAGCTCGTATAAAATATTCTTATAATATTTTATTGACCAACGTCATGGACACGCTAATTCGAGTTGACAGCCTTATAATAAAAACAATTATGAACTTCGAAGAATTCTCATCAACCGTATCTCGCACTTCACGTTTCTAGATTAAATTGTAAAATTATCGGTAGTGGTTGGAGCAGCTTTTGGTTGTTATAACTAGTGTTGGTGAAGTTTGGGGAACTACACGACGTTTACATGCATACAAACGCTGCGACCTGGGCGTGACACTTCCATCTACTAGTTAAAGTACTAAACTACCTGCCAAGCGCTAATGTAAATGCACTTTTTGCATAGCCAGGCGGTCCGCAATCTATTTTGAAATGAACAAGCTCTCTTGCTTTTCTATTTCTGGTCATTATTAATTCTACATGCCGATTGGGCCAGCCTTTCTATTTTCCATCTCCGCTTTAATCTATTTTCGATACTTGCATCGATTACTTTGCAAGCCATCATATTTTTGGTTATTCCTGTCCATTTATAAAAGTTTTGCTCTGTATCGGATTTTTTGGACGGAGAGTTGTAACTGTAGAGTATCGGCTGTAGTATTATCTAAAATACTCAGATATACTTCATCGACTTCTATCAAATTCTCGGGGCTGTTACAAATATTGTTGTATGATCTCGATGTACAAAGTTTTACAATTCATTTTGTAGATTCATATACCTATTCGAATTTGATTTTAAATCAAATTCACACGTATCAATTTGTGCATATATAAATGTGTGTATAGAACCCCGTGTTACACGCCTGTAGTAGGAGGTTCTACTCTTCGGTATCTTTACAATATATTAATATTAATTGAAACAAAAGTTTTGTGCATTTTAAGTTGATTATATTGGATTGATAAATATAAAACGTAATTAAGTAACAAAAATAGAACAGTGTTTCCTTAAAACTAAAACATCATACATAATATGTGTGAAAGAGTGTGTGTATGTTTGTGTGTGTGTGTGTGTGTGTGCGTGTGCATGTGTGTGCTTGTGCATGGATGTGTGCGCAGTCGTGGCTGTATTAGTGTTGCAGCAGTGCCTCCGTGTCCTCATACGTGAGTAGTTCTATCCAATTACAAATCAAATTTTCACATTCGTGATGTTGCTTAGAAAAATATTTAGATTTTATTAATTTTATTATACAGTTAAGCAGAGCGTTTATCAAATTGTATACTAGCAAAATAAATTCTTGTTTTCGGTGCTTGAGCTACTGTGTATTTTCTCCTTTTTGCGACTAAGGAAGTGCTATAGGGTAGGGATTTATGTAGTTTTAATACAATTTGGATTATGTACAGCTTCCAAACCGACAGTACATCACTTATGGAGTATAGATTTACGGTAGGGTTATATATATTTCCAGTAAAACATTTCTAAGGTGGTCTAAAGTTTTTTTATGACTCGGTGGCAGAACATGCCGAAGGGTTTGGAAAATCCAACTCATTTGCGATTGGCGTCATAACACGAGTGTATTTTAATTGCAAATTCATTAGTTGGTTGTTTGCGACTATCAATACTGAAGCAAATAAAATTTGTTTTCATTGTATTAAGAGATAGCAAATTGAGTTGCAGCCATTGTGCCACCTGAGACATACCAACCTCTGCATTGTATTTTACCTCCTCCCATGTATTACCATAGAAAACTATACCTGTATCATCAGCATAGGAAAACACCTTTTACATTGTTACATTTGCTTAGGTAATTTACAAGTCTATTATTTATAAATTTTCAAGTATCTTAGATATTGCGGGTAGGACAGATATTGGCCTATAATTATTGATATCGTCTCTGTCCCCAGTCTTGCAAACAGGAGTGATGATCGATTTTTTTAAATGGGGCTTGAAATACGCCGTTATTAAAGCAGAGGTTGGCGACATGTGCAATAACGGGCACAACTTCTATGTGTACGTATTTCAGTAGCCTTGTGGTGATATTGTCCCAGTCAGGGGCATTTTTAGGCTCATAAGTGTTCTATTTACTTCGTCAGGATCAGTGTTTAAAAGCTCAAACGAGTTAATTCTGGTTGGTGTTGTATCCAGATGGCTTTGGTTGCTGTTAGTACTATGTTGAATTTCCTGAGCTAGGTGATTTCCTATGTTTGTGAAATATTTATTTATAAAATTTAGTGATTCCTTATAGCATGATTTACAATTTAATAAAGTTGCATTTTCATTAATAGTTTTATTTGTGAAAGTTAAAAACATTAAAAAAAAACAATGTTTTCTATTATTATTCATTGTTTTGGTAAGCAGCTCCCTTTCATATTTTCTTTTTAATGTTTTAATCAAATTGTTTCAATATTTCCTATAACGCTTATATGTTATTCTTAATAGTTCATTGTGTGGATCGTGACGTAGACTTTTTTGTAGTTTTGTACGGTTATTTATACCCTGAGTGATTCATGGCTTAATAATTATTTTATTAATTAGTATGTTTATAGTAACTGTAGCTATGTTAACGGTATCTGCTATTTTTTGTAGTATTAGCGCGAATAGCAGATCTGAATCCTTGCAATATAATAGTTCACTCAGGATTTTTCCCTTTAAATTCTGCAGGACCATCTCGTAGACAACTGAGGTAATACTTTTTTTAACAATAGGCTTATTTTTTTATTTGGAAATAATTAGTAGTGTTGTGTAATGATCTGTGACAGTCGAGTGTAGAATAACTGTATTAGCACATAATATATTTTTATTTATTCTAAGCATAAATGATCCAGGCAACTCTTTTCTCTGGTTGGTAGATTATGGCCGGGCAAAATACCATACGAGGATAACATATTAAGGTAATTTACTCTATTGTGATATTCGTATGAACACTCCATTTCTTTATAACTAATGTTTATGTTTATGTCTCCTGCGATAATAATGCTTTTTTGTGAGGTTAGGGTATGTATAAAAATGTATGCTTAGAGAGTGTATAAAGTTTTCAGAGTTTGTGTTAGATGGTGATCGATAATAATGATGTTATTTAATACGTGCAATTGGAGACAAGATTCGTGAGATAGGGTTATCTCCTTAACCTTAGGTTTTAATGTCCTTTTTATATAAACAACTACTCCGTCATTCTGATTAAGCCTTCGAGTGGTGTGATAAGTATCATAATTATTTAGTTATGGTATACATTTATAAGGGTTTAGTCTACACTCCGTTAAGATTATTATTTAAATTTCATAAAGAAAACAAGAAAATACTACTAGAAAGTTATCAAAGTTACAGTAAATGCTCCTAATATTTTGGAAAATAATTGTTAAATCATTTTTACCAATTCAAACAGTTTTAGAAAGTTCAGAGGACTCACATTCAACAGCTCGTGCAACCTCTAATTCATCTATTTCATTGATATTCTATATATAATCAGTCATTAAAATTACAATTAAATAGGAAATACTTCACCAGATTGCTTAAGGCCTTGTTTTTGTGCATATTATAAATCATTTTGTACGCTATTGCATAAGGTACACATAATATTGTCTTCTGTTTACGCCAATGGTATTTATTGAAATTAAACTCATTTATACGGATTTTATCGCGTTGTTTATTTAACACTGTATTACATAATTAAGAAGTTGTTACACTACCTACTATTGAAGCTTACTAATTTCCAAGCTAATAAAATTATTAAAGCTATTTATATTTAAATTAACCCTTTTTCGACGTTTCGGTTGATTTTCAGCAGCCATCGTCACGGGGAGACTAAGATGGTAGTTGTCTTAATGTTCCAGTATAGTTATTTCAAAGTACTCGAACATAATTTAATTATTGGTGTTTCTATTTACTCAGAATCAGCTCAAAGTATCATGAAGTCTAGATGCGGTTTGCTTCTTCTTGGGTTTGGCTATATGAATTACTAGATCCCAAGCTGGTGGTACATTGCAACCATCTTCTCTATTGAAATTAGGATGTTTTATGATTTCAGTAGTCTTGCGAAGTATCCTTGGTAGGAATCGGTATTCTTTAGCGAGAATCTGTGGTTTGTCAAATCTCAGGTAGTGATTGGTCCCTTGTTGCACATGTTCACAAACAGCAGACTTCAACGAGCGTTGGTGTTTTACATCAGCTATGTGTTCTTTTATGCAGGTGCCTATGCTTCTCTTGGTTTGACCAATGTATGAGAGACCGCAGTCACAATCTATTTTATAGACCCCTGCATAGTAGGAAATTAGTAAAGTTCAATAGTAGTAGTAGTGTAAAAATTCTAAATTATGTAATAAACAATAAATGAGTTTAATTTCAATAATATACTGATTGCGACTAAAATATAAATATTGTAGTGTGTGCTATAATATGCACTTATGATCATATTATTACGTTGTTTGGGCGATGTGCGTTTTAAGTGTGCAAGTGTGTTGTGTGTATGGCTGAACGTGTGTATGTGTACAGGTGTAGTACATATAATTTTTACCGTTAGTAGAAAGAATACAACTCAAACTTAATATGTAAAAAAGGTTATTCTCCTGTCGACGACGCCATCGCGCTCGTATAAATGAAATAAGCAATGTAGCGAATGCTGCAGCAAATATCATGGGTATCCGTGCCGTGAAATACATAACATATGGTTGATAAGTGTTTATCTGTTAGCTTGAACTTGGCTTGACACGATACCGCGAGTCTAGATATCGCGAGGTAATAATACGTTTTAGGGCATTAAGGTTTAATGTTTATCAGAGAAAATTATAAACACCTAACATATAGAAAAGCCTACAAAACAAGATAAAGAATGTAAAGAAGTCAGCAACACATATTATGGATACCCATGTCGAAAAATACATGGTATAGTAATTATATTGCTGACAAGTGTTTACATTACGAGGTAGTAAATATGAATAGAAAGCACAGTTATCGTAGTATTTAGTATACAGGGTGATTTTGAAATCGTGTAATTCCTTTCAACCATGCATTCTACTGGTGGTATAGAATAACCCTGACCATATTTTTTTATTAGAATTATTTGTTTGGAAAAATGTATGTATCATTTTTTTCGTGAAATGGTGTCAGATAGTCATATGTTAACCACCCGAGGCAATTTTAATATTTTACTAATTAAAATAAAATAACATATCAATAATTAATGTCGTAAATAATAACAGGTGCTCCTTTATATTGCCCCTTATTATTTACCAATAAATATAATAATTATAATATAATAAATTCTATATTCTGCGATAGATTGATAACCATTTCAATAAGGTCTTCTTTTGTTTCATTACTCTTCCTAGGCACATCACAAAATTCGATTTGCCTTCTCCAATTTTCATTGTCTTTAATTTATTTTCTAATACGGTTATGTATTACTTATCTTCTTTCACTTGATTTTCTAAATCTGTAATTTCTGTCGAAATTCTTCTATCTGTGCAGTGAGATGTGCAACGGAGCTTTCAATATTGTTATTGGCAAGCTGAAAATAGTGCAAACATTCTCGTATCCTCTTTGAATTCCTCTGGCTGGGAAGTTATTGGATCCTCCAAGTCCTCTCTACTTCTCTTAGTCCTTTTAGAAACATAATTCGGCGTCACATTAGCACCAACTAGATCAATATCAGTATCCGACAATATTTTGTTTATAGGTGAGCCCATTGTGTTTCGATAGTGGAAGTACTTATATATTGTAACAGTACCGGTGCGGTGAAGTCTCTGCTCAGGCGCGGTGGAGGTTAGCCGACGATTATACTGCTGTGTGGTTCGAGTATTGTCTTGTCTCGCGTTGTTCGTTATCAGTAATGTCGTATAACACAGACGCGAGATACTTTACTATAATATTAGCACTCGTGGTAGGCAGCGACGACACAGAATAATAGGCGGCGATGTGAATATAGAGGATATACTTATTCAAAATGACATTATTGAAGGATAAATCTATTAGGTTCACATTCACAAATTGCTTACGGATCCTTATTAACATAGCATAGAGGATGCCACTGGCTAAGTCACAAAAGTCCCAGCTTAACATTTATCTAAATGCAATTAAAAGTAGCAGATGGGCTCAAAAGTTATTGATCAAATCCATAACATATTCCAAACTGGACAATATTGATGTGAGCTGTTTTAGTAAGCAAACATAATGTAACAGTAGAGAGAGACTTTAGTGAAGCTAGGCTGGACATCAAATATTAAATTGGTTTATCCGCTTGCACGCTACGATTCCGCAGACATAAAAATAAACTTGGTATATCACAAACTTTTGGTCAGCATTTATTAATGACTAATCCAATCCTATAATACCATATCAACTCATTTTCGCGATGACAATAGGAGACTTAGGGTAGAATCACGCTCTTATACGGCAGTTGTAAAAGCATTGTGTGGGTTAATATGTTCAGGCTGTGTCAATTGTACTTTCATTACACATTTTATGTTTGGTGTACTTAGAATTGATGACATAACTTGTTCTCAGTATAATTTCCTTGCTTATGTATTTCATACAGATTACTCATATTGGGCATAACCTATACAAGTTTTTAAACAATGCTATAGGCATATGTGGATCATACAGTATTAGTTTAAATAGCTGACTCGTTTCCACGCTAATGGGTTCATATGATTTGATTTTTGTACCCGGTAATAGTTTGCTGAATCTGCGTGTTATTGTATTTGTCGTTTCTAATTTGTAAAGACTACCGTGAGGTAAGGAGGAGCGAGCAAGAATGCTATGGGTGAGCTTTCTTTTTTAATACTGCCTGACGAACAAGCATGCGGCACGCCTGCGGCTCAACTATTACCACAGCACCGTGTGTTCACGGATCTAAGTAAAATAAATTAAAGACGGGATTAAGAGTTAGAGGAAGAGTGAGCTTATTTTATCTGCAGGCCACAACTCAGTTATATTGTTTCTCTTCTTGCGCTAGTTTCTTGCAACAGGGATGTACTTTCTAAGGCAAGCTGGTTTATTCCTACCGTCATAAATAATGAAAAACAGAGCGCACTTCCATTTGTATTATTAATCATAAAGAGAAAACAAAACCAATCGCGTTCTTTATCTGTAGATTGATACTACAATACTAGAGACATTTACAAAGGAGACTATTTTAACCATAGCATTCATCCATACTTCTTAAATAAAAATATTTTGTTGATATTTTCGTGTAAGGTGCAGCATCTTGCGGTGCTACCAGTGTCTTTGAATGACTGTATGCTTAAACGAAGTTTAACGTAGCCAGGTCACGGACATTGATTTTCTCTGACCTACATAAGCGGTGTCACACAAAAACAACAAAAATACATTTTAGGTTAATTAAAAATGTGTACGCTTTAGCCCATAACATAAAGTTTTGATCAACTTTTTCTTGGACAGGGTAAATATAAGGTTGGCAGTTATACTTAGGCTAATATATTTGGTGGTAATATACCTATGAAGTTGCCGTTTTATGTAGAAATTCTAAATCAGTGCCAATGTTTTTCATAAGAACAATATCATCAATCTTTAAAAGCAAATCTAAAGTTTGCTACGTATAGTTGCTACACTTTAAGTCAGGTATGATTTGTCGTATATTATCAAACATTAATAAAAAAAATAGGACTAGAAGCATCCATAAACTTCAGTAAGCACTAACCATGCCATTAGTCAGGCTGGATCCCGAGGTGTCATTTCACAAGAATAAAAATATTTAACAAAAATGCGGAATCCATTAAAACAGACTATGCAACTTGCATAAATGTCAGACACACATTTTCACACTTAAGGTACGAACTAGGCGCCTCAATTTACGATTGTTTGCGTCACTGCGCTAGCTAAATGAGGTTGGTTATTTATTTTATTTTTACGCTTCAACTGCTGCTATTTGTTCAGTTGAGTCTTGTAAAAAATTGAGAAATTGAGCACATACGGTAGCAACGTCTACACAATTTCCTTGCTTCCTCTCAATAACATTTCTCATGCAGATGCAGCAGTCCTGAAAGGTTTGCCCGCTTTATTTTGATAGCCATCATTATCATAATATTTTGCACTTGGATTGATTACTTGAATGATATGTGTTGAACTATAATATAAAGGTTATTAGTATGCTGACATAATCAATCATTTGTTCCTTATCTACTTTCTATGTAAGTAAATATATATAGTTTGCGTTCAAGTGTTGACAAGAGTAACAAAATATATGTACATGAAGGAAACTAGGACGTGTGGACGTGCCGAAATACTAACTAACATAACGATACGTGACCAGTCAGTGCGGAGAGGGATGATAATGAAACTAGCTATAAGATGTTTTAAATAAGAACGATAAACTAAAAAGGAATTGGCACAGTTGCACTCTCAGTTTATTGATGCCACAGATGCTCGGGATATGCTTCAGCAACTTGTTGACAACTTGGACATATGTAGGGATGTTTATGAACAAAACTTACACCAAATCACTTTGCTGGAAAAGTAGTTACATCAAGCGAATTGTAAGATTTCAGATTTAGAAGCACAGAATAACACCATTGTAGCTGCATCAAACCAAAGTTTGTTCGATGAGTTGTTAGCCACCAGCATCAATTCTGCTACAGTTAATAATAAACATCCTTCTTTAATTATGGACTTCACGTGTGGTGAAGAGCCTGCTAGTTCTGCCAGTAAATCTGCGAAGGTTATTAAATGTAGCAAGAATAAAGGTTAATTATTAGAAAAGGTATTACTCAGTCACTGAGTATATAAAAGATAAAAATGCTCGGGATTGAGTTGCTTCCACTCACAGGTTATTTCAAATCATATTATTAGGCTAACTGTAATATAAGTTGCTGTGACTATTATTTCATGTGTTATTAATATGTATCTTAGATTAACGAACTTTTACTTCTAAATCTTATTGAAATAAATAACTAACAACTACACACAGCAGGAGGAAAATAATATAACATTGAATTGTATTGATCTAAACATTTGGCGATTGAAAATAGTGGCGGTGAGTTTCTTGCCTTCTCATGAAAGCTCTAGGTACCCCTTGAACAGGTTTTTACAATGCTAAATTTTTATGTGAATTGACGTGTCCAAGAATTGTTTGCACATTTTTATGGAAATACTAAGACTTTGACTTTGAGTTTGATATTTCGAGGGTTGTTTATGCCTTTATATATAACATTTCTTATGTTTGATGTCTCTGGGATTGAGTTACGGTTCAGCTGATTTCACAATATAGCGTATATAAGTATGGGTGACATTTACCAGCAAATTAAAATAGGGCTGCATAAAGATATTGGTTCTGCGATGTATGTAATATTCTGCGAACCTATATTATTTTTAACTAGATTTATAAAAGGAGTGTTTAGCTAAAATTCTGAACCTCTTTAGTCCATTTTAATGAAAAGAGTTTGTACAATTACGTTGTGAAGTCACGGGTTGAATGTCAAAAAGCTTTTAGACAAAAAATTACACAATCACCAGGTCGCTCAGTTTCTTGAACCTAGTATGTTACTTATTGTTATGGTTTAAGAAAATTGATTTTTAATAGCCATTGGAATTGGGCGTGAAAAAGCTTTAGCTAACTTTAGATCAACTATTTAAAACTGAATCTAAAACAATGTTTTCTAAAGTTTGTTTGTCGCTCCGTTGTTCCGGTCTCACGAATATTATTTTAGTAATTTGGAGCTTAACTTAATAATATGTCCATCAGATGTAATTAAATAAGACTGAAACATACGTAAATGAACTCGCAAGCGAGCTAAAGTTTACGCAGTCGAGAAGTCGCCGGCAAATACTAACACTATTTGTTTTCATTTAGGTTTAACACCCATGTCAAAACTGTTCTATATAATCGATTAAAATATCGATTTAGCAGTTTTATAAATCATTTTTGCCATGAACGTCGACAGTGCATATCGCATATATTAAATATTTTCATATGAAAGCTACGTTGTCGTCTTCGACACGGGTTTACTCTAGTCCCCGGAGTAAGAAACATTGTATTATATATTGAGATCGTTCGGAAATAGCTTAGAATCACTTTAGCTGCAAACTGTAAAAATACTTGCTATTTTATTCCTACATCGAGAAGCTTAGATATACATGAGTATCTGTGTAGTGTCACAATGTTGTGTATGTGCACATCCTACACGGGCGTTATGAATATACGATACAATGTAGCCACGATACAATGTACAATACAATGTAGCCTTTATATCTTTCGCGACATTTGCATAATGGCCTATAACAAATCACATTGTGATGTCGACTCTTCGCATAAAAATTTTACTATAAATATTGCAGTGTAAGCTAGTATTATAATGTAATATACGCAGAGCTAGCGTTTGTCTCGTTTTCACCATGCTGGTATAAATGAAAAGTTAGTTTTATCATAAAGGCAGACAGTGCTATGCCATGTTCAGAAATAAAATCTTATGACAAAACAAAGCTTATTGCCAACTGTGGAGCAACCATGGTACTAAAGATAAAACCTGGTACTAATTGTCTTTGTTTTGTATATGGATAATATTTCGGTATATTGCTTAAACCTAACATTACGTGTATACTACGTTTTGCTGTTAGTCGGCCATCTTATCCACCTTATGTAATAACTAATAACTGACCTGTCTCACTGTTGGGCAAATCCTATCTTAGAATAAAAAGGGTGATAGAAAAGGCTAATTAAATAAGCAAAAGAGAACGTCATGCTCACTAGCTTTACCAGGCTCATAACCATTATTTTCTTTGCAAGCCTTGTCCTGTATCTAGGAACTATATATAATTGGGATTAAATATAATGACCGCCAAAAATACTAATTGCGCAGTAAAATATGCTTACTAAAATATATCATAACGAGCACCTATACGCCTTAAAATCACTGCATTTCGTCTCGGAAGGGTTAGGTTATGTTAGGTTCCTTCTTAAACCTACTCAAAAATAGGAGAATCTGTCGACTTAGTTTGATCTCTTTAAAATATTTTAGTAAGCATATTTTGCTGTGCAATTAGTATTTTTGGTAGAACAAAGGCAAAAAATTGAGGAACAGTTAAATACTACCTATATAATTTCTCACTAAACACTAAAGTTTGACGTTGTACGCTTTACTATGTGAGATAATGTAGAGTTTGACTTAGAATACTTAGCTTACAATAAATCGGTTTAGCCACAAACTGCACCAAATAAACAGAGATATTTAAACCTGAATCAGTCAAGCTACAGAGGCTAACTGCGTATTAAAAGCATTTTTATCGTTGTTTACCTGACGTGTCAGGTGACTTCGTAGAACATGCGAATAGTTCGGCGGATTGTTATGTAATCCTTGTTGCACCACAACAATCCGGTCAAGGCACGCAACTCTATGCAGTTTACTTCTACAGTGAAATAGTCTTAGAAAGGCATATTAAAGGGAAAAATATAAAGTAAGCGTTTTGAGATATGTTATGCAACTTAAATCGTTAGTCATATAGGTTAGAAATAATGATTAATTAATTATTGTTTTTGAATGCCAAGGTCTGAACAATGGTTACATTGAAGGATCGTCATCCAAAGAAGCATCATAGCTGTATACTAGTGTAGAAAAAGGCGTTGAACACCAATTTTGCTAGCTATGTTTAGATCTAACGTAGGAGAAAAGAGCTAGTGCCTAGACAGGCACTAGCCCATTTTTCTTGCATATTTCAAAACTAAGGCGATTTCTGATAAATATTTTACAGATTATACGTGCTTTCAGTATTCACCATCAGCACTCTAACTAATAGTGTGCGAGCAATAACATGCATAATACGCTGCATCAGGCAAACATTCCAAATTCAAATTAAGCATAATAATAATTGTTGTATCACGTAGTTTGCAAACATTTTCACAACGTGCACAGAGAACAGCTAGCATAGGTTCAACCATGTGAATCGCTTTAGCTTTTATCACGTGGGTGAATTGGCCTCGACAATCCAACCGCAGGTTGTGTCGAGGTAACGTGCCTTTGTTAGTAGTCGGCATAAAATAACAAACAATATTGCTTTAAGTGTACATGTAAATTGACTGCTGTACTCGTAGAAATGTGATTTTCCAACGCGTTAGTTTCATCAGTTGTTTACATAACCACTAATAATTACAGTGACGTATAATTAAGAAGCTTTTATAAAGCTATACTTATATAAATATTTATTGGTTGGCTATCTTTTTTATAGATAGATCTATTTGTGGCTAGTGACAATTTACATTAATTAAATATGAAGAGATACAAACAAAGATTTTACTTTTTATGTGTGATAACATTTTCAATGTAATTACGTCCTACGTAGTATGTTGCGAGACTATTACCGTCTGCCAAGTATCTTAACACATTAACAATTATGAATACTGTGGTTTCTTATTTGTAAGTTTAGTTACAGTTTGTACCTAAGTGCAAGAGGTTTCGGTAATTAACATCTCAAATATGTTGTGTTGCAGTTATAACACAATTTATACTGACTTTACAAATCTAAAACAAAAGCGAGAAATATGAATAGAAAGCTACGATTACGGTTTTCGTTACAACATTTATGATAAAACAATATAATAATATATTTATATATATACCATCAGCAATAATCGATTGATTTTACCCAAAAATAACTGAATAACTTTCAGTCGCGTCATATGTAATAAATAATACCAATGGCTGACTTGACGATAGCGCTAACCAACAATCACGGACATAGCTATATTTTCTTGGCATAACAACGTCGAACCGCCGAAACCACATAGGTGGCAAACGAGCATACGGTCGGCTGTGGTAAGCAATTACCGTAGCCTATGTGATCGGGACGGGATCAAAGGATAATTGAACACCCGGCGTTCTCACCTAATCGAATGAAATGCAACAGTACGTGTACAGCTGTTAATATAAATGTCAATATTCTGTGAGAGAGTGTTTTAATAAATATTAATATTTGATAAAATTAATACATTTGTTGAATACTATTCACTAGTTTTCGACATGCGTATTTTGTTCAAATCTGTTTTAGATTTCTAAAACAGATTATATATTTTATGATGCCGTCATTTGACGGGGCATCTTAAAGGACGCAAATACAGTAAACTTGCTAACCACTAAACGTTGACATTCATGAGAGTTACTTGTAACATTTTTATTAAACTAGATGTGGCTACGAATTGATCTGCGATCAAAAGTGTCGTCAACTCATGGGTAGCAATTTTAATCAACCTCTGTTATTATTTGGTATATATAGCTATAACTTTCATCATTTGGCTTTCCTAATACTTAATACTAACACATAGTACTTGTCCCATTCTTATGAATTGACGTAGGCTATGTTTCGCAACAAACCCATAGACCCAGCTGTTGCATGGGAAAATGTCGAATACCATGACCTATTAACAGTACTAGGTTACGATATTCGGCATTCTTGCCCATTCAACAGCTTCTATCGGACTCTCTCACTGGGCCTTAGATCTTCTCCTCGGTTATCAAGAGTTTATCACCGATTTTTATGGTATTTTTCTCGCGGAGTTATCAGGGCCGGCGCACAGAGCGACATCCTAGAATTGCTGAAGTTGTGTTATGGAAGTAGTTCTTCTAAGCTTCAAGTTATTGGATTACTTGTAACAATCAAATACCACAGTATGCAGTGTTCTTAGAACCCCTCTACTCTCTAAGCCAAGAGATTAAGTATAATAGAGTACCACTAATGAAGTAGCATGGAATAGTGTCAGCTGCGATTCTACTGGCGGTGGAAGCAATGATAACATTTGTGCCGAGTGATGGCGCCGAGCGCAAGAAACACCTGCATATTGACAGTATAATTGACATATTGATATTGTACTACATTTCGCCACTGACATGTTTCGATTGTATAGAATTGTTGATTGTGTAGGCGCCCACCGTATTACATACTCTATGGTGCTATTACCTTTCTAAATATAGCCTTTTAAATTTACATTATATAATTTTACTAGTAAACCGATTTAAAATTAAACAACCAAAGGACAGACCAGAAAACCACAAACAAATTGAATTAATAATTGTGGAGATTCAAATGCGGCAATTTATTTAGGTATACATCGTAAAAACCTGTTTACAATGCATAGATGATATTGTTTTGACTACTAAACTCTATATACTACTCAATCTGGAGTGAGTCAAGGTTCTGTTTTGGGACCGACTTTGTTTTTAATCTTGGTGAACGACTTGCCGAATGTCGTTAAGACGTCACGGTGTCTCATGTTTGCCGATGATTTGAATTATTCTTGGGTATAGAATGTATCAAAGACAGAAACGCGCTCCAACAAGACATCAAGAATGTTGTTGCCTGTGGTGTCCGTAACCAGCTGGAGTTTAATATAGCAAAGTGCAAAATTGTCACTTTCGCTCGACGATCACCATATATACCTATAAAATGGCGGGTGAAACGTTGGAGCGCGTAACGCAGATACGCGATATGGATGTTGGGCTGACGTTCAATGACCATATAATGAATCTGTGCAGCAGAGGTTTTAAATCGCTAGATTACGTCATGAGACAATCAGCACGATTTCAGGACAGGAGTGCTATTGTGGCACTACGAGTATACTTTTCATTTGTTCCCAGTATTTTAGACTTTAACTCTATTGTTTGGGATCCGCATAAAGAAAAATATATCCTGATGTTAGAACGTGTGCAACGTAAGTTCGCTAGATATAGAATCTGTTCTCGAAAATGTATGGGTATTATCCGTATTTATATCCTTCCCTCTTCGTATCGGGTATGGTAGGAATAGATAGACGCTTGAATTGCGACGTAAATGTGCCCTCATGGTACATTTCTATTTGTTGTTGCATAATAGGGTTGACAAACCACCCGCGTTGTGTCGCTGTGCCCTGTCCGTGCCCGACCAGTACTCGAGACTGCGATCGCGTATTCCTTAGTTTGCTCCAAGGCTGTGAGACTTCTCAACTCTCTGGTTGCTCAATATCCAGAAGTTGCCATATTTTTGATAAAAGTAATTATTAACTACTCACTAGTTTTAAGTTATAAATAATAATAATAATATATTATGTATGTATTAAGGCTCACTGCACGTGTTGGGCAACTGTAAGTGCAGTGAGCAGTTGACGCAAATAAATGAATTCCTAAATAAATAAATCAAAGTAAACTATCTAGTAAGATCAGATTATCTAACATTGGATGACACAACTAAAGCTTTGCCCTTTGTAAGACTTGTCTTGTTGGAGAGTATAAAGGCTAACTAAGATTTTCTAGATCTTTAAGTCTTATTGTATTCTTGTGGAAATCGTATTGACTGAGCACAAAGGAACTAGTAAGCCAGTAATAAATTCAATTGACTAGTATTGCAGTATTAGTACTGACAAAGTCATTTATACACAAGCGTTTTTGAGTAGTATATAAAATTATATTTTTACTATGACTGTTTTATTGATTCTGCAGTAAAATCGTAAGGTTACAAGTTCAATACCTGGATCGGGCAAAGTTTGATCGGAGTAAATGGCAAAAGCATTACCCTCTATTACGTTAAGCGAAATGTAGAGGTGTATACCTTCAAGGATATACTAACAGCGTGAGACGAAGTTTTTGCAAATAGTTGCTTAGTTTTGTGGAGAGAACAAAGTACGTTAGGGGTGGCGGCACGACTATTGATGTAGGAAAGTTGTAGTAATTCGCAGTGCAAACTCCATTTACGATTCGAGATTTATTTTGACGTCATCCTAGTTCCAATTTGACGTACATTCTCTATGTATTGGTGGGGGGACTGTCTAGAATAATCATGTTCAAGTGCAATTAGCATTTAATAAGAATGATAAGACAGACTCGATTTTTAAGTATTCTATATTTTTATAAGAGTTAAGTAGAGTAGTGTAGAGCTTTCAGCTCATAGCTAACTAATTAAATATCACTAAATATAAAATTGCGAAACCTTACTAAGCAGACAAAGTTACTTTCGCATTTATAATATCGAAATGAATTTACGATGCCCGCATACTACAAACAGCATTAACTATTGATTTATTTTATGTTCTCTTTAATAAGTCTAACTTTAGGTTCATAAGTGTTACTTTGTGACCTATCTCAGTGACATATTTTTGATTATAGCGGTAAAAGATTGTATTTTATATTGTGCATCAAACAAAATGAGAATATTAAGTTAAGAATCTGGACTAAATAGGCGGCAAGACAGTAATAAGAATGAATGCATGTATTTTCAAGCGTTCTTAACCTTTTAAAAGAGGAAACAGCGCAGGGGGATTTTGTCATATTGAACCTTCTGCTAGCAACACACTGTCCGGAGCCTGGCTCCCTGTCAGAGAAATTAACCATATTTTCCCAGTCACGGTACTTAAGTTGCAATAAACCGCAGCTTATTAATATAATGGTGTGGCCTCTCATGCTCTAAAGACGAAGACGAAGTAGTTTTCATATACGATTAAATATAAATCATTTCATGTGCTCGTATTCGCGTACTTATCCTTCAAACGGCGATAAAACTATTTCCAAATGAGAAAGTAAGTAATTGTTCACATTTCGAACGAAAACTTTCACTTCACTCACATCGTTTCTTAATAACAGCTTTCAAAACGATGAATTCTTTCGTAGAAATGGTAAAACGCTGCGCGTTTTTCGTCCAATGTTATCGCCTTCATTGTAAGTGGGCTTCGTTCTCCGTTGATTCGCAAACTTATTCGTAGCCCATTCAGAGTACTAACGATAGTACATATACTGCGAGCTATGTAGCTAGCAAGCAATATAATATATAAAAGAAAATAAATAATATATTATCCAAGGGAATATAATATGCAGCTCAGTCAGTTTTTAGTAAAATATTTCTCTTTGTGATTTGATTAACAACTAATTTATAGTTATCTTGTTAACCGTTGTTTCCAACTGAGCTAAAAAGCTTGTAAACACAAGCTATTTACGATGAGAGTGCATTAGGCTACCATTGCTTTAAACTATAATTATGTTTAAACAAATACTTAGGACACTTCGTGTCTTTTCTTCTGCCTATATATTAAAGACTTTCAGTTCTCTACGCCACACGAACGATTGTAAATGGTATCGCTACTAAAATTAGGTTCACTGTAGCTAAAAATATCAGCTCTGTATATGACACTCATACTGCTAAATTCGGTCCTTTTCTCAATAAGAGAAGGATTAGGTCTCAGACCACCTAGCCTAGTGTGGGTTGGCAACTTTCCTTCACCGTTAAAGTGAGCAATACTTAACTATTTACTATTTAATCGCACATAACGTTGAAAAGTCAGGGGTGCCTTAGAATCAAACTCGGGACCTCCACGTGGCAGTCCAACAGTCTACCAGCTGTCAACTGTCGCTGCTATTGTATCTAAGCTAAAGCTTATTCAGAAGTAACTGAACAAAGTAAACTTGAGCTGTTTAAGAACGTACGTAACGTAAGCCTACAAAGGATTTTTGTTAGTGATAACATTTGCCGTAAACATTGTTTGATCTTCAACATTATATTTGAATTAAATCTTTAATTATCTGCGCTGTCCGCAATAAAAATAATCCCTAATCCTCGTCATGACCACCGGGGCAATGTTGAAGATTAGGGATTTTCTGAAAATTACGTTTTTATTTATAATACTGCATGATTTTTACTGCTGTTATCTTGATTATAGTGTGTAGCCCAGCCCTTACATATATTTTCTTTGTTTATTACATAGAATTAAAGTATCCAAATATTATATTTCCTTTTTCTTTTCTAATACGAATGCAGGGTCTGATTAAAAAGCTGTCTGTTCTTTGTTAGTCAATCGCACAAAATGGAGATATAGAGAAAGATATATAGAATATAAAATGACATGACATATTTTAATCTATACTAATATTATAAGGAGAATGATTTGATTTTTACTTGTTTGTAAGGATTAAACTCAAAAACTACTCAACCAATTTAAAAATTCTTTTACCTTTAGAAAGCTGTATTATCACTGAGTAACGTACTCTATGTTTTATTTGGAAAAAGGGGATTTTACATAACCTAACTTAATCTACGTTTACGCGAGCGAAGCCGCAGGCAAAAGCTAGTAGCAGATATTATTTGCGGATCACCTTAAAATTATATTCCAAATGCTGTCGAAATTTATAACCTATAATTGCAATAATGTTCTCTTTCGTTTACGTTTACTAATGTTTATCACAAAGAAGTATTTTAGCGTTGCGTGACTTGATTACCACGCCTCGCAGTTTTCTTACATATTGAAGACATTAATTTGAAGGCCTTGTGTTAATCAACGCAGACGTAAAGGTTATAAGTTTAAGTTACTTAGAAACATCAAATATATCTAAATAAATTTAAAGAAAAATAAAGTAATTTATTGATAACTAATAAATCCGACAGTCTCAAGAGGAAGACTTGGGCGAACGTTTCTCGATCAGATCGGAGGCGTTCTGAACAAAGGCCAGTTTAAGAGCACCTTAAGCCGACGAGTGTGTATAAGAATGTGATGAAAGTGAATGAAGCCAGAGAAGTGTGTCAGGATCGTATCAAATGGAAATCTGTAGTCCCTGCCTACCCCTCTGGGAAACAGGCGTAAATCTATGTACGTATGGATCCGACAGTCATTGTTCAGCGTGAACGTGAGCTTGGCCGCGTCACAAATAAATCATCTGAATCGGTTGAACGTTTAAGGAGAAGTTCAGTTCTATACACAGAAGAATATAAAGTTATGTCATTATGTCATACCAATATTAAAAACCGTGTAAAATAATAAAACTTTTATGGAGAATTGTAACATGTATTACTAAAGAGTGATGGACGGACGGTATCCTTTATGTGATACGGAACAAATATTTTGTGATCATGGTACTAGCGAGCCTGAGCTTTCTTTGTGTTCGTTGTTTCAATATTTGCAAAGCTCCGCCGCACAAGGATTTATCTCGAACGAGAGCAGTTTTTTAAAAGAAAGCACTCTTTTGCTGTGGATTTAAAACATTTTTCTGTACTCCAGTTTTTGTTACAGGTCATTTCTACAGATTATGCCATATATTTGTCCGAGAGGTATTACCAGCTTTGTTTTTAGCGAGGCGGAATGAGGTGGGATGTTTATACACTCATTTACTTTGAGTTCTTTAGTTATTTAGCTAAACATTTTAAGTAACATATTGTGAAGTATAATTTTGTTAAGGCAGATTCGGATTTTGTATGTAATTGAGTAAGCAACTATTTCAATTTAACCATTAAAATATCCTGTAAGATATACATCGCGCCAATACGCGCATTTAGCCTGTGATAGCTATTTACGCTCTATACATATAGCCAGCATTTGATTATAATTATCTATTGACATTTAGCTTTTGTTTTTGATAAATGCTCCTCAAAGAACACATAATAATAAAGTAGGTATAAACCTACTTTATTATTATGTGTTCTTTTAATATCTATTGCGACTAACCATAGTTAAACATCTTCAAATCGTGGTTATCTAAAACTGTATTTGATTATAATTATCTATTGACATTTAGCTTTTGTTTTTGATAAATGCTCCTCAAAGAACACATAATAATAAAGTAGGTATAAACCTACTTTATTATTATGTGTTCTTTTAATATCTATTGCGACTAACCATAGTTAAACATCTTCAAATCGTGGTTATCTAAAACTGTATTATAAACTATTTTATGAAGCTAAATTGGAGAGACCTATGCCTGATCACTGTTTATGCTGAGAGAAAAGTATTTTTAAAACATACATATCTCAGTAATTATTACTTTTATCTTTTTTTTTATTTGACCGGTAGTTAATTCACTGAATTTAACAGGAGGCTCAGGATTGTTAAAAATATTTTCTTTCTTATCGGCTTCTGGAAGTCAGGTTTTTACTGTATGGTTGGCAGTACTCATTAAGCTGACACCTCATCACGTCGGCTTTACGAGACTCGCTGCATTGGAAGCAAGATAGCTGCAAATGAAAGAGATGCACCAAACTCGTGGTTTAATCGTTGATAAATCACACGATTCGAGGCTGACATTTTAGAAATAAAATGCATCTTCCCTACCGTGGATAACTATTATTCAGTCATAGTAGTCGTGTATTAGAAGCGGAACGCATCTAGGGACACAAGGCTAAGAAGAAGAATTAAAATCATTCCAGTCTTGTCATAAGCAAGCCAACTAGACCGGCATTACGACTTGACGTAATAATTTTCTATGCTCGCTGCAAAGAACTAGCAGCTAGCAAATGGGATTTTGCAAAACTTTTGTTCGGTTCCTTTTCTTACAGCATAATCAAACATTTTATGATTTTTGATTTGCTATTCAAAATGACCACACTCCCATTTTTAAATCAATTTCGAAGCAATTTTCATGGACGTATAAAGCTAACGTTACGAAGTATTTGTATAGTACACAGTATCAGTGAAAATAAATATTGAAATACGTTATTGTGATTGAAAAACAATAGGACTCATTTCGTGTGTACCTTATTCATAGCTCTTAGATATTAGCGTTCGTCAAGGAATAAAAACGTATTTATTCGTAGTAATAAAGTACAAAACTGCTCAGCTTGAATTGTATAGACGGAATTTAATACAATTTTCTATAAGAATGTAAGGTTTGCTATTCATAAACTTCTTAGCGTTCGCGCAATACTTTTCATGTTTCTAACTTAGCCAGTTACCTCTTTGGTGGAAAATCACGACACGTTTCATACGATAAAGTTTATTTTACGTAGAATAAAGTTTATATTTCTCGACTAGTCGCACATGAAAATGTGGTTTGCATGTAAAGAAGACGTTGAAATATTTCAATGGATTCTTTGATTTTCCAACTATTTCCAATTAATATAGAGCATGAATGGCGTAGAGGTTTAAATGGTTACCATGCCACTTCTGTTTTGCCGTGTATTGTGGGTTCGATCCCTATACGAGACAAACGTTTGTGTGATCCAGAAATAGTTGTTTTGTGTCTGGGTCTACTTTGTGTCTGTTGTTTAAATGTTTGTACAGTTCTTCGCGCACAGGAATTATTCAAAGCGCAGGAGACATCAAAAATGCGTCTAGTGCGCGTGTACAATTGTTCATCTGTTAAACATGAGATTTAGGATTCGATTCTTAAGTAAAGAACAGTATTAGTAGGTGTGAATAAATATACCTCTGCCTAAGTGTTCACGGACCTGTCGTCAATGCTTAACAAGTTACTCATATTCATAACAGCCAAAATAAAATCATAAATTATTCTTTAGTAGTAATCGACGTAACACTGTAAATTTTTACTCAACTAAAAACTGAAACACTCTCTTTTCAACCTCTAGGTCGACTCATATCTACAGCCTTTATTTTAACAGATAATCAAAATTTGTACGTGTGAGAATAATACAATACAAGATGTAAAAACAAACGCATGCCCTCGTCTCGTGTAATAAAATAATTAAAGTGATTAATATTCAAAGAGAGCGTTGATATGGGACATCAAACGCGCGGTTGTTAGTGTGAACCGGGTTATACACTAATTTGTTTCACAAACGTGGTACTACAATTTAAATTATTGATTGTATTGCATACAATATACATATATTACGTGTAATGAAGCAGCAAAATTTATAATTCATCTGCACGGATGACGTAGTCGCTTAAATGGTACCTCGCAAATACAACTACTACGCTGAGTAATGTGAGTTCAAATTCCACACACGACAAAAAGCTTTCAAACATATCAATTAAATGTATTTCTAGAGCGCTTCGTGCTTCTTATGGAGATAAACACTTTTAATGATTGCATCGGATCATATAATTTATAAATACGTCTCGTTCATCTAAATTTGCCTAGGTACATACATTTGTACCTGGGGTTATTAAGCGGCTGAAATAAAATGTGATATTGCGGCAGTCTTCTGAGGCTGTCAAAGATAAGTGACAGTAAATAAGATGGCCTTCACATACGTTAATACAAAATGGCTGTAGAATATCTGGTAAGCATAGCCGCAGACGTTGTGTAGCTACTACAAGTCGAAATCAAAAAACATATCTTTATTTGGATATCTCTTAATCATCTTTAAAATTTATAGCTTTTCATTACTTAGCTATTATTTCTAGACGAACACTTGTTGAACATTTAAACCCAGTATATTTAATTATTATCAGACACATAATTCACGGGATTATATATTATTTTAGGATACTACATATCGTTTTTAAATAGAACCCACATTTATATTTCCTTTTGTTTTAATAACAACTGCCGCCAGGGACCATCCTTGTGTAGTGAATGCCTATAAAAACGGACCAAAACAACAGCAGAGTCAGATTAACTATTTGTGTAGCACACAAACTTTTGTCCCATCTAAGGATTGAACTCACAACATTATGGCACAAACAGTGGCGAATCATTACTTAAACCACTACGCCATCGTAAGAATTAGTCTATATGATGTACGACGACGCATCAATTTCAAAAACTCCAACCATAATCTGATATCTGCTTAGTATTAATTATATTGTAAAACATTCTAAGCACGAGAAAGAAGACTATCCGTTATACTGACATTTAATAAAAATAAACCATATGTGTAATATACTAGAGCTGAAAATAGCATAGCATGATCGATTAAAAATTATTACGTGGTAACAAAACCGATCCATTTTGCTTACTTACGAGACATTAAGATCCATCGTCACCCACGCGAGGGCTTTATCAGAAAGCACATTATCATTATATAAGATAATGCCATGAGCCATTTAGTTTGCGAGACAGATTCTATAATACTGTTTAGCTAGCTGAAAGCGAAAAATCATTGAATTCACGTGATGTCCAACGGTGACTGATCGTAATTGAGCACAACTCACTAATGGTAGTAAATCCATCCGGACATGCATCAGTAACGGTGAAAATGTGCATCTCATTTACTCTAATAGCAATGTGGCAGGAGATATAAAGATGTAATGTGTAAATATAAATATTTTATTTTGTTTTGCTATTTGCTGTCGAAATTGTATATACATATATCAACTGGTATATGTTTACAGTTTCCTTATATTTTAATAGCACATTAAACCATTGGTATGAGTTATTTCGGCAAGCCTTAAAGTAATACTTGTGCTCCATGACGTAGCTGTCTGATAAGTAATTACTAATGAGTAATAGATACACTGCAATATTACATGAGGATAAACCTAACATCAGATCTTATCTACATGACATTTGATTTTTTCTAGTTGATAAATACTTACAGTAATATCGAATTATATCTTCGAGACGTTTATACATCACTGAACTCATGACTGAACGAGCTAGCGGAGCGATTGTGACAGCTAACAACTACATTAGTCCCAAATGCAGTAAAAAATTGCTCGAGACTGCTTTTGAAGGGACGAGAGTACCTAACGGGAAATGTGTGCTCTTGTGTTCAGCTAATCACAGCGAGCGTGAATGTGACGTCACTATACTGTAGTACTAAGCACCATATTATACTTCACTTCGGTTCCAAGAACGAGTATTGATTTTAATTACCTCACCCTTCTAAGCGAAAATAGAAAGGAAAATCTGTTTTATTTTTTTTCTACGACACGTCGATGTTTATGACGATAATTGAATGTGAGGTTCAATTAATTCTGGAATTGTGTTGTGTCGTCATAGACATCGTAAACCCAGTAGACTACAGCAGAGTCCAATTAAATAAACACTAAAAGCATGCGAAGGAATTTCAATATGTGGAGCGGATCGTGTATTTCTGAGAAAAGCTAGACAGAACTCTACTGTTCTGACGAAATAGAGAAAAAGAGAAATATTTACAATCGTAGACCAATTTTACAATTTATTAGAACGATTAGATTCCAATCGTCTTTAACTGGTAGCATTTCTCTGGAAATTATCGGTACATATTTTACTTCATTGTATCTAAATGTTTGTCTCTGGGATACCTAATTGTATTATTTATTTAGAACAGACATATAGAATCTTAGTTTGTTTTATATTGAGTTCAATGTCCAAAGGATAATTATATATTTGTATCATTTCTTAAATCTACTGATATTGAAAGTGAACAGTTTCATAATTAATTTCTAATATTTCTATAAGATTTGTTAGGCGTTTATATATACCTAAACGCTTAGGATAAATATACCAGGTTACATAGGATAGACTGTTGTGTTGCCCAAAGAACTTGAATGTGAGCAGTCTGATACTACACTGCTCCATTAAAAAAAAGGAATGTATCGATCTCCTTTGTGCTAATCGTTTTATTTGGTTGTCCAAGTATAACAGGGTACGAAAAAGATAGAAAAAAATTATAACTTTTTAGTTCTAAAGTGTCAGTTACACTAGCTCTCGTTTTCGGAAGCCCTCTGCTTACACCCAATATAATAACATACATAAAATATTATTTAAAATTTTATATAAAGTAATGTTGGTCCTATCTAATTTATTGAAGCTCTGTGTAGAAATGTTTTAAAATATCGCCATCTGTTAGACAAATTTCATAAACTTTTTAAACGCATAGTCCTAATAGTTCATAACAATTTCCGTAATAATGTGTGGTGCTGTAGGGATTGCCTACTTTGGATATGTAAAATAAAAGATGGTATACAGTCTGAATAACGAAGTATATTTTACTTCACAATAGTTATACTTATGTTCTAATAATATACAGAGTACCGGGTATTGCCGCGTCGGGGAGTGAACTGCTCGCCTGTCCCCGCGGTCCGCACTAGCGCATAATACATTCGCTGACAACGCTGTTTCCTACGCACACATTAACATACAGTGTCCCTACAGTGCTACGTTAGCGAAATTATTGTGGGCGTGGCTTAAAATGCAAACACTCAAGGTCATTTGGCTATTGTCAGCCTCATATTTCAATAGTAGTTTAGAGTCTAGACTCGTGTCCAGTTCGAATCGTGTCCTATTTTGTGGGTCCCAAACATCAAGTGTAGAATATGAGTGTAGAACACCTCAGTCTCTTACAATATGTACACGACGTGAAGATAAAATTTGCAAATAACGAATCCAATGAAATAAATATTAAATTAATACAAGACTTATAATAGCTAAATGAAAATCTCTTCAATGATAATACAATTTAATTAAAACCGCACTCATTGTCCAGTATTGGCCTCGCTTTTATATTATCTTCGTTAATAGCAAAGTAGTTCACTGACAATTTAATACGCTTATAGTTAGAACAATCGATAGGTATTAAAATAAACCAATATACAAAAAGACGAGATCTGAAATCTATTTATGACGATTCCAGAGCTTGTGTTAGGATAAATGGGACTTACACAGAATGGTTTAATATCGAAAAAGGTGTTAGACAAGGATGTGTAGCGTCACCCTGGTTATTTAACCTATACATGGACAATTGTTTGAAAGATTTTAAAGATTGTGAATGGGGATTAAGAATGAATGAGTTACTTGTCAAATGTCTACTTTATGCCGACGACCAAGTAATACTTGCGTCATCGGCGGAAGAGTTGCAGGCGATGGTAACTATTATGCATGGTGCTTTTGAGAGTTAAGGAATAAAAATGAATGTAAGCAAGACGAAAGTAATGGTATTTGAAAAGGATGAGTGCATGACGATGTGCAATATTATGATTGATGGAGAACAAGTGGAGCAAGTGAAAGAGTTTGTATATTTGGGTACTTTGTTTACAAGGGATGGTACACGTGAGGGAGATATTGAAAAGAGATCGATTGCTGGCAATAAAGTGAATGGCGCTCTACGGGCTTTTATGAACAGTCAAAATGTATCCAAAAAGGCACGTTTGGCTGTTCATAGAGGACTATTAGTGCTTACACTTATGCATGGAAGTCAAAGTTGGGTATGGCAAAAGAAGCATGAGAGCAGAATAAATGCTGTAGAAATGAGAGCGCTGAGAAATATATGTGGTGTGACTCTGAAAGATAGGATAAGGAATAGTGTGATTAGAGCGAGATGCGGCATAAAAGTGGATATAGTGACGAGAATAGAAAAGGGTATGTTAAGCTGGTTTGGGCATGTAGAAACAATGGACGAGAAAATACTGACTAAGAAAGTTTATAAGGCTAGTGTGAATGGAACAGTCGCAAGGGGAAGATCTAGGCGAACGTTTCTTGATCAGATCGGAGAAGTTCTGGATAAAGGCCAGGTTATAAGCACCTTAAACCGGCGAGCGTGTATGAGAAAAGTTATGAAAGTGAATGAAGCCAGAAGCCAGAGAAGTGTGTCAGGATCGTAGCAAATGGAAATAGTCTCTGCCTACCCCTCTGGGAAACAGGCGTGAATCTATGTATGTATGTATGTAAGATGATATTTTGATTGTAAAGTAGCTTAGAATAGGGTTTAAAAGCCAAAGCCTGACCCCTTTCTTTTTAATTCATAAAATTCAGTCAAAAGCAGTTAGGAGATTATTGAGCCAGAGGCGCAGCAGCCAACGTTTACATAATCGTTGGGTTAGTCGAATGACTTGCGAAGAAATGGTCATAGGATTAATTCCCACCTTAGGGGATAGGGTCGTGGAATCAATGTCAAATTATAAAAATGAAACGAGATCTAAGCATTTAGCTTAACAAGAGTAGTTTGCTGTTCTACTAGTAATTATGTAAACTATTTTATTAATATTTTAATGACTATTTTGTCTTGCATTGTTGTAAAAGCATGGTAAATACTCAAATGCTTAGTTAATATTATATTGATTTCTTAGTAGAAGCATCTGAGTCTGAACTACGTCTGGAAGAAATTTATGGGTTTCTTTGCAAACTTATTGAAATGTTCATGTTCTTATACTATCTAGTCCGGTAGTCTTGAATGTTGATTGAACGTTATGAATATTTATTACTTTCTTAATAGCTACGTTGTTGTGACTCGACGTAAAGACTAGCTTTTAGCTCATGTAAATGGCAAATAGAAAACTTAAGAAGTGATTAAAAAATAAACATGAAGACATCACAAACTTTTACATTTACTTTGAAATTGAATGTTACTTAGATTTAAAATGTTTATGAATGAATAAACTTGATTTTAGGCATATAAAAATACCTACTTATATGAACGACGCAATAGGATTATATTTTAAAGGGCTACTCCCGCACTAAATCTAATTCCTGTGTCGTGGGGATATTTAAAAACATTCAATCAGGGAACACCCGAATCGGAAAACTATTTATAAGATCGCACATTTTTTTTAACACGCTACTCTTTTTGCAGTGGCTTTAGCGAGGTGAGAACTTAAACCATTACGCCGTCCATACAGTCAAATAATAGGTATACTAGATTTTTAAGATCTGCGAATACTTACCTAAAAGACTTCACAGACTTGAACAAGGTCTGAAGCAACAATATAAACATGTACTATTGGAATCGACATAAAAATAAAAATATGGTCAGGGTTATTCTATATCACCAGTAGAATGCGTGGTTAAAAGGAATTACACGATTTCAAAATCACCCTGTATAGATTCTTGTATGTTACCCACATATCTCTATTCATAGTCAACATTAGTTCACGCTTGTTGCCCAAAAATGTACATGTGTCTGTATACATATTCTACATCGATTCCCGCTTGGTTCTCGGTGATATATGTATCTATATATACTGTATATCGACTTTCGATTGGCTTGGGCCTCCGGTAAGAGGTGCTTGTGTACATAATCATTGTCTTCATGGCTAATGCCTGTTAACCCGGTAGCTAAGACGATCATCTATGCTGATTGGGACAATACCAATATGTATTAATGAATTCACACTAGTCGTTTATCCGAAGGGGTAAGCAAATGTGTAAAGCGCCCCATTTCACTAGCTATGAGTTTATTCGGGCCCATGTAATAGGGGCGAGCCATTGTCGTTTACCGGGTACAGAGAGAAAGACTTCATGCTGTTAGCAAGGAGTCTCTGTGAGAGACCAATGTTAGTAAAATCTGCACAACACTCTAATAGAGCTTGGCTGTCTTCAGAATTAAGATGATCGTGTCGAATTAGATTTAGGACACGGTCTCGTCGATCAGACGGAGACGAGGAAACAGTGTAAATTATATCAAGAGATTGATAAGTTTTAGGGAATTCCAGAGGAGTTAATTTGACCTTGAAGTTATGAAAATTTCACATCTATGCAGGAAAACCCAATAACACTTTGACTGATCTGAAATTGTATCCGTGAACCCATGCAATACCGCTATATGAAAAAAGGATGAATGAGCTATTTAACATAAAGTTATAAATTATAGTGAATTAAATATTTAATTCAAATAAAGTAATTAATAAGAAAGCCTTAGTAATGTAATATGTTAAGTATCATGCATCTTATTTAGATACTCTTTAGCTTAGCACAGAACTCACTCTCTTTGCTTTTGAAGATCTTATAAATAGGCTATAAAATGCAAAACGAAATTGTTCTTATCTCACTGGTTATTCCTGAGATTAGCGCGGTCGAACAAAGAAATCTATTTAGATTTGTATTTAAGGACTATTGGGTTCAATGACAATTCATAGTTTTAAATGTTTTTTATATTTGTAGGTACCGTAATAGAGATATGAACAACTGAACCTTAAAACCGATTATAACTACAGAGCATATAAACGTTAAAAGCTAGTAATTGGTAGTATCCGATTCAAATTAAAATAAACTACTTTGGTGGTAAGCCAAAAATCTACATTTTATAATAATTGTATATAAAATATATACAATTATTATAAAATGTAGAAATTTGTGACATATTTCAACATGAGAGCACACAACATCATGATGAGTACACATTCAACATAAGTGGATTATTTTGTGACACATTGTTGTTGCTCGTTGGAATACTAAACAGTTGTCGAGTGCGCATATATTATATTCCATCTGTAAAATTTTATTTGTTACAAGGTTAGTTTTCCTTATCATAACATAGGTATATCATAACTTTATATTTTCATCTTAAAAAAGACTACGCCTGCGCTATTTATACCCCTGTGTCACTGAAGAGACACAGAAGAACAGGATTTGGAAGTATAGAATCTGGATCACATATATTATTAATCTTAGATGGAACTCACAATATCCAGCGTAGTAGCAGTATCAAGGCAACCATTAACACCACTACGTCATTCATGCAGTCTATAGTATTTTATGAAGTGTGCACAAGTTGCTTACCAATCCTCACTAGACTCATCAACTTAAATATTTGAAGTATCCTTGAATTTCGACAACTTACTCCTTTAACCGTACTCCATGTTCAAAACTCTGACAAGATCTCTCTTTTCTTCTCGGTGTCAACGTACTTTGTATAAACTGTACTTCGTTGTCTATGTTATTTGGTACCAGTCAGTGACCACATTAATCAATGTTGCATTGATTTTTCAATGTTGCGTTCATTTATTCTTCAAAAATACCTACAATCCTCACCAAATGACGAATCTCGAGTATCTCTTTGAACACTCTGGTAACTAATACATTGTCTGGTCCGGAGTACTGGACTCACATTCGCTAAGGAAAGGACCAATAAACTTCACTTCCCAAATTGTGTTCACACCGGCCTTGGGTAGGCAGAAGATTGAGTGCTTTTTATATAGGCCACTGCAATTCACGACCGGCAGATGTTCTAACGAACACTCTTTGAATGGCTTCTACGAATTTTGTACAACAGTGCTGGACTGAACGCTGTGAAGCTCATATGTAAGGCTTTATATAGCTGTTATCAAGGAGCTTGCTTGTTTAACAGATTTCGTTTTTATTATCATTATCATCTCACCCGAAGACGTCCACTGCTGGTTATAGGCCTCCCCCAAGGTTTTCCACACAGACAGGTCTTGAGATACCCGCGTCCAACAGCTTCCTGCGACCCTCACCGTCGGTCGTCGGTCCACCTTGTGGGAGGCGGTTAGCCTTATTACAAACTTTCACATAATGCGCTCTAAATGATATAGCAAGGCCAACATTTCTCCTAAGCTGTGAATAAATTCAGCACTATATATTGTAATTCCCTAATTCTATAGAAAATATTTGAAAAACCTGTACAGATATAAATAATAAATTAATAAATAAACTAATAGGTAATAAATGCAAAGAGCGCTTTGGAACCAAAACTTAAATTTTTTTTTACCCTAATGCTAAAAGATTTTAAATGTAATTTCAGTGTTACAATAGTTTAGAAAGGATTGGCATTTTATGGGTGATAAAATAAAAAGGTTTATTCTGCGTAAATTGATTGTCAAATAAAATAACAACTTTGTGTGCTTTTAGGTAAAGCTTTAGTTAAAATAAACGTACTATGGTATAATGCTGTAGACAAATTAAATAGAAATAGGTATATGAATCTGAGTTACTATTAAATAATACATCTTATCTTATCTTGTGTGGTATCAGTCAGTACAGACCAGCGACACTTCGACCCAGTGGTATCTTTTGTGTCGACTTCCCCAATAACGACTGCCATAGATGTTCATGGCAGTTTATCCGACGGCTTAACGTGCTCTCTGAGGCACGGTACAGGCGATAATTGTCAATCAATACGCACATAATTTCGAAAGTCATATAACTTCCGAGAGTTAGGGGTACGCGACGTGGGTTCGAACCCGAGAACCCCTGTATTGCAGTCTGCTGCTGGTCTTCCCATTGAGCTAACGCTGCTCTCAAATAATACATAATCAACAAACAAGATAGATAAACATATTTCTAAAATGAAATATTTATTTAATACCACAGAAACTTTATCAAATAGAAGTATATTTTAGTATATATTTTTCCTATAGGCAGATGCATGTAACATAGGACACATTGGTTTATTTTTTTATATTCTGTTACGGCTAAGAAAATCACAGCAAGGCATTTAAATTTCTGAGAATTTTCGATATAATATTTGTCTACAAACTAACCGTATTTAATTTATATACAGTATACAAAGTTATTTTTACAATTTGTATTCTATCTTAGATAAGTGGCGAGAAGCGAGAAACCAGGAAGAAAATCTTGCCCGCGAGCTCCTTGAAATAACAAAATCAAAAATAAATTTATTCAAGTTAGGTTACAAGGTAACACTTATGAATATCAAAGTTACATTTTTATCCATTGTCTAGTACCCATATTAAAAGCTCTGCTTAGTTTGGGCTAGATGGTGTTGTGTGTATCTGATAGAATATTATTATAGAATATATTCTTTCTATTATAAAAACATAATACTCGAACCCGATGACAAAGGAAATTGCAATTAAATTTAACGATTTAGGTAGCTTTTCTATTAAAGAGATATCCAATTTAACTTGGATGGATTATATGGTATCGCATTGAACAATTTGTCCTTAAACCTTGTGCGGATTATTTGTGTACAAAAAACAATACACGCCTGAGTATATTGCTTTTTTAATCAATTTCTATGAACGCTTCAACTTACTATAGTCAGTTAACAATATAAATTGATTTGTTAATTAAATTATTTACTAAGCATAAAAGTCTCCAGTTTGTTCAATACTTTCTAATAATAAATAAATCATCAGATTATTGCAGTTATGCAAGAAACCACAATTTATGATACGCTATGGCAATAAATAGAAATAATACCTATATCATGGCAGTTTCGAAACAATCAAAGAACGGACAAAATCACACCCAGGCTCGTCTCATCTATTTGTTGATTACACATTTTTTGTCTCGTTTTTGTCTCGTAGACCGAACCACCGAAATAACAGGATTAATGTTGATATTAGTAAATACGATTCTTAGCTAAGGATATAAATAGTCACATGCCTATATATTATGTATGTACTTATGTCGTTGATGGAATTAATAAGTACGATTGTATTTCAGTAACCTACCATAATTATAACAATAATTGTCTAGCCAAATGCGGATAGTATTTATTTCTGAGCTGTTATAACTTCCTTTCCTTCGGTTTAGGTGCTCCAATCTAAACTCCCTCCCGGAATGTCTCTAATCTGGCCAGACACCATTCTTTTGAACGCTGGCACAATTCCAGACTGCGTTGCTACTAAGATTTTCTAAGACCAAACCGTAACATCTTTACACGGGTATGGAATGCCGGTCCTCATTATCGCAAACATAACGGTAACTCATGCTACGGGACCAAAAGAGCAATCACGCATAAAAAGCCAAAACAATATTTTCTAACTATAATCTTTAGAAAATATTGGATTCTGGTATTAAATGAGTGCTAATGCTATAATTATAAACCATGAGTATACCGGGTGATTTTAAAATCGTGTAATTACTTTTAACCACGCATTCTACTGGTGATATAGAATAACCCTGACCATATTTTTTTTATTGGAGTTATGGTTTTGAATAAATTAATGTACCGATTTTTTTCATGAAATGGTTTCAGATAGTCATATGTTAAACACCCGACACAATCTAAAAATTTTACTAATTTAAAAATAATAACATAATAACTGATGTCATAAATAATTAGGAGGCAATTAAAAGAACTACCCGTTATTATTTACGACATTAATTATAGATATAATATTGTCTTCTGTTTACGCGAATGTTATTCATTGAAATTAAACTACTATATACGGATTTTATCGCGTTGTTTATTTAGCACTGTATTACAAAATTTTGAAAATATTGCACTACTACTACTATTGATTTTATTTTTCTAATTTATAAGCTAATAAAATTATTTAAACTATTAAATCTATTTATTTTTGGTTTACACTTTCCCCGACGTTTCGGTTGTTTTGCAGCAGTCATGGTCACGGGGAGAATGTCTATCTGAATTATAGATACGTTATTTTATTTTAATTAGTAAGAAATTAAAATTGCCTCGGTTGGTTAACATATGACTATTTCACGAAACCACGACACCATTTCACGAACAAAATGATACATTAATTTTTCCAAAAAAAATATTTTAATAGAAATATTCTATACCACCAGTAGAATGCGTGGTTAAAAGGAATTACACGATTTTAAAATCACCCTGTATATCTAAGATGATTCTTCATGCTGTTGTTTTTTAATTCTCGAAGAAGAAGAGAAGATTGGGTGACGTTGAAGCACGTTTACCATGACAGTAGCTATTCACACACACAGATTGAGTCCTTTTGTTTGCCATACGTCACACAATTGACGCGGTAGGTGACAATGCAGGGTTATAACGTGCATCGTCCAGAAGCCTATATGTGGTCCGCATTGTAATACAAAACACATTGTTTACGACATGCCAACGACAGCGAAATGACTGTCATATTCGATGCAGAACTATTGTAGAATATCTACTTGGAATATGCCCTATATTCCAAGTAGATATTCTACAATAGTTCTATAGTTCGTTTAATATATGACTGAAGTAAAGCTTAATTTATCATCCCCAGACTAAAGATTTTAATTAAGTAGAATTAATAGACGTCAGCAGAAACGTAGTCGAAAATTATTTTTTTTTAAAGTAGTTTCTAAATGTTATAAATGATTTGTATTGAAAGTAACACAAGATATTTAAGCCTACAAGCCATTCCAGAATCTTTCTGCTCTAACAGCCATTGGTTCTGCGAACTATGTGCCCTTCCTACTACCACTTTAGTTTTCCTGCGTATCTTCTTATTACTAATTCGATCCTACAGGGAAACTCCGAGTAATTACCTTGCTTGTCAAATCCTACCGTGAGTGAAAAGCCAGCATTCACATAAATTGTAATAACGATGTGCAATTATCCAACGAAAAATATCGTGATTTATCGTATGACTCTACATATTTAGTTCGGGCTAGATGGTGTTGTGTGTATGTGGTAGAATATTATTATTATTATATTGTGTGTACTTTACACAATTTGTGTCCTGATAAGTTAGGATTACAATATTCGATATAGATTCAAATGTATTGCCGTTATAAATATCAAATAAATTAATATTCAAAAATAGAATAGGTACTAAAATTTTCGAATCAATCGTTTATTTTATTGATATCATTCGCGTATCGCTAGCTTCCATATGTATTTTCAAATACAACACACTACTATCTATACTAAGCCATCTATTTTAAAGCAGCTCTAGTCCTAGGTCGTTATAATTTAGCTGTAATAACAGGATTAATGTTGAGATTAAGCAACACAATAAATCCCGCTTCTACGTGGCAAAATGAAAGGAAATAATAGTCAGTCGATTAACTTCTCGCACAAATGGTGCCAATTAGCCGTGGGTTATGATGAACTGTGTCGTAGTACTATAACAATAGGGTAGCTAATGCTACTCTGAGAGCAAAAGGCCATTAGATGCCCGTAGGTGTGGTTTCAAATTGCTACAATTTTTGCTTGAACTTAATGTGATCCTTTAAACATAATTACGTATATATATCAGATAGATTAGTAGGTCGGAAAGAACAAACCTATAGCATCATCTTATTGCGTTTCAAACATGTTTCCGTAATAGAAATAGGTCTATCATGTACTTTACAAGCATATAAGCAACAGATAAGTAGAATAACTAAACAAGAAATTTATAAAATTCGTATCTAATGATAGGACGATTCCGAAATTTTAGTGTAATTTTTTGCTGACCGCTGCAACGAATGAGCTTTGAGAGAACAGTAATTCTCTTTGTAAAATCTCTGTTGGTTTCACTACAACAATACATTACAATAATATATAATGTAGGTAATTACACAAACACAAGTTTGTTTAGGAAATATGAAGATGCGGTGAATTCTAAAGTCAAAAAAGAGATCCGTCATGACTGATAATGCCCATAAGAAAAAGTCTTGTCTCACAAAAATTGTTATGTCATAACATGACCATTAAAGTATATAATCGAATCCCAAAATGTATAAGAGAATTGTCAAACGGGCAATTCAAGAAAGAACTTAGTTATTAGTGAAATGATTATATAAGGTAGATAAACTGTTACAAATCTTGATATGATTATATTTTACATCTAGGTTTCGCCTGAAAATTATAGATTTTAAATATAAATATATTGCTACTTATAATTATAAATTCTTTGCATGTCGGGTAAACCGACGAAATATGTGTTTTTTTTTATCATATACATTTTGAATAACTTACTACCATGTTTCATGCAAATAGATAATCATATCATTTCAACAATAAATCATAAAATAATACCGATATTCGTAAAAAGTAAAATCATATAATATTTTAGTTCGGGTTGGAATTGAATCCGATTTAGATCCACTACTACTAGAGTAGAAAATACTTAAGCTGTTGCACTGTCTCATCACACATATTCGCGTCTGTGCATCTTTGGAGAAGTGAGGAGAGGAGAAGAGGTAGGAGCCACATATTATTGCCTGCTGTGTTATAGGTCCCTCCAGGTCAAGAGGTAAGCCTGTATGCTTGAAGACGGTGCAAGTAGCTGGCGTGAGCTACAACCAGCACAATATACTTGCGTAAATACATGAGCGAGTTACTCATACGAGTTACATGCGGGGATGGTAGACCTCGCTCGTCTTACATGAAAGTGTAATAAATAAACAAAGTCACATGTACTCGTTCGGAATGAAGTTTATAAATCCCGAATACATAAATCTATCAATGATTAAAATAACTTCGGGCCAAACAATCAACAACCCGCGCAAGTGAGTCAATGCAAGTGCCAATACTGAAACAAATGAATTTCCAACATACTTAGAAAAGTTTCTTAAACAAATTAATTACTTAGCTGCTTAAATCCCGCTGTTAGACTTTCAGTGTTTAAGTCTTCCACTTCAGCCGTGTTTGTAGTTAACCTTTCACGAGTTCCAGCACCAACGCCTTCGCAACAATATGCGGGTTAAGTCGAGGAGATTTAGAGTATGACTGTCGACGATAATGACGTTTTTTGTAAACCCACCGCCGGTGCACAGGAGCTTTTCACACTGTTCTAGAAACAATTACTCATCTTGTTTCTCTTTCTATTTGTGACGAAATAATGCCTGGTTATAATGCTATCTTCCTCATTTTTATGACGGAGTTTGAGTATTTGTTTAGATATCTATCTAAACCTCGATCTGCGTGGCGTATCGATAATCGATCCTAAATATATCCTATCCGATACTTGTGAGTGAAGTGTTTGTGTCACAGTGTGTAATATAGAGAAGATTTATGCATACAACGAGATTGAAAGAAAGGTGGAATTATATTTAAAAGTTACTATATTAACATGATTAGAACATTATTAGTTAAAATAATTCAATCATACTACTCGTTGGTTTCAATAAATTTACAAACGTTTATTACCAGGTTTGTAGGCCTGGTCGAGAAAATGGTTATTGCATTATTCTGTTAAGCAATCCTCTGTAGTAGCATGAAGTCCGGCAATGTATATAAATGTAAATAGATTTAGCACTTATTACGTGGACCCGAAAATGTAACAGACGATATGTAGGTATGTTTCTAGATACATCGGGGATCAGGCGCGAAGATACTTTAATCATTGATACATTTATGTATTCGGTATTTATAAAGTTTGACTGCACGGATGGCGTACTGGTTTAAGTGGTTCCCTCGCCATTGCTACTACACCTAGTGTTATGAGTTTGAGCCCCACACGGGACAAAAAATTGTGTGGTCCATAAATGGTTGCTCCGAGTCAGCATGATCTTTTGTCCATTGTTTGAATGTTTGTCAAGCCCCTGTGACACAGGATTTATTACTAGAGTGAGACAATTATTTTAAAATATGTTATTACTACCTAGAAATATTATAAATGCGAATATGAGTTTGTTTGTTAGCCTTTTATGCCTTAACTACTAGACCGATCAGCATTAAATTTTGGATACATGTTGTCAGGGGTATATAGTGAATAACACCATGAAGAGACCACCAAACAGTTACCATTACCTTTACATTGGTAAGCTTTGCTTTAGGGCACTGTTGCAGCGTTGACCTGGGGTTAGTCATTGCATTATTCACTTACGGTTATCGTACAGAATCCACTTTTCGTCATTTGTAACAATTCGATCCAATATTCTTTTATTTCTGTACCGATTCAACAAGGCAACACAAGTTTCAACACGCATTTCTTTCTCCAGATCAGTCAAATCATGATGTACCCATTTTACATATAATTTTTTTATCCTATTGTTTTGATGCAAATGAGCCAATATTGTAGGTAGGGTAACGTTAAACCATGTCCACCAACCACCAATTCCTAGGTAGTTTGACTCGGATCGGTTTCCACCATCTCCTTCAATTCAGCGTTATTCACCTGTGTGGGCGGTCTTCCACGTGGTTCGTTCTTCAAGTCGAAGTTTCCATTACGAAAGCGTCTAAGCCAAAAACGCACGGTGCGTTCATTAGCAGTCTCCTCTCCAAACGCAGCGTTGACATCGTGAGCCGTTTCTACCGCGTTAGTTCCGCGTCAGAACTCGTATTAAAAAATGACTCGGATTTTCGAAGTATCCATATTACCCGTCTAAGCTGAAAAAAAACAATTGAAAGTCGAAAATCGAACGTCGTATTTTTTAAAAGAATAATCATATAGGTATCGTGTGAAAAAAGTTTCACTCGATAATCTCACACCATGAAGGTTTTATGTCAATTCAAAGTATCTATTACTACACAACGGCAACTTCATACTTCAACCTCTATTAGTATGTTTATAAAATCTCCCGCAGCACTGGACTTGATCCTAAGATCGGGAGTTCTTTTTTACGAATAAATCTAGTCTTATTGAAAATATTTGACGTTAAAATAATTATTGATGGAACTAGCGAGAATAACCAAAAAAATTGTTTTAAGACACCCACTAATAAGATCTGTGAAACAAAGAGACAAAAAAAAAGTGACTCTCGTTGAAAATATTGATGGAGATAGTAAGAATAATCCTAATAACCATAGCTGGTGAAATGTGGACGCAGTCAAACCATCCTACCTATCTTACCTCTCAGTTGCTTATCATTACATAAATAAATTATTGCCTTAGTAGTTCTGTAGCATAAATTGACGCTAATATTTTCTAACGTCCTCGGGTTAAACGCCTATAAGTATCGGGTTCGTATTATATTCTACGTAGACCAAGTCGCGTGCAAAGCATAGTCGATAATAAACCAGGCGCCTTCGATACTCGTTATAGGTATTATTATTAACCCTTCCAAACTAAGATAATAGGTTAGGAGTGGTTCCACGTTACTAAGTATATGGCGATATTCGACCTTACAATCATTATATTATCCCTGCCCTTTCTTGTAATTTGATAAGCTATGAATGTTATACTTGTTGAATGATGTTATATCAATGATACATGTGGAGAATTTGTGGCACCTTTATCAATTATTATCAAGTATTCATGTGAAATATATACGAGTATACCTATGTAACAAAAGACTTCTGTCAATGCGTGGTTGATATTAAAACCTTCTATCACGGAATTTATATCTACACTAATCAACACTAATATTATAAAGAGGAAAGATTTGATTTTTTGTATGTTTGTTTGTAAGGATTTAACTCAAAAACTATTCAACCGATTTTAAAAATTCTTTCACCATTAGTACTCATAAAATAACTTATATTATGAGTATTATTTAAAGTAGATACTGTTACTAACATAACATAACTTAAAAACCTACTTTTACGCGCAAAGCAAGCCGCGAAAAAAGCTAGTATTTTTATCAATATATAAGTATTGGATATAAATTACATCCAGTCATAGGTCAGCAATTATTTGTGGGTCGTATTTATCCTGTTTAACATTCGAACCTACAACGCCACCACTTACCGGCTACCCCATTCGAGCAGTTTAACAAAATATGGAATTCATGACTGCCTTGCGCAGCTGCAATTCGTAAAATATTGGGTTTTATAGTCGGGCAGACCATTATTCGGATTTTGAAACCAGTTTTCTTTTTTGATTTGCTGTATTGAATTATCTATGCGAAGGTTTCTTCTACATTGCCGGATCTTTTGCATCCTTAAGGAGGTACTATGTCAAGCGGACCAGGCATGCCTCGGCAGCCGCGCTTGCAGCGGCGTGAGAGTGCCTCTTCCCTCGCGGCCGCAAATAAAAACCACGGCCACGCTTTGGATTGCGCTCTTTCGCCTGCCGACGCTCATCAAGATAAGTGTCTCATCTTTGCTCCAGCCGGACCTCGTCCAAAGCCTTTTCTGGAAACACGCCCTGAGATACTTCTTATTGTGCAAAAATTGAGTTTCGCGTACTTTTGCCTCTAACCTAGATATTATATAAACGTCTTTTTAAATTAAAGATCGTGTAATTGCGAATTACAGTATTTAATTTATCTCCGCAATTTAAACTTCCCTGGTCGACCACGTGCTAAAAACGTGCTCTTCCTCCCCTAAGAACAACGTGACAACTATTACCCTTAATATCTTACGATACGCGTCCATTGCATTTTTTATGCAACCTTAAGGTCTCTAGCAAATGAAATTAAATCAAATCAAAATATTTTTATTCATTTAGGTCACAAAGTAACACTTATGAACGTCAAAGTTACATTAACTAAATAATAATATAATTTATCATTTACATTTACCTGTTGTAGCCGGACAATGATATTAACAAACCTGATTTTTATAATTACTATTTTGTGATTAATAGCAGTAGTTAGATACAAAGTTATCGACTATTTTATTAAAAAAGCAATGGCCAACATGTGCAATATCAACATCATAATATGCGTATCCATTTGCCAATGCACAGAGATAGGCAGACATGTAGGTATTTCTGTCTATGCGAGACTATTACTACCACTCCTTGCTTTGTTTGAATCCGGCAACTGTTAACATAACTTTAACATTACTAACTTACAAACAAACATAACAACAAAATCAAACCTTTCCTCTTTATAATATTAGTATAGATATGTTATGAATTAAAAAGATTTTAAGTGACGTAATAGGTTCTAAATCGCTTTGTCGACCTTGAACTTATACAGAAGGCACTATGAAGGCAGTGAGAGGGACAAAGCCCACTAGTTTCTTTGCTGACAGCTGAGCTCATTGTGAAATACTGACATGCTCTTTCTTGTATATGTAGTTCATACAAATCACGAGAGCGTGTTGCGTGACTCTTATTGACATTGATATAAGGGTAAATTTCAAATAATAAACGCGCTGGATTGAAACAAATATAATACGAACCATAATAACTTTTTTATGGGTATTTGTAATATGAAAGGTTTGCATATTCAACACGTTATCTGTCGGTTTGTTAAGTATTTATCATACAACCCCGCTTATTTCTAACTCATATTGCGTTTTCTTTGTTTGGTTCTCAACGTGCATTTTGATTGTTTCGTTTCAGTGAGCAAAATACCAACTAAGAGAATAACGTAAAATCTTTTTCGAATGTAATATCAAACAGCATTAAGCTATTTAAATGAAAAAGCTACCTTTTAAATTGTAATGCTATGTATCTGTACATAAGACATATAAATAAAAATAGCATCTAATATATGTAGCTCTAAATATTCGGTGCTAATCCCAGTCTCGAACCGATAAGATTCAATGTTCTCTTGTATTGCCTGTAAATATGAATAACCAATTTTGATGAGGTTTGATAGCTGGAATTTAATTTCAATTTAAATCACTCTCAACAAGTAGCAGTTAACATAGTATGTGTAAAACATAATATAATCCATATAAATGACGTAAAAGCGCACTGTAGTGCACGGAAATAAAGTCAGAGACAAGACTAGTTGAGAAAAATACAAGTCATAATTATCAATACTCAATACTCAATACTCAATACTTTATTTGCATTCCACAATGTTAATTTGGTGTTATAAAAATAATACATGGTATCATCATGGACCTTGTCAGGCACAGCAAATGTAGAAGGGAGGAAGAGGGCTTTAGCTGCATTGTTCTAGATTTATTCTGTTTCATGTTAATTATAATTATATTAATTTTGCATTATTTCTAATATAACATGACAGTTGTATTACTTATAGCAATGCATATATACTGTATTTTAATCAATTTTTTACATCTTTTCATTTTATTATAATGAACATTCCTTTATATATAATTATTCTATGTGTATTTGTAGGTATAGTGGATATAATATTAATTTTATATATTGATATTACATAATTTGATGATGATGTATATAATATGTCTGCAACTTATTGGTTATGTTTGTAGTTTTAATACTATTTTTAAAGATACTTTTATTATATTAATATAATTTGCGAGTTATGTCAATAATTATATGTTTATCTTTATTTATATTGCTAATATTAATGTAATTTGTCAGTTATGTCAGTGATTTTATTATTATTTTTGCAGGTATTATTATTATTTATATTATTGTAATTTGTCAGTCAAGTAATCATTTAAATTGTAATAACATTTGTTTAATAGTAGTGTTTTTAATTTATTTATAAATGGGTTAAATTTAGGTTCGTTTTTAATTTCATCCGACAGTTTATTATAAATTTTTATAGACATCACATATGTGCTGTCTGTGTGTTGTTTTAAACGTGAGGTGGGCAGTTTAAGCCTTTCCCTATGGCGTAGTGCGTACCTACATTGGGTGTCTTCTCTCTTAGTAAACATGTTTAGATTTTTTCTTACAAATTTACACATTTCCAAGATATATATGGAGGGTAAAGTTAAGATTTTGAGTTCTTTAAAATGGGGTTTGCAACTATCTGTATCGTCGATGTTCACTAAAATTCTAACCAGCTTTTTTTGAAGTGTAAAGAGAGTTGGTGCATCTGTGCTATTGCCCCACAGTATTATGCCGTAGCTAAACCATGCATAAGCATATGCATAGTATGTAGCAAGGGCAGTTTGCAGGTCTGTTGTCTTTTTAACTTCACTAAGGGCGTATGTAAATTTTGAAATCTTTGCTCTCATTTTCTTAATGTGTGATTTCCAGTTTATGTTAGTGTCTATGGATAATCCTAGTAGTGTAAATTCTGGTACGGTTTCTATTTTTATATTATTGTAAATAAAATTTATTTCTAGTGGAGGTTTTTAGTAGGGATGGAAGGATATCTGGAATTATAATATCGTTTTACTTATGCAGCGTTTAGGTGACATCACACAAACCATCACATAAAAGTGTGGTCATGTTAAAATAGAACAATAAAATAGCATGCTCTAGTTAAGAAAAGATTAAGTTTAGCTTGTATTAAATTTAGCTGGATACGGATGGCGCTGCAACTCTTAAAACTTATCAACTTCTATAAAATAGATGCACATGCATTTCATCTTCTTAAAATCGGATTCGCATCGACTACTTAAAGTGCCTCTAATAATCATAACTAAGCGTAAATATGACATCAGACACACATTAATTATCTGTTTGTGACGTTGTCACGTTAAAATTCAACAATAAAATCCTCGTTAAGAATTATTATTTCAAATAAACATTACAAATATATTTGCGCTAGATTACTGAGACTTTAAGGCACGTCCATTTCGATAAACTAGCAGCTGCGGCAATTTATCTTAATACGTTCTTCTATAACTTCGACAGCACGTCTTTCTAAATGTCTTTAATTTATCGAATTACGTCTGTTTTTATTCAACAGTTATCATTATCACATTTACCAAGTACTCTTTATCTAATTTGAGGTCGTAGCTCGCATTAATAAAACTTAGAAAAACCGTTTTGCTTCTCAGTCATTGGTTTCTAGCCTTAGTTTCTGAAGTCATTGAGTCTTGAAAGATCGTTAGCATACTGAATACTGATATGTACTCTATGTCATTACCTGATGAAGAGACCTTTATAAGGCGACAGTTTTGTCCGGGTCTGCCATAACGTAATAATATCGAACGATTCTGAAATTTAAATAACAACTAACAACAGACACACTAAATAACAGCTTAAAATCTGCCTGCTTCCTAAAATTTTACATACGTAAGCAAGATTACATTTAGTCCGGTTTTAAATAGCAGACAGATATATCAGTAAAATAAAATAAAATAAGAAATTATATGTGATATAAAATGTCTTACACTACTACTACTACTAACTCTCTTAGACACTATATCAAGGGCGTGTGTCTAACTTGCACATTAAATTTGCTCTCATCGCACCACATGCGCCTAATACTCGCTTCCAAAGAACATTTCGACGACCAACTCTTTACGACATATTCTCGGAAGAAATAAAACATTTCAAGACAGAATATAAATAAAGACTTTGAAGCTGTTTTGATGGATCTAGTAGCCTAACTTTTACTACATTAATTTAGTGAAAGAATTGCAATTATGGCTCTTCTTTAATTATATAAATGGAATTAAGAGTAGTAACAGCTACTCCGTTTTACTAGGTAAGTAAAAATTGGGATTCTTTTTACCTTTTTGAGCTGTGTCTACCTCTGTATTTCATTCCATCCATCCAATTTTGAATTTATTTTCTCCAAATATGGCATCGCGCGAGTGATCCACGTAGTAAATGTGTCAAAATGACTACACTCCGACTGCTTACCATCAAACGGAGTGAAGACTTTTGACAGGCAATAATAAAAAAAGTATTGCATGATTGTATGGTTATTTTTTTAATATTGAAACTTCTATTGCGACAGGCAGGTTATTTGGCTGGATTTGACAGCGAAATATTATTAGTTTTAATTTTAGAAATAAATGGCAGTGTAGCTATTTTATGGAGGTCTCGATCGATTGTCATTGGAAAGTGCGTCGAAAAGAGTCTTGAGCAAGATAACTTAACACAGGATTAAGCAATTTGAAATACAGAACAGTTACACCCTGCAGATTTATGAAATCCTTACATCATATAACCAAAATGTGACAGCAGTCCATCATATAAAACGTGTTTTCAAATTATCTTAATCTCGCTATATTTGTGATAATAATCATCATTGAAAGTCACGCACAGTTTATTTTATAAGTACACATATAAGAGCACGTCTTTGGTTAGAGATTTTTTTATTCTTGAAATCAACTATTTCATATGCGGTTGTAAGAAATCATTCCATGTAGCACTTTTTCTACATACATATCTCTTTTGAGAGCTACGGCACCCACGCAATCGTCGTTCTCAAAAGCCCGTTCGTGTGGGTGGCTAAGGAATATTTGAACTGGAGTAGGCGCCGCATATTTTCATGATGAGATACCTTTTTATCATAAAAATGTGCTTTGGGCGTGGTTGTAGATGTTTGCACGCATAATTTTGAAAATAATACCGTTCGAAAATGAAATCACTCACATTGGTAGCCTAGATGTGTGAATTTTAAGTCCTTTCATGATCATTTAAATAAGTACGTTGTTTATGGACTATTGCTACAATACTTTCAAATTAATTGGTAATTGGCATTTTAACTTCATACTAAGCCTGTCTAAGCTATGATTGAGTCAAAAACTTATCTCATATAGGTAAGTTATTGATAAAGTTTATTTCACACATGCTGTACTTTATTTTACGTATGTACGCCTTTCTGTTAATTACGTTAAATGACGTCCTGTACATTGCGTATTACTTCTAATTCATCAATAGCACAAGCAACATATCTATAAGAAGAAAAATACAAAAACACTACAAAAATCTACAACTACGTTTAACAAATTTATGTTCGTTTCTCACTGATAGGTAGACTTTAAATTTTGATTTGTTACCAACCCAGCTTCCATTTTTGCGTATATATTTTGTACTCGTACGTAAATAATGGTCGATACTGTGAATATAATTTATATTTGCATAAATAAATTGGCAAATATTTTGCCTCATAATCTTTTCTGTTTACTTACAATATAGGGCTGGGCAATAAATCACAGGTATAAAAGGCGAAACATTGTGGGCGGTTGTAATTTTTTAGTTCCGGATAAAGTCGTGTAGTATTACGTTAAATATCTGACTAACAACATTAATTTGTATTTTAGAGCAATGTTTAACATAATAATTTTATATAGGATACAAAAATAAATATATAACAAGTACATACGTAGTGTCTTCCCTTTTTCTTTGATAGGTGATTATGTAATCGGTACGTGTTACGTCGCGGCGGCACGGTCTACCACAGATATTTTATACTCTCAAGAGATAATATCGATTCTTCTTAGTATTAAAACGGCTACCGGTTTCTCTTTGGGTCGAAAGGTCAATGAACCTTTCAGGGATCGGTTGAGGACGAGCAATTTGCCAAAATAGCTTTAAACATTTTTGTCACGTTAAGTGTACTCTATTATTACCTCAGTCTTTAGTTCCGTGAAAAACATTTAATGTGAACTTATGCAGTTCCTCTGTTCCACGAAATGGTTTGTGCGTAATTCTTCGGATGTTAATTTGCAAACAATATTTGCTTTAGCTTGTATAATATAAACAGGTTGGGTTTGTAGTTTTGCGCAAGTTATACAATTATTATTATGTACTTTTAATATACAGCATTTAAGACAATCTGCCAAGTTGAATATAACCTGTAGCTCAAAACATCAACACAAAACAACAAATACAGAATTTCGAACGAAAATGACTAGCAAGATTTCAACTTAGAAATTTTAATTCTAATACTTCTAAGCGGTTGGTTTTTTAAGATGCGGTACAGAATCGGTTTTTATCAAATACATTTGTATGCAAATACCGAGTGAAATTGCGGTTTTACTAGAAAATTATTATTCTATACAAAAGACCGAATAAAGCCAAAAGGTATTTTGAACGTACTTGCTATCCTACAATTTATAAATCGTATTGACATGATCACGTATAACTTGTATATATATACGATCGTGAGGACGCGAGTTCAATTTCCGGGTTGAGCGAACTATATTAATTAAAACATTTATTAAGTGCAGGTGTTACATTTGATCTCAAGATACCCTTGAACTGCTGCAATTAATATTCAATCTAATTGCTATACCGCCACCAATAGGTGACGTGAGCATAGCTGCAACACGAGACACGTTAGAGTAACTACCAATTACGGTAGTAACTATGTGTAGACGCCGACGGAGAAATAATGTTATGTTATCAAGACAACTAATATAGAACTTGGTACAACATACTTTTCTATTTAATGATGAATTAGATGATGTTTTAGACTGTACGGATGACGTAGAAATTGTTCAATCCATAATTGGTTGCTCCAAGTCTGGATGTTCTTTGTGTCCATTGTTTGAATATTTGTAAAGTACCCCGCGATACAGGAACGACAGATAGAGGGGCCACTCTTTAAAAAAATTACAATTTACTATCAGTCTTTCAGTTACAAGAGATATAAAAATAACGAAACATTTTTATATTTCTTTAGACATAGGTAACAAGTCTTATACTATTAATGATTTTTGCATTATTGGGTTGTTCTGTCAAGAGTTTCTCAGTAGCACTACGGACTCTGGAATAGTGAACCCGTAGACGGTATTAAATGGAACAATAATAACTGGCGAAATGATGGTGTAATATATCTGCCATTTAATTTGATGGTTAAGTGATACTCTCAAATTATAAATATGTAAAGTAAATATATGAATATACGGAGGTCGAATAGGCAATCTTAATCCTATTTATATTATCAATGCGAGTATGAGTTTGCTTGTTACGCTTTCAAGCCCTAAAACAATTCGACCGATCAACATAAAATTTAGCATACAGGGTGTCAGAGGTACAGAAAAGGATGAGGAAGAGGAAGGAGGAGGAAGGTGAATATATTTTAAAATTTTACTTTAACTAAATCTACATTAACACGGTAAAAATCTTGTGAATTATATCAATTTTATTAGATATTACTATTATTTTATAATCACTTCGACTAAGCAGTCAAAGTGATTATAAATATTGTATGTAATCTAATTTTAATTACAAATTTGGCTTAGAACCGAATTAAGTTTGACATAAAATGTTCTATAGCTACCAGAACATATTACTGCCACCACGCCAATCTTAATAGGAAGTATGTAATTAACTTTAATGTAACATGTTCCAAGAGAAGCATATTAACTAGATTTTGTATCGCGCTATAGTTATGTCGATGTGTATCTAGGTTTTTATTTGTTAACTAGCTTTTGCCCGCGGTGTCACTCACGTAAAAGTAGGTTAGGTTGAGTTAGTTGTAACAGTACTTTTTTAACAAATATAGCCTTTGTTACTTGGTGATAATAAAGCTTTCTAAAGAAGCAAGCATTTTAAAAATTGGTTCCATAGTTTTTGAGTAAAATCCTTACAAAGAATCAAATCTTTCCTCTTTTTAATATTGTATAGATAGGAGATTTACAGCTCTATACAGAGATTTAAAACATGAGTATTACGTCTAAATATGATCAACTTTCTGGACGTTATATTGTTATACTAGACTTTGCGCGCATGTACGTTATGTTAGTAAAAGTACTTATTTCAGTGGCTAACGCGCGCTTGTCGTGGCAGCACGCTTCAAGTGTTCGGATCATTTACGAGTTGTTATCGCGCGGCTACTTATCTTTTCTCGGAACTGTGATGCGGTGCGCTCGCGCCGGCTATGGATAGTTGTAGCTATGTGCACGAGCTGTCCGACGACGAGCGGCATTGTGATGTAAACAACGTGTTAGAAGAAATAATGGAGACAAATATGAATAATGTAATATTATGTGAAGGGAGTGTAGACATTACGAATGAAGATACGGTCAGTAAGAGGAGGGAAAAGAGGAGTCGGGATGTAGATACGGAGGAGCTATGGAACGAGGTGGGAAGAAGAGGAAAAATTTTGGCACGCAGTTTTTCAGAGGATGATAGTACTAATAGGGTTGCTGAAGAACAAATTGAAATCAGTATCACTTCTAAAAAGGAGCCATTACCTAAACAGATAGGGTTGGCACGCATACTTAAAAACGAAAATATTCCCGATATTGTGAAGATTAAATATGTAAGTGCTTATAGAGTATTGCTTAGATTTAGTAAGGAGGAAAGTGCAGAGAAGCTTTTAAATTGTCAGTATTTTACGAATAAGGACTACAAATGCCAAAAAACTTTTGAAGTAGGTTCATCTTACGGGGTTATAAGGGACATTGAGAAGGAATTAACCGAGGCGGAAATTTTACAAGAATTAGAAAGTTCCATCCCTATTATTGGGGTAAAACGACTACAAAGACGTAATCTACAAACTGGCATATATGAAGATAGTGAATGTCTTAGACTATGTTTTAAGGGATCTTCTCTGCCCCCATATGTTTCCACATATGGTATTAAGATCAAGGTGGAGCCTTACATATTTCCTGTTACACAATGCTCCAAATGTTGGAGATACGGGCATTCTCATAAAGCATGTTCACAATCTCATATGACCTGTCCAAAATGTGGAAAAGCCCACCCAAATTGTGAAATTACAACTTTCCGATGCGTGAACTGTTCGGGATCTCACATGGCGTTGTCTAAGGCATGTCCAGTATACACTAAGGAGAGAAAAATTCGAGAACTAATGGCCGAATTTAATTGTTCATTTAAACTGGCACTTACATTATATGTGCCGCCCTCTCCTCAGGCAAAAAACACACCGCTAAATGAACCTAGCTATACCTCAAATCACATCCAAGAGACCACCTTGCAAACAGGGAATAACGCTTCCTATGCAGATGTACTTAAATCACTATCAAATACACAGTCTTCTAGTTCAGTGCATGTACAAAAGAAGCCGGTTAAGAATAAAACAAAGAGGCGAAACAATAGCGAAGATAGGATACAGTTTTCAGAGGAGTGTTTGATTGAGGAAAATAATATTGCAGAGGGGTTAGATGAAGATACAAGTAATTCTCATAGAAATATGGATCTCAAACATTTGATACAAAAGATCAAGGATATAATTTTTATGAAAAGAATCAGTTTTGAGGAGAAGCTAAAGTCGTGTGGTTGGTTGATATACGATTGGGTTGTCTATTCAGTTGCAGATTATTTCTCAGAGTGGCCGGCCCTTAAATCATTTATTCAAAATGGATTGTTCAGCTCAACAAACTCTTAATATCCTTCAATGGAACTGTCAGAGTATACGGCCAAAACTGGTAGAATTTGAACAACTGCTTTCCCAAGAAAAAGTGCATATCGCCATCTTGAGCGAAACTTGGCTAGAACCAAACTGCATATTGAGACTATCTGGATACAATGTTTTACGTCAAGACAGGGATGACGGATATGGGGGCGTGGCTATAGTTGTTCATTCTTCTATCAAATATCAACTTTGCCAAGTACATAATGTCAATCCCGGCATCCAAATTCTTTATATCAAAATTCTGAACAGTTCCTATATAGAAAATATTATCTCTGTATACTGTCCTTCGAATATTCGCACATCGGCTGGAGATTGGGATGCTGTCTTCGATCTGTGTCAGTACAAAACTATAATTGCTGGTGACTTCAATGGCCACCATTCTTGTTGGTCATACAGAACGGAATCTCGAGGAGTTCAGCTTTTTGATACCATGTTAGATAAGAACTTCGCGTATTTGAATGACGGATCGCCAACTCGAGTGAAACTAGTCAACGGCATACTACAGAAGTCATCGCCTGATGTGAGTTTTGCCTCGGTAGACATTGCTTTGCAATTTAATTGGAGAGTTACCAATGAGTGCCTAGGAAGCGACCATCTTATAATTAAGCTTGCTATATGCAACATATCGGTTTCAACAGGCGACAAAAAGCGAAACTACAAGAAAGCTAACTGGCACGGTTACACTAGTCTACTTAATGATTATTTTACTAGTTCTGTGTTTGCAAATGATCTTCAGGAGGCATACAACCAACTCGTTAATGCAATAAGCACAGCAGCTGACAAGTACATACCAGTTATCAAAACTTGCCAAGATCCCCTTCGCCTTCAAAGATTCACTCCTAAGCCGTATTGGAATGTTGACATCTCTCGGGCAGTGGCAGAGCGAAGACTAGCGCTGGCGACTTTTAGAGGAAATCCTACGCCTCAAAACCTAGGCGTCCTTCAAATGAAAGTTGCAACCGCACGAAAGTTGATTCGGAAGGCTAAACGTGCTTCGTGGCAAACTTTTTGCAATAACATTGATCATACAACTTCTTCGAGTGAAATGTGGCGCCGGATGAAATGGTTGAAAGGGCATAGAATTTCAAGAACACCTAGCATGCGCAAGGACACCGCAAGTGATCTTTTACAAAGTTTATCACCAGATTTCGTCTCTCCCGAGAAGCCTAGTTTCTGTTCTGTTAATGCTACTTTTGAGGAGAAAATCTCCCTTCATGAACTAAATCGTGCTATAAAATTTAAAGACACAGCACCAGGGGATGATAATATTTCATTCTCCATGATTCTACACCTTCCACTGATTGGCAAACAAATATTAGTTAATTTATATAATTCCTTTCTTGAAACAGGGTTTGTTCCTGCCCAGTGGAGGAATATAAAAATAGTCCCTATACCTAAGCCTACTAGTGATAGTAATTTACAAGGCAATGACGTTCGCCCAATTGCCCTTATGTCCTGTCCGTGTAAAATCTTTCATTCCATCTTAAAACATAGGCTAGAATGGTTTTTAGAATCAAACAATATCTTTTCGAAAAACACCATTGGATTTAGAAAATCGCGTTCTTGCTTAGACTGTCTGGTTCAACTGGTTTCACAAATTCAACTCGGTTTTAGTGAGAATTTAATAAGATTAGGATGTTTTATAGATATTAAGAATGCATATAATAATATTGATATTTCTATTCTATTAAATACTTTAGACATTATTGGGGTGGGACAAAAATTTTGTAATTATTTATGGGGCTTTTTGAGTGAAAGACAATTAAGTTTAAAATATTCAGATACGTACACCTTATCTAGATGGACAGGGCGGGGCCTAGCTCAGGGCGACCCATTGTCTCCCATTTTGTTCAATGTAGCCACCACGCATATTTGTAAAAGTGTCACTAATGTTTTTGTTTGTCAATATGCCGACGATTTTGTTTTGTATGGTACTTATAAACGGATCGGAGAAGCTTGTCAAAATATCGAGGCGGCATTGAGCATCGTTTGTAAACTAATTGGGGATATTGGTTTAGAGTTATCTGAACGAAAAACTAAGCTTTGTTTATTTTCAAAAGGGTTTAATAGGAGTGATGTTAATGTTTGTCTTGGGGGCGTACGACTGCAGCTAGTAGATCATATTAAGTATTTAGGGATGTGGGTCGACAGGTCTCTTAAATGGGGCAAACATTTAAGTGAAATTAGTCAAAAAACTTTACGATACATCAATGTCCTCAAAGTGCTCGCGGGATCTGGTTGGGGTATGCACCCTAAACATTTGAGAAAATTGTACATTTGTTTAGTACGCAGTCGCCTGGATTACGGCAGTTTTCTATACGACACGAGCGCTGACCGTCATTTGTATAAGATTGAAAAAGTGCAAAACCAGTGTATGCGCATTATCGGGGGATTCATAAAGAGTACCCCGATACATGTAATGCAAAGTGAACTCTGTATACAGCCATTGCATTTCCGTCGATTTTATCTTGGTGGTAAGTTCTGGTTACGTAGCCGTAGTTTTCAGGATAATGACAATGTTAAAATAGTTAACCAACTTTCAGACCATTGCAATAGACAAGGCTATTGGAATCGTAAAAAGAAGCCTTTGCTGACTGAACTTCAAAATTATTTATACTCGTTTTCCGTTTATGCCACACCAAAATTAGAAATGTTTAGTCTTGACACCTGGGTACAGAATATAAACCTAGATAGTAGGATAAATGTCTTTATAGATGGAGTTATCGGGCCGAAGCGTTCCATGGACAACTTGTATTTACAGATTCAATGTTTTGACATGTTTAACAATAAATACAGCAACAGTTATAAAATTTATACAGATGGCGCTAAAGGAAAACATGGGTCTGGGGCTGCAGTATACGATCCTCAGGCAAACATTAAAATCAAATTTAATATAGAGAGTAAGGTATCCATAATGTATATAGAACTGGTAGCATTATCTGAGGCACTTGCGTATATAAATAGCGTGAATTTCGACAAGTTTGTTATTCTAACGGATTCCAGGAGTGCCCTGCAACATTTAGCTCGGTGCACCTCGAGTTGTCGAGGAGTCCCGATTGCTTATGTAATCCTAGATACTTTACGAAAGTTAGAAAAGTCAGGTCAAACAGTTCATCTCCAATGGATACCTTCTCACGTAGGGCTGGGTGGTAATGAAGAGGCGGATCGTCTAGCCAATGAAGCCATTACAGATGGTGTGCCGTACAACATTATACCGTTTTACACTGACGTATTACCGTTTTTAAAAGAACAGGTTTTTAATCTTTGGTCTGCATATTTTGAAAATATATCTGCAAATAAGGGAACTTGGTACAGGACATTTCAATCCGAACCTTTTCGTTACCCCTGGTTTGATTCATGTGGTTTAAATAGGAACATTTTAGTAACAGCTTTTAGAATACGATCCGGACACATTCCATTAAATAGGTTTGCATTTTTAATGAAAAAAGTGTCTTCTCCAAACTGTTCGGAATGTGGCGTCATTGAGGATGTTTATCACATTTTGGTGGAATGTGTCCGGAACAACCCATTTAGAGAACATATACGTTTGAAATCTATATTTAAGGATGTGGGAGGGTGTAATATAGCGCTGTCGAATCCTACCTCTAGCGATGCCAAAATGTTATATACTTTAGTTAAAATTGGCTTAGATCGAAGGAACAATATTGTACCGTAGTTTAAGTTAGTTTAAGAAGTCTTACGAGGACGACATGGTCGCTCTCTATTTGTGAACCAAGTCCTTTAATAAAGATTAAAAAAAAAAAAAAAAAAAAGTACTTATTTCTAAGTGAAATGGACTCTATGACCTTTTCTAGTCCCATGACTACGTGTATTAGGTATACGAAATTTTATCATGATCGGTCGAATAGTTAATGCGTGAAAGCGTAACAAACTCACATTCGCATTTATAACATTAGGAAGGATGACTCACAATCTTAACATGACATCTGAATTTTATTGTATAATTTCAAACTCACACATATTGAAAATTAAATTCTCTATGTAATGTGAATACTCTTTTCTTGGTGTGAACACTTTTTTGTGTGGTTTAAGTATGGGTACGACTAAATCATATTGTCATGATTTCTTATTTTTGTTAATAATTGTGTTCGGGAGTTTTTATTTATAAACTGGCAACACAGCCAACCGTCATTTTTAAATTGTGGGGTTATTGTGGAAGGGGAAGAAGTAACTCGGCTCTCGGCGAAAGATCGCTCAGTAGTGAGGTACTAGTATTCAACTTAGTAAGACGTTCTCTACAGTCCGTGTAATTGCTGTGAATTTGGAAATATAGTCACATAATATTTTATACAAGTGAGTTTCATTATATCTCAGAAGTGGGATGTTCAAAAGTGCATGCTCACCGTAGTTCGAATTGGTAAAAGTAACTATGTACATACATTACAATTATTTAGTAAATAATTGTAATATGCATTGTAAACTAGCAGTGCTTAGATGATAAAATAACATAAATAATGATTTTTTTTAAACATTATCATTTACATAGGATCTAAAGAATAGTTGGTCAGGATACGCCCTGATAGTTTTATTTTTAGTTATAGGAGTGCATTGGGCTTTAGCTTTAATAATTGGGCGAGACTACTCTTCGCCATTATTTTTGCCGAGGTAATGGTGCGCTTAAATGTTAATTGTCCTTTTTTGTCTTGTCTATTATAGGTAATTATAATGTTGGAATGATTGTATACTTGATCAGGGTACTCCCTGATAGTATCATCAGTCCTACGAGGGTATTATGATCTTGCCTGATGTACTTGGACGAGGCTACTCTTTGTCAGTATTTTTGCTGGAGCATAGTGCTGTTGTTTGCTTAGGTATAGAACGCTTACGCTTACCTAGTCAGAATGATTTGGACGCGTGATTGTGTTACCCTATCATGCGTCGTTATCTTCTAAAATGCATTATATTTCTATCGGATACTTGGTTGAGGCGACTCTTCAACAATTAATTACGTAGGTTGACGGGTAAAAGCCTTGCAAAGGCTGTTTTGTAGTATTAAGGGAATTTCTTTATTAAACAAGCACTACTGGTTTATAAAGCTACGCGACTGGATGCTATTGCCATTTTGATTTGGAGGCTATTGCCATTTGACTGTATTGGAGGCTAATGCCACTTGATTTCTTATTCATATGCTATTTCCACTTGACTAGAGGCAATTGCCACTTATTTCCAATTGACTGAAGACGATTTCTACTGACTGAAGGCAATTTTTATTGACTGAAGGCTATCTATAAGCCATTTCCACTGACTGCAAGGTGATTTCCGCTAAATGCAAGGTTATTTTCATTGACTGGAAGGCAATGTCCACGAAGCGGAGACTGTTTCCATAATATAAACGGCTATTTTTCGCTTAATTACCGGATTCTAGTGATTGTCGATGCCCAATTGAATTAAGAATTTAACTGGTTATGATAATGGAAACGGAGTGATTTTAGTTGAGGGTGGTGCTCCGGGAGTATTACGGTATTGGATGATCGAATGTCATGATTTCTTATTTTTGTTAACAATTATGTTTGAGAGTTTTTATTTAACCAACTGGCAACCCAGCCAGCCGTCATTTTGAAATAGTGGGGTTATTGTGGAAGGGGAAAAAGTAACTCGGCTTTCGGTGAAAGATCGCTCAGCAGTGAGGCAGTAGCATTCAATTTAGTAAGACGTCTCAACAGTCCGTGTAATCGCTGTGAATTTTGAAATATAGTCACATAATATTTTATACGAGTGAGTTTCATAATAATATATACACTCAGAGATTGAAATCAATCAGACATTTGCTTATATGTATATTATATATGATCGTAAACGGATTAATTGTCCCTTTATATAGTATATGTGTTTGTGTGTTAATAAAAAGAACGGCTAAACTTATGTGGATGTCGCTTTCAGTTATGGTTTGGAAAACTTATGATAAATATTTACTGATCATTGAATATAATTGGTTGTCATCATGTAAATTTTAAAGTTCGTTAGAAATAGTTAATGGTGCAATTATACTGTTGCAATGAAAATAATTTGTCTAATGATACAAAAAATCTTTGAAAGTAAGATAATATTAAATAGCAATATTATTTGCTGTAATCTGCTAAGTATTCGACTTAGCCTGCTAAGCATGAGTATACTTGGAATAGCTTGACCGAGAAGCTCATAGCCCAGGTATTCTTGACGTATTTCTGTGCTGGGTTGGAATATATAATATGAAGTTGTTAGAGTTAAGGGTTTTGAGCATAGTTTTAATAATCCATTCCATTATTATAAATGCGAAAGTGTCTCCCTCTGTTACGCTTGCACAGTTAAACCACTGGCCCGATTTTAATAAAATTTGCCAGGGAGATAATTATGACGTATTGCTGTAAATAACATAGGCTTTTTTTCAGCAACTAATGTAAATTAAATTAAATGCCACAATACTGCAGGATAATTAAATGACGAATGTAATTAAGCTTCCAAAATCTGTGAATTAATTACAATCAGTATACACTTTAGCCAAATCAAATGATCATTTGAATGAGTTATTCGTTAATTTGAATTGTATTCATCCACGTGAAAGCGAACACAATTTTTGTTAACAGTAGCCGTTTTAATAACATGGTCGATTAAATAAGCTTATATTTTATTGACTACTTACTGCCCGCGGTTTAATCTGCATAAACCCGACAGAACGGATGCTAGAATAAATAAATATATAGAATAAAGCAACAAACTACAATATTAGCATCCTAACTAATATTATAAATGCGAATGTGAGGTTGTTCGTTTGTTACGTTTTTACGCCTAACTACTCGACCGATCATCATGTAATCTTGCATACACGTCGTCAAGGGAACAGAAAAAGACGTAAGGTACCTTTCATCCAGAAGAAGTATTGTTATTAACCTTACCTAACCTTCATTTATGTGAGTGAAAACACGGGCAATATCTAGTTTTTGTATAAAATACATGAAATAATGAACTATGAAAACTGTTAGAACAAACTTTATTAAGTAAGGTATTAATAAGTATATTAATAAAATTTAACCCTGTATATGTATGGACTAACCAACCGTATGGTGCAAGGCCAACATACATTGTTTCTTAAGCCGTATGACAGTACACGCTTATCTATATTCATCTACGTCAATGATTAATGATGCCTATGACTAACTTATTGTTTTACAATAAATAATCGTTATCGTCCATGATTCAGTGCAACAAATCGATCATTACAATGACTAACTATGTAGAATACAGAAGCACTATAAAACTAAACACTTTTCTATTATTTTTAAATGGAAGGTATGACAGAACGTCGATAAACCAAAAGACAAAGAGAATGTTCCCAAGTTACTGAAAATAGTCGCATTCGTAAATGGATTTCGCAAAACTTGCATCATTATTCGTGTCACGCACGTGGAACTCGTGTCGTTTATTTTTAAGTGAAATGTATCATATCAACACATGTTATAATAATAACAAAATGTTTACAGTTAACTTCATATTAACAATTACAATGTCTGGGGTAAAACACTATCATCAGCATACCAGTTGAATCAGTTTAACTTATAGTTGTATAACTTATAATCAGTAAGCTAAGCCAAGTAGTGTTTCTACAATCCGACTTTGTTGTGCAGAAATGATCCAATTCACAAAAACATAAATAAAAGTTATGCTGATTTGAAACATAAGTTCATTTTACTTGTGACTGTATGACTGATCCTACTATATCAAGTTATTCATATAGTTTTATAAAGAATTCAATATAGATTTTTGCATTTCTTATGTTTATTTAAAAGACCATACTTATAGATAAATTAAAAAAGAACCCCGTTATCATTTCTGCATAACACAGTCCAATCAATAACGCTAATAGATAATTATAAAATATCAGTCTTGCTACATTTGAATGAACTTACAACTGGATTACGCGTTAAGTCTTGATGTAATAGTAAAATCACACATTTTGTCCACGTGGTTGCTATATAGTTGCTTCTATGACTTATCACTTTACATCACTAGCCAGTAGTGGTATTTATTATTCATTTATTTATTTTATTTTGTTTATATATTTCATTTACATCCTAATAAATATTATAAATGCGAATGTAGCTCACATTCGCATTTGCGTTTGTTTGTGACGCTTTCACGCCTTAACTACTCGACTAATCATAATAAAAAAATTTCATCGATCCTATATCCCAAAGGTTTTGGACGATATAGATTTTAAACTAACATTTACAAGCTATATTTATATCCCACTAGTCCTAGTACAAGAGGCCGCTCATAAATCGATTAAAAGTAAACTATATATCCAATATATTTTTACAAAATTCGCTCTATAAAACGGTATCCAAACGATTCCAATATTTATAAGCTTAACAAGATTGCATCTATCTTTACCCTACCTAAACGTTTCCCTACATCCTAAGTATTTATAACTAATAAAATCAATAGCTTGGGCGTGATAATGAACTTCCGAGCTTGTCGTAACTAACTTAACACCTTCACCACGCTCAGTGGATCGTTCCATACAAGCTACACGTCGGAAATTCTAATTTTGCTTTAACATTTAATTATTTTCTACATATTTATGTATTGACGATAATTTAGCTCATTACGGCTCATTAGCTAATGGTGCTACAGGATACAGGTGAGATTAGTGATAGACAGTCTAATTACCATGTAATTAGGGCAAACAGAAGAAATAAAAAATATTTTAAATAAAAATAATATTTATTTGGAAAATAAGAAATAGTCAATTAAAATTATGTAGGTACAAAAAATATCTAGTAAAAACAAGAAAACTATTATATACAAATAGGTTTATTTACTTATACTAACATACCAATAGAGATTTATTTAATTTAATCGGAATCATCGGAATCCTGATACTCAGTGCTATCAGCAGCTGTGTAGTCAACATCGTGGAATGGAATAGCGATGTGAAAATGGCGGAGTCAGGGGACAGATGTGGTTCAATGAGGAAATCTACCACTTCTGCAGGAAGAGATCTAGCATTCTTAAGTAGTGCTTCCCTGAACGTATTTATAAGAGGATCTGATGATATCAACAACATATTTAATAAATCTCTGTTGCTATTAACTCTAGACGTTTTCTGTGTATTACATAAACGATAACGTCTATAGTCTTTGCTTTGAGCCTCTTGAGCTTCTTCTGAAAACATGAAAAAAAATATGATGCAAGCTCGTGCGAAGTCATAAAATAACAGATTTTAAATTAAGAGGGTTATAGTTTTAAAATAAACTAGGTTTTATAGGGTTACAAAGGTATGCTCACGATTAGATTCTTTGTTGGGAACTTTTTGACGTATGATATAGGTTAAATTAAATTTTCTTTACCTCAAGAAGAAAAGGGATTACAAATCTACAAACTTAATCAATAAAAAATACATACCTTCATTAATATTCTCCATTTTTTCTTTCACATTGAAACACATATAACTCATAAAATCGATCACAACACAGAGATGCAAAAATTGTAAATGTAATTATTTTTGCATGTTGCTGACCTTATAAATATTTCTATCCTCGTTAGTGATAACGGGGGTGGGGGTAAGTCATTAGTAATAGTGTTTTTGAAGTCCCTGGTTATCTGGAAACCATTAAGACTATAAAAAAAGCGTAAATAAGTAATGTATTTCCGACGTGTAGCTTGTATGAAACGATCCATCGCCGTGAGACAACGATCTCTTTAAACTTACTAGTTCCCTTATGTAATATAATAAATTAAGAAATAAAATATTATTAATTACTGCAATGTTTACTTAAATTAGGTAAAATATAGTCTACGCTATTAAAGTAAGAATATATTTTGTGTGAACATTATATTATCGTTCGTTACGTGAATACCTACATTAAAATTATAATACTATATTATTCAAGACAATGAGATGATCACCATCTAGTCCTACCGTGAAAAAGCAAACATTAAACAAATCTCGGTAACAAACAATATAAACAACCAGTGATATAAATAGTTTTAAAAATAGTGCTTTTTATAATGAAATCGCTATGATATATATTCGTATGCATAAAATAGAATATATGTATGCTTAGTAATGTAACTTCAATATATTATATTGAGTGATTTTTGTATATACAGGCCTAAATTAACATGGTATCAGGCCTTTATATGCTCAAAGAATTAGGCAGAGAGTATATAGTCACGATGAAAAGTTATGGCAAAGAGCTTCTAAGTATTTTTCTGTATTGTGTGGCTGCAAAATACTGGACGATAAAAAGACCCATATTAATGGATGCCACGTTGATATTTTGCATATTTACTACACGCGTAGTGGTTTATGTGTACCGGATCGGTGATTTAAAAATGTAAGTATTTTTATAAATAGGAATATAATCGAACGCTGCTGTTCTAACCCTGACGGGCTTTCTCTGCGAGGTGACTCTATCTAGATGAAGTGAATACACAAGACTCTTCCCAGAGCTTCCTAGCGCTTCATTGAAGTTTATTCTCAACTTTGACCCAGATATCGAGTTGAAAGATCAACTTGTTGCCAAAATGTTGGCATCCGCGCTAAGGTGATGCTTTAAACTAGAGCAGTTGTTATCGTAGCAAGCACAAGTTCGAACTTGTTTAGACTTCTGCTCTCATCTTTAGGATTGTTCAGCCGAATTTAGAATCGTTAGGGGCTCGTGCCAAGAGGCTCATTGGCTCGTTGTATTGGTTAATGCAAAACTATAGAGCTTCAAGTATCCACAAAAACTTTCCAACTCAAGTTCATTCCACCTATGTATATATATATATATATATATATATTTTATATATATATATATATATATATATATATATATATAGTGGTTTAAGTGGTCACCTCACCGCTGCCACTGCACCGAGTGTAGTGAGTTCGAATCCCACTCGAGATGTAAATTTATGTGATCCAAAAATAGTTGTTCCAGGTATGGGTATTCTTTGTATCCATTGTTTGAATGTCGGCAAAGTCCACCGCGACACAGGAATTATTCCTAGGGCGGTAGACGTCTTTTTTAAGAAAAGAAAATAATACCTACTTTCTGACAATGTGCCACCTACAGGCTACTCATTTCTTGCTAACAACTCATAAATGATACCTAGGCATCTTTATATAGAAGTAAGAAAACAATACTTCGCATTAAAGCTACGGAACAGCAGTAATTGAGACTTCCTTTAGCAGCGCAAGTAGAATCACGAGCGTCTTAATGACCTAATTACGTTGCTCGAGTCCTATTACCTGAAACACTTTCAGACACGCACGGGCGAAAATATAGTTAGCGTATGTTTCAATAAGGCTTGTTTGCACAAGTCTGTTGAAAAAAATAAGAGTATATAGTGATGTAATCTAAATTTCGATCCGCAGGACAGGCTTAGCCTAGTGCGGGGAATTTAATTGATTCAGAAAAATTGTCAGCAATGTATACAAATTCTTGAATTTTATAACCTATTCTGTTTTATTTGTATTTTTATGGCAATAAAATAGCCCAATAGTTTTCAGAGAAGTCATACACTTAATACAACAGTTATGTGAAAGCCAAATATATAAAACATAGTGTTCTTTGAAACTAAACTGCTTTATACGGATATTATCGCGATGTTTATTAACACTTTTATTACATAATTTTGCATATATTACACGTGTACTGAATCAATTATACTATTTTATCTATTTAAAAATATTAAAGCTATTTAAATTTGAATTTAGGTATCTGAAATTACGGTTGCTTTTCAGCAGCCATGTTCACGGGGGGACTAAGATAGTAGTTGTCTCAATGTTCAGAAGTGTAGTTATTTATATAAACATAATTTAGTCATTGGCGTTATTGCTATTTACGTAGAATGAGCTTCAAGTATCATGAGAACTAACTGTGTTTTGCTTCTTCTTAGATTTAACTATTTGCACTCAAAACACTGCTGCCACTAAAATACTCGGTCAGAAAAACACAAACAAGACTCGAGTTCGTATGTCTACGCGATAGAAAATATTTTTAGGATCATATATCCTGTATGATGATTATTTTATTTACCAGCCAATCTAACATGGCCCCACGTTTTAAAGCTACACCACCGGATCAACATAATATTAAATATTAAAGAGTAAATATTGCGCACCGTTTTTCTTTAAAGAGCGCCATATTTCAAAACAAATATGATATGATTCGCCTCCAAGTACCTTCATTATATTTTATTAAAATATTATGACATTACTCGTGTTTTATATATTACGTATTGTTAGAACAGACATAGAACATATGAAAATTAATTATTTGGAAATATTATTTTAGCTTACTATTTTTAGCCCGCAGTGTAAGCGTAAGGCGTTTGTTTCATAGGCGACGATTAGTGAGGAGCTAATTAAGGCTAGAAATTACAAGGAGTTGACGAGATGCTGAATAGTGTAGTTAAGATACTCGTGGCTTTGAAATATAACCGTGGAAATAAAGTAAATGCAGAATTTAAACTCTAATATTAGATCTAACAATTAAGAATATTCGACAGTACACTTACAATATCGATGAAGTTAAAACGTGCCTAAGTACGGCTATGCAGACTGCCTATTTAAGCCAGTCTGGCTGGTTGTGGAGCCTTCTTACCATATACTAAGGAATCAATCATAGTTTAGTTCGGATAAAGTTAAGTAAGAGAATCTGATCGCTTCAATAGCGCAGCGATAGTGAATAAGACTGCTGAGTGCCATGTGTGGCGTCTCGATTACCGGGCTGGGAAAGTGTAATTGTATTTCTCCATCAAAACATACTTATTAGAAGTACGGAATCTGGAACCAGGCTCATACAAGACAGTAATAGGCTATTACATTATTAAAATTTAAGCTGGCAAAATAAGGGGGCAATAAATACCTATTGCCTACCCTTCGGGGACTAGCGTAATTTAAGCGTACGTTTTATTTAATATCTGGCTTCTGGTGCAATTTCACAATTTTTGTGTTCAAATATTAAAAATTTACAATTTATTGTGATTTTCCAACATAACAAATTTAATGTTTGCAGTTTCAGAGGCTCAGAGGCAGTAAACGGGTCTGTCAGGACATTATTTTATTTATGTATAATAAATTACCCGATGGCTGCAGCATTGCTTATATAGCATATTGGATAAAAATACTTCGGTTATTTGCCGTACTGTCATAAATATATAGCGAATACGTAATCTATAATACGTATATGTATATACAGGGTGTCCGGTAATTAATGGATAACCTGGAAATGTCTTAAAGTGGAACTGATGGCCGTTCACAAAAAAATATGAAAGAAAATCTATCCTAACTACTACCTGAGATAAGTGTTTTTTTTTAATTACCATCTATAACTTTCTTGTATAAATGAATGAAATCCATCGGATTTTTGTTATTTTATTATTAAACACTAATTATGCTAATAGATAGACAGCCAAAATATATAGCTTGAAATATAGCTTGCAATTTTTAATATATATTTTTGTTTCTTTTTGTTATTTTTTTTTCATTTTCTGCTCGGCCTTCAGTTCTACTATAAGAAATTTCAAGGTTATCCATTAAATACCGGACAACCTGTATATATATCTTTTAAAATCTGAACTTTTATATATCACCAATACGGTAAACAACAACATTGCCCGCCTGTCTATAGCTTTCTATACTATAGCTATTAATTGCTCTCTAAAGAAAAAATTGACTGCCGTACCAGCTCAAAGAAAACATGCTATTGATTTTCCAGCTGACAGAACAGCATTTCCTAATGAACTCTGGAAAACAAACCAGACAGACCGTTGCATTCCGACTCTCTAATAAATGGACTGAGTTCCATGTATAAATAACAGACGTAGTAGGTAGTTATTAGCAGCTAGTAACATAACGTCTATTGCTATGGAAATTTCTGTAAGATGTTACGTATGGAACAAAATAGAAAACAATGAAGTTACTTTAAATATACATAGATGCCGTTATATAAATTCTACCTGATGAAAACCCTTTTAATTTTATATCAACTATCCGACTTGTATGCTACAGATAAATACAAAGATTACATCCCACAAGTAATACTTGTACCGCCAATGAAACACGTAGCTTATAAGAATTCGTCTAAAGAATTTACGAGCGTGGCACCGCTCAATTCAATTCAGCCTGCAACGATGCCATGGCCACGAAATTCGCCGCTTTTCCAATAATTTCCACGCCAGTACTTGAGTTCATCTAATTTTAGCCCGACTAACTTAATTCCCTCATAAGAAGCCCACAATGTACTTCAGTGAATCGATTCTATGGATATCGTAGCTTCGTAACACTTTCGTATACGGCACAAATCTATTTACCGTAGCTCTACGAAATATTATGGTTTAGTGTCTGTATCCTAGTCAGTTTCGCAAGTAGATCATTTTTATTGGATCAGCAGTTATTTATTTGAAAGCTTTTCACATCATATCTTGAAATTGTATCTCTCTTCCCGTTTCGTACAAGGTTGTATTGATATATTTAGCAACAATATTGTAAAACTAATTCGTATTTACTTATCATATTCACGAATGGTATGTAATTCATCTGAGGCGCGCCGGAAGTTTGCCCTTTAAATAAAAAGGCGGTAATCATTTGCTCTTTCCTAACTAATAAGTATCATTTGTCGTAATAAATTGAAGAAAATAAGTACTTACTTTACCAGCAAAGATTTAAGACTAACTCAACAATATTCTCAGCTAGATTACAAATTAGGGATGGTACACACAGCTATAAACTTTGGTACTACCAGCATGCGTAAATCAAGTCAGTTTAGCTATTTATATGCTATCGCACCATTAGCCAACAGAAAAGCGCTTCTAACTTGCAAAAATCTTGTATTGCAGGAATGACTTTTAGTCCGAAACAATATTTCTTCTTTTATATTTGGTCTCCATCCGCCAGACGTACCGTATTTTCATAGTCGTTAGATTGCTACTTTTTTACCTTTAAATAATACGTCATTAAAGAATACCAGCACTTCGTCACATACTTCATACTTGCTAACTGTGTATTAGAAGTTACGGCTTTAAGCAGTCTAGTTAGTGATTAAACCGCAAGCCTTCGTACAAATCGGACGTACCTAGTTGTGTTTAACATGTAACAACTTGTTGTAGAAGTAGCATCCTGTATATACACATGGCTATACAGGTTTATTCATGCGTATATACAGAATGCTACTTTTACAACAAGTACTTCTTATGTATATAATATTTGCCTAGATAAAGCGTGCTTTTAAAAGCATACGTAGAGCGAGATATATGCTCTAGGATAACAAGTTGAAATCCGTAGTCTCTTTCTATCCCTCCTAAAACTAATGTGATATGTAAATATACTAATGTAAAAATTTATAAATAACCGAAGCTTAACGAAAATTTATCTTTGAAGTAAGCCTCTAAACAGATATTTATCATCCTGAAATAAAGCAAGACATTTCAAAACTAAAATATGCTCTTATTATCAGTCACATGTGTTTATATATTTAATTATATATTAAATTAAATAATTTCATTTCACTAAAGTATTTCTTTCAAGATAATAGTCCTCTTTATTTATTGCGGCAATAATATAAAAGACATTAAAAATAAAGCTTACACATCAAAGTCCTACAAATTTATTTTCTCTCTCTTCCTTTCTCTTCATATCGAATTTATGAATGCGCTGAATAGAAAACTTTCTACATTTTCACTGCCGCTTTCGGCTAGACATATCGTTAAATTTGTTAAACTAGTTTCCTAGCTAGTATATTTTTCAACTTTAAGTACTTTCATCGTAATGCTATTATTATAATGCATTTTCCCTTAAGACCCATTAAAGGTAACAAAGGTAACATTATAGGGAATAGTAAATGAAAAGCGAATCGCAAGCAATTACGAAGGCAATTAAGGCTTTTGATATGCCTGCCCTTCATTTTTCTCATGGATATTTTATTGCTAAGTCCGTAATTTTATATCTAAAGCCTGTTTCATACCAGTTATACATAAAATAAGTTTGTACTTGCAATATTTTCAATGAGTTAATCTTCAATAAATTTATCTCCGCAGAATAAAGGATCATTAATTTTTTTTAAATTTGATAATTTTCTAATTGTCTATTATAATCAGTTGAATATTGTTGTGTTTTAAAATCTAAGTATCTCAAGAACCTACTCTATATACCTGCAATATGAGATATAGATAGATTTATAATATAATATAAAACGTATACCAGGAATGTTCTTGTTAACGGCAATAGAGAGTTCTATTACATGGAATATTAATCAAACCTAATATTGGAAGAACACACTTTTCCTTACACCTTCGGGGATATTCGAGTGTGTTTCTAATTTTGTTATAATAAAATAAACCAATATTTCATCCTTGATACTGTTAACTCCCAATAGAATCGCGTATCTAAAACCTTATTTAGGTACTTCAAATATGTCAGCACCAGAAACATAATGAAATACGTGACTAATATCATGATATTTTCGTTCTTCTATTACATATTCACATTCATTTTATCGAGTCGATTTATTGATTAACGTCTACCCACGCACAGCATACCAGTTCAACCATGTAACATAACGGAAAATTGTGATACGATTTAAATTATATAAAGGGGTCTGAATTGCTATGACATTAGCCTCCAATTGAAATGTATTTTTGTTTCTTTTTATGTGCTAAGTATGTTATGTACACGTGACGTATTCTCATGCTGTGTTTTTGTGAGTGTATTGATAGTTGCTTTACTAGTATAATTAAAGGACTGGGCTAGACTTAGTATAAATATTACAAACCTGCTAATTTTTATGAAGTCTCTCGTAATAGTCATAATTGTTTATTGAAGCAGTTATCTGGTCTCCCTTACTCGCATATTCTGTATTATTCAGAATTGTCAGTTAAAAAGAGTTTAATATTCAGTTTAATCCAAGATTCTAACAATTGATAGTTGTATAAATATATGCAGTACCTAAATATAATTGCAATTGTAAGAACAGTGCGCTGTGAATAAATACTAGCATTATGACATCTATAAATTTTTGCCTTACTTTAAATTTTGAAAGATTCACGCTATATTATTCAAAAGGTTTAAAATCTGAAATGAATATTTATTTCAATAATCTATTTCTGATTTGTACCATATGACAAATAATTTTATGTCTCTTTGTTGTATGTGGCCATTAATTTTAATTTCAATGCCAGTCTATTTCATCCATACCATCTTATGTTTTCAATCAAAAACAATATTTACTCAAGTGGAGAATCGTTACAATTACTCCAAACTCAATTTAAATATAATTTTATAATTACAGAAATTTGTTCTACATCAAATCCTTTTATGAAATTAAATTAACGCCCACTCGTACGTAATTAAATAATAACACATAAAAAGATTGATAATGAAATGTCTAGTGTACTGCGGTAAAAGTGTAAGTTGGATATCGTTGGGTTTAGGATTCTATATCAACTTCAAAATATTGATTACGTTATCTAACCTTACCCTAAGAAAAAATTCTGTTATTAATATTAGTAATAGTACTTTTTTATGCATGAAAGGTAGCCTATATGATATTTTGTAATCCTGGCAATGTGTATGCTAATTTCATGATGATCGGTTGATTAGTTAAGGCGTGTAAGCGTAACAAACAAACAAACTCACATTTGCATTTATAATGTTATTAGGATTAGGATTGGAACATTTTTAACACGCTTTTATTAGCTTCATACGTATGTTAGTATGTATGTAATGGAAACTTTGAACATGATTTTGATCCCCTTCAAAACGTCGGATTAACTTGAAATTTGGCATACTTATCAAGGACTGATGAAAATACAATAATATAGATAATAATAAAAAAAAAAAACATTAAAAAAATAATAATTAAAAATACACACTTTCTTACATAAAAATAATTAAATTATTTTCTACTTCTTAATTTGCTTTTTTAATGAAGCGTGTTTTTTAGTTTTTTGAAACTATTATTTATTTGGATTACGTCACCGAACTAGCAACATGACATAATATGCAAGTAATATTTTCTCATTCATTAAAACTTAGTGTTCTTATTGTATTTAAGGAGATGAAAAGGCGAAGCAGCTGATATTTTAATTCATTTTCCCTATCGTTAGCGACTCGTGAGTTATTCCTGGCTATTGAAAGCGATCATAGACTAAAGAAACCGTATACTCGTTTACCACCATAGTAGTATCATAATCCTAACTAATATTGTAAATGCGAATGTCAGTTTGTATATTTGTAACGCTTTCGCTACTTAACTACTCGACCGATCATCATTAAATTTTGCATACACATTGGCAGGGATACAAAATAGCATATAGGGTACATTTTACCTAGAAAAAGATACTGTTGCCGAGTAAGCGGAGCCGCGGACATAGTAATAGTACTTTATTATTACTATAATTTCTTGTATTCATTACAGTTAAACATAGGGATAAATAATTAGACGTATCAGACATAATGTGGATGTAATACATGTCCGACTAAACCTACGAGAGTACGTGTAATAAACTAATTGGTACACACTCCGTAATTCTATTTAAAGAACCACTCTAGTAATAGGCGAGATACTGAGTAAAGTAGTTATTATACTAATATATTATGGTCCTAACGATCGTGTAGCTGATTGTATAGGCATGTGGTTATATTTAGGTGACTCTAATGTCAGTTCAATAAAAAGTGGACTTCGAGCGTCGAGATCCCTTCAACAGTGTGGATATAAGGTATATATTTTTGTTGACTGTCTCGTGGCGCAGCGACTGCGGTGCATGACGTCTCGGGTTGAATTCACGGTTTGGTCAAAGTGTTATTTGTATTTTATGTCAAGAATTTGTCAGTTGCGTTAAGGACTCTGGAATTCATTTTCACTGTGACAAGCTAATACCTAATATTACGTAGGATCTAAAACAATGACTGGTCATCAATGTAGTAAATTATTATTATACAATTAATGAAAAAACAAACAGACCGCTTGATAGCAAGCGATTAACGCAGTTCCTGATCGTTTATAAATAATCATTCGTTTATAATATCATTAATGGCTTATAATACAATAAATTACTAGCAACCTTCCAAACCTAGCAAAAAGAAATGAAAGATGGAATGAAAATAAAGCAATAGTAGAAATAAATATGTGGATTTGAAACTCCAACTACTTTTATGTCGCTTACCAGTAAAAAGACAGTACATCTTTCGGCTAGCCAGGTGATACTTATTGACCTGTATCAATTAATTGGCAATGGCCCTGCTACTCAAATAATAACAGTTAAACGTACTCGAGACTTATCCAAGTGTAATGAATGCATTAGGCGGCAGCTAATTGCGGTATTCTTATTCAGAAAGTATATCCGTAAATCTGCTTACATAACGATAATGTTTCTATGTAATAAACCTGCACGTTTTACATAAGCTTATAACTGTTCACGGCTAAGAATAGCTTTACCTCTTCGCCTTATGTTCTAAAAGGTTAGAAATAGATACAGAAGGTTTTATAGGTCGGTGAGCGATAACACACACTATATTACGTTATACATTATGTTGATATGCCTATGTTTCTATAGGACAACAGTATATTTCAAATATTTTATAATTAATAGACGTGTACGGGTTCGGAGTACTCGCGTCCGGCGACCGGGTGTTATTAGAAATTCTCGGTAACAGGAAAATCTGGCTGGTAGAAAACAAAAAGATAATGGAGCGATAGGTTAGCTAACTATTACCTAAGACCAAAAAATTGCTGGCAAAGTGTGTGTGTTATACTCTGTCAAAATATGGATCAGTTGGATTATCTATACTATGTAATATTATAAAGGAGACAGATTTTTGAAGAGATTTTTGTTTGTAATGAATATGCTCAAAGACTTGTGGTCTGATTATAAAACTCTTTTACTGTAAGAAAGCTACTTCATCCAGAAATGTTATAAGCTACATATTACCCTACTACGAGTTACGGGAGCAGCGTTATAATATTATAAACGTAGGAGAAACCGCGGGGACAGCTAGTTGTTTATAAATATGTAGCATTATCCATGTTGCCTATATTTAACCTTTCAAACAACGGCGGCATACTGGTGGTCAGAAACAATATATTTTTAATTATGTATAAAACTTTACAGATTAATTTATATTCTAAAGCTTTCTTGTTGTCTTAAGAGTTTCTTTGCTAGCCAACCATAGAATAACGCAGACACACATATTACGTATACTAAGCGCACTTATTCTATTCAGAGCTATTATTATTATTCCATTTGTTTCTCCATTTTTTTTCTTTGGATCCATGTATTGCTATTGTTTGTTCGACTAAATTGTGAGCATTCTTCGTATCCACAATAAAACATTCAATTTCGCCTTCATTTCAATTTATTAGAGCGTGATTAGGATGAATTGAAATATGTGTTACTTGCCAGCAATCCATTGTAGACGAATACTCGTTTGCTGTCAAGTCGTCTTGTGGATGCCTCCTGAAACGAATCATACCGGTAGACAATACATTATTCGCTTCGAAGTGCAAAATTGTAGATTAGCGATGTGAGATTGCTATACAATATATATATATATATATATATATTCTTTAATATAATTCTCGCTCCTGGGAATGAAACCCTAACACTAATTGGCACAATAACACAATAACAGTGGCGAGGGGACTAATTAAACGCTATCAATGAAATCAACTAATAACGGATTTGAATCTATGTTATGTCTATTTGTATGTTTTACCTTTACGCAAACATCACGAATCAATTTTGATATTGATTACAGTTAGATAGCTTAGGAAAAGCGTTATTGACGTCATGGCTAACAGTAGCCAACGCGGTCCCGCCATGAGAGAGTAAATAAAAAAATTGATTGCTGGTGCAGTATAAAAGTATTTTAATGATGAACGTGGTCAAGAAATGAGAAATAAAAAGAAAGATTCCAATCTTTATATCAATATAGTTTAATATGACAGTATAAATTCGTACCAGTATCTAATTCATGATGTGTTGGAACCCAATAATCCAAGCGTTGTAAAAATAGCAGAAAGTGTAATTTCACACGTCGTGAACATATTGAATTTTAAATTCAGTTTCGTTTCAGAACGAGTTGGTTCGGAATACCAAATTGAAAGTTTGATCCAATGTAATTTATTTGAATTTGGAATCTATATATTATAATATATTTATTGTATTACAAAGGCTTTGAAGCCACCTTTATTTAACTGCAATATGTGGCTTCAATATACTGGCCGATAGTAACAGCCATTCCCGTCACGATATTTTGATATCTAAAGAATAATATTGGGCAAAATATTGCAGATATACTCGTAATATTGCTCCTTTTAGATGCTTTTTAAAGTACAATTCCTAGATATTTATCTAGGAATTAGAATAGAATTAGAATTAAGAAAGCATTTGCTTTGCAAGTCTTCACCAGACGTAAATGACTTGTTTGTTAAACTAATAAATAAAACGATGATCTATATCTGTTATATCTGTAAGTCATATACAAATTTCTTTTTGCCTATATCTTTCGTTTCCTGACAGTAACATGAATGAAGGACCATAGGAATGGTTTCATGAAATGAAATTTCAAAAGAATTATATGATGTTTCAACCTATCACGCGATAGATTACGTGGCCATTAATCTCTAGATATAGGTTTCATGAGGGAACGGTGCCACTGAATACAATGTAAGTGTGAACACGGTTACATTGAGTTTATTATATATTCGTCGTTGATCGTCATCGCTGACAGACGTGTATCAATCAAAATATAGTAAATTTACATTATTATAAACATTGACCTAGTTTAGTGTGTTTGTACGTGATATGCACATTATTGTTGCAGTAATAGTTTGTTTTGTTTTTATAATGGACAGTAAAACATCTTTATAAATATTTTAACATGGAGAGCAGTCCCTTCAATAGAAGTGGTGTAACGCGGCGTACCCCTCCACCAACGACGCCACAAAAACCAAGAGAAGATGAGACAGTTAAAATAGTCTCAACGTTGGAGATTCAGGGATGGTTGAGTTCAATCGAGCACTGTTTGAACGAGGTATGCACTATTGCATCTGACGTCAAGTTAAACACAGAGCAAAAGATGAAAATAAGTACCCTTTGCCGTAAAGTAGGAAGTGGTGTTGCTCAAATGGCTGTTCAGTATCAGTCACTAAAGCAGAACGCTTTTCAAAGTCACACTTTTCTACAAGCCCTGTCTTAAAAGCAAGATCTAGTGGAATACCTAAAGGACATCAAGGAAACCATTAAGGAGACAAGTGCGAATACAATACCGGCAAGTCACGCATCTTTTGCTGATATGGTCAAGAAAGGCTCCAGTAGCTTTATTCGTCCTAGCACACTTAGCTCGGTGGTGATTTATCCTAGCGATACCTCAAAGTCCAGCGAGGATACTAAGAACGTGGTCCAGAATATCATCAGCCCTGAAGAAATGAAACTCCAAGTTCGAGCAGTTCGCAAAGTAAGAAACGGAGGTGTTATTATTAGCACTGAATCCAAAAAGGACATAGAGAGGCTCAAGCAGACAGTCCAACTTGCCACATCAAATCTTAAGGTCGAAGAACCATATAAGCGCAAACCGCGTATTATAATTATAGGAGTACCCGTTTCAATGGCCGAAAAGGAGATATATATAAATGTATCTATGAACAGAACTTAGTCGACAAAATACCTTTAATGACACGGGATACATTTATGAACTCTATAAAACTTAGCCACAAGTCTGGTAAGAAAGATTCGGACAGCTGCAATTATATTATTGAAATACCAGCCGTGATACGAAAAGCCCTTATTACACAGAGCAGAATATTTATAAACTGGACGTCCTGCCCAGTAAGAGATTTCACGCTGGTGACTAGATGCTTCAAGTGCCAGCAATACGGTCACGCAGCCAAGACATGCAGAACCGTGACTTCTACTTGTGGACACTGCGGTGAAGACGGTCACTCCATTCAAGACTGTATAAAGAGTACGGAATCTCCAAAATGCGCAACCTGCCTACGGTTTAAAAAGCCCAGCAACCACAAGACGGGAGACCCTGAGTGCCCAGCTAGAAAGGCTGCAGAAAATAGGTATATTAATTCTATTGACTATGAAGGCACCTAAGAGCGCCACATACTCGCTAGTATATTAGATCTTTTAAATAGTTTTATATTATGGATATTAATTTAATAAGAGAGATAGATAATATAACTGTGTCGGATTCCAAGTCATGTGTGGTAGAGGACTGCAGACAATATCTCTCCGATGTAAATCATTAATTAACCATACTTACCCAAAACATACGTAGTATATATAAGAATATAGATAGTTTTAATATTTTTCAACATACTTATAACTTATAGCAAATGGAAATCCGTAGTCTCTGCCTACCCCTCTGGGAAACAGGCGTGAATTTGTGTGTGTGTGCTATAACTTATATTACAACTTTAATTGTGATATAATAATTCTAACAGAGTGCTGGTTATTAAACCGGGGCGAGGTTCCATTAATGACAGGATACAATATATACCATAGCACAAGAAATCTTAATCAGAATGATGGTTTGGTAGTGTACGCAAAGGAATCATTACAGGTTTCAATTGAAGAACCACCCTTTCTAGATTGCAATTGCTTAGTAATCAAAATTGACACAAACATAGCGATTATCGCTATGTATAGATCTCCCTCCTTAACAAAACTTAGATTCCTTTCATCTCTTAATCAGACCTTACAAACACTAACCTCTTTTAAAAATATTATAGTAACAGGGGACATAAATATAAATATTGGATCAGAACAGCTCGATACAGGAACTCAAGATTATCTCAATCTCTGCTCATAACATGCGCTTACCTGCTCACACATTGCCTACACACCAGAGCGGTTCTTGCCTCGATCATGTGATGATCAAATCCGGCTTGTCATCAATTACGCTCGTCACTAACTCGACTATCACTGACCATCACGCTGTCTTATTAATCGTAAATTTAACGCTGCCTAAGCTAAATCGTCATCAAACAAAGTCCATTTTAAATATAAACAAACTCGAGTATGACTTATGCAACTTAGATTTTAGCCCAGTATACAATAGCGCTGACGCAAATATTTCTCTATCGTATTTAATACAAAATGTCCAACAAGCAATATTACGTAACACAACAACAATGGCTACGAGAAAAAAGTACTATAATATTAAACCTTGGATTACGCCTGGACTAATTCGATGTATAAGACACAGAGATAAGCTTCATCAGAGATCTAAGCGTTTCTCTAATAACTTGGTACTTCAAATAACTTACAAAAGATACAGAAATTACTGTAATAACCTTTTAAAGAAATTAAAAATTAATTACGATAGACACATATTGCATAAGGCAGGTAAAAACAGTAAGCAAATTTGGAAACATATTAAAAACGTTACTTATATTTCTAAACAGCATAAATCAAATTCGTGTTTACTGCACACTCACTCTTCACCGTTTTTGTCAGCTAATAATGTTAATAACTATTTTGTTAATGTAGGTAAAAAACTTGCTGAGCGGACTCAGATCCAAACTTGTAATCGCACTGCTATAACTCGTCAGAAACCGAACAACACCGCTAATCTAAAATCATTTGTTATGTTAGACACTGACGAACAGGAAATAGAACGACTCATCTTAGGAATGAAGGATGATTCTGCTGTCGGCTACGATAATATAAACAATAAGTTCCTTAAATATTGTAGGTATATCTTAGTACCTCCATTAACGTATATATTTAGGCTCTGCCTTTCTGAAGGGATTTTCCCCAAATGCCTTAAAAAAGCAGTTTTCATACCCATCTTTAAATCTGGAAACAAAGATCTAGTTGCAAATTATCCATACTTCCCTCAATATCTAAGATACTAGAACGAATTATAAACAATAGATTTAAAAAAAAAAAACTTCTTAGAAAATAACAATTATCTTTCACTCAAGCAATTTGGATTTCGAGCCAAATAATCCACCGCCGATGCGGTTCATAGCTTGACTCATTATATCACAGAGGAACTCGGCAAGGGTAATCAAACTTTAGGCATATTTCTTGATCTAAAAATGCATTCGATACTGTATCAATTTCTAAACCTCTGAGCAAGATGGAGGCTTTGGGTATACGGGGTAATCAACTAAAACTTTTTACAGATTACTTAAGCGATCGTCACCAATGCGTTAAAATAGATAATACTACTAGCAATTATGAGAAAAATACTGGTTTTGGTATTCCCCAAGGAAGTATTATCGGTCCGACGCTATTTCTGATCTATATTAACGATTTATGTAATCTTATATTAGAAAACGGCAAGATAATATCATACGTCGACGATACCGTACTAATATTCTCCGCTAAAACCAGCTACGATTTATATGAAAACGCTCAGCTTGGCTTTAATATTGTGAATAACTGGCTTCATCAAAATTTACTAACTTTAAATACCGATAAGACGAAATATATTCACTTTTCTATGCGCAAGAATAACTATAGTATAACTAACCCGCCTATATATGCACACAAATGTCCGCTTCAAAACCCCGCAACAAACATGTGTAATTGTCCTCCTATCCTGCAAACTAGGAGCATAAAATATCTTGGGATCATAATAGATGATACACTTTCCTTTAAACAACATATTAATAGTTTAGTAAATAGAATCCATAAATTAATATATGTATTTAAAAAACTCCGAACAGTAGCGGATATTAAATTGATTACTCAAGTTTACTTAGCTTTATGTCAATCAATTATCCAATATTGTATTACTTCATGGGGTGGAGCAATGAAAACTACTATGCTGCCTCTTGAACGAGCTCAAAGAGCAATTTTAAAAGTAGCCACCCGCCGTCCTTTCCTATTTCCTACAAGCTTATTATATAAATCCTGCAAAGTCATGACTGTCCGTCAAATCTTCATTATGCACACAATACTAAAACAACATGCGATGCTTACCTATAACGCTGACATAATTAACAAGCGTCGGCAAGATATAGTCTGCACCACACAATCATGCTCAAAACATATTTTTACAAATAGATTTTTTGCATTTCTAGGGTCATTTTTGTACAATAGGCTAAATAGAGAATTAAGCATTTATAAATTAACTCATTTTAGCTGTAAAAACTTAATTTCTACTTATATTCAAACTTTGTCATATGACCAAACCGAGCAGTTACTTGCAATCTGTAAATAAAATTTTGCTTATTTAGTTTTAAAGTAGAATATTAAACTTAATTTAATTGTTTCTACGTTTACCTTTAGTTTATTATAAAAGTTATTATAATGTAATTTTATTTATACTGATAATAGTATGTAAGCAGTTTGTCGCTCGAAACACAGGTTTAACCTAGTTCGGGCAAATATCTATAAGTGCACTTTTTGTTAATGTTAAGATGCAATTGTAAACTAAGAATTTATACTAAAATAAATAAATTATTATTATTATGTTTCTCTTATCACAGGTACTTTCTAACATATTATATTAGAAAATACCTGGCCCTTTGGGAGGCTTACACGGAGACATGGGTCCAACGTGAAGAGGCCCTTCGAGAGTTTTAATCAAAGGTGTGATGAAACACCTACAGCGGCACTAGCCGCAGCAGGCGTAGGACTATTGCTACGTATGGATTCTAATATATGGGCTATAGGTATGGGTGTTTGGTGGACCGGTATATTGCTAACTATGGATGAAAAACGGCGTCTGCCCTGAATACTCTAATAGCATCAATGCAATGGGCAGACGGTGACTCGCCAACTCACTAGATGGGCCCCCTGATGAGCCACTATAGGCATACAAGCCAGCAGCAGAGGGCAACACCGGTGCGAGTGGCTATGGGTGTCGAGCGGTGCGGCGCCGGTTTCACCATCACGGGTCTCGTGACAACGGAGACCCGGAGCGGGTTTCCCCGTAGTTATGCCCTTGAAAATGACACCTCCACCCTCAAGCATATAGCTCTGGCGGCCTCCCTCTGACCAGCCGACCAAGGCAAGCCAGAGTTGAGAGTCCTACGGGCGCTCTTGAAGTTCCACCCCAGCCAACCAGTAACGGCAAGCCGGGGACGAGACCCTAACCAACTCTCTGAGGCATTCAGGACCGCAGTGTCGCCACTCACATTCAGCCCGCCACAAGCTGCCCTGCGGTTTGTGCGCTTTAATTTAACCTGGTGATACATTTTTTGTTTATATCACAAGGCGAAGGTGATAGTTTTAAAGCTAGTGTACTGTGCCCTCCGATATCGCGTTAGTCTCATGATGAGATAACGACTGTCCCAGAGGGTTTATTATTATTATTATTATTAAGTACAATGAACTAAAACGGTGCGACCACCTTCCTTTGCTTTGAATATTAATATTTCGGTAGCACAGTATCCAAAATAAGAACGCGAAAATAATTTTAATCCATACTAATATTATAAAGCTAAAGAGTTTGTTTGTTTGGTTGAACGCACTAATTTCGGGGACACTGGTGCGAATTCAAGAAATTGTTTAGTGTTGAATAGCCCTTTTATTAAGGACGGCTATATAACATCACGCTACGACATATAGGAGCGGAGCATCAATGAAAAATGTGGGAAAAAAATTATGTGAAGCAGACGAAGTTGCGCGGGTGAGCTAGTTTAAAATAAATTACAGCGGGACCGTCGAAGTATCCAAGACTCTATAAAAAAATTCACTGACTTAAATCGATTCCTATTGGTTACATGGCTACATGTTTTACAACCTAAGACCACACACAATTGCATTCATTACCGTTGCGCCACATATTCATATAAGTAGTTACACAACAGAAAGTATTAAATGTACTTTCATATGCTTTGCAACCACATTTTATGAACAAGCATATTGTAGAAGCTCAAGCTTAAAAGTATCTACAATGTAAGTCTCCAACATAGGTCTACTTAACTAAACGTAGTTTTAAAGAAACTGCCTCAAGTTTTACCGTGCGCTTGCGTTCTATTTATTCGAAACGTCAGTTCATTTATCAGTGTCAGACAACGATTTTTAACTTTATTATTTTCCCCTCCATTTTGAAATGTTGGGATGCTTTTTGTCGTCGCTTCTTAAAAACATCCATAGAATTGGTTGTCTCATACTTTACTCATTGAATGCACGGATGGTTTCAATGGTTGCCTAGCATCTGCCAGCACGCCGAGTATTGTGGGTTTTATCCCCACACGGGACAAAATTTTGTATGATACACAAATTTTTGTTCTGAGCCTGGATGTCCGTTGTTTAAATGTTTGTAAAAATCGCACGCGACACGGGAATTATTCCAAGTGCGGGATTTGTATTTAAAAATACTTCGCGTTTATTATAACAGCAACCTTATAAAGATTACATTTTAGTGTTATCTTTATAAGGTTGTTTATTGCCACTACACAATAAACACACCATCCTACCAATCTAATTAGGTCACTAAGGAAGACTGATTAAGGTCTATCACTCATGCGATGACAGCCCTACAAGAAAAGAGTTACTGCACTCCCAGCATAAGAAATTGTCGTCCTGCTATGTTAGAACACAGCACCTTAGTTCACGTAACATTTCACTAACGTACGATCGATCGCAAACTCATTCCACCAATGCAGTCCGATAATATTACTATTACGTATCCATATATCTTATTACATCCAACTGGCAATAAGAGGACCAAGCATTAAAATGGTAGGACCCGAACCAATTGTCGCGATACCCTTCTGCCAACTCAAAACATGGTTATATGACAGAACCACGAAACTACATGAAAAACAATGGGCAGAAAGAATGGAATGTAGACAGACAAGGGAATCCCTTCCATCCTTAGACATACATCTGTCACGCAAACTGCTACGTTCTTCAAGGGAAAACCTGCTCACTCAGAAACACCTGTTTAAGATCGGCATCACTGACAGCCCCTGTAGAGGCTGTATGAAGACCGAGGAGACACCGGCTCACGTGCTGCTACATTGCAAAAGCGTGAGCAACCAACGGACGAAACTACTAAATAGTCCAGAAACGATGAAGGAAGTACTGCGCAACACCGGTCCCCTATTGTCTTTCTGGATGGAGCTGAGGTGGTATGAGTAACCAAACAACTTTTCGCGTAGGTCACTTACGCACAATGGCCTGATTGTGTGGCTAAGTGCGGATAACACACGACCAACTAACTAACTAACTATATCTTATTACATTAGTAGTTTTTTACATAATACCGCACTAGGATTGGATACTGATTGGATACTGTGTCGCGGGAGACTAAACAAACATACAAAAAACGGACACAGCACACCCAGATTCGGAACAACTATTTGTGGAACACACTAATTTTTGTTTAGTGCGGGGATCGAACCACAACACTCGGCGCAGTAGCATTGCCGGGCCAGTTGCTTAAACCACAACGCCATCTGTGCAGTCAAATCCCAGCAGTGTTTGGTATGGCGAAAGAGTACAATGATGTCAAAAATAACCATATCTACAACTGGTAAAATTATGGTAATTAATCAATTTCATTTAATTTTGTTACGAGTCAAGATAAAGTACAGCTTTGTAATCCATGTTCTTAAATATCAATCTATCGACATCATCTTTTTTCAATAATGCTCTTTGAGTAACCTAACATACAAAACAAATTATTGAATGATTTTGAAAATGAGATTATTAAGGTAATCGCATAAAGGCGGTAATAATCTAAAAGGAAATAAGACTCGATGATTTATGTATAAAGGAATTACTGGTACATCATTCATGAAACGATTTACATTTCATGAGGAGATGACGGTAGAATTTATTAATTTGTTGTGTCAATATTTTAAATTACGTTCATATTCTTAATATGATTATTGTAATCAAAATCACATTATTTTCTAGTTACTGGTCCGATCGCACAATTAAAAATTGATTTTATTACCATGATTTCGTTACTTACATATGCAAGACATTATACTCGTAGGTAAGAGCGTGATAGGGTGTATAACATATGATAAAATAACTTTACAGTATAAAAATACAACTACTTATCGCTTTTTCCTTTAGTACGCTCAAAAGAAAGACAGGAAGAGAAAAAGAAAGAGGATGCGTGTACTTAAAAGATGATGGCAATCACATAGAATCGTTCTACCTTTTATAGAATTGATCATATTCCATATTTATTAAGAAAATAATTTACATTATTACTAAAATCGCTTCAAACTATACATTTATTTATTAAGCCACTATTATATCACTCAGTGTGGACGATCCCTTACAAATTTGTAGCAACAACGTTGTAAGCCAACTGTTTAACGGACCAAAACTCTGGGCTTTATATTTAGAAGTTTGTTCTGTTCTAAAACTCTGCGTACATATAGCATATATTATGAAATAGTTAGAAACTTTATTGTTTGACAATAGAAATGTTTAGCGTAACAGCTTGAGCGGTAAATACTTAATGAAAATGGTGCTTTAATGTTTTCTTCGTTCACATTTGTTTTATTCATACAATTTTTATTTAATTATTATCATGCCTGTTACTTTACAAGGTTATATTATATATAACAAAAGTATATATATATTTTATACAGGTCGCCGATGTATTTTTAGCTCCAGCCATCCACTACTCAAGGTAGGACATAGGACTCGGGATTTTCCATATTTCCCTGGTCGAGCCCAACAAAAATAAATAACAAGTTTATTTATACTGCTACGGTGGCAACTGAACATATTATTATGGTATATTGCAGAGCACGGAATATTACGTGCTGTTTTTCACTGGCGCCGATAATAATATTTGTATCGACTAGAAGGTGCTTATTACAGGCTGCACCGTCAACACATGAATAAAACCATTAGTTCGACATTATAAGGGTCATTGAACATTGATTGTGTAGTTTTAACTGCCGAGTACATGTTTGAACCTGAGAAATTTTGGTACTGTACTTGGATTCTATAAAATTTATAGTAAACTATACTAATATAATGAGGGTGAAGGGTAGGTATATAAATCAAACAGAATCATAAATTTACCCATTTCCGAATACATTTTCTGACATCAAAATTCCAATTATTTTCAATTTGGTTGTATACTGAATTGATTACTCTCCAACTTTATGTCCGTCAAAATTGTCAATTTACGCGTTAAGCAATAATCAAAAACGAATCTTAGCTATACATTTGATATTTCAAATATATAATCCCTAGCCTTTTATTAAGGAAAAGTACGTATCGGTTACATATCGTATGAGGTCACTTTGCTATTTCAAATGTGCCCGAGTAAGTATAACAATTGACAAAAGTAATAGGATATTTTATTTTATTATTTTATTATTATACTCTTTATTCAAATATTTTCAATATACTTTTCATTTTTAAATATACATATACCTATAAAAATACATAAAAAATATAAAATATATGGTACCCCACCGGCATCGGGAACAGGGTCCAAGCTGCCGGTGGTTAGGATTCCAGAGATAGGAACCTCCTCACAATGCGTGCTGTATCTAAGAGCACTGCCTTCTGCATCAAGCCTTGATCCAAGCACCCAACGCGAGCCTCTTTAGATGGTGATCGAGGCTCTTGGCTATGAGACCATTGACAGATATGACTTTCGGCACAATGATTGCCGAATCAACATCCCACATGTCGACAACCTCGCGAGCCAAATCGAGATATTTAATTTGTTTATCTTTTCCAGCTTTTGCGAGATTGCCGTCATGCGAAATGGTGACATCGATAATCAATGCGCGACGCTCTGATCGATCTATCACCACAATGTCAGGTTTGTTGGCCACAACAGTCCTGTCTGTGATGATAGTTCGATTCCAGTACAACGTGACATGACCATTTTCGAGAACTGATTCAGCTACATACCTGTAGTACGGCACTTCGACATCTACAAGTTTGTATTTCAGAGCAAGTTGCTGGTGAATAATCCTGGCTACTTGGTTATGTCTGTGCAAGTACTCGCCGTTAGCAAGACGAGAACAACCGGAAACTATATGCCTGAGGGACTCACCAGGTAGGTGGCACGCCCAATAAATGTCAACCGTACCATCCCTCAAGATATATCTCCGGTAGTTATTCGTCTTGATAACTTCGTCCGCAATAGCACAGACAAACCCTTCGGTTTCCCCAAAGAGGTCACCGAAATGTAGCCAGTTCACGGAGGCTAACAGGTCTACATCAGCTCCATATAGAGCCTTGTAGAACCTACTGTGAAGCTCCTTACTCTGCCATACAGCCCTGCGATCGTTAGTGCTAAGTACTACAGGCTTGCGCCAGTTCTCTTTAGCCAAACTGAGCAGTGTGAGTCCGATGTCTACAGCAACTACATCCCGATGCATACCCACATCTGCCTGGAGAAAGTATTCTCTGAGGTTGCATACCTCACGGTTATGAAGGGCCATGGCATTCAGAAAGCCTCGGCCTCCACATTTCCGCGGGATATACAGTCTCATCACAGACGAACGTGGGTGATGCATACGGTATGCCGTCAAGAGTGTACGGACCCGCCGGTCCAGGGCATCCAGTTCAGTCTGAGTCCACTTAAGTATGCCAAAGGAGTACATGAGCACCGGCATGACCCAAACCGTTACAAGCGGGCAGCTTGTTGCCACCTGATAAAAGACTATTTAAATTTTTTTCCGGCGACCAAAGAAACGCTCTTGCAACGATTGCTTCATGTCAGCCTCATTGATACTTAACGCCTGTGACATACCCAAGTACTTGTAAGTATCGGTTACAAGAAGTGATCATAGGTTAATGGAATCCGAAAGTTGTGTTCCTTCGGATTCCACTATCCTTCCTTGCTTTACATGGATGACAGCACATTTGTCCACACCAAAATCCATACTGATATTCTTACTAAAAGTTTCAGTTAGATTAAGTAAATCCATCAGCTGTAATTTAGTGTGGGCAAACAACTTTAAGTCATCCATATACAAAAAGTGGGATATCACTCCACCACCTCTATGTAACCTGTGACCTAGCCCTGAACCCTCTAGTAATGTACTAAGAGGATTCAATGCTAGGCAGAACCAAAGAGGACTCAGGCTGTCACCCTGAAATATAACCCGCTCAATTTTTATCAATTCACCATTTCCAGGGATCTGTCGACATCCTGGATAGCTAAGAACCGTTTTCCATTACCCCATGCATGACTTCAAAAAGGTGCGCAGAGTTGCATTTACTTTATACAACTCTAACACCCTCAAAAGCCATGTATGAGGCACCGAATCATACGCTTTCTTATAATCTATCCAACATGCCGCCAGATCCCTTTGTTTACGGCGAACCTGTTGGCTAATGGCCATATCAATGAGGAGGAGCTCCTTAGTGCCACGAGCCCCCCTCTTACATCCATTCTAAGAAGCTGACATTATTGAATTTGTATCAATATGTTTAGATACCTTGGCTCTCAAAATAGATGTAAGAAGCTTATAGATCGATGATAAACATGTTATCGGTCTATAATTGCCGGGCTCGTTGGTACTACCTGTTTTATGGAGTAGGTGGGTTATTGCCGTGGTCATAAAATCTGGTAACGACCCAGATTCTAGGGCAGATTGAAATTCAGCAGCCAAACAAGCATGTGAGCTACGCAGCCATTTCAGCCAGAAATTGTGCAGTCCGTCCGGTCCTTGCGATTTCCAATTTGATAAGGATTGGACCGCACTAATTACATCCTGGCTATCAATGACCACGTGTTCCATTTCTGGAATTAGCTCACTTGCTCGCTTGACCACCCGCATCCATTCCCCTTCAGCGTGGCCGACGGGTACCGACCAGATGTTCCTCCAAAACGTATTTGTAGCATCAGCATCTGGTAGCCCCACATCGGCCACAGATTGATCTGGTCGTTCCCAGGTTCTATAAACCCACCTTTGGTCACTTTGAAACGTGCGGTTGATGACATACCGGTCCACGCGTTTTTTGTATCTGCGCAGTCGATTTGCCCATGCATAGACTTTCTGCTTCAGGAAGTCAATGCGCTCTGTGGCCCGAGATACGTATTCATTAGGACTGACACCAGTCCCCAGAAAAGCCCGGCCCACATAGCGCATTACCCTGGGCCGTGTGTTCCCTGCCCTGAAGCAGATCAGATTACCGATGAGTGCCTTAGCAATACGCCGTTCAATCCTGCACTGCCAGGCCGGGGTGACAGATGTTTGTCGTACAGCAGGAACATGTGTGGGTAACTTGATGCCCGCTATACGACTTGCCGCCACAGCAGCACAGTACAGGATCGAATAAGTATCAGCGAGATTCTCGCTATTATCTAAATAACTAGATAATAGCGAGTCCAGGACACTCACCAATGCTATATTTTTTCTATGCATAGGTAACCGAGGCAGACGGGGCCAAATCGTAAATTGCATGTACCGATATTCCTTAATCGCACTTTCCAAAGCATCCTTTACCGCCTCATTGTACTGAATACTTACATTATTTGTCATGTCATCCACCTCCATGCTGGCACTATTGCCCGTCCGCGTCGCACCAGGTGATAGTTGCCTAACTGCGGGTTCGATGCGAATGGCATGGCTCGTAGGCAAGTATTCTGAGCGTAGCCTATCAAGCACGGTATCATCTAACTGTCGGCTGCGTTGGATAACCCGTACTTGATCCGATAATCACTGTGCTGAAACGTTGACGCTTGGTTCAAGGGCCTGAAACAGAACAAGCATGCGGCTGCGATACGCAGTGAGGTTAGTTCCTCCCTCTGTAGCCCCAAAATATGCCCGCATGACGTTTTCATTAATGGATTGAGTCCATCGCAAGCGACGCACATCACCACCGCGCACCGGCAGCGGGGGCCCGATTCGAGGTCGGTGGGCCTCGGGGTCCCAAGCGGGTCGGTGGCCGGTCTCTTCCCCGCCGACGTACAGGTGACGGTGACGAAGGCGGAGAGAAATATTCCTTGCTCGAGCTCGACGCAACTGCAGTGGCCGGTGTTTCTGATATTATTATTATTAAAAAAAATATTACTCCTATTTTTGATAAGTGTCTCATTTAGATCCTATAGTGCTAATAAAGCACTACAAAATTCTCAAAATTTTCATTTAAATTTCAAATTTCGCGCGTAATTTGACGAAAACGCTGGACGCAGTGGACGCCCTATTGCTCTGTGGTCATGATGTCAGTTGGCTGTTTAAAAAAATGCAGTGATATTTTGTATGTTAAGTTAATTGTTTATATTTTAAAAATGAGTTATTATTTTACTTATCGTTGGTGTTCATGAATGCAAAAATAAAAATTATAAAACGCCTATAGATATAGAGATTAACTTACGTAATTACGACTACTATACTGGTGTTATGAAATAGATTAAAAAAGCTGAAAAGCATGAATTTAATTTTAAAATTTATTTTGCTATTTTATGAACCAAAATTAATTTTTTTCGACTGCTTTTTGCCTAAGCTATCTCAATAATATCTTTTTAGAATTTTTCTCATATAGAGTAAAATACCCTATTATCATTGATTGACTACTGGTTTTGTATTCTTTTTATGCCGAACGTGTCAATGAATATTATACCTATTAAGTATTTTGTACCTTAGCATAAGATCTAAACTTTGTGTTGATTTACAAGTTCAATTTAATAAAATTATGAACGCATCATATATCAGACTAAAATAAACTTACTTATTTATAAAATTATTGGTAGGTACTGAATAAACATTGTCAGCCATACGAACATTAAATTTCTATTTATAATTTGCAAAGCGGATTGATGCAAAATTACAATAGGTACGGTACATATGTATTTTAAAACAACAGGAAAATTTCATGTAAAATTAAATTTCGGTATTCATATTGGATAACACTTTTAAGTAACGTTAATTTACTGTAATATGTTTTAAAGCATTGTGCGTTAAATGTAGCAGTATAACGGGTTATTCGAAAACAGAATCAGAGGCCCAAGTGTGGATTTTTCATAAAGCTAACTCAATCTACAAAGTTGTCGTATCGACTAACAAATGTATGGTAACTTACAAAGCGCCCCTGGCGGAGACTATTGTAAGAAAAACGAGCGAGTGTGAAATCGTTTGCACTACTACAATAGCGGTGTCACTAGAAGTGACGTAAAAATTATCGTGTCGGACGCGGTATTGATAGTTTCGGCAAACGTTTTTCAAGATTATGCGAGTGTGAACTAAAATTTGACATTTACAATCGTCTCGAAACGGTAACGCGGTCGTGCAGTAAACTCACTTGTTGTTGGGTTGGTGAGACGTAGTTGACATTGAATACGATATTAATAACTGTGTAATTTTGTGTTTATTTTTGGGTGAAAATGACGGCTCGTAGCTTTTTCTGGTGAAAACTGATGATGGCCACTCATTACCAAGATGAAATAAATTACTTGAGAAAAAGAGAGCTGATTTTCGTGCCTCATTTAATCCGGTAGAAGACCTCAGTAACATTGAATTTAGAAATAGATATTGCTTATCAAAGGAAGCCTGCCTGTTTCTATGTGTAGGAAATATGCAATTAGAAGAACTAACAAATTATAACCAACCAATCGTAGGCGTTGCCTTTGCAAAGATAGAGTATTGCATTACAAGCCTCTAAAATACGCACAAATTATTCAGGCCACAATTATTCAGGCACAATAGTGTGCTCTATAATATTGCATTAGGTTATAGAGTACCTGAACCAGATGATTTAGGTAAGAATGGTTCATAATATTAAGATGAATCTATATTTCAAATGGACAGTATGAACATTAAGGATTTACTAAAACAAATCTCCTTTAATTTTAGATTTAAGTGAACATCATAAAGCTACAATAGGTCATGTCCAGCATATGGAAGAGCAACAAGCAACCACCGAGTTGATTCGAGGAAGAGCACTGCATGATCAAATAGCTAGACGTAGTCACTAGTTCTTTTTTATATTTTGATCTCAATTGGTATAATAATCATTACATTCGCTTTTCTCACTGTTATATTCATAAGTCATATTCTCATTTTCTTATGTTTTTGGCAATATGAATTGCTTACATGAATATGATTTAATATGTTTGTTTTTATTAAGAATCTATATAAAAACTGTGCCAATGTGGCTTTGTAAATAACACTACTGACACCATATTCAAATTTATTTATTTAATTAAAGAAGACAGGCGCATTAACATAAAATAATGTTTCTCTTTTAATCAATTAACAACATCTGCAACATCTGTTACATAGAAATCATTCTCATTTTCTTTATCTAAAATTAAAGTCAAAAACCATGTACTCATTTAGGTCACAAAGTAACACTTATGAACGTCAACATATATAGGTTAGTGAGTTTACTAAGTTACTGAAGCTACATTTACGTAGTTTCAGGCAAACGATCGATATAAGAATATAAATGTGTGAAAGCCACACATTTATATTCTTATATGTCTGTGACACTTTATTGAGGTTGCTCTTCCACGTCGACGACGTTGGGATCCTGTTGATGTATCGGCTTCCGGTTGTGGTACGTGCGTATTGTTTGAATGTAGAGTATGGAGACTCTGATGTGATGGTCCAGGCATATTCCATATATCGCATTCAGCTAAAAAAGAAAGCAATTAAAATTCACACCTGAATATTATGAAGATGAAGCAGACACATTTACATTCTTATATGTCTGTCACGTATCAAAGTGATTAAACCTATTACAGCAATTTATCATTCACAATTCGAAACACTTGTCGGTTCCTTAATTGGGCTTACAATGTTATAAATTATAATATTCATATTTTTATAATCAGTATATGTACCTACTTAACTCAATAACAGGAATGTTTTCTGCTTCAAGAACCTGAGGACTTCTAGCAGGCATAGGCGATGTTGGTGACAAAGTAATAGTATTATCGTCATTTTGGCTCTGAAAATAATTAACTCTCATCTGTATATGTATTTATTTACTTACTGCTCCATAAACTTTACCAGAATTTCAAATTGGAATGGCGTGGTCTAAATTCTGCACATTATAATATTATAACTTCAATAAATTCAAAAAATCACAAGAAACCGCTAAGCTTTTGAAGGCGAACGTCAAAATTTAAAGTAATTCAGAAATGTCGGTAGGTTTCTAACCCAAATCGGTATATGATAAAAGAAAATATTCAATCTATGTTGAATATAAATAGAAATGGAAAAACTGTATGATACATAATGAATATTATAATATAACTTCCATACATTATAATATTATATTCATGAAAAATTATGTAATTTGGTATTTCGATACAGCAGATATTGGTAGAAATACAGAAAAATAATTTGAGTTGAGATCACCGTTTAAAGGACTTTTTGTATTGAAACATGACGCGACGTATAGAGCATTTAGCATCTCTTTTACTCGCTGCTCCATAAAACGAAATAGAGATACTCGTAATGCAATGTAGGCAACTTAAAAATATTACCTAACTTTCGGCTGACTTTCGGCAAAGTGAGATTACGCGATGCGAATAGATTGGTTTGCATTATTTCACACTCTGACTATTTCGAAGTACTTTCGATCGATAGTTAGCACGATTGACTTGATCGTTACGTACTACGTCAAATGACGCGAAATTTACACTCGGGCTTCAGAGTGTATTTTATAACGCAATAAACGTCCGTATAAAATTTTTATTTGTATTTTTCGCATATCGGCGCGAATGCCTGTCATTGTTTTTCGGATGCCTGTCTACATGTTTCTATATTGACGTCGTTGGTAAATTTGTAGTCGTATTGTTGTATGTTCTATTGAAACAGTAATCAAAATGCAGTCAAATAAAATACACTGCGTTATAACTAAATAAAGGCGAATAATTTTAACCTATGTATTGTTAGAATGCTAGACATATGTAATTGATAACTTATTTTGTCTAGCCGCTGGTGTGCCGCTGTTAGTTGAATGCGTGGATGGCACAATAGTGAAAGCAACTGCTGTGCATACTTGTCTCCCAAGTTGCTACTGGCTTTTGTGAAAACAGCACAGTGTCTGTAAGGCGTGGACGTGGCAATAAGCTCGCCTTCTATTACTTTAAATCTTAAACTTGTGTCTTAGCTGGGTTAAACACGACTAAATTTAGTCTTCCCCATTCAGATATTCTATCCAGAGTATTTCCGATTTCAGACACAAGCCGTTCGCGGCTTTCCTCCACTGTGGACCGAGGGATATTAGCGCGGCCCGTGTAATAAGTATCCCCAGTACTGTCATCCGCATAGCAATGAATGCCATCAGTTGACAACATAACATTGACATGCAGCAGGAACAGCGTTGGGGACAACACAGAGCCTTGCGGGATGCCAGCATTTATGTCCATGCGGTTAGAGTAATCACCGTCAACCACAGTTTGGATGCATCTAGCGGACAAAAAGCTAGCAACCCATTCGCATAATCCCTTGGGCAGTCCGTAAGATAGTAACTTCGATAGAAGACCTTTGTGCCAGACCCGAAGGCCTTCGCCATGTCCAGGCTGACAGCCAATGCCTTACCTTGACTCTCAATGACTCCCATCGGTGTGTGAGATACACGAGAAGGTCGCCGGTTGAGCGACGATGGCGGGAGCCGTATTGTCGGTCACTCAACAAATCGTGACCCTCACGGTACCTCAGGAGCCAAGAGTTGATCACCCGCTCCATCACTTTGGAAAGAAGAGAAGTCTGTAGTTCGATGGGTCAGATCTGTCACCTTTTTTTGGCACTGGGTGAACGAATGAGGTCTTCCATGAAGACGGAACTTGTCTTATGGAATAGGAAAGCGAGAAGAGGCGCGTTAATACTGGACAGAACTCAGGAGCACACTGCTTTAGTACGCCGGTATGCCATCTGGCCTTTGACTTATGAACATCTAGTTCCCGCCGGACCTCACGTTGTGAAATTAAGATGTCCGGCATGGAATGACCGTACCACGGGATAGTAGGTGATACGGCGCCTCCATCGCTCATAGTCGAGTTTGAGGCAAAGAGAGAATCCAGCAAATCGGCCTTCTCTTTGGCACTTTGGGCCAGATTACCATTGGGCTTTCGGAGTGGTGGCAAGGACGACTGACAAAATTACCTTCGGCCACCTTGGCGAAGGACCAGACAGCGCGACTCCCAGAAAGGAAGATGGCAAGTCGCTCGCTAATTCTGCCGACGAAATCAAACTTAGCGCTGGCAACCCATTTATTGAGCCTCGAGGCAGCATTTCATACATATTTGCTTCGATTCTGGTTGTTCTTTGTATTCGTCGCGCGTGGTTTCAATGTTTATTGGCTCCTGCGATACGAGAAAGATAGCTCCGGAACACCTAATGCATGAGTTTTGTTTAACAATAGCAATGGTGCCCCACGCTGGCCCATTAAGAATTGGCAATAAGAATATTTAAATCTATTTTCACTTTTATCTTATTTAAATTTATTTTGAATTTATACTTAGGTACTTCTCACCAAACTTATACTGGTTGGATTGGACCGGAGAGGGTGTGTGACAAAAAATTATCATTGCACACACGGAGATGTTATATTATAAAATATTTACTCTATCCAGTCCATTACTCTTTTAAAGCCTCGTACTAAAATTTCAAATGTGAGGTATTAATAAATATTATGTATGTGTTACTTACGCTAGCCTATTGATAACGTAGTAACCAGACAAATTTGACATTTAAAATTTTAGACTGTACAGATTCACATCCCGTTATTTTTCTTAATGGCAAAATTATTGTCTGATTTGAGTGTTTAAGTATCACTATGTCAGTTACAATACTCTTATCTATATAGATATAAAACTGAGAGTATTCGAGTCAAAGCTCTCTCCTCTTCACAGACGTAAGGAATAGGAATATGTGTATTATATTCTCAAATTTCAAAACAAAACACTTAATAGAAAACCGTATTCCAAAACCAATTTAGATCAAATATCATTGTAGTTTTTATCTTTTTTCAAACCAAGAAAATAGTATAAAATATAACAACTTTTAATATAACTTTATAATGAAGTAAAAGTTGTTCTAAGCTGCCGTTTCATTTGAAAACATAATTTTGCCTACTGATTCTATGAAACCTTTGTAATAACCGCGCGTGGAGATCAAAAACTAACAGAGAAACCCTTTGTATTAAAATCCAGTTTCTCCGAATGAATAAATTTGTTTCAGAAGCTAAATTTGCTTAGTATCATACGTCCGTGTGTGTGATCCGTATTTCAAGACAGTAGGATATCCATCATTGATTATAATTATTGTAATGGTAAATGTACATATTAAGTGTCATACGTATGTCTCCAAGTAATATTGTCTTCTTAGTTTTCGTGATCTTCAGTTGGATTTCGCGCACCGTTTACGCGATGTCCAGAAAATATACGCGGCACGCGAATCCACGGGTAATGCGTTGTTGTAAGCATAGTAACTGTTATGCCTATATTCCTAAATGGTAGACAGATGTTTATTAAAACAGCATATCGTCAGCACTGGTTTTTGGCCTTCACTATCGTCTCCTATTGCCGTTTACCGGGCACAGAAATTTGACTGCTACTAAATATTTCGTGATAGAAAATTCTATAACATCACATGACCCACGATTTGATGCACAGCTATCGCATTCAGTACCGCGGCACAATCGAGGCACCAAGAATAAAAATTCCTAATCCAAACTAATATTATAATTGCAATTGTGAATATCTATGTTACGCACTTACCGCCTTAACTACTCGACCGATCGTCACGCAACCTGACATATACGCAGTCCGAGGTTCTTTAAACCCGCTAAAAGAGCCGTTTCCAAGCGAAACCGCGGGTAAAAGCTAAAATAATATAATAAAAGTGTATAATAAGAAACGAAGAATAAAACGAGAGATCCCAAGCTAATTAATATTTCTTTTGTTGTTACAGGTATAAGGGTTCATGAAGGTGGACCGCTAGAGAGACTACCATGGAGAAGTAAGTAGCTCTTATTATTTATTTAGAGATAGACAGGCGTAACGCCTGAAGGTATATTCCTTTGACGATTCTACAAAAATTACAAATATGGATGTTTACGGAGACGTTTGAATGCATACTACTCAAACCGCGTAAATTGCTAAACATATTTGAATAAAATTTGGCTCACGAATACACGATAAACGCAATTCATACTTTGTAACTCGGTGTACGTTCCCATGGGAATCATTTGGGTGTACGGGTAGCGTAGTAGGTAGTAAATATAACGCACGTTACTCATAAATCAATAACAAAATTACATATTTTACCCGCTGAATATTGTTGCAACCGAATTGTCGTAGAATATGTATAATTAAATGTTAACAGTTTTAATGATTTAAATAGGTTTAATAGTAGTAAAGTTAAAAGTAGTAATATATTAATTTCAAAATTATGTAATAAAAGTGTTAAAAAAACAACGTCACAGAGTAATTTAATTTCAATGAATAACATTTGCATTAACGTAAAACAATATAATAATGTTCCTGCGTTGCACGGGACTTCACAAACATTTAAATAATGAACGCCAAGAACATCTAAACACGATATAACTATTTGTGTATCACACAAGTAGTTGTCCCGCGTGGGGTTAAAACCCACAAAATTCGACGTAGGGTCAGAAGCGAGGTGACATCTTGAACTACTACGCCATCCGTACAGCCAAAGAGGGTTAAAATCTAGTATGGATTAAATAATCGATTCGTATAATTCCTAGGAATATAACTACAACATACCTAACAACTGTTCCAAAAAAACATGCCCTCCTACTTATACAGAATCGACATCAAGACTCACCGCACAACTCTTTTAATTAAGTTGAAGTAGTTTACCCTTACTGTTCTAGGTAATGGGTGGAGGAATAATTTGGCACAAATAGGGATGGCTGGAAAATAGAGCCGGGTTATTTTGCAGTGGATGAATAAAAGCTGTAAATTATAATAGTGGTCTTAATATATAATCGCTTTGTTAAATTTGTAATTCGAATATAATATGCATATAATTACGGTGGCACATCATCAAATTTAGAAAAGAAAATTCTATACTAACATGATTTCGATATGTGGATTGACGACAAAAAAACCCTTCGAATGAATTTCTTCTTACAAAAATCGTTTATGACTCCCACACTAGGAATTATTCCTGTATCGCAAGGGTTTAACAAACATAATGGTTTAGAACAACTTAGAGCTTGTCCAGAAAGGACGAATTCACCGCGATTCTCTCGCGCGTATTACGCGCGACCGTTGCGTCCACAAGGTGCGTACCAACGCGCGAGCATTTGGGGAGGAATTCAGTACGAAACATGGAGTTGAACGAAGCGGTCACGTTGTGGTTAGCTTACCGTCGCTGGAAGAGACAGAAACGGAGGGAAAATAGAATGTATTTAGTACATCCAATTCTTAATGATAGAATGACACATAGTATGTTTGAAACTTTGTATCCGAAATTAAGACAACATGAGAATAAATTTTTTAACTACTTTCGTATGTCCGTGAAATCGTTTGATGATTTACTTTTATTACTTGAAGAAGATTTATCGCCACGTGCAAATTATGTTCCGCGCGAGGATGTTGTTTCAGCAGAACAAAAACTCGTGATAACTTTAAGGTAAGTATTGTTTTATTCATAATCTCTTATAATACTAATACAGTATTTTAGGATACAAAATCAGGTTTACTAATAAAAACGAATTAAATGTAGTATCAGATTAAATATAATAATTAAACAATGTCATGGTTTTGGAAGAGGTCAAGACATTCACTTTCCTGAGAATCTCTTGATGATGTTGATGGAGAATTTACGTATAATGCTGCCTGTGAAGATCTTGGCACTGAAATAGAATTTCGGCCTTGCCATGCTGTTATGGATGGCGTTTCTGGGTCATATTCTTGAAAAGTAAATTCATTTGGTCTTGAAGGTTGTGCATGGTATCGTGGTCGAACCGGAATTGAAGATGAAGCCGAACTGTTAGTATAATACGAATCATTTGAATACACAGTTGATTGCGAAGATTGTTGAGCCGCTTGCAAAATTTTCATTAATTCAATTTTTACTGCTATACGATTGGCCTCGGGTACCTTAAGTAATTCTTTGTGTAAAGATAAACAGAACAGTTTGTCATCATCACCTTCCGTTACGCTGGAAACCAGTGGTTGTTGTTGATTCCTAGTGCTTATATTGTTTTTAATTATGTTCAGGAATTCAGCATCAGCGGCAGTCATTTTCTTTCTTTTAATGTTTTGATTCGGTGGCCTCATTATGTCTTCCCTTGCGTCTGCTGTAGACTCTTCGTTACCTGTCTCTGAGTTTTCAGAGGTGTCTTGAATATTGCTTTCTGTTTTTTTATTACGTACTGACCTTTCGAGAAACATAAGACGTTGAAAATATATATATTGAATCTTCGAAGCTCCAGATCCTGATGGTGCATTCTTTGTTTTTTTCATTTCACGAACAAATGTGTCGCGAAGGCCTTTCCACTTTTTTTGAAGAGTATTACCTGAAATTAACAATTTAACAATAATTTTTCAATTTTGTTTCAGGTACTTAGCAACTGACTGTTATTTTGCTGACTTACATTATGCCTATAGATTAGGGAAATCAACTGTAATTGACATCGTTCAAAAAACTGTATATGTTATTTGGAATAAGTTAAAAGACAGAATAATGAAAGAACCTTCGACAGAAGAGTGGATGGAAATCGCAAGAGGATTCGAAAAATATACAAATTTTCCTAATTGCATTGGAGCAGTTGATGGCAAACATATTAGAATTATAAAACCTTTAGATTCCGGCTCTATGTTCTACAATTATAAACATTTTTTTTCGACTGTGCTGCTTGCCGTATGTGATGCAAATTATTGTTTTATCTGTATAGATGTTGGAGCATGGGGGAAGAGCAATGATTCAACGATTTTTAAAAACTCCACATTCTTCAAAAAACTCACGGAAAAATCTTTGAACATTCCGGGACCAAAACCAGTATCAGAAATTCGTACAACACGTTTACCTCATGTTATAGTTGGAGATGAGGCATTTAGCTTATCAGAACATATTATGCGACCATATTGCGGCAAGAATTTAACCAAAGAAAAACGAATATTTAATTACCGCCTCTCTAGAGCAAGACGTTATATTGAGTGTTGTTTTGGAATCCTGGTAAACAAATGGCGAATATTTCACAAACCACTCAATGTACATATTGAATTTGCGCAAAACATAATTAAAGCTTGTTGTGTTCTTCACAATTACGTCAGGTTAAGAGATGGATACAGATACGAAGACACATTGTTCGAAACAGCTCTAGATGGTCTGAGTACGACTACAATTCGACCTGGTGTAAGGTCTCGAAACACGAGGGATATATTCGCTGATTATTTCATGAAGGAAGGTCGACTGCCGTGGCAAGACAAAATGATCTAATTTTCTTTTTTTGTTACTAATCAATAAAATAATAATAATTACTTACCTAAATCTTTCTTTTTTTCCTCGGAGTCTTCTTTATCAGAAAATATTAACACCAATTCTTCCCAAGACCTACGTTTTAAAATCCTATTAGCATAATCAGGTGATTCCAAATCCCATATCGCCGGTCTTTTTTCTATTTCATCTATAAACAATTCCGTGTCAAAACTTTGGCGCTCCATTTCCCTCGATACGTGCACTCGCTCTAGAGTTCGCGCGTTAACTGGACGCAACAAGGCGTCCCTAGTATCTCGACTCGCGCGCAATACGCGCGAATCAAGCGCGAGTCGAGAGTCTGGCGTAGTGCACGCGATTTACGCACGTATTTTGAATTCGCGCGATGCTTGTGGACGCGATGTATTGATGTCTAGTACCTCGACAACGCGCGTATGAATTCGCGCGATACGATTCGCGGCGAATTCGCCCTTTCTGGACAAGGTCTTATGAATCACAGTCGTCCCCGTATTCGTTGTTCAAACATAGCTCCATTATCTGTCCGTCGAAAATGAGAATGAAATAACTTAAAGACTAAACATTTTCTGACTAAAACAGATACGTTTTAGTATAATGCTAGTTGAAGGTGCACTAAAGCAAAAATAGCTTTAAAGATACATGGTTAGATAGAGTAAAAGGAAAAACATACTCACTTCAAGGTTAAGTCTCTGTCTACTACTATGGAAAACAGGCATGAGTTTATGTGGTGCTGGTTAGTTGGACCAATCAAACTTTAACGAAAATAAAGTCTTAGTGAAAATCCTACGACGATTGCTATGGAGTCCGACTTTTTTAGAATCTCAGACAGATTTGAAATAAACCAACGAACTGTTGTCAGGATCATTGCAAACTTTCGGATAATTTTAGGCGATATTTTCTTCCGGATAATTTAAGATCAAGATGCGAATAACGATGTTATGAGCGCTGATTAACTTATATAAACATTCATTATTGACAGGTGTGCCTGCGGCATTTTCTTTTGCTTAAGAGTAGACTCGACTAACCAATCAGTTTTCTTATTTCCAATCATCCTAAACTAACTGGAATTTGTACAAAGAACATAAGAAAAATAGTATAAACCCGTGTTAGTTTCTAAAATTCGCAAACCTTTTAGGGTTTTTGCATAGATTAGATTGTTACAATTATCCTATTTTAATCACCAGTGTAACCCAATTATAATCCTGGATGTATTAGGCTTTGTTTTTACGGTTGATCAAGAGCGTGACGGATTTCACTTTTGTATGAAAATATTTCAAAGTAACCTCAAGTAAGCCGTTTTCCTTGTATCTGTTTTTAAATACAAGTTTGTACTTGCTATATATAGCAAGGGGTATGGAAAGAAGCCACAGGCATCCTATTTTATTTTCTGTTATCCTCGTCCGTAGATAAATGTAATGCCGCCCTAACAATACGAACATGTGAGGAATTATGGTGAAGCGCAATATTTCAATATAAACAGCCAAATGCTCAGTATACAATATTCAGAAGAAAAGTTGGGTCAGAATATTGAATGTTGATATTGGAAGCATCATTAAGGCGTTTATCTTATTTGTAATAAGATTTTTCACTGCGAATAAATTTCACGCTTATGTTTCTATCGCCAGGTCAGTATAAGCATAGCCTACATTCTATATAATTTTTATTGTAATAAATGGATGTCCTTTAAACGTTATTTGAAATTGGGCCAAGTAGACGCCGCGTCAACCTTGCCACTATTTCTACGATATATTTCACGTCCCATATCCAACAAAAACGATGTGATAATATATAGATTGTTATTACAAGTTTTGGGTGCGTTTTGCGTCCGTGATGTGAATTTAAGTTTATCTCTTTAGAATACAGACAGTTATATCCTTGCTCCAAATAAACTTTAATATGAAGAAAAGAGTCTTACTAGTGGTAATAAGTAAATCGTAACATAAGTATTTATTGACGTATGTCCAACAAGCTATTTGACGTTTTACCAAACCCTAATGATCAGTTTCGTAGCACATAAGATTATTCATAATCTATTTTTTATGTTCGGCATAATCTATTTTACTTTAAAATATCTCAAGTACGTTTGTATTACTTGAAACATTACTATATCATACTCGATTTCTTTTTAAAGAGAAAAGCAATAAAATTATCTTCTAGACCAGTTTCTTTAACGGGATAAAAACTGCACGCTGGTTTTGAGCCAATTTAAACCGGACCTAAGTTCTGTAGCGACATTTAAATCTCGTTGCCCAGTGCTCGAGGAAAATGTTATAATTAAATCCAACAATTGTTTTGGACACATTGAAAGTTACGTTCACCAGTTTGCTGTGCCAAAGTTGAATTTAATTTCATATTGTTTTTCTTTTCCTTGTTTCGTGATATATCCATACTGGTTAGAAATAAAAATGACATTAATCAGTTAGTATGTTTGTTCATGTACCAAATGGTCCTCCGTGAAACAATAGTGTCCATTAGAACCAAACAACCAACCAAAATTATGTGCTGCTATAAGTACCTACTGCTAATATATCGAGATAGTATTGTGATTTCCTAAAGTACGACCCTGAATTATCTATTATAATCGTATAACTATTACGTTATATCCTGTAGCCTACTAACATTATAATTAAACATAATTTTTCAGTCATCTGCCTATTTAAGGACTTGGTCGGAGACCCATTAGGTAACCTGTCATGTCATTACAACCCAACTGTATTTATATAGAAAACGAGCATATATACATCTCTCTTTTTTCTTTAAAAAGAAAACTAGCACTTAGAATAATTCCTGTGTCACGGAGGACTTTACAAACATTCAAACAACTAATACAAAGAACAACCAGATTCGGTACAACCATTTGTGGATCACACAATTTTTTGACCCGTGTGGGATTTAAATTGTCTTTGGGAATGAACTTACTCCCACCATACAGCTCACGCTTGTTTGAAAATCAGTGTTACACAATGTTTGTAATCACCTTGCTGTTACAAATAAAGAAATATTATGTTTTTCTTATCACAGGTATTTTCTAACGTGTTATATTAGAAAATACCCGGTCCTTTGGGAGGCTTACACGGAAACATAGATCTAACGTGAAAAGGCCCTTCGAGAGTTTTAATCAAACGTGGGATGAACCTACAGTAGCACTAGCTGCAGCAGGAGTAGGACTATTTCTACGTATGGATTCTAATATATGGGGTATGGGTGTTTGGTGGACACTCGACGCAGTGGCAGCGGCGAGGCGACCACTTAAACCATTATTTATGCCTTCCGTGCCGTCAAACTTACACGCGTATATCTTCAAAGAAGTAGGCAGAAATATATTACACCCACATTTATTCAGCTGTAGTGTCAGGTTCTATTGAAGGCAAGTCTATTGCCGTATATCAGACTTAGTTCCAAACTCCGGGCTGCTACTGAGACTTTTTAACAGTTTCACGCAATAACACGTTACGTGTTCCGGAAATCGAACCCGTGATCACAAGCAGGGTACCGCATTCACTACTCCAGCGCCACAAAAGCAACCAAAAACTGTCGTATTATTGATGATAATAAAAACTGCTTTCTGAGCTGTAAACTTAAGTATTCTGAACCTAATTATCACGTCGAGACAATTAATTATGTTGATTTAAAACATTTCCCAAAAGAGGACATTTCCTTTTTGTACAAATTACCTTACAGCCAATTTATATCATGTTGTACTTTTATTTTTTGTTCCAACATTATTTTGAATTAAGAATGAACAATTGTGCCTTTTTTATTTATAGGTAGAAACCAATCATTTGTGTCTCTGGGCAAAATATATCTGTGATTAGAATAGCAATCTGTGTGAAAGCTACGATGGTGTAGTTACAAATTAGAATTTTGTACGTTGTGCTAAAGCCGTGACCCCATTTGTGCCACAGGCATTGAACTCGGTATATAAACCCGCAATAGCAGATACTTTTTAATGACTGGCTGCCGTATCGAAATTGTTTCATAAAAAGAACGAAAGCTTTTTTTAAAGAAAACGTTCGTACAAATAATGAGGCAACTTCGGAAAAGCTATAGCTATTCGTAGTTCACGTTTACTTTCTTATACACTTTTATAACTTTGGTGATTATAATGATCGAAGGTTGACAGACACTTGAGTCAAAATTTATATTTAGACTAACTGTCCCGACAGACATTGTCGTGTACAAAGGAAAAAAAACAAATATAAACCATTCTCGAATCCACTTGAACACACAAAAAAAATTTCATCAAAATCGGTCGAGCCGTTTAGGAGAAGTTTAATTACAAACACACGCACAGAATATTTGTATATATAAAGATAATCACCGGTAACGATATCGCGATTAAATTCGATCCTAATGCTATCTAACGAGCCAAGAAACAGTTATAATAGCAGCCATGTATTAAACTATCTTACTGCTGGGCTCAGCTCCTGTTCTCAGTGTGAGAAGGGTTAGGCCATAGTCCACTACGCTGACCCAGTGCGGATTGGCAGACTTTATAGCATTAAAACACGGTATGTTTCCGTAAAACATATAACATTAAAATTGCAAATATAATTTGAATTAGTTAGGTCTACCGCTTATACCATTGTCTGTGTATTTATTTTAAAATTGGGTATATCTATCTAACATCGTTTAATGTTTTATATCGTGTATTATAAATAATCATCCGGTATCACGTTAATAGCTTTAAGCGCCCGCAACTACTGAACCCAATTAGAGAATAGTTTACCACATGAGGGAACATAATAGGTTTGCCTGAACCATTGGCTTACCGTATAAACCGTGGACCAGTTAGTTCATATTTAAACGACGGCTAGAATGAAATATTCGAACAAAGAGATTTAAATTAAATTGTCTTTGCACCAGTTGCACAAGTGGCCAGTTTCACAACAACGAAGTAAAATGTATTCGAAATATTTATCGCATGCTATCTTTCTCTTGTGAGACGAAATATAAGACATGGTGTGAAATTTATCTTGCAGATAAATTCTACTAAGATTATGAAACAGGCTCCAAGACATTTGCCATCTACTATTTCGACCATATTTTTATAGCACTAATTAATATACAAAAGAAAACTTCGCTCATCTAATAGTACATGGTTTCCGTCATCTACGGTAACTTGTCAGGGCAACAAATCATAGGTCAACACAATTACTGCTCGTTTGAAGGATTTTCAAAGTGCAGGTGCTTACTTTGCTGTTGCAAACTCTAATGTTACAGTAAGTAACTGTTTACCATTAAGCAGTCTATATGCTTGTACTTTGGCAGTTTAAAATAAGAACATTCAGAACTTTGACTTTTTAATTATATATAATATAATGTTTTAATAATATCCCTATGTGCGAGTCATATGTCTTGGTAACATTTTACATGAAAATGTTTTTGGTGGGATATTTGTTTCAGTTTGTTTAAATAAGATCCGCGCATCTTGGAACCAAAACAAAAAAGATTTTTGCTCTAGTGAATTCAAATTTTATTAGAACAAACCCCTTCACGCTTTGTCAGAAAGAGAGAGAATGTTGACATAAAACAACCGTGCGTACTTTTGCTTTGAGGAATAATTCATAGTGTACGGGAGCCCTAACACAAAGAAAGTTACCGACATAGTTACTATTATACATGAGCTGAGCTTTTATAATGAAAATAGTCTTTCAAGTCATAAACAGTCAATCATAAAATTTTAAGTGGTAATTTCATAGTTTTGATACCAACGAAAAAGGCATATTGATTTTAAATTTTAATGCAATTTTTACTTCTATATTATATTGATGTAGGCTCCCTGAGTTACTTTCACTATATTTATGTGACATCAAAACTTTACATTTCTTTACGAATTTTACATTTTGCCATTTACATAAACCGAGTAACTATATTTATTAATAAAACTTTACGTACATCTTGTGATACCCGTTTAACGATACAATATAGATAACGAACTATCGACAAAGCCTTGACCCTATTACCACTCGTAAGTACATAGGTAGTAGTTCTATTTTTACTAACCGCGTGTGCACGCGCAGAGGTCAAGGTCAAGGCAGTCATTAAAGGACCACGAACCGGAGCGCTTGTTACTCGCTTATGTAGGTAAACGCCTATGCAGCCTTTTCCGTATTTCTTCAGCTATAACTATTATATCCTAGTGTATTCTGTTCTTATGCTTGTGCATTCTACTCTTCGTACCTTCTGAACTTTTGTGTATGTGACTACGGACACGGACAATATACGCATGCCGTAACCGTGAGTAGAGTTATTTTATTTTATACATCTTAATGTAGCCACATACTTGCACTGACATACACAAACACTGCACTAATGAGTTAGATCTTTTATCTTGCCATACCAAAATTATGCTACTCATAGGATCTGTTTTGATCGCATACTCCCCAGAAGTATCGCTTAAAGAAGTAGCATAGTACACAGTTTGGTAGCTATGTTATATAAAATTTTGATGTAGCTGTTTTAATATAACACACATAACTAGTCCTTGTATAAATTAACGTGTTTTCTAGTTTTGACATTTTGAAATCCACATGTAAATAAACTGTTTTGTAGGTATACCATATGACGTTAAACTCATTTGAAATTCCAATATGGAACGATGCGGTTTTACCTTTTTTTTGTTTTAGAACAAGTCGTTATAGTTTGTTATACTCGCCCTGGGATCGATTGCAGGCTTCGTACTAATGTTTATAGCAAGGTCAAGCTCTTTTACTATATTATGTTTAAACGATAGCTAATAGTCAATGACTTTGAAGTAACCTTTAACGTTGTTCCTAACAATATAATACTTATTTCCATTGCTTGTATGCTGCAGTTTAGCGTACTCGATTACCATGGAAACGCATGCTGGGATTAAATGTATGTTTATTCAGGACATGATCTAGCCGTATGCTATATTTCAACCAAATTCGTTTTACGGTTTACTCGAAATTGAGTAACATACATTTCCTAAACGTCCACATTTATAATGTCGTTGGTTAAGCAGACTAAAAACTAACTAAAAGGCGACGTTAATTGGCTACCTCGTTACCAATTATTCCATATATCAGATATAGTATCCTGATTAAATAAATCTATACATTATATACCAAAATTGGAACATGGGATATATTTAAGAAAAATAATCTTAAGAGAATACGAGCTAAAAAAGAAAAGTAATTTGATAATATTAGTCTATCTGTCTGTTTGTACGCGCATGACGCAAAGCTACTACTTAAAATTGAATGCTGATTATCCAGTTTTATTGCTGTAGGTGTAACTTAAATTTTAATGTGAGTTTAATCTTGATACACCGCCTAGAAGTTGAGTTGTGTGTGTGTGCCCCAGCCTTTTCCTGCATGCATTAAAAGAAAAATATAAATTGGTACCTACTTCCAAATTTCACGCGTACGTAGTTGCGGGCTAAACCTTTTAGCAATTCAAATCCGACATTTATAACGTCCAACTGCAAATGCATTCTGCATTCAGTGGCACCCGGCATGAATAACATTATTACTCTCGTTTTTAGTAGAAGTACGCCGTACATCTTACGATGAGCTATAGTGTAAAGCTAGACTTTATAAATCAAACACCTATCTAGGACACTTTCTACGCGTAAAGCGGGAGTAAGCGTATAAGTAAAGTTATTGCAGGAGTAGAATTTCAACCGTAGCCACAAGACGACCTATTTATTGTACTGTCTGTTTTAATAAGCCCGCCAAGAGGCGAGTGAATGTTATAACTGGCATATGAATTATCATATTATGCCAGTTCTGATATTCATTCAATCCATTCACATTCCATTCTTATATTTTTTGTTTTATAACATAATGGATTACCATTATGTTATAAAACAAAAATATAAGAATGTTATACGAATAACAGCGTTCCAAGAGCATACCTAGCCTTGCTACAATAGTGCCTAGCTTAATTAGCATTGGAATAATACAACCCATTGCACTTGCATTTCGTAATTAATTTTACGCCTATGAAACTCAGGATGGATAGTCAGAGGTATATTACACCGAAATTTGACAATTAGACTAAAATCAATCTTTATATAAACTTTGTGCAGATAAGTTTTATATGATGTTTAACGATACAAAATAATAAGTCAAATTTTGTTTGCATATAAATCGGTAGTCGGTTATAGTATTTTTTATTTTTTAATTCATTATAAGCCATAAAAGTTACAAAGTTAAGAAGGTTGGCAATTGTTTGAATCGTTGGATGCCCACTATATGACGAAAGTGGTAGAATATTTTTGGTAATTCTATGTTTAGATAGCCTCGCGGCTGATACTACGACATTGTATGCTTATGCAATTTTTTATATTCTATAGGATTTTATAATGTTAAGCAAGTAACTATTACTACTTCAATGTATTTAAATCAAATAAGTAACCACGCGTGCACAATTGCAACATAAATGATTTTTATACTGACAGTTATTTTAAATTTTGCTTCTTATATTACTATAATATTTTTAAAGGTAAGTTATTAACCTGAAACGTCTTAGCGATATACATATAAATATAATTTAGTTGGTCATACTTTATTACTTATAGAGGGTTTAATATGGTATTTGTACACGTTGCAAGCCCGCACAGAAAGCGCAAGTTAAAAATGCGTTTAACTTGCATTGCTGGGTGTTGTCGCTCGTTTACACAATGCACACAGTCATCTGGATGGTGTATAAGAGCATTAATCTTGCTCTTCTGTGTAAAGACTGCGACGTTTCTTCACACGCGGTGCCTTGTCAACAACTGCTTTGGTCACCTGCAAGTGCATCTGTTACGAAATACTGTGTGTATGCTAAACGCGTGTCCAACTGATTTTTTTTTTTATTTTGACATGGAGGTATGCTTTGACGCATACCTCTCCGCGGGGCGACGGAGAGGTTATGTCGGACTCACCGGGGAAAGATGGTGAGTGACATCCCGGTAATACCGACTAAACGTACCACGGTGTTCCTCGACATAACCGCAATCGGCGAGGCCGCGCGAATCGCTTTCACATGGAATCGCGACCCCGCCGAGGTTTCGGTCCGCCGTATGAAACGGCAGGCCACTACATAAATATTACAACCACTAATTTTACTGTCCCCCTGAGGGCGGGACGGACACACGATACAGAGGCGCGCGTGGGGACACGCACGCCGCCTCTCGGACCTGGTGCTGATCGGGTGGCGGGCAGGCCCACGAAACCCACCACCCCCAGGTCAAGCCTCAGGGTGGCTGGAGGTCGTCTCACGCCCTCCGGCGCCCGGCTCTGCGGTTGGGGAGAGGGTTTAAGCGTACCCTCTCCCGCTCCACCGCCTCCTTGATGGAAATCACTTCCTCGCAGAAGGAGGCGACGGCGCTCCACGACCTCTCACTCCGGACCATAGACTGAACTACGGCCGGGAGCGAGAGGGCAACCGATTCGACTGCCGCGATCAACTCACGGCGCTGCGATGTCCAGGCGGGGCAATCCGCCAAAGTAAGCAGCGCCGTGTCGACAACAACGTCGTGGCAGTCGCCGCAGTGGTGACAACCGGGCGTCTCTTGCCGGCCTATGCGACACAGGAACTGGCCAAAATTAATTTAATAATATAGCTAAAACTAATTTATAGTAATATCACTATCACTAAATACTATAAAACAAAGTCCCCCGCCGCATCTATTTGTCTGTCTGTCTGTTCGCGATAAACTCGAAACTACTAAGCGGATTTTCATGCGGATTTCACTAATAGACATAGTGATTCATGAGGAAGGTTTAGGCGTATAATTTGTTAAATTACTACCCTTGCGAAGCTGGGCGGGTAATGTATAATAAATTTGTTTTAGCCCATGTGTTCCAAGTTCTATAGTACACTGCGTAGAAATAAAATGGTAAATGCCTTTAGTCTCACCTCTGGTCTAATTTGTAGCTAACAAATAGTAGCTAGTAAAATTCTTATAATAAAATACATATCTGCCTACCCCGTCAGGAATATGTATTTTAGTTAATATTTCTATAACGGTAAGTATTCTCAAATGAAACAATAGAAAATGTATCTCAAACGACGTACAGACAATAAGAATTATATACGTATTTCGTATCTCTCAAAGAAAATACCTAATATTAATATTTAACAATATCTTCGCTAACTAATAATCGAACCGGAGACTAACAATACCGAATGACAAAGCTTTGAACAAGCATAATATTGGCTTCGTCTACTGACCGATACAGAAATAATTACTAACGAAGCCTGCAAGTTCTTCCAACAAAGGCACTAAGTAGATTATGGCATCACGAGGAATGAATAATTTGATGAAATAAATAATAATGCTTTTCTTTTGACTGTTTTAAATACACATTATCAGTGATATTTTACTTACTATTCATAACCAGTTTGAAACGTGATATGAAAAGGAGAAATGTGAATTAAAATAATGTGAATATAGAAAACAAATTTAATTCAAAGACAATTTTTATAATAAATACAAATCCTGTATGCAATTCAAGAAACAAATGCATTTAATTTGATATTATGTTAGTGAACAAATCCCTTAAGCAGAAATTTCATACCAACGAAATGAATGTTGAATTAAGGGGGAAATCAGGACAGATCCGTGACGACTACGTTACTGGTTATATAGCCCGAGGGCGTCTTGCCACGAGCCACCGCACGACACAATAAAATGCAGTGATGACTTCGCCATATACATATATCTATGTACTGTTTGCTCATTGAACGTCACCCCACAAAGCGACGCGCGTTCAACAAACGACTTTCTGGCTATGTTGTCGGTGCCTCTATGATGTTACGAGATTTTTGTTGACACGGGTTAGTTCAAAAAGTTATTGGATTTTCTGTAAATAAATCACAATAGCAGTTGCGAAGTAGACAGTTTCAGTCCCGTGCGTTGGAAGGCATGTAAAGTTATTTCTTTATACAAAATCCTACTATATACTTCTGATTAAATTCGTTGCGGGTTCCAAGATGATATAGTTTTCCCCGATACTTCACGAGTGAAAACGAAAACACGGTGTTGTCTATGTGGTCATCATATGAACCTAGCTACACTGTTTCTACGCACGATATTTTACCAGTCATGTAGCAATTTTATCATATCGAATAACGTTAGTCAGGACTAGGCACTGCATTTGTGATTGCAAACATACTTGTGCACTCATGGAGTGCCTGCAGAAGGCATTCAAATTAGTTGACGTGACCGATATAGCGGTCATAGAAAACTTGCTTACGACTTCACAACGATATTCCATTTAGCACTCAAAATGCTTGGATAATCTGTTCGTTTATTAAAGTCCGATGCAGTTCAAGATATAGAGATAAAGCATTTAGTACGTAAATTACTTTATTATAGAATTCTAAAACTCTATAACCTATTTTCTTTACGTTTATGTGAATATTATACACTAAAATTAACAGATAGTGATAAAAAGGACTTCTAGATAATTTTGGAACTATGTATTTTGCTTTACTCTAACCTTTTTCGTACGTCTTACTATAGCTGGACTCGGCTAATTACGAACACTTATAGTACGAAAGTCGTCTGTCCTTCGCATTAGGATCTTAAGCTTAGAAGATTAATTAGTTAGATCACTACTGTCTTCACGCAACTTACGAGCGTACACGTGTTTTGGATTCTGCTTTTCAAGTACCTGACTTAGTATCTCGCTTATGCTAAGTGAATCTGTCTATATATTTGTCTTGAAAGTGACGCGAAACTACATGTAAGTGGCAGCTCACCTATATGAGTTGTAACCTTTGCGGGAACTAAAGCATATAACGTTATAGTGGATGTAAAGGAAATTCAAATGTATCTTTTACACCGAGTGATGTCTCGCAGTTGTGTAGCTCATTGAATGCAAATATGAAGTGTGGCGTACAATTAATGCTTCTGAACAATCTGCTGCACTCACTATTGCAGTTTAGTTTAATAAAAGTCGATGGCGTAACGTTATTCTAACTTTTTAAGTTAGAATAACGTTACGCCATCGACTTTTTCGGCGATTTTAATTGCATAGTTTTGCGGCTTCTTTTATGTAAAAGGCTGTATTCAGTTAACAGTACATAACGTCTTTATAGATAGCTAAACGTGTGCTATGGAATGTGCAATTTCTACAAGACGCTTTCGGTAAGCTTAAGCGATATTGCATAGCACGGTTGCATGGAGAGGCACATTTTCTGAGACGACTTTAATCTCGGTTGATTGCAGCTCGATGCTGCGATCGGCCTAGATTAGCTTTGTGAAAAATATCCACTAAACGTATTCGATAACATTGTTGTATAGGACCTCTATTTTTAAGTTGTTGAGTACATATATTTCGTTTCATATGACAATAGATTGCTAGCTATACAAGCTAGTATTTGCGGGCACATTTAAAAATAATATTAGTTCTAGTGAATATAAAGTGTTTGTGTATTGTCTCGGATTTTATTCTTGTACAAAGTGTTGTTGAGCTTAGCCGAGCACAGTTCCCAGCCAAGGTCCAGCAGACGATAAAAGGCTATATACTAGTACGTATGACCTAAAACTTAGGCGGTAAACGTGGATATAATATATGTTTCTGTGACAGGCAAAGTTACGAATTGACTTTTCCCCAAACTGATAGACAAGATTCGGAGATACATACATAAGACTAAAGCATTACTTTAAGTTTTTTAAATACATATATAAATTTATTCTTGATAGGCCAACCAACTAAGTTTAATGCTTGTGCTAGAAGTAGGTTTGCGTTTGTAGTGCCGTGAGTATCAAATTAACCACCACAAGCCTGGTTACCTTAAAGATTGCTTGCTTGAACATTTTATTCAACAATCCTTCTCTCTACAGTCTGATACTGATTATTCGGTATGTACCGTATAAATGCAAGCAATCGCATTGAACACACATTCTTTAGTTTAATTATATTATACAGTAGTAGTAACATGTTTACTCACCGTTCCGCTAAGCAAGTAATCTCCCGACCCCTTATACCTTTGCTTGGAATGCCTTTGAGGCGGCCTCCCACGAGAGAGACTGATTAATGTTACTTACAGTTACATCGCTTTTAGTGTATCCGATGTGTTTAGTTTATTTGTATGTCAATTAACAGTTGTAGCTTATTGAAAAGTAAATATTACGATATAATACATAATATATTGACTTAAGATTTCGTATTCTACATAATTATTAAATGATTATTTAATTTTATTATTGTTTTTCTTGACAGAACTCGTCGCCTTCGTTCGTCATTTTGAAAATGTCATAGACGTTTTCGCTAGAGGATCTTTAGGTATCTACTGTTCCCCCAGAGGTCGAAAATTGACCTCAGTCATTATAGGACATTTCTACTAAGCAAAATGAAAAGACTATCGGTTGACAAATATTGTCTCACGACAAGTATTGACATAACTGTATAATAAAAAAATACTGAATCCAATTTATTTTGTATTGGTACTGTGGTTTAGTACCTCAGTAGCTAGCTTGTCGATTTCCACTAAATGAAATAAAATAAAATAAACAAGACAAACAGAACATAAAATGGTACTTAACTGTTTTGCATTTGCCTATTTATACAGATACATAGTAAAATATGCAATCGTACAATTATATAAGTTTGAATTTTATATAACCAGTGGTCCCTCAGTGTTAAAAAATCGGACGTTATGCATAAAATTAAAAAAGTTAGTTAAGAAAAGAGTAAGTACTTATTATTAATTATTGCGCTCACTATTCTTCTTCATATAAAATGGAACTAATCCGTGCGCGTAAAATGCTTCAAAGGGGTACAACATTACCTGTCTCGTATTAATACAATTAAAATCCTTAGTCTTGTATGGAGATTGGCTTAGCGTATAATAGTTGGTCTGTTGGTATGTGGTGAACTGGTGACTTATACCTGCGGTATACTTTGAGATGTTCGCTTTAACAGCTGTTTGACTAAACTTGTTTTTAAACGTTACACGATACATTGCAACACGTTAAATACATGCCCATCGAACCTAAGAACTGATCCATAGCAGCTGCTTCTTTACTACTGCACCACCAAGATCCATATTGATAACAATATTGCGCTTTCTGCAAATACATGGCGTTAAATGTGTAGTGTCATCACGCTGTGTGGGTGTAATTTAAATAATGTGTCATGCTTTCAACGCAGTAGCTATCACGATCGAAATTAACTGCATCGGAACACATACCTGATTGCGATTGCAAATTGTTAGGTTATAACGAGGCTGCGGAGAGCACATAAAGCCTTCAAATCTAGCTATTATAACTACAGTAGATATACAGTAAACTTTAAATGGATTAGCATTAGGTCTTTAACTATGAAATTGCCGTTTATGTCCTACTGCCTAATTTCGCAGTTTCTGTACAAAATGCAATGGTTATTTTAAAAAGTCATTTATATTGCGAGAAAATACTTTATATATTATTAATAATATGTGTTATTAATAATAAATATCAATAAGCTTTTCTACAATTTGCATTTAAAATATTTATATCCCTTAATGTCTGTCCGTATTCATTGCTATTATTCGCCATAATGTCATGATGGTTGGTGTTTTTGTTAATTTAAAATAAAGCATGGCCGTAATAGAAGCAACTATACATATATAAATTACTAAAATTCGAATTGCGCGTTCAAAAATATTGATAAAATAGTAATTAGTATGAAAACAACAACGTTACTGATTTTCTTCATACAAAGCGACAACTTTATATTTACACCCCTTTTACTCGTGTGCTAGTTTTACTCGTGTGCAATTTTTCTACTTAAAAACATATTTGGCTGTTTCTGACCATAACTCACATATTTTCATCGAATACGATCTTTGTCGTTTACCCGATCGAGCAGAAAATATTACGCAAATTTTCCTAAATCCAAAGACATAATTATATGGTTGTACTTCTGAGCGAATACGATGATGAAGCGGATGGAGATAAGATATCCCTTTTTAGCGGACGCCATAATAACGAGTTTGCAGTCAACAGATGCGTCGCTGAAGCTAATTTGTTTCTAATTAAATTCAAGTTAAGACAAGTTACTCAAAGCTAATGATTAAATAAGCTATTCATAAAAACAAGTTCATTAGTTTCTCTTTGCACATCAATTATTATAAAACAAGATAAATATACTTGAAAGCGGCAAAGCAGTATTTTATGATACTAATTAAACTTTATGCAAATAAAAAAGAAACTTTTCAGCGATGTGCATGTTATTCTAATTAGCGATACTGAACGTCTAACTCTCAAGAGAGATATGAAATTCTCTGCTTGTTTTAATGGAGCGTTCTCTAAGAAATTGTTTAATATTATGCTATACCTATATCTACTTTATATCGCTGACTATAAGGGTAGCGCTTGATCTAAACAATGCAGAATTCAGCATGAATGGGCCGGCTCGACCGGGGAAGGACTACCCTCTCACAGAATATCGACGTGAAATAGCAGTACTTCTACTGTTGTGTTCCGTTCGGTGAGTGAGAGTGCCGGAGGCCCAATCACCCTCTTTCCCGCTTCCCGCTCCTTCTCCTTCCCACTACCTTTCCTAAAAGGTCGGCAACGCGCAAGTGATGCCTCTGGTGATGCGGGCGTCTATAGGCTACGGTGACTACATACCATCAGGTGGGCCGTATGCTTGTTTGCCAACTAAGTTGTATAAAAAAATAAAAAATAAAAATTTGAAACCGGGGCATTAAAATAGTAATTCCCTCCGCAACCGTTGTAACTGTGAAATTTTTACCTTTAAAATAATTAAAAATTAAACAAACTTATCGAATTCCAGGACATTCGAAATTAATACTATACTGCAAGTTTTTTAAATGTTTTAAATAAACTTGGGTCTTCGATGAAAAATGAAGAAATGATAAAAGAAATCTGGATAGTCACCTTGAAATCGGATAAATTAATAGACAGGCAGACTAATGCTATCATGATACTATACCTACTTAAATAATTATATTTTAAGACACTCTTGAGACTAGATCACATGACTAAAAGACATTTTCTTTCCAGCGTGGTCCGCCGCCTTCGGGTGGTGGATTGGGGCGGCCTTCGCAGAGATGGCCACAACTTATTTACGAAACTCATACGAACAAGGGACCCTCGTGACTCCGAGGCTACTCAAGAACTGAACGTACCCGGGGCACGGCAGCGATTATCGGTAAGCTTAAGTTATCTTTTTTTTAAAGGACAAGTCCACTACGAATAATTCCTGTCGGCCATCCTGTGTATCCACCATTGATACACCAAATAGAAACAACGCACACTCTGGAAATAACCTCAATCAATGTATTGGATTAATTTTCTCGGTGATGCTGAGGTAAATGCGACTACTGTGCAAATAATCGAATCGAAGAAAGAGGGATTTCCTGTCAAACAGTAATTATAGTAATTGGTATTTCTTATTAAACAGTAACATTTAACCTTCAAAATTTTAAACTAAGTACTAGATTTCATCCACGGCTTCGCTTGCCTAAATGTAGGTTAGATTAGTAACATAACTTTTTCTGGGTAAAAGGTATCCTATTTCCTTTTATCCATTCACAACATGTATGCGAAATTTCATGATAATCAGTCGAGTAGTTAAAGCGTTAAAGCGTTACAAGCAAACAAACTCACAATCGCATTTATAATATTAAGTTAGGATAACCATATCATTCATAAGACAGTGTTACCTTGTAACGAGCCTGAAATAAGATATTTTTAGACTGAGGCACATTCTCGGCATGTTACAAACTATAAACCGTTATATATAAAAGTGAAATTGAATGAAATAATGCAGGAGACGCTACCTATAACTTGAGTAGCTTTCAGAGTGAAATAACATTATTTGTACAAAATATGACAAGTTTTATCATATTTTGCATAAATATGTGTGGACTGTCTTTGATTAGATTGGAAGAAACCTCGAGACGAGACTGCTTCTCTCTCCTCGACTGGAGAACTGTTTTTATTCCATTTTACGCGGTTATATACCTCATTAGATTGTGGCTTCTTCTGCATAAACTTACATCGTCATAGCATAGATGGTTGTGCAACATAACACAAATTCTACACATCCGTATTTATCCAAACTCTTAAAACCGCATACTCCGTTTAGTAGTTTCTACTGGACGCTCAAACAAACAACCACACATGTAGAAAACAAACATAGATTCAGATTACAAAACCCTTAAACTGTCAATTGTTGGACTCCCAGACATAATTAAAACCTATTGTGGCTGGCCGCCGTTGTGCAGCCGCGACTAAATGGGTTAATTGGTTCATAACAATTCGTTTTTTAAATATATTTTACTTGCTTTTGCCTGCGGTTTCGCTTGCGTAAAAATAGTTTAAGTTATGTTAGTAATCCTTACAAATAAACAAACAAAAAAAACAAATCTTTTCTTTTTATAACATTAGTAAAGATGTATAGAAAGTCTTTGAAGTACGGACAGCTCGTCGGGACATCTTAGATATTCTGTGATCACGAGCATATGTTAATTAACTCTTAACCATCATCAATGACCGCAAGACCGCATTCAATTCGAATCTCTTGCTTTAAACTTAAAGGTAGACAAAGGTTCCAAACCCTTTACATATTTTTCATAAAGATGCGAACTAAAGCATTATGTCTAATTCAGTTTTGTAGATACTTTTATCCTTGTTCTATATACATGGGGCGACAGTCTGGCGCCGTTCGGTCTGGGCTGGAGCCAAACAACCTCAACCTCTCAAATCCGGCAGTCGCGCGTCGAGACTAGCTCTGAACGTTACACTATGAAGATCATCTCTATAATAAATGTGCAAATCACCCTAGTTAATGTTTGCGTACTAGCTAGAAGTGGATCATACAGTGAACACGGCAGTAACTCAAGTTATTCTGGTCACTCTTATGGATCGCACCATGTTGGCACTAGCCACACCCACTACACATATTATCCACCGCGGCATCTCACATTCTCTTGTCAGCAGTGCACGGGGCTCGGTATTTATCCTGTATACAAACATCCTTTGCCTACATATGTGTATGTCTACAAGGATTCCGATAGCAGATACAATCAGTTATTCACTGGCCTCGCCTTGTACAACCTTGGACGAACAACCGCAGTAGCACACCGTCCTAATACACACTACGCAGTGCAACCACAAGAAAAGTGTTCTCTTCAAATTATCGAGCAGTATTTCTTTGAAGAGACCGAGGTGCCGTGTTTTATGCTGTCTTCGTTCATACCGTCTACGCCGACGAACAATACAGCATACATTGACATTACCTCGTCGAGAATAGATGTGAAGGCTTACTTAGGAACTGCAGGTGAACCTTTAGATGTGACGCCAGGTCAGAAGTGCGTTTTATGGCACAATTTGACGACGTATACACCTCCTCCATATAATGTTTCGTGCGCGTTGTTGAAAGAATACGCGAATACAGTGAAACCAGTTGGACTACAGATGTACGTTTGGTTGCCAATGTTACTTGGTCTCATTATACTGATTTGTTTATGTTGTCAGTGTATATCTTGGAAGAAGAATGAAAATGCTAAAGAAGTGATCCCGTTGAATCCTGTGTCAGTTTCGCGAACTAGAGCACAAAACTGATAATAGGAATAGTGATTTTGTATTTAGAGTTCGAAAAACTCTTATACAAGAGCTTTGTCCGTCCGTCTGTCTGTTATACAATTTTCAACGCAAGAACCGTAAGAGCTGGAGCCTCGCGGTCAACACTATTCGACTCAGCATAGTCGATATACCCCCGAAATGACTAACACCTTTGACCTCTGACCAAGGTCACTTGGTGTCACGTGACCTTTGCATATTAATTGAACCATTTTTTCGAACGCTAATATTTACGGCAATTCATTGTCGTTTCTCACTTGTTATAGTTACGACTTTAGACGGTTGTAGATTTGATCAAAGCTATTACTATTGAATTTCTCATTGCAGACTAAAAAGGGGTGCCAAAATAATCTATAGAATAAGTAACATAATATTATGCTGTTATTAAAATATTATTATAATATCACTATGCTAAACCTTTAAGGCGTATGCATTATAAGCAAATATGGAGAGAATTACTTGTGTAACTATTGAATAATTACAATATGCATAAACTATAATTATATTAAATAAATAATCCTTAATATAATTTAAAATCTTATTTAATATATTGATGGCAAAATTTATGTACTTAGTTTGAATAACAATATGTACTCGTATTATAAGTTGTTATAATGAACTATTAAAAATAAAATAACAATACAAAATTATGTACCAACTTCAATATTATTTAGCAATATATATCGTCTAATTATATGTACTGTTAAAATTAATTTATATTAACATATTATAAAAGAACTTTTTTGTCATTATTAAATAAACAATAATACAACAGTATTTCCTCAGCTTTATTTTATTTTATACCTTTTTAATTTACTTTTATACAATATGTTATTGATAGTTACACATCTCTGCATAGTACCCGTCTGGGTAGAAATGTACTTCTTACTTTCACATATCATCAGATAACATTGGGTTAGTAGTCATTTCGCACGAATTTGTTCGCAAATATCGTGCGAAATGACATTTTTAAATAATATTTTCTTGTTGTCGTTTCGCACACATGGAATATATTTCCGTGCGAATCGTTCCCGTCTGAAAACGCAGGTGTCGTTTCGCACATTCTGATTTTTAATAAGAAAATATCAAGAACAATCGTGCACACACTACTTTCAAGTGCAAATAAGTAATATTTATATGTTCTCTCAAAATGTTCTCTCAATAAAAGCTCAGTTTCATATAAGTAATATGTATATGTATTTTAAGCACTGTTTAGTAAGAATGTTGTTTTTAAAATATTATATATCACGAAAATATATTCCATGTGTGCGAAACGACAACAAAAACAATATTATTTTTAAAAAGTGTCTATTCGCACGACTTTGCGAAGTAATTCGTGCGAATCGACTACTAAGCCATAAAATTATGTGAGTATGTTTCTTAGTCCCTATAAAATTTGGGGTTGGCCCTGTATCTACTGTGTACTGTCTACCACGCAATACACCGCGCTGGTATAAAAAATGCCTTATCGAAGAATATTTAGTTCTATAGATATCAAACGGGGTTTATCAAAAATCAAACCAGGGTCTTTACAATTGCGTGCAAAAGAAATCCCAAACTGACATAGGACTAACGAGGTAGCAGCATTTGATTAATTTTAAGTACAAATGGCACAGATTAGATAGATAGCGTTGTAATTTAAATGGTCTACTCGCCACTGCCACGGCGTCGCGTTTTATGGCTTCGAACCCCAAACGGGACAAAAATTGTGTTATTCACAAATACTTATTCTTAGTCTGGGTGTCCTTTATGACTGTTGTTTGTAAGTTTTTAAAGACCTCGCGAACTACGCAGAACTATTATGTTTAGTGCAGGTGATGTTTTTTTAAAAAGGAATAAACAAGCAAAAAGGTATTACATACAAGATTTTGCATGCGGCCTTGCTCGGGTAAATGTAGCCTAGATTAGGTTAGTAACAGTATTTTTCCTGAATAAAATACCTTTCAATCAGAAAAAAACTACTTTTACTAACCTAACCACCTCCCTAGGATACACCCTATGTCCTTTTTTGTTCTCCTGACAACGTGTATGCGTAATTTCATGATGATCAGTCAACTAGTTAAGGCGTGAAAGCGTAACAAAAAACAAAAATACTCACATTAGCATTTATAATATTAGTTAGGATGTTTAAGGTAATAATTTTAGCTATCTCGCTACATTTGATTAATTAGGTAAATATGTTGATGAGATATACTTTCGCCGTAAGCGCTTAAGGAATTAGGTAACTATTTACCTTTCATATATATATATACCTTTAATGACTATATCTAAATTCCTCAACATTGTATAATATACGAAAAGTCTAGCTCTACTAGAAATGTAAAGCTAACTCACACCATTAAAACAACGAGGTAGTAAAAAACTCAAGTATTTATTCAATATGAGTTCATTCAATTGCTGTGAACTCTGCGTTTCTAGATCAGCATTATACCTGTGCGATTTATAGTTTACTTCTAGTATTCACGCACGCGCCCGCCCCTAGCGCCTGTGATTATACAAAAGGTTAAGGGAAATTGCAATGACATCCAATTGAAGTCATGCCACCGTTATTTATACGTAACTGACTGGCAATTGTCTGACATTACACGATAGCGTGTAGTTTAAGACGTATATCGTGCTGAATATTATATGACAAAACTGAGTAGTGTGATGAAAGTTCGTGTATTAAACTTTTTAACAACAACAAGCATTACGTCATGCTAAGTGGGAATGTAGCTTTCTAATACTGTCTTGCTTAGCATAATATATCGAAGAGATATTTGTTCCAAGTTCGGATATTCATTGTTTTAGTTACTTGAAAGTAAAAGAGAAGAAAATAGATTTACGGACTTCAACATCAACTTAAGAGTGATATATTTCCTTTTCTCAGTCATCTTAACTTAGGCTACGAAAACAGCTTGTGGTTGTAGGTACGTCGCCTATATGGCATATGGTGGGCACGACCTACGTGTATTTCTTAAGAATTGCTTCGGTAAAGCCAAGAAAGCACAGGCTTGTACAGTCAGTGATATAATTACATATATATTTAAAGAATTTGTAACAGTAAGTATTATAATATATGAATATAAATTTACTTATTATTCCTCTTTAGTAATGAATTGTGATAAAATTATTATTAGTTAACTATTACTAAAAGATCAGGCATTTAAATTGTCGTGTATGATAAAGCAATTCAAAATCTCACAAATATTTATCGGCTTATGTCACTGACTGCACATGAGTGACTTTTAGTGTTTATCATCAAGTGGGCTACTAATGTTTCAATAGCTATGTTGTAGCTAAACATAAACTCAAATCTCTTCGTATATATTTCTGTACAAACGATGTGATATATACGATCTACAGGCAAAATAAATATCAATATCAACATTAGCCACAACATCAGTTGTGATAGATAGAAGATATTTGTAACAGTTTTAGTAAGTGTAATGTTTATTAAGTTCCTATTGCCGGCTATAGTGTTCTGTTACAGTACAGCTATCAAACGTGAGTCTAAAACAAAAACAATCAATCATTCAAAAATAATCTACATTGATAATATTATACGTATACTACATTGTTATCTATTCCTGACAATTTTGATACTGACTGTTTAGACTTCTGAAAATACTCACAGTGCTGTCTTATGTTATAACAAATATTTTACTATGACGCGCCTCCCACAGCTATACCTACCCAATTGAAACTCTGTTTGTTATATTGCTTTTTCCTTCGAGATCTCTGAATTATTCGGATGATTTACGGCGTACCTCTCGTCTGTTGTTTTAGGCAATACCCTTGTAAGCCATGACGGTTTGTTTAGACTAGTAATCAATAGCCAGTGACCGCTTTTGACGATCGTGGAATAATTTGCTCGCTGTAATGCAAGTTAATCAAGCCGATGTTGGTCCAAATTTTGCATTTAACTAAATCTTGTCGCACCTTATAGCCAATATAAATAAGAATTTATATAAATTGAGTCAACCGTTTAACTTTTATTTACCTGGGCTAGGTCATTGGGAGCGTGGTAAGCTGTGTATTATTGGGCCATCGTAAAGTGCCGAAGTCGATTTCCGGTCAGGAATAGTATATTATAAGGTTTTATGCTTACGCCTTATATAAGGTACATGTGACCTAAATCATATATGGCAAAATGCAGGGTTGATATATCTTTGCATATACTTTTGAGAATACATAGGTGTAATATTATGTATATTGTATATACGAGTATATAACATTAGTCCTGTCTACATGCTGTGCCAGTATGTGAGAAGAGTAAGGCTATAGCCTTACTCTACCATATATAGTCCACCATATACAGTATATATAGTCCACCACGCTATCTCAGTCTGGGAAACTCTCAGAAATGCAGATCTTGTCACGATGTCTTCCTTTACGGTAAAGGCAAGCCATCATTAACAATTGAATGTGCACATACCTTCAAAAAGTCAGCTTATCGCGGGATTGACTCCATACCTTTTCGAGGTAGCCCAATTTTCTAAGAATAAGCATTTTTTATTTTAGTTGATTCATTGTGATTCTGACTCAAATATTTTATCGACTTATATTGCTGCTGCCAGTTTGGCTTATTTATTAAATATATTTAATGGAGATTTCCACGCAATTGAAATATCTATATCATTATTATTATTGGCCTGGAAAATTTTAATTAATCGATAGTACTTATGTAACCAATGCCTGCGGCTACCAATAATTTAATTAGCAACATATTTCACGAATATTGAATCCAATATAATTCGATAAATACTTGTACAATATATTAAAGTTCACGAGAATTCAGTACATATGCACTAATTATACCAATGTAATCTGAATTAAACCTCATCTCAATTTATGAAGCGTACAAAATTAGATCTTGCGGTATCTATCGAAACGCAATGTAGTGATAGATAGTATTACGCTTGATCGATTTATAAACACAAAAAGTTTAATATTTTCTTAATTGTTCTCCACTAGACGTGTGCGGTCAGCCAAAGTGAGTTATACCGTTCCGACCCCCTGAATCTGATTCAGATCACGGGTGGATCAGATTTGTTACATATTATTTTTTATTCCGATCGGTTTCCCTGCGTATGTGATCAGAAATAAACTTAAATATTTTACTAAGATTGCAAACACAAGTTATACTAGAAACACATTTTGGTACAGTTAGCAGTAAAATGTTGTTTTAATAGTTTACCTACTCACAGACAGAGGCAATAGCGACAAGTAAAAACAATAAGACTTAAAGTGTATCCTTTGATGATGAATGTTTTGTTATATTTGGATCTATTCACTTTTTTCATTGACAGTACCATTCTTAAATATTTGGAGATCCGTTCGGAATATATGTACAGTGCATGAGTTAGGAAAAGTAATAATAATAATTAGCAGTGGATCCAATTTGGGGAATAGATCGGAATAACTAGCCAACTTAAATGTAGGGTGCTCTCCAATAAATCAACAAGCGTCCAATATTAATGGCGATGCTTAATGGAATGTAAGCAGCTTAACAGCGTTGCAGCCTCCCTTGGTAGAGAATTTCTTGCACTACTAAAGTGGTAAGCAAGTGAACAGTAGCTTTAAGATAAAGGGTTTCTTAGTCTGATGGCTGTTTGTAAAATCTGAGATATAGATATTATACCTAGCGCCCGCAGCTTTACCTTGTTAATAATATCAAATCCAAATAAATATTGTTTTTATGCTGCACCCTCATAAAAACAATATTTATTTAGGTTTGATACAATTAACAAGATAAGGCTGCAGCCGCTTGGTCACTAATTCCATTATTGCGGATTTTACAAAAAAGAATCGGACACAGTAAACACTGAAATACGTTACAACTATTTGTAGATCACTGAAATTATTGTTTCATGTGGAATTTGCAATCTTATCATACCTTTATGGACATTATAGAAAGCTCTCAGACATGTTTCGATGTTTTCCTTTGCCGTTAAAGCAAGCGATAATTACCTATTGAATATGTACATAACTTCGCAAAGGCAGAGGCAGGTACATGCAGGCCCCATGGGATTGAACCCGTTAGCTGAGCTGAAAAGCTCTGTATGACAGTCCAACGGTTCCCGCTATCGCTGCTCTATTAACAACAAGTATTGAATCCAATTTGGCATAAAATATTGTTTGGTTTTTATAATTGAATGTCAAAAACATGTTTCGCGTATATTATTCTTAAATAGTCGTTCTCAGATTGGCGACAATTTTAACAAACACTAGGTTAGAAATACTCTAAGCCGACATGTATTAATAAAAAATATAGTGAAAGTGTACGAAGCAAGCGGATAGGATAAGGAAAATCATTGCAAATGGCAATCGTAGTCTCTGGCTTCTACTGAAAAGCGGTCTGAGATTATTTTAATATAGTTATCGAATAATGCTTATTTAAAACATTGATTTTATAGACAGTTTAGTTCAATGGAATTAGTCGTAACATATTCTAAAATGTCATTTAATCAATTTAATCTGATGACTAAAGATAAAATAAAAGCATATCTTGGGTAAGAATATCTAAGATATTTATTTTACATGTTGTGATGTCAGTCAGTGTGCGAAATATCTAAGGTATTTATTTTCGAACCAATATAATAATTCTCTTTATAGAAAGTATAGCGAGAAATGCAACAGGTTGTATCAGCATTCTTTAATATAAAACGAAATACATCTACGTAGAACATTCATTTACATACCAAGTGAAACGTGAAGTTACGTGGGTTTCTCTTCTCTAATGGTGTTGGAGATAATTATTTCACAAGTGTGTGGTTTGCCAGCCAGCCCTTAATTTATATTTTAGCCGACGGTGATCGGTTTTTCGCTTTGATGTAGTGTTCGAGCCATTTATACCAGTACCCCTCCATCCACTTATTCAATTGCTCACGTTGTATACTGTACCTTTTATTTAGGCCTACGCTAGATAAAAAAGATTTGATTGTATTTGTACAATAAAACAAAAGAAGAAGTTGTCGCTGCCACATTAAAGTCATGTGACAAGAGTTCGATAAAAGAAAATGGTATATCAGGAAATACTGTAATATTTCGTATTACTGTACTATTGCAATTTTTCAGCGCCAAATTATTTATTTTCGGTGATATTTTTATATACATTCTCTATTAATGACGTTTTCTTAACATTATATTGATGTGTATGTAACCAAATTACAAAACTACGTGATACGGTATAAAAAGTATTGAAACAAAAGGGATAGTTCAATTTTATATAATACACAATAAAATGTGCAATATATACTGCATACATACTGCACAGAATATTGGTAATCTAAAGCAATGAAATCAAAGAAATATATTGCACGTATCATTTAAAATTTATGTAAACCATTGTCATTTTTATTTTAAATTAAACAAGTGACAATCTGCTAGATTCTATTATTGCAACACGTTTAACGTTTATATCACTGAATCCTTCACGTTGAAAAATCAAAAAGACGATATAATTGTCTTTAAAAGGGTAGCTCCATATGAAAGGATCTAACGTTAAAACCGCTGACTACAGCCATAAAGCTCTCAAGAGGTAGGGATGTGTCGTTTATATGACACGGATGAAGTATAACACGCTTTTTCACTTAGTTTATCCGCTTACTGGCGATCGCAATGGAAAATATCTAAAACCCTGACAGCCAGAGAGCGACATTCCCGGCAGCCTTAGTCAGCCCATCACCCTTTTTGGTTAATAGTTCTTTTTACGTAGCACTAGACTTTTTATTAATCCTTTCGATATAATATCTTAATGACAGTCTCGGTAGTGAATATAAATATTGTGCATAAATTCACAGGTTGAAAAAGTGCTATTAGAGAAATTCTTAGTAATTAGTACTACTAGTAGATACTGTGGCAGCAGCAATAGACACCCCTTTTACGTGTGTTATAAAATCACACGACGGAATAGGATATAATACACGTCTACTTAGCCTTTCGGAAATATATATGCATATATATATATATATATATATATATATATATATATACAGGATGTCCGGTAATTAGTGGATAACCTTGAAATGTCTTATAAGAGAACTGCAGGCCGTTCAGAAAAAAAAAATATATATATATTAAAAAGTGCAAGCTATATTAGCATAGCATACTTTTGACTATCTATCTATTAGCATAATTAGTGTTTAATAATAAAACAACAAAAAACCAATGAATTTCATTCATTTATGGTCGTAGTATACAAGAAAGTTATACATGGTAATTAAAAAAACACATATCTCAGGTAGTAGTTAGGATAGATTTTTTCATATTTTTTTCTGAACAGCCATCAGTTCCACTATAAGACATTTCCAGGTTATTCATTAATTACCGGACACCCTGTACATAAATACGTCTCGAGGTTTAAATAGTTAGTATGTACATTTCGCCAGTGAACTAGTCTGAGTTACTAAGCCGATATCATCTATCGGATGCAATGGAGTTTTCCTTATAGTCTCATTTTCTTCGCTAAGTATTTAACCAGATATCGACCGTATTGTTCAATGCAATAAGCTAATTATGGTACGTGTGTTGTCGCTAAGCTCCCTGGTGTAATTTAGACGTCACATGTCAGATTCTGAACTTTTTGTCCACTTGTAATTAAAAAGAAGAAATATCTTATCGGTAAAGCAATATAATTTATCTTCTTAAGTGATCGAATTTCTGTGTCTAGTGGGCGTTTAAAGAGTACTCTTATATTGATGATCATTTTATAATCATAATATAGGTTCAAGTAAATTTATTTTTCTGTCCTGCTTTAAATGGATAATAGTTTATCCAACCAACTTCTTAGGATACGATAAAGGTTTTCCTGATATTTTTTATTTTCAAATTGATCAGGAAACATGTTTTGATGTCCAAATATTTTCTAAAGGGTGACAGATCCCTTAACCTTTTTCGTATTAAGTAGAGACACGTCAATAAGTGCTAAAAACGGAGATTTAGACATCTAATGAGTAATACGCGATATTTCTGCATATTATTACTGTTTTACTTACTCCTAACATCCTGGCAATAGTGTTATAGTACAAAATGCACAATAGATTATCTGTATTCTTAAAATATGTTTTTATAATACAATATTATTTTATTAAATATATGTAGTATATTATACATACATATAGAAGTATATGTATGTATAATATGCTTGATTATGTTCGAATTTCGACGACAGGGTGAACACTAGTTATAGTAAAAAGGCAAAAATCATTCTGCACTTTATAATGAATTTACGGCGTTAATGGATACTTAAACTAGGGCGCCTTTGTTGAAGCACACTATTTAAATAATCAATTTATCACCAGTTATGTAGGAAATTAGCTTTGGAAAAAGGAAAAGTCCTCCAAGCGCTGAACATTTCTATAATCGATGAATGCATGATTGACGATCCCAGACGAGCATTGCTCTACATCAGAGTCGGTTAACGCGGCAATTCTAATGAGCTAGTATTATTTTTCAATTGGTTGAGAACTGCATAGAAAATAGCACTTCAATTCATTTGTAATTAGTAAGATAAAATTCTGAATAAGAGGGATATGGATGGGATAGTCGGTTTAAGTCACCACGTCACTGCCACTGCACTGAGTGAAAGTCAAACTCTACATTGCATATATACAGGAGAGACGATACTCCTCGTGTGGACGGTTGTATTTTTAATACAAATCTAAAATACTTGGATGCAAATTAATTCCATGCATAATAGCTTGACGGTATAAGTAGCTCAACGGTTCCTGAAAGTGATGGCTTTCAAGCAAGTTTGCAACGTTTGATTAAGACCCTTTTAGTGTTTGCGGTTACGATGTTATTAGATGTGTTATTGTATAAATATAATATGCACTTAATAAATATACTTTTGGTATTTTCAAACCAGACTGCAATGTATTAATCTTCCTCGAAGCTCTTAGTAAAACTCCATCATTTATTTAAAACTCTAAATCAACTCTCCATTAAGCTATTTTTTGCTTTAGCTTTTAGTTCCACGATTTTTCTCTACTAAAGTACTTTTGATGTAGCAACCGAAACTCGATAAACTCCATTAAGGCTAGCCAACCAAATGTCAACGCTAATTGTGAATCTCTTTTTAAATAGAAAATTTGTTTTAACTGCTTCACTTTAACCACCGCTCCGATCAATCGTTTTTCTTAAATAACTTACAGTTTAGCTTTAACTCAATTCGTATGTGACAAAGAATTATGTGTTCTATGGTATGTAATCTAAGTTGAAGCTGGTAATGCACCTTTGAAGGAGCTGACGGCTTTAACCAACCTAATGCTCTCCGGCGGTGTGGTGAATGACATCATCGATATTTTGTGCGGGGCAAATTTATGCGCTCTACGTAAGAAAGATGGTGGCATTCGTCCCATTGCCGTAGGGTGTACCTATCGTCGTTTGGCAGCCAAGCTATGTTGCAAATATTACAGTGTCCCCCTCGCAGAGAAATTTAACCAGTCCAGCTTGGTTTTGGTTCGAAGGGGGTCTGTGAGGTTGCCATCCAGGCTCTCTCCACGTACCTTGGCTGTGGCGAAGGTGAGATCATCTTAAAGGTTGACTCGAAGAACGCCTTCAATTCTGTGAAGAGATCGGATGGTATGTCATTGATGCCTTGGAAGATGGGTAGACCCTTGGTGTGGGACGCAACGTGTGTAGACACTCTTGCGTCATCACATCTTCCCAGTACGGCGGGTTGTGCTGGTGCTGCTGCTGCATCCACGGAGACTCTCAAACGGCGTAAATACAAAAACCTGGCAGAGTATTATGTTTTTGAGCCGTTTGGGGTCGAAACGCTAGGGTCATGGGGTCCCAGTGCTCGTGCTTTTTATAGAGAGATAGCGAAAGGTTAATCGACGCTTCCTGTGACCAGAGAGCTGGCCTTTATTTCGCGGAAAGGATAAGCACTACCAGTCAACAATAATGCGGAGGAATTCTATGACGCCTATTAGAGGGCTTTAGATTTCTTTTCCTTTTTTATTTCTGTTTTATAATATTTTAGGTATAATTTAGTTTTAAAGAATTGTGTTTACATTATGTATATAATTAATAATTTGTATTGTTATTAGTTAAAAAGACATATAATAAAAAAAAAATTAAACGCAATATATCTAAGTTACTATAACGATTACCCGTTTAGACGTAATGTTTTCGGGTGGAAATGATTAGTCAAAGTCAAAAATGATTCATTTATTTAGGTTACAAAGTAAGTCTTATAAACGTCAAATCTATTGGTTAGTAAGTTTATTAAGACACATTTAGGTTAGTCGCTAGGTTCAGGCAAAGGCATGAGTCTATGATAAGCATATATTAATATACGTACATTGTTAAATATTCTATATATTTTGGGACAATTTGATGCACTGCAATTTAAAGATAATTATTATAATAAATATACACTTCTTATCAGAAAAATCGAAACACCTTGCAAGTTTATGTTTTGTAAGGATTATCAGAAAAATGTGTTTATTTAGGAATAAATGTCAAATGTCGTTTAATAGTGAATAATATGAGGTTTTCAAATGCTAATGTTCATGTTCTAAGTTCAAATTAAATTTTCATAGGTGTCGTATTTTGTTTAACAAGTAATTTTTACCCTGTATGGAGTATGATGATTATTGATAAAATAACACACGTAAATGAAAAAAAAAGCTAAGAAACGTTTATTTAATAACTTGTATTCCCTCCCCGAGCTCTTATTACTGCTTCCTTACGGTTCATCATCGATCTGATGAGAGTCACGATCAAATGTTCTGGCATTACATTCCATTCCTCTTGGATTGCATTTTGCAGCTGGCTAAGTGTTTCTGGGGCAGGATCTCTTGCACGAATTCGTCTCTTTAATTCATCCCATAAATGTTAAATCGGATTTATGTCCGGGCTTCTTGCTGGCCATTCCATAATGGAGATACCGACTTCGGTAACATAATCTCGTACGACGCTCGCGGTGTGAGCCCTAGCATTGTCGTGCATGAATATGAAACCAATAAAATATGCATAGGGCATCACGTGAGGCACAAGACACTGTTCGATGTACCAATGACTGTTTAGTGCAGGCAGACGTGGCCCAGACACAAAGACAAGCTCTGTCTTACCGTCGGCGCTGATTCCTCCCCAAACCGTCCACGAACAGCCACCATAGCTGACCTTTTCTTCAATGCAGCGTTGTGCAAAGCATTCTCCATCTCTTCTGTAGACCTTGTTCCTTCCGTCGTTACCATACAGCATAATTTTATACTCATCAGAAAAGAAGACTTTGTTCCACTGAAGGTATGACCAATTTAGGTGCTCACGTGCAAAGCTAAGGCGCGCTCTTCGATAGTCTGCAGTTAATTTCGGCACATTTGCTGGCTTGTGCGGTACCAGTTCACGTTCCTTCAACCTTCTTCTAATTGTTGAGTCACTTACATCCACCCTACATACAACATGAAGCTGCTGCTGCAGTTGAAAAGCAATGAGGCGTCGATTTCGTAAATAAGTTGTTACAATAAATCAATCATCTCGCTCAGAAGTGACCCGATTCCTGCCAGATCCTGAACGGCGCGTGAACAAACCAGCCTCCCGATAGCGTTTGTAGAGTCTATGAACAGACGACAGGCTTAAATGCAATCTTTCAGCAACAACACGCTGACTAAGTCCAGAATCCAGCAATGCCACCACTTGGGCGGCTTCTGCCGGCGTAGTATCCATATGTTTTGAAAAAAACTTTTTCAGTCTTCCCAAAGTCACAGTACACATACAGTATACAGAACACAGAATAAAAAGTTTTAAGATAAGCACTAATTTTAGTTTTCAAAAGTGAAATGTACTCCAACTCTAAACACATATTTGTCTCAAAATAGTGAATCATTCCATTTATAGAATAAACAAATGAAATACTAATTTTGAATTTTGAATTTTCGCTTATCACTGTAATGGTCAAACTGCCAGCTCAATCATGTGATATTTTTCATGGAATGAAAACTCTTTTATGTTAAATTAGAAAAGAAACCATAAAAACGGAAGTGTTTCGATTTTTCTGATGAGAAGTGTATTATTTTAGTGAAGAAAACTGCCTGTTTTAGAAAGTACCCTCGGCAGTTTGCATCCCAATAATCATGACTTGTGAGCCTGAGATGAATATCCGAAGCACCTTTAAGAAGGCTTTGTATTATCATGCCGTTGCCGGTTGTATAGCGATTTCAATTTTGTGGCCAACACGATGTATAGATAAAAGGCATGCATAGGTCATCTATGTCTGTTATTTTTTGTCGTAACCATCATAAACATATATTTTACCAGTAGTTCTGCGATGAATTTTTCGTGGAGAAGGTATTACTGTTTTTTAACATTAAAGAGCGCTTTTAGCAGTTATTTGATAAAAAAAATTGAATACATTGAAGACCAAGATGAGAATATTACTATTTCATGAAATATAGCATTTATTCTAATTTGTCAAGCAATATCTAACAACCTTACGTTAAATTAGTTCGTCAAAAAGCTTGCATTTAAAAATGCCATGAAACATTCAAGGCGCAGCTAAAAACAAAAAAGAAAAGCAATATAAGTTTACGCAGACATGTAACTGTACTGAACCGTGACAACAAAGCCTTTTATAGAACACGTTTTGACACACCGTCCATTTAAAGTCAGAATCTGCCTGTGTGAAATGCTTCAAAGTAAAAAGGATAAAAAGCTTGGTCATACATAGCGCAATAATGCTTTGTGTTTTCACCGATACGTTTGTAGTTCCCACTACGAGCTACAAACAAGCTACTTCTATGCACTTCGTATTTTTTCTTACAACAGAATAGATTTAGGTGTGGATTGAATTTTTTATAGTTTTTGGTACATATTTTTATCCAATCACTTCATGTTCTAGTTCATATTTTGATTGAAACTGAAATGTTATGGATTTTATTATATATATTACTTGAAAGATGAAAGAATATGCTCATTTAAACCAAGGGAAATTTTATGTAAATCGTAGTGCTCTTATATGGCCACGCTATTTGGGGTACATCCTTACACGTTTCCTCTCATAAACTATTAACCGCAATGTATGAGCAGACTTATAAATGAGAGATGGATTAGCCAATAGTCTTAGTTCACCCCGTATAAAACTTTAATGCTGTTCAAATATAATCCAAACTCTTAATCCATCTTGTCTTTTCGCGAAGTTTGTAAAAGTTAGCGCTCGGGCAAGTCTCGCCACAGTTTTATTTTGTTAAATATTACTTCAGCATTTTCTTATTTTCATGCAAAAAGAAATCGATGACCAAAAGGTTTTTTAAAAACTTTATAGTAACTAATTAAAAACGTTGATCGAGGTATTTCAAAGTTTTCTAACTTGACTACCTTCAAAGTTAGTTGGCGATAAAAAAACATCGAACAAAGTTCTCTAGGGACGAAGTACTTTTAAATTTACTATAGACTTGTCCCTCTTGTAATATATGCGGATTTTGGCTTGTATTGTAAAATTTGAATTCTAAAAAAGTGAGATCGGAGACATGCAATACCTAGTTTAAAAGACGGTGTATTTTAAAATGAATGTGTAATGAGTTTTCTGGTTGATTCGCGGTTTTAATAGTGCTACTTGGTTCTATTTCTCAGATAACATACATATGTCTGCACTGTAGTTACTAATTATTTAAAATTGGAGGTCATTTTTCTCTCGCTTTCACTCTAAATGTTTCCTCAAACGGCATACAAATGTTTCAATCAGAACTTCGCAAAATCTTACGTCTACCAGAGCCTCAGTTACTAAAGAAAAATTGATAATTGGTGTTAAGAAGTCTTGAAATATCTCCAAGAAGAAGGTTTTGACCAGATATTAAAAGATCCTAAAAGAACCTTTAACGCTGACGTAACAGCCTTTTTCTAAACCCAAAAGGTAGTAAAGTTCTTGCCATGAAAGGCGATAAGAGCGTATGTCAACAGGTAAATTCTGATGAAAAAGAAAGCCTCACAGTTCTCATTTCTGGAAGTGCAGCAGGAAAAATCGTCAGTCCTATGGTAATATTCAAATATTAGAGAATTCCCACAGAGATTTGCATAAGTGTTCTAAATACATGGGGATTGACACAGATCCAAAAGTGGATGGATGACGGGAGAAACCTTATAGGAATTCGTCACAAACATTTTTAATACGTGGCTTGAACAAAATAATATCACCAAGCCAGTAATTTTATTCATCGATGGTCCATTTTTGTTCCCAAAATGGGATCGTATTGGTTGCGTTGTAACCTAATGCCACACACTTAATTCAACACATAGATGTCGCAGTTTTTCGGTTCTTAAAAGGCGCTTGGAAAGACGCAGTAAGGCAATGGCGCATTGATAATATTGACTCGCCGATTTTGCGGAAAGTTAATTTTTGCCCTGGCGAAAGTATCTTTTATCACTTTATGTTTTTTTATTAATATAATTTATTATTACCAGTATATATTATTATTATATACTGGAGAAAGTGATAAAAGATATGTTAAACGTAAGCATTTTCCAAAACAGATTAACGATCTACCAAACAATGTGGGAGCGCCATGTGTCTTGTTTGCGGATGACGTTTCTTTGCTTTTATCATGTGGAAATAACTTAAACATTAACGCGCAATTGAACACCACTCTAAATCAAACTGTAAACTGGTTAAAAAGACACAATCTTGAGATAAACTATTCTAAAACAAAAATTATTACATTCCATCCACACCAAAAACAGCCTCTCAATATATCCTTTTCGTACAATAGCATCAAAATTGATACTGTTCATGAATTTAATCTGCTGGTTTAAGTTAAAAATCAACAAGCTTTAAAACAGCACTTGCCACTTATTACGCGTACCCATATTCGTGGCTTTCCTACGGTGTTACACTATGGGGAAATAGTAAGGATACACCTTCACTATATTTATTACAAAAACTCATACGCAAAAAAAACTTATACGCATTTTACTCAACATAAAAGTAACTGACAGCTGCAAGCCACATTTTAGAGAACATGAAACCTTAACTCTTCCTTGCATATACATACTGGAATGTTGTAAATTTGTAAGGAAATATCAAGAATTTTACACAACAAGAGAGGATGAACAATTAAAATATTCACTACGGCACAAAAAGAGACTAAACCTACCAACGTCTAAACTAAGTATACACTCAACAAGTCCTTATGTCATGTCTATCAAACTTTATAATAAACTACCGGAGGCAATTAAAATGAACATAAATTTAAACTATTCATAAGTAAAACAAAGACATTCCTAGTCAATAAATGTTACTATGCCGTAAATGAATTCCTAAATGATAAATTTCCATAATCAACATAAATCAAATCGATTCAAATATAATATCTAAATAAAAAAATTTAAATCTAAATATAAAATCCCGATATAGTATTAATGTCATTTGTAACAATAAAATAATAAAAGATATATAAAAACAATATAGTAATAATGCTGACATACTACGAATATAATATAATTATTAATAAAACAAATAACGTAACACCATACATACTATAAATAATGTACTTGAATTTTATAACAATTTTAATAATATAATTACAAAAAAATTATATAGTAACAAAACAATAAATGTGATATAAGATATTAGCTTAATATATTGATAATGTAACCACAATTTTAATAATACAATTTACAAACAATTTTTTTAATATAAGTTATTTAATTTATTAAATCTCTCATTTAATTATAGTTTAATTAAGAATCAAAATGTGTAATTCAGTGTATAACACGGCAATCGTATAAAACAAAGCATACATTGATATATATTATGAAATTAACATATCTATAGAATATAATATTATTGTATCTGAATAGTTTATGTTTCCTCTCTCCTACGTTGCTGTGCCCGACAGGGTCCATAATGAACTGTCATATTATTTAAGTTACCATCTAAGCCTACATTGTGGAACGCAATAAACAATTGAGTATTGAGTATTGAGTAAATGTGCCATTTACCCTTGGAACAAAGATGCTATAAGCTTTGTTTCAAGCGATCTTACAAATAGTAACATTCATCAAATTTTATCCAATTCAACTAAAAAATTAATTGCTGGGATTGCTTTTGTAGAAAATCACATGTATCAACCAATGTTAAATTCATTTAAGAACGACTTCTATAATCCAAAAGACAAAACTTTTTATAGATTTTATAAGAAGATCACTAATTTTGACGCTAAAATAAAGGGGTCAGATGGCTTGTTGGAGTCAGTAAATGAGGATAAATGCTCCTAATATATTACAGTACAACCATCAAAATTTAAACTTCGTTCGACTTCCAGTAATATGACTCCAACGAAAGCTAGCTCATCAGTGGTAAATGAAAATATCCCAACCCCATTTAAGAAAGCTTTATTCTGGCCAGAGCAAAAGCAAATTGTGAAAAAAGAAAGACTGACAAAGTTCCAGCAGTTACATCTTCTTTACAGTCGCAGAAATATTACGAAAATAAAGAAACAATGAAAAAGTTAATGATTGAATTAAAAAAATAAGAGAGCTGAGATACGTCAAAAAAAAAGAAATGAAAGAATTGATGAAAACTCAGAAAAAGGATAACAAAGGAAAGAGAAAGAGGAAAATAAAGCGAACCAAAGACAGTTCTTCCAGCTCTGACTAATATGAAGAATGGGCATCTGCCCATCTGAGATTCAGGTGATAGTATTGATGATATTGTAAGCGATGAAGAAATGCATATACAGATCTATTGGAAAAAAGCAAAGGAGGTCTACCAAATAAAGAGTGTGTCACAAAAGTGCTTCAACCATTTAATGAGAATACTTGGCGGAACACAAATAGAACATGTGAATATAAAGGGAAAAGGAATCGGAAAGACAACATTTCTTACCAACAAATGGAAGAGACGAAACCAGAAACGCTTTAACCGCGTATAAAAGGGCAAGGCTAGTGTTCGCCGAGTCAGTTTACAATCGTAAGCGGTCAAGTATTCATCGAAGCAAACGGAAGTGAAAATACCACAGAGTTTGAAGCAGTTATAGTGTATAAGTAGTGTGTGTAGTGTTTTAAATTAATTGTGTGCTAGAATAAAACGTGCTTTAGTCAGTAATATTGTTTACATTCTTATCCCTCGAACCCAGCACGTAACAATGATATATTATTAATTATAAACATATGAGTAAAAAATTGGAGTTGTTCTGTCTAAAATGCACGTATGAGAGATTCGAAAAATGTCTAGCTAACAAGAAGTATGTGACGAGAATTAATATAGCAAAATGGCTGAGTAACGTGGCAATTCAGATTACAAAAATATACACCTTTATTAAATGGCAATGCATAAATATTTGAGAATTGTACTATTATCTCTATAACAGACAATGAATTATACAAATTTACTATGTAAATATCAAACAAAACTTTATGGATTATTATTTAACCTTTTTAAAGTTTACTGTTATAATTTAGCAGACGATTATGATGAAAATAACGTATGGACTATTGAAGCATTTCTTATAGCCACCGGAGAAAACTTTACAAATTTGATATTATCAAAACAAAAGTGATTTCGACCATTGTGTAAACGATGAGTTCGACTAAAATTGTTGGGAATAATCTTTTCTGTTCTCACTGTCAGAAATATAAATTTACGCGTCGAGGAGTGTCATATTTAAATACAGTTTTAAAATTCTTTCTAAAGTCTATTTTAGTTCAAAGGGTAGGTACATCGGTCTATTCAAAAAAGAAAGAGTCAAAAGTGCGACTCTCTTAGCCACTTAAGACTTAGCAGAGAATATTCAACTTTATAGAGCTTTATATAGAATTCACTTTAAGGTGTCAATTGGCGTACCCACCGTCCGACGGGCCACACAGCTGTTGTTGAGCAAACTCGATTGAAGTGCATTTATATTCCGAAACTTTAACTACATTTCATAAATGACAGAACTTTATCAAATATATTTCATACTGAATGGATGTTAAATCTTTTTTAAACGCTATATTTTAACCGAATTCACATATTAATAAAATTGAATATCAGCAACCAATTCTCATAACAATTAATTGTTACTGAGAACTCTGACGTATATTAATATCATTATGGGATTATTTACCCTATAAATCTGTTATCTCACCAAAAAAATTAGATTTCAGTTCTTTTAACTGATTGATTTAACGTGAATGTGATTATTATATAAACTAAACTCATTACAGTTATTAAACTCTATAATTCATTTCGGCAGGGATGTCTTATTACTGTATTTTAACACAAAACACATTTCAAATAGCTATTATGCAAATGTGGGAACACAGCAATTTCACATAATCTTACTCGGCGCCTAAATTAATATAATTATATATAATTTGGTTCATGTATAATTGTTTTGAATAACAACTGTCAAAACAAGACGGAATCAATTGATCCATGTACGTAGGTAATGAACCAGTGATTAAACCGTTAGTAGATACAGTACAATATTGGCATAGAAGCTGCTACTTTATTGGTACGCCAGCAGATATCGAGCTCGCTCATCCGAATTGGCTTTGAAATCGTGATCGAAGTTTATACAACAGATAATTTGACCTGTATTATACAACTGAGAATAGCACAATTAGTCTGGGTCATTCAATGCAATACTATTGAATCTAGTTTGCAGATGCGTTCATAATAATTTGATTAGTAACTTATTTCCACCTAATTTTCCGCTTGTCAATCCAGTGTTATGACAGTTGATTTGACAAGCTACATTAGGTTATTGTACCCTAAAACCAATGATATTATACACTAGATTTGTAATAATGGCCAATTATTGATATATATGTATATTATTATATGACTGTACTTGTGTCGAAAATTTTATAAATTAGAAGTGAAAATGATTAATTATAAAAGCTTACGTGAAAGAAATAGCTATCATTGGAATAAATAGGCTTTAACTGTTTTGCAAAAGATTTTATGGAACCGATTTTGTTTTGAGAGAAATAAAAAACGACCCAATATGATCGTTACTAACTTTTGTGCGCTGGTAATATATCTTCTTATTTTCTGTATGTTATATATATTATGCCTAAAACATAATGTGAATAGCTTGCGAAAAGTTCACGTATTAACACGTATACAATTATTCTTTCAAGTCTATAATTAGCTTCTTATGTTATTAAGGTAGTAATAAACCTGGTAAGGTTTATTTTACAGTATAGTTATACCGTAATATATGAAAACTTATATTTAAAACAGGGGCCATTGCACCCAGCAAATAAAACGTTGCTTTGCCAGGGTTAAAACATAAAACTCAAGAAACCTTGCTCATGACGAACAATACATGCTCATCCCACTGCAATCAACTGTAGATTAATGTAGAGTTTCTGAAGAAGGTCTGCTTAAGATGCGGAATAATAAGGAATTATGTTCTGCTTGTAAAATATGCACGCATAGTATCACGTCTTTATACCAGTCAGATAGAATAGGCAGAGGTTTACTAATATCCGCATTAAGTTTTTAGGTCCAACGTCATGTAGCGCAATTTTCTTACTGCGTTTGCCTACCGGAGCCAGTTGCAGACTCTGCGTTGCTATTCAGAATAGCTTGATAGGAAAACACGCAACTAGGTTAAAAATAAATTGACCAGTACCCTATCAGATTCCAGACCTCGTGAACAATAGCGCAATATTAGTGAATGCGACTGCTCTACAAGAAAACAACCGTGGCAGTAATTCTTCAAAAATATGATAAGACACAGACCAATCCAATTTCCACGCCATCCTATAACTAGCAATCCTACATTCGATCTAAACCAGCGAATTGAAAACGTTATAAGTTTAATAGACTCAATTAACAATTGATTATACAATTAATGGCTATTAATTGTATAATGCAAGTATTCTCGATGCAACCTCACAAAAATGAGACGTTATTATTTAGTCTTATTTAATCCGATTTAAGCCTTTAAAGCTTCGAACTCAATTTACATGTCGTCCCTGCTTCCGAATAGTGTCAAATTTAACTTAATTTACTTGCTCTCTTTACAATACGTGGAGCGTTATTACTTTGGTGACACAATTTAGGTAGCAATAGCATATAGTCTGTCCGATTTTAAGAGATGCCGTTCCTTTGTTTGCAAAATAAAAATATTATTCGGTTTTAGGACTTTTGATGTGCTTCATATCGCAAAAACTGAAAACATTGTCACCTGCTTGTGTTCTATAGGATAGAAGTGCTTCTCTTGTGGTCTTCTCGTAGCTTGAACGACAGTCCTGATATAAGATTACAATTGGCAAATAATTGGGTCAGAAGTCTGTAATTAGTACAACAAATAACAATAAAATTAATATATTACTTTAAAAGAGTTGTATTATAAATTATTAAATATGAGAGATGCGATCTCTCCTATTTAATAATTAATAATACAACTCTCAAAAAATAAATCAATAATCTTTTTTTTCTGTGTATAGCATTGCAATACTATTCAACACATTGAATGCCGTGCTGCAGACACAATAGGAAATGTATTATTCGTGATCATTTATAACCGGCATGGCATTCAATGGTGCTCATAATTATGTCTGTGTGTTCATAGTGAGTTAGAAATGCTTACTTATTAATGTAATTAGCTGCAGAAATTGTAAAGTCAATTAAACCTTGAACCTTTTAGCAACGCGTAGATGGGACACAAAAGAAATATATGCAGAGCACCGCCAATGTTTTCGTAAAACATAGAAGCGCACCCATCTCCTTTACTTGTGATTTTTATATGTAGCTGTACATAGTATAGCTTTAAATATATATAGCAGCTATAGCCTAGTAGATGACCACTGGACTGCCACGCGTCTATGACTTTTGGAAATTATATGCATATGGAGAGTAGGGTAATGGGAGTCATGGCATTCAATGACCCAAGTTACAAGTATGAGCTATTATCTCTTAAATTTTTGACGCAACCTCTCTTTAACGTTATTTCGCCACGTAACTTATGACCATTCAGTGCTTAATGTACAAAAATATCGCTTAACTGATGCCCTATTGATACCGTGATATTTGTTTGCGCATAAGTGTCGTGATCTTGCGTTCGATGCCAGTTCGGTAGGTGTTATGAGCATTTTATTTAAAATATTCTCAGTGGCGGTATGAAGTTTAATAATGTGCCCAATAGTTAGCAATTTACTTATATTACCAAAAAACATAGATTAAAAATATGTAGTAATAATAATAAGTTATAAGCAGGTATAACACAATTATGCCTATACTTCTGTGAATGTAAATCTGTGAATCTATAGGTATATATTATGATGTAAGATCTGATAGACAATGTATTAAGTATTCTAACAATACGTTTTCTTCCGCAGAGATGCCTAACAACGATGGACCTGACCTCTCTTGGAGTCGGCTCCTGCGTCGGCACCGGGATGTATCTGGTAGCTGGAATGGTTGCTAAAAAATTCGCTGGTCCCGGTGTTGTCATCAGCTTCATCATCGCTGCGCTAGCAAGCATCTTCTCCGGTGAGTACCTTGCGTATATTTTAAACTATAGAATAACTTCTAAGACGGCTTCACAGAGTGATTGAAAACTCTCTCGAAATTATATTGGTATACCAGCAAACGATCTAACAAAACTTTATTACAAGTCTGAACTTGGAAATTGTATACATTAAAACTCTTATTTCTAGTAATGATCTTTGTCAAAAGATTCATATATATTTCTTAGATAAACGATCACGAGTCTACAAGTTATCCTTATTTAATTAAAGTTTAAATCCGAAACTGTGTTTGCGGGCTAAAGACCCATTATTAATAGAAGTTTAGCCGCTAATCGACGCTACGACGCTGCCTAAAACAGCCATTTTTTTACTATTATTGTATTTCTTTTAATTTTGGCATTCCTATATTTTATGCCTTTCATTTTATTTTACTTATATATAATTAGGTTTGTAAATATTAGTCAAGTTGTAAATTATGCTTGTTACTTTTCTTCATGTTAATAATAGAAGTGATATTATTATGTTTTGACTATGGAAACGAAATTTCGCTTTCAACGCAAACATTTCGGATACTCCTGCAGATGTATGACAAACATTTGGCAAACAAGGCATTAGTTCAACATTCAACTAATCCCATTTCTGTAAGCAAATAAATACAATACCTACATAGACTATCTCCCCAAAGACGAAAGCAAGAGTGTTCTACTAACATATTTTACTAGGTATGTTTCAGGTCCCTTCTAATATATTATTATGGCAAGCCTTTTGCCGACTACCCATCACATTGCCGTACTGCTATTAATAACATACTAACGGATAAAACCTTTAACACATTGTACGACTCGCAAAGTAAACCTAGGAATTTATGATCGTACAAAAGCACAACCTCCTACTAAGTCATTTTATTATACAGAATATACCATAATTTAAAAAGACGCCCGATACTGTATTATGTACGTCTTACGACGAACAAATTATAGTCTGAAGTAGGTAGATAGTATTAGATATATCACGTCTATCTACATCGTCATCGCTACGGCCTGTCTTATCTTGAAACTTAATAGTTGCTAGAATGGCTGAGAAAATCGTATAACGTTCGGTCCCTTGTCAAAGAAGAACAAACATTTTTAAGAGCTATTTTATTTATTTAGGTTCGTCTCTGTAAACGAATGTTTGCGTAGGCGGTAGCTTACAATACAATAATACACATTTACGTTCACTTTTTGGTTCTCTTATTCAGACATAACGTGCATAAATATTATCTGAATACGTCGAAGTTTGTAGTTTACAAATATTCCGTTATGCCTGATATGTCCAAGTACGGAACAATACCGAGTCTTATGAAGATACGAAAGTATAACTAATAATGAAAGATTGGTCAGTTATCTTTCTGGAGGCATCATATGAATAACGGGCTAAAGAATATTAGTAAAGACATTTATCAATACTCAACTATACAAACGTAATAGATAAATAATACTAAGCAACATATTAATGAGTACTATTTGTTTCTATCTACTGTTATAGATGTCAGTGTTAAACGAATATCTATCTTACACAGATAAGAAACTCTTTGAAATAGCTCCTCTTATAACAAAGTATGCACGTCTAATATTCTGAGCTGAGCATCCACCAATCCGGCATAAGATATACTTAGAGACGATAGTACTGTTTGTAAGTATATACATATTTGTCTTATGTCTGCGTTTCGAAGCTGTTAAAGTTACCGCATGGTGACCGACAAGGTGACTAATAATATATGCACCTACATTTAAGCTCAGTCACAGTACTTTAGCTTGTAAAGTCTAATCTAATAAGGGGTTCTTATTAAAATACTAACTGACGTCGTCTCTATGGACTGCTAGAACTTTCTACGCAACGTAATTACTATCAACAGGATCAAGCAACTTATGAAAACCGCTTCAGTAGGTTTAACACCAAGCAGCACAATATATCAAGTGAAACTAATAATGTAGAAGACATAGATGAATATAGATTCTGAAATACATTTAATCTAGGTATAGATATCGCGTCATTCTTCTTTTGAATTCATTTTAGTAGTAGATTAATAAAAAGTATACTATATGTATAATGTTAAATGGGCATAAATAATAAACATGAGAATTCATCTCACAGTACTTCAGAGTTAAATACTTGTTGTATGGTAACCATTTTATTGTAGCGCTTCTATAGAAATGGTACACGCGCCCGAAAGTTCTTATCCTCAATCGAGGCCAATTCTTACTAAAGAACTGCCAGCAAAATGTAGGTTTAAAGGCTTATTCTACAATGTTAGATTTCACTTTGTTACATCACTGAACGTTTAAAAAAACACGTCTAGTGCATCTTTATTACTTGCAGAATATATATGCTTAAATAAAAATATTTAAGACTTGTTTATCAGTATAAATTACAGCAAGATTTATTATTTCGGGATCTAATTTGTTTTTATGGAAAACCAATCAATGTACTCATAATGGGCTATCATTAATTCTGTTCCATGTCTTTATAGCATTTTTTTGCGCGATAAGTGTAGTATTATATACATATGTATATTTATAAAGATATTAAATACTTAAAATTAACGTACATATGTCTATTCATCTTCGCATATCATAAAAACATGGAACCACTGCTTGACGATAGATTCGGTTTGGATTTGCCAAACGCTCTAAAGATTTCATACGAAAATACACAATAGAATCTAAGCTATATGTCTGATATTTAAAGTATCGATATCTCAGCAGGTAGGTTGCTAATCTACCACATTCAAATTTCGAGTTTGAACGCACGTTATAAACCTTTGTATTTTCGAAAATGTGTGCGTTTTAAATAAATAACTTTAATTGACATAGCTGTGAAGAAAATTCGTGAGGAATTCTTCATGTCTATGAGTTGTACATAATATCAATTTATGTCATTCGTAGGTATTTTTAAGAATAAATACAGTTACTACAAATTATGTATAAATTTGAATGTTGTTATTCTTCGAAGACGTGAAAGGTATGGCTAAGCGCACTGGCTAGCCCAGTGCGGTGCGTTGAGAAATAGAACCTTCTTAAACAAAAAAGTAACTCATGCTCAACACTATAATAAACGATAGAACGTATTAAAACAGCAGATATTATTATACTACAGTTTAATCTTACAAAAACTGTCTGAAATAAAATATTCGATGATCGTTAATACTATAAGCCTTACGTCGAAGTAGGTATTATGAACACCAAGTACCTTTTGAAAGAACAACTACCAATAAAAATACCATCACTACTTTATGATTTGTCGAACTACAGTCCACCGTAAATAATCTTATTGAATAAATTCGTACAGATATATCGGTAAACGCTTTTTGTGGTGATACAGGATCATATTATACATTTTTACGTCGATAATAAAGGGTGAGAGCTGCAGACCATATTTTACATATGTATATATTGATGCACAACTGTAAGCCGTAGCTTGTACGTCAGGACAAATTCCTCCCTAACCCCTTAAAAAAAGTACATTACGATATGTCGTTTGAGATAATATTATTCCTCAGGTCTAACATTATAAAGGTTTCGTAACTATAATGTAACGAATCAATAAAAATATAATTCTATAAAACCGACTGACTGCACGATGAAACCTCAGCTTCTTTCAATTATACTTTCGAATCATACAACAAATATGGCTATATGTAATATGGTATCCAGTACTTCAAATAGTCAAACCCAAGAAGAAACAAACCACAGCTAGACTTCATGATACTTTGAGCTCATTCTGCGTAAATAGAAACACCAATAACTAAATTATGTTCGGGTACTTTGAAATAACTACACTGGAACATTGAGACAACTACCATCTTAGTCTCCCCGTGACCATGGCTGCTGAAAAGCAACCGAACCGTCGCGTCGGGGAAAGTGTAAACTTAAATACAAATAGATTTGATAGTTTTAATAATTTAATTAGCTTAAAATTAGTAAAATTTAATAGTATAGTATAGTAGTGTAGTGTGTGTAGTTTCTAAATTATGTAATAGAGTGTTAAATAAACAACGCGATAAAATCCGTATATAGTAGTTTAATTTCAATGAATAACATTCGCGTAAACAGTAGACAATATTATGGCTACAGCTGCCAGTTCCCAGCGTGGAAATACTTTGTGTCTTCGATTTAAATATTTGAAGCCCTCCTTTAATAGAGCTATAATTCCGTGAAGTGAAGGACATTTATTATTAACTAATAAATTATAAATCTCGTCAGTCTCAGTCATCCATTTGACATTTAAACATAGCTCTATGTATCAAAAATTGATCTATAATAACAGCGCTTATGTATAGATTTGAATAAAATTCCAAATGCTTGCTTCGTAAAATGTATTTATTCTATCATTGTCATAATTTAGTTTAATAAATAATTTCTTAATTCTAAGCACATGCCAACTTTTAAACTTGATTGCTTTATGTTGTGCTGTTACAGTATTGACTTAGAAACTTTCTTTCTTTCCTTCTTTCTTTAACTTTTTACTACGACATAAAAATGTGGCGCCTTGTTGTAGCAGTGTACATTTTATATCGTGGCATTCTCGACTTTATTGTACGCGGATGGATCATCCCTTAAACCGTGCCTAGATATTCTAAATAGTATTGGATATATCATATTAAAGGCTATTTGCCTTTAATAATAATAAATTTAAGTAATATTTGATTTTAATAAAATCCATTTCAGCGATTCCGTGCAAAAGTGATTGACGGATAGATGGATAGTTACATAACCATTTTGTAGAGATCAGACCGCTCTACATAGTTTCTAAATAAACGAAGACCCAGTTCAAAAATATCTTCAACGAAACAGTTTCTTAACAGTTTGATTACACGTAATATTAATGACCCTGAAGAAGAACCTTAAGGCATCATTTACTAAATTTTTATAGTTCCATCGCATCAATAAATTTATTTTGTGTCTTGATATGCATTTCATTAAATAAAAATCTAAATAATCTAACCAAAATATTATGACAGTAGCAAATCAAATCGGTAGGCATCATCTTAAAAATTGTATTATTTAATTTAAGGCTTTAATTTTATGGCTTTGCACTTTACTAAGAGAAAAATTCAGAAGCCATGGCAACTCATGAAATTACTTTTACAAAATCTTGGACTGTTTACAATCCAGTTGTTATGTTCGAAAATTCTTGATTATATCTCAGCTATAAATATATCTTACGTAAGAATAGTCACAGTATTTCTATTTACCTACTTCGATATTTTGGATGAACCTTTACGTAATTTATAGAAAATATAGCGCAGTATAAAACTTATCCCATCGATTGTGCAGCGTTGATGAGCTCATTACAGAATTGATAACTTCGAGTTGCTGTCTTACAAAGATACTTTCTCTACCCTTACTATAATTTACAGAAGAGCGGAGTCTCCTGGTGCAAGTATTTTCATACTTAAACGGAGGCCAACTACCTTTAATAATGTAACTAAGAGCTACTAAGATATTTTCATACTTTTCTAACGTACTGTTATTGTGTGCGTACTGCGACTGGAATCTGGTGCCTAAACTCTTTTCCTTGTATATTAGAAATTCAATGACGACATTACGATTAAATAAATCAATCAAACTTGCTACACTTCTTTAAAAATAATATGAACTATAAAGTATAAAGAACATAGAAGTAATTTAAACTGAGCGTCTCGTATTTCGTAAATTTATTTGCATATTAAACGTTTAAAAAACGTAGCTAGATTCTGCTAGACTAATGACTGAACTATAAATTTTACTAGAGCGAGTACTTTTAATAAACGTAGACTGTTTTATCATAACCATTATAATAAGCTCAGCGGTATGAAAACTGGTATGCGTGTAAACTTAAGTTCAAGGAACTCTAGAAATTTCCCCGATAAACAACAATAGGTTTATGGGCTCACCCAGTTTTATATGAGACCTACATATATAGCTGACGAAATGTTGGTGTTATAGATCTCTGCCCACTTATTAGTGGATATAAGCGTGAGATTATGTGTGTACTTTTTACAATATGATTACTTCTTCTACATAACTACATCTTATAATGTTCTGTGGCTTCACACGTTCACATACATTAGAAGTAATTCCAGTATCTCGGAGTGCACACAATATTTTTTGTCCAATGTAATGATTGAACCCACAGCATTTGACGTGGTGGCCACTTTAACTATCTATTCAATCATAGATGGAAGTTGCTATTTTATATAAAGAACATTTAATATTGAATAAAAGAGCTTAGTAAACTACATGTTATTATTCAATTCTCTGATGGCAATATCTTTCACCTTACGTAGTTTTACTCACTCAATATAACATATTTAAATACCTATATTTCATTCCATTGTTAGATAGTAATGTGTATTTATATAGATTCATATTTATTATTTTATTTAGTTTAAGAAAACATTTGCACACTAATATGGTAAAATGGAATTGGAGAATAATGTATTACACTTACATATAACTAGTGAGCCACTCCGACTTCGCACGGGTAGTACAAACCCTTATCAAATTATACACATAAACCTTCATGAATCACTCTGTCTATAGGTGAAAAACGCAAGAAAATCAGTTCAGTAGTTTTTGAGTTTATCACGAACAGACAAACAGACGCGAAGAAGCCTTTTTATAATATGTAGTGATAGTGATAATTTGACTTAATGTTTTTGTTTTCATGTGAATATTGTTTGTCTACAGGTGCTTGCTACGCAGAGTTCGGCGTTCGAGTTCCTAATACGACTGGCAGTGCTTACATGTATTCCTACGTGACCGTTGGCGAGTTTATAGCGTTCATCATAGGCTGGAATATGGTGCTGGAGTACTTGGTGAGTGATTTAATATTAATTAATTATTTAGACAGTGATAGCAACGTAAATTGACGTGCGTATATTTGACTCGCTTTTGGCCGTGATTCTGTCGTGTAGGTCTTTCTTTACATTTTAGAAGGAATAAGGTATAAATTTATTGTTATGGCTCCTAGGCGGCGTATCAGATATATCTCATTAATAATACCCGCAGTCTAGGTGGCGTATCAAGCTGGAAAAGGACTTTGCGGATGACTTGTGATGATGAGTTGATTTAAGTGGCCTTGCTGCCACTGCGCTGAGTGTTCGTGTGTTTGAATACCACACTAGAAGAAAATTTGTGTGATACACAAATGGTTATTCCAAGTCTGGGTATTTTTTGCGTCCGTTGTTTGAATGTTTGTATAGTCCCCCGCGATACAGCAATTATGCCTAGAATGGAAGTAAAGAGAATAACATGCACCAGATTTTAAGAACTCCAGCAACACAACTATGGTAACTGCAATTTCAAATGGTAACGGTAATTTTTAATTTCGTGATGCGCGTACAAAAATAAGTAGTCAAACAATCAGAAAATTAATTTAAAATAAAAATGTATATTATTATATTATTTGTTTCTCTTTCACGGGTATTTCCCTAACACGTTAGGAAAATACCCAGCCCTTTGGGAGGCTTACACGGAGACATAGGTCCAACGTGAAGAAGTCCTTCAAGAGTTTTAATTAAAGGTAGTATGGAACACCTACAATGGCTCTAGCCACAGCAGGCGTAGGACTATTGCTACGTATGGATTCTAATATAAGGGCTATGGGATGGGTGTTTGAGTGACTGGTATATTGGTAACTATGGATGATAAAACGGCGTCTGTCCTGAATACTCTAATAGCATCAATCAAATGGGCAGACGGTGACTCGCCAACTCACTAGATGGGCTCTCTAAATAGCCACGATAGGCATACAAGCCAGCAGCAGAGGGTAACACCAGTGCGAGCGCCTAGGGGTTTAGAGCAGTGCGGCGCCGGTTTCACAATCACGGGTTTCGGGACAACGGAGACCCGGAGCGGGTTTCCCCGTAATTATGCCATTGAAAATGACACTTCCACCCCCAAGCATGTAGCTCTAGCGCCCTCCCTCTGACCGGCCGACCGAGGCAAGTCAGAGTTGAGAGTCCTACGGGCGCTCTTGAAGTTCCACCCCAGCCAACCAGTAACGGCAAGCCGGAGACGAGGCCCTAACCGACTCCCTGAGGCTTTCATGACCGCAGTGTCACCACTCACATTCAGCTCGCCACAAGCTCCCCTGCGGTTTGTGCGCTTATATTTAACCTGGTGATACATTTTTTGTGTGAGTTTAAAAGCTAGTGTACTGCGTGCCCCTCCGATATCGCGTTAGTCTCATGATGAGATTACGACTGTCACAGAAGGTTATGGGCTTCGATGGCGTAGTGGTTAGTGTAACCGACTGCCACGCCTGAGGTCGCGGGTTCGATTCCCGCACAAGTCAAACATTTGTGTGCATGAACATGGATGTTTGTCTTGGTCTGGGTGTTTCTATATGTAGGTATTTAAAAAAAAAATTGTGTATGTTTATCCATTGTCTAGTATCCATAGTACAAGCTCTGCTTAGTTTGGGCTAGATGGTGTTGTGTGTATGTGGTAGAATATTATTATTGTTTTTCTTAAATATCTCCTATCTCTACTTATATAAACCGGTTTTATATATGTATATTTTGTGATTAGTATTATTATATGCTGTCAAATATTCCAAAGCAGAAAGCTATTGACACAACACGTAATTTTAGGTATTACACTAGCTTAACACGCCACTTGTGATCTTTGTAATACGTGCGTGCACCTTATATAAACCTATAATGCAGTCGTGCATATAAATATAAAGACATTTAAATGAACGCGCCAATTAATCCTTTTTATTGCCTTACACGTATGATCAAACTAAAACCAACTAAAACTGTGTGCAAGTAGAGTTTATTTAAAAATATATCTGCACTTTTACATGTTAATAGCAGGATTGCCTTGGTGATGCAGCGATAGTACATGCGGCTGCTATACATGAGGCTTCGGGTTCGAAGCTCGGCTTGGGACAAAGTAGTGATTAGGTTTTAGAAGAAATTGGCAATAGTAACCAGGCTTTTAAAAGTTGGCGGTGTTATATACACATAGGTCTCGGAAAGCACGTATAGGTAATGCGCCTGATCGTGTCGGATTACCGTACCATTGAATTATCAGACTTAGGGAACAATGAGTGCATTTATCTTTGCGCCTACACTAGAATACTTACGCTGTGATCCAAATGCAGTCTGGAGGAAATTATTATCTACTAGTTGTGCCCGCGACTTCGTTCGCGTGGTTGTCAAAAACAAAAACGCGTCTCTTAGATATGAGTACTGTCAATATCCGTGTTACCTGACCGCTATAGAAAATAAGAAGAGGGTAATGCAAGCCACGGACTAATAAAGAATTTGCGAATAAAAGACATAACTTTATTCAATGAGACACTTGATTATGTTAATGCTTCTCTATATCCTATGTTACCGGTGGAATCACCCGGAGCATATATAAAAAGGTTGTTTGGGTTGCTAACACGTGATAGAGCAACATAAAGTTGGCCATGTGAAAAGCAATCAAAAGTGAGGTCTACCCCCGCAACGTATAATGTCTGGCCTTGGGCTTTGTCAATAGTCATAGCTAAACAGAGGCTTACTGGGAATTGCACACGTTAGAAAACAAAAAGGAAAATTATTGGGAATAATGGGAATCTTGGAAATGAAATCTATGTTACCGGTGCCACAGCCTGTTAAGATTTTTGCTTCGATGACATTCCGTTGGAGATTTGTTACTTTCAGACGAGTGCCGTTGCATAGTTTTGAGACTTAAATTTCTGAGTAGAATGATTGGTACTCCGACTTTATATAAATTTTGTGTGCTGGAAGACCTGGTGTATTTAGGGAACAAAACTCTACCAGATAGTGTGTGGCATCTTCATCTTCCATAACCTTGTTAATAGATATATATTCCCTACTTTCCCCAGAAACATGTGTCAGTAATTGAAAATCGATCGTTGCTGGTTGGTCGTTTTTAGGGGCCAAAATAGCTCGTTCGCATAGCCGAGAAGCGTCATGGTTCGAGATCTCTGTGGGCTCCCCGTATACTGAGGAAATGAGCTCCTGCTATGAGGCAACAGGAAAACACAGACTCTCGACTAAAATTATTTTATCACCTTCTTGAGTAGGATATGTGACGTCATCAATTTTAGCAGTAAATTTGAGAAACTCTGCGCGTTTTGGTTACCTCCTTAATGTGCTCACATATTAAAGCTCAAATGAGTCGATATAATACTATGCCATAAAAAAGAGCTCTTTAAACAGGCACCTATTTCATCGGCTCTCATTCCTCAGGGTATTATAAGGAGTGTCGGCCTGAAGTCACCACAGAAAAGCACCATAACACCTCCCATCGGGTGGTCAGTTTGCCTTATGTCTAGCTAAGTTCTATCTACTGCTTCTACAGCTTTGCGGTTTGCCATCGTACACTCGCCCCAAATGAAAAGGAAGCAATCGCGTTAAACCATTGCTTTATCACTTGCGAGACACGTTGCAAACGGAGCTTTCTGTGCGCTACAAGTTGATGGGTATTTTAAACGTTTTTTTCGTAATGTTCGGTTTTTCCTCCAGGCAATAATGTAGCTGCTATTCCCGAGGTGGAGCAATTTTGCGACGGCAAGAGCAATTTTATTTTGGCTCCTAATTCGAGCTAAAATAACTTTGGTGAGAAAAACAGTATTTCTTCCCGTGCATATTCTACACTACAGCACACTCTATCAAATATTTGACACTTTTCTGGCGTTCAATTTGAACAGCCATTTTGCAGTGTTTCTGCTAACTCTTCAGGATCGTAATTTATTTGTGATGCATATTCTCTATTAATTTGTTCCCCATCAACTGTCGGTGCCCCATCAACTGTTGGTGCTAGCAAGCCGTATTGAGTGAGCGGATTCCTCCTTTGCTTGTATCTGTATCTTGTATAGCCAACAGAGACCTATTATGACAATTTTCACGCATTTGGCCAGAAATATCACCATTTCTGTTTTGTTGTCTTAAAAAATCTTCGGCAAACGCATCTTGATATTTTTGCCATAACTGCCCAGCGTCCGATAGTTCACAAAATGGCAAACAAATGACGCAAACGATGTGGACTATCGCTGACGCATGCCTCGGCTAAAGCATCATCCCAATGCTGATCGCCATCTAACATATAACTTGCTGTTTATTGTAAGTATAATAATGTGGCACTTCATTGTACAACAGAGATATCGTGAAATTATTTCTTTCGCAAAGGCGAAATAATGCGATCAAGGTGATTTGTCTCGGGTTGTCCATCCTTTCTGCCACATTTTTTGGCTGAAAGTATATTTGCTGCCTACCTTCCAGGTGTACGTCGAGATGGATGACCGGCGGATGCCTTTCATGTATTAGAAAACTAAAAATGCGCAATAATGTCATGCCTAGCGTATGATGCCTCTGTCCTGTGAGAAGTGCCAGACTAATATCAGTCCACTTTGGATTCGTTATGAACATTATAAAAAGGTCCAGCCGGCCGTATATACAGACTGGCTGACTGAAATGACTAACCGCTCCAAATTTTCGGCGTTATTATCTGATTGCATGGAGTCTCGCAAGTGCACGTATTTGTCAGCGCGTAAACTTCACTACTGTACTGATTTACGTGATTCAGCAATTCTTGTAGTTCAGGTATAAGGTCAGTATTTAAAAGGGGGTTTCTATCATTAAATTGTTGCGTGTAATCAGACACAAAATAAATTTGGTCTCATTTTCTGGCAGTAAAGATCACATAAGATGGTAAACTTGACCTTGCACTTTGAAGGTTGGCATGAACGGTCCCTTCGTTATTTGTTCTGCCTCCAAAAAGGAAGTAAATGATTTCCTTTGAAAGCATTCTTATATAATGGATATCATGTAAAAAAAATTCGTCTCGGGATGACCGCCATGTAGAAGAGTTTTAATTAAGTCCACGGAGGTGAAGACCGCATAGTCAATTCCAGACGAATATGTTAATCCTGATTTTCTCCTATTGTCCCAAGGTAGAACAATATTTGTATCATCATATTCTATAGGAGTCTATAGAATATGATGATACAAACATTGTTCCACCTTGGGACAATTGAAAAAGCTGATGAGTATCAGCGTCGCTATTTGTACCTCAGTTTAGATGGGTCGAGATCGAGATCGTTCAACTTCTAGGCGAGATTGATGCGGTTCTGCTGTTTCTGCTCGTCTCACTTCATCTATTCTTCCCCTTTCAGATGCAAAATTACTTTCATTGTTCATTCGCGCGCGTACATAGTTATCTTTGGCTATTAAAAATTGTTGTTGTCTCTGTGAGAGAGAATCAGACTCGCGTGAGAGGGCGTGACGCTCTCGGTCAGAGGACAAACGTGCTTCGCGTTCTTCGATGCTCTCGTAGGAACGCAAAGTTGCGGTCAGAGTTATTTGCGAACTTAAGCGCGACTCCCTTTCGGTGAAAGTCTTAGACTCGCGTGAGAGAGCGTGACGCTCTCAATCAGCTGATAACCGCACTTCGCTTTCCTCGATGCTCTCTTGGGAGCGCAAAGTCGCGGTCAGAGTTCTTTGCGAACTTAAGCGCGACTCCCTTTCCGTGTAAGTTTCAGATTCACGTGAGAGTACGTGGTGCTCTCGGTCAGCTAATAACTGCGTTTCACGATTTTCTTCTAATTCCTGAGATCTACCTAGTCTTATCCTTTTCGCATTTCGAGATATGTTTTTTTTTTCTAGAAGACATTCTCAAGGAAATATTAAATACGAACTACGAAACTCAGAACAACTTACAAACACGGGCCAGGGTCATTCTGCCGCGGAAAATCTTAACATCGCGAATCAGAAAATGACGTCATATTGTGCATACGCCATCTATCTAACATGGAGTTCAAGTGTCAACATTAGTTATATTATTAGTCGTAAGATGGCGTTACAAGTAACTGAATTGCATGTGTTATTTTACTTCTTGAACACTTTAAATTCATATTATCGATTGCGATGAAACATAAACTAAGTCATACTTGCGTAAAATTTTATGTATAAAAGTTATCTACTCTGGTTTCGTACATTTTATGTGAGACGTGCACAGACAAACAGACAAAAAGACAAAAATTCCAAAAATGGGTTCTTTTGGTTATCCTTTAACAAACTGGATATTTTTTTGGAAATATTTTTGATATACAAAACTGACTTTACTACTGATTTATTATATGTATAGATAGATTACAAACGGGCGAGTTTTAAGATGACAATATAAGTTTGCCATAGGATTTTCATTGTATGCCACGTACCTACCCATTGATAATAAACCATCCTCAGTTATTATAAGAATGAATATTGTTTACCCTTATTTTCTCCTATGCGGTAATATCAGTTCATATTTGAACGTCGACAATTGGCGCGATGGCTGCGTTTTCTATACGCTCAAATCAAAGATTTTCTAAAGCTCTGCCTCTAGCAACTATTTTTTAATCAGTTTGTGTTTGTCATACTGCAACTCTACATATCACATCAATATTAATTTGACAGCAGCCATGCGTGATAATGCGTAAGCTTATAATCATATGCAAAATAAATTATAGTTTGTTGTCGTCTGTTATTTGATGCATATTGATTGAATATTAAACAGGAGCTTTAATATTTGATCAAAACCGTTGTATAACACTCTATTTTCAACAGCCCACTCTATGTTTAGTAGCTAAAATTGGTTATCTAAGTCGTTAATTTTCGTAGTGTTACTTATATACCACTCTCAAATTTAAAAGAGGTAGATAAATTTTAATTGTAGACGAATTAGAAAGATATCTCATTTATAAGCATTAAGTGTTAATTGTTAAGGTATAATAATAATATATAATAATAATAATAATATTCTACCACATACACACAACACCATCTAGCCCAAACTAAGCAGAGCTTGTACTATGGGTACTAGACAATGGATAAACATACATATATACTTTCTTTTTTTTTTTGTAAATACATATTTGTTTTTATCTGTCATTATAATTTTCATTATCTAGTGTAATTTCTGTAATTCGCAATAATTTAAGATGATACTTTTGATTATGAGATGCTTTCCAATATCTAAACATTAAAGTCTCAGTCGTGCTGAAATGTCTAAGGTGAAAGAGATGTACGTGCACACGAATGAAAATCGAATACGCACGAAGACACGACGCCTATTGCGCAAGCATTTGTATATAATTTTTCGATATGTCATTGAAATGTTATTCGAATAAAATTGCGCTCACTACAAAAAGCATGAAATGTTTTATTGTAGATATGTCACAATAACATGAGGTTTACCAAGTGCAATGATATTGCTGTAGTTGACAATGTGGCACTGAATATAATTTTATATTGCACGACGCGACACAGCGTTATTACTTCTTTTATAGCCCGCCACAATAGGTGCATTTGACAGTAAATAAGTTACAAAGATTTTCTCTCTGATGCTAAAATAAGCCTGCTTAGTACGTACGCTCGTCATATGCATTACCACATTCATAGATATACAACCTCATGCTTATATATCTCTATAAAAATGTATTTATAAAGGTTTTAAAGCTATATGTCGGTATCTATTTTCTTTTAACGTCTATTAGAACAATTTTAACCTACGAGCTGCTTGTGGAAATAGTAGTCTTATTAAAACTCGATAACAACGCAATCAGGAATACAAACCTGAGAATTTACGATCGTAAGTGTGACATGTAAATTTGAGTCACGACAGCAACAATAAAAACTAAAATAATAATATAATATTCTATCACATACACATAACACCATCTAGCCCAAACTGAGCAGATATTATACTATGGGTATTAGACAATCGATAAACATACATATATACTTTTTTTTTGTAAATACATAGATATTATACATAGAAACATCCAGACCAAGACAAACATCCATGTTCATGCACACAATTGTTTGACTTATGCGGGAATCGAACCCGCGACCTCAGGCGTGACAGTCGGTAACACTAACCACTACGCCATCGAGGCCACCAAAAATGTATTATTATTTACTAATGACAGTGTTATGTTTATATATAATGCATTTTTTAAAGTCAAGTCCTGCATTAGGTATAGTGTCTGTATCGTAGAGGATTTTTCAAATATTCAGACAACGGTCACAAAAAATATACAGACTCGGAACAACCATTTATGGATCATACAAATTTTAGGCCCGTGTGGGATTCGAGCTGCCATCCGTGCAGTCAAACATTTGTTGTGTAGCTAAAATAATTATATTTATTTTGTTATTCCAAGAACAATAATTTTAGTGACATACTAGTACAGTGATTTAGGTGGTCATCTCGCTACTGCAAGTGCGTCGCTACGTGTGAATCTATCCTATAAAAATCCTACAACGGACAAAAGATACGTAATCCACTAATGTTGTTCTGTGTGGAAATCTTCTTTGTGACATTAAATTCAATGTTTTTAAAGTTCGCCGCAACACGGACAATTTTCTCTGTACGAGAATAGTCGTTAAAATAAAATACTCTTCTCGCTATTTACGACACGTTTATAAATGCAATTGCTGGTTTCTTCAGTGTGACAATACTGTAAAAGATAAATGCGAGACTGCTATACTGTTTTATAAGATCACCTACTTAAACCTATAGTATGCATTTCTGATTGGTCAAAGCTAAATGCATAGTTAGTAGATTATTACTTGTTTTAATGATAGAGAAAGTTATCGTGAATGTATGAATGAACCTATACAGGTTCATTCGTACATTCACGATAACGATAACACGATAACGCGTTGCGAGAGAACGCCCAGCTATACAGCTGGGCGTTCTCTCGCAAATACGCTTAGAAGAATAAAATCCATTTGCTGATAGTGCAACATTTTATTTGACTTTTACTAATCTTTTTAATACAGATTGCTACAGTGTTTCATTCGCTTAATGGAGCCATTGAGACAAACTGTTATTGGGATTTTCAGTAAAGTTATTCTCAATAACAGCACTTACTCTGGTACTGTGTCCGATAAACGAAGTTAGACCTTAGCCTAGATATGAGACTATGTCAGTATGTAAGCGTCACAGTATTCTATGACGAAAGTACTTCTCCTATCAAATCAGCTTCTGTGCAGACGCCATTCTGTTTAGACAAGGACTTGGTGCCGTACCAATTTTACTAGACCTTTATCGACCAATGATGATACATTACGATTATATGGATCAAGCAAGGTTTTTATGCTTGTCTATTATTAGATCTATTAATAATGCGAGCTGTAAATAAAGAACTTAGAACCAATTTAAACTAGTCATCTCGTATTTCATAAGTCTAATAGCATATTGATGCCACGACGCAGTGTGAAACGTTTATAAAAAGAATTCTAACTAGATTCTGCTAGACTAATAACTAAACTATAAATTTTACTAGAGCGAGTACTTTTATAAACGTAGACAGTTTTATCATCACCATTTTATTAAAAGGTAGAATAAAACTTCAGTAGCGTAGCGGCCATGAATGCAACATAATGCTGTGTTTGAGGTCCAATTCGTGATTCAACGGAAATGGCAAAGGCTTTCTCCAAAAATATTTTTTTAGTATCAGCTCGGTAAGCTGCAATTTTTGTTCTTAACCTACCTTACATGGGATCTTAAGCTATACTTTGTACAACTATTTGTTGTTGAGACCCTATGGTGTTCTCCGGGATAAAGCTGTATTACCGTTTGTATCTAGAATAAAATAAAGGAACTATTATAAACTGTATAAATCCGAAATCAAGGAAAAGCAATAAAATAAAGTAAAACCATTTTCAACCCTTCTATTGCTGATGCCTAAATAAGTAATATATTCTTTTAACTCTTTATAATATGTACAGGCTACGCTTATACGCTTGAGAGTTTAAAAAAGGCTATTTCCCTATATCGCTCATAAAATTATCTGTTTTACAATCTACTTCAGTACTTATGACCCATTCCAGTGAACGTGAATAAAACTAGGAAGTTACTGTCATACTAACCACAGTTTATTATTTACACTACAGCTACAAACTTAACTCTACTACTCAAAAAATCACGTTATTTTTAATGTGGCACGATAGCTACTAGCTATTTTGTTTAACAGTTTACTTACCAGCTGTCAATACCATGAACTCAAATTCATTGATTTAATTATACGTTACTATAGTGACTTGGCTTTGTTTCATTAGGCCCCGACCACTTTGTGTAGCTTTTACCGTGCCGTTTTTGCCGGTAAGAATATTTCCATGTTTAATTGCCATTGACTGGCATATCCTAATTATCGCCACAACTTCATATAGTCCGTCTTACCAACTAGAAAAGAATGTCCACAGCTCGTTAAAAAAATTACTCCTCATTTCTTTTTTATGAAAACCAATTTGCGTTGGAAGTAGTTTTAAAATTTTCCTTTCCGTAATAGAATAATTAAACGAGAAGGACACTTTTTGTTTCTTCAGAAGAGTATATCTCGCCAATTCATTTATTGTGGAACATGGTCTCATTTAAAAAAATGGAATATGATTTTGAACTACCAGAGCTGGCAGTTCAAAATCATATTTCATTTTTTTTACCTACCTACCTTTGTGGAATTCATTAAGCGCCCCTTGAGCATGAACGTGCCGCTCTAACATGTTATATAACAGATCCTAAAACTCAGATTTAGATATTTTTAATAAACGCCACCTGAAGCCGAATGGCGTTATTAACATATCATGAATATAGCTTCTAATCTAAAATGCCGGTGGCTAAATTGAAGAGATTCTCCGGACACGCAAAGAATATTCATTGTGAAGAAAAGGGTACTCCTTGGAAATCATGCAAGCCACGTTTGAGAAATAGTCTTGTCAATTTGAATTTAGAATTCTATATATTCTTGAATTGGCAAAATAAAAATGTTATGAATGAAATGTGTGACGTAACTAAAAATATATATGTCTCTGTAATCAATAAAAACTCAGCAACTTACAACTACAAGTAGGTAATTATGTACTATTAAAAGCTTCTTCAGCCTCGATGGCGGAGTGGTTAGTGTAACCGACTGCTATGTCTGAGGTCGCGGGTTCGATTCCCGCACAAGTCAAACATTTGTGTGCATGAACGTGGATGTTTGTCTTGGTCTGGGTGTTTCTATGTATAATATGTATGTATTTACAAAAAAAGAAGTATATAGTACAAGCTCTGCTTAGTTTGGGCTAGACAATGTTGTGTGTATGTGGTAGAATATTATTATATTGTATGGTTTTATTCAGCAATAGTATGACGAACATAAATGAAATGAAAAATTATTCGCATGAGACATGGTTACAGAAGATGTTACAAGGTTAAAGTATATCACATCTCGCCTTTAGTAGGCGTACGAATGTTGTTACATAGTACAAAAACAAATGTTAATTATCAATAGTAAAATAATTATAAAAACGCGAAAGGAATAGATAATATCGTAACTATATAAAAATATTATAAACAATGTCAATTTATATTTTAATAATTTTTTATGATTATAAATTAATTACATTTTAAAATGTTATACTTTTATTATTAATATATTCATTTAATATATGAAAACAATACTCCAGTAGCCATTTTCTTAACTTTGTTTTAAATTGGATGATTGGGAGTTTTCTTATATTTATAGGGATGTGGTTATACACTTTTATAGTCATTACTAGACTGTTTTTTTTTATGAAAGCCACTTCTACAAGTTTCAAACATTAGTTTTGTGGAATCCCTTGACTCGTATTTACTTATTTCACTAACTTTTACAAATAAATGGCTTTGGTTCCTGACGAACATTCCTACTTCTAGTATATATATAGACACCAAAATCAAGACCTGTAGTTGCCTAAATAGTGACCTACATGTCTCAAGCGGCCCTACACCGCAAATTGCCGGTATACATTTTTTTTGCATTATGAACGCTCTGTCCATGGCAGTTGAATTACCCCACAACAATAGGCCATACCTTAGGATAGATCCGACATGCCCGTGACAGGCAGTACGCGCCGTTTTTCATTACTCATAATTCGTAACTGTCGCAAAGCATATACAAATAACGTTTTTCTTTTTATATACTATATCTATATGTCGCTTCTAATTACAATGCTCGTCTAAGGTAAGACCTAAAAACCTAATATGAGAGTCTTTGTTTATATTAACGCCATCAACACTTATGACAAAATTTAGCGACTTCTAATAATCTTTAATTTCAACGTAATGTGGTTTAGTTAAATTTACGTATGTGTATGAACTATGACAACAACAAGAAATTCTGTTTGAATATACCATTAATATGTTTAGGTTGAATGTTTCACACGTAACTGGTTTACATAATATTGTCTTCTGTTTACGCGAATGTTATAATTTGAAATTAGACTATTATATACGGATTTTATCGCGTTGTTCATGTAGTAAAATTCAATAGTAGTAGTAGTGTAATAGTTTCAAAATTATGTAATACAGTGATAAATAAACAACGAGATAAAATACGTATATAACTTATTGTTGTGTTAGTTATTGTTCAAATTGAATTATGGAACAAAAGTTGTACGTAGCAAACCAGAAAGAGTAATTCGTTCAAGCGTATAAATATTTAGTAATATCATAAATCCCAAAATGTGTTTGTTAATTTGTTCTTCCCTTACGTAGGAACGGATCGATGTGATTTTTTGTGTAAAAGAAATATGTACCGTTGCCATAGATTACACAGATTTTATGTTGAAAATGCGCTATTAGAGTGGATAAGTTACGTTTTCCATAGCACCGCGATATCGAAATTGTGGCTATAATATGGCTAGTTTTAGATAAACTTTTTATTATCACATAGTTAAGACAGATTTGAATATCATCATGTAATTGTATATATAAGGCCGCGATACAAACTGACTGGGCTATAAGTTAAACGTTTATATCTGTGCATATGCCTTTGCCATCGTAGCTTCGAAACAAATGTACCGATATTGATCTAGTTTCCCTTTTGATTGGAAGGTGACAATTTATCGATATTGTTTTTAGATACGATTCAAGAAAGTTTGAACATTCGTTTGTAAATTTTTGATTAGAAATTTAACGTTTAAGAAACTTTCACAAGTCTGGTCCATTTGAAATTTGATATCCTATTACTTCAATAATATTGCAAGAAGATAGCTTTGAATTAGAAGTATTTTTCAGTCGCGAACCCAAATTATTTTAATTATTGGATTATAAATGCAAGGTATATACTATGCGCGTTCTCAACAAAAAAGTCTGCATTCCTTCCCCTCCCTTCTCTGAAGAAAACTCCACTGGTGAAACGTGACAGCCTCTCCATCTTAGGTATGGATCTTGCCGCTCCCTTAATCCCAAAACCTACATCGAGAGCGTCATCAAGCAAGCTTCGCGAAAACTCGGAGTTTTGAACAGGGTGAGGTGGTTCTTCGCGCCTGGGCAGGCCGTCTTCTCAGACCGTCAAAGTAGAGATCACAACATCGACTCGGCTGCTATGAGGACGGTGTGGAGGCCACTGCTCTTAGACCACACGACTGCTTACCATCAGGCGGAATGCGGTCATTTAGATAATCAAAAAAATAGTACTCTTTTGTATTACTGAGCTTAGAGCATACTATTATATTATTCAAGCTGAGAACGTAATCGGTGATTTATGTTTGCATCGGTCAGTATCGGTGATTAGTAGTAATACGGATGGCATAGTCGTTTATGTGGTCGCCTCGCCATTGCCACTGCGCCAAATGTTATGGGTTCGAATTCCACACGGGACATTCACTATTTATTTAATTCATTAACAATTAATTTATTACAATTGTGTCTGAATATTACACAGCAGACAAAAAAAATTAATTACATTTAAATAAACAATTTTAAAATAAATTACAGCCACAACATATTATAAAAGATTAAATACATTATATTATTTACAAGTATTCATAATCATTTTAACTCTTCTTAATAAAATGTCAACTTTATCAATTGTAATAACCAAAATAATTTAATTTAGTAATGTCACGAGAAAAATAAATTTAATTAAAAAGTATGTTATTGACAGTTATAAATATTATATCAAAAAAGAATTATAATTTATTAATTTTAAGAAGAATTATAAATTATAATTCATATTTCGACAACTGTCTCAGGACAGTTAGTATATAAAGACAAGGTACCGTTTGTATAGACAGTTCTTTGAAATATTCTCTACAAGATTTCCATTGTGGAATACGGACCATAGTTCTGTTTGCCTGTTTTTGTATTATGAACGCCTTTTCACAATTACATTTGGAACTATTACCCCAGAACTGAATACTGTATCTTAGCCTGAACTCTACTATGGCACAATATACAGTTTTTAGCTGACTGATACTAACTTCATCTTTTAAGCTTCTAAGGGCATAGCAAGAAGATGATATTGATTCCTCAATTGAAATAAATTCATATTTCCAATTTAGGAGCGAATCTATATGTACACCTAAGAATTTAAATGTGTTTACAGTTTCTATTTTATCACTCATTAATTGTACAGCAAAATTTTCAGTATTTCGAGAAGTAGATTTAAATAGCATAACGTTTGTCTTTGTAGTATATTAATTATTAACTTATTTGCTGTAAACCATTTGAAAATCCAGTAATAGACCGGTTAATTTTATAATTAAGTAATTCTGTACTATGTATTTGCACTTATAATTGCAGTAGTGTCATCAGCAAATACAACAAGTTGAGGATTTAAACGTAACTGATTTGAAAAATTGAGATGTTCATTTATGAATACTAAGAAAATGATGGAGCCTTTAGGCCAGGGATTTATTTTAATAGATCCCTGCGGTACGCCTGTTGTCACATGGTGCATCTTAATTTGGTAAGCTTTTTGGCATTTCATACTGTCGATTGCGCTGATCTCAATGTACATTTGCCTATTGTGCAAGTATGACTTAATGAGTTCTAAGACTTCACCTCTAACACCGTAATGTTTTAGTTTGATAAGAAGAAGTTCGTGATCCACAGTATCAAAAGCAGAACTAAGATCTAAGAAAACGCCAGCTTCTTTCATTTTTTCATTTATTTTCTCTAAAATTTCGATAACTAAGGTATGTAAAGCATCAGATGTGCCAACACCCTTCTGATATTCAAACTGTCTCTTATTTATAATTTGGTGTGTAATTAAATGACTGACTAGGCGAAATTTTAAGAGATTTTCGAATATCTTGGATAATTTTGGAAGGACCGATATAGGCCTGTAGTTTTTGGATCGGCCGTTGAGTGCTTTTTAAGTATTGTAACCACTTTGGCAATTTTAATGGTTTGGGAAGTAGACTTTGCTTACAACATATAGTATATAAAATATATAAAAGTATGGAAATGGTGTTGCCAAATTCACAATACGAGTCTTTATTATTGTTATTCGTACTTCATCAAACCCACTAGTAGTCTTTGTTTTTTAAACGTAGTTAGAAAATGCCCATTTTTCTAACTACGTTTCTTATTTCATTTGGCGTAATATAAGAAAAGACCACGTCTTTCGTAACCCTTTGATAGCTGTCTTGTAAGAGTGCAAGTAATTCGTCTATATTAGTCCAATTTGAAGTCTGTTTAAAGTTGAATTGCTCCGCTAATATATTTGCGACACAGATGGGGTCATCAATGGACTTATTGTTGTGTGTTATATTAATTATTGTTACTAATTTATGAGTGCTTTTGTTTCTATTCCGATTAACTACCTGCCAAATTTCTTTTGTAATATTCTTTGCATTTACGAGTTGTCTACGCATAAAATTTCTCTTTACAGCTTTCAGAACTTTCTTAAGCTGTGTCACATATTTTTCCTGTACGCTAAAATAGATTTGTTGAGACAACTTCCACTATTTATACAAAGAATACGTTTCATTCTGCTTGATACTTGAATACCTTTTGTTAACCAATTGATACCAGTACTTTTCTTTAACACATTAATATTTATAGTTTTCCCTGAATGTACGTTTGAAATATGTATTAAATCTATTTAAAAATGTGCCCATGGAGATCCAATCATAATTTTATAAAATATTTAGAAAAATGTCATTTCTTTCGTTATTAATGATTATTTTATCAATGGAAAAAGTACGATTTGCAACTGTTTTATTGCCTGTCAGCCTTTGAAGTGTTGTTTCACATAAGATCCCACTAGGCTTTGCTTATCTGCTACGCCATTGTGATTATTGAAAATTTTATCTATATATTTATCAGCTAAATTAGTTAAAATGTTGTATCGACATGAAACTGAATTATTACGTATAAAAGTAGCTGTATGCACTAATGCTCTGAAGTTATAACAACGCAATAAATTTTAAAGTCTATACATTTTTGTTATCTGTCAATATATTAACATTAAAATCCCCACAAAAAGAGACCCTTCTCATTACATAAAATTCAAGCATTTTCTAAATTTTTATAAACTGTTCAAAGTTTTTTTCTTAACACAATGACATAGCTTTGTGTAATCTACAAATGGTTGTTGCGAGTCGGGTGTTCTTTGTGTCCGTTGATTGAATGTATGTAAAGTCATCCGCGACACAGGAGTTAGTAACAGGGCGGCACATGTCTTTTTTAAAAGAATAAAAATATTAAATTGTTGTTTCTTTTTGTTCTAGATCGGTACCAGCGCCTGCGCCCGTGCTTTGAGTGCTTGCTTCGACTCGCTCTTCAACGGCGCTATCAACCGCGAACTGGCTAGCAAAGTCGGAACGATGTATGGTGAGTAATCTTTTTTATATTATCTAGATGGACCAGGAACCATAAAACCATAACCTACAAGTTTTAGAAGCAAATTATGAAGATGCCATTAAACATAGCGGTCTCTATCGGTTCGTGTAGGAGTAATAGAGATGCAAATATAAACGTCAGCTATTTTTTAGGTAAACCAACGCGATTGTTGATTACTTAAAACATATGATTATAAACCCTAAAGTATTTAATCTCTCAGGCAATCGGAAAGCTATTTTCTATCTTGTCTTGACTGTATTTATATCACGTTGAAGTTCATAGTAATATGCCTTTATACATATGTGCATACATATGGATGTATATATGTACGTCTTTACTGCCTCAAGGGAACCAAAGGATACAAATTGAATGGAAACTATATATTGCTGTGAATAATTCGATGTAAATAGAAACATGCATACATAGGGTCACAGTTTTATCCGCAAAGAACTGTGAAGAGAAACGGTGTTTTACCTTCACATTTCACCAACTATGATTTTAGGTCCCACGTAGTAGACGACCTTGCTATTTATCGAACACAGTTTCGACATCTTGGTAATACAAAAAAATTCTAGACAGAAAATAAATTTCACATTTTTCCGACCCCAAAATCAAACCTGGAATTATATGCATAGCAGTTAGATTCAGTAAAATATGATTACAATTTTCAGCGTTTTCATAATTTATTCATAATATCATGAATTATATCGTACATGAATTTAATTATTATATAATAACTAGCTGACCCGGCAAACTTTGTTTGTTATGTCATATAAATGATTTCTTAGAAGTGTGAAATATACTTTACGACCTCTTCTCATGCCTATTAAATATACATACAAAAAATCATAAAATCGGTCGAGCCATTTCGGAGGCGTGCGACTACCAACGCTGTGCCACGAGAGTTATATATATATAGATTTATTATGGTCTTCCTAAGTCTCTTTAATCATCAGCTCAAAACAGTATTCGTATAGGTAATCTATCAAATTGATTAGTTAAGTAAAGCATCCCATGAAAGCTACATCAAACACAAGTGCGCTTAAAAGTTGTTAATTATAAGCGCCATATCTAAAATTTATTTTAAACACCACACACACACACACACACACACTCACACACACATGCTTACAAAATACACACATACACCCACATAACATAGTAACAATCCCATCGTAGAGATTGAGTGAAGTGTATAACCTAATTCAACCACAAAATAGCAACTCGCCGTATGTGTCCCTTCGTGTTCAAAGTGAATGGAAGGCACTTATTTTAAGACTGCGCCGAGCGAAATGTGCCAAAATAGGCGGTCACAGTAAAGTTGATAAAATCAACACTTTTTGTTTAATACAAATACATATAAAATATACATTTACCATAACAATTAATATGTTTACAATTACTGCGTAAAATAAACTTAAAATAATTAATACTTTCGTCTACAAAATTAAGTAAATTTGCACGAAAAATGCAAAAACGTAAGCTCGTGTTACGTGATTTTTAGATTTTTTTTTTTTTTTTTCGCTATAATGTATTTATTTATAAGTAATGTTAGTTATAACATAAAGACCATTTTCGGTTAGAAGATTACCACTTATAAAGTTTTTACTATAATAAAATAAATTATTAATTATATACATAATATAAACAATTCTTTAAAACTAACTTATACCTAAAATATTATGAAACAGAGAAATAAAAAAGAAAACTAAAACCCTCTAATAGGCGTCATAGAATTCCTCCGCATCACAGTCAACTGGTAGTGTGCCCAGAAGACTGGCAGCATTGCCACGTTGAATGGCAATGCTTATCCTTTCCGCGAAATAAAGGCCAGCCCTCTGGTCACGGGAAGCGTCGATTAACCTTTTCGCTATGTCTCTATAAAGAGCACGAGCACTGGGACCCCATGACCCTAGCGTTTCGACCCCAAACGGCTCAAAAACATAATCCCCTGCCAGGTTTTTGTATTTGCGCCGCTTGAGAGTCTCCGCGGATGCAGCAGCAGCACCAGCACAACCCGCCGTACTGGGAAGATGTGATGGCGCAAGGGTGTCTACACACGTTGCGTCCCACACCAAGGGCCTACCCATTTTTAGATTATAACAGTAGAAATCTATTCTATTTTACAGCTTAAACGAAACATAAATAATTATATTACAATTTGTCCGTCCCAAATATTTAAGTTATTGGTTGACAACAAAGATTTACATATTTATCAAAAAAGCACTTCAAATCCTCCACACAATTACACTACCAGAGCCGCGCGCCGATTTAAATATCGAGCTCTGTCATTCAGTCCAACTGCGTCTTACGCTCGGCGCAGTCTTTCTCGTACTACTAGTGGCAGATAGATAGTTTATTGGAAAAGCTTTCTAGAAATAGATAGATGAATGTTTATTTACACAGACACACTGCATCGGTGACGCCGCGATATTGCATGAGGTCTCAGGTTTAGAAAAATATTAATAATGGTCAAAGTCAATATTCTTTATTTCCATAAAAATTATATATTTATTAAAATATAATAATCAAGGTAAATAAATGGAAATAAAAATGTAGCATTGAAAAAGCCTACTAGAGTAGAGCTTTCATGAGAAGAAGCAGGCAAGAAACTAAGTAAAACGAATAAATCTATAGGTAAATAAATGAAAACAATATTTTAAAATATAACTATTAATTTTAAATATAAACTTTATCTCATAAAACAAGTTCAAATGAATTCGTTCCTATTAAGAATTTTAGTGTTATTATATTCCAATCAATTGGGTTCAATCGACGTCTAAGAAATTAAATCCTTTGATCGCTTTTAGAACTGTTTCATCTTTGTTTCAGTTTTTGAATAATTAATAAAGTAATTTAAGCGACAAAGGTATCCTTTACTTCAAATTTTCTGAAAAATTGGTTTAGAAATGCTCAACAATGCCTGCTGTTTCTGATATTGAGATTTATGATTTAGTGAAGTTAAAGCGTGGTTGGTATCGAACATAGCTCTAATTTCACAAATCTCTAATCGTCATCAATATTAATTATACATACGGGTATTTATTATTATTTGTATTTATTTCGATAAACACCTTTTGCTTTCTTTTTCTTTTTTAAAAGATAACCCCTGCACTAGGAATAATTGCTGTCTTTCGAGAAACGTTACAAACATTCAAACAATGGACACAAATAACACCCAGACTCGGCACATCCATTTGTGGATCACACAAAGGTTTGTCCCGTGTGGGATTCGAACCCACAACACTCGGCGCAATGGCAGTGGCGAGGTGACCACTTATACCACTACACCATCCGTGCGCTCAACTTCTAGACGGGCTAGGCAGAGGTGTAGCAGACCTAAGTTTTACCAGCTATGTTTCTAGGTCCCACTTTTACGCGTCAATCTTATTGCCGTATAACACATGTATTTTATATTTCATCATGCTTTCAAAATACTCTTACTAAAAATCAAGAACAATTAGCTGAATCTGGCAAGCCTCACAGTCACACGCAAACATAAGCGCAAATAAATAAATACGATGCGACCAACAATAACACTTTTCCACTGTAACTGCTTCAAACTCTGTAGTATTTTCGCTTCACCCAACCCGTGACTCGGCTTTGGCCTTGCCCTTTTATACGCGGTTAGAGCGTTTCTTGACATTTCTAGAAACGCCATATCCGGTATGTTAACAGTACAAAGATTCGAGAATGTGCCAGCGTTCTCTCTACTCTTCGCGTATCGACAAACTACATAGTTCCGTAAGCCGCCAATAGATGCTGTAATAAATTATTAGACGGAACTGCCTAGTCTTTCCCATAGTGCCGATAAACGGCACTGGCTGTAACAATATTGACCCCGTGGCATAAGTAAACGCTAATATTTTTGTTAGCCAGTTAAAAGCCGTTAGAAAAATTCTCTTACAAAATATAGATTACACAATGCAGAAGTAAGGTACATAGAACTTACGCGTTGATGATAACTATTAAGATATGGGTAAGCAAATTGATTGTACAGATGGTGTTATTTAAGTGGCTGCCTCGTCTCCGTCGCGCCGAGTGTTGTGGGCTTAACATGTTTCGAGTCTGAGTATTCTTTGTGTGCGTTGTTTTAAGTCCCACGCGATACATGAATTATTCCTAAAACGGGAGTTTTCTTTTTTTTAAAGTAATTCCTAGTTCTATCTTTCAAAATAAAATTGCAGTTCCTGTCAAGCAGTGAGGCAACTAATTAATATAATTACGTTACATGTTAGTTCCGAGCTAGGGTTATTATATCAAGGGTAAGCAAAATAAATGGCAAGCATATTTTTCTGCGTCAATTTTCTAACATCTTCAGCTTGATTGCAGAATTTATTATAAAAAATAAACTCTACTTCCTCGGCAAAGTTACAGATGTGTTGTCGTCAAGTTTTCGTTCGTTCAGGTCACACCTGGTCTGTCAATATTGAGTTTCCTTTCAACTATTCCTTTAATGTATTTATTCCAGGTTCATACGTCTGCAGAATAAGTTTGCACTTATTCTTTTAGCCGTGAGTTTTTGATTTTTATTCTTATATCAGCTATTACTGGTACGGTGTATTAAAATTCTTTATAGCAGCACGGAAATGTGAGGAAAATCTTGTGACATGACCTAGAGATGAGTAACTGGCTATTGGTCGACGGAGCCTCATATTATATTATGATTATGTCTGGTTTACCGGCTAATTGATGAGTAAAACATTGGTAGCGAAAGTGAAGTTTAATGTTAACTACTTTTAACTTAATGCCTACTGAGGTATATTGGCTTGATTCATGGTATGCTTACATATCTTTGCTAATCCAATCAATTTTAATTTAAGCCCGCGCCCAGCAGTAGGTCAATTTCTAAGCAGTGTTTATACTGATCTTATAATTCTTCAACTTGCAAGATATTGACACAGTAATAGCATATATAACTCAATCACCCGTTATACCCGGTTAACCTACCTTATACAGACTCAATCATAGTAAAAATACCCCAACAATATAATATCGCTCACTATTGCAACAGCAATTCTCTTCCATCGCTTTTTTAAAAGCTTACGCGTGGTTAATTGCCGCTTGAGTTTGCTATTCTATCCTGTCGTTATTTAAACCCTAAACTTTTAAGCCTTTAGCGTTGAAACGAAGCCATCGAGAATGTTTGGATGGAAATTGAACACGTAAAATATTTTTAAAAGGAATTCTTGTTTAGTTCGTTCACTGTGAAATTTATACAACCAGTGTTGTGATTACTTTGATGTATTTTGTTATACCTATATTACGTACACCTATATTCAAATTGTTAGAGATCCATTGTTTGTTCTTTCTATATATAAAAGAGGCATTAACGATATGGTCAATTAACAAAAAAAACTATAAGAATTCTACTATCTGTTACTTTATAGCTCTTCAATAATCAAATGTGTCGAATGAAAAGAAAAAGAGCGTCGGTGGCGTAGAGGTAGTGATTACTACAAGTGTGCACGATTTCATTAGCCGGGTTGGGTAAAAAGTGTCATTGCCTATTTCTATCAAGAAATTTTCAGTAGCAGCACGCAGTCTGTAACAATGTCCCTAAGATGGTAGTAGGCTCTTTCCTTATTACGAGGGCCCTGTAACATAGTTGACGAAATGTTAGTAGTATCTCCGCCTACACCTTCAGGAATATAGACATGAGACCATATAAATATATATGAAGATTGTATACGTTACTACAAATCTCTACATATTATAGGGCCTAATATTATAATTATGTTCATTGAAATATTGTCAGCTCTGTCTACACCATGCTTATTCAGGGCAAGTTGGCATACTTTACTTTTTCGAGGACATTATGAGGAACACGGGGGTTTCGACACGATAGTTTACTTCATCAATAAAGCGAGCAAGCAAACTACTTTGTTCATACGTATGCATTATGCCTCGGGTTCGATTGCCGGATTGAACAAATTGTTGCTGGGTTTTCTGCCAAGAAATTCTAAGCAGCGGAATGGAATCTGCAAAATCACGGCACTGTGTCCGGTAGACGGCAATAGATGCGCCACGTCTCCCATTCGTTGTGACGCAATACATCCCCACCTATTGTTTAGCTATCTTATCCGAGGATAAAGGCGTAAGGCTATGCATATTTATATGTATCCATATCAATTTGCGAGCTAGAAGTGCGAGTCGTGGGATTACACTTGAGACTTATTCATGGCAGTTCCACAATCTCCTCAGCAGGCAACGGCCAATGCCGATTATACCATTAACCATTAAAAATAACGTCCTTTTTATAAACCCATCTTGCTGCTGTGTATATGAATGAAAGCAGTTATACTAAAACACGGGCTATTTGCACGGTTCCACCTTTGTAAATTGCTAGATACATAATATTCTACAGCTACCATAACATGGTAAAGACGTCGTCTTCTCGGATAGCGGTACCTAACCATAACAGTTGCAACATTGTTTTGAATGATAGCACTAAATCTTTCTATATAAACTGCATGACATGTCGCTTTACGGAGCTGAAAAGTTAGCATTACCTAAGTCTTTATCTCCCGATGAGAACAATCTAGATGTCTTCAAGCCGCGAGTGAATAGGTATCTTCTAGGCAAGCTCCGTCGTCGATTGCATCGTCACATATCGCCAGGTCAGATCGCGGTCAATTGCAAGATAATTACAATTTTAAAAAATCCTGTTTATATACCTCATGGCCGCTGTGGTATCGATAACAGTATCTACCGTCATATTGCTATGAGACAATTTGCTGTTAGTTGCTAGTTTTTAAGTCTTTATTGAATAGTTAGGCAGGAACTGAAAGATTTTGCTTCTAAAAGCAAATACATTTCAAGAAAAGCGCAGTAGCGTGTATAATTTTGTCAATCGCAATGTACTAAAGGAAAAATAATTAAATCCGTTATTTTTTTGGATTTAAAATACAGTATTAATGTTGTGACTGTTATATTTACCTCTGTCACCTATCGTCAAGTATTAATATCACTCAGTCATGTTACTTTAATATCAAGTGAATACTGTCATTACTTCTGCCGTGGAAAAATAGTCCAAACAAAAATACTTCTACGTAATAGTTAGGATTGAATATTTAACATATTTTATTTAAGCAGTAGTTAATGCAACTGCTGTGCATGAAGTCTCGAATAACGCATTATTGCGATATCCAGTCAAAAAAATCCTAGAAGTAGTAAGAAGTACTAGTATTGTGCAAATGAGACGGCAATATCTTCTACCTATATTCCGTGCCATCTCAAACCATACTTAGTAAATTTCTGGGGTAACTTTCGGATATATAAGTGTGAAACTGTGTGTGTGTATATTTAACATAATATACACGAGAATATCCACCTCGTTGGTACTGGCGTATAAGATTATTTTTGGAATATGTTTAATACGCATCTGCCTATTTCTTCATAGTTGCTTAGGTGTGAATCTATAAATTTACAAAAGCCGTTCACGTTCTAAATCTTCAATATTACTTACTTCACCCGAATGACTACTACCACTAATCTATACAGGTAGTCTAACAAGTGGTGGAATTTAAAGTGATCGGTTAGCAAATGCTGGAGTTCGTAAACTTAGATTGCATTCAAATATGCTAACATTAATCTAGTTCTAAGAGTATCAACAGTTGGGCAGCTTGTTGTAGCTAATAGTTTATTAACCGGGCCGATAGAGGAAATGCTAGTTTTACAAAGCGACGAATTCTAAAAGTTCTAACACAAATACCAATTGTTAAGAGCGCTACGTTTCGCGAAGCACGTAGATGGAGTTCTATATTTGCTCGTAGCGGTATTGCTTTGTCTACGCGGCTGGAGATTGCTTAGTAAATAAAAAGTAGCAATCAATCTATTAATGTTACTTCGTCTTGTTAATAAATATTAGGAGAATATTGCCGTTATAGGAATACATAGAAACGCTAATATAAATGTACGCATAATAACGATTCAGCTTAAAAGTACTTAGTATGGCATTAATTAAAAAAGGTCACGCTGGTAAGACCAAGTGAGTATAAGGCAAACATAGACCTCGATTTAAATAACATTCTTTATAATTGCTTAGAGCATTAATGACATATTTACGTTTACTTTAGTTTTTATTTTCTTAATATAGAAACTGACTAGTAAAGTAACTAATTCTAACAGGCAGTAGATAATAATAATAATAATAAGTCCCTTAAATCCCAACCATACGTCCGAGTCGAACACCTGACACACGTGGGGGGGCGGACACACGAACATTTATACTGGCGTGGCTAACATGGCAATGGTAACCCATTCAATATGGAGACCCGTTCTAAAAAGAAACTGAGAGGACCGCTGCTCGGGGGCGATCGCCGGGGCACACCTGGAGCTGACGCTGGGTTTTTCAGCATGCGAACCGTCAGCGGTGAGGGGCTGAACAGGCGGGCTCCCAACGATAAAGTTGCTACAGCCGAACCCGCAGACAATATTGACAGACTGACAGACAGGACTAGTTCCCTAGTTGAACCATATAGCCCAAGTACCATTTCTTATACACCATCAATCCCAACATCACCTTCAATCACTAGTAATTATAGCGAACAGAATAATACAGATCCACTTATTAGTAACAATAATAGAGTTGTAATCCCAGCTGAGGATGTTTCGCAGGAGGCATCATCAGCCACCTGTCCTGCGACCACCAAAGCTGGCAAACCCACAGTGCGCATGCAATGGAATGACGATATCAATACTTTTATCATGCGCACTTACTTTTATATTACTAAATTAGAGACAGATAGGACTATGTACTGCAAAAAACTTCACGACCAATTTGTTTTAAAATATCCTCACTTACAAGTATCAGCACAATGAATTGCTGATCAAAGAAGGGTGATAATTAGAATTAAAGATTGTCTGATGATGTTATGATGTGATGTTAAGCAACGATGTGGTCGATGATGAAGCACGCTTTTTCAGAAGATACCGTAGTCGCTCGAGATTTAAAGACGCCGATGGTACCCATCGGACAAAACAGACTTAGGTAATAAGTTCCAATCCTTTGCGGCTTAGTTGAATTAGTTTAATCTCAAATTGAGCTTTGAATCTCAGTGAACCGTCAAATGCGATTTTCGTATTTGGAAAGGTTCTAGACGGCAATATTTTTGAAACCTTTCTCAATCCGACGATCGTATTTAAAATGTCATAAAACACAACAAGCTATCCCTACTCTTTAAAACGTAAGAATACTAAAACTCATACCATAATTATTATAAAATTTGAATTTGTTTTAAAATGATAATTTCTTTAATATTAAATTACTGACAGCAGCTGTAAAGAAGCATCGGCGTAAAGGCTCCTCTACTCAATGGCCCATGATGGGCGAGTACAGGCACGCACGATTGTGTAGAAAGCATAATCGTCTATGAGTGGCCATCATCGCCTATAATAATGACTAATCGGTGAATTGTCGGTACATCAAAGGAATGCGTGCCGATGATCGTGCGTATATCCACACAATCGTCCATCAATCAGTTGCACGGCAAAGGTCAAATAAGAAGGTAGTGGTTTTTTGGCGGGAACGCTGCATGTTCATGGCTGGAACGAAATTTAAAAAAAAAAACATAAAATTTGTACGGGCGGAGACGTGAAAATGTAGCAAGCCAAAATCTACGCAATAAACAATAATTACTGTACCTTGTTCTGTTACGGTGAATAGTTAACATCCACCACCTTCTCTTCCTCCGTCTATTTTTCACGACCTGTTTTTGATGCACATTCCGATAATGAATATATGTACTGAGCAAATAGATAGCAGCAGCCGCTATCACTTCGATATCCATTTTCAACAGACGACAGTGAGTAAATGTAACAGTCACGATTGTGTAGAGCAACCCATGATCGCAGCGACGATGGCCATTTTTTTAATCGCCAATCAAAATCGGTGTATCTCGCATGCTATGCAATCATGCACCTTAAATTGATAGGTACAATCTTTTTGAATAAGTACCTGGCTGAATTCCTACACGCCTACATGCTATTTAAAAATTAAAGATTGACAATCATTGTAAGGGTATAATTCTGTGCCTCCTGTGATGAGTGGTATAAGTCGAGTTCTACACTTTTTGTAATTTTTACATTGAAATAATCAGAAGAAAATAAGGATTATTTTGATCTAACTCACGTTTTTCTATCTATCATAGTTTTGGAGATAATATTATGCAAAGTGATATAACTGGCAAATTTTTTGCATAATTATCGTGAATATATGTATATTTCAAGTTGTTATCTCTATAAGTAATTGCTGCACACATTTTCCGTGTTTCTTGGTATAAGTGTGATATATATTTATATTCATATTTAATTTTTCATCTTACACGAAGACAACTTATAAATGCAATATAATTTAACTGTAGTTGTATCATTTATAACGTCATTTTAGCATGTATTAGAAGTAAAATAAGGTACAACTTATAGGTTTTTTAAGAATTATTTTAAAGCCTTAACACTGCACAACAAAATTGCATCTTTTGTCTGATGAATGACTTTTATCACATAATCTAATTCGTCGTCGCTGATTCTACATATACCCTCATTTTTTGTATTGTTTATGAGTTGTAGCTTCCACTAAATTTGCTGATAACTAGAACAATATAAAGTTTTCTTAATATAATTTGATATGGTATCATCAAGACGTGTTTGTGTGAATAAACGGAATCATATTTGTTTTATTTGCGGATAATATATAAATAATAATAATAAGCTCAGCTCTCTTCTTCAATTTCAGCCTTTCCCTCAGCTTCAGCAAGAAAGTCCAATAAAATAAAAATAAAATTTAAATTAAATAAAATCTTCTTTAAATATCCTGTGTTTTATTATAAAAAGACACATGTTTCATATTTCGTTAACTAGACCTGATAGAAAATTTTCAGTCACAGATTTGGAATTGTCATTAAAAGTTGGACTAATATGATGTAACATAACCCAACCATCAGACATGCTGTTGTGCAGTGTAATATAGACCACATAAATGTAAATGAACAGTGAAAGTATTTGTTTTTATCTATAATAAAAAATTACTCAATTTTAATCTGGCCCAGTTAGAACGCGAACTAGATTTTAAACCTCATTTTTGTTCGCCTGTAAAGTGTTGATTTTTGACTTGTATCACTTTTCACAGGAGGCACAGAATTTTACCTGACCATAACGGCTATTTGCAGTTGTGTTATGTCATTTTTCATCGATTCGACCAAAGAGAGACTATAATTACTGTACACTACGCTATATTGATTATTAATAATTCATTTCTTGACAGCGTTCACATTACATCTAATAGTTTAAAATTCATTATATCTCTAAAATGGCAATATTGTTTTAACTGCCTTGAAGGCGTATCGATAGTGATCATGGCTATTGTATATAAAAGCCAGGGTTCGATTCCTATATCAGAAAAATTATCTTTTATTTTACTTTCAAAAAATTTTCATTTGATGATCAGTTCTTGCGCGCTACTTTATTACCTGAGGCCTTAAACCATAGTTCACCAGGTTTAGGTGTAAACTTCTGCTTATCTGTTCGGAGACATATGTGAAGATTATTATTATATGTATGTACCATTGCGCCAAATGGTGTGGGTTTGAATCCCACACAGGATAAAACCTTGTGTGATCCACAAATGAATGTCCCGCGTCTGGAAGTTCTTTGAGTCCGTTGTTTGAATGTTTGTTAAAGCCCCCGTGTCACAGGAGTTATCATTTTAAAAAAGAAAAATAGAAAAATTAAACATACACTCATCTGAGTAAGAAAGAGTAAGAGTATGTAGCCATTCTAGCATATGGGCACTTTCAACCGAATACTTTCAACAGGCAATAAGTACCGACTTTTTTGCACAGTCAAGAGATAGAATAATTATATACGCAAGCTACTCGAGCGGGCTACGTGCTAGAGTTAATTATACAGTCTACTTAAACACATAACTCAGATTGAAATCGCGGTTTATTTAAATTACACTTTTGATTACTTACATGTTATTTCAAATGATTTTATATTTACTCTTAACGTTCCTTTTTTACTTTTTACTGCAACGTTGTGATTGGTTTTCCGTAGATATGGTCACGGGAATATTACGGTGGTAAGCAACTCAATATTGAAGTATAAAGTTATTTCAAAGTACATATAATTATCATTTATTTATTACGGTTCTAACACATTAATACAGTTTTCAGATTAAGTACTATAGGTAAAAATATAATATGACTGTACTAGGGTAAACCTGTGTTACAGAAGCATAGTTTCATCATTGGTGGTTCTATTTACGCAAAATCAGCTCAAAGTAATATAAAGGCATGCTTGCTAGCTTCATATTGGGTTTTAGCGCACGTTAATCCTTTGCATAATGCAAACAGCTTAACGTAAATCGTCACTTTACTCGCGTATATCGCGTCGCATACAAACTATAAAAGTCAACTAATCTTAAATATACAAACGTCACTTTGATGGTGACATGAATAGCATTACCGGCGCTTCGTGCCATCTATAATTACTAATTGAACCTTTAACGTTATCAATTCAAATGACATTCGCTATTCAACGTTGAATCGGTATTCAAATGATTTGCACTATGCTTTCAATGCGTGCTAAGCTTGCTGGTAAGCATAGTTCAATAGCATCGTGACTTTGACTTATCTATAGTTCTATAGTCCAGGATTTAATGGATTAGTATTATATTAGATTCTGCGAGAATAGCAGCGTTGCAATTTCATCTGCAATATGTTGCCACAGGTACCTAATTTAGTCTCTTTTAATAGATTGGTGGAAAGGTGCTCTCAGTCTTTTTTCGTTTTCCTTGACGTGCATGCGAAATTTTTTGATGACGGTTTGAATGGTAAAGGCGTTAAAGCGTAACAAACAAATAAACTTACATTTGCATTTATAATATTAGTTAGAATTTTGGTGACGTTACGTTAATATTAAAAATGTTCAAGTAAGCTCTGCACCATAGGAGACCAGGAACTAAAATAAAGTACTCTTCCCAAGCGAGTGAAGCCGTGGCCCAAAGCCAGTCACATTTTAAATCACTATTAACTAGAATTTGTTATATGTTACATAGTGTAATTATTAGCGCCTCATTTCCCTCGAGTCCACTATCCGATATATCTACGATATATAATTCGTTTGCAATTTTAATTCTCGTTACATAAACAACATAGAGCGGACTAAAACTATTTAATATGGATAGACTAAAACGATAATAGACCAGTATAATAATATCAGCCCTATATTAAACTGTCCCACTGCTGGGTACGGGCCTCTTCTCAGTGTGAGAACGGTTAGGCCACAATCCACCACGCTGGCCTAGTGCGGGTTGGCAGACTTCACATATCTTCGAGAACATTATGGAGAACTCTCAGACATGCAGGTTTCCTCACGATGTTTTCCTTCACCGATAAAGCAAGCGATAATTAACTGTTTAATATGCATATAACTTCAAAAAGTCAGAGATGCGCGCCTTGGGTTCGAATTTGAGAATTCATCTTTTAAGTGGATTAGAGACAATTGCGTTTGCAACTTTAGGTCAAACAGGTTAAGCGGCGTCGCCGTTGTCAAGACTGCAGATGGGTGACCGTAAAATAACATCACATTATTTTTAGCATAGAGCGCATGTATCGATGTCATTATTTTCAATATGATGATTTTGACCAGGCATTCTTAAACATTCTGACAACCGGATCCTTTCACATACAAAAGAATTAGTATCACATTTGTAACAAAAATCCAGAAACAGACGCGAAGAAAAAGAACCTTAGTTACGGATTCAGAAAATAATTGATGTTTGTTAGTTAACAATTATATACAGATGTTTACAATTTTATTACATGAATTTTTAATATGCGTGCAAGCATATTTAAAATATAAAACTATACCTTTCAATAATAAATATGGATGTAAAAAGTAGCGCAGTTATCTGAGCTTCACATCATGATCCGACAAGAGAAATATGAATAATAGACCAAGAGTAGGCAGCGCTGTCATCGCGTTGATGGCAATCGTGACAGATATTGTCCGCAAGCAAAAGTATGGCAGCCCGAACATGCCATTTGTTTGCCTTTACAATTTAAGACCGCTTACATATTCTTTAGTAGAGCTTTGTTGTCGTTAAATCACGTTTACCCATATTATCGTGCTACGTAAACGATTTAACATTTCTTGAAACGCAATCTATGTATACTAATATTATAAACAGGTAGGATTTGTTTGTTTGTAAGGAATAAACTCAAAAGCTACTGGTCCAATTGAAAATGCTTTTACAATTGGAAAGCTACATTATGCAGAAGTGACGTAGGCTATAAAAACACCACACCACAGGGACAGCCAGTTTCAAATATTATTGCAATATAAATATGGAGTAAGAAAATATGCATTAAAAAAGGCAGTTCGGGCAGAAAGATCTCATAAGAAGAAGCTGGCAAAAAACTCGTGGCCGCTCTTTTCAATCGACAATTATCTTTACAATGTTTTACTTAATAATATACTCGAATTATATTTAGATATAGCCTGTGAGTTAGAGCAGTTCAATTCCAAGCAATATATTTTCGGACGCTCATAATGCAAGACGCGAAAAGCCCAATAGATAAGCCATTGGATTTGCGATCGAGACGTCGTAGGTTCGAATCCCACTCACTACCGAAGTAAACACACTCCAAACGTATTGTAGCTTAACTGGAGGTTTAAAACACATATTGCTAGTAATCTACAAATTAAAAATAATAATACTTAGTTATGCAACATATTTTAAAACTATTTTAAATCCCTGAGTCCTGTGCTAGGTGTCAACACCTGTGTTACAGAAGCCAGTGCCTTCTCCGATAGTAATATACAACAAAACTATTTATGTATAGGTATGTATAACAAAGTAAAATAAAACTTAACCAAAACAAACAAAAATATACCAAAGCACGTATAATAATCTATACTAAAGGTGAGTGAGTGCGTGTGTGTGTATTAGAGTGGTGTGCGTGAATAGTAATGTAGTGTATGTGATGAGAGTGTGGTTTTAATGTATAAACGGAGGAGTGAATTGTCTTCGTGTGCGAGTAGGGCGACTTAAGAGGCGTGTACATTTTAGATGATTGTTATGATTTTCTCAGTGTCGTCATAATTTAAAGACTTAAGCCATAATTTCAGGTTATTTTTACCATATGCAGAGTGAGTTTATATACCTATAGAGTCTTATTAACTTTGTTGTAAATTCGAGAGCTTAGGGCCATAAAAAGTCTCCGCGCAAGTGCAGAATGGCAAATAAATAAAAGTAATCATTTATATAGTCGTGAGAGCGTTAAATGCTAGCACGTAAATATTGTCATCAATGGTTCAATATGATTGTACCATCATAACATAGCGTCGATTGAATTATAATTGTGTAAGATCTTTATTGTATTTGACTGCATGGATGGCGAAGTAAGTGGTCGCCTCGCTATTGCCGCTGCACCGAGTGTTGTGGGTTCGAATCCACACGGGACAAAACTTTGTGTGATCCACAAATGGTTGTTCCGAGTCTGGAAGATTTTTGTGTCCATTGTTTGAATGTTTGTAAAGTTCCCGCAGAAGAAGTAGGAGAGTTGTCATATTTAAATTTTAAAATCATATTTTAGGATAGTTGCTATCAAAATCTATCCTTAGCATACCTATAGAGGTATAAGGAGCCTACCTGCCAAATTCTGATGTTTATCAGCCATTTGGCACATCAGAACTTGGAGACAGGCTTGCATTTAAAAGTTTGCATAAGAGCCTTTGACATTTTACAAAGGCTCTAAAGCCTATCTGCCAGAGTTAAAGCTCCTTGACTACACGAATGACGTAATGATGTTAGTGGTTATCGCACTACTATCGCGCTCCGATTGTAGCGGGTTCAAAAATAATTGTTTAAATGTTTGTAAAGTGTAGAGGAATTATGAATACTTAGTAACATTTAGTAGGATCTCAGATATCTCTGACATAAAATGAGATGATGATCAATCATATAATATGTTAGTTGTACCGTGTCCTTTTTAATACGCATTGTGCTCATTCAGGATAATGCCACACATCCAAGGTCATTTATCCACACTCAAAAACGCATAGATCATACAGGCATCGCGCATTTGAAATCGCTTTTATTGAAGACTGATCACGTGCGAGTCAGATTTGCACGCTTTGGATTCCGTACCTTAGCATGACAGGTATAGAAGGAATTTAGACACCATTTATCATTTCAACCTACGTCTGTTAAGTCAATATATACAAGTACATACCTATAACTTTGACTACTACTTGAGTTGGAGCGCATAACTATGTAAGTTAGTTTTTAATAATTATTTTTAATACGATTGCTATGCATGAGGTCTCGAGTTCGATTCCTGGGTTGGGCGGGTATTAAGATTCGATAAGAACATTTTAGTAGAAGCACTGCGTCTAAATCTGTGTCCTGTAGACAGCAATAGAGTCGCCCCCTGCACGTGTGATTAAAAGTGTAATTGATGTAATATAGGCGTAATTTACTCCTTTGGGAACATAAGCGTAACTCATTGTATATTTGTACAATCTTAATAAGTAAGAAGAGGACAGATTTCTTGAAGCTTGTTTTAAATAATAATAAAAACGTTAGAATACTAAGTTACAAATTGATTCCATTTGCAGCTAATATAAACAGCTGACTCAACGGGACAGATATACAAAAATACCACGTCACGTAAAAGTCCCGTTTTGTTACATAACGTTCAAAAGGAACGCTGTCGGGCCACCCCGGATATAACTGTATCAATTTCTGCCACTATCCGGACCAGTGTTTCCATCTTTTATCAATCGGAGTGCCAAACAAATTGAAAAATGCATTGCCTCATAACATTGTGTGCCATTCGTAGGGTTAACAGATGCTTGCAGTACGCGGAATTAATTAAAACGATGATTACAATAAAGATCGTGATTAGATATAAAGTTCCTCGTATGTGGCGTACGTAGTATTAGCTCATGATACATCATAATAATTAAACATGAAATAGTTATAAAATAGTGATTTTTAATATAATTCAACTGGGTAAATACATAATTTTCATAATATCAAATGACGCTAACCAAATAAATCTATACCCGCACGGGGCCAGCGCGGTGGAGTATGCTTAAACCTTCTTACACTGTGAAGAGGCATATTCTCTGCAGTGGGACAGCAATTGTGTGCAAGTGCTATTATAAGGTCGGGCAAACGTTATCCTTAGTATTACAAGCGAACATAAGCTACAAAAATCGCTTACCGCCAGCTAGCATAATTGATACTTGTATAAAATATAATCCAACGCTTGCAAAATATTACACTGAATGTACAGAAAATATTATTTTAACAAGCAACGAGAGATAAACTTTATTTAATTAAAAAGTTTTTACACATGCTTTATTCTGTGAAACTAAATGGTTTCAATATTATTTTACGAATAAACCCCTTAATTATTCCAGGAACGTCAGGTTAAAATTTTGTCATTCATTTTGATGCACTGTATTTATTAGAGTGCTCCGATTTCCACGTAAATGAAATCCATATTTTTTATATGGATAACAGTAGATACAGATAGTTGATGCCAAATATTTTCGTCAGACAGAGAATACATTTTTGTTTTATATAGAGAAGTATTATATTTTTATTGTATAAGGAACCATGATTCAAATTGAAATATTCTTTCATAATGACAAAATGAGTCACGTTACCGTTAATAATTACACATTTTAATATTTCACTGCGATATTAATTTTAAAGAGCCTTTACGAGTGCTTGTATAGCTGTATGATGATGCATAAAATATTGAATATAAGAACATTTTGATCAGACTTACAGCTTAAATTATATATAAGAGAAAATTAAATAATATGTTCGTGAAATGGCCAGCGTTTGCTGTAAGTTCTTAAATACATTGCTACCTAGGAAAGATTTTGCACTTATAGGGCAGGTTGCACGATACCAGCGACACCATTTAATTAATTTAAAAGAACACACTTCCTTTGTGTACTTATAGCAACTATAATTAATTTTGGTTCAATTATTTTCAGTGTAATATATATATATATATATATATATATATATATATATATAATAATAATAAATTAATATTTTAATGGCTTGCGATGAACCTAATAACACTTCACCTAATATGTGTCACGGTAACTAACTCCGAGAGCTCACGACAAAAAATCGTGGTACCAATAAGGCAATAGAACAGCAAGCCATCGTCTTAATATCTGAACTGCTCTTGGTGCTTACGTATTATTCTGATTTGCCAAAAATCACTGACGCGGTACTCCTACCATCAAACTAAGATAAAATTTCAAAAGTCAGATATTGTTCATATAGCAACACGTAGGTTTCCTACTAGCTGATTACTAGGTTTCTAATTTAAAGCCGTACTAAAGGAAATAGGTCTTCTCTAGTCAGTCACGTATTTCATGATTTTACCCAACTACTACAGCAGCTGCTTTATCTATACTACATTTAACAAAAGCAGCTTCATCGTCATTAGCTGGTATCTAATAAGAAGAAGCAGCCGAACCCAAGCAGTGACTTTACTCAACAGAATCCATGCTAACTTCTGGCCACGTTCCTTTTCAAGGCTCTATAAGATGGTGCTATGCTTCCTAAACATCCCAGTCTCCTTGTGTAACTGTCCCTGTCTTACTAGATCCACACAGAAAAAATATCTTGGTATATATATTGATAATCTCATCTCCTGGAAATATCACCTCAGCGATCTAACAGCACGCACTCGAAAAGTAATATTTATTTTTTAAAAACAACGCCGTTCTGCCGATCACGAAATTCTAAGAATGATTTACTGTGCTCTATGCCAGTCTATACTAACCTATTGTATATCTTTCTGGGGTGGCGCACCAAAAACCCACCTATTACCCTTGGAACGTGCGCAAAGAAGTATACTTAAGGTAATGACATTCAAGCCCTTTAGATATCCGACCACCCAACTTTATAAAGAATGTCAGACTCTTACTGTCAGGCAGCTCTTCGTACTTGAGACCGTTACTCGAAAGCATACATCTATAAAATACAATCCAAGCTATAAAAAAAACATCTTTCATACAAAATTTGCCAAGTTCCGAAATTCAGAACCCAATAAACATATACACACGCACACACACCTTTGCTTACTTGCACATATTTTCATAGCTGCTCACGAACACCTAATATATTTTGTAAATATTAACTAAATGTAATAATGCGGGCGACCTGGTACACAAAACACAAGTTAAATCTTACCTTGGGTACCAGAGTTTAACAAATTATGTATAACTTGTCTCATGATATATTATGTACTGCGTTCATTTACTTTGAAACCATTAAGAAAACATATAAATAATAATATTCTGTATAACTCGATGTAATTTGTGGAGATGAAATAAACATTATTATGCTGTGAACAGCTATCCAGTAACAGCAGCTTTGTTTAACCTTTGTTTGAATATTTGTAAAGACACAAAATCAGAGGGCTTTCACAGTTGTTTTATTTTTTCGATACGGGTTATATGGCGACATTGCTCTGCATAAGAAGCGAACCTATTGCTGTCTGCCAGCACAGAGTCTGACTCTATGCTGCTCGATGTCATTTGCCTTAACCAAGAATTGAATCCGAGACCCCATGCACATTCACTACAGCTGCGGCACTAAAGCAAAAAAGTATTCTGTTAAACTAAATGGTACACTTAAATGGTAGCACTTTCGTAGTGCATTGTGTGTAGTCCACTATTGAAATTATCTCATTCGCATGTAAATCGTTGTAGGGCAATTTAAACTGGGTTGATCGTAGCGGGTTAATGTAACCGATTTGTATCCAAGACTGCTCAGCAATTTTCACTGATCTGCCCTTTAGTTGTTACATAAAGCTTTATACCAACCAATTTATGCTATAAGTTAACTAAATTGGCCCATGCAATTTTAGTCCACAGGTGATTACTTTATTGAGTTTGAATATATGAATACACATCTTGTCTATGATTTGTTAGGTTTTTACGTTAGTATTAATGCCTTAATGTATGTTATCTCAAAATTATGTTTAATTATCTCAATAAATACCCAGTTGATACCCACTTGGTATAATATACATAATCTCTGAGATTTTGTGTCGAATAATCCTATTTAGTGAGGGGCATTATGTTTTTTAATTGAAATAATTATAATATCAGCTTTATTTATAAAATGACCAACTGCTGAGAGTGGATCTCGCCTAAGGTTTGGCCATACTCCACCACGATAGATCAGGGCAGATTGGCAGACGCCCACTTCTTTGAAAACATTATACCGATCTATCAGGCATGCAGTATTCCCCGGGATGTTTTCCTTTGAGTTTGAAGCGAGCGACAAGTAACTATTTAAAACACACGTATCTTCATGAAACTTTGAGAAGGTGCGTGTAAGAGATGCCTTGAAATCGAACTGGAGATCGCCGTGTGTCATGCCAACAGTCTCCCCTAGACTATATCTCATTTATAATAATATACTTTGCCTGTCCTAAAATGGTCTATAGAGAATATAATATGTATATGGTGGATTGCGTTATTGATCCTTATATTTGCGGCCGATGTCAAGTAAGTTGATTAGAATCTTGGATCGGGAATAATGTCACTAAACTATCCTATTATTAAAAGCTCTACGCCAGTTTGGTGACCGAAAGCTCCTTGGGATAGGTATGTGACTCTTCAAAACTCTAACTTACCGCACGAAACGCAGTTACAATGTTACTTTATTTTCACCACTTGTCTGCATGGATGGCGTAATAGTTTTAGTGATCACGTCTCAAATGCCCCTGCGCCGAATGTTGTCGGTTCGATCTCCGCACGGGACAAATATTTCTGTAATCCACAAATAGTTGTATTGTGTCTAAAAGTTTTCTGTGTCCGCTGTTTGAGACCATTGCAACAACGGCAGTATTACAAGTGCGGGAATATATACTTTTCTTAGGACAAAAACCATAACAAAATTAACAAAATCTCGCACACACAAAAATAAAAAGCTCGTGCATCACCAAACTTTAATAGGTGTGTTACATGTTTTTATTTGTTTTTTTATACGGCTATTCTGGCAAACAAGCATATGGCTCACCTTATGGTAAGTGGTCACCGTAGCCTATGGACGTCTGCAACACCAGAGCCATCACTTGGGCGTTGCCAACCCTTTGGGAGAAAAAGGAAGTGGGAAGGAGAAGGAGCGCTAAGAGGAAAAGAGGGTGATTGGGCCTTCGGTACTCTCACTAACCGAACGAAACACAACAGTAGGAATACTGCTTTTTACGTCGATATTCTGTAAGAGGGTAGTCCTTCCCCGGTCGAGCCGGCCCATTCATGCTAAAATCAGCGAGGCTCTACTATACGGAAAATAAAGTATACTTGTCCATCTATTATCTCTGAAAGGATAGGCAGAGAATTACTTACACCCATATTTACCGAGCTATAATTTTAAGTCTCACGTAATAGGACGAATCGACGTTCAAACTCCGTGCTGCTCCTAAGAATGTCTTAGGAGAAAACACGATTAAACTTTTACCCGACCCCAGAATTAAATCCGATAACTCATGCACAGAAACCGCATATACAATGGCAATGTACTTGCAATTATAACCTAAAAACAAATTAGATCATAATTTATGTAAAATATCCATCTACATACATACAATGAGTCTATTCGCGTCTCACAATAAAACAAACAAATATTATGGCGTAGATACTGTGATCGATCGTCCGCCTTTGTAATTATCTCGAACACAATACAGGTGGAATATACCACCCACGTTAGATGAAAACTGGGTGGTATGTTACAACAAAAGCTTTATTGGCGCCGTACATCAGTGTTGGTACAGCTGAGCGAGAGTGTAGTCGTTGAGCTGTTCCAACTCTTTGCTAAACGCTCATTCGCCAAACGCTTATTCGATAGCGTTTCTCTGAAGAGAGTAAAAATATGTTTAGTTCATGATAGATAAGTGGTTTAAAGGTTACAGAAAATATTAGTAAAATAATCAATACTAATAATTGGCGATTAAATAGGAATGCCGTGAATTTTCGGTTCTTCTCATTTTTCTACGCCCTTGCTTTACTAGCAATAGGTAAATGTGATTTCACATTAATGAGTGACTTTGACGTACCTACATAAGTATGACTGTAATAAATATAATTCGTAACGAGTATTAACAAAAATTGAAAGTTTATTTTATACTTATACACATATTTTTGAATTTTGCATGACGATGTTAGCGTACGCTATTTTTAGTATACGTGGGACCTGTCGATATATGAGCGCATTTATCGACGGGTCCTACGTAAGGACAAAAAAACGACTTTACAGGCAAGCGATTCAAATATTTTAAAGCTTGTAACTTTGACATAACTCAAAATAAATATTTGAATTTTTGGAATGTTATACCTTAATATTATAGTAAAAATACTGCTTAATTAAAGTTTAATTTATTTCTAAACTTTAGAAAATAGCGTCGCTTGCATTTGTGTTCTTTGTTTTTCACGATCTATTAAAGTACTTAAACTAGTACAAGCGACCACTTATACCAGTTTATAGTGTATTGTTTTTTTATATATTAGATATAATATGCTATCAAACAACACTATCTAGCCCAAACTAAGCAGAGCTTGTACTATTATTGATAACTTATTTAAGCTTATAATAGTAAAAATAATTTTCGAGTGTATTTATTTATAACATATAATATTTTTATGGTTAATATGCAGTTAATACCAGTGCAGAACGTAAGCGCTGTAACGTCACTGCGCGCATACTGGTATACCGATCACTTGTGCTTGCGTGAGGCGTAGATCGCAACTACCTGCACTGGTGCAAGTGACTAACATTAGTGTTGGCAGTTGCTTGGCTTAAAATGACGTTAATACATCAGTTTACAAGGCTGTATTTTAAAACTAATTGATATTATAAAATGAATTTTACATTAAAGAAAATATAGGTTATTTTAAAGCTATTGATTTAAAAAACAGATTTCGTCGATATACGGTTTGCGCCAGTATACGTAGGACCAGTCGATATGGTAAGTGATTGCGAAGTCACGGATTTGATGTCTACGCTCATTAATCTTGAATGTTCTATAGCAAGTAGTTGGTCCCTAATCGCCTAATCGCGTTTGTTAAACGAGAAATAATCCATCATATACAACATAATCTAGCCCAAACTAAGCAGAGCTTGTGCTATGGGTACTAGATAATGAATAAATATACATATACACAGTTTTTTTGTAAATACTTTCTTATTATACATAGAAACACCCAGACCAAGACAAACACTCATGTTCATGCACACAAATGTTTGACTTGTGCGGGAATCAAACCCGCGACCCCAGGCGTGGCAGTCGGTTACACTAACCACTACATTATCTTATATATGTTACTAAAAATGATTATCTTTTAAAATATAGAACTTCAATGTAGCTGCCGAAAAATCTGTGTTATATACATTTGCTAAACAGTATAGGTTATACATGCATGAAGCTATGTAGTGTTATGTATTCAATGTAATACCCAAGAATACCCAGGCTCGGAGCAACTACATATTTGTGGATCGCAATATTTTTGTCTCATGTGAGGACCCACAACACTCGGTGCAGTGGTACTGGCAAGGCCACAAATAATGCCCATTTAGAAGCCTCTTTATTCGAATCTTCAAACAAATATAAATATACGTATCTTCAACGAGTATTCGAATTTGACTGCGGCAGATTTTTTGATAACGTGTTTTATTCGATATGATTATAAAGTGAGATCTAAGGTAGCATTTACCTTTGAAATACATAGATACACATATTTGTTAATAACTTAAACTACATTCCTGTATGAATATTCTGGATAGAGTTTCCCGTAGAGATTAGTTAGCGTTCATATAAGCATCAACGCCTCAACGGTAGCTACCCAGTCAAAGTTCAAAATACACGTTTAACTTATCTAATATTCAGTATATCAACCTAACATATTCCGATGTACATTTACGATGATATTATATAAAAGGTATAGGTATACAATATCCAATGGGACAACTTCTACGACTAATTAATGGTAGTAGACACCCGCCTAATATCAATGCAATCAATAAAATCTGAAATTTCCTTTATGGCTAGCGCAAAAGATTAAGTGTTATGTCTGGACTAACAATTCGTTGAATGTTAAACATTTGGTTGTACGGATGATGTAGTACCTTAAAAGGTCGACTCGCTATTGCCACTGCGTTCGATGGTGTGGGTTCGAACCAGACACGCAACAAAAAAATACTACTGAGTGATCTTTGTATTTGTTTAATATTGTCTTATGTTTACGCGAATGTTATACATTGAAATTAAACACTTTATACGGATTTTGTCGCGTTGTTTATTTCGTAGAGCTTATGAGGCCTACGAAGCTACGCCGTGCTACCTAGCACACAGATTAATTTCGAAATATACGTAAAAGTCACTATTTAAAAGAGCTCTTATGTTTAAACACTCATATTATTAAGATAGCAAGGATTATTAAGCATAAGTAGTAACAAATATATTGTAAAAAATATGCCCATGACATAAAACGCATCAGGTCAAAATGTTTGTCAAATAGGTGCAAAACATGCATTTAATGTCTAAATCACTGCCATAATTGACTGTACAAATGGCGAAGTAGTTTAAGTGGTCATCTCGCCACTACCAATAATACGTCGAGTGTTTTGGGTTCGATCCCCAGACGGTAAAAAATTGTGTCATCCACATATAGTTGCTCTGAGACTGGGTGTTCTTTGTATCCGTTGTTTGAATGTTGTTTAAATGAAGTCTCCCACAACACAGGCATTATTCAAAGTGTGGATATTGGTGTTTTAGGAAATATAAAAGCTAATAGAAAATAATCGCTTTGTCAAATCACTTACTCTTGAAAGCGTACATTTCATTATCGATTTTAATAATACATACTATAACACAAGCACACGTATGTTTATGTATGTGTTGATTTAAATTTAGACCTTTTATTCAACCATTGCATAAAAGGCCCATATTTCAATTCCCTTATCATTAAATAGAGGGTTTTAGTATTCCTTTTCTATTTTATTACAGTTTTATAATATTTTAGGTATAAGTTACTTTTAAAGAATTGTGTTTATATGTACATAGTTAGTAATTTAAATTAACACCAATTTAATGTTAAACAGTATATGTATGTCGGTATTTGTTCTAAGCTATACCATGCCAAAATCCATAAATATTTGGACGTGGCTAAAATATTTGGACGTGCACTCAGTATGGTTAAAAGCTTTGTTGGTATAAATTAAAAATAAATTTGCATTCAAACGTGCAATCAGCGTTCGATAAAGCCAGGTAATATACTCGTCAAAAGCTCATTTGCAGTATTCACTAAAACTAAGCGTCATTAATATCAGAGGACTAGAGCGAAACGAGTCAAACAGTAGCGACGACTACTCTTCGCCTAACACACGTTATATTTATTGACTGCAAACACAAGTCCAACTAGGCCGTGGGGATATTGAATTTTAAACAATCTAAAGATTGTATTTGTGCCTCTGAATTCTGATGGTTTACTCTTAATAGTGAAAGCATCATCTCACATTTGTATAAAGAGGTAAAAGTAACACGGATATTAAGCACATACGAAGAGCACAGAGGCAAAATACAAAGATTTGATTACAAAATACGTTTTCATGTCAAGGACAAAGCTCTAAAGAGTCTCCTTAGATATAACCTTAATAAGTTATATTGTTGTGTTAGCATAAAGCATCATAAAATGCATGCTGCAGTATAATAAAAATGTTTCTTAAGTGTCAGAGATAACACAGAACTGAAAGGATAAAACTATAATCTATATTGCTTGCCACATCTTGTAATGTTTTATGTTGCTTGTATTATATAAAAATGGCTAGGCAAGGTTTTATATAATTGCTGTGCAAGGATCAGTCAGCTTTTCTCTTTAACGTTTATGGAATTTTAACATGTTAAGAAATAACTACAATATAACAACTGGAATATGGCCAAATACTTAACACAGAGAAGGGGCCCGTGTTCAGCAGTAAGATAGTGTATATACAGGGCTAATATTATTATTATAATAAATATCAATATTTTAACACGGTAAGAAATAACGTTAATATAACAGTTGTATATGTATGTAGTTACTTGAATTGTCATCCTTTTGCTGCTTATTCAACAAGTGCAGAGACTTCGACATTCACACTTAAAAAATAATTGTTACCTACGTAGGCGAGTTTATTGTATGTATCTACGTGACATATACTAGGACTCGGTGCTGCTATAGAAACGTTTTTGCTAGTACCTGCCATAAAAACAAATTCTTTGACTAAGCTTGTAATTCAACCCAGCTTGTCGCAATCGGCCACAGCATAAGCATGTACTTATACAACGTGTTCACGACTGCCTCTTTGAAAGCAGAGCTTTTGATTTTCTGATTAAAAATCACGTCATCTATCAATTTACGAGCTATCAGAGTATGTTCAAAGGAGTATTTGATGGAGCAATCGAAGCCTTAAGACTGCACCAAGCGTAAGACGCGGTTGAATTGAATGACAGACTTCGATATTCAAATCGACGCGCGGCCGCCATAGTAAAATTGTATGGAGGATTTAAAGTGCTATTTTGATACATATGTATCTTTATTGTCAACCAATAACTTTTAAATATTTGGAACGGACAAATTGTAATATAACTATTTATGTTTCGGTTAAGCTGTAAAATAGGATAGATTTCTACTGTTATAATCTAAAAATCACGTAACACGAGCTTGCGTTTTTGCATTTGTCGTGCAAATTTACGTAATTTTGTAGGCGAAAATATTAATTATTGAACGATTTTTACATGGAGTAATTGTAAATACATTCACACATTGTTATGGTAAATGTATATTTTATATTTGTATTAAACAAAAAGTGTTGATTTTATCAACTTAACTGTGACCGGCTGTTTTGGCACATTTCGCTCGGCGCAGTCTTAATATGTATCGAAACTAATATCCTGAATATTTGAAAATGCGTTGACTTTTTGTAGAAACTGGTTTCATTAATCGGCCTCGATGGCGTAGTGGTTAGTGTAACCGACTGCCACGCCTGAGGTCGCGGGTTCGATTCCCGCACAAGACAAATATTTGTGTGCATGAACATGGATGTTTGTCTTGGTCTGGGTGTTTCTATGTATAATATGTATGTATTTACAAAAAAAAAAGTATATATGTATGTTTATCCATTGTCTAGTATCCATAGTAAAAGCTCTGCTTAGTTTGGGCTAGATAGTGTTGTGTGTATGTGGTAGAATATTATTATATTATTATTATTCTCTTTATTTAAATATTTTCAATACATTTTTCATTTTTAAATATACATATATCTATAAAAATACATATCATTTAAAAATATAAAATATATGGTACCCCACCGGCATCGGGAACAGGGTCCAAGCTGCCGGTGGTTAGGATTCCAGAGATAGGAACCTCCTCACAATGCGTGCTGTATCTAAAAGCACTGCCTTCTGCATTATTATTATTATTATTAATTAAGTTAGGATTGTAAAAGTAAATCCCAAAGAGTTTGTCTTTGACATATGATACGTTAAAGGATGAGCATCAGGGATACGTTTTATTAATAAAAGACTTCGTCATACTCTTATTGGATCTATCCAATATAGCCATAACGTATATTTTACAAAATGAAAGACAGACTAGCTCGTTTATACCTTTGAGCACATAGTTGGATAAGCACATCCTATTTTCTTTTCAAAGCTTTCAGCATCGGTTTGAAACTATATGCATTCGATTTTATTCGGCTCACTCAAATATCAGTCAACCGAATTTATTTGAGCTCTCTCAAAGTCAAGTCAAGCTCAAGTCTTCTTTGGCGAATCGATATTTTTAATCAGCCATGTGCACTGCTGTGAAACCAAAAAACCAAAAATCTGTCAACGATAAGCTTGACCGGCAAGTAATTAGTTATCGCACTATGGATAACGAGTGGGATAACTGTACATTTGTATGTATACAACATCACTCACATGTTGCCAAGCTTTTAAAAGGCTCATCGTGTCGTTAAAGAGTTCGCAAACTCTGCTCAGTGAGAACGGTTTCCCGGAACAAAATACAAGATAGTTGCGATTTTCCAAAGATTGATGTTACTTTACCAATTAGGTTTCTCCAATTTAGGCGCTATCCCAGATTGACATGAAGATCCTACTACACTTTGCCGCTTCGTGCATGTGTTGACAAGCCAAGGGGCATTTATTTCAAACAACACAATATTCTTTCTACCGCAACCCTTACAACGGTTAAATAAATACGCCGAAATATTTTTAAGTCCAGTTCTATGTAAATGTTTTAGTCTGTAAGCGTGCGTCAGCAAACGGTTAAGTTTACATATTGGATTTTCATGCCTTACCTAGTTTGCATAGCTTCGATTAGAATGACAGTTATTTTTAATGTAATATTGTCGACCAAGAATATCGTGAATAATGAAATTAAGCAATGTTCATCGATGGCGGTAATTAGGCACTCTGTTAGAGAATCGCAAATGTTTGCGTGCCCGCATACAAAACAATGGAATAGAACAAAGTGATGTTTGCTCTGCCGCTGTAACATTGTTTACTCATATATATACGCGTACTCATTGTTTGTGAATACAAATAATTGAGGCTCAGCTATAAAACCAACTTAACTTTACTATACGGAGTTCAAAAAACTATACATAAATTAGAGTTTGCAGCCAATTCGTTTATCACTCGGCCTTCCTGATAGAGAACGGCATAGCCATTTCCAAATGTCGGCAATTCCAGCCACCAAACTATGTATATGTACGTGAGGAGAGAACTCCAATTAACAGATTGCTCAAAAATGCACTTCTGAAACACAATTTCCGTGTTATGCAACTGGATCAGTTCAGGCAAGGCAACCTTCTGACCGGACAAATTAGATAGCTAGATGAAAAATTTCTAGGCATTATATCAGCTAAATCCAATATCCATTTAAACTCTGCAATATAGATACCTCATAAATACGGAATAAAAAGTAACGGAATCCGACAAGGTACGTGATATATTTTGATAAAAGATACAGTCGCTTACCTAAAAATACACAGCATGAACAGTTGATTACGTACGTCGTAACTTCGTTTCAAATGGAATACATTTGTCTTTGCTGTATCGCAGTAAGGCAGTTGCTTTGAGTTCTCTACGTACTATTCATATGTCTGGAGTATCAAAATACTAGATGTCTTTGTTATAGCAAGGTCACGTGTAATGATCATAGACCCTATCAATTTTAACATCTAAAATAATTGATATTTCACAGCAGTATTTAAAGGACAGATCATTTAGCCATAACTTATTACTACAGAACAATAATTCGTAAAATTTTAGCTATTATAAATAATTATTTTGTCGTTAATTCCTGTAGTTAATCTAGATTGTTCTTGTTAGAAGTTTGTTTACGTCAGTACGTACGGACGTGAATCTAAGGTAAACTTCGTACACCTTAATCAGACAACGATTAGAGCATCCAAGTAACGATTCAATAGGTTTTGAATAAATTCAAATCAGATGAACGTTCAAATATCGAATGTCCATAATTATGAGAATCGCCAATGTGCGGGCAGAAAAGGCAGAATGTTTTTGATGGTTTTAAAGGGACGTCTTACAAAATAGTTTGCCCGTATATATTTATATTCTGCCTACCCCTCTGGGAAACAGGCGTGATTTATGTATGTATATATGTATTTATATTCATGTAAGTAATACATGGTACATTCATAATATCGTCGAACCATATTGGTATAGGACCACGTTCTAGCTGTCAGGCAATGAATGTAGCGAAGTCTCAATAATTTGTACGAGACAGATATTTTACAGTCGGGCTGCTCCAGATGTGAGTCGATATTCGGGTCTACCTCTCTCTCATATACATATCACTTCTTCTTAAGCCCCTTCAGGTCGTGCGAATTAATACAATCATTATATTAAAAATACGTAATCAATTCAAAGCGATCTGATAACATATTAAACTAATGAATTGCTCATAACGCCATATGTCACAACGTGGGTGACATGACCATGCATGGTTTATATAATTATTGCAGAAACGAAATTTATCGTTTCGTAAAAAATTTGCTAACTCTAAAATATTTTTATAAAGTCTTATAAATGCTACAACGTTACCAATTTTTTATACAAAAAAGGCAATATAAACAAACTTAATCCTCTAAAAATCCATGTAGTATTTTACCGCAACTCGATCGTACACGATCAGATCGAAAGAGGTGAACTTTAAAACGGCAACGTACACAAAGGTGGGTGCTAACACCTTTCCTTTCGATAGTGTTAATAAAAAATCAATACTTATACAGTGGAGGCGTTCTTTGTTCGACACACTATACAAAGAACAATCTTTAAAGCGTAATTATAAAGCTAGCTAACTTCTATAACTCTAAGTACTTACAATTAATTATAAACCAAAAACAGTTTATCTAAACTGATATTATATAGAGGAAAGATATAACATTTTTGTTTATTTGTTTGTAACTACAAAATTACAAAATCGATTTTATGAATTATTTTACCAGTAGAAAGCTATTCTATAACCAAGAAATGTAAGCAATATTTTACAAAAACATACTAAACTAAACTAGTTTTATGCGAGCGAAATCGCGGGCAGAAGCTAATAATACATAAGGTGTATCAGTGATGTTTAACCACACACTTTAGAGTCGTATAGGTGATGAATACAATTGTGAACCAAAATCAAATTTTGTTTTGAATAATAGAATTATATAACTACTAGCTGTCTTCCACGGTTATGATTACTGCTCGTCTCCAGTGGCGCATAGTGTGATATTAAATAGCCTATATTACTTCCGGATAAAGGACCTTTCTAATGGCGAAAGAAATCGAAAATAGGTTCTGTAGTTTTAGAGTTTATTCATAACAAACAGTAACTCAAAGCTTTCCTCTTTATAATATTAGATAAATTTCCTTTTATACATATTGAAAGTTCACGCTAGCATTGCGTATCTTAGAGTAGACTCGCTTGCATTGCTATTTATCATCAATACTTTATGGTTGTAACGTATTTCATATCCTACTACTACAAGCTGTATATACCTTCCTATAATACGATTAATAGACGAAGTTAGTTTACATCTAGGAGTAGCCGGCTAAGTCAGTGCAGCCCACTTTAGCCGCATTAATTTTAGTTAGATTGCACCTAATTCTAGTAGGTTAATCCTTGGTGTAAACCAACTTGGGTAATAGCTAACATTTACACATAACTCAATAACACAAATCACTACTCTGCTTTACGGCTCTTGCATATGACAAAAGTATTATACTTGCATTGTTTATATGCAGCAATTTATGGATTACACACATTTTGGGCGCAAGTCAGGCATTAACACAAAATGTTCGTCGACCCAACCATTTTAACCACTGTGCTAACCAAGCAAATATTTTGGAATTTATTATCTCAGATTATATTATACACAACATTTTGAAGTTTCATCCTAAATCTTAAGCTATGGCATTGTTCATTAACCATTCGCTAAGAGGCTAAGATTGTTAATTAATTTACTTCTAACAGTCAAATATTTACACTGAAGAATTCAACATCAAAAGGTTAGACCAAAGTTCTAAGTGCACTTATTACACTATTTTCCTGCTGTGGTATTACTCAAACTCAAGTATTCCAATAAGCCCGTTCTTGGAAATGAAAAATACTCGACATTTTCTAAAAGAATATTTTTAAATTAAACTTATTTTCAAATTCAACTTGAGTTAGCTGCAACATGTACCGTATGCCGAAGAAGCAGGCAGATTTATTATTGCTACATTTCCAGGTTGCATTCTTTAGCCACTTAGTATGTACAGTACAATCTATTCCCGCACATTTTTAAATTTTATTCTCCTAGAGAGATTTTTTAACAGGGAAACTTAATGCCACTTTGCCTGACCTAAGAATGTAAGCCGGGTTTGCAAATAGCTTATACTAGATGTGCCCGCGGTTTCTCCTGCGTTTATAGTTACTGCACCGCCCCAGTGGTTCGTAGCGTGATGTTATATAGCCTATAGCATTTTATGATAAATAGGCTATCCGATACTAAAATAATTTTTCATTTGAACTAGTAGCTCCTGCGATTAGCGCGTTCAACCAAACAAACAAACTCTTCAACTTTATAATATTGGTACAATATAGCATTTTTTTTTAAATTAACTCGTTTGAATATTTAAATTATTAACTATGTACATATAAACACAATTCTTTAAAACTATACTTTATTTTATTATTTATAATATAAGTACTGATTTACGTGCAGTGCAATATCACAGTCAAGCTACACTTAATTTTAATGGTGACTGCTAGTCGTGAAAGGCACTGCAAAAACTGCACAAGCAAAAAGCAAGCAAAGATAAAAACAGATATCGAAGCTTCTATACGTCTGTATTGTATATATCTTTACATGTAAGAAATGTTCCTTAACCTTTTTTAGACAGCCATAATTGTCACATATTGCAATATGTCCGAGAGTTCTCCATAATGTTCTCGAAAATATGTGAAGTCTGCAACCCGCACTAGGCCAGCGAGGTGGATTATAGCCTCATCCTTCTTACACTGAGAAGAGGCCCGTGCCCAGCAGTGGGACAGTTTAATACAGGGCTGATATTATTGTTATTATTATTTACAATATAAGCAAAACGGGTTTTTAAAAGCATTAGTAAGTATTGAAACAACATACGTAGTTATTGTTAATTTTTTAAAGCGATTCTATGTTCAATTGAACTCTTCTTATAAAAAACTTGACCAATCCTAATTTACCATTATGTCTTCATTTTGACTCTTAAAGGTTTATAACATATTCAAAACTCCCATAACTTAATAAATAAAGAAGCATGCCGTAGATTTATGTCTTAGACCTCTGACTTAATTCGCTGCCTTATTAATAACCTAATAATAATTACCTTAGTAACGAATATATTTTGCTAAACATACACCAAGAAAATAGATCAGGGTCTAATTAGTAAGTTTACGCCAATTACACACGCCACTCAATGTTGTCGGCAATTAACTAACAACATTGAGTATTAATAAATATGAACATTGAGGCGAACTTATTAAAGGAGTACCGTAAATCCTCTGTTTACTCAATATAATAATATCAGCTCTGTATTAAACTGTCCCACTGCTGGGCATGGGCCTCTTCTCACTGGGAGAAGGATTAGGCCAAAGTCCACCACGCTGGCCCAGTGCGGCTTGGCAGACTTCACATATCTTCGAGAAGATTGTGGAGAACTACCAGATATGCAGGTTTCCTGACGATGATATCTTTCACCGGTAAAGTCAGCAATACTTAATTATTAATAAAGCATATAACTTCGAAAAGTCAGAGATGCGCGGCTTGGGATCGAACTCGAGACCTGTAGCTCTGGCCTCGTGGATGTCTAACGGTCTCCCACTCGGCTATCGCTGAATATATACTCAATATAGTAAAAAGTAAAATACCGGTTGGTATTTTACTCAATTTAAAGCAGCCTTAGTGTAGAAACACCGTCACTATTCAAAATATAGCATGTATTCTAGTCGCGCAATCAACATATAAAGCTGTTGGCAAGCCAAAATAATTGCCAAGTTTATTAAGGAACCGGGGTACTGTGAGCAAGGAACTAGTGCAATGTCTGCCTATTTCTTAGTAGCATTGTTGAAATGAAATGAAATGAAAGTCTATACGCATGAGACATGGTTACAGAGGATGTTACAAGGTTATGGTACATCATATCTCACCTTTAGTAGGCGTATGAATGTTGTTACATAGTACAAAAATTTAGTTATTAAACATTATAAATAAAAATTTAGTTATTATTCATTATTATCAACAAATGTCAAATATCAATAGTAAAAATAATTGTTAAAATGCGAAAGGAATAGATAATATCTTAACTGTATAAGAAATATTATAAACAATGTGAATTTCCAGTTTAATAATTACATAATAGATGTCAAGATAAATTAAATTAAATTACATTTTAAAATTTTATATAGTATGTTTCTGAATAGATGGTATTGTGACTTCGATGTTTCAGTGCCGATGAGATTTAGATGCGGCTTGTCATCACGTTGCCGTATGCCTGCTTGAAAAAGTATAAATTTACACCATTAACTTGCAAAAACGTAATAAATATTTATTTCGTAAATAACAGGCTAATATCAAATTGCTTACGGTAAAAAATAAAATTAATAAATTTTAAAATAATAACGTGCTGTCTGTTTTACCTGTGTAATTAACCTATTGAGTGGCACCAGCACACCAGCGGCCAGATACAATAGATTTTCAATTACGTCTGGTAATCCAACAATCGACAGGTTTACGCTTATTATCAAGCTATGCCTATAATATCGTCGTATAGCTATGAAAAACAGTTCTACATCCAAATTCAGCCAACCGGTTTACGATTTTTAAATATCCAGTCCATTACATATTCTTAATCGACTAATCACAAGGCTAAATCATATTTGTATTTTAAAAGGTTGCCGGTAGAAATTTGCGTTGAAATCACGTCTGTTTTATTAATTACTTTTCTAAGCTCCCTTTTAACTTTGATCAAAATCAATAAACAGTGAGGCATATTTAATAGGTACGACCTTCAGATCAGACTGTGAATTCCTAACTTTTACCCTTTTTAAGGTCACTTTAGTACGATATTTTTTATACAACATAGTTGGGAACTAATATATTGAATACTGGTAACCGGTAGTATATGCATCTTCTATCGCTCTTACTATGGGCAGTGCTCCGAGGAATTGTTCGGACTGATCCCAGCCGCCTCTTTTCAGCATCGTTCTACGCGACAGCATTTCCATCTCCATCATTTAGATGGCTGGTAGTCCATAATAGTGCGTTTTCCAGAAATTTTCTGCCTCGCACAACAAAACTGTGGAATGAACTATCGCCTGCGGTATTTCCGGACCAATACGACTTACAAATCTTCAAGAAAAGAGCGTACTCTATTTTAAAAGGCCGGCAACGCACTTGTGACTCGTACTCGTTTGCCTATTATCCCATTAAAAAGTGGTAATATCAGATGTTACTCAACATAGATTTCATCGCAAAGGAATTTAAGTTGAGCGAAAGAAAAGGTATAGGGAATGTATTATGTGGATCCTTGGCACTATGACTAACTGCGTGAAACACTGTAACAGTAGTTAGTAGTAGTTAGGAGGATTATCCTATGTGAGGAAACCAACGTAAGAATAAAATCTTTTTTATGGATGATAGTATCTTATCTTATCTGCATCCATAATGAGGATTTTTATTATATACAGGGTGTCCGGTTATTAATGGATAACCTGGAAATGTCTTATAGTGGAACTGATGGCCGTTCAGAAAAAAATATAAAAAAAAATATCTATCCTTACTACTACCTGAGAAATGTGTTTTTTTTTAATTACCATGTATAACTTTCTTGTATACATGAATGAATACAACCATAAATGAATGAAATCCATCGGTTTTTTGTTGTTTTATTATTAAACACTAATCATGCTAATAGATAGACAGTCAAAAGTATGCAATGCTATAATAGCTTGCACTTTTTAATATACGTATTTTTTTTTATTTAATTTTTTTTTCATTTTTCTGAACGGCCTTCAGTTCTACTATAAGACATTTCAAGGTTATCCATTAATTACCGGACACCCTGTATATGTTGTGAGACATGGTGATCATTATATAATAAGATAATACCTAATAGTAATAGGCCAGTGTAGGCTTAACCTAAAGGGTAGAATTTTCCCGTAAAAGACATCACCCACAGTCGCAAGGGACTTTACAAACATTCCACTAACAGACACAAAAATATCCAGACTCGGTTGCTATATGTTAATCTCACCATTTTTTGTCTCTTTCCCTGGGCATTGAACCAACAACATTCGGCGCAGTGGTAGGAATGAGGCGACCACTTAAATATACCATTCAGTTATTAAATATACCATCATCTTAACATATTGGATGCCCAAATGGTAAAAGTCAATGTCGTATGCTTCGAGGTTCGTAGCAACAATCATAATATAATAATAATTAACTTAACACAATATAAACACAATTACAATTGATTATAATAGACAATTTGGATTTACTGTTGCTGCTATCCAAACTGGCAGGCTGATGTATTAGCCAAGAAGGGCTCGGAGCAACTATTTGTGGGCCCTGAGCCATTCGTAGGTCTCTCTGAGAGTACGGTCAAGGCAGCTTTGAATGCACATGGCAATGATAAACACAGGCTAGAGTGGATGGCCCTTAGGGGTCTGGAACACTCCAAAAAATTCATTGCAAACAGAGCCACGGGCTTTACCCGGAAGTTCTGCGGGTACAATAAGGGCCAAATACGCCTGCTCACAGGAGCGTTTACTGGTCATTTTGGCACCAACGACTTCCTGTGCAGATTGAGATTGTCAAACAATTCAATCTGCAGAGCCTGTGGTGAACAGGACGAGTCCATATAGGCTTCTCCCTCTGAAGTGTACGCTGCGACTGCTGCAGTACATTCATAGGGAAATAGCTCAGGGATAAACCTCGGGGCCGAAACAAAAGATCCCACTGGGTCGAAGAATCGCCGGTGTACAATGACTGGCCCCCGGATCAAGATAAGATAAGATAAGATCCAAACTGGCAGAGCATTTTGTATTTTGGATACTATTGGGAGTTCTCTATTAATACGACGCAAGATATATTCAAATTGTTACAATATTGACATGTGTATTCACATTCAAATGGCTATATAATATACTAGATTTTGCCAATGGTTTCGCTCGCGTAAATTTAGGTTAGGTTATTAACAGTATTTTTTCTGGATGAAATGTACCCCCTATGTCCTCTTTTGTACCCCTGACAACGTGCTTGCAAAATTTCACGATGATCAGTCGAGTAGTTAAGGCGTGAAAGCGTCATAAACAAACTCACATGTCCTAAAGAATATAGGACCTCCATCCAATCATGGTCCTCTATTCTTTATTTTATTATGCTAAGATTTAGGTTGCCCCATAATAAGATATTTATTATTTAAAGCGTATTGTGTAAAAGGAAAATTACGAGTCGTTCCTATATACCTGAACACTAACTTCCAATCAACCGTATATTGGAATGTCGGCACGAAACGAAGATTTGTGTAATGTTTCTTATGTCGGTTGTTTCAATGGTTGTTTAACCCCTTGTGATATAGTTATAATGAATGTTAGTATTGTTTAAAAAAGATAGGATCCGAAACTTCGCTTATCTCCGGTAAAAGCCCATTCATATACAATATAATAAAATGTATGACTTTATCTACACGCTTCGAAATGATTATTAGTTTTTAACGCAGTATTATCAGAGTGACACATGCCTTGAATTCCGCTAATCATTGTGTGATTTTCGTGTATTATTAAAACGATTCTTGATAATAAAGGATTTATGTGTTTTATAAATAAACGCTTGCTCGCAGTAAATTTTACAAACATTTAAACAACTGACAAAAAGAACATGTTTAGAACATATATTTGTAGCACATATGTATAATACTCAGTACACTAGGGTTAGCAAGACAACCAACTTCTTTAATGATGTTACGATTGCAACATCGTCAAAATCTACTTCCAATTTTAGTGATATTCGCTCGACAATCGTTTGACTTAAATAGGTTCGTTGTTCCCCGTAAAACCAACCTTTACTCAATCCCTCGCGCCCCAACCACTGTCGTCACCAGTTGACGCTGTAAAAGCCATCTGTGACAAGCGTATGAAATAAAAAGTAATTTTCTAATTCAAGTACGTAATTTTAAATGTCGTTGTGAACATTTTATTCAGAATAGCGGTATAAAGTTTTAACTTTTTATGTGTAATGATTTTATTGATAAACATTCGCGTAAACGTTATACAATTTAAAGATTGATAAATTTTTATTTTTATTTATTCAGTGATTTAAAGGTGTCATTTGTTTTTTATATTTCAGCTACTTTATCTGATGTACGCTAGGTCTGACTGTATCGGCGCCGCAGTGGTTATGAATACTGTGCATGAGATCACGAATTCGGTTCCCGAGTCCATTTAATGAGTTTTTCTTTCAAGGAAGTCTTAGTAGCTACACAGTAGACGGCAGTAGGATCGCTGCCTAAGTGACACCTAAAACCGTACGTGACCAAAGGTGGATTTTCATTTATTTTTATTAAAAAAAGACAACTGCCACCCTATTAATAATTACTGTGTCGCAGGGGACTTCAGAAACATTCAAACAATGGACACAAAGAACACTCATACTCGTAACAAATATTTGTGGATCACACAAATTGTGCAGACGTTTATTGCACCTCTGCTTGCACTTTTGAGGATATAGACGTGAACTATGTGTGATGACAAGCAAGGTGCTAGCGAATAGACAAGTATATTTATTTTATATTGTTTAAACAATAAAAAAGATAAAATCACATCAGATATAGAGATTAGTGCAAGTCTATTTTACTAGATGGCGTAAGTAGTTCCTGTTACAGGCCTTTGTTACTAGATGGCGTATGTAGTTTCTGTTACAGAGTTTATTTGGTATCTATATTTATTTTCGCTGACGTTTTCGTGACACTGTAACATAACTGCTTCCACATACTACTGAGCCTTCAAGTATGTGAATAGAATAAGATAAGCTTAAGTGTATGCCAGTTGAAATTAGTTTATTTCAACGTATTAGTAGGTACAACATATTTTAATGAACAGAGGGTGGTAATATACTAAATGCTAAAAGAAATCACTTTGAATAGGCTGGAGCGAATTTAGTAGCACATAATGGACAGTTGTTAAATATTTTAATTAAAGACGATTCTTTAAATAAATGTAAATCTATACATATGTACATATTTAGACAGATAAACCTACAACACATGCAGAGGTCCCGAGTACAATAATTCTAAAGCATACACCTGACTGTTCATGATAGTATAAATGATTAGTTGATTATCGCTCGCTTTGCGTGAGGAAACCTGTGTGTCCGAGAGTACTGCATGACGTTCACGAAGATATGTGAACTCTGCCCACCCGCACTGTTCCTGCGTGTTAGACTATGGTCTAACTTTTCTAACACTGGAAAAAAGGGCCGTGCCCAGCAGTGGAACAATTTATATTGAAGACTGATAAAATAAGTGTAATGGTATGTCAAAATACCGATCCGCAATCGGTATTTCAGGCAGTCGTATTATTGACCCAGCCGCGTGTGGCCCGTTTGTGGATAACTATCGGAAATAAGATAGTTTTATTTCAATCACTAAGTCTATCTATATCGTAAGACTAAACACTGCATGATGTGAAATAAAACTAAAAAGCGAATAATATGAAGTCTAATTTCCGCCATGTTGGTTTTTATGTTATTGGGGACCAACCGACATTTTATTACCCTCTCCGTGAGCGGCAAGTGCTTTTTCATTATACGTTTTATCTGAACAACCAAAAAGCAAATATTTACGTGAATTGCCGTAGATGGACCGTAGCGATGGCGATGAGATCCCTTTATAAATTGATTAAGGAAAAATGTAATAAATGACAATATGCCATTTCTTTATATCAGTCAACAATTTTTAAAAGGAGATGTTTCCTCGTTCGTATATCGTTTGCCCTAGAACCAACAGCAAATAAACATTATTTACGTGTTCTATAATACTCCAATATGCTCACGAAAACGACATTTTATGACGGACACTTCAGAAAATAGATTTGTTCAAAATTTAAACTGAGATTTTGAGGTTATTTCTCTTACGCGGCGCGGGCATGCCGCTGGGCGCGGTTGACAAATTGTAGTATGCTTTATTATTGTTGTATGACCAATTACTTAGAAGTAATCCTACCAAAAGAATTGGAGGCCTATGTCTAGCAGTGGACTGCAGTGTGCTGAATTGACTGATTAGTTGAATTTTACCATCGTGCTGAAAACATTGTTTTTCACAAATATAATTACATACTACGATTAAATAATCTGTAGCTAAGTATGTAAGTAGTAGGTATGTGAGTAGTCAGTAGAGTAGATAAGCATGGAGATTCTGTAAAATATTTACGTAGGTCCATCGGCCTTGGTATCTTTCTTTTATTGTTCTAATGTCCTGATGGAAAGATGGAACCGTTCTTTTTGTTGAATATCTCAAGAACCAGACACAATCCATACAAAGTAAATACATTTCGGGTATGAACGATGAAGGTGTTTATTAAAACCAGTAACAAAATTAATGCCGCAGGAAATATATATATTTTTGTTCCCCAGTGTAATAATTTACTGTGCCTAGGTGTTTTGATTTTGAATAGGTATGGCTGTGCATCTCGCTTGATTATATTACATACTGATATAAGTAATTCGGTAAAAATAAAATATGGTTATTAAAAAAAAAAAAATTTTTCAAATATTACACTGCCATCTTATTGTTGTAAATATCTGTTAGTTTACTTAGATGGAAAGACTTATTAATAATTTTAATAGTACTAAATAAATATGAAATATGTGTCACAGTATTACAAATCGAGTCGATAAAAAATTAAGAATGGACATCCCTAACCAACATGTAATGGGTGTCTAAATTGTAAAAGATGGCGGCATCTTCGACGTTCTTAGTTCTGATTCTTTTAAAATTAAATAAGGAACGGGAAGTGTCCGTTTGACATGTAAAGCGGTAATAAGTATATTAAAATATAATAATATATTTTATCTAAATTAAATGCTTGTTGGTCTTGGAGCAAATAATAACAATGTCCTTTTGTCTTGTTAATAAGAACGTTACTTTAAAAATTCTACCTGCAATTTCTTTATGTTGCTAGATATAGACGGTCCGAACATATGAATACTTAAACCAAACTTTGTTTTACAATCCCCACACTAGGGCTAATTGATGTGTCGCGAAGAACTTCCTATCCCATGTAGGTATCGAACACAACATTCAACGCAGTAGCAGTGGCAAGGCGACCTCTTAAACTCCTACGCCATCCGTGCAGTAAATTTTCACTTGAAGATATACATTCTAATTTAACATACGTATTCAGCCAACCACGGCTCATGCGACCTATGAACGACCTCGTATGGCCCATTACTTTTCCAATAACCCCAAAAGGGACAATAGAACTGGATACTGTAATGAATCCGAATCCTTTTGACACAACAAAACAGAAGGAATTTCTTCTTATGCCATCCTCTATATGTACGAACAAAGGCTGTGAGTTACTGTGAATGTGTCCTGAAAAGATTTATATTTGACATCGACATTACAGTCAAAATAATCAATATTAACCAGCCGGTTTTGGCGAAATTAAAAGTTTATATATACATAGATATGTCACAATCAACCTGAAATATATTTAATTTTTTCATTATTTTCTTCGGTTACGCTTAAGTATGTTAATGAGTCATTAATATCTATAGTAATAATAATAATAATAATAATATTCTACCACATACACACAACACCATTGAGTCCAAACTAAGCAGAGCTTGTACTATGGGTAATAGACAATGGATAAACATACATATATACTTTTTTTTGTCTATACATACATATTATACATAGAAATATAATATCTATATAATATTAATAGGCAATGACAAAACAATTCGGAGTCCTTTCTCTTCTGTTTATCAACAGTTTATTTTTATTTTGTTTAATAGATATTCGTGAGCTTTAGGATAGTAAAAAATCTGGAACCGGTTGGATTTTTTATATACATGGGAAAATCAGGGAGCTAGCACAAGATAATAAGAAAATTGCAGCTAGTTATTTTTGTTATATAGACAGACAAAGACAAAATATAGTACCTTTTCTTTGCTGGTTGTCAACCAACATTTTTAGTAGCTATTGACGAACTATTCTAAAGGGGTAAAATACTACTAACATTTTCAATACCTAATTAAATTTGTTTAAATTTCGACCACTAGGTGAACTACTATTAATAAAACAACTAACACCAGCGCTTGATAAACCTGTTAGCGCATATACAAAAGTTCACCATGAGGTTAGGACTTCGTTTTCGAGGTGGACAAATCTTATTATAGCCGCGTTTCATAAACAAAAATTATAAACGTTGTATGGCGTAGGATATTTATGGACTTAATTTGCAAGTATGAGTCTTTATGATGAACAATTACATCTACTGATTCTGTAAATCTCCTCTTTATAATATTAGTATAGATAACGATAACATCGATCATCCAATCGGGTATCGTTAAATGATTCACTTCTTCGCATATAAAAGACAAAGTAACACCATTAGGATTACAGTAATAACTTAACAATAACATTTTAAGAAAAAGATTTTATAAACAGTACTTCTTCTTTTTTTAAATGACTGCTTTCGCATTAGGGATTCAGGTCTGTGTATCTATGATCATTCATTAAACTAAAAAAATGCACTCAGACATAGAACAATTATTTCAAGAACTCGTAAATAATTATGACGGGTGGAATTTGAACCCATAAACGCGTAGGGTAGCAGCAAGGCTTGTCCGCTATATTTAATGACATACCACGTGACAAAGCCCCAATGGCTTTGACGTGCAACAAAGCCTCATTAGCGTGATATGAAACAATAAACTCACTTACAATATTTTTCTTCTACAGGCAAACCCCCGGACTTCCTCGCCTTCGGAATCTCCTTACTAATGATGATGGTACTCATCGCTGGCGTTCGTAAGTCGCTGTTCTTCAACAACGTGCTGAACGCTATCAACTTAAGCGTTTGGGTCTTCATTATGGCGGCTGGCCTGTTCTACGTGGATGTTCAAAACTGGACCGAGCACAAAGGATTCTTACCCTACGGATGGAGCGGCGTAAGTAACTTTATGTTTATATATTTGAATGGTGCTTGCGTGTTCGATTGGCCGGATAGCTGCAATAATTTATGTGATGCGTAGCCTGCAGTAATACGCCTGCCGTATTGAGTTCCAGTATAATACTACAATTTGTATTATATTAATGTATTGAATGTTGCGTTTTTTTTTCGGCAGCATAGATAGTTGTAATGTACTCAGTAAACTAGATCACCGTCTAATACGTGGGCTTTGAAATAATAGCTGGCGATGACATGTGCCCCTTGGTCTCTGCACAACCGTTGAGATATATCTTATTTTATGTCAAACGTAACATAAAATAGGATAGACACATACAAACATGGCATTAAAATACAAAGTCTTGACTGTGTTTTATGGGACGAGAAAAGAGACAATGCCATTTCATTACATGTTTCAAGAGATTAGATTAAAAAGGAACGCTTAAGCAAAACCTCCTAATTTTTGTGCGCATGGTTAAAGACAAAAATTTTATTTTTAAATTCCATGTTTTATTTGTTATTTACCTTTATTTGTTTTTAAAAGAAATGAAAATAATTTAAAATCGTGAACGTATTCACCCTAATAACGCGCTACAAATTATGAATAATTTCGATACAATTAACATAAAAACTATCTTCAAGGGCACTCGCACTCGCCGGCCGTCGCTAGCGCCTAACACCCGCTACCGGGTACCCTCCCCTCACCCGGTCGCCCGCCGCCCTTTTAATCGCATGCGATTAGGCACACTGTGACGTCGCGTGATCTCAAAATGTTAGAACACAAATACTATTAGATATCAACGAGCGTTGGTGCTACAACTACAATCTTAGTCTCCCCGTGACCATGGCTGCTGAAAAGCAACCGAAACGTCGGGGAAAGTGTAAACTTAAATACAAATAGTTTTATTAGTTTTAATAATTTAATTAGCTTAAAATTAGTAAAGTTTAATAGTGGTATAGTAGTGTAACAGTTTCTAAATTATGTAATAGAGTGTTAAATAAACAACGCGGTAATATCCGTATATAATAGTTTAATTTCAATAAGGCACAAGTAGTTAAAAGTATTGATGTACATATATAATGCAATCGTTGGTAGACTTCGAATTAGTATTAACTTGACTATGGTACAAGAATAATACATAGAGTGTAACTGGTATAGATATATTAGAGAAAACGGCAAATTTTTCTCAAGTGTAACTAATAAATATATAAGTAAAACTCTCAGAAATACTATAAAGAAAAGCCTAATGTAAATATTGCAATAAGATGCCCGAAGGTTGGTCTTGCGTATAATCTTTGATAAGGTGAGGGAGGGATATAATCCATATTCTTTTCATATTCATAATTCCATTAATGTAACTAGCGTTTACAGTTTTCCAAATTCATGGTCGAATTTAGACAATTGTAAACGCTACTTCATCAATATAGAAAATAAGAGGAAAACATTTATTTACCTATACATAAAAAAGACTAACTACTTCGATTTTTTTTTATTGATGACCAACGCTACAAAACGAATAATATTTAGAAAATGGTTGGTAACAGAGGAAAATAGTCAATATTTTGTCTTTGCCTATTCAAATATAGGTACATAGATTTATTAAATAAAAAGTCAAAACTTAAAGTCCTACACAAACATATTTTTTGCTACGAGAATCGATTAATTAAGAATCTCCTTCAAAATGTCCCTCGGTAAACCATAATACGGTTATGCTGTAGTGTAGAGACACAAGTGCACACTACATTAATGATGACACAATAATTCTCTTACATTAGTAAATTCGTGAGGTAACTAAGCCTGTCGTCAGCACCAGTATCTCTTAAAGATATTTAGTGGCAACATCCACGATATTAACTGTAGTACAAAGTGATGCTTCGTAATAGGTTGAGTATCTATTTTAAAAACATCTAGAGGGACTGCCCCGTTGGCGACGTGGTTTGCGCGCGATCTTGACGTGCCGGGTTCAATTCTTCTAGAAATCTAGGTGTTATTCGGTTTTTGTTTTTAGTAGCAGCAGGGTGTGCGATAATTAGTCTATTGTAGTCCAGAGCCATAGTTAGCGACATATTGATTAATATACCTCTGCCATCCCTGAGAATATTCAGACTTAAATCTATGTTATGTGTACCAATATTTAGACTTGAGTAATTTTGTTTTTCATAATATTGTCTTATGGTTACGCGAATGTTATTGAAATTAAACAAACTTTATTCGGATTCTATCACGTTGTAAATTTTTTATAAAACACTATTAAGACTTAATTTTGAAACTTTAAACTACTATTGTTAAACACTTTTACTAGATACTGTTTACTTCAATTTAAGCTATTTAAATTATACAAATATTTAGATATAATTTTACACTTTTCCCGACGTTTCGGTTGCTTTCAGCAGCCATGGTCACGGGGAGACTAAGATGGTAGTTGTCTTAATGTTCCAGTGTAGTTATTTCAAAGTACCCGAACATAATTTAATCATCGGTGTTTCTATTTACGCAGAATGCGCTCAAAGTATCATAAAATCTAGCTGTGGTTTGCTTCTTCTTGGGTTTGACTATTTGAATTACTGGATCCCAAGCTGGTGGTACATTCCAACCATCTTCTCTATTGAAATTAGGGTGTTTTTGATTTCAATAGCCTCGTGAAGCATCCTTTGGTAGGAATCGGTGTTCTTTGGCGAGAATCTGTGGTTTGTCAAGTCTCAAGTAATGGTTGGTCCCTGTTGCACATGTTCACACACAGCAGACTTCAACGAGCGTTGGTGTTTTACATCAGCTATGTCATCTTTTATGCGTGTGCCTATGCTTCTTTTGGTTTGACAAATGTATGCGAGTCCGCAGTCACAATCTATTTTATAGACCCCTACATCTTGTAAAGGTAGTTGGCACTTGAAGGATGGTAAAAATTGACTTATCTTCGTTGGCGGCTTAAATTATGTGTTGACTGAAGCTCGCTTCAAGATGTAGCCAATCTTGACAGTGACACCCCTTACATATGGTAGTATAGCAGGCTGGCGCTCGACTGTGGCTAGCTTTTCTCGGAGTCCGTGACAGCGGCGCGGCTGTTGGAGCTTGTTGTCTTGCAGTACTTGCTTGACATGTTGAAGCTCGGCGTCCAGGTGTTTCTTGTCACAGATCTCGTGGGCTCTCTAATTGTTTAAGATGGTAGTAAGATTCACCGTTTAAGTATCTATTTGTATGAGTCGTTTTCCTATTCACAGTGTGGCTCAATGTATGATCAGGATTCCTAATAACAAGTACATAATGAATTATTTGCCTCTAATGCCATAGTAAATTGGATGTTGTTATTGATGGAATTAAAACGTTCTAGGAATACACTTACACTATCTGTTGGTAATATTGTAAAAGTATCATCTACAAAACTCTTATAAATCCTGGTTGTGATGGGGGCAGTCTATAAGGCTCGAGCCTCGAAGCCCTCCATCTATATGTCAGCAACAACATGCGATACTGGGGAGCCCATTGCCACACCATCGATTTGTATGTAGAATTTATTGTCCCACAACAGATTGCCAGTTGTTAAGCAATGCTTTAGTAGTTCTGCATAGGTATTAGGTTCCTTTTAGTTATTTCAATACAATCATGTACAGGTATGCATGTAAATAATGACTGTCCTTCAAAACTAACCATTGTTTCATTGTTAGTGAGACGTAGGTGTATAATCTCACTCACAAAATGGTATTCATCCTTTACATGTGCCTCGAGTTGCTTCCGAGTGGTGAGAGTATCTTCGCTCCGTGCTGAGTCAGTCTGTAGGTTGGTGTGTCGATCTGACTCACAATAGGACGTAGGGGAGCGTTTTCCTAGTGTATTTTTGGTAACCCATACAGCTTTGGAGGTTTTACGCAATCTGGTATTAATTTTTTAACGTCTAGATCTAGTTTTCCGGAGTATTTATGTATGGTGTCTTTGGTTTTGTTCAATATTTTCATCCTTGGTAGGAATTGGTGTTCTTTAGCGAGAATCTGTAGTTTGTAAAATCTCAGATTCATACGTCTGTTATGTTAGTAGTTGTATTATTACTCAATTTAGTCTTCGGTTTAAGTGAGGATCGAGATGTTAATATATAATTAATGAATATGAAATTATATACCTAAAGCAATTTGCTAGCGGCCACTGAAAAAAAAAAACATTTTAGACATCTGTCTCATCACAAGTTCACGCCAAAATATTAATCAAAGAATGAAACCTCACTAAAATGTATTTCTATATTTAAATAAAAATCTATCTCTCTCTCAAAACCTAAAATACGAAGGACTTTTAAATCGCCTCAATTATGAATAAAATAGGACTCTTTCAAATCTAGTAGAATGTGTAGCACACCATTTGACTACAATTGATGGAAAAAGAAGGTATCAAGCAAACTGTCACATGACATACGAGCAAGATTTGCTCATTACGCTTTTACTTTTCTTATACACAAATTTAAAAATAATTGCGTACTCATTTTGTAACTGCTTTTCATTTTGATTATACAATAATGTTTCTTTAAAATGCTGTTTAGAGTTGTTCATGAAATAACGTAGAAAATCAACACATACACAAATATCCTATGTAAAAAGATAGATTTGTTCGCTAATATTTATATCTATAAAGCAATTAAAGTATGTCAAACAATTGTGGAACAAAGTTTATATAACTGTAGCAAGTTTTAAGCAGTCGCTTCATCCGAAGTAGAATCAAAGAGAGCGAACTTCAGATAAAGGATGGTCTTATCGGAGTGCAAAACTAATGCGTATCGATTCGATGTCGAAACTTTTCATAGTTAAAATATTTTTATATTCATAGCGAGATTATTGTTCATAGCGAAAGAGAACTGTAACTATAATGTAATGGAACAATCGTGCAAACTAAAATGTCGTGGTTGCTGGCAATTCTAAATATTGATTCTAAGTCGTTGTTGTTTTGTTTAAGTCTTCTTTATTTAGCAATCAATAGTAGGCACGGATTCAATTGTTGATCCTGCTATTTATGCCCGGGTGTTTTTCTTGTTCGGCATAGAAAACAAAATAAACTACGTCTCGTAGTTTATTTTATGTCAGCCTAGTGTCATCGTGAGGCCTCGAGTTCGATTCCTGAGGCGGGCACCATGACCATGACACAATGATTATATGGTAATATACTTGATTTAATAAGTAGCACCTTAAACCATAGCTGACGAAATTCTACCTACCCCTCCGGGATTATAGATATATACCATTTTAATACAAAGACAGTCGTAATTCCTTTGCATAATATATTTTTTATTTAAATCGTCACCATTTCACCTTTTATTGCGATAAGTAAGTATAAAAAGACTGAGGTAGTTATTTTTGTCAAAGCACCTTGAGGCGGTATGCTTAATTAATTCAATTTGACATTAAAATGGATAGCTTGGGCTTGATCATTTGGTCACTTAAATGTAAAATAAATAGGTAAAATCGTATCCCAAAATCTTATCTAAGAGACAGAACATTTAAGATATATTTTCAGAATACATTTTATTTATTTATTTAAAAACTTCATGCACGGAACAATACATTGATGGACTTCATACCAAGGGCATTCTCTACCAGTCAATCGTAGGGTGATGCAGAGTTAAAAAGAAGTAGGTGCATAGGCATACAATAGCATTATAAATATGCATGTATTTAAACTAAAGAATAACACAAAAGTAACGATATTTATATAATATATACATACCTTAATATATCACATAATTTAAATAAAATAAATACAAATATATACACATAAATATATAGACGCCTACATACATACCTATATTCATACATACATACGTAACATATTATTGATGAGATGAAACAGATAAACTGTCAAGAAAGAGAGCACGTACTTTTAACTTGAATATGCAACGGTTTGTAGACATCCTGACTTCATGTGATCATCAGAACGATCCTTTTTAAAAGTGCGAAATTCTCGATCCCTGCACCGCACCGCTATCTGAATACCCCTCGACATCCAAGGGGTGAAAGGGCGCTTTACCTTAAATCTACGGACAGGAGCATGGACGTTAAAAGGGTTCAGGACGACGTTATTAAAAATACCAACCTTTTGGTCCACCGTGGAAGCGCTGTCTCTAAAAGTTCCCAATTAAGAGCAGAAGCATTCTTACGTAGCTTCTCCACGTCCATCCGCCCAAAACAACGCCTGTGCAGAATTTTTTAGGACAGGGTTTGGGTGGTTTAAGATTATAGGAAAGGAATATGAGGTCATGATGGGAAAATTCAGGAACCAGGTGTTGACCTGGCTCCTGAATTTTCCATTTTGCCATGACGGCGGACTAAGGTGCAGAGGTGAGAATAAGATCCAGCCATGTATCAATCCCATTAATGTTGTGGTGGGTTGCATTCAAACGTAAAACGTGTACAAAACGTGTAAAATGCACATGTACAACAAATAACATTATTATCAAATCAATCAAATATTTAACACGTACTAAATAAAATAAATGCACATAACGTTGCAAAATATTTTGAACGCAATTAGTTGATTGATTGACTCACTATTATAATTGGCTAATAACGCACAACTCAGCGATTGTGGGTTTAATCATCATTGGATTACCAGTACCGCTAAAATATATTTTGAAATATCAATATCTATATAAAAATTACATATTATATGAAGTAGTTTATTAAGGATATAACTTATGTATTTGGCGAGTCTTTTCAATAATTAATGCTAAGAAATCTTGTAGGTTCGAGCTATTGAAACTTACAATCAGAGTAAAAGCTTGATTATAAATTCGTAATAATGCCGCAACCGCTATCTCAAGACAACGGCGTAGCTTTGAAAACACTACATATTTTAAAGTTAATATTATATATTTGTATGCATCGATAGCCTAGTGGGAGACCGTTAGACTGCCTGACCGTTAGAAATTATATCAATCGTTTATTATATTAACTAATCGCTATATTAAATAAAATTATAGGTTCCGTTGTTATATGTTGTTAATATTAGAGATTTTGTTGTTGTATCATCTATTACTTACCCCCCAAAGCGTGCAACTCTGACTTTTCGAAATTATATGCGTATTAGATAGTTAGTCATTGCTTGCCTGATATAAGACATCTTGAGAAAACCCGTCTGAGAGTTCAATTTAATGTTCTCGAATATATCTGAAGTCTTGGCAGTTTTCACATATATTCGAGAACATTTTATTTCGACTTTTCACATCTAATCAAACACAATGTGGGCTCTCAGAAACACCGACCATAATACTATATCACGCTGGCTTCCTACCAGGGAACCCTACCCTACCCTATGTCTTGCAATCCAAGCGTGCAAGCAAGAACGACACAAATGATTACTTATAATTTCCTAACTAAAGGTGCCTCTTGCTTGGTTTGAATTCGTGTCTTCCTAATGGTATGCGGTTACGTGTTAAGCTCGTTAAGCGGTATAGCCTATGCCGCTTGCAATACAAGGGATGTAATAACCATATTCAAAGTGGGATGAAAAGGAGATTTAGGTAGGTAAGAATTAAAGCCGCTGCAAATCTTGCCCATCAGGCACAACCCACGTTAGTGCAGTTACTAGTTCTCTTGCGTCGATCTTCTTTAATATAATGTTGTTTAATAGAAGAGCAGGGTTGTAATACCGTAGTTCCTATTTTAATTACTTTTCGTTTTTACCAGGTGTTCAGCGGCGCTGCGACCTGCTTCTACGCGTTTATCGGCTTTGACATCATTGCGACTACCGGCGAAGAAGCTAACAACCCCAAACGATCGATCCCTCTGGCAATTGTATGCAGTCTTGGAATCATTCTCCTGGCCTACGTTAGTAGCTCGATGATGTTGACCCTGATTGGTAAGTGTGCTCATTTCAATATTGTTTTATTTATTTTCAGCCAGTCTCGACAGTACTGTGTACTGTACTGTTCGTTATATTTTGCATATACATCCGAAAGAGGTCGCTGTATTTTATTTTAGTACGTACATGGTGTAAATTCTTACCAGTCAGAGTATATAACAAATTCTACTATCTGCAGTCGGCATTTACAACGCCGCCAACTCCTTCTATAACACAACGCTTGCTGAGAACATAACAACCATACTAAATTTGAAATTCTATTTGGCTAAACTCCAGAATAATATATTTCTGTTATAAAAATAAAATGATACAATCGTTTTTATACATAATGATTAGAACATTTGATATCGACTTTCCTTAGGCCTTAGATCCTACAAATGCTTGAGCTCTATGAATAGTTAAAAGTTCAGCCGCCATCACTTAAGATTACGAATATACTTTTAATGCTTTATACCTTTGAGGGCTTTTTTACTTAGGATCATAAGATTTAAAAGCCTTTTACGCTCCAAGAAATAAATATTGGGTCACATTTTGATCTTACAAGATACAGAGCGTCGCGTAAACTATGAACCAACGAGGTTTGGGTGATAGAGGGGGAGCTAATAATAATGCTTCTATATTATTTTAATTAGAAAGACCAATGCATTTTTAATTAGCTTTAAAAGAAATATAAAAAATAGGCTATGTAAAATTAAAATTACTGATTACAACTTAAATCAGTAATTATAAGTAAGTTGGACAATTGCATCGTAATACGTTAAAACTGATAGTTATACAAATAATCTATAAGTTTCAAAAGTATATGTCAGAATTACCATAAATCATTTAAAATATCAAAAGTCTTAAAGAAAGAAACAAGGAAAGAAAACATTATTTATTGCCACAAAGACAATTTACATTATCTATAATAACTACATATGTTTTTATCATAAAATAGTCAAATAAAATTAGAAACACAATTAAATATGTAGTTTACAATGACTACATTAAGAAATGACATACAAGAAGAAAGAAATTGAGGCAACAAATGGTCTCTATTCAGCATTGATGTTACGATAACACTGACGTGATATCGCAAGGCCAATTTACAATGGAGACCACCGTTACGTACGGACCTCAAGCCAGCTGCTTACAACAATTACATAATATATGTATATACAAAATAAATATAACCCCGTATATACTAGCTACTGAGCACTTTAGCTTATTAATATAGGTCATATAAATAACCTTAAGTTGTGAAAATACATAAAACTAAAAAAAGAAACTTACGACATGACTAAGACCTAGTATCTATAATAATAATAATAATTGTTTATTAAGTTTAAGTTGGCACAAATATGAATAACAATAGGTCTTAAATACTTAAAAAAGGTACAATACTTTGGACGCCTGTACTAGGTTATACCTGTATCACAGGCGATAATTATGTGCTATTAAAGTGTAATAGGAAGAGCATTCTTAACAATATTTAAAAAAATATAGATTATTCTATGATAAATTACTAATACAATGAAAATAATATTACTTATTTATATAATTTTGTATTTAAATATTTGTTGACATATTGATTGATTTATTAACTAAACATAGGATATATCTAATAATAGGATTCTAAGCTAACTAGTGAAAGTGATGAAAATATAAATAAACGGCGATCTAGGCACCCTCATAATCGACTGAGTGTGTGTACCTATACTCAGCTTGTTTTCTGGCTGTCGAATCAGTATCGCTCGTCTTGTGTTTGCTAGGCTTCTTAAAACGAGAGCATGAAGCACATTTAGGGCCATCTTCCTTCTTTGTACATTCGGTCATCGAATGTCCAGCTTCGGGACAATGTCCATATGTAGGGTAACCTCTCTGCAAGATTTCGCTGCGTGGCCATACAGATGACATTTGTAACATTTTGTAACTAATGTAAAATCTCTCACGGGGCAAGACGTCCAATGTAAAAAAGGCTAGCCTGTGTGACTAAAGCTTTTCTTATGTTAGCTGGAACCTCAATAACGTAGTTGCAGGTTGGAGCATCTTTCTTGCCCGATTTGTGGCTTAATTTCATCAAAGACAAAAATGATTCCAGATTCATCGATGGAAACTTATCGGCTATATTTTGCTCGAAGAGACAGCTGAATACATCATTTTCGCACAGAGAAGTGGGTACACCGACTACCAAAATCCGTAGTTTACGCTTGGCGGATTCGTCAACTGTAAGACCGGACAAAGAGAGTTGGACAGTCTGCTTCACATTTTCTGCATCTTGTTTAGTTTCTGTGCTGATAATAACACTTCTATTTGTAGTTCTGTTAACCCCAAGTACTTGCAGCTTCATTTCCTCCAGACAAATAATTTTCTGTACAAGAGTTTTCGTTTCATCACTAGCCTTTAATACGTCACGGGGATATATTGCCATACAGCTGAAATTATTTGGCCGAACGAATCTATTTGATCCCTTGTTAATTAATCATGTCCGCATACGAAACTTTTTTAGTAGTACATATAGGTATCCTGGATGGCCTGCTTGATCTCCAAAAGGTGTTCTGTTAGATCGCACTTTTCTTGTAGGGTATCTACTGTGCTAAAAACTTGAAGGGCTTTCAGTTTTAGCGATTGGTACAGGACTGCCATTTGCGAGATGCTATTCCCAATTTTTCGACATAGGTTTGATATTTTCATCTTCTGATCCGAATTGAGTTTACTATCCACGGTAATGGATAAACATCATTCAATTGCTGCTCGACAGATGACATTTATTTTTGAATCTCAGATGCAGACGCGTTATCTTATACGATGTCAGAGTAAGAGAGAGGTGAGGCCGCGTGGCGCACTAGCCGGCTCTTATTACACGGACTACTTTCCATAGTATAATATTATATCACTTCACATATAAGAGTTCATTGTTAACGAAAATATGCATTAAGTGGGTAACAAAAATGCATCACTGAGCAAAGTAAAAACTAAAGGAGGTCACAATTTATAAATCGTAATTATTAAATATTGTTTACGAGCACGTTTATCTTTGTCTACAAAATTATCATTATTTGCGATCGCCGGCAAGCTTTAAGAACTTGTCAACGTGTAACATTTAAATTTTTTTAGTATTGTCGGGATTCGAATAATAATAATCATCGATATCGGCATGATTAACATTCGAATGCATACAACTTACGGATATTCGATTTTTATTTCGTAGCAATTACATATCGCTATCACATATTGCTAATGTACAAGCATAATACATCATTGTTACCCATGTTTGTCGCATAACTAAAGACGTATCTACGATCATATTTTGTAAGTATATTCAAGAACTAATTAGAAACTAACACATACATAAATTGTCAACTAGCTTTTGTACACGATTTCGTACGCGTGGAATTTTAAGTATTCCTACTTACCTACCTATCTATATGTCCGTGGCGCAGCGGTAGTGAATGCGACTGCTGTGCATGAGGTCTCGGGATTGAATCCCGAATCAGCCTAACAAAAAATTATTGGATTTTTCTGTTAAGAAATCTCAATAGCAGCTCGAAGTTAGGAAGAAGTCTCGGAAAGTACGTAAAGCCATTGGTCCTGCGCTTGATCTTTTTCCGGTCGTGCCGGATTACCGTCTCATCGGATTATGAGAATTAAGGAACAGAGAGTGCACTTGTGTTTGCGCACACGCTTGTGCACAATGCATTATAATATTTCTTACGCAGATGGCCAGTCTCCGTCCAGATTGGCCGCCGTGACCGAAATTCGGTTGTGGTGTGAAACAGACAAATAAAATTTGTCTGTTTGTACACAGTTTATAAGCACGCGTCACTACATATAAATATCTTGTATAAATAAACGTTGAATTTGAGAAAAATAAAGACCTTTAACTATAAAATTTAAGTGTCCGAAGCTAAAGCTAGTGTTGTCGAATAAGAGTCAACATTTACTAATCTATACTTATATTATAAAGCTGAAGAGTTTGTTTGTTTGCTTGAACGCGCTAATCTCAGAAACTAGTTAGAGTTTAGTGTTGGATAGCCTATTTATCGAGGAAGGTTATAGGCTATATAACATCAGGTTTTAACTCACGGGAGCGGCGCAGTAATCAAAACGCGGGTGAAACTGCGGGCATATCCAGTATATATCATAAAGCTGAAGAGTTTTTTGTTTGTTTGGTTGAACGCGCTAATCTCAGGAACTACTGGTTCGAATTGTAAATTATTTTAGTTTTGGATAGCCTATTTATCGAGAAAGGTTATAGGCTATATAACATCACACTACGACCCAAAGAGCCGGCGCAGTAACTATAAGCGCGGGTGAAAGTAATTCATAATCGCACTGTCATTTACTCCTCTAGTTTATAGGCCCAAACAATAGAACCATATTGCCGCTATTTTCGGATTAATTTCAAACACGTTCAACGGTTTTATCAGTTTTGGGATTATACTGGATGCATATTCATCGGCAATTTCATGGTTCGTTAACCCCAATATCACAGCGAGAATAATTTACAGTTAACAGCCGTCCTCCGTTGAAGCCTGACATTTATCTGGCGTTTGTCTTACATACTTACTGTGTTCATCTATCCTTACAGTCTAGTTTATCTTTGAGTAGAATACGTGGGTGAATATAGTGACGTTTGACAGATGGCGTAATGGTTTAAGTGGTTGTCTCGACACTGCCTCTACGTTGCGTGTAGTGGGTTCGTTCCCCTTAATAATGAACATGTTTTTTTATTATTATCGTTCCCCATACAGTATAAACATTTGTCTAATACACAAATACTTCTTCTAAGTCTGAGTGTTCTTTATATCTTTTATTTGAATAATAATAATAATAATAATATTCTACCACGTACACACAGCATCATCTAGCCCAAACTAAGCAGAGCTTGTATTAGGGTACTGGGTACTAGACAATGGATTAACATAATATATATATACGGTATATAATAAACCTACTTTTTTTTTGTAAATACGTACATATTATACATAGTAACACCCAGACCTAGACAAACATCCATGTTCATGCACACAAATGTTTGATTTGTGCGGGAATCGAACCTTAGAACTCAGGCGTGGCAGTCGGTTACACTACGTCATTTAGGCCGCCGAATGCTTGTAAAGTTCGTGACAAAGGAAATATAATTCGAGCGAAAGTTGCCTTTTAAATAAAAACGCATTGCCTACACAAGAATAACATATTTTGTTAAGGGTAGATTCTGGAAATTATATGAATAAGGGTCGATTTTTCAATAGTCAGATAACTTTTATCTGAAGAATATATTTGACGTTTTGACAGCTTTTGTATAGAAAATATGTCATACCGCATATTTATTCATCAGATAAAAGTTATCTGACGATTGAAAAACCGGCCTTAAAGCAACTAAATAATACTTACCTTCGGGTTTTTTTAAAGCGCCATCTCTGTAACTTAATATAAACTACAAACTCATTGGGTTTGTTGGCTTTCAACGCGGCTCTTGTGAACCTGTTTCCGAATTTCGTACCGGGAATGGTGCTATTGGTGGTTTTGTTTAACACTATCAGCAACAAGAGGCTGTCTGTCTATCTACCGAGTTGACAATTAACTAGTCCTTAAATAGAATATTTTAAAAGTTAACTGATTAAATATTGGTGTCCTAAACCCTTTCGACAATATGTCTATCTTCATATTGTCTTCTGTTTACGCGAATGTTATTCATTGAAATTAAACTCATTTATACGGATTTTACAACTTACATTTTTTTAACACTCTATTACATAATTTATAAACTGTTACACTACTACTACTATTGCACTTTACAAATTTTTAAGATAATAAAATTATTTAAACCGTTAAAACTATTTATATTTAGGTTTACACTTTACCCGACGTATAAATGAGTTTAATTTCAATGTCTATCTTAGACAAAATACATATATCTAAAGCTAGTGCCAGACAACTGCTATTGCCATCCAAATCTCGAACCTGATTAAAAAGTAGACCTTACATTGTATTTGTACGATGAGTGGATTGCGCGTGTGGCGTAATGGTCAATACAGTCGCCTCGCCACTGCCGCTATGACCAGTGTGTGTGTTCAAATACAACCCAAGACAAAAAAAATTATGTTCCACAAATGGTAGTCCCGTGGATGTTTGATGTATCTATTGTTTAAATATTTGTTAAGTTCCCCGCAATACAATAAATAACCCTAAAGCGTGAGTTGTCTTTTCTATAATAAAATAAATTTTAAAATACATAATAAGTACATTTGCAAAGCTTCTTATACTTATATTTCTTTCATTAGGAACTTTAGGCGGGTCCTGTACTTGATGATATTATTTTATATTCCTCTTAAACGAAGAAGAAATATAATAACGTGTGTAGTTTAAGCAAAAATAACTTAAAGGATAACAAATAACTACAATCTGTTTAAACATGTCTCTATGAGTTGAATGAGTTACGAATATAAATAATTAGACTTAACTATAAAATGACTACACAGATGGCGCAATGGTTTAGGGTTTAGTCTCGTGCCTCGTCTTAGCATAGTGAGTTCGAATCCTCCACAAGACAAAATCTATGTGGTTCACAAATAACTGTAGTATCAGTAATAGTATTATAACTAGCACAATAATTACAAACAATAAACAAAATAATATCTGGTAAAACATTATTATAATTCCATCATTATAATATAATGAAATTAAATACACACTCTTTAAATCAATAAACTTTAAATTATATAATGAAATTAAATACATGGTATCATGTGGGTTATGTTTAAAAAAATATGTTTTTTGTTTTAAACTAAAACAAGATATAAAACAATATGGAATAAATTGAATATCATATAACTTATAAATATATTTATATAGAGTGTATTTTAGATATTTTAATATGGCGTCTAAATAATAAACAAATATAGACTTGTATTTCAGCGACCGTGGCAGGACTCAAACCTGCAATCTTCGGATCCAAAGTCCGACGCCTTATCCATTAGGCCACACAGCCATATATAGTTAAATTCAATAAGTCGTTTTGATTTAGCAATCAATTGTAGGCACGGATTCAATTGTTGATCCTGCAATTTATACGCGAACGTTATTCTTGTTTGACTTAAGACTGCGCCGAGCGAAATGTGCCAAAACAGGCGGTCACAGTTAAGTTAATAAAATCACACTTTTTGTTTAATACAAATACATATAAAATATACATTTACCATAACAATGAATATGTTTACAATTACTTCGTGTAAAAAACTTATAATAATTAATATTTTCGCCTACAAAATTACGTAAATTTGCACGAAAAATGCAAAAACGTAAGCTCTTGTTACGTGATTTTAGATTATAACAGTTGAAATCTATCCTATTTCACAGCTTAAACGAAATATAAATAGTTATATTACAATTTGTCCGTCCCAAATATTAAAGTTATTGGTTGACAATAAAGATCAAAATTTATCAAAAAAGCACTTCAAATCCTCCATACAATTTTACTATGGCGGCCGCGCGCCGATTTGATTATCGAGCTCTGTTATTCAGTCCAACCGCGTCATACGCTCGGCGCAGTCCCTTTGTCGCCTACTACGAGATTTCATATGTACCAATTACGAACAACTTCAGCGTGTCGAATACGACAGAGAGGCAAGAAGAGATTCTAGTATATCTACATAGCTTCATTCTTCTTTATTACAATTTACATACACGTTCCTCGCTTGCGAGTACGCTTAATTTGGTCAGGTTTACTGGAACTGTAGGTCTAGTGAGAACATTCTGCTAGGCCTTTATCTGCTGACGACCCCTTTTTCAGATTAATTACCGTTGTATAAGTTATTAGTGCGTAAGCACGTAATAGAAAAGGAATAAATAATATGTATATCAAAACTAACGAAGATTTTCATTGTCGTCAAAGGTTTGAGCAAAAATGTAAAAAACACAGAATAGAAAATTAGTTACACTGCAGAATATTTTACATATAGTGTAAAATATTCTGCAGCCCGCCTGCAGATATCTATCTAAATACATCAAATACAAAAAGCTAAGTGTTGTAACAAGCACTGTTCCTTAAGACAAGTAGCAACTTAGAATTTCCTGACGAAAGAACTAGAATTAGACTCGTAACGAATATTTTAAATTGCATTTGATACATATATAAACAGGTAAACGCCTATTACACCCACATCGTCAGCTATCGTCCTTTGTCTCATAGAAAACAAGGCGAGCCCGTTGTCGTCTATCGGATACAGTACAAGACTCGGTGCTAACTGAATATTCAAACAAAAAATAATAAAAATTACATATTTTTGTTACTTGCTACGTAATATGTATAAATTAGAAGGTTAAGAAATATGATTAACTTATAATTACCTATTTCAATTGAAACGTTCGCAGACGTCTCGTTTGATATGCAGCGGCCATATTCCTTGGAGATTCGCTATACAAATCTGATTACCAGCAGTAGTTTATTGTGCATTGATAACTACTCTCATCATTAAAGTGAATTTCAAACACAATTGTTTGCAGTTAGATTCGCTACTATGAAATATTTACTAATACATGCTAAATGGCGGCGCTGGACGAATATTAAACAGTTCTAAGACGGGCTTTGAAGACTTGGTACAAGACTCGAACATCTAATTATTTACTGCAATGCTATACTTTACTGATCTATTAAGTATTCAAAGGGTCGCCTAGTGGTCCAAATTTAAAGATATATATGCATTAATAATTTTCAAAATTTTATTATATTATCTAAAATAGTCAGTGGTCGAATATACGAGAACAAATTACTAAACTGTTTTGTCTTTGCCCATCTATTTCAAAAAGCGAATTGATTCAAATTATTTTATGATTACTCTTACGCTCGTTAATTGCTACAATAACAAACAAAAAGAAAATTGTTTGATAAACAGAGGGTTTTACCCTTTACTCAGATACTATTGTACCCTGTTTTGTCTTTAACTACTTATATGTATACGGAGGTAGTATCAATAATTCGCATTCCGCGAATTTCCAAGACACTCGTGGCGCCCGATAGTCGACCGCGGTAGGAAGATATACGTCGTCGTGTGATAGAATTTTGCCATTTGAAGGTTGTTTTTAGTATTTTGCAGGTATTTTCCGTCTCAAGTATCGAGTTTTGTCACTGTCTGAACATGTATTCAGATATGTTTGCTTTCGAGAGTTTTATCATGTGAAGGGATCGAGATACTCTCACATGTATACTCGATATCAAGATATCGAGTATGTACAGTGGCCAGGTAAGTGGTCTACCAGTTTTGACAAAAGTTTCTGTGAAATATAATTATCACTATGGTTGACTTTTCTAACCTGATACGTGGTATGGCGTAAATATAATACATAATAAATAGAGCAATGATTACTGTCATTATATTATTGCAAGGGAAAATAGACCTTGTTGTTTCATGTCGTTCAAATGAACCTCAACTGTAGGATTATAGACCACATTGTTGGCTGACTCTATATGTTACGGAAAAGCACTGGAGATCACAATTCTAGATTTAGCGTACAATCTCATAATTATAGTGTTGCCAAATCCTAACTAATGTTATAAATGCCAATGTGAGTTTATCTGTTTGTTTGTTATGCTTACACACCTTAACGATCACTATGAAATTTCACATACACATTATCAGGGTACAGAAAAGGATAAGGGGGGTACTTTATGTTGCACCTTGTGTTTTTTCACAGTGAAAGGTTAATCCCGAAAAAAGTAATGTTGCCATGAAATAGAAATTTAATGACATTGTCTAGAATAATACGAGCGAAGCTGCGGGGCAATCACTTATAATTCGTTTACAAAAACCATAATTGTGGCGAGTTTAGAGTTCAAAATTATATTATTTACAGTGAAGTAATAGTAAACTATCAAGACCATTAGACTACCATACTGTGTAGCACATAGCTAATTGTACTCACTTTAAATTAAAATTCTTAAGAATACCTGCATGTCTGGAAGTTACTAGGTACATATTACTACATTCTCGAATATCTATGAAGCCTGGTAGCCCGCACTGAGCCACCATATCCGGTTATGGTGTAACTCATTGAGAATATGAGAAGTTACACCGTTATTTATTTATAAACCATCAAACTGCTGAGCACGCCAATAGGATAATTTTATAAAAATAGCTAATGTATCTAATTAATTACAGTAAACATTCTTACGTCGGAGAAACAACCGGTTGTCTTGAAAACTTTGCAAGAAAATAAGCTGAAATACAAAAATTATCACTAACTTAATTAATTTGTTGCAATCATCCAACCAGGAACTACTTTATAATTTTTAATAGCTTCATGTTCTTTGAAAGGATATTAAAATTATTTTCTTTAAAATCAATCAGGGTTTTACTAGATAATTACTGCGCGCTGTTGAAAGAAAATATTTAATATTTTGTATTGCTTGTAGCAATTTCTTTGATATTAATTTGCAGAACGTAATTATTTTCTAGAAATATTTCTAGCCATATTTCTACGGTTCATAAAATTTGTAGAAAATAAATAAGAGTATATACAATTGTAGTTCACTCCATTTTATTCATCGGTTTGATTGATTTTGCGAATCACTATCAAATTCTAATTCACACTAAAAATAAATTGTTTTTCTCTTTTTGTGTCTTACTATTTGATATAGGTATCTCACAATGCCTGATATTTTTATTTTTTCCTATTGCTAATGGCAGTTGCTTTCGCATCCACTGCCCTAATAACGAATGCTGTCCTAATATGTTCATTGCCGCGCATATATGTCCGATGGATGATTTCGGTTTAATAAGGAATAGTCCTTATAATTGTATTGCATAGACATGAATTTCAAATTGTGACCTAATGCCCATTGTGTTTCGCGTGACTTTAAAGAAAATCTGCGCCAGTGCGGTGCCAAAATCTATTTTCTTTTTAGATTACTTGCTACTTGGGTCACAATATACTAGTGTTCATGTTAACTCCCACAGTTAAGTTAGAATGCTTGTGTTAGAAGTGGGTTCACATCGGTAGTGCTATGGAGGAGATTCGAACTCGCGACATCTCGATCGCAAGTCCAATGCCGTATCCATTGATACCTACCTACCACTGCTTCTTTAATATAGATACGCGTTATAAGACAAAAATGTGAAAGTGGCTGCTAGATGGAACAGAGGGAAACAAACTTTTGGAGAAAGGATAGTTTAATACGCACTTATCCTAAAGTAAAAATCAGATCATCATCATCATCATCATGGCGGCTTTTTGGTTATCCAGTCTTGGATGTAAGCCTCTTCCCTCTTCTTCCACTCCTGTCGATCTTGTGCCCGACTCATCCAGTCTCGACCACCATGGCGTCGGATGTCGTCTACCCAGCGCTGTGGTGGTCTTCCGCGCCCAATTGCATATTACATACATTAATCATTATAAATGGAAATCCGTAGTCTCTGCCTACCCCTCTAAGAAACAGGCGTGAATTTATGTATGTATGTGTGTTATCATTATAAGCGTCATAGAACTTAAATGAAAATTCAAAAATATAATACTTGTGGTACATTCAACTAAAAGTTAGATTCAATTCACAATTCTTTATAAGTTACAGATTGTTGGGTGTAGTACCGATAGTAGTGGCATTCCTTTTAAAACAGTCGCCCGCAATTGTTTTATAGTTCCACGTGTCGAGTAACGTTCTAGTCGGTACGTGATTAGATGAGATTAGATTAGATTAATTTATTTCTGAACAAACATACATTTGTGTTGAAAATTCTTAAAACTAAAACGACAAGAAATGGAACAAAAACATATTTTAAAAAAATTATAAGAACACAAATATAGATTTTATATCGAACTTACAAACAATGATATGCTTGTTATTGTTGCCTTATATGCATAAGCCTTTATTTGCATCCTTTATATAATCATCCACGCTGTAGTAGCATTTCTTTAAAAGAAATTGTTTAAATTTACTATTAAAAACCTTATGGTTTACTATTGTTTTGAATTCGGAGGGTAATTTATTCTACAATGTGACTGCTTGTACACTAGCACAATGTTTCACCACATTCAGTTTTGGATGTATTCTTATTGGTAGATCTTTTCTACGAGTACTGAGACGTATTGCTCTTTCAGATTCTGTCTCGAATTTGGAAAGATGTTTTATTAAGTTGGTCAAAATTACTAAAATGTAAAGAGATGGTGCAGTAAGTATCTGTAATTTAATAAAAAAGTCCCTGCATGATTCAGTCTGATGTATGCACACCATTGTTCTAATGGCTCTCTTTTGTATTATGAAGGCTGCTTTTATATTATAATTATAGCTATTTGCCCAGAATTGAATGCTATACCGCAGTTTCGACTCAACTAGAGCAAAATAAACCATCCTCAGCTGAGCTATTGTGAGAACATCCCTAAGACTTCTTATTGCGTAGCAGGCAGAACTTATAATACTAACAATAGAAGACAATTCATGTTTCCAGTTTAACAAAGCGTCCATTTGTACTCCTAGAAATTTTATATTGTCTACAATATCAATATTTATGCCATTAGAGGTGACCTGGATATTTCCAGTGTTTTTTTCTGTTAATTTATTCTATATCTTTGATTTCCACAAACTGTTTTCTATTCCGTAGATATGAACCAAATAATTCTAGATTTTTATTTCGAATACCATAGTGTTCCAATTTATGAAGTAAAATGTTATGGTCTACCGTATTAAAAGCGGAGCTTAAATCTAGAAATAGACCCGCAACATTGTACCTGTCATTTAAATTACGTAAAACATCCTCAATAAGAGAGTCTATTGCATCAGCCGTACTTATATCTTTCTGATAGCCAAATTGTCTCGTGTTCAAATGTTATTATTGTTTAAGTGTCTTAAAAGATGAACTTTCATGATTCTCTCAAGTAGCTTTGACAGGACTGGGAGTAAGGAAATAAGCCTGTAGTTTTCTGGATCAGTCTTTACACCCTTTTTGTATATTGGCAATATTTTAGCAATCTTAAATTGCTCAGGAAATACACCTAAAGTTTACAATTATTAAATAAAGATGCTAAAAGGCAGGCTAAAATATCAATATTTTCTTTTATAATAGACATAAAAATATTGTCATACCCACATGAGTTCTTACTATTCATACTTTTTACAATATTCAAAATTTCTCGAGTAACTAAGTCAAAGTTCATTTCATTTTCTATTCTTCCGACATTTTCTATAAGATATTCAATGGCCAATTTTGAATCACATGTATTTAATAATACGACTTCAGAAAACGTTTTGGAGAAGATATTAGCTACATGTACTGGATTACCAGTCGCAAAGCTATCTGTTTTGAGAATCATATTATCAGAAAAACTTCTAATAGTTTGACTACGTCCCCTTTATGTATTTGTAGGTAGTGTTCAATAATATCTGCATTCTAAGCATTTAAGTATGACAAGAAACACGACGCTCTGGTATTTACTGACCCATAAAGAAGATTATTTTGCACCTTTTTTGGTACTTCTCATGTTGCCTAAAGACAACTATACAGTAATATTAGGAAAGTTACTGACCCTATAACATTTAAAGTATTAATTTGTAAATTAAATAAATATAAAAATAAATTATTTTCAACTTAATATTTGTCAATATTATACAGGGTTATATGGAAAATACAATTCTTACCGGTGTTTTCTTTGAAATTAAACTACTATATAGGGATTTTATCGCGTTGTTTCATTAACACTGTATTACATAATTTTGAAACTGTACACTACTACTACTATTGAATTTATAAGCTAATCAAATTATTAAAACTATTTATATTTAGGTTTACACTTTCCCCGACGTTTCGGTAGCTTTTCAGCAGCCATGGTCACGGATGGCTGCAAAGGACATTTCTTTACATCATACTTAACAATCTCTGCTCTACAACTTTTTACATAACTCAATACTTTGTTTAAAATAACAGTTTAAAATTGTTTGCATCCTTAAGGAATCCTAAGTCTTAGTCGTGTGATCAGAACAACCAATTTTAATGTTTGTATTTTAGCACACAAAAATATAAATAACCATTTTAAAAATATTGCTAAGTAAGTAAATAGATCACAGGTAAAAGGTTATTATATATAACATGCATTTAAACTGTCTCTGGCCCTGCTGGGTATCGGCCTCTTCTCAGTGTGACAAGGGTTAGGCTATAGTCCACCACAATGGCTCAGTGCAGATTGACGAACTTTATATATCTTCGAGTACATTATGGCAAAGTATCAGATATGCAGGTTTCCTCACGATGTTTTTCTTCACCGTTACAGCGAGCGATAATTAACTATTTAATACACACTTAGCTTTAAAAATCAGAGTCTCTGTGTGGCCGTCTAACAGTCCCTTACTAGGCAATCGCTATTATTATTAATTTAAAATACTAAAAGGCTATTCAAAGTACCCGAACATAATTTAATCATTGATGTTTCTATTTACCCAGAATAAGCTCAAAGTATCATGAAGTCTAGCTGTGGTTTGTTTCTTCTTGGGTTTGACTATTTCAATTACTGGATTCCAAGCTGGTGGTACATTCCAACCACCTTTCTATTGAAATTAGGATGTTTTTTGATTTAAATAGCCTCGCGAAGCATCCTTGGTAGCAATCGGTGTTCTTTAGCGAGAATCTGTGGTTTGTCAAATCTCAGATATTGGTAGGTCCTCTGTTGCACATGTTCACACACAGCAGACTTCAACGAGCGTTGATGTTTTACATCAGCTATGTGTTCTTTTATGTGGGTGCCTATGCTTCTCTTGGTTTGACTAATGTATGAGAGTCCGCAGTCACACAGTTTTCTGTTTACGTGAATAACATTCGCGTAAACAGAAGGCAATATGAAGTGTTATTTCCCATTCCCATTCATTCATTATGAATGGTCACGAAACGTCGGAGATTAAAGGCTTATCATGCACTAAGGTGCATTATACCGGACGGCTACCCAGACTAGGCGCCCTAGGCTGGGGAACTAGAAGCTTTTAGTGTGTAAAGCCATTGAGTGCTGACGAAGTACTGTGCAGCGGCGCGTTATAAAACATGTAAATGCCCTGCAAATATTGAACTATCTACGGCATTGTTTCAGTGTACGAGTACGAACGGAGATGTATTTGTGTGAAAACAATCACTAAAATTTATATGCAAGAGGTATTTAAATTTGCCCCTTGGTCGACCACTATTACTAAATTATTAAGTGAATTCGAGTATATGCAAATTAATTGGGCAAACATATTTTGCTAATTTCGATATTGTTTCCAATATAATTTTATGCTCAATAGCTCCTTTTCCATGCATTAATTCAAGCACATGTATATAAAACTCTTTAACATTAAATCTGTCGTGATAATAGTCATCTGTAGTAAAATAGGAATTGAACGGTATAAAATTTTAAGACTTAAATATTGATCGAATCTTGTCAAATATGAGTCGAATTCGCGGCACCGTGTTATAGCTATAGTACCTACGAAATCCCTGTTGTGTGAATCTATCTGGCTCTATACCGGCTTTATTTACAAACTTTTAATTGGACTTGAGGGTGTGAATCACTTTTGAGGAATAGGTATGTAACACCCGAACGATCAAACGGTTTTAATACGTATAGACAAAATTCTATAAAATTGTGTCCAATGTGCGAAATTCCAAAATGACTGGAAAATTATTTTCCATTATATACGCAGGAATCGTAGAATATTCTTTTAAGGAGTATATGATTTCATGCGATATAATTTGCCTGTATTCTCTTTGGATTTCGCCATCTGCAGTGTAAATGGTAGTATCCGCAATCCACATTCTTCTACTGCAGAAATAAAAGGATGAGTTCGAAATACTTTCATAGCATTATTGTAAAAGAGATTTCGCACTCCAAAAGTTTTACTAATTCGAATTCGCTTTTAACAGTAAATTTATTACAGGCGACATTTGTGATATCTGCTTTGACGCAGTTAATTTATTGTTTGAGAGAGCCTTTTTCATTTTCGTCTGTCTCTGTGACTTTGTTATAGACAAAGCTTTAGTTAAATGAGAAGGGATAGGAGCAGGGAGGAGAGACAGGTGAGTAATGAGAACTTTTGGCATTCAACACCTAAGACAATCAGTATTCTTACTAATATTATAAAAGCGAATGTTAGTTGGTTTGCATCCACGCCTTTATCTGTCAAGTCTTAGAATGCCAAACAAAATTTAAAACCTATTGTGACTAGCCGCCGGTGTGCCCATGGTGCTCAATAGTTTAACTACTCGACTGATCATCATGAAATTCACTTACACATTGGTAGAGGTACAAAAAAGGACGTACCGTTAAGACAAACGAGGAAAATATGTAGCCACGGGCTAATTTTCGGGATTAATATTTTGAGATTTATTGTTAAATAGCAGTTGCCGCAAGAACCTATTTTCAGCCGACTCTGGCTAGACTAGAAACCAACATACTCTTAAAATAGTATAAAGATTGTAATTTGGTTTACCCATTAGCCTACCTCTTGAAATATGGTTTAAGAATTATGATACCAAGATCAATATTTATTTATACTACAAGAATTGAAAATTCGTATTTTCCTAAGCATAATAAAATAAACGTACAATTGGATTAGATAGGAAACCCGTAAATTATTAATAGGCGATTCCTGATCTAAACATAGAACAATACGTAAATACAAAACGGCTATCCAGAATATCTTTCCAACAACTGTTATAATAATTTCAAATTTTGAAACGTTCGTAGTTCTATTAAGTATGTTATCTATTACGTGCAAATACCTTCTATTAATTTAAATTGTTTCAGTCTCCACGCCGTTCGCATATAAAAGACTATTGTGGCATTTCTTCCAAGCTGTTATTAGTTTATCTATTGGGTAAAGGTGCGATAAGAACACTTGCAGCTTATAAAGCGAGATAATATCTTATATATAATATCTCAGAGAAGTATGGAATAGTTAGTGACTAAATCCTTAATTAAACCTTTAGGTCCAAACATACAATATATGTAAAAAGGAACGAGATATAGTGGTTGAGACTTTTGCAAGAGTCGTAATCTTTATGTAAACAGCCAATGTGAAATGCCTTGGCAACTTTTCTCTACAACTAATATGGTATTTATGTATACTAATATATATATATATATATATATACTATAAAGAGGAAACGTTTGTTATTTTTGTTTGTAATGATTTCACTTAAAAACTAAGCAACCAAATTAAAAATTATTTCTGCTTTTAAAAGCTATATTATAACCAAATAACATAGGCTATATTTTATTTAATAAAAGAAGTGAAACATCTAACCTTCCTAACCTACTTTTTCGCGGGCAAAACTGCGAGCAAATAGTTATAAATAAAGTCGATTTCTAGTTCACGGCAAAGCCAGTACAGTGAAAATCGACTCATGTAAATTCTACATAATCTACAACCGTAGCCCTCGCAAGCATTTTACGCATTGCACATATGTAACCCACGCCAGCTAATTATGACGCATTGTGAACAAGCACCATTACATGTCTTTAACGCATAGGTAGGAAAATCTTGCTAGGCGGGCTTCGGCGAATCGATGTCGAGTAGCTAATTATAATGATATATACAGATTTTCTCGTAACTAGTATACCAATGCAGTTTAGATGATAAAGGGTAATTTATATCTAACAAAAACAAATGTTTATTATTTAATTTTGGAGTTAGAGAGTTATGTTTTTATAATATTAAGACGAACAGAAATACGTAATACATACACTAAATGTAAAATTTTACTTCATCTCTTTTTTTTATTTTGTTCAAGGTAGTTAAAATAAAAATCTTCCAAATTCAAATTATATTCTAGCGTATCACCAACAAAATAAATATACGTTAAAAAATCGTAATTCCTTTTTGGTGTTTTTTTAATGAATAACTCCTCTATCACCTAGACCTCATTGATCCACTACTTATTATATTGCTTCACTTCGTTTGTCTGAATTTCAAGAAATTTACAGATGTTTATAATTATATTTTTCTGTTCCTTTTAATGAAGGAAACAACCGTACCAGGCTTTTGCGAGGTGCATTAATAAGGAAACAAAAGGGGATAAAGAATACCCAAAAGTGAAATAACTATTTGCGGATGGTATACATTCATGTCTTGGATGTATCACCAACAAAACTCGCATTAGCCACTGCTAATATACCCTTTGTCTTTGCAAAGGGAACATTTAAATCACAAGCCTATATAAAATCTAAGCATCAAAGTCTTTACAGTCGATTGCTGCTCGAATATCAAAACAAAAATGCTTGCTTTCAATGCGGGTGACAGCACGGGTGAAGTGCGTTATACGAACCATTTGAAAAGCGGCATTTCGGATAGCGTTCAGTAGTAAATGTTCTACGAAACTGTTTGATGTGGTACCATTGTACCGCTCGACTTTATAGCGGGGTTAGGTAGAGACCTGGAAACATTTCCGGATGGCATTAGCAGTTCAAGCAATCAATTCTTTCAAGTACATGCACTGTACATACTCTAGAATGACTTAACATCCCCCGCAGTGTTTCTATTGCCTTGACTTTTCCTTCTCCTAGCAAAGTTTAAAAAAAAATTACTACTATCACGGCTGGCTGTGTAGACTCCTGAACTGAGGCTTTTACTGTTCTGTTTTTTTTCTGTTTCCAGACGAGTAAGTAGTGATTACAAATTTCTATTTGCTACAATGTTGGCATATTTTGATCGAGATGGTATCACAAAACTAATAGAGTGATTAAACATCTTAAAGCTGTTCATTAATGGTCAGCATCACACACACACCGCTGAACATGCTTTAGAGGTACTTTGGAGGTTGAGGATATTGTCGGGTATAGCAACACGTAGACTCCAGATTTCAAAATGTATTTATTTGAGTTTTGACACCGTAATTTATCGCACACCAAATATTATAAACTTATAAAACATTTACATATAAATGTAACCAATAGCAACATTCGACGAATCAGAAAAGAGTTTAGTTTATGCTAAATTCCGTGCGCGGCGCTAATGTCGGAGCGAGCCGCTTCTCGCACTTGTGATGTCGTGCATGTGCATTTCAGGGCTGCATACGTGCGGTCGCTACAATGCCATATGTTTAAAAAAGCTTCTCTTCACATATCGATGAACAGATAATATGAATAAGTACAAATGTGTCCACATGCATTTCTGTTAACATCTGGGATTCCTACTAGTAGAAAAACTGATATAGTTACGTCTTTCTGTTAAAATATAATTTGCTGGCACGTGTTCACTCGATCCTTGCGTAGCAGGGAATGATAGGCTACGGTATCGCTTAAATCAGGCGGAGCATACGCTTTATAATTTTGTTATATTAAATATACTTACAATTTTATGAATAGGAAGACTTGAGTACTCCAGTTTCTTGTCGACTTAATAATCCCCCGTCCGAGGAAACTTCTATAATATTGATTTCAATTTATTTTGCAGTAATTTTTGTCGATAGTGCAACGCACTGAAGCACTTGTTATGCACAAAAGGTAAAATTAATCTGCTTATAAATAACAGAATATCACAGCTAGAGTCAGTGTGTATTTCATTAAGCTACTTAGCAAACAGACCATTGAACTGCGATTGATCTGATCAGCATTAAAATATAACATAATTAATACGCCGACATCTTAATAATATACTAGGTTTGTTAAATATTTGACAGTTCTGTTCGCGTTGATATTTTGTTGATATTTTTATTTTCGGAGACTATACCGTGTCTTAATCAAAAGTCCTAACGTGGTGGTATTTTCAATCTGTTTTGTTTTTATAAAAGTAACTATGTACATAAAAATACACTTTCATCATTATTAACTGAATATGTCTAAGTAAACTACTTTACAAATATGTTTAACATATTTGTAAAAAGATTTAACGCAAAATATGAAGGCCATAATAAATTCACTATATAGTATAGGTATAAAAGTACGTATTTCTATCAAAACATGTCAATTAATTGCTATACTAATATATTATCATTGTAACATTAATATCTTGACGTGTATTAATATACAAGAGAATATTTTACCACATTATTTATAATATAATTTTCACAGCGCAGCCTACGATTATACACTAAAAGTCAAATAGGACGATCTACATGTTGTGATGCGCAATAAGAAAATTATATGACGTACCATAATACACGTCACTAAAGTCAACAATTTTGGCATCGATGGCCATATCAATACGACTATTTAACCTTTCATTATATATTTTACTGACAAAAATCGGCGACATTAACTTTACTATTTCTAAACTTCTTAAAATCAGAGTAAGTTATTGTACGTTGACCATCGTATGAAGGACTTGCAACTGCTCACTGTGCTAAAATACGGGGGCTATTGCGTATACTACTCTTTGTATAACGACGGCATTATTGTAAAATGTTTTGCTTTAACTTTTGATAGGCATATAACATTCATATACAAAGTACTCCCATTTATTGCCGAAGGATACAAATGTATTGCCTACACCTAAATATCACCAGCTATATTTCATGCCACAAATAACATAGGCTTCGCTATTGGTGTCTACCGGACATGTAGCCAAACTCAAGACTAGACGCCGCACTACTGAAAAAGCCTTTTAACACTTTTTTGTTTCAACCGATTCTCACGATCGACCACAAACATTAACCACAAAGTAACATCTTGCCACGCTACGAAAAAGACTACAAAATAAAAACATAGTAATTTTTTTTATAACATTTAAATGCATAATATAGAAGTTGTAACTCGATAAATGCTTGATATTATACATATTTACCGGACATACACTAATTGTTATACACACCGACATAGATCGTTATTTACAATAGCTCTACTAACAGCGCAATAAACAGCGTGTGTATATTTTGTGGTCATATAATTTAAGAGTCGAATCCGACCACAATTATGATATATCCGAATTTTCATCACGAAACTAATAGGCACTTGTACATAAGTACTTATTATTGACATGGATTCCATTTAAAAATGGATATTATTGAAATATAATTTTTTATAGTTATTATATTTGCCAGAAACTAGAACTGACATAATTATGATTTCTTATGCATACGGCAAGGGCTGCTTAACTCGCATTCATTATTAGGTATTTAGTTCGCATATAAATTTGATTTGATTTGAACTGTGTTATATATCAACTATGTGTAAATCTGTACAATTTTTTTTGTAAATTTGAGGATATTTATATCGACGATTATAGATTTGCGTGACGTCACCAACAACACTGCATATTAGGAGTGCGAGTATTCAATGTTCATCCATCTATAAGCATATTTACCATGTGGAGAGGGTGTGTTGTCCCTCCAACACAAAGGGAGGATCCTCCGACTAGGCTGGTTGATCGTGCCTGGCGGGCCGCGGCCCGACGGTTGATGTCCAAACGACGGTTGAACTCCACTTGTGCGATGCAGAATAGTATGACGTCATGTGAAGTGTGATTGTATTGCCATCTGTTAAATGTAGGCTGAACTTCTTCGTCTGTGCGGAGTCACCACAACCACAATATTGATAATCGCATGAGCCGATCGCTCTGCACGGTCCTAATCAAGTTTCGGCCTCGTCGCCTTGCATCCTATTGTATTGCACCATGATTTTGGTAGTGACAAGCTAACAATAATGGCATAGAAATCGGAATATTCCTACCTGTAACATTATAGCATGCCAATTAGACTGAGATATAAATAATACCTAAGCTCGTTAATGCGCTGTATTGTGTTGTAACGCTTTGGAATAAATACATTTTACTTAAGTTCCATCTTCTTTTTTTCGTTTCTATCACAACCTTGAGAATAAAGGCTTAATAATCTTTCACAGGTGGATACATAAATTTATTAACCACTGTTCTGCAAAGCAGACATAGATTAAAGTTCTCGACTTTCCAGATTTTGTAGAGGTGATAATAAATATGATAGAAATATAATATTTTGTTAGCAATTACCTTCCAAAAGTTCAAGGTCCAAGTCTACGAAGGAACTGTAAAAACTTCGCTTGTAAACAAACTATTTTGGACTGTTTTGTCTTTACAATAGTTAAGTAACCAGGTTATACTGAAAAGTGTATTTTATATTAATTTTGAGTATAATGTTGATATTAAGATTGAATATCAATATCAATTAATACCGTTTACGATTCTTATCTAATAGTTATTTAAAATCCACTAACTAGGCGTAAAATCCGTGTTTATTTTCTACCTTTATTATTGGCAGAAGAGATTTTAGCACTTCAAAAATCAAAGTAAATAAAACAATTTCAGCCTGAGAGCTCTCTGATTAATTTACATACTCTAATATATTATCACGTCTACAAAATACTCTGTGGCAAGCTTGGTACTGTAGTACAGATAAATAAATTTGCTACGGGAAACCGACCCTTAAATGTTAATATAGGTCAGGCTCTCTCCGATTCCTTGAAATTAATATTGCGCGTGCGTTGTAGTGCGCGCGGGAGTCAGTACCAGCCCGAGCAACTAGTCACTCGTGAGCCTGCGGACTCGCTAGATGAGTGATCTAGTGCTCAGCGGCTGGTGAAATTGTTAGTGCAATTGTAATAGTTTTTCAAATCAGTGTTCGAAGAGATTAATTCTTGTATTGGCAGCGGCGCCCTCCACGTCGCTGCCACACCGCTACTGCTTGCAGTTTCTCTTTTAGAGAAGTTTTCAAATAAGTTTGTAAGTATTTTTAATAACTTAGTTTCTTTTAAAATTATAACGTCATGAATGAATATATATGTTTATTAATATTAATTGCAGCTTTTTATGCCATTATATTTAAATGTGCTATTATATTATTATATTAAGTATATTTTAACAACGATGGTTATACATAATTTCGACTTCAAATAGCTATTACATAAATAAAATTTTAAAATGTATTATTATAGTTTTTGCTTTTCGAATATTTTAAATTATAAACGGTTTTTTTATATGAATTTAATTTATCAATTGTTTTTTTTTTAATTTGATTTAAATTATATATATTTTTAATCTGATTTAAATTATAAGTTAGTTTTAAATAATTAAATTACATATTAACTAATTTAGGTTCATATTTTCATCAATTAAATAGATAATGCTGATTTATATGCGTTCAAGGCTGCAATTATATACTTTAAATTTATTAAATATTACTGATAAAGATTAATAATTACCTAAACATTTTTAATAAATTTGTAAATTCATTACTTGATGAGAAATACACTTACATAATTTTGAATAAATTTGTATATCAACAGTTTGTTCAGAAAATATAAACTATTTTGCTACACCTATTTCTTTATTGTTCATTTTATATTATGTTTTCATTTTATATTTCAATTTAATTAAATATTATAATTATTTCCTTATTAATTACTTTTCTAAATATTCTATTGTGATGATACCTATTTCAAAATTAATTAAATATATCCCATATATTTTTAAATTAATTATTTCGGCTCTATTTTACCGATTCAATATTTCTTTTTCTTATAATATAGCAAAAATATGTTGTTTTATGAAATAGGTGATTAAAACCTTCTCACACACTTACCTTTAAAAGTTCATTCGAAACTGATGTCACTCGTTTAAACATTAAATGAAACGCCACTAACAACCTGTTGCAATTAATTCTATTTCCATCCGAAATAATGCTTATTATTCTCAAATATTTTCCATTCATTATTTTGAAATCCTCGTTAGGCCTTCAACGACTCTTATTGTGATGTGGAAAATTTAAATTATTCACGCAAGTTATTCGTTTTAGGATAACTACTGGCTTTTAAAGTATCAAACCTTATGACGATGTTTAATATACCGACCGAAGCATACGAATAAAGGAAAATGGAGGAACCGTTTCGTTTTCGCGACACGGAATTCTTGAGCATCATGATGGAACGGCAATCCCAATCTAGTTCGAATTCAAGCACCAGCTGTTCCACGGAACTGGATACGATCATAGAAGTACCGGAGGAACTTGAACAATCGGACCACGAACAATTTGACCCCGAACAATTTGACCCCGAGCAATCCGACCTCGAACATTCTGAACCCGGACAATTTGACCCCGAGCTGTTTGATCCCGGGTTATATGACCCCGGACGATTTGACCCCGAACATTACGACTCCGACCTATCTGAACGTGGTATATTTGACCTGGATCTATTCAACTCCGACCAATCTGACTTCGACCGAATTGAGCTGGAACCATCTGATGACGACATTTCAACAGATTCATATTATCTTAGCGCATACTGTGATGTTGAACAACCAATGGCGACTGGCAGGCGTTCTCTCCGGATTCGATTGATGCACCTCCTTCTGACCGTATACCAGCTATTCAAACAACGACTACCGACCATTTTCTTCTTTCTGGTTTTGGTAATTGCTCTGATGAGTAAGTATTTACACCTTGTATCACGTACTGTTTCTGGTTAATTATAAGAGAGATGTGTTTTGATAATGATTCAAAATCTGTGTTCTTTTTATGTTTTCTAGCGTTTTCGGTTATAAATTACTATTATTCTGGTCATGTCCTACCTACGCACTTAAACGCTTGTGTTAAAGAGTTCACGTCGGTAATAGGGATGAAAGTACGAACTTTCAATCACATATTTGGCGCTTTGTCTATGTATGTATGGTATCTCAACCACCGCGTACGTGTGGGATGTAGTTTCAGCGGCAGCATATCGGTGTCTCTATATCTTTATAAAACGCCTTTGCTACAGGTTATTAAAAGTTATACAAGAACTTTTTACACAATAGAACATTGTGTAGAAAGCTGTTTAAAACTATTTACGTTTTACGGTTGTAATATACTTTAAGAGTTTCCTCATTGTGTTGTTTAGATTTTTACAAATCGTGTGTGGATTCAATTTCCACATGACATGACCAAAATTCTTAGTTCAGGAAAGCATTGTCTATGACCATTGTTCTGTTTTTCAAAATTCCATAAACAGTTATCGTAACTGATTGATTTATTGGTGAAATATTGTAAAAATGTACTATCGATATGCATGATTGCATTCAAAGTAGGCATTATTCGAATGTGTCACCTAATGCACAATTTTATTCGAATAAATATCACGCTATTCGATTAGGGACAATTATACAAAATGACTAACAATTGCTTTTTTGTCCACAGTCCCTTATGATGAAGTTGACACCGACTCGGCACTGGTTCAGATGTTTGCTCACGTTAATGCTCCGACTTGCAAGTACATTGTGGCTATTGGCGCGCTCGCGGGACTGACCGTATCTATGTTTGGATCTATGTTCCCAATGCCAAGAGTCGTTTATGCCATGGCCCAGGACGGATTGATCTTCAGGTAAGCTTCATTTCAGCCTCTTTTTATTACAGCAGCTTGAATCATAGCTGTCTGCGGTGGATGTCTACAGTCGTCTAAAGTTTGGCACCGGTGAACACAGTGGGTTCGATGCCTGCAAAGAAATTGTTTGTTTCGTTTGTTTAACAGATCATTCCGAGTTTGTTCCTTGGAATAGCAGTGTTATGAATAAATGCTGCTTAGTGTACTAGATAAGTTTATATCGGAGCCAAAGAAGAAAATATTTTTGTATGAACGAATATCATATTCAACTTGTTGAAAGACAAGTTGATTTTAAAATGGCTTTGGGTTGGGTATTTGACTTCTTAGTTCCGAGACAGATAAACAACGGATAAAATGCGTGTGTTAATTTTAGCAGGTTTAATTGTGAGTGCTTAGTCATAATTTTGCTCATTTTTCCGTAAAGCATTTTAGCTTCAACAATAATCAGAAATCATATTTATTTATCTGTCGGCAATCATTAACAATTCTGATTTAGAATGTTCACATAATTATATTTCAATGCAACATTAATGATAAATGAATGACTGATAATTAACTTTGTCAACAATATAATAAATTAATGCAATAAGTGAAGATTATCAAAAGAATGACAAGAAAATAACAATATCCAAAAAAAAAATTTATCGCTATTAATATGACCAGACTTTAATACATGGTATCTCGTTATATACAACATTAATATGCAAACAATTCATTCTAATAAATAGAATTAAATTGAAGTATCGTGAAGTACCTACAAATAAAGGACTGCCAGAATAATATTTCATAATTTAATTAAATCAGATAGCAGATATCAACGCCATGGAATTCACAGTGCATCAAGGCATATAAAAACTAACGAATATTAACGTTCATATAAATTGTTGACAGCAGATGTTTTGAAGCATAGACGCTAGTATTAATTACAGAGGGAAATGAGTGAATACTCATTCACCGATACTGTGAAACTGTAATTTCGTTTTGTTTTCGAGTTTTAATAGTAACATTGAGAACAATAATTTTGTAAGCTGTGTCGATTTAAATATTTTATTATGCTGTTACACATTTAAATATTTTAATATTTTGCTTAACAGTTTATGAATTTTGAATATGTTTTATTTTAAAGTTTTAATGGTTCAAATAAGGTTTCCAGGAATTGGAAAGGTTGCAAGGTAAATTGGAAATTGCAAAAAATATCAGAGTACTCTTTCAATTAAATTTTGGAATTCCTTTGAAAGACATCGCCTGTCGGGTTTTGATATTAACTAGTTTTTTGCTGGATGGCGTTGACTGGAAATTCATTAAAAATGAAAATATAAAACTATACCAAGAATTCGTATGCAACTGTTAACTATATCTTTATAAAACCTTGTCCATAATAATGATTTCTATTTTCCATATAATATTAAATAAAAATCGCTCTGTATTAGACGTAATAATATAGAAAATACGTTGTATATAATATAATGACAATTTCTAAATGTTAGCTAATTCTGCGTCTACGTCATACAGGTAGTAAATGCAACCTGAAAATGATGTGTATAATATTCAATGTTCATAGAATAAACTAGAAACCATATTAAAATACGTCAACAGAAGATACTTTGCTTCTTTAAAATTACTTTGCAGCTTATAATCGACATCATTTTTCTTATATTGAAATCTTGTCAACTATGTTGGTCTAACAAGGTCTGACGACGCGACGCGTAAGTTCACCTACTCTGCATCCCCTTTGTAAATTAAAAACATACTTTAATGTACCTAAGGTTGGTAATAAGTTCTCGTAGTACTGAGAGTTTTATGATGAAAATATTACTGCGCATCAAAGATATGTATTTACGGCATACTCGCTAAATAAATAGTGGTATACAGTTAAATAAATTCTTAGTCGAGACTTGGTTCTTCATAAAAAAAGATTTTCTTGCATGGTAAAGAAATATAATATCAGTCGCCTGAGAAAATATGTATCTTTTTCCTAACTTTAATTCCGGAGAGGATTTAGATTTCCTTTTTGGATTTAAAAGCTAAGGTGACAAATGTAGGTGTGATATACCACTAACTACCTCTTAGAGTAGCTGTATATGCCACAGCGAGTAGGCAAAGATATATAACATGCTCATAAGAGTAATAATCTATAAGAAGTTGACCTAAGTTCTGTGAGATCTTAGAGTGACACACACGATCTGTTGTCAAAAATATAAAGCATTCTACGGGTTTCTAATAATGCCTAATTAAACATTAATCAACATTATCAGTCATTGCATCAACTTGACGTCTAGTCTCATAAAACTTGCTAAGAGCTTATTTCAGAAAAGTTTATTAGATTGTTCTATGCGTCACAAATTTAAAATATATAAATACATATATATATAGAATATAATAACTAATTATTTTTGATAACGTCAAGACTTTGAGTGCTGCCAATGAACGCCCAAGCGCTCGGTACTGGCTCGCTTAAAAGAAATGCATCGACTACAAGATATCAGCTAATTCAAACAATATATAATTACGTGTCAATTCTATAATAAAAATATATAAGAAATCTTATATCGATAGTTCTTTTTATGGCGCATTAAGTTGCTTCTCAGTATAGCAGTAAATATAAGTAATGTCTCAATATTCTTTATAAAATTGTTATATACAGTGCCTTGTAAAGTAGTTCTAGAGCCCCTTGGTCAGACAGAAATTATATTTTTTATTTGGCCTCGGTAACAGTACAAAATATACAGCTCAGCGTAGGTTTGGTAAACTTTAGTCAATAGCTAATTAGAAATTAACTCTGATTAAGCGTACGTCCATACTCGTGGCAAAAAACGAACCGTGACCAGCAAACGTGACAATTTCTACTGACGCTACAGACGAGTAATGGATAATTATCTTACAGTATGAAAAACCTTTGCAGTATCTCTCGTAGCATGTCACGAAGATCTTTGTAGCCTTTTCCCGGTCTACAGAGTAACTCTTGAATAGACCGTGATAAACATTGAAACAACAGTCACAATCAACAAGCGAGATCCTATAGTTACAACACACGGGTTCGTTAGCCGGAGCTAATAAAGAAAGGCTGTTAGTATTTTGAACAAAATGCTATCACCGTTTGTTGCTATGAAAATATCACAATAGTCAATCATATCGACCGGTCGATATTGTACAATTTAAATGTAAAACTACACATGTGCGTGCAAAATACGTAACATGTTAAAGCAATAAAAAATACTATTTCAGTCGTAGTAATAAATCCTGTATCACGGCAGACTTTAGAACATTTAAACAACGGACACTAAGATCAACCAGACTTAGATCAAATACAGTGAATCAAACAAATTTTGATCCACTTTATGGTGTGTGCCCTCGATACTCAATACAATGACAACTTAAAATAGTCAGTCATTCATTGGTGTATCTAGTGTTATTCTCCTGAGGGAAACAGATCGCTAAACGGCGGTGGACACTAAAATTTCAATTTGTTCAATTCTACCAGACAATTCTAGGGTGCGTACGGCCCATCAGGTGCTCGCTTATATTCGCCAATATGTCATCCGTTCATGATGTGTTCTTAAACCTATACTATACATTTTAAACCACGTAGGTTCATTGATTTATTCGCAGGTTATAACTACATAGTATTCGCTGTGACTACGTATTTATGTGTATAATTGTGATATATCGTTAAATGTTGAAACGTATTGTATTATTTCACATTTTTAATTCTTGATAAATAATTAATAATAATTATTTCACGCGCTATTTGAGCTGAGAAAATTATTTGTTTAAACTACCGATATTTTGTAACGCATACGACATAAGTGTATTGGCGTTATTGTACTCTATAGCTGATTGCAACACCAGAGACTACTTTTCGATAATTTTATAATGATCAAAATACTACTACTACTATTTAAAATAAATTTGGTGTGGTGGTTCTTTCATTTTGGTTGCTACAAAGAAATAAAGAACCTAATATTAAACCACAAATATTAAAAAGCAACTCGCTTACTTATTTTCTTACTTTAAATGCAAGGTTAATTAAGCCCGACATATGAACGTAAATTCATGTCATGTCTTTATGGTAAGCGTACATCTCAAACTAAACCAGTTAGAGAGCATGCACTTCACCGCCTATTACTAACAATGTAGTTGACTTATCTCTAGTATGTAATACATGTACATATATTAACTCAATAAGGCAACCAGACTGTTTAGTCTTACTATCCTTGTAACAGAGAGGTCTTTTAAGCGCGGAAAAAAAAAATTGTATTACGGCCCTGTAACATTGTGACCCTTTTATAGAAAAACATTGAATACACGATATACGTAACAGCCAAATAAAACAAACATATTGTAATACTCAACCTATTAGAAGTGTAAAGGATCATTATACAATTGCGTCTCCTGAAAATTAATTTCGTACTATCAATAGATAGAAGCAGACCTGGGTGCCGAGTGTGAGTTGTTTTTACGTTAACGCGATCGAGCTTGGAGCGGGCCAATCAGAGCGCCAAACATCTTAAACGTGTCGATCGCGTTAACGTAATACAAATTCGTGCTCGGCACTCTGAATGTCCACCGAAATCTATTTAAGGATCTTTTCAATGAACTTTTGTGGACAAAGGCTAGTTCCTGTAAACACCCTCTAAATTTCGATAGATTACATTGTAAATTTTAATTATAACATAAAGAAATTCGATGTAACATGAACTGCAGTTCTCAAAGCTATTCATGTAGGATCACTATTTTAATACCTATTTTGAATGATACGAACGTAAATCCGAACTCGCAGCGTGCAAAACAAGTTCATTATCAGATGATAGATGTAATCACGATCGAATTTGATTGGTCAGCCAGGTTAAGATTAATTGCTGTCGTCACTGGTTGTGTGGATGGGCCCATGGTTGGAGTAATAACCACGCCGATGCCAATTGTATGTAGCTGTGAGTACAATGCTATTAGTTGTTCAGAGTCTAGGCGTTGTATGTGTTTGTCCATTAAATCTCTGTTATGCCTCTCGAGAAAAAGGGTTCTGGAACAGAAGCAGTTTTCTTTAAGAATTTGATACTATTGTTATATCGTTTCTGTACACGTAAATTTAACGAAGTAAAACTCTCAAATGTTTGGTTTTAGGTCTGACCTATGATGATTATTTGAGACTATAAGGCTAATAGATAGAAGATAGAATTGATAAATACTATTTTATAAAATCTTTTGGACATAATATTACATTACTATTCTTAACAATATTTCAGCGTAATAAAAGAATTTCACTATACAAGCCAAAGTAATCATCCTATCTACTCAAAATATGGTACTTAATTATACTCAAAATCAAAATGAGGTCTTATAAGCGTATGAGTATTGTAGAATACCTTTATATTCGTTATTTATTTTACTAAGGATAGCTTTGAAGACAAAACCTTGCAATAGTTTCAATTTAATCACTTTTGCCAGGATTTATGGTCTGATGAATAGTTCTGCTATAATTGGCTTTTATACCGGCATCGCAGATAATAATTATTAAGCTAAGAGAAGATTTATTATAGCAAAAATAACGAGTACTTACGAGTATCAAACATGTATTTTAATAATATCAGCTTATGTCCGAAAATATATTCTAACAATCCCAGCTAAGATAAAAATTAAAGATATATTTGAAACTAAATATATCTTTAATTTTTATCTTATTAAAAGTGTTGTCGCTTCTCAAGTTTTGCAAATGTTATATAGTAACAATTTATGCTATTGAGTTGCAGCGATACACCGGCATCGGCGCGCGGCGGTCAGACACAATAGGTTTTCAATGACGTCTTGCATTCCTACAATTGTTAATGTAGTTAAAAATCATTTCACTTGTGATACTATATAGAAAATGCATACAAATATACAAAAAGTATGAAAATTATGCACATAGCATTAATGAAGGAAAGCTGAATCCGTTCACGGCACGAAGTCAGACACAGTCTTTGAATTATGTACACATGTAGAAGAAAAATACACAGATCAACTTAAAAGTTAGGCTCGCTCTAACGATCTCACCTGATATTAAGTGTCGTTTTCGGTGCTACGCAGTATTTGTGCGTACGCAGCTAGAACTGGTTAGTATTTGCTGACTAAGACGCATAACAAGTCAACCAATGCACTTTAAAAATGAATCACAATGACTTTAGCTTTAATGGCACCTTTGCCATTAAATATCAGTAAACATTTCCTACAGGTTAAATGCTGGATACATTTAAATCATCTGACTACTGGACCCTATATTTCTTACACTTTTAATATTAATTATGGCAAACTATGTATTATTCTTTATTTAAAAATTCAATGCATCTTTACTTATCTAATATTCAGTAGAACGCTACCAAATCGATAAATTCAATGTTACTAAGTATTGTCGATAAACAACGCGAAGGTTGTCTAAACATTTTTTATCATGACACTTTCAGAACGTCATAAATACCGCCCTACACGAAACCAATAGTCATTTGACTTACCGTCATCGATAAGCGTAGACCGAGTTCTAAAATAAACTATTTATAGCAAGATGAAGAGCAACGCATGTGTAGCTCAGATAGTCCTCTCAGGAGTGAATGTGTGTGTTCGTCGGGCAATTACTCGCCCGCTCTGTAACTACCCAATTACTTATACGCGTATTGTACGAAGTGAGTATATTTGAGCGATTCGATACTTCTCGCAAGCAATTTGCAAACGAACAATCAACATCCATCTGCCTCGTTTATTTACACTGGATATTGTCTCCTTTAACACGTTTAACAGGCCTGACAGGTTCCTAGAACGGTCATGGTATGAGACGGTCCTTTAAGCGAGAAAATATTTATTTTTCAATCGCTTAATCGTGTGGGTCAATATTATCCATAACATACTTAAACATAGATTAATCGTTTGCACGCGAGTGTCAAAAATAAGAGAATTTGTTATAAATTTAACTATAACTTCTTAACCGACGTGCATATGTGGAATCGCTGGAATCCTAAATGATATATACATATGTCGGCCTCGGTGGCGTAGTGGTTAGTGTAACCGACTGCCACGCCTAAGGTCGCGGGTTCGATTCCCGCACAAGTCAAACATTTGTGTGCATGAACATGGATGTTTGTCTTGGACTGGGTGTTTCTATGTATAATATGTATGTATTTACAAAAGAAAAAGGTATATATGTATGTTTATCCATTGTTTAGTACCCATAGTACAAGCTCTGCTTAGTTTGGGCTAGATGGTGTTGTGTGTATGTGGTAGAATATATTATTATTATTATTATTATTATTATATGTATATGGCGCAGTGGCTAAACTAGCCTTCTCGCCTTTGCCAATGCGTCAAGTTTATTGGACTCAATACTTCCCACAACACTATTCTAGGCACAAACATTTGTGTGCTTCGCAAATAGTTGCCAGCACAGGAATTATATAAAACAAATATACTAAATGCTGTATTTTGTATGCAGGAGTTTGGCTGCTATTTCGGAAAGTACCGGCACACCTACCTTCGCTACCATCTGCGGCGGCATATCTGCTTCCATCGTAGCCTTGCTGATCCAATTGGAAGTGCTAGTCGAAATGATGAGTATAGGTAAGTAATAGATTATAGTAAATACTTTACAGATTTATTGAAATAATTATTATAAAAAAAATTGCCTGTCTGAATGTAGCTGCAATGAACCGCCGTATCATATCAATCTTAAATACCGAAACCGGAATCTCGTAAAGATTTTTGCTATAATGCAGTATCGTACAATTCTGGAATGCGTAGTCAGCCTTATCATCAATCAGTGTCTACTACTTGGCAAGTCCGAAGATTCCTGTCCCTTTGGCAATACTTGGCCATGAATGATTCCGACTGCCTCAATGCAGCATTGATATGCTGTGCTCATGCACAGTCATGTCTGGGATTCGATACCCGGTGATAAGATGTGATTAGGTTATCTGTCTAGAAATTATCAGTAGCAGGATTTGGATTTGTACCGTGTTGTATTTATTTTATTAAAGTCGAAATATTCCTATTTCGAATTTAATGTTATGTAAAATATAATTATTATTCATAGACACTTGTGAATGCTAACCACAATATCTCTAAACAGTTATCTTAATTAATAAATCTATTAAACAGTTACTCACATGTTGTTTTCGGGTTTGCGCGACTAGTTTTAAACCCAATCGGCGCTTGTAATCTTGAGTGCGACCATCTGGCGCGATCTATAATTTATTTGCTCTTTAATACAAAATGTCGGAATAAAAACGAAAATTAATTTATCAATCCGTTGCACGCAACAAAAAGTTCTCTAACATTTTATTTACAACTTCACTGCAAAAATACTTACAAGGAAATTGATTTATAATTTAAATACCTAATTACTTCTCAATCTTGCGGTTAACTGTACTGGACTGGTGGTTTCTGAAATGAGAAATTACCTAAGCTAAACTAAAACTCAAGCGGAGAATGGCATTTACTTCTAGATGCAACACAGGAATAAAGTTGCTTCAAAATATCGGACGGCAGTCAGTAACTAAGTCTAGTCAAGCACCTTCATTAATTATTTTCACTTAACTTAACGACGAAATTTTGGTAGGTGTCCCCAGATTATAACTTTTTGATTTACTAGAATATAATAACGAATTCGAATGCTGTGACTCCAGTTCGTAAGCTATCTCATTTACGTGGATGATACTAACCACAATGTCTCTGTATATATTCAAGGCAAAGAAGACCCGGGTTAATGTATTTTAAAGTTTTAATTTGAACGCTAAATTAGAACAACACAATAAAACAATGTGTATTAGAACTAGAATTTAAACCAAATTTTAAAAGCACAAATTTGGATCTTTTTGCACGACCAAACAGACAAAAGTATAAACAGACAACAAATCTGAATCCTATTCTTTCCTTTTGTAAATATTCGATAACACCTCGTTTTCCAAAAATATTTACAACCCATGGTACTCGATGATCGATGTAGATTGTTCTATGAACGCTCAATTTCGAACTCTGCAAAGCCATGACGTGTAGGCTTGCCATCCCATTACACTATAAGATGTAGCCTAATAGAGAATACACTTGTGTATATGTAGACATGTATAATATAATGACAAACCTGTCATTGCAATAAAGACATAATTCAGACTAAGTGAGTTAGTGAGCATGCACTCTAACGTGTTTTACATCATTCTAATTCGGTTGTCTCTTCTAGTACATATTAACTAGATACAGACTTGTTGAATAGTCTGCATCGTTGCTAAGCATAGGTTAGCGCTTATATTTGCGAGCGATCGTTAGATTCTGAGTTCGATAACTGAATCGGCTTAAGTTCTTAGTAGCAGTTGAGTACCAGGGAGTTTGGAAAATAGTCCACCATATTTTTAGGCTTCATCTAATAAACATAGCCAGCTTAAATAGGAGTATCGGCGGATAAAGGTGTGAGTCTATAAACTATTGGATTGTTAAGATACGAATTCAATAATGACGAATATTTTTATTTTATAATCGATACCGATTTTCTGGAAATTCTAGATTTCTCTGTACTGATTTAATAAATGAATATTTATTATTGTACAAAATATACAAATTAAGTCTCTACTGAACTATACAATTCTAGGAAATAATCATTAATATTGTATTATTATGTTTGGAGAAACCAATTATTCTCTCTGCCTAACTTATATTTCTTTTTCTTTTGTATATATTTCTTTTGATAACTATATCGTAAATTTAATAAGAATAGGATCAAGAATTATTACATAAATTATGTTGCAGTACTTTTTCTAATTAAGTACATATTAGTCGTCAAACAGTGTACTTAAGTAAATAAAACTCGTAGCAAAAACGTAGCTCGTAGCAAATTGCAACGAGATCGTAGCACTACTAATAAATTAAAATTATAAACCAATGTCTATGATAGCATAAATAATTAAAACTTGATATCTAGGGTATGTAAAGATGCATTAAACTTGCATCTTAATAATTATGTAGCGGTTTTATCAATCATTCCTTTTATGCCGGCACAGATAAATTATTAATGCGATTCACAGTAAACTGTACTGAGCTTGGATTTCAATTTGTATTGAATGCGAAGTTTTAATGATTTTATACTCTGCACAAGAGGTCTTTTAAAAAAATTATTATGCATGTAAAGATTAAAGTTATAAGGCGAAACGGTTGACAATTTTTTTTATTATATTAATTTCTACCTTTGCACTCCCTTGCATAGGAGAATTTATTTTCAAATGCATTTTCTATTAGTCAACCTTAGGGTGATGTTAAGATTTAACGAAGTAGGTGTATTACATCTTTATTATTCATTATTTACATAAACAAAAGCAACAATCATAATTTACAACTTAGCTAATATTAATAAACCTTAACCTTAACTTATAAATAAAACAAAATGATAAGTAACAAAATATAGGACTGTACAATTTAATAAAAAGAAATTACTGGTTTAGGCAACGAGGTAAAATTCCTCAGCTTCGCTGTCGACCAGCAAAGTGCCCAAAAGACTGGCAGTATTGCCACGTTAAATGACAATGCTGATTTTTTAAGCCAAGAAAAGTTCACCCTTCTTGTCACGCAAAGCGTCGATTAGCCGCTTAGATATATCTCTTAAAATTGCGCGAGCGCCCGTACCCCATGAACCTAGCGTCTCCACTCCAACGGCTCAAAAACATAATTACCAAAGAAATTACTATATTTGCGCCGTTTGAGGTTTGCCGCCGCTACACTAGCAGCACTGGCACAGCTCACCGAGCTCGGAAGATGTGATGGCGCAAGGGTGTCGACGCATGTGGCGTCCCACACCAAAGGCCAATCCATTTTCCAAGGTAGCAAAGACATACCATCGAGTTGCTGCCCATCGTCACGTACCAAGCCTGCTGTAGGTTCTAATACTGCTGGTACGCCGGCGGTGATAAGAGCACAACGGGTAATGTCATTAAGATGAGAGTGTCGTGGTGTAATACATTTATTAAACTTGCTTATTGTGACTTTATAATATATAACACTAATTAAAACAATATTATCGCATATACATATGTTAGAAATTATAAAAGTAAAACAGTCTCTAGGTATTGCACACATATTTTGAGAGCTATGATTTAGGACTCGCGTCATAGTAACTAAGAATTTCTTGACAAAATTCAATAACATTCCGCTTGATCCAAAATAGAACTCCAGATCTCTCATGCAAAACAGTCGTATTATTTACCGATGCGCTGCCGAAACAGTTATAGAGTGATGGGTGGGCAGAGCTGTGTTTCAGTATAGAGTTTCTTATTTTACAGTACAATGAAAACTACTACTACTCTTTAATACGTCAGATGAATCTCGTCATCTCACAAGAAAGTGTTACACAAACACAGCTCTGCCCAACATCTGGAACCGTACAGGCATGAATTTATTATTATATGTTTACTATAAAGCTATAGACAGTTGTATCCGCAGTCGATGAAAAGTTTGGATCATTATTATATTGGCATAATATCTCTGTATGCCCACATTCGCGGTTCAAAAAATTGGCGTTGCGAAGCTTGCCGGATACAGAGGGGATACACATTTTGATAGAATAACGGGAGGCAAATTGGCCCGGAAATATGATACGAAAGTATCCAGTCATTTCGTTTTAATATGTACATACAAGTACATATACAACATTTACTCCTTAATTTAATTACAATGACAGTACTGATGGCGTTGTGGTCGCCTCGCATCTACCACTGCGCCGAGTGTTGTAAGTTCGAATCCCACACGGGACAAAACTTTACGTAAGCCACAATTTTTTTCGAAACTGAGTGTTCTTTGTGTCCGTTGTTTTAATGATTGCCCCCCACGACACAAGATTGTATCCTAGGGCGGGCGATGCCCATTTTAAGAAAAATATCATTAATTCTACCTAGAAGAAGTCTTAAGTCTACTAGGTTCTAATTCGTTATAGGTATGTAAAAATAACATGCGGTTCCTACATCCGTTCACAATATATGTATATGTTTTCCGCACAATTTGAATTCTGACTCTCACGTACTTAAAACCTATTGAAATAATTCACGCGAGTTTGCTGTATTTGATGCAATAATACGTTTTCTATTACAATATGTACAGTTAAATCATTAACAAACCGGAAATAGCAATGAAACAAAAGCTTCTGCCATTTCATAAGAGAATTAATTAGGTACTTACTTTACAAGAGAGCAGCACGAGCTTATATCAAGAGCGCAATATTCCAAACAGTCTGATACCAAAATTCTGTCTTCATGTTCCACAGTTTGAATGCAATTAGTAAATGCTTTCTAATTAGGACTGCTTTCATGTTGCATTTCCTTTTAATTGAAATATGCAAATATTACTATTAAACTAAATTGTACTAATAGTTCTATTTCAATGTAAATCATTATAAATATCAAAATCTGTTATCGTGTTTAGATGTTAACGTGTAAACTATTGAACAAAATTGGTACATTGGAATACTGATGTGTCATGTTCTAGATTACCTACTGTTTGGGTTACCCGGTATGCGTATCTGTGGGATTCACGTGAATAAAGCCGAAAGTATAAGCTAGGACAAGTAGCATCATCTAAACATAGAATACTTGATACCGGCTATTGGCTAGCATCGGTTTGCCGTGCAGAAATCTACAGCTCTCCCTTCCCTTCAAAAGTTATTTGTGAACGAAATTAATTGTCTTACTTATCTAATATGGTGTATTAAATAGTTTATTATCACCCACTCAAGTATATAATAAAACTCATGAGATAAGCTAGTATAGTTGAAAATTATCCTGAAAGATTTGTGTAGTCTTCTAGTACCCTTGTCTAAGTTGACCAGCGTAGTAGACAAAATACAAAGCTCTCGCATATTCAGTTAATAAAATATAGGATACGACTTTTATAATATAGGCCTTTTTAAGGTTTTATTGAAATAAATTCTTCGTAAGGCCCTTTATTACACGAAAACTTAGTTGCTTTAAAGTACTTAAGATTTTAAAACACTATTCCTAAATATACATTCAGCAACCACGCTCTTGCTTCAAAATAAACAAGTTTGTTAACTGTTAAACACTCATTATAGCACAGTTTGAAAAGCATGCTTCAATTCACTATAACGTCTAAATACCGGGCAATAAATCTGTATCTATCTCAAAAGACACTTCAAATCCTCTGTTTATAAGCTGCCCTACTGCTGAGCACGGACCTTTTGCTTTCTCTTCCTAAAAAGAAGACTGCGGTCTAGAGAGTCAGGTAAACTAAAGTTTACCAAGACGGCTCAGTGTGGTCTGGCAGACTTAAAAAATCTTCGAAAACATTATGGAGAACCCTCTGACAGGTTCCCTCACGAAGTTTTCCTACACTGTTAGAGTGACAGATGATGAACTATTTAATACGGACGTAACATCGGAAACTCAGGCAATTCAATGAACTCGCACTTGGCTATCGCTGTTGTATCGCTGCTTTATAATTATTACATATTCTTGAACAACATAATCACAATGGAGATAGGTCTTTGGTCTATTAATATCTATAGAATTCTGATTAAACTACTCCATGCCTTTAGCAAGTCTCGGTACACTACAAGAATGTTCTGAAGGCCGCATTTACTAGTTTATTTTTTATATAACCGGGAACTAATTGCATCGCTAAGAAAAATGTCGTCCCTAAGGTTGTTGTTGTTTGCATCCTCTTAAGCGAGATTGGCATTTGCTTTATTGGATAATAACTCGAGGCTCAGACAAAATTTTCTATTCTATGCGGTGGATTGTACATTCGTATCGTAAAAGGCATTAAATTAAATCAGAATTTGAAATTATTTCTTTCGATATGACGTCATTATGTATTTTTTTTCATATTTGGCATTGATTTAGGTAGGCTGTGCCTACGGCACATCAGTATTGTATTGTTATATTCAATAAACGGACGCGTCCACGGATCGATTATATCGTCGTTTTATTGCAATACTCACTAACTAATATAGACTGCTACACACATTAGGTACACATAAGTACATGGCAAAGGTATGTATTATAGTACACCCTCATTTCATTTACTTAGTTCTCGTAAGGGATGAGCCTGTTGCTATATATCGGTCAGAGTTCCAGATTTATCACTGCAACAGAGAATTTATGCCTAAAAAATGTTGTACCACGAATATAATATACACAATAATAGATTCTGAAACAGCAGTATACTGCTACTGCAAAATCGGGAGTCGTTACAATTAACTTCTAGATATTTGATTCTGCCTTGTTTATTAGACAACCTTGTCTGATATCTATTGAACAAGGCTATCTCGAAGAATCAAAATCATTTGCAATCCTTGGTTCTATCATAGATTACAAACAACATAATTTCACTGCCTCATTAGTTTAGTGATATAAGGCTGAATATAGTTGAGGTCCAACGTAGCCCAGTGGCCCGTTAAGGTAGAATGATTCGCAAAGAATGACCAGTATAGCGTAAATGTATTTTACTTACAATTATGAATATCGAACAAGCTAAATGAACAACATTTTCTTCTTAAACTGTACGTGAAGTTAAAGCGCACGTCACTTGCAGATTTTTCCACCAACCAACGTTATAAAGTTTGACTACCTTTCACGAAAACATGCAGTTGAGCTCATCAAAATTAATTAAAATTACACTGCACTTTATATTTACTTTACTTGTGTCTTAAACACAGTGTAAAAGTTTTAAGTGTATATAACAAGATAGTGACTACAATGTTCATATGTATCAAACCAATCACGGTACATATTTGATTGACTACTCAATTAATCATTTAAAGTTTGAGTATCTGTGTAATTCAGTGCGTGTACCTGATCATCTTCGTTTTAAACAAATTGCGACTCTAAGCAAGATTACTGCATCAACTGTCTTCTTTGATCCCATCATCGTAATTTATAATAATAATAATTGTGCTGATAGACCGATTGGAATGCCGAGCAATGATCATCGATGTCACCATTCCACATGACGGGAATCTTGTGAAATCTGAAAAAGAAAAAGAGTTGAAATACTTGAACCTAGCTCACGAGATTGTCGACATGAGGCGTGTGGACTCGGCGATCATTGTGCCGATAGTCATTACAGTCAATGGTTTAATACCTAAGAGCCTCGACCACCACCTGCAGAAGCTCGCGTTAGATGGCTGGATCAAGTCCTTGATCCAAAAGGCAGTACTACTCGACACGGCGCGTATTGTGAGGAGATTCCTCTCTTTGGGGCCCTAACCACCGGCAGCTTAGACCTTGTTCCCGATGTCGGTGGGTCATTTCAGTTTTTATATTTTTAAATATGTATAGTTTTTATATTTATATTTAAAAATGTAATTATTAGAAAAATAGAAATAAAGAGATAATAATAATAATAATATTCTACCACATACACAATACAATACATAATTTGATCAATTACGACAAATTAGTGCAAGTGCATTGCGTTTACTAGCGTTGTCTTGTCTCAGTAAATGTTACATCTTTGTTTACATAGGATTAGTTATTTTATTGATCGGATGTTTACGGAAATGGGGATAGGCATTTAAAGATAAAAATAGGTACACTAGTATTATAAGATGATTTGTCATATCAATTTCAATTGCTTAGCACATTATTAAAGGTACAAAAACACCGTACAATCTATATATATTTGGAATTAGGTTTGATAGTATATATCTGCGTTAACACGCTCACTGCATTATGAGGTCGAACAAACTACAGGTGCGGCAGACGCGCTTTCTTTCACTCTGTGCGGAGAACAGCTATGTTAACATTTCTATTAGTATAACAGAGACAAATATATAAAATTGCTTCTCTCACGATGCTTAGGCTAATGGCGCAGTTAATACTATATGAGGTTGATTAGATCTCATATGCACTGAATAAAAATTAATTCCGTCTAGTACGGAGGGAGGTCTGATCTGCCTCAAAAATTGCAAGCCTCATATCCGCATGGAGTGAGGCGTGGGCGCAACGCATCCTAGCTTAGTGTTGTGACAAGTTACGATACAAAAGCACGCTGCCGGCCGGCGCGCTCGCATTTTTACGATTTATAAGTGTACGTAAAAAGTAATTAGTTTTCGTAATGTGGATCAATCAAGCCGTAAACAGTGCAAAAAGAAAATTATATTATTCGATTCAGATTCGTCAAGTAGATCGGATGAAGTTAAACAGGTAAAATATAAAAAAATTGTTAAAGAGGATTACTCCAACCAGAAATTCTCCTGTAAAAAAGGTAAACATTTTGGAAAATGTTCAAATTTGCTCCCTCCTTCTACAGCAAAGTCAAAAAATGAGATCAATAGTGATTCTGAGTTTGATACTTTTACCCCCATTAAAAATACAGGAAGATCAGTCGCCAGACTAAACAAGGCAACAAATTGTTCGTTAGTCCAAGTACTGGTAAACAATATCGTATCCTGGAAAATACAGAAGTACAAAATCCAGGAGTTTCATATAACCCACTTTTACTCACACCAACTCAAAAATTGAAACGAGTGAATAACTGCAACCAAAGCCGGGACTGATTCTTTGAATATTTTTGGTGAAACAAGCAGATGTTCAACTTTGAGTAATATCTAATATTCTAACTTGTTACCCATACAGTTAAGTGAAGAAAATATGCAAGAATTAATAAAATCAACTTTGAAATTAAACTACTATATACGGATTTTATCGCGTTGTTTATTTATCACTGTATTACATAATTTTGAAACTATTACACTACTATTACTACTATTGAAATCATCTTTGTCAAAATATACTAAATCTAAAACAGGAGATAATAAATAAAAATTATGTCATCTTCAATTCATCTTCAAATGAATGTGTAAAGACTACTCATACTTCAGGAGATGCTAATATACCCGATTCACAAATAAAGAATATAAAAATAAAAAAACATACTATAGAAAAGCAAACAGAACAGAAATAAGCACATCAAAAATGGCACCAAGATGACTCTAAACTACAACTAGAAGAACAGCAAGACCAAGATTAAGCAAAACAGCAAAAATAACAGGAAAATCTACATCAAAAGCAGGTAGAAGAGCACCAAGAGCAGAAAGAAAAACATCAAGGAAAGGAAGGAACTGGAAAGCGACAACCAAGCAGCTGAAATAGAAAGTATTGACAACGAGAACATTTGGATTGACATATCTGTTGATGATGGTATTGATTTTGACGAGAACTCCCGTGATAGTGCCATTATTCCTCGCTTATGTAATAAAACACCTTTAGATAGATATATACAGGTTGTTCCTAAGCTATGAAATTACTAATAAAATAGTGCAAGACACAAACAAGTATGCAGAGAAGTATTTTGAAGACAATCAAGATGACATAAAGGCGAAATCTCTTCTCAAAGCATGGAAATCCACAGATGATGAAGAAATGAGAAGATTTTTTGGAGTCATACATGTAATGGGTCTAAACAAACTACCACATCTTAACGACTATTGGTCTAAAAAATCAATATACAAGGTGTCCGGTAATTAATGGATAACCTTGAAATGTCTGATAGTAGAACTGATGGCCGTTCAGAAAAATGAAAAAAAAAAAAAGTATATATATATTAAAAAGTGCAAGCTATAATAGCATAGCATACTTTTGACTGTCTATCTATTAGCATAATTAGTGTTTAATAATAAAACAAAAAAAAACCGATGGATTTCATTCATTTATGGTCGTAGTATACAAGAAAGTTAAACATGGTAATTATAAAAAAACTCATATCTCAGGTAGTAGTTAGGATAGATATTTTTCATATTTTTTTCTGAACGGCCATCAGTTCCACTATAAAACATTTCCAGGTTATCCATTAATTACCGGACACCCTGTATAGAAACGAGTACATTTGCTCTACCATATCCAAGGACAGATTTTTGATTATATTAATATTTTGGCATTTCTGCGACGAATCAATTGATAACACTGGGGATAAATTGAATAAAATTCGCCAAATACACGACATGTTGAATTCTCGATTTCAACAAGTGCCAAAACTAAAAATGCCGCTTATAGACACCTAACGTAAGTGTTTATGTCAGGATTTCCTCCTTTCAGATGTGCTGATCATATGCTTCAAAAAGGTGGTCAACGAAAACGCAGCGTAGGTTGCTATGACAAATTAGGGTTTACGTTAAATAGCAGATAAAGGGCAAAAATCACAAAAAAAGATTTTAACGTTTTGTGTCCAGTTTGCGAAATCTTTCTGCTTGCCCTGTTTTAATGGAAAACATTTTGACTGAACTCATTGAATAAATATTTTAATATTATTGTAACTGCAACTCTCTTTTATTCCCATCCCTAGGCGAGACACAAATCGAACTTTCTTTTAGTGCGATGTGAGGCAGAACAGATGTCATATATATTTTTTTATTTTATTCTATACTAAAAAGTCATAACTGTGGGCGAAGCTGGATTCAACTTTAGCATCTATTTAAGTTTATAATGGTAGAGTTTCGAGCAATTATTGTCACATTTGGGCTATATTTAAGGTGTTTTTAGAAACAAAATTTTGTGAGGCCGGTAAGGTCTCATACGCACTGCAAATAAGTTTAACTTTGCCTATAAAAGATACGCACTGGCTGAAAGTCCATGAAAAATGGTTCCGCAGTGAGCGTGTTAAAACTACTGCCACGGTGACAGTTGTTTGGACGCAAACATATGTACTGTCGACACAATTATAAGAACCTACATTTTTTTAATAAGTAAAGGAATGTTTTCTGTAATATAAACCGTTAATTTTGCATATTGTAACACATAAAAATCCAGGGCTTATTCAAGGTGTCCGGTAATTAATAGATGGAAATGTCTTATAGTAGAACTGAAGGCCGTTCAGAAAAAATTAAAATAAATAAAAAATATATTAAAAATTGCAAGCTATATTAGCATAGCATACTTTTGACTGTCTATCTATTTGCATAATTAGTGTTTAATAATAAAACAACAAAAAACCGATTGATTTCATTCATTTATGGTCATAGTATACAAGAAAGTTATACATGGTAATTAAAAAAAAACACTTATCTCAGGTAGTAGTTAGGATAGATTTTTTTTTATATGTTTTCTGAGCGGCCGTCAGTTCCATTATAAGACATTTCCAGGTTATCCATTAATTAGCGGATATCCTCCATCCGTATAAAAATCTTTAAGAAAACGATTTCTCGTAACTTTACTGACCGTAATATCCCAACAATAAATATACTAAGTACAGAAATTGCTATAAAAAGAAAAAACAACAAAAGAAAAGCAAACAACATATTATGAAGGTTAGAATTCTCGTGGCCTTCTCAACTTTACATCTTAGCTCGTACTTATTTCGTCGTACGTTCGTATTTTTTCGATTTTATTTTTGTACTATGTATAGTTAATTACTACATAGCGATAATGAGTTTAAATTTTATTTAATCATATATAGCCTCGGCCAAAAGTATGGAGCACTCCATATATTTTTCACGTGCGTAACATTTGCAGTAGGTAACAACACATTTTGTTTAAATATGGATTAGGCGGCATCTAAAAAGATATTTAAAATAATAATGTACGCAGTTAGGGCCAATAAAACATCTGTTGCAAAACATCTTATCCGTTTAGTAATTTCCAATCATTATTTCAATTCAATATTTTGCGTCGTTGTGTACACATACCGTGATCTAGCGCACTTCTTGTATTATTTTGTGTTAAGTTATATTAATTTCGACACATAATGCCTAAAAAATCAAAACTGTCTATTGAAATATGTGTGAAAATACAACTTTTATATGAACAAGGGTAATCCGTAAGTCGAAACTGTCCCACTACTGGGTAAGCCCGTGCACAGTTAATACTTATATAAGTACAAGGGCTGATAATATTGTAGGATATCTGCAATTAATGCAGTGCTGCAAAGTATCATCATTTATTTTCTTCTCAATTCGTAATTTACAATATTCAGCGCCATCACAGCCTAGAGTCCTAAGAAAAATATTGACGGATAATATATATAGGTATACAATTAAAAAAATGTTAAAATATTTTAATGCGGGTCGAGGAGCGATCGTAAAATTCTTAAAAGATATTCTGCTTCTTGACGAACATGTTGACTATTTAAAATCCTGTTTGTTTATTTAAGTGATAGCGGCTTTATATAATTTAATATGAATTATATTATGATAACATTAATATACAATGTGTGGATTTTTATGTGTGGTAAATTGCGATAAACCTTGTTAGAACGTTCGTCGTGAATTTGGATGTCTGAGAGAACTCCATACTGTTCTCGAAGATATGTGAAGTCTGCCAACCTGTGGGCCAGCTTGGCGCAACATAGCCTAACCTTTAAAGCCCAGGGATTAACAAATATAATTTCAAAAGAATCCCTTCCCACGATCGCTTAGTTTATGGAATGAATTACCTGCTGTTGTTTTTTCTAGAGCCTGCAGTATAAGAGTTCTTCTAGTACTGATAAAAAGGGTTCTACAGAATCTGCAACGATAAACGCTTATTTCAATCGAACTCGTAAATATATGGATATATATGTATATATAATATAATATAATGTTCTACCACATACACACAACGAGCACAAAATAGCTTGTACTATGGGTACTAGACAACGGATAAACATACATATACATATATTGCAAAACCACGTACACTACGATGCAACACTGATTTATGCATTTTATTGACTCGCTAATGTTTGATTAAAACGCAGTATAAAAACATTATTGCCTGCGTAATTAAAAACCCAAAGGCTGTTCAAATTTATTTTAATTGTTGATTTTAAGCGCCAGGGTGTTTCTTTGTAGTGGTTGTTGACTGGAAATTTTGTTAAATAGGTGGTGGTAGAAACACATGTAATAGATTAGAGATACATCTGATTCGCATGTAATGGCTACATAAAATTAAGATATATAATCGCATACCTATATCCTTAAAGGGGTAAACAAAGGTGGGTACATCCATATATAGAAAGCTAGCCTTTTACCGTGTACCGAACACAGTTAAAAACTTCGCGTGGCCAACGAGATATTCTTGACATAATAATGTAAAAACAATTGTGTTGAAACTTGGAATCTGATTCGAGACTTAAAGCCCAGCAGTCATATAAACTACCAATACGCGGTAGTAGACTACTAAATTAAAGCATAGATTTAGATTACTAGTCTAACAGGCGAAAGGGTTGTGATAGGCCTAAACCTATGACTATATTAATTTGAGACACTATAGAACCTCCGTAATTGGTAGATGCGAATAATTACAATAGTCATCAAGTTTAGATCATGCATAATGGGATGCATATATGGATACCACGACTTTCTACCCTAATCCAATGATTATTATATATAATATACAATTTTTTGTGCAAAGCCCAGCTCAGTAGAACTACCATTAAAATATATTTTCGAAACTTCGGACCGAACAAAATATGAATTGACTTTTTAAATTGGATATTTATGCCGGTGCATATTAAAAGATTGCGTAAATAAATATATCGTATCATATATGTGGCAATAAACCTAAAAGCTATTTGTTTTATTTCATATTCAACATTTAAATGTCGGCTGAAGGCGTTCTTTTAAGAAAGTATTTTTTTTAAATTTCCTTCAGGCTGGTTAGTGTATAAATTAGGCGTAACTAAAGTTTACAGTTTGTCGCATAGATAAGACACTATATACGTTTGTCTGCTACGTGATTTACACAGGTCATACTATTCGCACGTAACTCTTCTCCAAATCGCCTTCAAGTATAACTTAGATAAAAATTTTGATTGAAGTCCAGGCCTACCAATTTATGAATAGCGTCAAAGTTCGTTCAGTAGTTATTACATGATACTGAAGCAACTAACAATTATTCACAAATATCTCCAATGACCAGACAAACATGCGTACATCTTCCATTTCAATCTATTAAAAGTGCCTTGTCTAAAACATGCACAATGTTTAACGTGTCGTTTTCATTTGTCCTCAGGTACTCTTTTAGCCTATACACTCGTTTCAACATGTGTGCTGGTTCTGCGTTATCAACCGCATTCTACGAACCTGATCGAGCTGTTGCCGCAAAGTATTCGCACGCCGGTCGATCCCGAAGGAACCGCTAGTACCAACCGTGAAACAACCTTTACGGTAAGTGTCTTATTACTTGTTTCTAATTTCAGATAGAACTTATAACAGTAAGATGTGGTCATAAATATGACCATAGCTACGACTTTTTTATAAACTCTCTGCAAGGAATGGATCCTGCATCGCGAGCGTATTTACAAACTTTTAAATAACTGATACAAAGAATACACAGACTTTGAATAACCATTTGTGAATCACAATTTTTTGTTTCATGTAGGATTCGAACGGCGCGGCGTAGTGGTTTCTAGAATCAATTACTATGACAGTTAGGTACGTTTACGACGAAGTGCGATTTTTGTGACGCTGCGTGACTATTTAAAGTACTGTCACAAATAAGTATTAATCTATATGCAAACTGAAATTACTTTAAGTAAAAGAATCTCAAAATAATGCTTAATATACATGAACTAATATAACGAAAATAAATATTTATTTAAATCCAGAAGAAATGCTCTTTAAGACGAAATTATATGAATAAACCACAAGAACAACACAAAAGCCTTCGATACATTTCCATTAAAGCTTTGTATGCTGAAAACAATCACAATTAAGGCGATAATACACTTATGTCATCAGAATATAAAAGAAACCGCCATTTTTATGCAAACATCACACACACATACACACACACACTTCACAAAACAAAATGATGGCATAAAAAGTTTTTAATGAGGGAGCAAAGTGCCTGTTAACATGTATCGCCGCACGTCGTCGACAGAGCTACGAAAAAAAGGAACAGGAAAATAGGACTCGTCCGGTAGAATGGCGATTACTACGACTTTTATTACTAAGCATGGTAGAAAGTTCTTTTTTTGGACTAAATACTGGCACTTCAATAACAATAACTTCAATTTATAGTATTCATTCTTGGATACGAAAAATGTTAGATTGTTATTAAAATTACTTTATGTAATATATTTATCTATACTAATAAATAAAAGATAACTGATTATCTGTAATATTGAGATGATTACCGTTAAATGAAACGGACGATTATTTTAACGGTTATGTTTAAATAATTTTTTCTTGACTGTCAATGTCAAAATGTCAGAACATTAGAATACTTTAAACAGTCGTATAAAATAAAACGCGTCCTAAATGAGTTACCAGTCCTTCGCTTTCCTTTCCTTCGCACCAGGCTTCGCAGTCACAACTATTTTATGATTTGCACGTTGATGATAAACTCTATTGTATCTTACGCGACCCGAGAGTCGAGCTAAGAATCGTCAGTAGTCGTATGCGCAGACGATGCTATGCAATCAATCGACCAATAGTAAAAGATTACTGTTACCATATAAACTCGCTGATCGACAATCAGAGACAGCCTTCTGTGAAAAGGATTGCTTTGGTAATTTCATAAATATTTTATGAGTATTTTTTATTACTATTAATATTGTAATTGTTATTAATACATGCCTAATAAGCCACCACCCACGAAACCCACGAATCTCCGCAGAATGGCGTTTCACAATGAAACGGACAAATTTCGTTAGACTTTCGAGTTTTCCACATACTTACAATATACAACTGGTCTTAATCGCGTAATTAAAGCTACTTCAGTAAGTCTCCGCTGAACTAAATTAGAAATTTTAACGTAACGTAAACTTACGCTACGGAACCAGAAAGGCATAACGCAAATAAATTAAAAGGCAAGGCCTCCCCTATTTTGCCTGATTGCTATGCTTTTAGAACCCATGTCAAAGATAGCAATCCTTTTACTGACTAGCGGGTACATTTCCAGATTATGTCCTAAAAGACATGTCTAATTACTAGCCGCGCGACCCATGAATTGAATACGAGACATCACACTCGGCCGCACAATATTATTAGTAAAATGACCAGTGCATTTCAAACCTTAACAAACTTTATATAATATGGTGAGTGTTTACCAAACAGTGCGCTGCTCTCTGACTTCTGTATCTATCAAAGATGGTTAAGGTAAAAGCTTTGTGCTTGTGTGCTTTTATAGAAAATGGTGACATAGAAAAATAGAGGCCAACACCGCTCGCTCAATTAAATAATCAATCATATTAGCCTTCTCAAAGCGCGCGTAGAAGTGCAATGATAAGTGTTAGGCGCTAGCGAAGCATCGAATTGGAGTTTCACTTAGTATGCTAGCAGATACAAAGACTTTACAAAAACGTTTGATGCACACGCGCTTTAAAACAACGAACAAATATGTATAATAATATTCTACCACATACACACAACACCATCTAGCCCAAACTAAGCAGACCTTGTACTATGGGTACTAGACAATGGATAAACATACATGTATACCTTTTATTTTATTTTTTTCTGCTGCATAAATGATACGCTGTTTTATATCTAGTAGGTTTAACTTAAAACAGAAGTGACAGCCTACTGGGCGACCGTTGGATTGCCACGCAGAGGTCTTGATTATGATCTCAAGGAGCGCACATTTGACTAGTTAATTATTGGTCGCTTTAGAGGTGAAGAAAAACTTTGAGACGAAAATTGCATATCTACGGGTTCTCCATAATGTTATCGAAAATGTGTGGAGTCTGCTAAACCGCAGTGGGCCAGTATGGTGGACTATGGCGTTACTCTTCACAAACAGTTTTTATACAAGCCTAATATTATATAGTTGGCATAGTTTTGATCACGATAGCACCAAATATGAAGCGATGATGACTAAAAATACACTTTAGGCAACCCAGTACCAATCCACATATTAAACGACTTTAAAAAGATAATAATTTTATTAGCCTACTGGTGAAACACTGTCAGGATTGCTACGGCAATATAATCCATAAGCCGTCTATTGTTTATAAGCATGGTGATGCCATAGTATTCACTAAAATCACATTGTTATCTATGACTGGCCGGTGGGCGTTCAATTAATACGTGAGCCAATATGACCAGCTTGCCATAAGTTTTTGATTGGTTGGTCAAATTTCATCAGCACTTTAGCCAGCTATACAATACCAGTATTTCATATAAGCATATTATGCTACGAGACAGTAAGATGTTTATTCCAGCTATCTGGTTTTAAGGTGATTTGTACTGTTGCCATTCATTTTTATAACTCGCAACTGTTGCGCAGGAGTATATTTCTTTTTATTAATTCCTTTTAGAGGTAGCTGCGGTAGGTCACAGTTAGAATGGTCTGTATAGGTATAGGTGTACACTGTGTTGGTTTAAAATCATTCGTGTTTGGGTTAATATCGTTTCCTCACTGTTTTTGTCCTTATAGTTGTGTTGATTAGTTTTCGGTTAACTATTTGGCTGATTAGGTAGACAGACCCGTGAAGAATATAAGCAATTGCAGTGCTAGCTAATAATTCGTCGTTAATAGTTCTTTCCATATGTATATAACACGAGTGCCATGACAAATATTTTCATGATTTTAAATATTTCTAAAATTACGGCACCTGTCTGTCTTAATTAAATAATAAAGTATACTAACCCTATTTTGGTCTTTAGTTAAACTTTATGTTACTTGTAAACGTACAAAAGCACCCCTACACTGTATGAAGCCAATATTAACAATCTAAAATTGTCGAACTAAACTTTGTTTTTAAAGTTAAAAACAATATTTAGAGTAATGCTATATATTTTACATGGTAATGATATCACTTTTAGCTGATCATATCTGTCGTGAAACTGATAAGCATTGTTTCTTTTTAATATCACCGGCTTGTTTATGAATTATTAGTATTCTTATAAATTCCTCTACCCAAGCGAAAATGTTTGTGTTAGGTGTCGATTTACGTCGGTAGTACAATGATTCGATTTGAGGCGACGATTTCTCGATCACAACTCCAGTGCCTTGTCCAGGCGGCTATCGCCGCTTCTTGGCTTGCCCATGCAAGTTCTACTGAGTAGAAATAGCGTCTTATAATGCTGTAGGGTAGTGTAGGGTTATATGTACTAGCAAGTTACGTATAAAATTGGTTACAATTGGAAAAGGGTAACCATTTCAGTAGTGAACTAGAGGATTGGTTATGAGCAATCATATTTTGATATTACAGCCCAAATTCATATTATACATAAGTAATTACGCCTCTCAGATTCCGTCTGTTAAATAGTTTTAACCCTCGTTTTAATGGTTGACGCAGATGAGGAACCTGAATCATTAAGGGTTTTAAGTTTTTTTTTTTTTACGTGGGGGAATGCTATGACGCATATCCCTCCGCGGGGACGGGCGGAGGGATTATGTCGGACTCGCCGGGGTAAAAGAAAGATGTTAAAAGACAATGTACCTCCCGGAATACCGACTAAACCTACCACGGTGTTCCTCGACAAAACCACTATCGACGGGGCCGCGCGAATCGCTTTCGCATGCGGTCGCGACCCCGCCGAGGTTACGGCCCGCCGTATGAAACGGCAGGCCACTACACGAAAGACCTACCCAAAATAGGCACTACGTCAGATAAAACCCTACTGTCTCCCCTAGAGGGGAGACGGACTCGACACAGAGGCGCGCGTGGGAACACGCACGCCGCCTCTCGGACCTGGTGCTGAACGGATGGCGGGCAGGCCCACAAAGCCCGCCACCCCCAGGTCAAACCTCAGGGTGGCTGGAGGTCATCGCGTGCCCTCCGGCGCCCGGCTCTGCGGTTGGGGAGAGGGTTTAAACGCTCCCTCTCCCGCTCCGCCGCCTCCTTGATGGAAATTACTTCCTCACAGAAGGAGGCGACGGCGTTCCATGACCTCTCACTCCGGACCATAGACTGAACTAAGGCCGGGAGCGAGAGGGCAACCGATCCGACTGCCGCGATCAAATCACGGCGCTGCGATGCCCAGGCGGGGCAAACCGCCAAAGTGTGCAGCGCCGTGTCCTCAACAACGTCGCGGCAGTCGCCGCAGTGGTGACAACCGGGCGTCTCTTGCCGGCGTATACGACACAGGAACCGGCCAAAACAACCGTGGCCAGTTAGAACCTGTGTCAGCCGGAAGGTGAGGGCGCCATGCCGCCTTTCCAGCCACTCCTCAAAAACGGGACTTACCGCCACGATCGTGGCGTGCCGGTTGACATTATTATTATTACGACTTGTTGACAGTCATGTCAACAAATATAGACGTAAAAGTCATGTTTTTTATTTATTACATTATACTATTGAATATCTAAACTAAGAGCGAATAAATATGACACGACTAATACAAAAGGGAAAACAGAAAATAGACCTTCACGATATAATTACTGAGTTTAAAAGTAAAATATGTGGGAAGCGTCGTAAAGAATGCATTTCTTTACGACGCTTTCCACATATTATACTTTTAAACTGAAAAAATCTTTTAAAATGCAGGAAATAACTTCCCATTACATTTGTGTACCTCACAGCTTTCAAAATAGAATCTTAAATTATTTGCTAGTCGACTGATATTGTTATTTATCGATTGGTAAACAGACCAGTGACTGGATACTTAAACAGAGAGCTACAGTGACAGCTGAGGCAGCAAACAAACCATTCTATATTATCTTTCTCGGAGAACGCAAATGCAACTCGATAATTCCGAAACTTGTAGCAATAACACTGCTGGTATAACTCCTAGACCGTAGTTCGCGAAGTGATTTTACAGAAAATGCATTACACTTCCAAAGTAAAACACAAGTTAGAATGGTTGCTGTTAACATTTGCTAAACCTCTAGTCCATTTGAACGTCGAAAGCTTTTTAAAATTTAGAAATAATCGTTATTTCAGTAATATATAAAGCTATGATATGGAAGTAAGTCCTGTGATTACAAACAAATAGCGCAAACATACGTTTACTTTTTAGTTTACTTGTAACATACTATAATAATAATAACGTTTATTAGCATTAAAAAATACAGTCATTTGAACACATAAAAAGTATACAAATAATTTTAAAGTCCACTTGTTAAACACTGGTATCCAAACTAAGATTGAACTTTTGGTATGGGTACCAGGGCTCCCGTACTTAATACATTTTATTTATCAATATAGTGTATCTTATATTGGCAACATGGATAGATGACAGCTGTGGGTAATTTTGTGTATGCGACTGTGAGGGTTTGTATGTGTAAGTGTGTGAGAGTTGTGTGTGTGTGTGTGTGTATGTGTGTGTGTGTGTGTGTGTGTGTGTGTGTGTGTGTGTGTGTGTGTGTGTGGTGAATATAGAAATACATGCGTTTAAATAATAATAGATTATTCAACATATAGAAAGAATTGGGTCACAATACTAAAGGTGTAATTTAAGAGTCAATTCCTAGTCTGCGGTTTACAAGTTCATAGCAAACTAGTTGTTTGCACCGGTTTCACTCATGAGTTAATGACTACTATTTCGCTTCCGTGGGTTGTAGCGTATGTCTTATAGTTTATGCAACTTCTTGATAAAATAGGTTTTAAGGGCGACAAAATAGTTTTCTAAAGATGCAGTAGTTTCTTTAATTCAATCATTACAAACAAAAATACAAAACATTCCACTTTATAATATTACCAGTTATCATACGTCAATAGTACTTTTTCTGGATTAACAAAACCTTCGTTCTTCTCTGTAACCCTGACAATATGTATGCAAAATTTTATGATTATATAATATTAAAATATAGTATTGATAAAAATATCAACATTATGTAGAACGATAATACAGCGAATCATATTTGATTGCAAGATAGATACCGGAAAAAATCGCATCCCTTTTTTATGTACCTACCTCTTTGACTAACAAATGATGACAAGACTCACTTAGACTCTGTGTATTTGATAATTGGTCCATTCTTAACTTTTCCCTAACCTGCTAGCCAGACATAAAGACTACTAATACCCATACTGACAGTGCATCGTCAACACATAAAATTGGCTGCGTTATCCTGTAGGATGTCGGTACTATCGCAGTCAGTTATTTAAGTTGAGCTATTTTATTATTAGATGCACCCACGCCAGTATGTCACTGAAGGGTCATCATTTCGCCAGCTATAGGTAATTAGAGTTTGCATGCATAAATAAGCAAGTCTATTGCACACGTCCAGACATGTTGGCTACTTTTGAAATTTCGTCGATTTTGAAAAGTCGAGATTTAGGGACAAGACCTGTCTATAACTGGTTCCGGAAGGTGCTCTCGGGCACTGGAAGGTACAGCGGCTCCACCTAATATAACCTTAATGGTTGGTGTAGGGGAACGCTATATCATAAACTGGACTAATCGTAGAGAGAGGGGATGGCCCAAAAAGACGCTAGGCAAGGCTTTGAACTACCGCGATCTTACTACCGCTCGCAAACATAAACGCAAACTTCATTCAAGATAAGCTTTTCACTTGTAAAATATAGTAAAGACTTCAGAAGATGCACGCCACCATCATTAAGAGCATGCATTTAAATGCACGGATAGCGTCGTGAGTCAATTAGTAGCTATGTCATCGCCACTGCGCTGAGTGTTGTGGGCTTGGATCGGATAAAAATGGTGTGATCCACGTATTGTTGTTTCGATTCTGAGTATTCTTTGTGTCCGTTGTTTGAATGTTTATAAACTTTTCCGCGACACAGTAATTATATTGAGTATAGGAGATATCATTAAAATGCTTAGACTGTTAAAAACAGATCTTTCTATATATATATACAAGACGAACGCTACGGAACGTATATCCAGTTCTACAAACTGTTTACAAAAGTCCACTAAATAGAAAACAGTAAATAATTGTACACCATTTATCTTGACCATTAGACACTTAAAATATTGAGTTATTATTTTGATTTCCCACCACAAACTCGGTCGCTTGCACCCCTGACCTATTTCGAAGAAACCAGTTCGATTGAATTGGTGATGATACAAATAACAGCTTTCCCTAAGAGAATGCGATACAAGGAAAATCGACGCTACTAATTTATAATGTATGAGTATATATATACATGTTTAGTATCTCAGTGTATAGTCCCTTCGATTTCTTATGTACCTATTTCATTTGGCGATTGTGTTCTGTATGCTTAACATACTTTATATGTTTTGTTTTTCGTGTTTGGGCGGTATTTACTTATTAATATTTCGGCAGTATGAAAAAATATATTGGTCGTTTATTATGCGTGTATAGAGAGATCTCGGGTAATTATACGTAGAATATTATTTAAAACTACATATAATCTCCTTGTATGTTTAAAGTTTAAATGTCTCATAAACATCCATAGCAATCATATCTCTCAATGGTGGCTTGTAATACTATTAAAAGGTAACTAACTGTAAGTCGTTCTTCTTCTTCCTAGCCTTTATTATTCCCAAGTCACTTGGGATCGGCTTTTGTAGTCTATCCGGATTTGACTGGATATCAGTTTTTACACGAAACGGCTGCCACCTGAGCTCCGCAATCCAAAGGCTAACGATACCCTATGGCTAGACCAGTATCAGGATATTATAGTGCACTGACTTCCCAATAACGACTGCCATAGATGTTCATGGCAGCCGGGACATAAAATTAATATTTTAAACGCAAAGAACTTTCCAATAATTATATTTAAAATCAAATCGTAGAGCTGGCAGCTGCGCAAATGCCATTTTCGTAACAATTTTATCTGTTTGCCACAAAACATCGGTAATTTTGCAGGTAGTATTTTTAACGCAAATTTAATTGATAGAATTGACGCTAGATATGGCTTAAACGTTTTCTTATTTGGAATGTATATAGTAATTTTAATAAAACTATTTCAACACGGTTTAATCAAATTATAGATTTTGCCATTTCAATATTATTTTAGAGAGCTATTTATATTTACATATTCCCTGATGTTGCGACTCCTTTTCAGCAGTCATGACCACAGTCTGTTACTATTTGAATTGGTTGAAATAATTAGAAAAACTAAGTATTATTTTATCCTTCAGGAGGATTCAGACACAATAAAGAAGCTCCATGTCTGGCCCTCAGATACGATTCGGTGGATAAGGCCAGAAGATTTAAGATAAAATAATTTAATGTTTGTGTGTAACATTCGCGTAAACGTAGTATATTATATCTAGTGATTGATCAAGTATTTGATAATTACTTCGAGGGTCAGCAACCGTCAAATCACAATCGGTTAAGGTAGTCTATAGACCGTTACAAAACCTGGAGCCATACTATAACGCCATACACTTTGAAACGCTGTTTTTATTGCTAGCATGCATATTAACAATGCGTTGTGTGGAGGTCTACCTAAGATATAGCATAAAAATGACAGTGACGATCCATAAATTGATCTGCACTCTCCCAAAAATCTTTCACAACTCAATTGCCTATAGTATTTAGTCTTGCAAGACTAAATATTATAGACTATATATATAATTTTCATAGAATAAGAAGATTAAATTGCCATTTCTTTTCAGGCTCGCGGGCATACGCACATCATGCCACCGAGCCAGCGCGTCATGGTCCGTCGTGTCACCAGAAGGTAACCTGCTATGCAATGCGAAGTGCTCGCGGAGCCCTAGCGAAAGGCCGGCCGAACCAATATTTTGTTTTAAATTTAAGCGTGCTTATTTCTCGGCTAAGTGTTCCGGGTCTGTCCACAGCTCACCCGATTCGGATGACACTCTCCCTGGCGACGAAAGCGAGGAATTTGGACGCGACGATACATTCCTGGTTAATTCCAATACCGAGAACAAATTCTACGGTACGTAAATCTAGCTTTTTGTGATTTTTTGTTCCTTGAATCCACCGCTGCATGCATTCCTGCCAACTTCAATCCATCACCTCTGCTAACCTTTTTACCCACCTGTATGCCTAATATCTAATAAAAAAAATTTGCTCAATCGAACTGCTTTCTTAAGCGTCAATTTCACTGCTAGCAAAATGCTTAGCTTTACTAATTATTAAAAAAAAATGAAAACATCGGATAATGTTTCCGCATAATATAATATGTGCAAATCCATTTCTACAAGTCTAAAATTATCGCCTTTATTATTCACAATGCTTCTAAATAATTCATAGTACACTATTAAAAGCTTAAAATATTTCAATAACTTTTTATAAATTAACAAGACAATTATTTTCACTTCTTTAGTTCACAATTTACTTACATATATTTTTATTTTATTTTACTTTCAAGCGAACGTCGACGTAATTTCTTTTAAGACTGTCTCCTAATATGACAGAAACCGACGGAGACCTGCCATATACTTTCCAACACAACCAATCTATTGGTCACGTCCAGCATATTACACTGCACTTCTAATAAAGTGTTGGGTTTAGAATGAAGTCGCCTGAATTTGAGGATACTGGAAGTGTGGGGGATTCGACGGACCGCCTCTCTAACTCCCAGAAGTATTTTTAGCTGCCGTAGTTGCGTCTATATATCTTTTATAATTTTTTAAAAGTTCTCTTATATATGTGAAATGGAACGTAATTTTTATACTTATGTCTTGATTTTAATGTTTTAAAGTCTTTTTAACTCTAGTAACATTGATATACTTACTGCTGATAGAGCAGCATCCCTATCCAAGGAAATTGGATATCACTTCCTATTCTTACCGCCAGTCTAGATAAAAATTATGTAAGAGACATATTGCACTTCTATTGTATTTTAACAAGTTTCACCACCTGTGACTTCCTAATATTATGAGAAAATATGATAAGCTTTTTTTCTACTTCTACAAATTGAATTTAAAATTCATTTTTATGTTAATATGATGAATTGATGACTGTTTTATAAAATAGTACTATCAAACTAATATGACGATGGCAGTGCGTAGATTACGGGTTCTTCTGGAAACTCGAAACTAAGACCGTCGAATTTGGATTCCTTTTACTTGTCTCTAATAATGTACTATAACCGGACGAACCTAAAAATAGATAACCATAAAAACGATTTAATTGTTGATCATAGTATATGACTTGTTTCCATTATCCTAGTATGGAATAGCGTGTTATTTTAATTATTATCTCGTATTTTGTGTCTTATGCTCTTAGGGTAATGCCGGTGTTTAGAGCTAAAATTTCCAGCTATTCGGCCTACATATAAAACTTTCTCTCATCACCACATTAGCTGGTATTCCTACAGGTCGTATATTGGCCTGTTCATAATATTTTAAACTTACGTTTTGTTGTGGTAGCGAGGTTAAACATAAACCTCGTCAATAAGAAAGCTAGTAGGTAGATAACAGCCTTTTTAACACCTACGCATAATATAGTATATATATATATATACAGGGTGTCCGGTAATTAATGGATAACCTGGAAATGTCTTATAGTGGAACTGATGGCGGTTCATAAAAATTTGAAAAAAATCTATCCTAACTACTACCTGAGATATGTGTTTTTTTTATTACCATGTTAAGCTTTCTTGTATATTACGACCATAAATGAATGAAATCCATCGGTGTTTTGTTGTTTTATTATTAAACACTAATTATGCTAATAGATAGACAGTCAAAAGTATGTTTTGCTTAATATAGCTTGCACTTTTAAATATATTTTTCTTTTTAATTTTTTATTATTTTTCATTTTTTTGTACGGCCTTCAGTTCTACTATAAGACATTTCAAGGTTATCCATTAATTACCGGACATCCTGTATATATATATATATATATCATAATTAATATGCATTAGATAGGTGGTGACAAGTTTTATTAATTCCAAGTCTTGACATAAAATTATTCAGTGGGAAACGTGTCATCTAGATATTTTTACCTGAGATAGTCATTTAAAGTTTACGATATTAATAAATATTCTATAATATAATATAATATAATATTCTATCACATACACACAACACCATCTAGCCCAAACTAAGCAGAGCTTGTACTATGGGTACTAGACAACGGCTAAACAATCATATATATATTTTTTTGCAAATACGTATTGTACATATAAACACCTAGACCAAGACAAACATCCATGTTTATGCACACAAATGTTTGACTTGTGCGGGAATTGAACCCGCGACCTTAGACGTAGCAGTCAGTTACACTTACCACTACGCCATCGAGGCTACTATGGTTATTATATAAAATTCTTGACATAGGTAATAAAAACGATTAAACTCACTTCCGAACTCGCAGTAAAAACTATATATTTATAATGTCCTCCTGACCGAATTTCGGTCAGGGCGGCCAATCTTAACGGAGAATGGCCAATGGCGCAGGAGATATCACTTGTGTTTGTGCACAAGTGTGTGCGCAAACACAAGTGATCATTTGATCCGATGGAACGAATAATCCGACACGACCGGAGAGAGATCAGGCGCAGGACCAACGGCTTTACGTGCTTTCCGAGGCACGGGGGTGTCTAACACCACCAACTTCCTAACGCCGGGGTCATATTGAGATTTCTTAACAGGCAAACCTAATAACTTTTTGTTGGCCCGACCAGGGATTCGAACCCGAGACCTCATGCACAGCAGTTGCATTCACTATTTATACAGTAATTGTAGTAATAGTTGTAATAAAATTAGTTAGATAACAAGGTTACTGTTGAAGTGAACGTTTTACGGAACGCCGTGGCAGGTTAATTTAACCAGTTTATTATGCGAATAAAATTGAGAATTAAGTAAAATAAAATAAATACTTGGGATGTTGTGTGCCTTCCTTGTTTAATACGTAGTATGTATATTTGATATCAAATCAATTTATTTTGATGAATATGGTAGGAAAATGATCTTGCAATATAAATGGAAATACAGCATATTCTTTCTTATATCTTGGGCGACTTATCGAGTGTCGTCCGTTGGGTCTCGCAAGGTACCGCTAGAAAGATGAACTAGCTAAAGAAATGAAAGAGATGAATTAGCTAGATTGGTCTGACTGGACACAAACGTGGCAAAATGGCACACTTTAATGTCGGAGGCCAAGATCCACTTGGGGTCGCTGAGCCAGCTAAGTAAGTAAGCATATTCTACTATATAAAGCGCTCAAATATTAAACAACATAAAATAAAATACAAATATAAAATATCATTGAGTCATTTAAAAAGTCCAATTTATGGTAATAACTTTTTCAATTAATAAGTAAGTAACTTTAACCTTTTGTATGAAAATACTTTTTATACCTATCAGAAAGCTTATTATATATTTTAGGAGCTGAACCAAATACTTATACTATTTTACTTAAGAGTTGTATTAGCCTTTCATTTTCACTACACCAAATGTTATAAAATTGGTTTCTTTTTATAACCGTAAAGTAAAGAAATAACAGCTTTCTGCCTTTTTGGTACTATAATTATAAATTTAAAAATTCCGGTGGCACTAGTATGTTAGTTGGCAGAGGCTGACACTTCAACAAGAGTAAATATTTCAAGCGATGCCCGTCAAGGCCACACCAGGCTCATCTTGTTTACATCAACTTCTCTAGATCCGAATGAAATGCATCAAAATTCGCGAATCAGATTAACGCGCAGGTGTTCCATGGATGCCTTTGGAACATATCTACGCTATTTGGAGCAGTCAAACGGGTTCACGCACACAAAAGACATAACTGATATGGTTTTCATCCAACATGTCAGGTGCAATATATAAGGGCAGCACTGAATGAAATACTGAAGATTACGGAACATTAAGATAAAATTAAATCCAACATTTTGCTTCGAATGTTTTATATCTTTGAGGAATAAACACATACATAAACGAGCAAGTATGATATCTGACTCAGACACTGAGGCATGTGCATACAATTTAATACAACTAATGCCGAGTAATCTATTACATAAATACTCATAAATTTACCGTGCCGATATCATATGCGTATAAATTAGTTTATTAAAACTAGATAGGTAGGTATATTTTTGTAAACTATGATAATTAATAAGCCTTTTTATAGAATAGGCCGTAATTAAAATTAGAGCAATATTAGTTCAAAAGTGAAGTTGTAATTATATAGATATATATTATTACAACTTCTTCAAAGTAAATTTGCTTACATAGGTTGGACTCATGGTTTCTGTCGTTGGATACTACGAATTACCATTATTATAATTGGTCATTGACCAAATTTTCTTCATCTTGGTCCGATCTTCAGCATCTTCAAATATCGGACTAGTAAATTTCTTATCAACTCATCATCATCATGTCATCTGACTAACGTTACTTTGGCCGGCCTCGAGATCGTACTCTAAAAATCATACCTCTCATGGACTCCGACTAAATACCATTAACATATAGAATTAGGTTCGTTAGAAATAAATTATTAACAATACTAAATTTTATGACAGCAATTTTAGTACTGTTACCAAGATATATATTGAGCTCTTAGGCAAAGATTTCCCAAATTCCATGTGTTCAATTACTCAAATCATGCATCATCCTATATCCTGAAACTTCCTTGTATTTGATGTGGTTTTTTTCTTTGATAATGTACCTCAACGCGATGTAGGAGCAGTTGGTGGTGGGTCATCTGGCAGCACCAGCGCCTGTGGAAGATTCTTTGGCGCTCTGGCCCGACAGTTGCATGCCATGTCATACCTTTGCCCCGGACTGTTCCCCTGGATCGACTGCGGACCCGCTACTGACCACTCTGGTAAGCATATTTCTTATTCTTAAATCGAAATCCACTTTTTTATTTGTATTGCCTATTTTTAGATACGCGGTGTTAGTATTAAATACGAAGTTTACACATATTAGTACGATTCAAATTACAGCTTAACAAATTATACATAATCACAGCAGTATCTGCAATGCGCGATATCTGTCATAATCAAATAACTTTGCGTTATTTGATTAAGACATAAAATTTTATAATGTAGTAAATAATTTAAAATTATTCATGTATTTGTATTGATAATATTATTTTTCAAATTGATATACCTCGACCTCGAAATAATGGGCTGACTTCATGGGCGAATTTATAGTTGCGAGTTCGGATTCCACTCATTGCAATATCGACTTTAACATACTTATATTATATGTATATATATACCTACGTATAACTCAATTGAAGGCCTTTTATATTTTCTTTGTCACTGATCAGATCAACCGTACACACTACTATAAGATAATTTATTAATTATTGTAAGTACTTTTCTTGAACCAAATTCTTTTCTTCATCCTAGGCATGTTCGTAATCAAGGCTGTTGGCATCATGTACGTACTCATCATCATGTTTGATATTTTTGCGGCTTACGGCAACCCTTACGAATCGACCTTCTCCAGTGTGGTGATGCTCATCCTACTTATTGCCATCGTCTCGATCCTACTGGTTATCTCCCGCAAGCCTCAAAACCGGTGAGTAAATTTTACAGTTGCCATAAAATATTTATCCAATGGAAAGTCAATTAATTTATTGGTCGTCGTTTGTCCGATGACATAAGACTCGTGGTTTATTGTGAGCTGTGAGATCTGCGGTTCGATTCACACGTAGGACGTATTAAATTCTAGTCGATTCTTGGTAGCAATAAAATGGTAAAATAGATGGCGAAAGGCTCACTATCACGTTAAAATGTGAAGTCACCATTTCAAGATTTTTACCTGGTACTATGCTAAGTTTATAATTAAGAACAAGATTGTACTAATACTATCTTATTGGTCCCGAGATAATTAGGTTGCGCTTTTAAATGCGTGTGATCTTGATGTGCTAGAGAACAGAGGTGGCAGAACTACTAGATTATTTTGTAAAACTTTCTGAGTTTTAGCACGGAGTCTGGAAATATGCTCGACAGTAGAAGGGTTGTACCCTATAACGTGGTACTAAAAACATAATTGGTGAAATGTGAGTGTAATACACCTTTTTCTACCTCATTTTATACCTTTTCATACCTCAGAGTATTGATATATGTACGTTGTCCTAATACTCGGATAATTTAAAGCTAATTACAGTTTTATATGGTTATTAGTTCATCATTCTGGAACATTCTCAATCGTAGTGGAGACCTCGTCTGGACTTTATCGCAGTTTAAGCAATTAATACTTTTTTAATAAGTAATTATGTTTAAAATTACAATAGTACGTGCCTGAGCTTAAACTAGAAAGTAATGATTTTACGGTCTTATCACTATGACCATAAAACCTTTCACGAAGTAACCGTGGAGCAGTACCATTTAAAAATGATGTAGCCAAAGATCCGTTGGTACATACTATTATAAATCTACTTGGCCCAGTGGATTTGATTCGGAAACCCAAAACCTGAATTCATCGAAATTGCATATGCACGTATAGTGAGGTCAACAGAAACACGACAGAATCCTGGTCGCTGCACTAGCCATCCCAAAGTGTTATTACAGGGTTTGGCATGACATATCGAATCTTCATTTGGATATCAAGTCTGCTGCGGAATCGGTTGATCGCAATCCACTCCTTCGTCCAAAATGCCGCGAGGGGCTTGGCGATAATTCTCTTAGTACTGCACAACATACAGTTGGGTATGCAATAATTATGACGGTTGTAGAAAGAAACTAGTGATATTAACATTTGCATTTGAATCATATTCGAATCGAATATGATGCAAGGCCAGACACATTAATTTCTTATTGTTGTTAATAGAAGTTACCGATTGCGGCAATTACAGTTTGTGTATGTTTTCGTAGAGCCTGTTCCGCCTAATTCTAACATATCGATACATGCTTAAATACGTAGCCGATAACTGACTACTTCTATCTATATTCGTCGCAAAATAAGAGCAGGAGATTCTCAATTTAAAGCCCAACTAGCTGAGAAAAGCTGAGTATCTTAAATAAGGCGAAGCAGCATTATATGGCTCGTCACTTGTTCAACTAGTGTCAAGCGCAGACTCGCTCCTACATCAAGTACTAGTTCGGAGATTGTTCGTGATAAAGTACCCTGGAGTCAATCGGCAGCAAAGCCTAGAGACTAGCAATACTCCAAAACTATGCATAGCATAATAATAAAATGACAGATTGTGCATAGAACTACACATGTAGTTGAGTTTTTCTGCTCGGTTCTACCATCAGACAGAGGGTTCATGTTTAGTAATCCACCTTCTAGCACAAACAGCTTGACATTTACTTTTCTAAAGCATAGGTACCAACAAAAATTTCAAAGCCTGTGCTCTCGTTCTTGAAGAGTATAATTTGAATATCTTTAATAAGTAATGTATAGGAAAGTATGTTCCTTACGCATATCCTTATAAATAAACTACAGAAACTTTAGGAATAGCGAAGAAATTAAAAAATTTCGTTTTTTTATAAAATATAGCCAGCTCTGTAACAACTCTTTACGTGTTTGAAATTGATCGTAAAGGACACAGTACCCGGTAGTAAAAGAACCATCACATTCTCAATTCCCAGTTTACTAGCTTTGACAAGGTAACATTGCAAAGTAAAAGTTGTAATAGATATAAATTGTTTATAGCCACTTAACCCTAAAATCGTGATAACAATATATTATTAAGATTTTAGGATTAAGTCTATTGCTTCTAACATCATTTTACGAAGATACTTCAGATTACTAATAGTGAAGTATAATCCAATAAAGACATAGCAGCCTAGGTAAGAATTACTATAAGAAGAATTTAACCTCGAGCGGTCTGCTGATGCTCAGACATTGGTTTTTAACTATATTTATAATAGCAATTGGTAGGTAAAAGGCATATTAGCTCTGCCAAATTATATATGCGTGGGTAACTTTGTATTACAAAAGTAAGCTTAAACTGAACACAATCATGCCTATTGTATACTTTCAAGGATTCGTCTTCAGTAAATTTTTGCAATCACACCTCGCCAATGATGTCCGCAACATAAAAAAAGGAGCCTACTCCTATTTACCGAACCCACACGTTAGTGATTTAATGCTGCGGCAAAGTATTAAAAAATATTGACGGCTTAGCAAGAAGCTACTTGCTGTTAATTGACGTCGACGTGATTATTCTTATGACTTTACAACCTTACAGCGTCGCCCTGGTATACACGACACCTGGACTACCCTTCGTGCCGGCTATCGCGATCACCGTCAACATCTACCTGATTCTGAACCTTTCGATCCTGACGCTCGTGCGATTCACCGTATGGATGATTCTCGGTAATTTTCTCATTAAATACTTAACTTTTTAAGGCCCATAGTAACAAGAAAGTTTTATCTCACAGAGACGTTTGTTATATTACTTAGGAGATGGGTACGAAACCTTCGCGACCTTTAAAAAGTCTATATCCGCTTAAAAGCTGTGTATTATAATGAGACATTAATCGAAAGCTAACTTTCCTCTGAGGAATGGGGTGACATCGCTAGGTGGTAATACAATTACATCGGTGTTCATCTCAGTTCGGAAAAGGCCGTCATGCTTGTTTGTCACTATAGGCAAAATTATGTAACTTGACTGTCATTCTACACATTATATAGATGCCATGCGAAGGTCATTGATTACAAGTTTAAGTGAATGTGTCGAAAACCTAAGCTTCTGCTTGCCCTCTAGGAATCCAGTGTGAGTCAATGTAAGTATCTATACATAATTATATCGGAGCTTAATAGTATTATTTTATATTTCCAGGACTGATTATGTATTTCAAGTATGGTATCAAGAACTCGACATTGGAAACCAACCCACCTGCTCCTCGGGCTGAGACTCCCCCACCCCCGAACCCTCTTGACCGCACCACGATCCCACCACCATCTCCCCATCAGTCACGACCTACTGGCGACCGCAACATTTTTGAAGGAGACGGCAACAACGGACTGTACGGCAACATGGAGTAAGTATAATAATACTATTTATGTTATTTCTCTTCGCACATCTCACAAATCGATCCTGTCGCAACTGAGTAGATAGCAGTCACCAATAATTACTTAGTCACAGATACAGTTAAATAAAACAATTTATAAGGCTTTTAAATTTCTGATAAAACGATCTTACATTTTCACAATGCACAAGATTTCTTATAACCACAAAATACACTTTTCTATTTTTCTTTCACAAAGGTAGGTCCTATGTAGAGTTTACATATTAATTGTACCAGACGAAACGATTCCTTTTCCAGGTATTCAGATCCACTTCTTGCCTGGCATGAGTCTGAGCTTCAGCCGGCCCAATCCACAAGCCGCGGACAAGCCTCGACTCAACCGACTTATAAACAAGTTGAATCACGGTAATGTTTGAGAGATTATTTCTTTATAAATGATTGGCACAACTTGTACGCTCGGTTATAAGCAGCATTATACTATAGGCTACAGTTGTGCAAACTTGAAAGTGACCGAGTGGCTTAATGTTACTAACAAAAAATAATCTTCTGTATAGCTTTTTCTTCGTGCACGTAGACATACGTCTTATGATATACATTTAGAGTTCATACATCTCATCCATTTATAATAATAATAAACTTTATTTCGAATTTCACAATTTACAAATTCATATTACATTATAACAAATAATCAAAATAGAAATAAAATTAGTAAAGCTTTAAAATTATAAAATATTGAATTATATATTGAACATTAACATAAAAAATCATATTCAAATTAATTTAATTAAAAAATAACAACCAAACGAAATAAAATAAATTAAATTACAATTAAATTAATAATTACTCGTTTATTATAATTAATCATCTCCGGCGGTTACACACATGCATATGTGCCCAATGTGCCAGGATGGGACTATCATATTTTGCGGATAACACTTTTAGAATGCTGTTAGGACTCATCCGCACCCTGCTCATCAGAGATGCAGCTCTTTTGCGCATAATAGCATAAAGGTCGTCAGAATTTGCAATCATAAACATGCCTAACGCGCTGCAGTAACGGGGTAAACCCAACAGTACCCTAAAAGCTATTATATTGAACACGTAGGGCATCGTGGGCCTGACGCGTATATTTCACGCATAGGCTACATGTGTAAAACGATATGCAGAACGCTTTAAACATAATATGATTTTCACATGATCACTGCACCGTGAAAACCTACGAGCTAGCATATTGCATCGGATCGACATCGCCCTACGTTCCTTCTCCATGTCAGCATCATCAAGGAGATTCTCTAATAGCACATGACCCAAGTATTTGACCTGAGTCACGCGTCTAAGGGGCACATTATTCAAAATTACATTAGTTATATGTGAGTCCATGAGAAATAACATATGACGAACATATTTTAACAAATTTTCAAACCGTACTGATTGTGGGGCCAAGCAGCACCATGTCATCTGCACAACGCAAATTATTAACAAATAGACCATCTATAGAGCATCAGCCATTAGCAGAGCTTAGCTCCTCAATCAGCTGGTTAATGTAGACATTAAAAAGGGCGTTAGATTAGGGCGTAGTAAAAATTGTAATGTACCAATCAACTCATTAGGGACATTCAGACTTCCTAATTTAGGCCAAAGCTTGTCATAACAGACTAACTCAAATGCCTTGGAGAGATCAAGAAAGACCGCATACACAGGTGTTTTCCTCTCCATATAGTACTTAACAGCCTGCTTGAGCGTCAATATAGCGCTTTCAGTTGATAGACCGGTTCAAAAACCGAACTGTTACCTATAATCCCCAAAGATATTGGTCTATAATTGAACTTTTCCCCTATATCACCCGTTTTATTTTTTAAAACCTGCACGGCAATTGTATCTAGGATCGCCGTACACAGAGAGTGTTAACATCGCTAGTATGCGATAGATATGGGGTCCCGCGTGCTTGAGGTGTTCTATATCCAAACCGTCGTGTCCCGGAGACTTACCCCTAGACATGCTCTTAATCAAATGTGCAACGTTCGTTGCTATAAAACTTAAGGGCGTCTCCGACACCTTCAGAATAGCACTGTCCATATTTTGAGAAATCCTTTTCCGCATGTGTTTCTGCCCGGTTATCCGCCAACATTTGTTCTCTATTAGTCTGACAAAACTTAATGTCTTTTTAAATAATTTCCTACTATCCCTCACACTATTATAAACATGACCACATGAGGGCATGCCTTGTGATTTCCATGCAAGAAAATAATGACGGGCCTCCCTGTGCGCAACAAGAACGTGCTTATTCCACTCCGATATATCTCTCGTGATCCCCCGTTATTCATTACTATTAGCAGCCACGTCCGCCAATGAGTTTACGATGCTATGGTATAATTCACATATTATCGAATGGTGATGCACATTACTACAAATATTATCACAGCAACTACTTAACTCTGTGGGACAATGTATATATTTTAATTTATTTGTATATAAATTATAATAATTATCTATCTGTTTATTATTTCTTTCTCCCCATATCACATTATTATGTAAATTAAATTTACTAGTGATTACAACCTTAGATCTAATAATATTAAGAATACAAATCACCTCTAAGGAGACGTGGTCTAACCAGTAAACTTCATGACGAACCATTACGTCACTAATCGTACGCCATGCCGCCTCAGTAATCAAGCAGTGATCGAGCCAGCTTCGAGTCCCGTGTGAATCACTAATGAACGTATATATCCGAGTGGCAACCAAGCTTAGCTATGTCAGCACACTCCCAGTTCTGGTACAGTGGTAGTTACAAAAATTATTTAATAATAATAATAATAATTTACTGGCAAAAAAAAAATATTCATTATCATTTATAAAAGTACTTACATCTCTTTCTGTTAAAAGATTGGAACAAGTGCTGACAATCTCTAGCACGACTACTTATATATAAATATCATCAGCGTTTTTATCAGGCATTTCTTTATGGCACAACAGGGTCCAGAAGTGAGGCTCGGACATCTACACTATTAGATAGAGCTAGTTATTAAAAAAACATATGCCGTATCACTTATAGTCAGGATATTAAGATCAGCTTAAGTTAACGAAAACAAAAAAGACTACATTCATAATGCTCTATGAAAAATAAATATTTATCTAATTGAGGTACAATAAAAAACTGGTCTATCGTAACTCATAACGTTTAACAACAAATAAGTGCAAAATTTTGGCACTTCGAAAAATAACTTATCCTATTCTGCAATTCGCTACTAGAAAAAGACGTAAGATGACAGTTATAGGAATTACTAGTCTATAACTCTAGAACTGTCAGCATTTTAGCCACATGAAGTAACAGACATTATTTCGATTTCAGGTACAACGCTAGGACGAACAGTACTTCATCGCACACCATGAGTCGTCCGCCATGGGCGTATCCGGATTCCACTTACGACACTTGGAATGAATAAAGAATCTCAATCTAATTATAAGTATACTCATCGGTATCTGGTGAGATGTTAAACGGATCTATGTAGCTCTTTTTATGACCTATCTATATTTTACCTGATTTTCTATTTAGAAATTAATTTGACATGAATCTTTGCCATGCAATAGAAATAGAGAAGTATGTTTAGTTGTCTGTTTGTAAACACACGATCGTTTTAAAAGTAGACTAAGTAAAACTTATCACTGTTATATGGTCAGTCTATTTATGCGTAAATGACATCGATTGCGTTAAACGATCTGTTATTTGCCACATTTTTGTGTCGCATTATATTGCGACCTCTCCCCAAGGCTTCGTGAGAATAGATATCTATGTAAATATATTAACTATTTTTAAACAGTTATTGGCCATTTACTGTAGTCATTGTAACACATATTTATTATATATTCTTTTGATATGTAGATATACCTATTCATTTGGCAACGGAAATTACTAATTACCGGTTTTAGATTACTAAATAACAGCTTCTTAAACGGTTTAGAAATGATGTTTCGGAATACTAACTACAAAAAATATAATAACATCTAATCAATTTCGGAACGGAATTTGAGACCACAAAATTAATAGAAACTATTTATTTTGGAACGAATTTTCTTCGGCCGTTTGACTCGTACTTCCGTTTTGGTTTCAAAATTCTAACTAAACATATCACAATATGAATTTCTATAGGTACATACTACATGTTTAATTGTTAACACTTTCCATAGTTATGAAAATTTTAAAATTTGGATTTTCATTTATAGTAATAATATTTAGTATGCCATTTCTTGGCGGTTCGTTTTAGAAATTGAATATAATATTCAATATAATTTCTATGACGTTTAACGTTTCTTATTACATCCTAATGCACAATTAAAACAAATTGTTGAACATTCGGATAATGTACCGTGACACACTAAAAACTTCACTTTCATTTGATCTTTAAATAGTTTTATGTAACATCGAAAGATGCGGCCACATTTGTAATTGCTCTTCGACAATAAACTGTAACATCGAGAATGCTTGCTCTTACACACCGAATGTGGCTCTGTTATAGAAACGTATTTTAGGTTTAATGAATAAAACAACAAAAGTCACTCGTAGGAAAGTCTTCCGCAACTACGATTCGGTTACCTTTGACGACAGTTTGTATCAACCGTTCACGTAACCAACCCAGAGCACAGATATGCATTGACCAAATCACCGACACGGAATGAGATGGCAACGTGTCGTTTTAGGTCCGGTCCCCAAATTTAGTAACGAGATTCGTTTTGTCTACAGATTTTTGACACATATTGTATGAATAATATGTCTAAATTTAACTGTCTGTTGCTAAAAGGACTCGTTTATAAATATAGAAACCAGGCCCTACTGAGCACACTAGTTTGCTTTGTTTTTAACCAAAAGGAGAGAAAAAAATACTACATAATACGTGCGGTATTTGAATATAGTTACTGTGTCCAGTGTCCTATCTATAACTGCGTCTTCTGCGCGGTTTTGCAACATAATTATCATCACACTCAGGACCATAGCTGGCAAAGTTTAATTTTATCACCATAACATCAACTCGACAAAAATATATAAGAACTGCTTAGAAACTAGAAACACGATCGTTGATACTCATTGTCGTCAGAAAGTAATACGAGATATTATTATATAATATAAATAGTATTACATAACTTTCTTTTTAAAACATAAAGAAAGTAAATAAGTTCAAGTTAATATATATGTTAGTTTCGTTTTGTTTAAATTACCCTAGTTAACTATAACTCCAGTACAAATAATTCAACAATTCCCAAAGTATTTTCCGAACCAAAGATACGCCCTAGTTTTTTTATTCTAGTCATAGCATGGCATTTATATACTTAGATTTATTTTTACACTAAGGTTCTTATCTATAAATGGGATAATTTATTTTTTTATCTATTTAAGTACAGTTTGAACTATTTTATACCTATCTAAAATATATCATATTTTATTGAAGCTACCGTTTCAGAACTGATTCGGTTTCCAGTTTACTTTTGCGTAACTTAGCATTTGTAATTTAAGGCTAATAACCGATATTCTTAGTTAGACTATAAAATACTCATTGTATTATATACTTGTTCCATCACACGTTTGCGCTGTTGACATTTTAACATCCGTAAGATGTTCATACAGTGCCTAAGACTCACGCACTACACCACTTTGGAGCGTAAATGTTCTCTATGTCGATATACATTCTTGTTATACATCTAAGTACATCGGTCATTACTCATACTAGAAGCTTATTATAGATTTCTTATAGGCTGTTGTACTGAAAACATTCAACATATTTATTCATTTAAGAAATTAGACATATCCATGAGCCTTTTTCGTTACAAATATTAATACTTTGCAAGTAGTCTCGATATGCCATATGTTTAGTTACTAGGTTAAGTATTTTGTCAGAAAAAACTCACGACAAAATTCTATTTGGATAACAAAATAAATATAAAGGTAAGGCCTTAATATAAAATTGTTGAAGTTTGATAAATAACTAGAAATTGTTGGCTTTGCCAAGGTGAGATAATCTCTCCTTGGTGTGACGCGATTGTTGTTGACGCCGAGGTGAATTTTTGCGATGAGTTCATTACTGACACTTTATTTTGTAAGTATGTATTTAATTGTGATAAAATAATTTTATTGCATTGATTAAATTCCTCAATATGATCGCATACTTAGTATGTGTTTGCACCGGACATGTTAACAAAGACCTTAGTAGGCACCTCATTGGATTATCGAAACGGACTTTATTCGCAATGCCCACTAGAGACACATTGTCATACCCAAACGTCGCGATGCAGGTGACTCTAACATATCTTAGGGCAATTTGCTTTGGAGAACGCGCGTGAAATAGCTTCATACAAAAAGAGGAATAGTTTCTGATTTATGACAAGCTTCGTATACAGGCCGTTGGTGAACATTCGAAACTTATAATACGCTCATGCTATAATGACCGTACACACCATCTTTTGGTAGCAAACGAGTCACTTATTGATTCGTACGATTACGTAGCAAGTGGAGGCTTTAGTGCTATTGATAGTGCATGGAGAGGCCGTATTCACGTCGTCGATGCGAAAGCTTGTATGACAATCCGAACAAACGTATATTAATTGTTCGGTTGTATAAAGCATAGTGACCGCTTGCGTTACCTACATACCTTATCTATACCTATCTGTGGAAAGCGTATTAAATGCACAAGTCAGTACGTTCATGTAATCCTCAAGTTATACACGCGTATTCTGAAAGAGACTACATCTAAGTCTCATTCAATATCACAGGGATGATACTAAAACGTACTCTCTGAAATAGGATTAAGCTCAATCAGTGTTAGTATTAATGTGCCCCTTCTGTAAGTTTTTATTCTCTACCGCGAAGGGCTATGATATTGATACAATAGCTTCGATAGTGAAACGGTTTATCGACTTGACTTTGCCAAAATTAATAGTAACTTCAGCTCAAATAATCTAATTTTGCTACTTCACGCAATTATATGTGATAAAGTCATCATAGTAGACCACGTATAATATTAACCATCCGTTTCGGGCTGGATGAGAGGTACACCGAAAATTACATAGTCAAGTTCAGGTATCATCCCCCGAGCTTTCTCTCAAATAACAGTTATGCTAATTTGCCTTAATTCAACAATTCGTACTTTGTCCGTGAAACTAACAACAATAATTGTTTGAGGATTTAAAACGCTCAATTTTCGTTTAAAACCCTATTTTATTAGGACGTACATTGAAGTTTTAATTATTATTAATTGTTACAATATGATGGATTAGTTAAGTCTTAATTAAGCGGTGTTGTTAAGCATATTTACCTTTAGATAAGTATTAAAATGTTAAACGTAGGGCAGACTGTGTGCGGCCGTTGCGGGACGAACTGAATTAGAAATATGTATAGATATTGGAGACTCACAAAATAAAGAAATTATGTAACTGAATTATGATATACACTACATATTTAACAACGAACAAACGAATTATATGTAATAATGTAATTGGTCATTAACAATAGAAACTTACACCAAGTGTCCAGATAACCAGTTGCAACACAACACTTTACATAACTGGATCAGCTAATTCTGGCCAACATCTAGTCCTTAACGTAACCGACAGTAATACCGATTACCAAACCGCAACACACAAAACGAAATCCAACAGAGACCAACTCCAGCAACACACAGTTTGTTCTAAGCTTTAAAATACATTGAAGGTTTACATTGAAGGCACGGGGACAGTGGAGCTGGTAAAAATCAAGTTCAGTAACAGTGGTTTAGTTTGTTGTTTTCCCTTAGCCTTGAGTGGAGATCGAGCCGGTGTATTTTAAAGTGCCGAATCGATGTTCTACCCCATGTAATCAATATTGTTCTCCAAGCACTGTGCTACATATTCTTAAGTGAGCGAGCTTTAATATTAGCGAGATATTGCACTAAACCAACAGAATTAAGAAAAGTAGTTACCAACGATGTTGGAATACTATGTGGCGATGGGAGATTTAGAAGTCATGGATACAAAATAAACATAAATGTGCACTCGTCTAATATTGTTGCTCTATAGTCATAAGGACACGTGTTGACATTATCTAACTGTAATTATTTACACTGTAAAGAAGAAAAACGCTGTCACGCTAAGCTCGAACAACCAAGTTGTTAATGTGTGAATGTACAAACACATCGATATGCGTACACATACATACACACATAATGCCGACCGATACTTGATTAATTGAATGGATACTTATCTCGGAATATACCACTCGATGCTCTTTTGTTAGGTATTGTCAGCGATGGATTACATCCGTGTCTTGCATTGCTTCAAGTCCTTTGTTATAGGAACATAAGGCTAATTTGCCTATAGATCTCAAATTTGTGTTATTTTTAAGGAATATGATTATTGTGTTAGATAATTTAACTTCTAGAATATTATTAAGTTTACATTACTTCGGTGGTTTAGTGAATATTACAATAATAACTTGTATAAAACTTGTGTAAATTAAATACATTCCATAAAATAGTGATATTCTGTAGTAACACATGGATACATTAAATCGCAGCGATAAAGCACTGAGACTCAATAAACCGTGACTAATATAACCTTTAAAATTTGCTTCTGTGTCTGGTCATTAGGTTAACTGCGGTATACACAACACATTGAAAATATGGAGTCATCCTAAAATTTGCTTCTGTGTCTGGTCATTAGGTTAACTACGGTATACACAACACATTGAAAATATGGAGTCATATCACTAAATTCATGACGCCATCGATGTAAGATACTTGTGCACACTCTTATTTCGTTAAAGTTGTGTTATTATACTGTTTCTGCTGTCGCCGATCCGGATCGCAGCAGCGCTGGTTTAAGATAGGAAATATCGGATTAGACCAAGGAAGTAGGAAAGATGATATCGTAAAATTCGTAGTTCAAAATATGTTTGGAAAATGACATGTTTATCCAGTAGATAGGCAATCATCAGGGAATTTGTAGAACGTGATAGGAACGAAAAAGTTTGGATTGAAAGGAATTGTAACTTGAGTTTGAAAATTTAAACTCGCTCTAAAGGGGCAGAGACACATACTTAAAATAAGAAAGGTAAGGAAGAACGTATAATTGCCAAAGTTTTGGGAACGATAATCTAAATTAAGTTGTGTCTGGTTTCTTTTAACGTGTTTAGTTTGGAGTACTAGATAGGCTTTATAACACGGAATGAATTGGACCAATGAATAAATCTTTTCGCTGCTTCGTTCCGGAAACTAATTATGTGATAATATGTAAACTTAGAATATAACTTAACTAACCATAATAAAATGTTTACTTATTATATTGATGTTTTATTTTACCTCTCTCCCTGCACTTCAAAGCATAGTAAAATAAATGTAGACGTGTTTCCTCTACATTTATTTTAAATCAAAACAATGTGAAATCTTAAATCCAGATTGGTTATAGTAAACTAAGCTTGTCGTCTCTTTGCAAGTTTTAGTGATACCGGGGACACAGGCATAAATGACATAGAAGTAGGACCCTTATTTTAGCTTAGATTAATTTATACAGTCTACCAACAATAATGTATCTACTAAAACAAACGTGCGATGCGAAGCAAGATCAGTGAGGAAACATTCAGCTAACTGCGCCAGGGCCAAAGACTTTAAAATTAGGTATCACTAGTAAATTGATTTAACTAGCAATTTCCTTTACCTCTATTATTGATTGATTGTCATTACACACGGCATCGGACACACAGTACTAGACATTCTATGGACGCCGCTCCTACTGAAACGGTAGAGGTGAAAATAGTAATAATATTTGTGCTAAGTATCAAATATTCAGCATCGAGTGCAAGAAACATATATTTGAAGGCTCCATCAACACTGAACTATACTGCGCTGTGCTGTGCATCGCTAAACTAATTTGCTAGCTCTATGTTGTACTACAAACAATTATGAGCTGTGCGAGTACCTTGTATGTGTTGTTTTGAATCATTTTTAGATCACCTGTAGCTGCAAAATGAAAAATGAACGAATGGGCAATGTGGTGAGAATCGAGTCAATAAATATTGCTTATATCACTGCGATGTTTTAAACAAAGCGCAGCCACATAAAGCACGTCGTGTTGGTCGCCTGATGATAACCTAATAGGACTGAAATGACTAAATAGAGCCTAGCACAGATGATGTGTGCAAAGTAGCTAAAAATAATTGGATATGCCTTATATTAGCATCTAGATTATATAAAAATATTATGCCCAGTACTTCTACACGCATCCATTAAACCGCCAAACAACGGATCTACTGGGCGAAACAACATGAAACTTGGCTTAGATTTGGTATAACCAAAGCTACCTGTCGGCAAAATCAGTTTAGTAGTGTGCATGTGATGCCCTAATAAACATACAGATATGAAGAAAAAGAAAATAGTTATAGACGTAGAAGTACTAAATTAGTTTATATGAATTACGCCCGGCCTCTAAAGGAATCAACGTAAAAACATGATGAGCTGACTGAATTATCAACAGTCAATCACTTGACATGACGTGTTCGGTTTGGATAAGTTGATGATTAGTATTTTAGAAATACGAAATCTCTAAGGAATATAACGAGGTTAAGGGCTTCTTAACTGGCAATATTTCTACTGCGCTTTTGATATTGGCCGAGCGGTTCATTGCAGTCACATTACACTGTTTTATGCTATAGCCTGGCTACTTTAAAAACAATGGTATGCATCGGCCATTCCTAACGTTATCTTTTAAATATGCATTATTTAATATGGCTGTTATTGCCAGCCAGTTTATTACACTCACACATCGTAGTAAAAATAAATTTGATAGAATAAATAAGATTGAATATTAAACTTCATTAAACTAAAAAATTCTGTAAGATGTAGTCGTCTTCTTTTACTACGACACGTTATTTTACGACACATCCTTTATGTCAATAAATATGTCTGTCAGCAAAAGCATAAGAATAATATGAAACCTAAAACCTTGCTTTTGGGTATAACATAGATCTTCGGGGCCATACATAGATGTTCAACAATAAGATTTAATTAAAGAGGACATTTAAAATATTTTCATACAAAACCTTTCATCTCGAGCAACAGTAACGCTATCTACTACGAAAACTAGATAGTTTTGAATAGCAAAACTACCTACACGATACATTTCAGCTACGGCACGATAGATCGCGCTAGTTACATATTTGTGATACATCACTAATTTCTTAATACAAATTTTCTTTTTACTGTTATTATAAGAAAAATAGAAACAAACAAAACCGAAAACACAATTGACAGATAATCCGTCCCTAATGATTATAATTGTTTGTGCAATGGAGAGGTTATCAGTAGGGCAAGCCACTAGTAAATAGATAGCTAGTATTATCAGAGCCCGTTATCCTCCAGCTTCGTTCTTCGAGTTTAGCAATAAAAGCAATACGTGTAGTACTAAGTAGTCAATGTGCCGACAAAGACATTAAAAGTATGGTTGAATCTCTTTGTGTGCCAAACAAGCACTATAATTGAGATATAAAATCTTATTATTTCTTTTTCTTTTTCTTACCGTCGTCAGTCAATTGTTTCGTATGTCATTTGAATTTTGAATGAGTGCATCGCCGTGTTGCACCTATGTTTATGTTTTTAACGTGGTAGTAGGTAAATGTAAATGTAAATTCATATTATTGTTTAGTTAGTGTAGTAGTAGTGTTAGTTCATAAGTGTTACTTTGTTATCTAAATGAATAAAGATATTTAGATTTTAAGTGATTAGGTACTAATATGTAATTTCTAGTGATTTCTACAGTAAATGTGTTAAAAAGAACATATTAAGGAGAATTTAATTACATTCTGAAACAGAAAATACAGCATTTGTTAACAATGTTAACGGATGCTTAATTGAAATCACTCGCATTCGTGTATCGTACGCCACCGGCAATCGTCTTCTGTAAGTTCCTATGTTTGCCATATCGCATTGATGAAGATATTGGTACCAATTCTGTTGCTACGTAATTCTCCAAACAAAATTTAACTCAAAATTGGTTTAGTCCAGTCAGACGACGTTTTGCATTCTGAAATCATTATAAACTGATAAAAGACGTCATCTCAATACTTGACGACGAATTAAGTGTGCATAAATGTTACTAAAATTTAAAACAATAAATCACGGATCTTAGCTGTTGCCGTTTTGGAGAAAAGGTCTACTAACTACTAAAGTTTTAATTCATTACTGCAACATAGTAAAAATGAAGATCCCGTTTTTATTGGCTTTCTTAACCTATACTGTCTTGCATTTGTGGGCAAAGTTTTCCCCTTTACTTGACGATGATTAGAGACTGAAGCTCTAAATAGGGACCGTTAGAAAACTAACGGTCCCTATTTAGAGCTTCATACTCTAATAACCATTAAGTAAAAAAAAAACCTATCCTATGAAGAGACAATGAATGTATTCGTGACTGTTACAAGGCTTTTAAGATGACTTGGGAAAAATCCTGAGGCTTTTAGCCGCCCTATATCTCTGGCCCTTCATTTACTCACTGTTTTAAATAACCCATACCTAGATGAAGGCTTCTTTGTAAAACATCTAAAGGTTTGTAAATATTTCAACATACTTTCTTCTATTTAAACTTTCTCCAAACCCTAAGCTGTAAGTACCCAAATTATATCTGCCAACATTATCTTCATTTATGGCATTTTGCTGAAGGTAGATGCAACCTAAGTTGCTGTAAGACAAGACAATTGAATTAGAATTATTTAACTAGCAAATGCATGAGAATAGTTGCACAATCAACTGTAGAAAACTGACACGAAATTGCATAAAATTTCCTATAACAGAGATAGAAAAACAATCTGCAAATAAAAAGTAAGTTAACATAATAAAGTACATCACTGTGACTTTGTTTTTAAAACGAGATTCGTTTTAGCAATGGAAATTTAATTTATGACAAATAAAAATTATATAAAAGTAAGTCAAAATGTAACTGTCCGTAGCTGAAAGGGGCTGGTATGTTTATTGATATACAAACCAGAATGTTTATGATTAAAGATCCTATATACCTATATACAAACTTTTCATTACAATCAACCCTGCTTGTAATCAAATCTACAGGTACACATTTTGAGTGTTTAATAGGTACCGCAATGCTACTAATTCGTTATAAACAAGGTTTAATTAAAATAGAAGTGTGTTGGTTTCTGTTTTCAAGAGTAGTTTGAACATACCTAGCATCCTGGGAGTAGTAGATTGGACACATATCGCCATCACCCTATCGCATCTGAAAAACTTTTCTACAGTGTAAAGGATTTCTACAGAGTCAGATTGTGAGTTTATTTATTCATATCATCACAATGGGTATGTCGAGCATAAGCATAAGTCATATTACAGTTATTCTCAATATATTTATAAATAAATCACATTTACGAAAAGGAATTTGTTATTATTGAACTAGTGGCTCCCAGTAAGTGTAAATATCGATATTCGAATAACCTCACCAGATCTTGAGAAGACTTCATCGATTGTACGACAGCTCGTTTTTAAATCTATATTTCATGAAAGCTGTTTTCCGTCGATAGTTACCATTATAATAGTCTATTAAACACGCATCCCCAAAGCCCAGTAGAGTCCACACGTAGCAATAACTCTACTCCTGCTGTGGTCAGTGCCTCCGTAGGCATCCTATCCCACTTCAAATTAGGCCTTTCGAAGAGCCTTTTCATGTTTACCCATGTATCTGTATAAGTCTCCTTACGGACCGGCTATTTTGTGCGCCTTGCGCATCTTCTTTTTTATTTTGGCCGTCCACCCCAACCAAATATATTGTTTATTGTGTTGATCAGATTAAGAGTCCTAAATCTCATCAAAACAATATAATACATAATTATTTTAGCCATAAAGAAACACCAAATAAATATCCATTCATAGCCGAAAAACAATAAGTTATAACCGTTAAGTTTAGGAAAAATTAAGTTTAAAGTGGCGTGGCACTCGGTGGCTCGTATAAGAGCCGCTGGTAAACCACGGTGTCTCACGGCAAAGATAGGATTTTCAAAAGAAATTAAAAAGAAACACGTTCAGTAAATACATTTTTATTGAAAATCAGTCACTAATAATGCGGATTTTAATTTTAAAGATTACGTTTTCCAGATGTCTTTCATTTCGTAGCACGCACTCACGGAATCTGTTCATCGCATTCTGCATAACACGCCTAAGCAAAGCGGGCTCAATTTCACGCCCTTCACGACGGATATTTTCTTTAAGCTCGGCTATATTCCTTGGATTATTATCGTAGATTTTGCTCTTAAGATATCCCCATACGGAAAAGTCCATGTGGGTGGTGACCGCAGAGGCCATGCGATATCACAAAAGCGTGATATCAAATTCTGAGGAAACAACTCACGAAGTTGGTCCATAGTGGCTCTAGCAGTGTGAGAAGCGGCTCCATCCTACTGAAACCATGTCCTTGAACTATAGGCAGGACGTTCTCGATGCTGGGGTATAAAATAACTGGATATCATTTGCCGATATGCCTCACCAGTAACTGTAAACGTAGCACCAGTCGAGTTTTCAAAAAAATACCGCCCATTTATTTCGTTCACTGATAAAGCACACCACATTGTCACTTTTGGGCTATGCAGCGGTGTTTGTTGTTTATGCCTAGGGTTGACAGATGACGACAATTCTGTTTATTTACATATCTATTTAAATGAAATTGTGCTTCATCACTCCAAAACACAGTATACGAAGTGCGAAATCTCTCAACTGAACTGTCTGGCAAATACTTTTACGTAATTTGAGATCATTTTCTGTTATTTCCTGCACTATCTGAATTTTATAAAGATGGAATTTCAGATCTCGCTCCAAAATTTGCTTTACGGTTGATTTGGTGACGTTTAAGGCCGCTGCCCTTTTGCGTATTGATAAGCGTGGATAGTGACGAACACTGGCTGCAACTTTTTTAACTGTTTCTTTCATTCTTGAACTTCTACTCGGGCCTAGACGTGGTTTATTTATAGCAGAACTTGTAGCTCGAAACTTCTGTACCCATTTACGTATCAAGTTTGCACTTGGTCCATCTTGTAAGCGTTTGATATTATAGTGCAAACAAAACTGTCTTCGAGCCACAACGTAAGAATTTTCTCCCTTTAAAAACACTTCGCTAGCAGTTCGCGCTCGACCACTGCGACATAGTAACTGACGAATCCGCATCAACGGCAAATCTGCCGCGACCATCCCCACGTGGTCAATTGGAACGGTTTTTTAAGTATTCTAATTTCAAATTCTAACTATGCCGTGAGACACCCTGTACATGATGCTGCCGTTGCTGTATGGTTCTACTGCAGCCTAAGGTGTTCATCTCTCTAGCTCTTTCTAAAGCAGAATAAAGTAGTTTATTTTAAACTATACTATAATAAAATTCAAAGAACACTTTGTCTGTACATTGATTATATATTTTCGCGAAATTTCAATTGGACTGTATCATAGCTTAGGTATCTAACGATATAGAACACTTTTTTGTAATTATTGTCTGTCTGTTTATTTGTTATTCTACAGATTAGATAATAGTTACCTAGGAAGTTATACTATCACGCAAAAACCCGTAAATGGGATTTTCACCAATATGTCGTCTGAAGGCCCGACCATAATCGTATATAGGTAGGTACTTAACAATTATTACGCTATCACTTATAGCCGCCGACCAGTGCCATTTATTAAAGCATCTTGAATTTAAGCATCCCACTAAATTGATCGTAATGAGATATTAACAAAAGCATAGTGTGTATCTTAGGCTAACCTTTAGTCTTTATTTCATGAAATCTTTTATTTCTATTTAAACTTATCACAATTTATTATTTATTATTTTGATAATCTTTAAAAACTGTTTGGAATATTAAGTAATAAAAAAACCGAAAAATAAAGCAAAATATTTTTGCCATAATTATATTCTTTGCGAAAAATCTTAACTTTAGCTTTAAAAATGCCGTCCTTTGGTCACTGCCATCTAGCGGTAATAATTTGAACCATTCCACATATGTTTTGAATTATATTCGCTACACCAAACGTCGCTCACTAAACTACGTCACTTTTTAAAAGTCGATGTTAAGATTTTCAGAGTGCAGTATAAATAGTATGACAACAGTTACTCGACATCGATTATGTGGATTGGATGTCTTGGTTGTTTCGATTTGATTTGAGATTATTGGTTTCGTGTGTTGTCTTTGATTTCGTTATTGTTGTTTGTTGATGTTGATTGTGTGGTTGGCTGTTGTTGTGGAGTAAGTGAATTCGTGGTCTTCACAGGTCACTATCGAAAGCTCTTGGTCTGCGGAATTTCATGATTTTCATGCCGATAGACACGCTAGGAACTTCCCTAATAGTTTCTGTCATCATCTTAATAACTTTGTTGCATTATTGTTTAAAAATAAGTTTAACTGTTCAGTTTACTAAAACGAATCGGTACTAATATTACCTAAGGACATTCGGAATTAGAATAAGGTAATATTGATACTAGGTATATAAATACTTAAAATTAATTTGCCTTTTCGAAAAAGAACAAATTTATCGCATACATCTAGAAGTGCTAAAAAATGAGACTACAATGGTCCCAATAGACCGATGATGAGCGTGAGGCTCGCTTAACTGCTGAGCGGGAAAGAGGCTCAGCATCTCGCTCCACTGAAACTCTTACTCAACGTAAAAACCGACTGGGGTTTGCCAGGGCGTGACAGTCCTCATCCCGTGCCACTAAAACACTTAGTCAGCGGGAGGCACGACTAACAGGTGATCGGGATCGGGATCGCCATACAGCATCTCGGACTTCGGAGACATTTACCTACGCAACAAGAAATGCGGTTCACGGCTGATAGAGAGCGGTATGCGCAGTCTCGCGCTACAGAGACATTTCCGCAACATGACATGCGGCTCACGTCTGACCGAGAGCGGCATGCGCAGTCTTGCGCTACAGAGACATTTACACAATATGAAACGTGACTGACGGCTGACCGAGAACGCCATACAGAATCCTGCGCTTCTGAAACGCTTTCTCAGTATGAAGCTCAGCTCATTATGGACAGAGAGCGCTACAGGGAGTCCCGGGCTTTAGAAACGATTACACAGCGTGAAATTCGAATGATGGCTGATCGAGAGAGTCACTTCAAATATTTAAAAAAACATAAAGCCTGTGTCACTCTGTATAGTATAAGGATACCTACTAATAATACCACACATCCAAATCTGTTCAGGCATTTAGAAGTTATGGTGGAATAAAGAAGCTCACATACATACATACCTAATTAATTACATACATACATGAACCCTAAAACATTACACTCCTTTGTTGAGTAATCGTGTAAAATTATCGCGAGTACACTCACCTACCGAAAGGCTGTGTGCTGCAAATAATTGTAACAGTCGTTAAAGAATAAGATGAAAAGAAGAGCTAAGAATTGAAGCCGTGGTCACAGCTAATTTATTTTCTAATACTTCTTACTAACATTAAAAAATGTGAGTTTCTTCAAGCGATCATCGTGTGACTTTGCATGTACGTAGTCAGGGGTAAAGAAAAGGACATTGTATACCGATTTCCATGCAGGTGAAGCCGCGGGCACATCTAGTGTGTAATAATCGCATTAGCGGTAAACAATTATAACTAGATTTATTGTTGAACTTCATTTAAAATATATATTATAAATATAATAACAACATTTACATAAATCGGCAGTTATAATTATGTATCTAATGTAGATTTTTAATAAATTTATAACAATTGGTCATCCTATCCTTTGAAGGACTTTACTCTGGTAACGCGCTGCTACAAGTGCCAGCAGTATGAGCACGCGGCAAAGACATGTCGCGAAATACTTGCGGCCGTTGTGGTAATCAAGGCCATTCTATAAAGGATGAAATAAATGCGCAACATGCTTGCATTTTAAGAAGCCTAGTACACAGGCTTTGCTGATTGCCTGGCGAAAGTCATGGCCGAGAAAAGGTACATAAACTTGATCGATTATGGAGGCGCCTAAAGATAATGATATAAGTATAATATTGTCTTCTGTTTACGCGAATCTTATTCATTGAAATTAAACTACTATATACGGATTTTATCGCGTTGTTTATTTATCACTGTATTACAAATTTTTGAAAATATTACTCTACTACTACTATTGATTTTATTTGACTAATTTATAAGCTAATAAAATTATTTAAACTATTTAATCTATTTCCCAACCACTACCTGAGATTTGACAAACCACAGATTCTCGCTAAAGAACACCGATGCCTGCCAAGGATGCTTCGCGAGGCTATTGAAATTAAAAAACATCCCAATTTCAATAGAGAAGATGGTTGGAATGTACCACCAGCTTGGGATCCAGTACTTCAAATAGTCAAACCCAAGAAGAAACAAACCACAGCTAGACTTCATGATACTTTGAGCTCATTCTGCGTAAATAGAAACACCAATAATTAAATTATGTTCAGGTACTTTGAAATAACTACACTGGAACATTGAGACAACTACCATCTTAGTCTCCCCGTGACCATGGCTGCTGAAAAGCACCCGAAACGTCGGGGAAAGTGTAAACCAAAAATAAATAGATTAAATAGTTTAAATAATTTTATTAGCTTATAAATTAGTCAAATAAAATCAATAGTAGTAGTAGAGTAATATTTTCAAAAATTTTGTAATACAGTGATAAATAAACAACGCGATAAAATCCGTATATAGTAGTTTAATTTCAATGATATAAGTAGGTATTTATATCATATTGTTTTTGCTTCACTTAGTGAATGTTTCGAACAATATATTAAATAAATACCTATAAATTCAATACGAGTGTTACGTAACAGACAATGACCCAGTGTTGCGATTTGCTGATGCGCGGTTTTTTGTCGCTAACACGCAAAAATGCGCACCTACAGTTATTATTACAAACGGACAATATGTACCTATGTTTTAAATTATAAATTAGATAATAACCTAGATTCTTACCTATGCTTTATTTATGAATATTGTTATTTCGGCGACGTTTTTAATTTAATTTAGTATTTAAATTTTTACCTATGTTAACATGTACATAAATAGCGCCATACTTGAATATATCTTAAGTCTGTTCCTTGCGTTAGTTAGGTGGGCCCCATCACCTGTGATACAGTTCTTAACTAGAACAGGTATGGGTAACCTTTCTACTAGTTTAATCATTTTAAACTTATAATTTAATATGTATACCATTACACAATATTTGTTACTTTTAATTTTGGAAATAATTTATTATTATATTATTAATATTATAAGTACACCAAGTCCAAATCAATGGCCTTGGTAAAATTCAAGACAATAAAATCAATTGTATTTAACATAAAAATTAGACATGTCCGCATGAATTCAGGAGAAACTTTAATTTTTAAAAGGAATCTCTGTCGCTTATTTTATCTCTTCTTCAATTTTAGATAGAATATAAAAAATATTTTTTTTTGGAACAAATCGATATGCACACTATGAGACTCGAACACACTTCTCTTCGTGCGTGAAGATGGCAGTTATTACCATGGCATACCTGCTACGTTTAAACGGGGTGAAATACGTTCTAGTTTCGGCCATGCGCAGTAAGCAGGACTTTAGGGTTTCGTGTTAGGTAAAATAAAGACGAATCTTGTCACTAGAGGTTATTAATATTAACTTTTTTTGGACGTGTACTACCCCCGACGTTTTAATGTATTTTATGTTTGGGTAGTGTCCAATACCTAGAGATAACAACCTTACACGTGGTACGATCCTGACTTACCTATTTTAATTTTCAATCTCACCTTTTCGATATATACGCTCGTCAAAGGCAAATCCTTTCTCCAGAATTTCACTAATCAGAGTACGATTAGAAACTTCGAGGTAGATAATCCGTAATATGTTTATTATATTGTTTATACCTTTTGATAAATACATACTTGAGACTGATGTTTATTTCCCAAAGTGTAAGCTAAAGACTACAGATTGTCGCATGCTACAATCGTCGCACATCTCATCATAAGCTCATCAAGTATCATACATTTCTTGGTTTAAAGTTTATTCATTTGTTTTAAATAATTGTATAACCAATTACAGCACATTGACAGTCTATACAATGCGGTATATTAAAGTCTGTATAGTCATTAGTACATATGTACCTATGTATATTCTGAGGACAAAACGGGCTTTTAAAACGAGATAGAATTCTGCGGGCAGTTTGTTTGACACTATAATATGACCCAGTAGATATTGATAAAATGCAACTCTTATTCCGCACCGCGCTCCGAAGGTTTATAGTCGTCTAAATGCTTACTGCGCATGCTCGTAAGCAAAAAATGCTCGCCCATTTCGGCTGTTATTGGAAAGACAGGTTGGCCGAGTGGTTAAGGCACCAGAATCTTTGTATTTGGTACCCGTAAGGGAGCGTGGGTTCGAATCCCACACCTGTCCTGATTATGTTGTATTCTTTCTTGTAAAGATTCAACAAAATCTTTGCTATTTTAAATTGCTTTAATTTTCTATAGTTAGAAAGTATTTATTCGTATGTAAACTGATAAAATCTTTAAATTTGTTTAAAACATTGTGTGTTAGTGTATTATATTATACTCGGTGAACACGAAGTGGTAATCTTTCACCCATCCTGAAGCAGACCGCATCGATAATATTTCTTTTTATCGCCGCATTTACTTTTTGTGGAATCACTTTTCCAATTGTTAGTGGACAACACCCAATAGTAAAAAGTTATTTATTATTAGTATATATCGCCGTATTAAGTAACTTTACCTAACTTCTCATAATAGTCAACAAATGGTAACAATCGATAACATTTGTTTCAGAAACTTTCCGAATATTTTCAATACGAGCGTCGTTTTTTTCTTTTAGTTTATTATGAGAGAGCATGCTGCTGCGATAATCACTTATTCCATTCCATCTGCCATGTTATAGATACGTAATTTTTCTATAGATAGGAGGTACACGTCCATTGCCTGCAGAAGATTGTGATCATGTGCCGTGCAACTCGCTTGTATCTCAAAATTACTCTTTGTTATACTGTTTTAACATAATATGTTACTGTATGGATGCGAAAGAAACATTGAACAAGAAGCAACAGTATGTCCGTATGGATTGAGGTGCCACTTCAAATGTTAAATGGAAGCCTTCTCGTTTATTTATTCCGGAAACATTTTTTATGCAGGTCAAATTCTGAAATTTGTGAAATGTTATATGTGTGGCGACTCCGTACAGACGAAGAAGTTCAGCCTATTTTCAACAGATGGCGCTATATACAACAAGCGCTCAAATGACGTCAAACTATTCTGCATCGCACAAGTGGAGTTTACACAGCGACTAACTACATTATATACAAGCAACCGACACCAACCGTTGGGCCGCGGCCCGCCATACACTATCAACCAGCCTGGTCGGAGGATCCTGCCTTTGTGTTGGAGAGACCTTCTGTTCCTCCACATATGAATGCGAAAGTGGCTCCTCAATCTAAACATCTAAATTGTGGAGCCACCTAGAACACGAAAAGTAGTTGATGAATATTTATGAAAATGTATCAAATAGTATTAATTGTGTACACAAAATTAATACTACTACTATACTACTTAAAATTGCGTTATGTATCGCAAAAGTTAAAGAATGTGCATACCTGTGTAACTGTGGTGTGGATTCACCATTACAAAAGTATATAATATAAATTTCTTAAGATTGTGGATCAATTGTTATTTCGCCGATATGCTATCCTGTCTGTGTATACCTTTTCGACGATAGGGCTGTGTATGTAAAATTAATTTTAGTGCTTTACGTGGCCTATTTTAAATCTGTGTATATACGTTATGGTACTGAAAGACCAATTTGAAAATTTTTCGTTCTTAGGTTAGTCGTTAGTTGGTTTTGCTCTTTTAACTTTTTAATTGTCGGCCTCAATGGCGTAGTGGTTAGTGTAACCGACTGCCACGCCTGAGGTCGCGGTCGATTCCCGCACAAGTCAAACATCTGTGTGCATGAACATGAATGTTTGTCTTGGTCTGGGTGTTTCTATGTACAATATGTATGTATTTACAAAAAAAAACTATATAATTGTATGTTTGTCCATTGTCTAGTACCCATAGTACAAGCTCTGCTTAGTTTGGGCTAGATGATGTTGTGTGTATGTGATAGAATATTATTATTATTATTATAATTAAATACAATGATCTAGCTTTGTCAGCTATAAATTATTCCTGTGAACCCATGCTTTTACGTTTGCAAGAATTCTTGTGTTAACGTCGTTAGTCCAATGGGTGGGATTCGAATGGGTGGGATTCGCCTTTAGTTATTAAATATTATATTATATTGCAATTTCTTTTTGACCTCAAATAATTTTTTGACCTCAAATCTTTTGACTTAAATCACTTAGACAATATTGTGTTATCAAAAAGTTCGACTACTAAGTATAGTTGTTCCGAGTCCAGGTATTTTTTATGTCCGTTGTTTGAAAGTTTGTCGGCCTCGATGGCGTAGTGGTTAGTGTAAACGACTGCCACGCCTAAGGTTGCGGGTTCGATTCCCGCACAAGTCAAACATTTGTGTGCATGAACATGGATGTTTGTCTTGGTCTGGGTGTTTCTATGTATAATATGTAGGAATTTACAAAAAAAAAGGATATATGTATGTTTATTCATTGTCTAGTACAAGCTCTGCTTAGTTTGGGCTAGATGGTGTTGTGTGTATGTGGTAGAATATGACTATATTAAAAAAAAAAAATATTTGTGAGGTCGCTCACAACACAAGAATAAACTCAAGAGTGGAGATATTACAAAAAATACTTTAGACAATTGAACTAAATCACCAGAATTTGTTTATTCGGCGTATAGAGAAACAAAGTACTTATTATATAATATATAGAGTAGCTAAAATGTAATTTAGCCCAACCATACGTAAACTTACCAATGGAACGCAAAACACACGATGTACTAAAACCAGTATATTATAAACAAGTTATTAAATTTTGCTATGGAGTGCCTTAATCGTTTTTGAAAACATACGTTTTGGTCCAGCTATGCAACACAATAACAGCGAACGCAACAGTATTTTGACTTTAATGAATCAACCTGTTGCGATTGCAATAATTTATTATTTTTATATACGAATATTTTGTTTTTATATATTATGCCTACGAATCAAGTCAAAGTCAAAAATATTTACTTACATAAAAATGTATAAACAATTCTTGGACACAGCAATAAATAAAAGAAAATAAAAATTTTGGCATTGGAAAAAGCCTGTTCGCGGAGTAGGACTTACATGAGAAGAAGCAGGTAAGAAACTCGTGGCCACTCTTTTCAATCGCCAAATGTTTATAACAATACAATTTAATTGTATATGAGCTACTGTGTGTAATTAATTGTTATTATAGTTCCTATTTTCAGGCTACTATCTTCAGACTCCTATCTTTAGGACCCGAGTAGATAGGGTTTCGGGGGGAGAACAACCCCCTTAGGACCCTGGTTTGAAGCGCAGTGGGATTCCTGAACCTACAGTACCCTGGTACTGCAGGTTCAGGAAGCCCACTGCCCTTCAAAAGGTGTGTTCTATCGACCGCTAATTTGAGTGCGCGGTACCTGACATTGGTGTTGGACTCGCAGGGGCTATGTGGTTGGCGCTGAGGACGACATGGTCGTTGCTCGGCAAGCACGGGGCATTCGAGCGTCGGACTCATGCGCGGCTAGTGCGAACCAGTCAGTCGCGCGAGGCACGGAGTTGTCTTTAGCAAAATGGCAGCGTGGTTTCGCTGCCACAACGCATCTCGGGCGCTTGCCTGCTCAGCAAGTAAGAGTCATAGCTACAGCGACTCGGGCCACACCCGGCTTGTAGGCCTATTTGGGTAGACGTACGGATGTACGTCGAGAAGTGAGTGTGCCTTATACACCTCCGTTACCATACTGGTTATATGAGAGGCGGCTTCTCTGTTGGCTTCAGTGAGGTTTTCGTTAGCAACTCCCAGAGTTGCGAGTGGTTCGCTTTATTGCTCCTGTACCTATCTGGACAATAGGTAGTGTCACTTGGGCATGAGGTAGCTTGCTTACGAGAACCGAATCTCTGAGGTTAGGATGGAGAAATCGAGATTTGGGGACAAGACCTGACTATAACTGGTCCCGGCAGGTGCTCACGGACACTGGAAGTTAAGCAGCTCCACCTAATATACCTTGACGGTTGGTGTAGGGGAACGCTATATCATCCATGGTCGACAGCGAGAGGAAGTGGGCAGCGGTCGCGTGTTTTTCCGAGGACGTCATCTCGCAGAAGGAGGCGGCGGAGCGGATCCGTGAAGAAAGTATCCTTGCGGATCCGAGCCGTCGCTGGCGATCCGGGCGGCGCAGGCGCGCTTGCGCGCGCCTAATGCCGCCATAATGAAGGCCGCGGGTGGGAGAACGGGGATCTCCCGTCCGCCAGCCATTAAGTCGGTCCGACGCCCTATGTAGTGCCGGGGCGTCGCCGAGGAGTTGTAGACTGCTAGGTGGGTCGCTTAGGTAGTAATTTATCCACTATACAAGGCAGCGAGCGTGCACACCGTGGGGTTTTGGTCCGTAGGCCCGAAGTACGGGAGAGACGGACATAACCCTCTCGCCTCCCCTTGTGGCGAGAGGGTATGCATCAGGCGCATTTAACCACATAAAAAAAAAAAAGCAGAACGCTATATCATAAACTGGACTAGTCGTAGAGAGAGGGGATGTTACTATAGTTTAATTCAAATCTAAGATACGCAAATGACCGAATAACAATGAAATAACATTTACTTAAATGTTATTCTAAAGCATACAATTATTATAATTACAGGTTTGTAGATGACGATTTCGGTACACGGCAGACCTCTCCTGTATCTTGAAGGACATTGCTACCTCGGAGACCTCATGAACAGCAGTGGCATGGTCCGATGGCGATGACAGAAGAACCGGTGCAATTGTAAATCTAATGTGTGGACTCTTGGAGATGTTATCGTTAAATGTTTTCTTTATATAATCATTATCGATATAACTATAATAACTGTGAATGATCAGACAGGTAATATTCGCTACCATCGGGTGCTGTGGACGTAGATTAGGTACAACTAAATATTTTTCAGATCCAAACTTGACTGACAGATAAACATTTATTTATTTAAACACATTTATAATATCTTTATAGGATATCCTAAAACTATATTATAAGCTAAGTATACATAATATAATGTACATAAGACAATATTTTTTGTTTTATATTTCTCCATCCTACTGTAATACATATCAACGTCATTGGCAATTATAAGTTAATAAGTCGTTCAGCGCGCGGCAACGGGGCAAACATTAGTAAGCTTGTCCTCGCTGCTGGGACGCTGAGCGTGGCGCTTTCAACCCAATGCAAGCTGATTGATAACGGATCATTTTCAAGCGTACGTACACGCTTCATACATCTACCTACATGTATACAGAACGCTGGATGTCATAAACGTGTCGATCACGTTAACGTGAAAACTTCTCTCTAGGCACTCTGAACACGCTTTATACTGCGACTTTACTCTAAAATACAAACTTATTGCATATTTGCATGCTTGCTAAATTTATTAAAAATCTACATTAGATACATAATTATAACTGCCGATTTATGTAAATGTTGTTATTATATTTATAATATATATTTTAAATGAAGTTCAGCAATAAATCCAGTTAATATTGTTTACCGCTAACGCGATTATTACACACTAGCTGTGCCCGCGGCTTCGCCTGCATGGAAATCGGTATACAATGTCCTTTTCTTTACCCCTGACTACGTACATGCAAAGTCACACGATGATCGCTTGAAGAAACTCACATTTTTAATGTTAGTAAGAAGTATTAGAAAATAAATTAGCTGTGCCCGCGGCTTCAATTCTTAGCTCTTCTTTGCATCTTATTCTTTAACGACTGTTACAACTGTTTGCAGCACATTGCCTTTCGGTAGGTAATAGTACTTGCGATAATTTTTACACGATTACTCAAAAAAGGAATGAAATGTTTTAGGGTTCATGTATACATGTATGTGAGTTTCTTTATTCCACCATAACTTCTAAATTCCTGAACAGATTTGGATGTGTGGTATTATTAGTATCCTTATATCATACCGAGTGACACAGGCTTTAGGTTTTTTAAAATATTTGCAGCGACGCTCTCGATCTACCATCATTCGAATTTCAAGCTGTGTAATCGTTTCTGAAGCCCTGGTCTCCCTGCGGCGCTCTCTGATCATAATGAGCAGCTTCATACTGAGAAAGCGTCTCAGAAGCGCAGGACTCTGAATGGCGTTCTCGGTCAGCCATCAGTCGCGTTTCATATTGAGTAAATGTCTCCGAAGCGCGAGACTGCGCATGCCGCTCTCGGTCAGACGTGAGCCGCATGTCATGTTGCATAAATGTCTCTGTAGCGCGAGACTGCGCAAGCCGCTCTCTATCAGCCGTGAGCTGCATTTCTTGTTGCGTAAATGTCTCCGAAACCCGAGATGCTGTATGGCGATCCCGATCCCGATCACCTGTTAGTCGTGCCTCGCGCTGACTAAGTGTTTTAGTGGCACGAGATGAGGACTGTCACTCCCTGGCAAACCTCAGTCGGTTTTTACGTTGAGTAAGAGTTTCAGTGGAGCGAGATGCTGAGCCTCTTTCCCGCTCAGCAGTTAAGCGAGCCTCGCGCTCATCATCGGTCTCTTAGATCATTATAGTCTCATTTTTTAGCACTTCTAGATGTATGCGATAATTTTATTCTTTTTCGAGAAGGCAAATTAATTTTTAAGTATTTATATACCTAGTATCAGTATTACCTTATTCTTATTCCGAATGCCTTTAGACAATATAGGTACCGATTCTTTCTAGTAAACTGAACTGTTAATAATAATATGGAACTTATTTATTAAACAATAATGCAACAAAGTTAGTAAGATGATGACAGAAACTATTAGGGAAGTTCCTAGCGTGTCTATAGGCATTAAAATCATGAAATTCCGCAGAGCAAGAGCTTTCAATAGTCACCTGTGAAGACCTCGAATTCACTTACTCCACAACAATAGCCAACCTCACAATCAACATCAACAAACAACAACAACGAAATCAAAGACAACACACGAAACCAATAATCTCAAATCAGATCGAAACAACCAAGACATCCAATCCACCTAATCGACGCCGAGTAACTATTGTCATAATATTTATACTTCTATCTGAAAATCTTTACATCGACTTTTAAAAAGTGACGTCATTTAGTGAGCGACATTTAGTGTAGCGAATATACATAATTCAAAGCATTTATGGAATGGTTCAAATTATTACCGCTAGATGGCAGTGACAAATTGACGGCATTTTTAGAAGCCGAAGTTAAGATTCTTCGCAAAGAATATAATTATGGCAAACATGTTTTGCTTTATATTTCGGTTTTTTTATTACTTGATATTCTAAACAGTTATAAATATTATCAAAATAATAAATTGTGATAAGTTTAGATAGAAATAAAAGATTTCATGAAATAAAGACTAAAGGTTAGCCTAAGATACACACTATGCTTTTGTTAATATCTCATTCTGATCAATTTAGTGGGATGCTTAAATTCAAGATGCTTAAATAAATGGCACTGCTCGGCGGCCATAAGTGATAGCGTGATAATTGTTAAGTACCTACCTATATAAGATTATGGTTGGGCCTTCAGACAACATATTGGCGAAAAGCCCATTTACTGATTTTTGCGTGATACGGTAGCGTGATTTGGTAGAAAAACAAATATACAGACGGACAATAATTACAAAAAAGTGTTTTATATCGTTAGATACCTAAGCTATGATACAGTCCAATTGAAATTTCGCGAAAATATATAATAAATGTACAGACAAAGTGCTATTTGAATTTTATTATAGTACGTATGGCAGAGTTTGGATACTTAGATATATTATGGGACAATTATATTATATGTAAGTAGTTAAGAGAAATGTGTCAGCGGGGGGACCAACAGACTGCAATGCAGAGAGTCTCGGGTTCGAACCCACGTCGCGCACTTCTGACTTTCGGAAGTTATATGACTTTTCGAAATTATGTGCGTGTTGATTGACAATTATCGCCTGCTCCGTGCCTCGGAGAGCACGTTAAGCCGTCGGTCCCGGCTGCCATGAACATCTATGGCAGTCATTATTGGGAAGTCAGTGCCCTATAATATACTGACGCTGGTCTAGCCTTTCGGTATCATTAGCCTTCGGGTTTCGGAGGTCAGGTGGCAGCCGCTCCATGTAAAAACTGATATCCAGTCAAATCCCGTTAGACCAGAAAAGCCGACCCCAAGTGACTTGGGAATAATAAAGGCTAGGGAGAAGAAGTAGACAATCTAAACTAAAAATGTTTCTAGTACCATCTAGTATCCGTATGTGTAACTAATTTATTTAAATTTTAAATTAGAATAACTTACGATAGGATTAACGGATTTTAATTAAACAAATTAAATTAAATGGTAACCCAAGACACACACTATGCTTATGCTCATCAATTTAACAATTAAATGTGATGCTGGTATTCATGTAGTATATTAAGTTTGATAAATAGCACTGCTCTTCTCCTATAGATCATAGTGTCATGATTGTTATCTAAGATTATGGTCGGGACTTTAGGTAATATATTGGCGAAAATCCGATCAAAATCCGTTCACGGGTTTTTGCGTGATAGTATAACAAATAAACAGACAGACAGACGGTTAGACAGACAAACATTTTATAAAAATATATTATTATATGTTGTACAAAGTACCTGATTAAATTATGTTCGGGTACTTTGAAATAACTACTCTGGCACATTGAGACAAATACCATCTTAGTCTCACCGTGACCATGGCTGCTGAAAAGCAACCGAAACGTCGGGGAAAGTGTAAACCTAAATATAAATAGTTTTAGTAGTTTAATAATTTTATTAGCTTATAAATTAGTAAAATTCAGTGGTAGTAGTAGTGTAACAGTTTTAAAATTATGTAATGTAGTGTTAAATAAACAACACGATAAAATCCGTATATAGTAGTTTAATTTCAACCTTAAACATAGTTGGGGAAATATGGGTGTCCTACACCTACCCCACGAGGAATATATAATAGGCGTGAGATATGTATGTATATATTCGAACTAATAGCTGTATATACATATGCGCAGTATTCTTTATTCATGAGTTTGTTTTTTACGCTTTCACGCCTGAGCTACTCGACCGATCATCATCGCATAAAATAAATGTTGTCAGGTATACAGAAAAGGACATTGGGAATCTTTTATCCAGAAAAACTATTACTAATTAATATATATTTACGCGAGCGAGGCTGCTGGCAAAACCTAGTACTAAATAAATGTATTGTATTTCTATTCTTATCTACAATATACATATCTATGCTTATGACCGGCTGTTTAAACACTAGTTATAATTTATTGAAGTTGTTGCTGCCTTAAAAGTTTGTATTTCAGTAATAGCATGTAATCCAATCAAATGTATCAGTAGTTCGTAGTTAAAAAAGCTGTAAGCTAAACATAAATATTGATGATTTTCATAGATAGTTATAATGGAGGGTTTAAATAAGAAGTTGCCGCTTTGTATGAAGAAAATCGGTAACGTTGTGGTTTACATAGTACCATACATATTTCATTATATACGAACTATTTCTTTCTTTTTCATGCGTAATTGCTTATATTTTGGCCACTACATTTGCATAAAAAATTACAAAGTCTTCAATCCTCATGTAATTATGGCGAATTGAAATTAAGGATATAACTTAAAATCTTGCCATAAATATTTTTACAAGGAAAAATCTTTTCTTTATTGCATAAAACATTTATTACTGTAATTTGTGTTAGTTTAAACATTAAAAATATATATGAAGCTCATTCAAAATGATCTCTATTGGTGTTAATACAGTCCTTTAAACGTTGAGGCCAGTTATCAATTGAAACACGCATTCTCTCCATGGGAAAGTTCTTCACTGCCAATCTTATGGATTGGACTCCAAATTATTATGACGTTTAGAACATGCCTTACTCCTTAAAACTGACCAGAAATCATAATCCAGCGGATTAAGATCGGGACTAAATGACGCACAGTCTTCCACTCTGATGAAGTCCAAAACGTTCGTATCAAACCACGCTTGGGTGTATTGAGCTTTACGACACGGTGCTGAGTCTTGCTGAAAGGACCATTCTTGGTTATGGAACATGATGTTGTTGAGAGGCTTAACCAGCTTCTAAAGAATCGTATTTTGATACACTTGTGCCGACGTTTTTACACCTTTTTCACAAAAATATGGCTCAGTCACGCCTTGACAGCTCGGATAATGTCCACGTTGTACTCTGCTGACTAATTGGGAAGCTTCTGTAGAGATTTGAGCATAAACACTTTAAAACTTAAAAGTTAAATAATGACCAGTGCGTCTCTTATAGATTGCAAGATCTAAGTCATCTTTTAAAATTCGCGACATGGTTCCAGGTGCTTTATTCATATACCGAGATAAAATCTTTTGCTTTCGGACAGGATTTCTTCGAATACTTTCCTTCACTGCTTTGATCGCCATTTTCGTACAAATACTATGTGGATCAATGACGTAACATAAATAGACGCGTCATGCATGAACATCACGGCACTCGAAAACAGCGTAAATACTATCGGTAGCTAGACAGCTACTTAGACGCACGAAGAAAGGGAAAGAAAATTAAATGTCGTCTACGGAATTTCTGTTGTTAGAGAGAGGTAAATATATTTCTTTGATTACTTTGTCGTTCTGTGGTGCATGCTCACTGGCCGAGCGCGAACACGTGACTTACCTCAGGTGCCAGACGCCATTAGAAGGCATCGAAAAAAATTAAATAAAATCCATTTCTCTTGATACTTACGCATCAAGTGATACTTTTTTATCTAACAAAGTTGCAATTTAATTTTTACATTTCCTAAAAACATAGGACGGTTCTTTTTTGTTGTTGAGGAAGTTATTCACTCATGTTATTTTAATGTCACGTACACCTGCGGCACTGGTTGGTACGTGACTAAATGGACTTTTGGTAATTACCTTGCATTCATGTTGCCACTTCAGAGCGCGGACAATGTATCTATAATTTATATATCATTGATGTGGACGGCCAGATCGTTCCCTGTCACAAACAGAGGAGGTTTCATTGTACCTATCAATAGCCCGGTACACAAACATTCGACTAATACCTAGCGGATGGAGAGTTTCAATAATTCCATATGGCTACATAGCTACTTTGTGTAATGCTATCACCGATTGGCGCGAAATGAGAAAACACAATGAATATTCATATAATAATGACAGATTCCAAATTCAAATGTAATATTAGTTTTGTTTTATTGTTACAATATTTATGGCCAGACTAAGGCCCGGTTCACACGGCATTGTACAGCACGTTTTTTTGTATTCGTTTTTTTAACATACAATCAACCGGGTGTTCATACGGTAGATTTTCATTTGTGTAAAAAAAGAATAGCCGCAGCCTTCACACAGTTGTCACAGTGAGTAGACGTCAGTGATGGATCCACGCTTGGTTGTACTTTTATATTGGTATAACCGAAAGCGCCAACAGTTTCGCCGCCGACAGAGCAGAAGGTTTTGGGTACATCCTATAAATGAAGAATCAGGGCGTACTAAACTATTTAAGATACGTGCAACCTCTCCAAAAGACGCTCAGGTACTAAACGCTTGTTCGGTTGCTATTCGATTAAAAACGTATGAACATCGTGCCGTGTGATCGAAGCAGAGCTATACCATGCGCCACTGCAAGCCGAATACGTTAAAGTTCATTCGATTTGCTTGACAAGTCCGTTGAGTATTCGTTTAAACGTATAAACGGTATACGTTTTTTTGCAGTACAACGACGTGTGAATGGTTCTATGTACATTGTATGCGCCACTATATATTCGTTAAGACGTATACCTACTGCAAAAAAACGTGCGGTACAATGCCGTGTGAACCGGGCATAAGTATATGTAAGTATAGTCTATTCTCATTGTATTTTGTACAGCGACATAAGCAGCGATAGCCTAGTGGGAAACCGTTGGACTGCCATGGAGAGGTCTCAAGTTCGAACCCTAGGCGCGCATTACTGTCTTTTCGAAGTTATATGCGTATTAAATAGTTAATTATCGCTTGCTTTAACGATGAGGGAAAACATCGTGAGGAAACCTGCATGTCTGAGAGTTCTCCATAATGTTCTCAAAAATATGTGAAGTCTGCAACCCGCACTAGGCCAGCGAGGTAGACTCCATAGTCTTCTCACAGTTCTCACTGTGAGAAGGGTAAGGCCATCCTAACCCACTAATACAGATCTGATATCATTATTATTATTATTATTTTGTACAGACACTTCGATATTACACATAGGACACAAACGGTAATTTCATGGTTAAAGACCTAGTAATATTACGTCTATATTCAAGTTGTAGGTAATACCGTAAATTACATCGGTTAACGTAACCAGCTGAAAATAAATGAACTTTGAAATCGGGATGCCCGAAAAGAATTGTCAGTCAATGCGAGTTATATAAAGTTCATATTGCGGATTCCATACTGGAGAGGTATACTTAATAACCTATCGTTTGTTTATATTTTCGTGATACTTCACAATTTGTCCTTTACCCAAAAAATGCATTTGTAGCCAAAAAACAATCAGTTTTAAGCGTTAAGGTTAGTAAAATATGGTTTAAAGTAGCGTAGCACTTGATGGCTCGTATCCGAGCCGCTGGTAAACAGAGGTACACAAAGTAGCGGCTTGTATACTCTCGCTCGCTGGTAAAGACAATGTATATTTAATAAAAAATAATGTAACATTTGTATGATATTATTGGACATATCCAGAATCATTGTGTACTGTCAATCACATAACTAAAAATGACTGCAACATGTGAGTTGTAAAATACTGGAATTATAAATGAATGGTAATTTGAACGAGTGGCTCCGAGTTTTATGCTTCTTCTTATTAGCTCTCAACCCTTTGCCTGAACCTAAATGTATAGCAACCACAGAAATATATTATTATATCTATGATAGCAACTAACCTAAACGTACTAACTTATAAACACACGTTTGAGATTTCACAGCTGTTACTTTGGTAAACGAAATAAATAAACATGAATAAATATCCCAACGAATGAATCTTTTAAAGTATGTATCGTTACTATTATATATATTATACCAATTATTTTATTAACATTTTGCAAAGTCTATAATATACCAGTTTAATGCAATTTCAACTTTTATTACCGGGTAAATGATTTAGCAGTAATTTATTTATTGATTATATAATATAGTGTCAGTGCAATAAAAACAAAATTTATTTAATTAAATTACTGTTAAATCTACTCACTGGATGATCAACAGTTAAAATAAATGTGTAATATAGTAAATATATATCTAATTTAATTTAATAAACTAATACTATTTTATCAAATAAAACTATGTTTTATTCTAGTCTTCTAACATTTTACAAAATAAAGCCATGTATTTTTCAGGTTTCTTTTTATTATACTATACAGCGTGTAACACAAAGGTGTGGTCATATTTAAGTATCACACAATATAGCCCCTGTACAACGGAAAACCGCGACAAAGAAATTTATATACGTTATTTTTACTAAGATACAACATTTTCTTTTTATTGATTTATCACTATCACATATTCTAGTCGTTACTTAAACAACACAACCAGCTGACTCGGCTGATCACTGTGTATCCGAAAATGACCAGGCTCTATTTGGACAGTGATATAACGCGTTTGTTTCGATGTTTTAAGAAAATAAGTAATAATTTAAACCTTTTTTTATCTGGTAACAAGGCACATAGGTTATTTATCAGATATATATCACGGCCATAAAATATGATCAAACCTTTCTGTTAGTATTGTCATATAGTCAGTAGATGCTCAGTCTATCGTTAGGTTTAAAACCTGTAAAGATAGTATGATGTTAATAGTTTTTATCTTTTGATAAGAAAATTAATAAAAAATACTTAATTTATGTAAGTGAAAATTAAGTAGGTAGGTATAAAATTTGTTAGAAAATAAAATATTAGACTTGCTATATAATATTCTAAATATTAATTTACAATTATTGTCGTAATATAAAAAACATAATATTCCAACTAAATTATAACTATTATTATAATACCTCTGTATTATCTCCTTAATAGAATAGTATGAATACTCAAAGGCCTTTTCAAGGAGAGACAATTTTTCAAAAAATATATCATTTATATAAATTTATAGTAAACTAGCTGTCCTGACAGAGGTAGTCCTGTAAAGGCGAAAAACATATACAAAAAATCCACTTGAACACACAAAAAAAAATCATTCAAATCGGTCCAGCCGTTTAGGAGGAGTTCACTGTCAACACACGTACAGAAGAATTATATATATATATATATATAGTAAATATAAAAATATGTTCACTTTAAATTTATTTATGCCACCCAATTGCCTATAATAACCAACCATAAATTTTCATGTTGTAAGTCCAACAATGTTGGAATGTTCAGTTTGTTGCTGAGTTTATCTTGTTCTGTAATAAGTGTTGCGCTTAGTATAAGACAAGATGCACTAACACAATGGCTCGGTGTCCGGCCATCTGATGTCGGTTACGCATCATCAATTGTCGATGTGAGTGCCTAGTTATAGGCTTACTTGTGTTAAGCGTCTGGCATGTATTGAATTGCTTTAAGTTTTAGTCTCGTCGATATTTTGAAGGACGCTCGAAAATGACAGGAACTATAACTGCCATATTGTTTTATTCGCTATTTATTAGTAGCCTGTTACATTTCTTACATATGTTAATTAATTCGTTTAATTATTATTGAATATTTGAATAAAATATATTTACCCATCTATATAAAAAATCTAATACCCGAATAAATTATTGATTACACTTAAACTCGTCAATAGTAAATGAACAAAAAAGAAATCAGTTACTAAACAGAAGAGAGTAAGTTACCGAACCTAGTTGTCTTTGCCTACTTATATTTTGATGCCCGATTGTTTATTAGACATCGCTACTTTATTAGATTTACAAATACATCTCTTTTCAGATCGTAAGCGTAAGTTTTACTTTACTTTCCATACTTGATAGCGACATTTCTCATTCCTTTATGCATTCTTTGCTTCTATAAATAAAATAAAGGAGTTTCTATTATTACTTTAGTATGAGTTAATGTAGAAGGGCAAAAGAAAGTTTTGAATGAACTTATATTCCCGCTTTTAATTTCGCCATACTCAATCGATCTCCTCGCGAGCCATGCGTTCCTGGTAGCTGTAGACCGCTAAACACTTTAAGTATACTCTAGTATCTATAGAACAACTTCACGATGTATGTATGTATAATATTAATCACTCTATTATATCTAAAGCACCCGGTATGAGTAAGCAGGGATTTTAAACTTCTGAACATTATTTATTAGTGCCCAGTGTGATGGCAAGTCAACGGTACACAAAAAAAACGTTTTTGTGGTTTACACTACACACACATGTCACAATGTTTTTTTCTGACCTGGGTAGACATATAAACAATAATTATTCGATTCAGAATATAGCAGTAGCATCTACAAATTCTTTCCAAACTAATTCAAATAAATAAATCTCTCTGCAATGTTATTATTTATATATTATAAGACATATATAAGAGTCCTGCTTTAGACCCATGATCATATTACGTGCAAATATTACGTAATTAGATAGAATTTTAAACCGTTATCATATAAATAATAATATACGTTATGCTCCCTGGCGGAACCACCTTTGCTTTAACAAGTATAAGTTACATAAAAATCTATGAAATAAATAATTGAGAAGACTGAATTACTTACATAAGTCAATTGCAAATATTGATAAAATGTCTGATATACTCTTGCAATATCAGCGTTAAAACAAAGCAGAATATATTTGAAACTAGCAGGCATGAATGGTATAATTACCTACATAATCTAATATTTGCAAGCTGTAACAACTGTCTCTATAATGTTATTAATTATAAAGATTATAACATAATAAACTATAAATTTAAAGTAACTAATTTGAATTATATGCTTTGAATATACATATAATCGTTTCATTTAACATTCAAACGTAGAAGTAGGATTTGAAAACCAAATAACAGAAAAGCAATTTGTTGTGTCTATTTAATTTACTTTTTTTCCTATAACATTTAATTATTAAATAACGACCCTAAAGTATGACCATGCCTTTCTGATACACGTATGTACTTACATTGGATCTGAACGAATCAAAGCCAATTTCTATAACCGTATAGCTTGACTATTGATGATACATTCAATAAAATATTACATGCCCTAAATATATTATCTACATACATATAGGCAGATGTTGGTCGGTTTAACCTACTAGTACCAGCGCAGATGAACCGAAGAGGTAGCTGGCGTGAATCAGGTATCCTAGGTAACGGGGGCCAACTGTAGTAGTGTGTGTATTTAACGCAGCATCGCGGCTCACCCCTTAGTGCCGTTACATACACATACACAGTGACGTTTCTGTGTGTGCGGCAATCGCGTACAGTTTACGAATGTTTTGCCGGTCAAGATGCTGTTATTTAAGTTGTTAACTGCAATTTGTTTCGCACTTTTGTAGAAGCCTTTGTCCATCACCAGGTTTCATAGGATGCCTATACTTAATTACATCAGATCAGCAGTTGCTACTTACAAATTGTATTTATATATAATTTATTTCTAAGGTTATAATCGTTATATTCCATAAAATTATAGATTTAGTTATTAGCTTATAATTACTTTCTTTATTTAGAAACTCATTTACAATCGACATCTAGTAGCTCATTCACGGGATTGTCGAACAGAACTCAAAATGATCTGATTACCAGCGTAGCGTCTGTAATGTATGATCAGATAAAAAAAGAAATAACGCAAACCGATTTTGTAGCCGTTATAGTTGACGAAACTCCAGAAATAAGCGGTCGTGAACAGTTAGTTTTCGTTTTAAGATATTTTCGCGATTCACAAGTAGTAGATCGATTTATAAAATATATTGATGTTAGTTCTGATCGGACAGCTGTCACTTTAAGCTCGATTATTATCAATGTTTTAGAGGAATTTAATAACCTAATTAAAGTAGCTGGTCAAACTTACGATGGGGCATCAGTTTTATCTTCTGAGGTTAATGGAGTTCAAAGCATAATAAGACAAAAATGTCCACGCGCGACGTATTTTGGTGTTCAGCCCATGTACTTAATCTTGTGTTTTCCAAGTCTTTCGAAAAGTTTCGGAAACCAAGCGTTTTTTTAGTACTGTTCGAGCATTAGCAAACTTTTTTCATAGTAGTACAAAAAGGACCGCGCAATATCACGAATATGCTCAAATACGTAAATTACCTCGTGTTGCCGAAACAAGGTGGAGTTACCACTCACGAACGATTAATGTTATTGCTACACAGCTTCATAATTTCATAGGTATGTTTGACCATAATGCAGAAAATGACAAAAAATGGGATGGAGGAACATTAACACTAGTTTCTGGTTTTTTAATAATTTAAAAGAATTCGAATTTAATTTTTCTATATATCTACATTTTCAGAAATATTTTCCGAGACAGATATTTTGTATGAAATATTACAGAAAAAAACTAGTGATATTGTTTATTGTGTCATAAAAATTAATGAGATCGAAAATTGTATGCAACAATACCGAACAACATTTTATGTCAAGTATAACTCTACATTAGAATCAAATTGCGGTCGACCAAAAAGAAAACAAGGTGTTGACAATGTTTAACAATATTACAGGGGCGTGTTTAACGAGATTATTAACAATGTCTTGAACGAGTGTCGTAGTCGTTATAAAAACTTAAAAGACCTTAAGTTTTTCAACCTACTTTCGTATGAATATTATACTTTGTATTGTAATAATTTTCCAGAGCAATCGATCGTCGAACTCATTAATTCACATGAACATTCCTTTAACGCGGATCGCCTTAGGAATGAGCTCTGATGCGTTTATAAATCAGACAAATTAAAAACGTTAGGAATATTTGATCTTTTTCAATATTTACATACAAACAATTTAACAGCCATATTTCCCGAAGTTTACAAATTAGCTAAATTAATAGTTACGATTCCAGTTAGTAGCGCATCGGCTGAACGATCATTTTCTTGCTTAAAAAGAATCCATACATATCTACGAAACACACAGGGCCAAAGCAGACTCACTGATTTGTCTATGATTTCAATTGGAAAAGAACTTTTAATGTTTTTTTGTTCATTTGCGCAAAAAACACTCTTAACATCTCACGGCCTTGTAATACCTACAAGGCCACAATGGATATCATTTATGTGACTTGTTCTCACTATCAGTCACTTATTTGGATATTCATAGTGGCCACACACACAATCATCAATGGCGCCATGTCGAAAAGTCGATGAATTGAATTTGGTAAGATATTTTATTTATTTATTGTACACAGATATATGTATATACACACAAAAACATTTATAAATGAAATGTAGTGCCCTCGCAGAGGTTTCGGGTAGGGCGTGCATACCCTACCAGAAATCTTTTTGCACGCCCCTGCCTAAGGCTAGACCAGTGTCAGGATATTATAGGCACTGACTTCCCAATAACGACTGCCATAGATGTTTATGACAGCCGGGACCGACGGCTTAACGTGCTCTCCGAGGCACGGAACTAAAGTACATATAACTAACCCGCCTATATATGCACACAAATGTCCGCTTCAAAACCCCGTGACTAACATGTATAATTGTCCTTCTATCCTGCAAACTAGGAGCATAAAATATCTTGGGATCATAGTCGATGATACACTTTCCTTTAAACAACATATTGATAGTTTAGTAAATAGAATTCGTAAATTAATATATGTATTTAAAAAACTCCGAACAGTAGCAGATATTAAATTTATTACTCAAATTTATTTAGTTCTATGTCAATCAGTTATCCGATATTGCATTACTTCATGGGGTGAAGCAGTGAAAACTACTATGCTCTACCTCTTGAACGAGCTCAGAGAGCCATTTTAAAAGTAGCCACCTGCCGTCCTTTCCTATTTCCTACAAGCTTATTATATAAATCCTGCAAAGTAATGACTGTCTGTCAAATCTTCATTATGCACACAATACTAAAACAACATGCGATGCTTACCTATAACGCTGATATAACTAACAAGCGACGGCAAGATATAGTATGCACCACACAATCATGCTCAAAACATATTTTTACAAGTGGATTTTTTGCATTTCTAGGGCCATTTTTGTACAATAGACTAAATAAAGAATTAAGCATTTATAAATTTTCTCATTTTAGCTGTAAAAACTTAATTTCCACTTATATTCAAACTCTGTCATATGACCAAACCGAGCAGTTACTAGCAATCTGTAAATAAAATTTTGCTAATTTAGTTTTAAAGTAGAAAATTAAACTTATTTTAATTGTTTTAACTTTTACCTTTAGTTTATTATAATGTGAATTTATTTATTTATACTGATAATAGTATGTTAGCACTTTGTCACTCGAAACACAGATTTAACCTAATTCGGACAAATATTTATAAGTGCACTTTATGTTATTGTTAAGATGCAAATGTAAAACTAAGAATTCATACTAAAATAAATAAATTATTATTATTATGTTTCTCTTGTCACAGGTATTTTCTAACATATTATATTAGAAAATACCTGGCCCTTTGGGAGGTTTACACGGAGACATAGGTCCAACGTGAAGAGGCCTTCCGCGACATTTAATTAAAGGTGGGATGGAACTTCTACAACGGCACTATTTTACTATTTCTACGTATGGATTCTAATATATGGGCTATGGATATGGGTGTTTGGTGGATCGGTATATTGGTAACTATGGATGAAAAACGGCGTCTGCCCTGAATACTCTAATAGCATCAATGCAATTGGCAGACAGTGACTCGCCAACTCACTAGATGGGCCCCGTGACTACACCCTGAACCCTACATCCTATACAGCAGCAGAGGGCAACACCGGTGCGAGCGGTTAGGGATGTCAAGCGGTGCGGCGCCGGTTTCGCCATCACGGGTCTCGTGACAACCGAGACCCGGAACGGGTTTTCTCGTAGTTATGCCTTTGATAATGACACTTCCACCCCCAAGCATATAGCTACTAGCGGCCACTCTCTGACCGGCCGTCCAAGGCAAGCCAGAGTTGAGTCCTACGGGCGCTCTTGAAGTTCCACCCCAGTCAATCAGTAACAGCAAGCCGGAGACGAGGCCCTAACCGACTCTCTGAGGCATTCAGGACCGCAGTGTCGCCATTCACATTCAGCTCGCCACAAGCTGCCCTGCGGTTTGTGCGCTTTTATTTAACCTGGTGATACATTTTTGTTTATATCACAAGGCAAAGCTGATAGTTTAAAAGCTGGTGTATTGTACCCTCCGGTATCGCGTTAGTCTTATGATGAGATAACGACTGTCCGAAAGGGACAGTTATTATTATTATTATTGAAATCTTCCAAGAACACCAATTCAGCGTTCAGAAACCGCTCCTGCGCGTCGTCTGCCACCTGACTCAGGTAGTCGAAGATTCGAGTTGTCTCAGCGTCTCCTGAATGGGAACGGTAGAGGCACATGTAGTTTTGGCTGAAAGAGCCATGATCCACGTGTACCCAAAGGACGGAGAAGAAAGGGTCCTCTAGGCAGTGTAGATAGACAAATATCCGCCCTAACAAACAAGCATACCCCGGCTTTCGCGAGGAGACACTCCTCTAGCACAAAGCGGGGGTATTGCAGGTAGTTCGTGTCCGCAGGACGGCTTATGTATTTTTGTCTCTATCAGAAAAAGCATTGCCGGTTGAGCAGGCTCCAAGTGGTGTTGTACTTATCTACGGAAAGAGCTGTATGCGGCCGGTAATTGTCTTGAATTAAAAGGGATTTTTCGCTTCCGATGAACACTTGATATGCTAAAACATATTCCTCTAGGATCTCTTTAGCGTATCGAACTGCCATTAGATAACCCTTAACCCTCACTAACTCTATACGAGCATCTGAACTCATCCTACCCATACCATACGTTCTGGACCTCGAGCTGGTCTTTTAGCATGCAGATCTTGTTGGTCCTTTCTTCTTCTTACTGTGCGCTTATTTATGTCGAATCATTTTGCGGTGCTGCCATATCTACATTGCATTGATAAACCGATTACTCACAATTACGAAACCAATAAATCAATAATTATGCACTAATTACCCCGCTTCCTGGTCTTTTCGTGTACGTGTCATTCTTGTTGTACCTTATTAAAGAGTATCTTTAAGTTGTACGTGATAATTTAAAGTAACAGCGACCTTCCGTCGAGTAAGCTTGACTTGACTCCTAAGATATACAGTTTTAGTCACGGAATAGAAAATACAATGGAAGTAGCTTAAAGACAATTTTGTTCAAGAACCAGCGTCTCCAAACTATTTACATATTACCCGTTTGGGTAATATGTGATCCGAGGGTTATTATTGGCGGAATATAAAAATGACGACAAGACGTATGGAATGCGTATAATTATTTACAAAAAATTTAACCTTATTTCCTTGTCACTATATTTCATATTGGCAATGTTGTTTATAAAAATCTATTGCCTGCCTATATCTATACTAATATAATAAAGCTGAAGAGTTTGTTTGTTTGTTTGCTTGAACGCTCTAATCTCAGAAACTACTGATCCGAATTGAAAAATTCTTTTAGTGTTGGATAGCTCATTTATCGAGAAAGGCTATAAGCTATATAACATCACGCTATGAACCAAGAGGGCGGCGCTGTAATCATAAATGCGGGTGAAACCGCGGCCACATCTAGTTTCTAATAAAATTATACTAAATGTACCCTTTTACAGGATGTATCTTGTAAACTAACTTATTAGAGGAATGCGTCAAGAATAAGCAACGTATATTTTTTTAAATAAACTCTATGTCATTTGCATAGGTATATCTAACGTCTTAAATCATAGATAAATGAAAGGACTTCACGAGCGAGTCCTACATTAAATTGGTGGCTCCCTGTACAAATATTTCAAGTAGTTTGTAATTAGGAGATTTAGGAGATGGTTTTGTTAGTAAGATGACCGTTCCGACCCATGATAATTCACAGCTTGCATGGACTGTACTTATAAAAGATCTGACATCATATTTATGATATAAATTTCACATAACAATATATTTCAATATTTGATTCCGGTATTAAATAAAATTTTTCAGGAACATATTTACAGGATGATCTATGCCCGCAGTAAATACGTATTTACCCTAATAACAAATAGCAACCATGTCAACCTATATGTGTAACAGAGACACACCAAGGTAATGTATCTCTCTTTAATAATAACATTAATATAAAATGCGTGTGAATCAACACAAGCCGGAGTATATAATTATATTGTCAAATGAACACTTATTTATATTAGGTGTAAATAAAATAATTTTTAGATGTAATAATTAAAATAATAAGAATAATAATGGTTATGTAAAAACAGTCGATGAATTTGATCGATAAGGTCACGCACTATATGAGTAGTGTCAAAAGTTTGCGGAGAAGACAAGTGCATGGTCATCATTAAGGATAACTTTCATTTGTATATCTTGGGCAATGTTTAACCGAATATATTTTGATATTTTTAATTTATAAAATAAATTCTATAATCTTATTTGCTGAGGGTCTGATAGATTTATACTCTATCTTTAATTATATTATTGCAGTTTAATATTGTTCAATAAGGCATTTAAGTATTTTAAATGATATGTTACGTCGACATTATCGCGTTTATTATAACTGAGAGTCAGTACTCATTAGCGGTAACAGGTGCACCACTGCCGCCCACTTACTACTTCAGCGGATTAGAGTACTTAACTAGATTGATCAAATGTTTGTTTTTTGTGGTTTTGGCTTTAATCTCGTAACAACAACTAAAGCTGGCTTGGTTTATTCTTTCTAGACACAACTTTTATTGTAATTCTTTAAGCAGTTAAAATGTATTTTACAAAAGAAGTTGCGATCTACTTGCCACATGATACATGACGTCGATTCCCACGAGAAAATCCTAAAATGACGTTGATATCCCGATGCAATTACGTAGCGGCAAGTAATTATGTGAATCTTCTTCTTCCTAGCCTATATTATTCACTAGTCACTTGGGGTCGGCTTTTCTAGTCTAACCGGATTTGACTGGATATCAGTTTTTACACGAAGCGGCTACCACCTGACCTCTGCAACCCGAAGGCTCACGATACCTTAAGGCTAGACCAGTGTCAGGATATTAGAGGGCACTGACTTCCTAATAACGACTGCCATAGATGTTCATGGCAGCCGGGACCGACGGCTTAACATGCTCTCCGAGGCACGAAGCAGGCGATAATTGTCAATCAAGTAATTATGTGTATATGTCTATACATATAAACATCATTACTTGCCGTTGTGTCAATCACCACTCCAGGAAGACATATTGTATTAAAGTTATGCGACAGATTTATAAAGTATGTATACTGTAGCTATATCATCCGGAACCCCGCCTTGCTCAGTGTGACTGTGGTGAGCTGGAGCAGACAATGGCACATTTGTTGGTATGTCCTTCTTGTCTGAGCACTTGCACCATATCACAATATCTGAGCTTTATGCGGTCACTCCTAACGCACTTAGAATAGCCGAATGTTACGCAAATTATATTATATAGTTCACACAAGAAGAACTACTGATATGAAGAAGAACAATCTATATCATTGCCTCATAATGATAAATCCTTATGTAAATTTGGCATTCTTTGTCTTATGATATTGCGGCCCAGTAATATAATTGGCTAGGCTTAATTTATAACCTTTGAAATAAAAAATGTTTCTCGAACATGGAACACATAAGAAATATAATATATTGTTTCATGATTTTAATTAATATAACCACTGTAATATTTATATAACATGTAGCTTAGACATCTTTGTTATACCTCAATAACCAAAATTAATCTGTATTAAGTAGTAGACCAAGTCATGGCATTGCACTTCGAACTTTCAACACAAAGCATTTCGTTTAAAACCTTATTTATTCTATTTTTATGTCGTCATTACTGGTGATAATAGTACTCTGTTAACTCTCAATGTATATATTAAACAGACAATCCTATAGTAAGCCATAGAATTAACATACTAACCAAAAACTTCTTATAAAGAACGCATTCGTAACTTGTACAGCTGCTACTACTCAATGTTACTCACTGACAGTTTCTGTTCCAAGTGACACGATGTCGCTCAATACGCATGCGTCAGCGAGCTTCCAGTGTCTAGATATCTGAACACATACCTAGTATTTGACTGTGTGTGTGTGAAATTCTGTAGTTTTAGAGCCAAAACGATGTATCGTCAAGTAGCCACCCATACGATACATCATTTTAATAGTAAGTCGGACTGCTCTGTTTTGTTATTTTATAGCTCCTCACTGATATGCTTGCCTGGTACTTCTGAGTCAGAATTGTGTAATTTTCGATCAATATTCAATTATGAAGGGTGGATTGCACTCCAGGTTCAGAGTGCAGTTTGTATATTATTACAAACATGAGGATTTGAGACAGACAATATTATGAATAAATCTGCAGTTGTGTAACTGCACTACGAATTTTGAACTTTGACTGAATATTTGTAAGTATTTTATGTGCATCTATATAGATGTGCAGGCCCTATATATAGGGCCTGCACTATCCTTTCACTAAGGGATCAGAATAAGAGATAGGTAGAACTAACCATTGTGTCATGCCTTACTACTCTAGTAAGTTTTAATAAGCTTACTTAGCTTATGTGTGATGACACACATAAGCTGAGTACGACATATATCATCGAAATGTATAAATAAAATAAAGACGAATAATTAAATTACTGCATCATCTAATCAGATAGTAAGTTGTGATTATGTGTAATCAACATCAACTTATGTGTTACCAATTTGGTTACCAACATCCAAAACATACTAAGTAAGTCGATTCAAAACTTATTAAATTAAAACCTTCTTACATCATATTCTAATAGCAGTTAAGATATCTCAACAGCCCCCTTTCGAAGTTATGTCAAAGACGCAAACGCTCAAATTTCGTCTCAGCCTAATGTTAGGCAAGCCTATTTCCATTTATCGAACACGTATACTATAGAGTAATTGGGCTTTTCTGTCATTAAATACTCAATTTCTCAATTCATTATAAATCATTAGACTCGTTTTCTTCTCTTTCATCTGAAGCATCAAATGTTACGATATCCGGTGATGGAATTGCATGATGGGTGTATTGCTTGCATTTGATGCTACCACGCCCCTCTTCCACAGTTGCAACAAAAACTTATTTTTCAGTCACATCAAACTTATTTTAACAAAATAAGCATATAATAAGATAAATAATACATTGATATGTGGAGGAACAGGATGTGATGTCCCTCCAACACACAGGGAAGATCCTCCGACCAAGCTGGTTGATCGGGCCGCGGCCCTACCGTTGATGTTGGGAACTTGTATATATACTTAGTCGCTGTGTAAACTTCCATTGTGCGATGCAGAATAGTATGACGTCATTTTGACGCTTGTTGTATGTAGCGCCATCTGTTAGATGTAGGCGGAATTTCTTCGTCTGTGAGGAGTCGCCACAGATATAAAGATCAAATATAAACGAATTCGAATTTAGTCAATAATAGTAATTATAATAAAATTTGATTTAATACAGGTTTTTATTCCAGGGGGATGAGGAGTGTGGGATGAACGGCAGTGGGGTGGCTGGTTCCGCCCACAATGATGCAATATATTTATCTAGCTTTAGGTCTAGGTCTCTTCTGCACGAATTCAGCTCCTCGATGATTTGCTACCCTAGTGATCTGGTCACATTGGATTTATGTATTCGATGTCGTTCCATTTTAAGGTGTGATCGAAGTTTCGTTGCAAGCGCAGTAATGCACTAAAATACTTTCCATCCTCGTATACTCTTTCAAAGATGTCCAATACCCGAACATACTATAAAATAATGAAACGAATTTGTTTTGTCTTTATATCTATTTTTGTTTATACGCATGTGAATGTATCAAGGTATGACCATAGTTACACGCAATATTTGCCTTCAAAGATTATCATAATACTGTTTGCGTATAATGAAAGTAAATTTCATTCTTATTATGAAACCATGCTATTAACAATTATTGATATGCAATATTAATTTATTAATGATCATGTATGTTTTTAATGCTTTGCATTTAACTTTATTTAATAAACATATGCAGATAAAGCAGAAATACGACGCCAGACACAAACCGAAGATAGTTTGACAGAATATAACCGCGATGGGCTCATCAACAACGTATGATACATCACATTATCCATATAATGTGTGTTGATTTATACGTCTTGTATTACAGTTGATATTATTTTATTATTTATTTACTTATCGACTATGACAATGACACAATTATGATTAAGGACTGTAGAATTGGGTTCACTACGTTGTCTGAAATATTCAACTCAACAAAACATAACAAGAGCTCTTAAAAAATATTTATTAAATATATTAAGAACTCTGATTATATCATACCATAAATATGTACATATAGACAACTAACAACAACACTGTTACAAATAGCTATAAAATACTGTTACAACTGGAAATATTGGCATATATTATGAAATTTTATGGGGTTTGGTGAGCGTCCATTTAGTGTTTATTAAAAATAACGAATAAAAAATTAGTAACTATATAATTATATGTGAAGTAACCAACCCGCATTGGGCCAGCGTGGTGGACAATGAACTAAAACGGATTCAATACTGATTTGCATTTATTTGAAAATTATGTCGAATGATTGCACTAGTACCTATTAAAATATAATTTAACAATGTATAGTTCCTAGCATAACGATTAAGAGAAACATACCTACAGCTTGAGGCCTAAAGAAACCGCCCACCGTCGTCCTCTCTAGCCGCGTCTTCGGCTCCATTGTTGATCGGAACTGGCGTCGCGCTATTCCCATGACCCAGGGCCCGTAACTGTGATATATTTGCGACGTGCGACGCCTCGACTATTACCGCAACTGCTGAAAGAGTAAGAGTTATAGCGATTTAAATACATAACTTCAGCAAAGCTAGACTGACCCAGCCTTTTCATCTCCTGAACAATCTTCTTATCAATATCACAAAGCTCAACTTGCGATTTCTTCTTAATTGTTAGAAATTATATAAATTGTTGGATCGCAGCTTCCGACATTTTTTGGGAAAAGCTGGTTTTTTATATCACACACGTTAATGCCTTCATACTTAATAATAAAATGCAGCTATGATATAGCATAATTTTAGCTTAGAAGTCTATGTTAAAAAATATTAAATAAAATTTACCAAACATGGAACTCGTCGTCCAGCTGTAGTAGTCAATACCTAATAAAAAACTATTCCCATCATCAGATGAAACAAGCAATTTTACGGCTATCAAATTTTGCCATCATTTGCAACTGTTAAGGTTGCACAGAACATAAATTTAGAATTACCATGTGCATTGAATCAAATCCTTCACCAAAGACTTCTACTTCGCTATTGGACCCAATAAGCTCTTGACGTGTATGGCATATTGGTTGCAGTAGTTAGTTATTAGGGGGAGGTTGCATGACTTATTAACCTTTGTAACTTTCAGTGCAACATAAAAATCATATTATCAAAACTAAACACAATAAGCGCTGTGTAAAGATAGATCATATACATCTCGGTCTCAAACGACTGACGTTAATTCAAACCTTGCTAAGAAATCCGTCATAAAACCATGTAAATGCTGTCGGCGCCATTTATACGCCTCCAACGATGTCCACGGGGACTGCGGGGAGGCCGCTCACTGGTTCTACGACCTAGCGCCCGTACCTTGCCCACACACTCGCCAATAGACCTCTCACCAAGAGCAACCAATTGTGTATTATATAAAACTATATGTATTAATATACAACATTACCTAATGAGTGAGTTGCCTATTTTATTTTATGTTTCACACCAAACATAAGTTCATCCTAAGATTGTCTAATTTGTCCAGGTCGCCCTTAAGACAAATTAGACAATCTTCGGACGAATACCGAGTTTTCCGCGTTTTCGAAGCCAAGGTCGTCGTAGCGTATATGCGCCTTTGTACTTTTACAACGCCGAATCAAGCGTAGTTCTACGTCTAGGAAACAACGAAGCCTACGTGTACTACGAGCTAAAAATCGCGCAACCCACGGACGAACATAACGGTCGAGACGTAGTCGAGGGCAAGCCAAGGACAGCCAGGTCATCAAGAACAAGCACTGTTTGTAGCCATCGCAGCTGCCTTATCTGAGTTCCCGCAACGTCTATGTACCTTAGCAACGGCTTTACCGGCCAAAAAGTGAGCCCTTTCTTTCTTCTTCTAATCCTTACCCTTAACTAATTTAATTTGGCTGAACAGAAAAGCAAGATAGCATTTCTTGTCTTTATTTCTCATCAATCACAATGCTATGCGTCAATTGCAGCTAAATCAATCATAGCTTACTTGCAATAAACCTAAAATATCTATAATCTACGCATAGTATTTAAAAATACCTAATTAATGAAACCAGCCTAGAAACTTATTAAGTTGCCTATTAAAATAATATACTTATTGCCTCTATAAATAAACCTACTATACCTACTCTTGCCATAAATATTGTTAGGCTCAGTCAGTCCTTCATAGCTAACACCCACCAAACCATTACTGAAGTCAGATACATGTCCACGTCGTACTTTGCTGACTAATTGGGAAGCTTCTATAGAGCTTTGAGCATAAACTCGGTCATTTTGCTTGTTGGAACATGCTCATGCTCATGCTCAGTGATAAAAAAATTCTAGTCAGTAAATAAAAAAATTCTGTGACCTCTTTTTGCGTACCCCGTAAGAAGTCGTTGTGATTTTACCACCCTATTTATTTTTAAATAATGTTAAGAAATGAACAGCGCGTCGGCGGCGTAAGTCGTCTTTTAAAATACGCAACATGGTTCCAGGTATTATATTTATTTCCCGAAATAAAATCTTTTGCTTTCGGACAGGATTTCTTGGAATTCTTTCCTTCACTGCTTTGATAGCCTCCTTCGTAAAATTTTTACGTGAAAAGCCAGATCTGTTTCTGACACAAACAGAGGAGATTTCAATGTACCTATCAAAAGCCCGGTACACAAACATTCGAATAATACCAAGCGGATGGAGAGTTTCAAAAATTGCATTTGGCTCCATGACTACTTTGTGTAATGCTATCACAGCAATGCGGTTCTCTTTATCACCCCACTCCATTTTAATATCACAAATAAAATATTTATCATCGATTGGCGCGATAAGTAATTGCAACAAAAATAAGTGAGAGAGCCGCCCGTGAGTTGCATTTTTTGCACCCATTTACGACTTAAAAGTCATAACTACTATTATTAGTAAAAACCAAACAGCGTGCAGAATTTTTGACTAAATTTAGCAATAATTACATCTAATTATTGCTAAATTTAGTCGAAAATTCTGCACGCGATCCCGTTTTTATCTCTTAATTCATCAATTAAAAGGTAAAAAACTAACTCCAACAGAAGTTAACGTTTTGACACAAGGATTACATAAAATTGAAGCATTGAAGGCCGAATGCGATAGCGTGCAAAATCAAATTGAAGCCTAGAATTTGATTGCCTAGGCACAGGCAGTTATTTCCGTAAATAGTTCGACAAAACGATCGTCAGTTGAACGAAGTCGCTTCTCTACAGCTGATGAGGATGATCACGAGGTTATAGGCTTTCGTTTGCCGGTCATCAAATAAGTTTGACGGTACGTTTGATAAGTTGCTGTAACTTCGTGACGTATTTAGCTCACTCATACACAATAACTCCAAAATTAAAAATATCAACAAATTCCTATTTAGAGGGTGAACCTGCTCAAGTGATTTGTAACCTTGAAGTTTCCGACGATAATTACCCTGAGGCTTGGTGTCTTTTTTGCGAGCGTTACAATCATTTTCATCCACTACTAAATAATCGTTTAAAATAATTGTTTAACATTGACTCAATGCGTGAATCTGACAAAACTTTAAGGTGCATTGTGGATCACGTCACAAAAAATTAACGTGCTTTAAATACGTTAAAGCAGCCCTTTTATCATTGGGATACTCTGATCATATCCTTCGTTCACCGTGGTACCATTAGATAGTACCACAGATGGTACTGTGGCAATTTTTATTTGCCGTTGAACCATATTATTATGTATATCGTTTCAGCGAGATTAGACGGGAATACGCGTGTTAAGTGAGAGGAGTACGTATATACACGCGAAAGTTACTACATCTGAAATGCTTAGTTTCGATAATTTTATGACATTTTTAAGGGTCGTGCTAACGTTCTTAAGTATATTTACCGTAGCAAGCAGGACAAAAATTATTAAGCTAACATAAATAATACGCAAGGTAACAAATCAACTCCACTTCTCGTCCTCGCATACTCGTTCGAGGATACAGGCATAACACTGTGCAATATTATTTGTTGTTAAAAATCTTTGTTCCTTAACTTAGATACTAAAAAAACCGTTTAATATTCAAAAATAAATAAAGATACTAAGGTGATTTTTAATAATATTCTGTCGCTGTAACTTTTATATGGAGTATGTCTTTAGTTTATAAATAATTAGCTCTATTACCATTTGTGAGGATATTACGGTTTTCCTTGCAGTTTCAAAGATAATCGGCTTTTTCATACTAGTTCCATACAAAGGACGATGAGCAAATTTGTATAAGACCCGTCCCCTCTCCCCAGTTATTTTATGTTTTAGTAGATTCTTAAGGTTCTAGTAATAGACAAGCAACCAGATTTTACTTAAAATCCATGGGGTACACAAAAACATTATTTATTACTTCCAATTCGTTACAAAAATTATAATAACAATATTAAAGGCTGTTATGAAGCTATATACACACACTGAACGCCGTGCGACGCCCAACATTGTAAATCCAATTGTTGTGTTACCTACATATTTTAAAATATGGAAAATAGGCCCAGACCTATTCGTTGTGCAATATTTAATTATCATCAATTATTATACTATTGAGCAGTTCTGCCTAAAATCAATGTTTGTGTATCAAAGTTTATACTTATAATACTTTGAAACATACAACAAAGTATAATATTTTGTGCCAAAAATAATAATATTAAAACATCACATTTCTTGTCTTAACTTATGAGACATGTCGCCATAGTAAAAAATTATTATCTTACTAAGATTTTTTGATTGAGATACATTTCAAATCCGTTGGTCGATGTAAAAGTTGGGGAGACGCATTCACGCATCGTCTATTAGGTAAAAAATTAAAATACATTTGTTTTTGTTCAAAGTTAAATCAGATGACATTTTTGTGTATAGTAATAACTAATAAAAGCAACATCCGCCAAAAAAACCGACACTTAGTTTAATTCCCTAAGTCTATGAAAGTCGATTTTCAGTCTACCGTGCACCGGGAGTATCTGGCAACTATTAAAACTGGCTATACTGTTATGTTTCAATAATTTATCACAATTTAAGGCTTATTATTTTTAGGTCATGTTGAGAACTCATTTTATATAGGTATCTAGTAATTATAAACTTACCGAACTGTACACACGGCTACACATCAAGTTAGACACCCTATATAGCGCACTCTCTCGCACGATTCGCAGCGTTCAACTTCTAATAGTTTAAAGTCCAAACAGTCTAGTTTGATGTGTCGCTGTGTGTACAAGTACTTATGCCCTTTAAACGCATGTCGTCTGTTTCACAAAAAAATACTATTTATAATGTTGCTATAGAATAGGTGAAACCAGTAGACAAAGTAGTTTAAATTTAATTTTAAGAGTAATAATAATGGTTACATTAAAACTAATATAGAATACAAAAAGTATGCGATTCATTAAAAGTTCAGTGGCTGTATCAAAGTTTAAAATAGAAATAGTGACTATATCATGAACTAAATACTTGGTGAAATGACATCTAGCATCATATGATGGGACTCTTTCATGATTTCAGCGACTATACGCTATTTACTCGGTCTGATAAACTAGGGATATGAAATGGATAGTCCACCTTGTAATATTGTTTTTTTATAAAATGCCTTTTATCAACGACATATATAAGATATTTATCTATGAAGCTGCTGTTATGTAATAAAACAATTCTTTTTGAAAATTGAATGATTAATTCGAAGATTCAGTTTTATGTCGATTAGTGACCTTGTATATTATTATTAAAATAGTATAGTATAAGTTATACATTGCTCAGTATTAATAATCGAAATAAATTAATTTTATAAACTATGCGTTTGAAGTTAGATCGTTTAATGTCTTCCTATAGTTTTTTTGACAAATCGTACTCAGCTTAAAGTTAGAGACAATGTACAGTCGGCCACGAAAGTGGTCTACCAGTTTTGACAAAAGTTTCTGTGAGATCTAATTATCGCTAAGATTGACTTTTCTAACGCAATGTAAGACAAGGAGGTGAGTTTGAGTTATCACCGCTGACAACAGTTAGCTGTGATAACTTAAACTGGGTGCCTAATGCGAGTTGTTCTTACATTAATGCGATCGAAACGTTTACCGCGTTTGGTTCCCTGATACTTGAAGGTTACTTGAAACGGGCCAATCGGAGCGCCAAACATCATAAACATGTCGATCGCGTTAACGTAAAAAAACTCGCACTAGCCACTCTGTACACATGGCATGACGTAAATATAATACACGGTAAAGAAAGCAATCACTGTCATAATATTATGGCAAGGGGAAATCGACCTTGTTGTCACGACGTTCAAATAAACCTCAACCGTCAGGTGGTTGACGACATTTTTTTCCGACTGTACATGCATTGTTGCTTACCATGCAAGATCTAAAAAATATTGATAGAATAGTTTATACGAAGAACATAAATTTGCTTAGATAGGGCAAGGCAGATATAATATCTATACCAAAAAGTAATCAAGTTTCGTCAGAATAATATAAAAGCATGCAAATTATACCCATTCGCACGAGGGTATGGTGGCCTAAAGCACTCGGCCAACCAACTATACTTCTAAAGGAAGAAATTTGTGATTACGTTCGAGATACAAATGCGAAGTAAGAAAGACTTTTGGAATGCTTTATTGAACCATTTATACAGAAACAGCGGCATAATAACACTTCTACTATACAGGAAACAGTGTACAAGTTTTATATATGTTACACTTAATTAATATAAGAGGTCTCGTACATAGGACATAATATATAAACAGACAAAGTTTATGCTATAATATCCTCTACCCAACCGACCAACCACCACCCTTACCGCACCGTATATAGGTACTTGTGTGCTAAAAATAGGGTCATCACTTACCATAACTATGTAGTTAGTTAGTTGACTTATGTTTTCCGTACTTGGCCTTAGCCTGGCAATTGGGCCATTGTGCGTAAGTGACCGACGCGAAGAGTTATTCGGTTAGGGTCAATTCAGATTGAGCGAGCGAGCAAATACTTAAGCACTTTTAAAATATAAATCAAATATGTACCTAATTGCATAAAAATAGATCTAAATCGTATCCAATAAGTATATACTAGACCAGCAGATAGCGGCGAGCATTTGAACATCCTACTCGCAACTACGCGAGCGTTTTCGAACACGCTGGAACATGTGCAAACATTTTTATCCCCAGCGTCGACCCACAAAGGCCCTCTACGTGCAATTCAGACACCGTGTGGCAGGACTCGTACCAAGACAGAAACATTGTAAAATGTATGAAAATTTTATAATTCGCACTGCCTTAATGCGCAAGCTACAATCACAAATAAACGCAAGACTGTTTGAGTAGGTATGTATAAGTGAAGTTGTTCGAACATACGCGCACCTGTTTGAGCTGACGTGCGTGTTTTACGCCAGGTGTGAGTGATGGCAACGAACATGCTCGAGCATTTTGCCGGTCCATCTAAGTTGACCCTTATTCATACCACCGCTAGGTTGGAGGGAAGGGTCCACTTTTTCATAAAATAGTATTGTTATGCAGAAACGTGAGCAACTAACGGGCGAAGGTTCTGAACAATCTATGAAAAATAAATGATGAAGGAGCCCTTAGCTCCGTCCAGAAAATAGAATAATATAATAATATAATAATATTCTACCACATACACACAACACCATCTAGCCCAAACTAAGCAGAGCTTGTACTATGGGTACTAGACAATGGATAAACATACATATATACTTTTTTTTTTGTAAATACATACATATTATACATAGAAACACCCAGACCAAGACAAACATCCATGTTCATGCACACAAATATTTGTCTTGTGCGGGAATCGAACCCGCGACCTCAGGCGTGGCAGTCGGTTACACTAACCGCTACGCCATCGAGGCCATCGAATTAATAGTAATATTAATAGTAATTAATTCGATATAATAGTAATATTAAGTTGAAAGTTGTTATTTTAATATAGTAAATATAGGTTAAGCAAGAATGTGATTTTTTGTGACCTGTCATAGTAATAACTCTTTTTATATGATAATAAATCTTATATTTACATATAATTACAAAATATGAATTATATTTAAATATCATTCATATTTTGTAATTCTTATGTACAAATAATATACAATTAAGTATATAGAATTTTAAAACCTGTTTATTAAAAGGGCTTGCATTTACTAAGATATCAAAAAATATGTACATTTATAATAATTGTGGTGTGGTGGATTTGGGAGATATCGATCGTGGAGGTGTAATTGATCTTGGACTTGTGGGCCTAAATGGTATGTTGCGTCTCAGTATTGGCGGAACAAGTCTTACATCTTTCCTCGTGCCAAGAATTGCCCAGTCTTCATCTTTTGGAATAAGATAAACAAACGTAAAGTTACTACATACTACAAACCAACGTAATAACTTTATTTTATTGAATAGGTTTTAAATAGAAGCACGACTATTGCAGCATACACCTATACATCGTATCGGCTTGTTACTCTAAGGCGCCGGCCACACTGCGGGCGGTCAGCGGTCAGAGTTCCAAGTTCTGCGTTCCGCGTTCACTGTGATGTAAGCGGTGTCTTTGAATCGTACACACATAAAAGCAGTCAGACCGCGGCGGTCAAAGAGAAACTGTATATTATCAAAGAGTAACTCGACCACAGAACGCAGACCGCCGGGGCGATGTGTTCGTAATGTTTGAAAAGACCGATCTACCGCCAGTACTGAAAGATACAATTTAGCTCATTATCTTTTCAAATCACTCCCAACTCTAAGCAAAGTACCTAAATGAAATGATTATAAACACAAAACCTATAAAAGTAAATAAAATATGCCTGTCTTTTGTCATGTATTTATCTCCTAACTTAGAATAAATCAACTATGAATTACTTCGCCACTTTTTTCCGCTAGGTACACGATTCGCCGACACCCTGGTTCTATATTCTATGTTCTAATTTCTAAATAACCATATTTAGAAATTCTATAAGCTACTTCTATTTTCGTGCACCTTTGACGACCATTTGGCAAACATTGTGGTTTGATAAATTCGTTCCTTAAATAGATATAGATGATACCTAATTATAACAAATGCAATAATGTGATCAAACTTTCATTGAAAATATTTTATTGAATAAGTATGTACTTACTTTTCCATAAACTCTAGCAACATGAAAAATGTACATATATTTTAGTGAGTCAGCAACAAACGCGGCAACGCGAATTGCGTTCTTGCTTTATGTATACTAATTACTTTTAATTATTACGCCAGTACACAGTTTACTACTAACAAGTGAAAGCCTCGACTCTATTTTATATACTTTTTATAACTTGAACACGTAACAACATTAAACTATGTATTTTAACTATTACGGTGAAGTGTTTTCATGTGTACTCTAACAAGCAACAACACTCTATCAACCAACAGATAACACAAGCAATATATAGTGTAAGTGCTTAACGAGCTCTTACAAAGACATAATTATTTAACCATGAATTAATTATTTATAATTAATTCATGGTTAAATAATACAAATATACGCGAAATATTTTTAAAGATTTAAGTGACGCACGCGAAACGTCACAAAAGCTGTCATAATAAAATGGCTTCGTAAAGAAATCCCAAGTTTAAAGCTTTTTGTAATTACTGTATTACACTAGTTTTTTTTTAAATTAAGATTGATTATTATTTTACGTTATCTATAATACAATTTGGGACAATATATTCATGTTTTATATATTTTTTAGCACTGTATATAGCTAAAAAAATGCAATGATAACAGTTTTTAAACGTGTCGTTCATTTACATTTGCTCAAATCATGATGTGTAATTGTGTACTTTGCGTTGATTAACTATAGTAACATAATAGTATCTCGTTCACGAGAAAATTTTAAGGCTTCGTGATGACGTCAGCTATAGTTATAGGTTCGAGAACTAAGTATTCGTGTAGTTGTCTCTACACGGATACGTCACGCAATTATTAAATGTTCGTGACAAGGGTACCAAACTGGTAGGTAATTCGTGCGCCTAATATAAAATACACACGAAATATGACTTATGGGTGACTCACAATGAGGAACCATTGTTGATGGTAAGTGGTAATTCGCCTCTCATGTCTATGATTTCTTAACATCACAAAAGCAATTCAGTTGCGAAACACCAAGCCGTAGCCTACCATAACCCATATCGTGGAAAACATTTGAGTTACAGTAGCTTATGTGATAGTTGTCTTCTCATAGGCTAATGTAACTAGTGACTGGACCTCCGGAGCCCTCCCATACAGAATTAAACGCAACAGTATATACTTTCTACCATATGTCGATATTGTCACCACTCACAAGTGATAAGCACATGTTAGGTTTGATTTTAAAGTATTAGATAAATCTATACTAATATTATAAAGCTGAAGAGTTTGTTTGTTTGTTTGAACGCGCTAATCTCTGGAACTACTGGTTCGATTCGAAAAATTATTTTATTGTTGGTTAGCCCATTTATCGAGGAAGGCTATAGGCTATATAACATCACGCTGCGACTAATAGGAGCGGAGCAGCAATGGAAAATGTTACAAAAACGGGGCAAATTGTCTTATGTGAAGCAAACCAAGTTGTAGTATTTATATAAAAAGTAAATTCGGCTTGGATAGATTTTGTTGCATGTAATCTGAAAAATCCTACTAGCGACGTTGAGTGTCGCCGCGAAACTCGCAAACAATAGGTTCTCTATTGTGTTTGCTGCGTGGTGTTTGAAATGTTAAATAACTTACGTTTGAAAAGTCGGTCCGGAATTGGATATACCAGTAGTCATTCGCAAAGCATCATCTACTTCTATACTAATATTAGAAACTACATAAGAATGATAAAAAAGTACAATGTCTCCTGTTGCAATTATCGTGCTTGCTGGCCACAAACATTAGAAATGCCTGTTAAATTATAAACATTTTTCGTTCGAATTATATATTTTACTTACACATTTCGCAAAATTTTGTTATGTTATGAAATTCAGTTTAAATTGCTGTCTTAATTGTCTTGTTTAACATATTAATCGTTTACTGCAAATAAACTGTAAATGCCAAATCTAAACGCCACTCAAGATTTTAGTTTTGTTACTTAAAACTGGGCGCAACTATAAACATGTGGCCCAAATATTAATTGAGAAAATAAATCAAAATATCAAGAGAAGAGTGAATTCCTGCCACATGCCATCGAGTACCTAGAGTTCACTTTGCTGCCAATCACGAAAATTGAAATGACGAAGTTTCCAAACTAATTTCTATTAACAGATGAATCCAATATTTGCCTGTAGCCATTGGTATACGAGGCATATAGTTGACGGTCAGTTATGATACTTATGTTTGTTGTGTACCTTCATAAATGATTGTACCAATTATGTCATTGTATTCGGTTCATTCCTGTAATATAATACCAATATGTTAATTTTTGTACTTGCGACACTAGCCGCCTCGGTATTGGCATTAACGAGGGAAATCCGCGACTTACAAAATTAGAATAATTTATATGTATTGGTTTTTCTTGTGGATTGGTAAACACAGGTTTGTTATGGTCATCAAGTTATTATTTTTCAGAGTTGAAAATGTAGATCTGTGATGATATGTGGTGTTATTTGTATTATTGTACGTGCGGAACTCCACGTCATTGAGAATGCGTCACTCACAGCTGCATGATATAATATTATGTAGCTAAGATTTTGGTAGAAACTGTAGTCCCATTGGCACCTGCATAGGAGAGAGATTTGTTTTCATGCTAGATAATGCATATCCCCATACTGCGGTTGTAATTGTCAATCACTTTTGAGAGTTTCAGTGACCAGCGCGCTGGCCCGATTTGAACCTCATGAGACCTCAATAGACTTGGAAAACAAATTAAGAAGAGAAATCCTTTCCATTCTTATTTGAGAACATGACAGATTTGTCACTTGCAATAATTATAAATGATCAAATAATAAGCAACATTCTAATGAACGAACTTAAATGTTTAAAATATCAATGATATTTTGTTTCATACACACTAGTTTTGCGTACTTTTAACTTTGTCCATTAGTGTAGATATATAGCTTCTCTCTCGTTTTTATGATAAAACAGAAGCAATAATTTTCATATATTGTTAAATATTTTCGGTTGTGTAGAATGTGAGATAGTTAAATTACAGAGGATATTTGTGTAGGCAACAAGTGACGTGCCACCAATATTTCAGAACCATTAGGTGAAAGCTATAGTTTCAGGTAATTCTGCGTAGCACCTTAAAACTAGCAAAACAATAGGTATGATGTTGACTATGGCCTTCAAATAATTTAAAGACTCAAGTATAATAACCTATTGAATAAGCCCTACGTATGTAAAAACCATTTCTGTATTTCTGACAACTGGTTTACACTTGTATGAGTGACAATCTGTTTAAAGAATGGAACTTTAAACAAACTGACACACATACATGTTTATAGTCTTCATACTTAGCCCTTATGAGTCTCGAGAGCTTGTCAAGGTCACTTCAGGATAGAAGTAGTTAAAACTAGAATGATCTGTAACCTAGTATTGATGAAATGATGATCTTTGTAAACTGAAGTAATAATCGTTTATCTCAATAAACGCTATGATGATAGTAGAGGTAGCAAGGTCTGAACAAAAACAAAGTCAGTGACGGAATCAAATGTTTATTCATGACCTCATAATGCCGTATCATGTGCGCTTCCTTCTCTCACATTGAACACATTAACATTAAGAAGAAATGTATGTACCATTTCGTTTGAAACTACGTATTATATACACAATGGCTCATTATATAACCAACAAGTCATCCAAACTATACAATATGTTGCTACAAAATGTATTATTAATTTTTTTTATTAATACAACATTTATAACAAATATATCTTTACTACAAGTTATTCTACTCATAAATTAATAACACAATGTTTAATACTAACGGAAAGCGTCGGTACACGGGAACATTTTGTTTGTTAGTAATAATCGAATAATATAGTATATCAAACAATTTTTGTTTCAATGCTATGGATCAAACTATCCTTCCAATTTTATTGGAGTTACACATATACCTACGTGTAGATATTATTAAATCCCGTAGTAAAATTGACGTCAGTATAGGTATATGATATGTGATACGACTAATTTGATTTTCACTGAAATGTTGTTAAATGCCAACACTACCGTCACTACGAGAAACGAGCTTGCGTGTATAAGTGCACCATATAAGGAAATGACGTCATACGTACAAATCTACACATTTTTGTCCAATAAGCAAATTTAAACAAATATTGTTTTTAAATCAAATCTCATTATTAACATAGTTATCATTATTTAGTTTGATATTCTCGCAAAAGTCGCCATACATTATCCTGCGCAAGTATCGATGACGCACAGCATTGCTCATAGATTTCAATGGTGCAAAATAATTAATCAAGACGTTGTAAATATTATGCAAAATTTTAATTGACATTTTCATCCTAAATATTTTAATTAAATAACAACCAACTGTAATCGAAATCGTATACATTTAATTTTATATATAAAAATCGAATATGTTGTGCATATGTATAGACATAGCTAAGCTCGGTAGGAACAAGCTCATGTCTCGCGGTGAGTACTGAACATTATAATTGTTGATTGATCAACACGATACATCATGATTTTCGAATAATTACTATCAAACAAAAACATTAAAACTAAGAAGGCGATAGTATGACAGATATTTTTTGTAGAAAGAGCTTTAGTATAGACGTTAATGGAATTTAATTATACCAAATCATTATAGTTTTGGTATAATTAAATTCCATTAACGACACTGCTAGACATTTATAAATATAGTCTAATGTGATTATTATATTTTACTAACTGTAACTTTTAATTTGGATAGTACGTTAACATGTGATAATATTATTAATGTCTAATTTGATTATATTTGATAATATGTTGCCTACAAAAAATATCTAGTGGCGCCGAGCTGTGAATTTGAATAATTCACGTACCGCTTGTATATAAAACACTATCGTAAGGTGAAACATACTATACTTCAGTTCTTAGTGCTACTTACTGCTGGGCTCGGTACCGCGAGAACCAAGTAACAGTTACCTTTTTTATATCTTAGTATGGTTATTAGTACAACTACCTAGAGCCGGAATAGCAAATCCGCGCGTATATATAGAAATAATCTAAATTCAACATTATACCCATAATTTTTCATCGGTACCTCACCACGGGCGACAAGAAAAATCATAATATACAATGACAGGAAAAAAAATTAAAAACAGGAAAAAATGATAAAACAAACATGGAATATACACATAAATATCGTATCAAAAATGGAATTGAAAACATTATCAAAATCCATTAGAAATGAACACTCTAAATAAAAAACAGCTTCAACAAAATCACAATCACCTAAACAAAATGATCGAATAGACACAGTTGGCATTGTAATTGTTAGGCTCGACAATACTAACATGACAAAGTTCGCTTTGGTACACAATCGCTAATAATATTCTTTCCATATCAGAAATCATTAAATGATTCGATCGATCCGGCAAACAAATGAACCACGCTGCGACGCGCTCCGCTGACTACTTGATAGCGATTTAATTTATTGACAACGTACGATAATACGAGTTCTGAATAAATTAACATTCTCGTTTGAAATCTACAGGTTAATCCGCCTACTCTACCAATAAATTATATCTATCAAATATCTTAAAAGATCTTTACAAACCAGGCATCGTGATTCATTGCATTCAGTTCAACACATTGGTTACAGTAATTATCTTTCTACTAAAGTAATTAGGCATAAATTCCTTTGTCATGTTACTATGAATTGGCGACGGCTCAAGTCACATTTCAAACGTTCATTATCGACTGACAAAGTTAATTAACTAACATTTTAATAAAATGGAAATGCAGACTTAAATAATACGCCAGCTAAAACTAATACGCCGCTTAGCGCAGATCACACTGCTCGCCAAAAGCTTTTTATTCATACAATAAATAATCAATTCTTTCATCATCGAAATAGAGATGAAAATCAACATGTCTTACCGTTATATTGAAATAGTATAACGTCTGAACCCCAATGAATCCACACTCAGATTTTATACTCTACTTCATTGCTTTAAAATAGATTATTAATTGCATAAACATTTAATAGTGCTGGCTTACTAATCTTGGCACTCCGTTTTAGCGTCAGCCTCGTTCCTTTCCCGAATCTCCTTGCTTTCCTGAGTTTCTTCACGCGATGACTCGTCGGTAGCAGTTTCAGGTGAGGAGTTTTCATCTTTCTCTGCTATTGAGGAGTGTTCATTGCGAAGGCTGGTGCCTTCGCCTCCGCACTCACCAGTCGGACGCAGGACGAGATACATCAGGAGATCGGACAGAGATATGATGCCGATGACTTTGTCCTCCTCGTCGACCACCACAAGACGATGCACCTATAATATTTAGGCAATATATTTATACACATACAAGTTAATAATACACCTCATTTCTTTTCTTTCTTCTACAAATGACAATTTCTCTACTAAGAGTTATTTGTAAAGCCCGAGGGTTTTACAAATAACGAATATTAAGAGCATCCGAACCAGCAACAACTATGTGGATCATATTTTTTTTGTCCCGTGTTGGGTTCGAACCTACAACACCTGGCGCAGCGTCAGAAGCGACCACATAAGCCTCTACTGCATCCGTACAATCAAAACCTGAAAGCAAGTTATACAGCTGCGAAGTCGTTTTCTACGCATAGTTACCGAACACTCTGTCTTTTGGTAGTTTCTTTAGGTGGTCTCTTTGCCATATCTTCTATCATTAATGGCAGGATCTTGTAGTAGGAATGACAGAGAGACAAAGTCGCAAATGAGTGAAATATTTTGAGGTTGCCAAATTAACTTATTTGTTTTGGATTTTATGCCCGAAATGTCTTATTAAATATTCTAATAGCCGAGGTAAAAATTGCTTTAACTAATAATTTTACAAATAATGTAGGCTACGTAATTTTTGTTTACTTTTTATTTTCTTTATTAAGTTAACGTTGATAATCTTGTTACCATGTGTAAAGTAATTTTGAATACACTTGGCTTGTTTTATATTTATGCTTATATCAGTGAAAACTTGTACTACTGTTAACTATTACATTATCTATAAATGTATCAATAGCTTTTCCGAAACCTGGATGACAAATACTAGGAAAGGAGACCGTCCATATTCGTCTTCAACGTGGATAATTGTCTTATAAACTAAGTAAAATATTGAAAGTTTTGTTTTAATATATAATAAATATTGGTTTCCGTTTCCAGTCGTATGAAATTGACGTATAATAAAAATTATTTTAAAATATTTTCGTTTGGTTTAAAACGTGGAACTGAAATGAACAATCCAAATGGCTTGTTTGTGTTGCCTAGTAGAAAAACAGTGAGCAAAAGCCGGACAAAGTGCTTAAAAAAATCACATTTAGAAATATTAACGAAACCTAAAACTACGTTGATATTTCTTTCATTATTTACTATATTCATATTTTGAATTTGACGACAATAATTAATGTAAAAATGATATGATATTTGATAAAATATAACAAAATTGTAAAGTGTGTTGGGTAATTTATTTTCATATTCTAGCAGCACTTGACTTATCTGTCAATTCTGTTTCTATCATTCGCTTTGCGTTTGTTCACTCGTATAGTGGATATTTTGACGTGCTTTTGTGTTTTATTTTATTATTTAACAAACTTGATACTAAACTTCATAGAATAATGTTTTCTACTTAGTTTAGGCTACTGAAAAATAATATTGTTATTACAATATAAAATTGTCCACGCCCAGGCCAGGGACCCATACAAGGTGGTCGGTCTCCTTTAAAAATTGAAAGGATGTAGATATTATATTCCATCTCTTTTTACTGCAGTCTTTAGAATATATTTAAAACATTATCAAAATAAACCCATATATAAAAATAACATTTAAAGAGCTTAATGACACTTATTTGCGATATTCTCACTCGAAATAGGCCTCATGGCGTAAACACTCTTGAGATTCTGCAACTAGAGGCTCCATGAACTTCGATACACCACCTTTCAGTCCCCAAAAACAATTGCATATTAGCTGGAAGGTAGAATAGCCTTTACTGCTCCCTCTTCCTTGTCTACATCTTAGCTGTGTTTACGCACCAATAGCAAAACTTTATTTACTTTTGGCAGTTACCGCTTGGCAGGTGGACAAAAGACTTTGCTGTCGGCAATACACACATTCATAGATTTGCGCCATTAAAGAACGGCTAGGGAGGTGTATCATAACCACAATTCGCTAACTTTAATTATAGGTCTTATGTAACAGGCGTGCCAATTGCTGTCTACCGGCTACAATTCTAGACTCCGTGCTGCTGTGACTTATTGACAATAAGGGTCAGGCAGAGTTGTTAACTCTGCCTGACCCTTATTGTCAATAAGTCAATTGGGAATCATACGAGACCATGCCCAGCAATGACATTCACCACCACTGCGCCTCCGAGACAGGCTCACCATCGAGGGCTACAAAAAAGCATGTTTAGCATAACAAATAATTGATAGGCCTACACAAACGATGAACTTTGGTCATTACCTACTTAATTTCTCAATACCATAAAACAAACTAAAACTAAACTATAGTGGGTTTCAAATACGAAGTCCCATTTGACAGATGATCATTGAACAGCGATAGTGAAGAGACCGTTTCAATCGACACATCACGAAATCGATTACCGATCGATTAACTTTCCAAACAAACTGTAATCGTAGGTTTGAATTGAAACAAAAATGATAGAAACAGAAAAACAAAAAAGAGGCATCTAAGTTTGACATATCGAAAGAAAAGTCACAGTAAAACCACGTTATTTTTACCTGGTACGAAACCTGAAAATAGTTTGTTCAGAATCAGCAATAGAATCTATTACAATAGTTTTTAAACCATGTTATATTTTATCCCAAATGACTACGAAATTTGTTAAAATAGGACACACTATTTAATAAGTAAGAAACGGCCGGCCAGCGGCGGCCGTCGGGCATTTGTCAAACAAGCAGCGTAAATCGGCGTACACATATACATATGTTAAAAAACTTAACTTCCTTAATTCGCATTTGGACTACTTTCCTGATAACTTGGGAGCTGTAAGTGAAGAGCAAGGCGAAAGATTTCACCAGGATTTGAAGGAAATGGAACGTCGCTATCAGGGAAAGTGGAATAAAATAATGATGTCAGACTATTGTTGGCTATTAAAGCGAGATGATCCAAGTCGAAATTTCAAGCGAAAATGTCACAATCGAAGCTTCGGTGAAAAAAAAGCAAGATACCATAAAAGCATTTAGCATATATAGTTAAATGCTTAGATCATTAATAGTTTGCACCCGCACGCCCGTCTCGTCCTACGGGACGTACCGCCCGCGCCCGCAGCCCACGCCCTCGCCCTTCAGTGCGCGCGCAACTGCCTGCTGTGACGTCGTATCACCCTCTCACGCGCATCCCGCAGTCAACTCGTGGCGTGTGCACATAACTCGTTAAACTGTATTGTGAACTATTGACTGTTGTGACGTTTCTACAAAATGTTTACCAATATTCAGTATACAGAGATGGTGCGTACTCTCGCGGTATGGAATATCAATGTGTCAGAAGCTGTGAGACGTTTTGAACAGCAGTTTGAGATTCGCGTCTCATGGAACACGATGCTGAGTGCTACACAATTCAGTTCGCTAACTGTAGCACATAGAGGTGTAGATCGTATCTCAACTACCTATTTTAGAGCATTTCTCTACCAACCCAGAGAGCAGCACTACACAAGCCGCCAGGATATTTGATGTAAGCCAAAGTTCAGTTTGGCGGACCTTACGTGACGACAACCAACACCCGTAACGTTTTAGACGTGCACAAGAGCTGTGTCAAGCCGATACACCGCAAAGAGTATCATTTTATGAATGGTTGCTCAGTAACCGTAGCATCAACATACTCTTCACCGATGAATGTACAATCACCCGCCGCGGGTTTTACAATGCCACAACACCCACCACTGGGCTCAAGAAAACCCACATATAGTGAGGCCTGATTCATATCAACACTGTTTCTCGGTAAATGTATGGGTATTGTAAACGACAAAGTTATTGGCCCAGTTTACTTCCCGAGATTAAACTGTCAAAGTTATTTAAACTTTTTACGTACCACATTACCGGATCTACCTATTAGAAGAGCTTCCGCTGGACGTGTATCTCTACTATCAACACGATGGAGCTCCAGCTCACTATTCGCGACAAGTGCGTGAATATCTATCTCTAAGAAGAGTATGGAGACAACTGGATTGGCAGAGAGCGCGGTCGCCCGATCTGACTCTACTGGATTTTATCTTTGGGGTCATGTTAAGGACGTTGTTTATCGAACAGAGCCCCAAAACGGAAATGATCTTAAAAACAAAATTGAGAGTGTATTTGTGACTATTAGGGCAAATTCGTTCGTTCTTAGACAATTAAAATGCAATCTGCGTAATTGAGCTCGTTTGTGCATTAGAGAAAGTGGTGGACATTTTGAACAATTTATTGCAGGATGTGTAAATAGTGTGATTCGATTGTTATACGTTTAAAATGGACCTAATTATTATAAATATTGGTGATTAACATTTTTAAACACGCCAAAATGGTTAATCGTGTGTAATATTTGTATGTACCTATTGGTAACATTTGTTTATTTACCTATTATTTTCTTAATTACCAAATACTTATCTGTTAACCATTCTGACAGTCCAAAGCCTGCAAGTCTGATGGAAAATGTTATGTTTATGATACCTACCGGGCGCGGGCAGTGAGCGGTCATTGACGCATTGGGTGACAATGTTTCCGCGAGGACAACGATGCAACTATATCAGCTAATAGCTTAGTGAGGATTTTTTATTTCTGTTTCATTTTTTGTTTTATTGATTTTTCTTTTAATAATATGTTTAGGGTGTTTCGGCTTTTATACCAAGTAAGAATAACGTCGTATATAAGTGTCCAATTGTAAAAAGAAATCTGAGCTTATCCTTGATTAATTTTTAGTATCACATACTTACTCCACACTTAGTATAAGCGTGAAATAAATATGGTATGACAGATTTTGGTTTACAAGACGACTACTCTTTAAAAACTATGGGATATTTAAACCATACGTTCAGTATCGCATCTTTAAATGCATTTTTGATAAAGAAAATATATTAAGGGTTTGCAGAATATGATTTAAGGCACGTTGCAACGTAAAAATGTACAAAAGCATTCCTCAGATAATTGGTTTTACCTCGAATTAGTTCGATTTTATCCGATTCATATTGTCGCGTCACTATAACTGAAAGTAAAAAAATACCTTAGTGCGTAACTATGGTACTGTAGTAAAATATTATTTTATTTTGATGTTTAAATTATTTAAGACGAATATCAATAGAAATTATTAGTTATTATGTTTGTAAAACAATTACATCATGTTTTGTATAGATTCTAATTATTTTTAAATAGTCTTTAGTACTCATAGTTTATTAACTTTTATGTGCAAAAATCAATAAGGTACCAAATCTAGACAAACATGTGAACTGTATTTTTTTAACAATTGGGGTCGGCTTTCTTAATTAAAAAATGATAAAAATAAAGACGATTTAATATAAATTTTACCACATATGATTTATCATCCCGAACTTAGTGTCTGGTTACCCTATGCAATTTAGGTTACAATTAACTGGTATTCTTTCAATCCCTCCCGATCTTGTTTAGGAGTTCACGTCACTAGTCTAATTGGTTGGATTCGAACCCAACGTTTTAATGACAAGTCCAACGCCTTACCTATTTGGGGTACCGGCGCTATGAAAGATAAACATCAACTGTAAGAACCATTCAATATACCTCAGCTCGCACTATTCTCTCCATGACGTCGAACAGAGTCTCATCGAGGGTGCACTTCTGAACACCTTCGAACCATTCGTTGCGGTGCTCATTCGCCGTCTTCAACGAAACGTCTAAGTTGTTGTAAGTCTTTTCTGCTGCCAGGTTCTGAAACATATATAATGAATATTTTAGCGTTAAACTATATTATTTATTGTATATAAGTAATATTTTGACGTAATCTCTTTTATTTTAATACAATTATGGCAAATTTAAAATAACAAGGTAATTTTTCTTAGAAATTTATGATGTACAATTAGCTTAATGTTTCAACACCACCAATGGCATATATGTGAATCAATGTTAAATATGAGATTTATGCTTGCACATCCAACTCGGTGCGGTACCGAAAATAATACGCCGGTCTGTGCGGCGTGGTGGTGTGGTGTGAAGAGCGCACCGTACTGTGCGTTAGTCCGGCCACACCATATTCGACAGTCGAAAGTCTTATCCCAAGTCTCCTGGCAAATTACTTGTTGGATTTTCTTGTAGAAAATTTCCAGAAATAACGTGGCGTATGGATCTCTGACGGGGCGATGCCGATTTACTCAATATGACGTCAATGGGCCCATTGACGTCATATTGAGTAAATTGGGAGTGCATATCGACTGTGAACCGGCAACCTTTTCTTCAGCCAGTAAAATTGTCAAAATTGAGATAGTACCGGTTGCCAGTTCATATGTCGTTTAGTGTTAAGTGGATATGATAAATGAACAAGCTTGTCTTACTACATCATAGGCTCTGAGCAAAGATGCATATTGTTTGAGAGTTTAACTTTTATTGAGACAGTTGCCTTAGAGTCACATGTATGTAGATACATCAAGCGAATATATGTATTACGGGATAAATGTGAGCGTCGAACAAAACATTTCGTTTTATGGGTACACTCATACCGCACTAACGTATTCGGTCCATTACTTATATTTCGTAGGCCTGGAGAGTTATCGCATATTATACATATCTGCAGTTTAAAATATGTAAACCTTGAAAGCGATTGGTCTACATAACCTGGCGGCCCGAGCCAGCTTTTAAGAGCGTACAGGTCCTGTGTCGTTATTAATAATAAAACTGTACGAAATAGAATCTAGCACTTAAAGTAATTGTACTTCAATCCCTTATAGATATACCTCTTTTGTGAAGGCTTTGTGAAGGCTCCTTTTTTGATGGCGGATCGCGACTAAACCTTTTATAGCCTACCGTCGGTGATACAATGATACAGTGATAGCAATATTTTTGTCGTCATACTCACAATAACATCAAACTTGGCGTATATATCCTTGAGTCGTCCGTTCTCGTCGATGAGCGGGAGTGCGGATACGCGACGGTTGACGAACTTGCGCAGCGCGTCAATGATCGACGTCTCCTCAGTAGCCGTCTCGATATCGCTCAGGGTACCGATGCGAAGATCACGCAGCTTTGATTGCAAGTACGCTGGTTTTGGCAACTCGTTTATCTGTAATAGAACATAAATATTATGTCGGGGGACTACGATAATTTTGCGGTAAGACATTCAATTGATTTCATTGTATGAGAGCGGGAAACGCCGTGACGACGACGAGGCAAGTGAGCGGCATCGTTTGGTGTGCGACGGTTATATTTGAACTGTGGCGAACGTCAAGTGGTAGTCCAGGGCGGTAAAATTGTCGAATTTTCAGTGCGTATAGTTCTATGATTTTAAGGTAAAATTAGGACTGTGCTTGTATAATTGTTTAACGTCTGTAAAACCACTGCGTCTCCGTCTGAAACGTGCTTTTTGCTATATATGATCGACGTTGCATGTTTTACTGTACTTAAATTCCCTCTGTGAAAGTGCATAAGAAGTCAAGAAGCAGAACGTTACGTTGTGCTGCTGAGTATGTAGTTTACAAATGTAATAAAACATCTGAACAAGTTATAAAATGCAACTGTTGAGCTTGTCACGTTTGACAAATAATGATTATATATCATAACAAATAGTGTAAGTAGAAGAATTAAATAACTAGAAATGTTAGATCAATATTTCATTTACCCAAGGTTTATTTATTATTTAACTATAATCTTAGTAATAGAAACTTTACAGGATTCTACCAAATCATGCTATATACCTACTATAGTTTATTGGGGAAGTATTAATATTTTCGTGTAAACTGTCCTTCCGAATATATTACGCACCTATTCCTTGCTATTCCCAAGAAAATCAAAGTAAATAAACGTAATTCGGCAGAAAACATTATTTTAAGTATTACATAAGCGTCTGTTGTGCTCCCTAAAACAAAACGAATTTATTTTACACTCTTTTTAATCGCCAAGTGTACAATAATATTTCGTGTACAAATAATAACTGTAAGGTGCTGCAACCATTTCATATTACGATAACATAAGACGGTTGTTGGTAGCCAATTCAATAGGTACAAAAACTATTGATAAAAACTTTATGTGCAACATGCTTGCGTTTTAAGAAACCAAGCAACCATAAGACAGGTGAGCTCGAATGTCCAGCGAAGAAAATGGCTGAAACAAGGTACATTAATTCTATAGATTATCATGAAGGCGCCTAAGAGCGCTACCTTACTCAGTTTCTTTTAGACCCTTTTTTACTTCATTTTTGTTTGAATTTACCTTAATTTTAAAAGTATTTATGGCTGATCAATTAATTAATGACTTAGATAATAATTATATATATCTCTCAGAAATGTGCGATACTGGGAACTGCAAACTTTATCTTTCTCAATATAGTAAGCCGCTAACAATATTAACCCAAAACATTCCTAGCATATGTAAGAACATAGATAGTTTGAATGTCTTTTTACACAGACTTAATATTGAAAGTGACGTGATTATTCTAACAGAATGTTGGCTCTCAAACAGACGGAACAATATACCAACTTTGCAGGGATACAATAATTACAATAGTACAACATCTCTCAACCAGAATGATGGCTTAGTAATATATGTGAAAAGTTCTTTGCTCGTCTCCGTCGAAGAGCTAACGGTCCAAGACTGCAACTGTCTTGTTATAAAAATAGGCACTGATATCGCGATCATTGCTGTATATAGACCTCCTTCTTTCAGAAACTTAGAGACATTTACAAACAATTTAAATAAAATTTTACAAAGCTTATCAACTTTAAAAAATATTTTTATAACAGGAGATATAAATATCAATTGTAAGAATCATGACGCATCTACCCAATATTACCTAAATCTCTGTGCGTACCATGGTATTCTGTCTAGCCACACTATTCCCACACATCAAAGTGGGTCATGCTTAGACCACGTCATGCTCAAAACTAGGCTTCCGTGTTTAACACTTGTTACTAACTCGTCAATAACTGACCACTCTGCTGTTTTACTAATACTTGAATTAAAGCAAACTAAGAATATTATTCGCCCACAACAAAGGTCAATTATAAATATGATTCACCTAGAGCGTGATTTGTGCAACATTGACTTTACCTCAGTTTATCAAACTGCCGACGTTAACATCTCTATGCCATTTGTTATTAATAAAGTATAAGAGGCTATTATGCACAATACAAAAATAATAAAATTTAGTAGAAAATATTGTAATATTAAGCTATGGATAACTCCCGGCTTAGTCCGATGTATTAGAAACCAAGATAAACCACACAAGAAAGCTAAGGAATGCCCCGAAAATTCTTCTCTAAATTTATCATATAAAAGGTATCGGAATTTTTGCAATAATCTTTTGAAGAATTTAAAAATAGAGTATTAATACTTCCCCAATAAACTATAGTATATAGCATAATTTGGTAGAATCCTGTAAAGTTTCTATTACTAAGATTATAGTTAAATAATAAATAAACCTTGGGTAAATGAAATATTGATCTAACATTTCTAGATATTTTATTCTTCTACTTACACTATTTGTTATGATATATAATCATTATTTGTCAAACGTGACAAGCTCAACAGTTGCATTTTATAACTTGGTCACAATTATAAGGAGCTAAAAAAGACACAAAGCAACTTTGGAAAATTGTGAAGAAAGTCAAGTTTACTTCAAAACAACATAATTCTAATAGAAGATTATTGCAAACACATTCATATCCGCTTTCCTCTGTCAACAACGTCAATAGGATTTTTGTAAATATTGGCACAAGTTTGGCAAAAAAAATAGAAAGTCAGTGCAGCACAAATAACAGTTCTTCTCCGGATTCAACCTATCTTTAAAGCGGAAAATCTTTTGTTATGTTGGATCTGAATGAAAAAGATATAGAGCGAGTTATTCACTCGTTAAAAAATAATTGTGCACCTGGGTGGGACAATATAAGCTGCATTAAGCATATCCTGGTGCCTCCATTAACCCACATTTACCGAATTTGTCTCTCCATCGGAGTCTTTCCTCTATGCCTTAAAAAAGCAATAGTGATTCCCATTCATAAGTCTGGTACGAAAGACCTCTTAACAAATTATCGACCAATCTCGCTATTGCCTACTTTCTCAAAAGTACTAGAGAAATTAATTAATAATAAATTAGTATCATTTCTTGAACAAAATTCCCTATTGTGCCCAATGCAATTCGGCTTCAGACCTAAGTTGTCAACAGCAGATGCAGTACACAACTTGACAGCTTTTATCTCAGAAGAACTTGGAAAAAGAAAACAAGTAATTGGAATCTTCCTAAACCTCGCAAAAGCATTTGACTTTGTATCTGTACCTATCCTATTAAAAAAATTAAATGCTTTAGAACTACGAGGCACTCGGCTTAAGCTGCTAACAGACTATCTACAAAATAGGTATCAGTGCTTAAAAATAGATAATATCATCAGTGCCGACTTCAAGTGCCACAATTCGGTATTCCACAAGGCAGTGTCCTTGGAAGTACTCTATTTTTCGTGTACATTAACGATCTTTGTAACTTAAGTTTTCCTAGCGGCAAAATCGTTTCATACGCAGATGACACCGCCCTTCTCTTTTCCGCCGACACAAATGAGGCAGTCCTTAAAAATGCCCAGCGTGGGTTAGATGTGGTTAATAAATGGCTTAGAAATAACTTGCTTACACTAAATACTAATAAAACTAAATTCATTAAGTTTACCATGCGCAATCAACAAGATCATTTAAGTAATATTCGACTATATGCACACCATTGTAACAACACCATGAATGACGATTGCACATGTTCTGCAATCCATAGTACAACTAACATTAAATATCTGGGGGTTATAATAGATCACACTCTTTCATTTAAACAACACATAGCCACTTTGTCAAGCAGACTACGTAAATTAAAATTCGTTTTTAAAAAACTGCGTTATATCGGAGACAATAATCTTACTATACAGATCTACAAGACACTGTGTCAAACCATTATTCAATACTGTGTTACCTCATGAGGCGGCATCGCCAAGTCGGTTATTCTTCCAATTGAAAGAGCACAAAGAGCACTCCTAAAAGTAGCTACACATCGACCTTTTCGCTATCCCAGATGCCTTTTGTATCAAAATTCTAAAGTACTAATAGTCAGGCAGCTTTTTATAATGCACACCGTACTAAAACAATATACTACTCTTGATTATAACCCGGAACTAACTAACACTAAGCGACGGAAAGATATCGTTTGTACTACTCAGTCTCAATCTAAGTATATTTTTACCAATAGGTTTTCACATTTTTAGGTCCTTTTCTTTATAATAATATAAACAAAATAACTGCGATTTATGACAAAAATTATGCTAACACTAAGCAATTAGTTCAACAATATTTACAAATCTTGAACTACGAACAAACTGAAAATTTGATGACTGTTGTTCAATAAGTGTTACGCAATAAAATAGCTCTTTAAGTAGTCATAGTAATCACTTAGTTTATAATGTAATACGTAAGTTTTTATATACAAATAATAATGTTTTCATAAGTATTGTATATTCGAATTTATATCTACGTATAATATACAGTATGTGCCCTTAATGCCTGTGGCACAGGTTTACCCTAATACAGGCACCCCTTATATTATACCTTTACGATGTAACCTAAGCTCTGTATCTTTTTGTACCAAATTAAGTTGAATAAATGATTATTATTATTATACTCTTTATTCTAATATTTTCAATATACTTTTCATTTTTAAATATACATTTACCTATAAAAATACATTTAAAAATATAAAATATATGGTACCCCACTGACATCGGGAACAGGGTCCAAGCTGCCGGTGGTTAGGATTCCAGAATAGGAACCTCCTCACAATGCGTGATGTATCTAATATCACTGCCTTCTGCATCAAACCCTTGATCCAAGCACCCAACGCGAACCTTTATTATTATGAAGTAGGTACTTTCGTTAAACTTAGTTTTATAGCGATTTGCAATTTATAAACGTTATAGGTACGATTTTATTATATTATAACAACGGTGTGGAAATATTAGGACAGAACAGTACGCATTTATGCCTGCGAAGAGGTATACAGTAAATACAACTAATATACCAAGTAAGATCTCTTAATTATTGTCTCTAGCGGCAAACGAGCGCTCTACCTGATAAGAAGTCTTCACAGCCGCCCATGGACTTTCATAATGCCAGAGACCGCTCCATAGGAATATAATAATACTCTATTTAAAGTAGTTGGTCTACCACGAAAATGTCTTACTTAAACTTCGGTCCGAACGAAAATAACTCATAATGTAGTTCTTTGTTTCAAAATAACATTACTTCGTTGTTCGGACTAATTCATGAAATGGTATAGTACAATCAAATGGATATTCAGGACGAATTTACATTGTAAAAACAGACGGCCCGAAACTTCGACATGTACGTTTCTTCTAGTAGTGCATTACACCCAAAATAACTTCACAATATATATAAAAAAATAGCTGCAGTATGTTTGTGTTTTCAAGCCTAGAAAAGCAGCCGATGGCTTGACTTGACATTTTTACACAACGTTTTAGAAGTCTATTTAAGAGTGTTTTACTATATTTTCAGTACGAATTTCCTAAGGGAAAGGGCAACTAAAAATAACAGAGTGAGCCACTTACGTATAAGAAAAGGAAACGAAGTATCCTCTTATGGGTGAGTATGTATAGCACGTTGCCAGTCTCCGGGTCGATGACGGGCAGACGATGAATTCGGTTGGTGATCAGCATGCGAATCGCCTCGAACAGGGACGAGTCCGGCCCGATCGACACCAGCGGCATCACAGAGCCTTTCAGGACGTCTGGAAATATAGCGATATAATGGATTAGCATGTTTTCTTACAAACACACAACCGTTGGTTAATTTAATACTGGTCTAGGCCCAGTGGTTGAAATTCCGACATAATTAATTTCAGATATCATCTCCTTTTTCATAAACCTGAACTTAAACTGACAAATCTCACACTCGTCCGGGAGCAGAATGTTATTATTTTCTCTTCCCATAGATAATAACATACAGATATAATCCTTTCCACTAATATGGGAAGGGAAACCTCAATAAAATATTATTTTAATTTTATATCAATATACTCGTTGGAACGTAGACAAAGGAAATATTTTATTTATTTCCTCTAGCAGACTAGCCAGCGACATACCGTGACAGTGAAGCTGTATTTAAAGATTATTTAAAAAGTACAAGACGGCGCTGATATTCAGTGCTCATACGCTCAGAAACTGCTAATACGTATCGCTAAAGGCGTACCGTGCTAAATAATAACTTAGTGAAATGGATAAAAGAATGATGAGAGATAATTCGTCACTCCTCTCTAGACGTCATGCCGGCTTAGCAGGTAAGTTATTAAAACATCAAACACAGAAAATATCATGACGGTATAATTTCTGCACTATGAATCGGACAGTGCACTTGTTCTACGTGGAGATTGAGCCTACAAAACTCGACATACGGGCAGAGGCGCCGTGGTCACTATCCCTCGCCCTCCTTACGTACAGCCTCACGCAATTCAAACTGTATCTCAGAGCACTTCATAAATGTGACGGAACAGATCCAACCGACCGAATTTTGGTCATGGCGGCTAAACTAATTGGAGACCGGCCATTTGCGCCGGATATATACATAATAGTGCACAAGTGCCTGTGCAAACACAAGTGCACTCTTTGCTCCCTAACTCTCTTAATTCGATGGGACGGCAATCCGACGCGATCGGAGAGAGATCAGGCGCCATTGAGTTATCTTAGCAGAAAAATCCAATAACCTTTTTGTTCGCTTACACTACTGCTGCGACCCTGAGGCAGTAAACGCATAATACGTATAAGATGGAAAGATATACTTACGACGCCAAGTATCTAGCTTGTGTTCTTCAAGTTCGTCCATAGCAACATTGGGGCTGGTGTAGTACATCTGCAGTATCTTGATAAAGTCCGTGATAGTCAGCATGCCAACGAAGTTCTGTCGCTGCGAGTCCCATAGAGGCGCGGCACGCACGCCTGTTGGCAAACCACTTAGTCATGATGGCGCCCATGACTCGAGCCATGGAAACATAGGTGTTTGGTAGACTACACTTGGCTTGTATTAGTTTATAATTAATAAAGTGATATTATTTTATGTACTTATTCTTTAATTTAATGCTGTTAGCGTAGTAGGTATATTTAAAAACCTTTATGTACGAAGACGTAAATTTTATGTATTTCTATTACTGCAATTAATGTTGTGTGTACAATATAGAATTCAGACATTAGTTCATTGGACAAATATACTTATATATTTTAATAATATTATAGCAGTGTTGGTAATTCTATCTGTTTTCAAAGCGTATTGATTGACCGCAATAAATGAAGTTTAGGTTGGACACATATATAGATCGAACTCGAATCTAACATACTTAAACAACTTATCTTCTCTTTTCGTCACTTTGTGTAACAAATAACCGATTCTTTACGAACAGAGTGAAGGGTAACACTTAGGAATATAAATTTTCAATAAAATAATGTACAATCTCCACCAGATATTGGAATCAATTAACTTAACTACAGGAAACAATTATAGTAAAAATGACCTTTACTAAACCGGTAATAAGGTGTATTACTGTGATTTACCAATTTTCTAATTACGACTTCGATTAAGGTCAATATGCATTGCGGGATACAATGGGTCATTAATCTAATTTGTAAAAATTACATTATTATACGCAGCCTTAGGATAGTATACTATGTATAACGTGGCATGAATATGACTTTGTCATTCAGGTATGCTAAACTGGCACTTATACGGGATAAAAATGAGTATTTTATGCAGTACTGAGATAGTAAAGTAGATTACGACCTTCCTGATATTAAACGGCCTGAGAACTGGTATCCTGTCTCGATTGCATTCAAACATACGTAGATACAATACTATTAATCTATCCAAATTACTTTAATCTTCCTCGAAACGAATTACATATTATGCTTAAAGGTATTAATGTTAAAAGATAGGCATCCCTCAAGAAAAATATGATACTTGGTTTAAAAAATATGTCATACCTAATGCTGTGAAAACAAGGTAAATATGTTTTAGTTTCATATAATTATAATAGAAGTACGTTAAAAAGATTTTAACTAAAAAGTCTTGCCAGTCTTATGGAAATTACGTTTAATTTTAAAAGTATATTATCATACGTCTTAATATAAACAATGACTTGTCGATATAGCACGTCTTCACTAAAGTTGATAGACATGTTTACCATGCGAAACTTGTCAAAAATATCTTCTACATGACATCGCATTACAATCGTAAAATGTTATGAATGATTGGGACATAATAGACATGACGATATTAAACCTATATAATTTTATAGTATATTATGTTACATCAATCTCTGCCGCATTTTCATTTATTTCAAATTGTTTTCCTTTCGACCTAACTGCCAATAGGTAAGAACCTAGACTTAGATTTATTTAGTAACTCGGAGTCATACAAGTATCGTTACAACCTAACCCAATACGATATTGTAGTCATAAAACTATCGAATTTACTCATAAGACATTATAGAAATAAAAATGACTAATTTATTTATAAGTTGCCCTAATTGACCTCGATCTAAAAGAACATTTTAAATTGAAGTGCCACCCACAACAATGTTACTCTGAAAGCATTGCGTCACTTTATATTATGTTCCCCTAGCTTTGATGCCTCCACGTTAAAGAAACTTATGGACGCTACTGAAAATATTTTCATTGTTCTGGTTGACATAATCAAAATTGGCATCATTACGCTCAAAAGCCGAAGAGGGAAGACTATCGGCAGACCGGAAAAGAATCAGTATTTAAAATACAGACAGAAGAAACGTAGAATACATAGCGTATAAAAAATAGCCCTATGTGTGTGTCAAATTGCATATCTATTTTTTGCAAATAAATATTATTATATTTAATAATAATCAATCAAAATAGCAGAAAAAAGATAGAAATCAGAATAACGAAGTACATGGTTTTGTCAGGCTGTCATTAACCATGTCAGCATTGAAATTACACCTTCTTAAGAAACAATACAACCAAGCAATGAAGACTGTTAAAGCCTAAAGATTAAATAAGAAAGGAAGAAGTTCTTATACGTTGCATAAACGTCACATAAAATCTTCATATTAGTATCCTTATATTCTTAGAAACACTTGCAATACTGTGCATAAAGATGTATGACACCAATAACTCTCATAATATGTATACCATAACAGTAAAAGCGTAATAAAAACATTAATAATACATCTTCTTTTCACGCTAAAGCTTATTTTAATCGGGCAAATAGTTTTGGAACGATATACACCTTGGTTTCCATGGCAACACGGCCGTATTGTTTCTTATGGGTTCCGCCGTACATTGCAAACACCATAGCTGCATAAATAAATCATAAATGTTACATCAAGAATGCATTTCTTCATTAGGAAAACATTTCTTTTAATCACCTCGCCTTGCATTTAAACGCACTTGAAATCGCATATACTTTTTGCTATAAAATTCGCAACGCTTTTTATAATAACAATCGCTTGGCCGAAGGTTATATCATTCAGACGAAATTAATATGAAATTAACGTATTGTGCTGTTAGTACACTATGTCAAGGCATCAAAAAATGTTTATTACGAAGAACACCAATGCCTGACCTCAAAAAATCTTTCAGAAATAGTGACAATGAAATCCGATTGGACTAAAAGTGGCATTATAATGAAGAGTTCATAACACAATATTTACTTTTGACTCTATGTGTGTGCGTACAAATCCGAAGTTGTTCGGTAAACTAACCTGTCACACAGCTTTCAACATGATAAATGCCTCTCGTGTCCACGAAGCGACTACGCAAACAGTTTTGTTACACACTGACCGTTATATACTAGTGCGAAGAATGCCTTCTTCACAAGGAGCTGCGTGTCGAACACCACCAGCTTGGCCGACGTCGGGATCAAGTCGTAGCACTTATGGAACTTGAAGAATTTGACGAATATCTGGGACTCATCCTCCTCTGAAATAACCATAATGACACTTTAGTATTGACATGCAAACGCACACATCAGTACGTCAACGCGGATATAATAATAGGCAGTGAGTCATTTTAAAAAACTATTAATAGTGCCGTGCATTGACTAACATCATATTAAACGTTCAACTCGACTAATACAATCGAATTGTCACTGGATTTTAGCACTTCAGTGTTAAGTACTTTAGTCTAATTTTGATAAAAACGAAGTTTGTGGCTTTTACAGCGGTTTAAGTAGGCAAGGCAAACAAGTTGTGTTTGCAGAAATTATAATCGTATATTTTCGTGAAACATGCGAGTTCAAGAAATACTATTTACTGTACCAAAATAGTTATGAATTCCTAGCTCTATAATCAGTTTCTGCGTAACCAATAACAATAGCTGGTGTGTGTATCCGAACAAATATCACATGTTATCGATTAATATTTATTCGATATATTTTCCTGGTAGTGTGTACAGAACAAAGTTTAAAGTATTAAAAACTGTATTTATTATTACCTTACTTGTAAAACAATCTGGCACTTTTATTTTACCATGAGATGAATTTTGAGGCTGGCAACAAATAACTATTAACGAATCTAGGCAAGTGTTACTTAAAGCACATTCTAACTACAACGTGGATCGAGCGAGAAAAATGAATGTACTAATTAATATAGATAGTTATAATTCGTAGCCAGTTTATAAAAGACAAGTTTATTTTATATTTTATGCATATAACCTAATATACCTACGATACGAATATAACTAAGAGTATTAACCGTCTTCGCATCTATTAACGTGGCGGGTCTCGGCACAGAAACTAAAAGGAAATCGTCCAGATAGCAGCGTGGTCGCACGCAGAATGAAAACGAGAGTGAACAACAAATGTGTGTTATTCACTGATGCTTCGTGCCAACTATGTCTTCAGAAACGTATTATATATATTCCTATACGTTTTAAAATGTTTATACAATAACGAACTGAAGTCGTACCGCCATCTCTTTTAGAATTGTTATTGCATGCACGAGTGAGAAAGCTATACACTCGTAATGAGTTGTCTCGTTCTCGCCATGCAATAAAAATGCCTGAAATAGTTGTAAGGCCTCTGATCAGAATTTAGATGATCTTTAATATTAGTTACGAAATCATTTATTGTCGTTAGTGCTACTGCACTTGTATTCACGCAGGTGCTAAAAATAGCTCACAATAAATACAGGATGCCAACATGACTGATAACATAATGATATTTATTACACATGTAATCTTAGAAGCATGCCAATTGCCATTTAATAGCTTTATTCATTTTATGTTTATTAAAGGCGCGAGCATGTTTGCTCTCATTCAAATTATGTTGATTATGAATCGTTGATAATGTGAAATCTTCGTTAATATTTATAGATGCATATTTTTGCTGTGATGCCTTGAAAAGAAGACGAAGTAATCACGTTATTTTATATTCTAAATTTCAATAATATATTTAGTACAGTTTTATGTAAATCTAATAATATTCAACTTCATACACTTTGCATTCATATTAAATGGCTTTATTAAGGCTAAGGAATAAAGTATGTAAATCTGTATTAAAATATGCCTGCGTTAAGACTGTACTTAGAAATATATGCGTTGTTGTTTTGTGCTCTCTAATAAATCGCTCACAATTCTGCTGCATACTGTGGGCACGTTATCAGTGCTACTAGCGGTTCTATTGATAACCAACCATGTGCGTTTGTATTAAACCATTCTCGGCAAATATGGCATAATATTGAAATGTATATTCACTCAACTAGCCACATTCGACGCTATTGATATTAGAACAAAAGACTGACGTAATAATTTAATTTGTGAATTGTAAAACCGTTTGGCCAGACAACGGCACACCGGTGGCCAGACACAATAGGTTGCCGAATATGTCTGGCATTCCAACAATTGACAGGTTAAAGACTGACTCTTATAACTTTTATTTATATAGAAGTTATAATTTAATCACTGAACCTGTCAGTTTAACCAGACAGTCTTAACAAGACTAATGTATACTGTCAGCTAACAATGGTAGTAAAACAATAACGGGAAGGCTTTCAGGACAACACAGCGACTCAAGTATTAGCTAACCGTTTAATTATCCAATATCTTCTGTTCCAACTTTAGCCATTTAGCTTTAGCGTTAACAAGACTGTATGGATAAGCAATAGCTAGAATTTATCTTTCTCACAGAGCACAGAACACAATCACACTCATTTCCAAGCGGCGCTTAAGTGCCATATTCTGGTATTTGCAAAATAAACTACTTTAAAATGTAGACTTCTAAATGAACTGAACATAACATTTTATTGCCTTTCTGTTAGTTGGAAGCGTGAAATCCAGCTTTTACGCAGTACAAGTGTAGTAACAACTATCCGAACTACTATAAAATATTTTTAGTGTGATTATTTTTAAGCTCTGCATGATTATAATGACACACATGATGTAACTATCTCGACACGATATTCGTATCTGCCACCCGGAACGAAGTTAACAGTATTAGAACTACGGGCAGGCTATATAACAAATAATCAACTATTCTCGACAAGTCTCGTGTTCGATTAAAGTTTCGGGCAAAGTTTGATGATGATGTCAGGAAACTCTTAGTAACAGCACGGAGCCTGATACTGTGCCTAGTAGATGGCAATAGGTGCGGATTCTATTAGGTAAGTTCTAAAACCATAACTGGCGAAAAAATGCTGAAATATACCTCAGCCTGCTCCTTCGGAGAAATAAGCGTACGATATACGGTGTTTGTATGAATTTTTTAATATAGACAATATTTAAATTATAGGATAGTCAAACTTCGTCACAACCTATATTTAGTTCAATCATCCCAATCTGCTCGACTCACATGTTTATATATTGATTGAGTATGTTTGTTCATTCTTTCGTTATGCTTTCACGCCTTGACTACTCGATCGATCATCATTTCGCCTACACGTTTTCAGGAGATCAGAAAATAACTTTTGGGCACCACTACATTTAAGCCCTACTGTACCCTATCTCCAAGACTCGAGTAGATATGGTTTTGAGGGGAGAACTACCGGTCTCCTCTTTAGGACCAGTGTACTGCAGGGTCAGGAAGCCCACTGCGCCTCGAAAGGTGTGTTCTATCGACCACTGATTAGAGTGCGCGGTACCTGACATTGGTGTTGGACTCGTGGTTAGGTATGTGGTTAGCCGCTGAGGACGACATGTTCGTTGCTCGGCAAGCACGTGGCGTTCGAGCGTCGGACTCATGCGCGGCTAGTGCGAACCAGTCAGTCGTGCGAGGCACGGAGTTGTCTTTAGCGAAGTGGCAGCGTGGTTTCGCTGCCACAACGCATCTCGGGTGCTTGCTGCTCAGCAAGTAAGAGTCATAGCTTAGAGTGACTCGGGCCACACCCGGCTTGTAGGCCTATTTGTGTAGGCGTATGGATGTACGTCGAGAAGTAAGAAGAAGTACTGGAAGTGGGAACACGCACGCCGCCTCTCGAACCTGGTGCTAACCTAACCTAATCTATATTTCCGCGAGTGAAGCCGCGGGCAAAATCTAGGATAGAATAAAATAGATGACGGGGGCATTCACTTGTATAGGCGCGTACCAGAAAATAATCGCGAAGACGAAATCTTAGGAATGAATCTACGTTTTAACAAAAAAGGTTGACCCTGAAGTCACGACGTTCCGTAAACAATTTAGATACCTACACAACACAAGGTAAACATCTTTATTCATTCTGGTATTACAATATGAGCTATATCGTGTTGTTGTGCGATTCGGAGTCGCGCGCCAAGGATATCTTACCATCGAGGGAAAGGCAAAAATATTTAATTCATCAATTTTAAAAAATAAGGGCGTTGTGCTCAGCTTATATTCGTCAACGCACAATTTGTAGGCAACGCGTCACTAAGTGTAAATTATATACACTACTAATTTTATTAATGGCGTAATTAAAATTGTTCCGTACAACAATCTGTTACCAACTGTAATTATTTTAGAAATTTCACTTCCTTCTTCTTCCTAATCGCGTCTTCTACATCTTCCTAATGTTGGACATCGAAGATAAAGAAGTAAGAAAAAGAAGTAGATAGATATGTGACCGACGGTAGAAAGGATATAGAGAAATATTAAGTTATGCTCCAGGCTTGCAATGATCTGACAATGCATAAAAACCCATTAGCCATTTATTTAAGCCGTTTATTAAAAGGAAAATATTGGTCACGTCGTTAAAAAAAAATATATAGGAGCTCTATGAAGTAAATAATTACTTTGTTACTGTGCGAGACGTATTCAAAAAGATAATTATAACGTACATGTTCCATGTTCTCGGCTTAAGCTCTTTTACCCTACTTCTTCTCCCTAGCCTTTATTATTCCCAAGTCACTTGGGGTCGGCTTTTCTAGTCTAACCGGATTTGACTAGATATCAGTATTTACACGGAGCGGCTGCCACCTGGCATTTGCAACCCGAAGGCTAACGATACCCTAAAGCTAGATCAGTGTCAGGATATTATAGGACACTGACTTCCCAATAACGACTGCCACTGCCACTGCTCTTTTACCTTACTAATATTATAAATATGAAAGTTTCTGAGAATTTTAGGTGCTTGTTATTAAAATATGAAATACCGTAAACATATTTGGAGGAATTACGGTACGCAGATAGATGTCATGTCCTGGTCTCTTTTTATATTGATGGGAATCACGCAGGCAAGGATGGATGGCAATTAGTTCATTTATCAAAAATATATCACATTTTTCGTAAGTGAAAAGTAGTAGTTGGAAAAGTGATATGTATAAGTAATTATAGTAATCCTTTATGAATGCTTCACTACCGCTCTTACAATAACTATCATTTAAGTTATGGATCTGCTGCCTTGACGTCACTAAAACTAAATAAATATGATAAGTGCTATTCTTTCGGCTAACCGAAATAAGAGCTCTTAACATATTATGTTATATATTTTATAATTGCGGTTCGAGTTTTCATGATAAGAATAAAATACAACAAACTACCGAAATCGTTCAATCAACTACGATTATCTATACGATTTTCCCTTGATCAGCCAAATCTCTTTAAATACATAGGTTGTTAACTTGTTTGTTAAGTTTGCTAAATTGTTGGCAATCAAAACCTACAAACTAAGCCAGATATTATCTATCTTAAAATTTTGAAAAATAAATTGCTATAGAAACCATGCATAGTATTAAAAAACTATCCTTAGAGGTAGTATGAGTAAAGAAATAATTCATTATTTCACGCCACGACACATGCCTCTACATGATAAGAAAATGTCATACTGTGAGAGAAGTTATTGTGATAAGAATTGAGAAAGGTTTACTGAGATGGTTTTGACATATAAATAGAATATATTACAAAAGTTTGTACAACAAAGTATATATAAAAAGTACATAAGACAAGTGTAAAGAAGATTTTTGGAAGGAAAAGATCTACATGATCGTTCTTTAAACGGTATAAAGATATTCTGGATAAAAACTGAGTTAATATTACCTTTCGTAAACAGGAATTGGTGGAATTATATAGTTATATATGTATAACAAACACAAATTCGTAAGCTATACACAAATGACGTAACCATTATTATATTCAGTGACGTTGAGGTTATATACATACATGTGTGTATATATATATATATATATATCAATTAATAATAAAAATACTGAGGCGCTCATAGCCAGTTGCACTCAATGATCGGTAAACGATTAGCGAGGTTAAGTAACGTTGGGTGCGGTCAGTCTATAGATGGGTGACCGCTTAGTGGTATTTCATCTGAGCGTCTCCGTGCTTCGGACGGCACGTAAAAGTCGGTCCCGGTTGTTGCCATGCTCGAACGCGGCTCGTTAAGCCATGTCAGAGGCCTACGGGTGGCTTGAACAACTCTTGACAACAGGTTGGCCACTAACCACACGAAAAGAAGAAGAAGATTAAAATACTTCCCTCAAGTACCTATTTCATCAAAAGATAAGACTTACGTGATATTCTCAACTTGCCGGCCCTGTATAAGTTTCACGTAATTTCAAACTAGCTTATAGTTACCAACCGAGCATAGTTATAGAGGACTATTCTCAGCAGAAACACAAACTTTGTGCTGAGAATTGATGATTATTTTTAGCAGAAACAACAACAGTATCCCGGCACTTTGCTTACTTATATGGTAATGGCATTACTCATGTTAATAATAAAATGTATCTTTCACTCTCTCTCTCTGCCTGACAGATAACGCAATGCCTAAACCGGTGGGTCTGGAAGCACGAATTTTAGTACAGGAGAATTCCAGGAGTAATATAACGTAAGAAGCATTAATAAAGGATTTTGCAAAAATAAATCTCTTTAGAAATAGAGGATGACAAATTAGGAACAAGTTTATGTCCATTTAGGTTAAAGTCTATACCTAATATCCCAAAAAATCAATGTCAAAAACTCTCGATATGGTAGTGAATAAACACTACGATGCAGTCAATGTTTAAAACAACAAGCAGAAACGTCGTTACTTAATCATAATCATAAAGTAGTTTCAAGTAATAGTAGATTCCGTTTTCTTAAGCATATTAAGAAGTTGGTATAAATTACAATTATATATTTGTATGTTAGACCGTCATAAATAAAATACCTAATATGTAATACCTACTCAACGTAAGGCCTTACCTTAGCGTTGAGATCGATACGTTTATGGCTTCAAAAATACAGAAATTATTATGTTATATGTATATTATACGAAGTGCTCTATTTTGATCCCGGTTGTCTTTAGATCTGGTGGAAAATTTGTCACCTAAGTTTGGCTTGACCTCATTTATTCTTGACATTCCTATCACTACAAATGTACAGCACGAATTTAAAGCTTGAAATATAATTATTATGACGCTAAATATTCTGACTCATTCACCGAGACTTCATTGCTGTTAATATTTTAGAAGATTGCCGAATAACCTTTAATTGTCGTTTATATCGCCAAATCACTCATATCGAAGCTATAGGTAATAGGACGCATGACTACTTGAGTCTTTTTTTTTATTGTAAGCTTAAAACACAAAATTGATATATGAGTATGTATGTAAAAATTATTTCAGACATTTAATATACACATTATAAATAAATAAATAAAACAAGCAAAATTAACAACACTGAAATGTCAGATGACGCGTATACAGGCAAGTAAACAAGACACTTTTGACGATAGCGATGTTGTGTTGTTGTTATTATAATTATTTGTTTACATAGTTGCACCGGTTGTATATATGTACGTTTAATACATCTCCGATATAATAGATATTGGTAGCATTAATTATCACTAACGTCAGTGTAGGCATTTCGATATTCCACACAGAACGTAGTTATATTCCAGAACAACTCAGATCAAATATCTGGGCCAGCCGTGTAGAAAAAGTAAATTATAAATTTAATACAACCGACATCCAATATTTCAGACACGTACCTATATAACGAAAGTTTTTTTTTTTTTTTTTTTTTTTAACGTGGGGGAATGCAATGACGCATATCCCTCCGTGGGGGCGGGCGGAGGAATTATGTCGGACTCGCCGGGGTAAAGAAAGATGTTGAAAATATAATGTACCTCCCGGGATACCGACTAAACCTACCACGGTGTTCCTCGACACAACCACTATCGACGGGGCCGCGCGAATCGCTTTCGCATGCGGTCGCGACCCCGCCGAGGTTTCGGCCCGCCGTATGAAACGGCAGGCCACTACACAAAATACCTACCCAAACTAGGCACTTCCGACATTATAAAAACCCTACTGTCTCCCCCCTAGAGGGGAGACGGACTCGACACAGAGGCGCGCGTGGGAACACGCACGCCGCCTCTCGGACCTGGTGCTGAACGGATAGCGGGCAGGCCCACAAAGCCCGCTACCCCCAGGTCAAACCTCAGGGTGGCTGGAGGTCATCGCGCGCCCTCCGGCGCCCGGCTCTGCGGTTGGGGAGAGGGTTTAAACGCTCCCTCTCCCGCTCCGCCGCCTCCTTGATGGAAATTACTTCCTCACAGAAGGAGGCGACGGCGTTCCACGTCCTCTCACTCCGGACCATAGACTGAACTACGGCCGGGAGCGAGAGGACAACCGATCCGACTGCCGCGATCAACTCACGGCGCTGCGATGCCCAGGCGGGGCAAATCGCCAAAGTGTGCAGCGCCGTGTCCTCTATAACGTCGCGGCAGTCGCCGCAGTGGTGACAACCGGGCGTCTCTTGCCGGCGTATACGACACAGGAACTGGCCAAAACAACCGTGGCCAGTCAGTACCTGTGTCAGCCGGAAGGTGAGGGCGCCATGCCGCCTCTCCAGCCACTCCTCAAAAACGGGACTTACCGCCACGATCGTGGCGTGCCCAACCTATATAACGAAACTACCGCAAGTGAGAACAACACTATTGAATTAACAAAGCATTTCACATGCCGTAAATGACAAAATGCATTGTTTCGAGAAATATCATGTCATGCTGAGTGATTGTGCGTTAAAATGTTTGAAGTCACATGTTCACTTATTTTTACTTAGACCCTATTGTATATAATATTTATGATGATGAGAATACCTATCTACAGAAATGTATATGTAAATATTTGTTAATATCGTCAAGTACGTTATTACAGTACAATAAGGCAAAATAAAATGTATAATAATAATATCCAACTTGTTCGTTTAGTAAGCTTAATAGTTTGATATTAATGAAAATATACCGGTTTGGTTTGAGTTTCACCAGTTCATTAATGTTGTACCTGCGGATGTTAATTGGTACTGACTACACGGTAACAGCTTAAAGCCAAAGCAAATTAGGGAAGCGCTTGAACATAGTTATAATAGAGTTCTGTTGTGAAACAATTAATGACCGTAGTTGCTGCCGTTTGGAGAATGATTACAGATAACAGCGCAGTAAACTTTTAAAATAAAAAGTATATATTGTATGGATTTTTAAATTTTTATGCCTTTGGCAATTTCTCGTGACAATGGATGCTTAAAGTAATAGAAAATCCCTTATGCCGCAATTGTGCCTTTATATACTATTTAACAAGTACTAATCCATTTAGTATCTAGTTTGATTTTTAATTTGATAGTAGTTTTTATTAAACGCCCTCCATTGAATTAAAGCTCAGATATTAAAGTTAAATAGCAAAACAAGTAGGAAATCATAAACACCTGTTTTTATTATGTTCATAAACGTAACTATAAAAATTGTGGTACGAGTATAGTGCAAAACAATATTGACATTTGAAATTTAAATCAACATAACTTTTAACAAACATACATTGTTCAGTAACTGTTATCATTAAAAGTCGCATCAAACGTTCGTGAAGTTTAATTTAGAATAGGTTACGCGGACAAAATCAATGTAAGATAAAGGACTTCGCTCAGTTACCACACGTCGTTCGCATAATGAACGACCAGCCAAGTTAAATTACTTTACAGTTCTAAATAATGACTACTGGTATTATATTAAAGTTTCTTACTATACGAGTATGTTCCAATTAAATAAAAAGCTATTCAAATTTAAAATATGTAGCGCAAAGAAACAATACTACTTCATATATTTATGAACAGAAAGTTATTATTCTAAAAGTGTTTTGAATCTTGTTTCTTTCCGTATCAAATCACAACGGCACACTGTGGGCTGAAAATCGACCTCCATAGACATAGAAATGAAAGTTGCTAGATGTTCGTTTTGTTGACGGATATGGCTTCTATTAGCTATTATACACATAACAATGTCATCTGAGCTAACTCCGCACAAAAATGAATTTATTATAAGGTTTTTTCGAAAAAAATGTATGGAGCTAGCATGAAAAATCTGAATATCTCTGAACTTGCAAGGAAAACCGTAATATCCTCAGAGATGGTTATAGGACTAATTATTTGTGATTTTTTGACATACTTCATATAACGGTACCTGCTGCAGAATTTTTTTTAAAAATCATCTTATTTTTAATTAATTTTTTTTAACATTAAACGATTTGTTTTGGTGTATAAGTAAAGAAACAACACGTTATATGCATATAATACTAAATTTTCGCCAGTTATTTGTTAAAATATCAAGAAAATTATTTTTGCCTAACATAGTATATATGTTTTAAAACAGTTAATTGGATACCATTACTGAACTTTGCATACAGGTAAACTACTGAATAATAAATTAGCCTTCTAATGAGTTCTGAATAAGAGATTAAGTGATTTGCAATGTCGCACAATGGTAACTACGGATTACACTAATTAAAATCTTACAGGTAAGTACATAAGTAACTTAAATAGTTAATTAGATATGTTACGAGTTCTAAGAAATATTTTCGACAACTGTCTAATGAGGTCGTTAACTAATGTTGGACTGAAATATAAAATGGTTAACATTTTGCATCATAATTTAGTTTATTCTAAGCTTTGTTACCCCTAACATATCACTGTGAAATTTTATAATGGAAAGTTTAAATACCCATTTAGACCTATTCGTTCTTCTAAAATGTAAGAGTACTTTATTTGATCATGAGGTATTGTTTAGTGAAGTTATATCCCGCCTAGACGTTTGTCTTTCCGTTGAAGATCAAGTGACTCTAAAAGAATTTTGTCGGAGATTTGTACGAGCTGCATCACAAAGGTGGCAAAAATCTCACCGAATTCTTGATACTTTTAGAAAACAATACGAAATTTGGCTGCAAGCAACTATCGATTGGCTAAGTTGTATAAATTTAGTCGCTCAAGAACCAACTGTTGCTGAGGGATCAAGATCAATCTCTCCAGAACCCTCAACATCATACTCTGTTGGTACAATGACAAAGAGGTCACGAAAACCATTCGAAGATCTGGAAAGCAAACAGAAGAAGAGAAGATCTGATGAGCATAAAACTGACAATCCCAATGAATTGGCATATACAGCAGCAGCGCGTTTTAAGGAAGAAGATTGTGAGGATATCGCATCTGTAATCGAATATATGCTGAAACATCTTGAAGCAGCCTCTAAAATTAAGGAAACGCTTAAGCAACCGGTGAAAACTATCTTATTTACACCAGAAAAAGCACTTGGATTACTCCTTTCATTAAATTATCAAAGTGGCAATACATCACTTTACGAGAGTCAGCTATTCGGGAAGGTAGAAAGGATATTTATCCATCCTACTATAAAGTGCAACAAACCAAGCTGGCATGCTATCCTCCGAAGCAATCAGTGTTAGTGACCGATTCATCGGCAAGAATAACCCTTCAAGCTTTACTCGACATTACGGTCAAAAGAATCCTCCAAAGTTTTCCTAACGATGATGTGCAAAATAAGGATTTAAAATTGATATCTAAATGGGGTTTCGATGGTGCGTCAAACCAAAGCCGATACAAGCAGAAAATGGATAGCGATCAAGACGATTCAAGTATTTTCATGACTTCCTTGGTGCCACTAAAACTGACTGATGGAGACAATACTTTGTGGATGAACCCAAAACCATGCTCAGCAATGTATTGTCGTCCAGTTCAATTTACTTTTGTGAAGGAAAGCGAAGCAGTAGTCATCGAACACAAACGACGAATGGATGAAGAAATTAAGGCTCTCATTCCTACAGAGTGCAATAATAGAAACAGGGTGAATCATCACCTAATGATGACAATGATCGATGGTAAAGTCTGCACGTATTTGTCTCAAGCCAGATCAAGTTCATCATGCTATTTGTGTCTGGCAAAACCGACAGAAATGAACCGTTTGAGTGTAGTAACAGCAAAGACCGTATCTTCTGATATATACGAGTTTGGATTGTCATCTCTACACGCCCGTATAAATTGTATGGAATGTTTACTACATATTTCGTATAGACTAGATTTTAAAGAGTGGGCTGCGAGAGGTAACGAGCACAAAGAAATGCTAAGTAAGAGAAAAAGATTATTCAAGACAAATTTAAAGACGAATTAAATCTTTTGATTGACATTGTTAAACAAGGTTCCGGAACTACTAATGACGGCAACACTGCAAGAAAGTTTTTCAAATTTCCCCATAAAACTGCAGCCATTACTGGGTTGGACGAAGAACTAATAAGAAGATTTGCTGTGATTTTACAGGCAATAACTACCGGGGAAAAAGTAGATATAATTAAATTTAAAGATTATGCCTTCAAAACAGCAGAGAGGTACGTGGAATTATATGACTGGTACTATATGTCATCAACCGTCCACAAATTACTTATACACGGGGCAGACATAATCGAGAAGAATGATGTTGTACCCATAGGAAGTCTCTCGGAAGAAGCATCCGAGTCTCGCAATAAAGATTTTAGGAGGTTTCGGGAACATCATTCGCAGAAAAAGAGCAGGCAAGATTCGAATCATGATATCCTTAATATGTTAGTTGTTTCTTCGGATCCTTTTATAAATGTACAAAGGCCCAAGTTAGATGCCAAGAAAAAGGAGGATTTATTTCCTGAAACCCTCAATTTAATTCAGTTTCAAGAAACTGACTTTGAGTTTCTAGGCAATCTAGATTCTGATTCAGAAATCGACGAGAGTGATAAGGAAAACTAGAAACTTTTTGTGCTTTTAATTATAATTCTATTCAATGTAATTTTTCATGATCTTTCGTTATTTAGCTTTGATACGTAACTATGTTTTGCAATTGATTTATTTTTAAATATTTTATATTACTATTCTTGTACCTATTTATATTTTTGCATACTTTTGTACCTATGTTTTGTTTTATATAAATTTTATCAACTATTAAAAAATACCTTTTTAATTTATTTTTCTTTTTATTTAATGCCTATTATTAGCGTTAATAAAATAACTAACTTATCGATTGATCTTTACTTTGTCATTAGTAGAATTTAATGATTTAAAAAAATACCTTCATTTAGACATAATAATAAAATAATTAGACAGTTGTCGAAAATATTTCTTAGAACTCGTAACATGTCTAATTAACTAATTAGTTTACTTATGTACTTACCTGTAACAATTTAATTAGTGTACTCCGTAGTTACCATTGTGCGATATTGCAAATCACTTAATCTCTTATTCAGAACTCATTAGAAGGCTAATTTAATATTCAGTGGTTTACCTGTATGCAAAGTTTAGTAATGGTATCCAATTACCTGTTTTAAAACATATATACTATGTAAGGCAAAAATAATTTTCTTGATATTTTAACAAATAACTGGCGAAGATTTAGTATTATATGCATATAACGTGTTGTTTCTTTACTTTTACAATAAAACAAATCGTTTAATGTTAAAAAAAATTAATTAAAAATTAGATGATTTTTAAAAAAAATTCTGCAGCAGGTACCGTTATATGAAGTATGTCAAAAAATCACAAATAATTAGTCCTATAACCATCTCTGAGGATATTACGGTTTTCCTTGCAAGTTCAGAGATATTCAGATTTTTCATGCTAGCTCCATACATTTTTTTCGAAAAAACCTTATAATAAATTCATTTTTGTGCGGAGTTAGCTCAGACGACATTGTTATGTGTATAATAGCTAATAGAAGCCATATCTGTCAACAAAACGAACATCTAGCAACTTTCATTTCTATGTCTATGGAGGTCGATTTTCAGCCCACAGTGCGGCACCTACAATTGAATCTCGGTATTTCGCTCAAACTAACGTAGCCCAAATCTTGAAGTACCATCCTGTTTACTACAGGATGCTTGCAATACCTTATATTGTATTACCGGGTTAGTAATGAGGCTATTGTGATCTTTGATTTGGACTGGCAGTACGGGGACTGTTATTTGTTTTGGGTACAGTTTCTGTGTGATTGTCGCTTTCTGGTTAGTCTACAGTTGTCAGTTGTCAGCAAGGCTTACTTGCCACCTTGGTTTTATAAAAATCACACGTAGTAACAAATAAGCACCCGATAAGCAACTAGCATTATACACAATATTTAATGACTACTAGTAAAATATTTCTTTTTATGTTATTTTTATATTGACGCCTCTGATGATATAATTATAATATCATCAGAGGCGCTATCAGCAAAGCAAGTACAAGTATTGCATTTCGGTAAAACAATTTGTGAGGCAAGCAACATCAGTCACTGGTCATGATTTTAATCCACATAATAAAAACTAATACCTACTTTCTATTCCGATAGGAAAATATGTATGTTATATTTTCTTATTACTATAAATAAGCTTTTGTTGTCATACTGCAATTTTGCGTTTTTGCGTGTATTGTTTCTTAATAATATTATTGTTGCACTTAGTTATAACATAGCTATATAGATAATTATAAGATACTTAAGTATTGTAAGTCGTTTTCAAAGACAGTGTCGAATGTTTTTATGAAATGATACATTCGTAACAGACATCCGGGATTGCCTGCAGTCCGCAGGATATTGTACGTGGATGGAACTGTGTTCTATAAGTTTACATTCCAAAAGGCTTTTTCTATTCTAGTACACTAACGTAGCAGCCGCTAAAAGCCTCCTCCTCACAGTCCATAGGCTAACTAGTGCTCCTCGTACCTTTTCAATGTTTCTTTTGAGGTCTATGTAACTGCATTTGCGGTTCCTCAGCGCCTGAGTCACTAAAAAGCGGTCGTCTCGTGATTGTGTGCAACATTTTCTCCCAGAACCTTGCCTTCTCTGAACAGAACTTATCTGGAATCCAGGTTCTTTGGACGGTTGAAAGACTCACGTTTAACCGCTATAAGAAGTAACATTGTCTACATTCCTCTTCCAGCAGCGCTATAAGTTTACTAGCTCTTATTACTTTTTCTGCCATCACAATAAACACAAAAATATTTGTTTTAAGTCACAATAAGGCAGGATAATGCGACAAACATAAATTATTCTACTAAAAATAATTAGAAATTTTAGTTGCTTGATAACCTTTTAACCGCAAATCTGCGAAAAGTACGTAAAAAGTCACAAACTAAAAGTATTATTATATTTAAAAACTAAAGCTTCGAATTTAGCATTTCATTTTGGTTTTCATATCTACTCTTTACAAGTAATATAGTTTGAATATTAAAACCTCTTTAGAACTAAATTATTACCAATAATGTAGACAGATCAAAACAGCCCGTTTATTTTTGCCAAATCTTAGTATACCTTTCTCTTCTCAATTCTTTCTATTAGACAGGTTTAATATTAAATGTAATAATTACCAGATGCCCTTGATTTATTGGCGGTAAGTATAAACGTCATACATACCGCTCCACATCAAAGCAATCAACGAATACAAATATAAAAGAGCGTTTCCACTGACGTGGAGCTGAACGGAGTGGAGCGGAGAAGGGCAGTGAAAAGTAGCAAGCGTTTCCATTGAAGTGGAGCGGTGCAAAGCGGAGCGGTGCAAAGCGTAGCGGTGCAAAGCGGAGCGGTGCAAAGCGTAGCGGTGCAAAGCGGAGCGGTGCAAAGCGGAGCGGTGCAAAGCGGAGCGGGGCGGAATGAATGGATCTGAGTAGACCCGACCTGCAATGATCTTGTAATCCCGTGTCTTTCACTATGATTTCCCACGCCAAGTCGTTGGTTTCATTGCATTTGTATGTTGTCATTCGTGTATCCCATAAACATGGAAATTTTTTGACGCTTTCAATTAGTTTTCCATCCATTTTGATTTATATACAATGTCGATGACGTGTGAAGTGTATGACATAAAATCGCAAACTAAACTAAAATGCAGCGCACGAGTCCTTTGCTGACAAGTCTACACTACCCGCCGCGCCACACCGTTCCTCTAATCTCCGCTTCATGCGGTCCGCTCGGCTTCACAGCCTGCTTGACGCCGCTCTGCCCGGCTCGGAGCCGCATGTTTACATATTTTATTTGAAAATTCGCTTAGCTGCGCTCCTTTCCACTTGCACTGTTTCCACTGGTGCGGAGTGGAGATATCGAGCACTGTGATTGGCCAGTTGTAGGTGGTTAGTGGAAACGCATACGTCCTTCATAGACTCGAGCATATGACTTCAACGAGATATGCAGAGATTATTGGATTCCACTTGCTACTGTGCAGACATATCTCTATCTTTAGGACCTGAGTAGATAGGGTTTCGGGGGGAGAACTACGGGTCTCCTCTTTAGGAACAGGGTACTGCGGTGTCAGGAAGCCCACTGCGTCTCGAAAGGTGTGTTCTATCAACCACTGAATAGAGTGCGCGATGCCCAACATTGGTGTTGGATTCGCAAGGGCTAGCCGCTGAGGACGACAATGTTCGTTGCTCGGCAGGCACGTGGCGTTCGAGTGTCGGACTCATGCGCGGCTAGTGCAAACCAGTCGGTCGCACGAGGCACGGAGTTGTCTTTAGCGAAGTGGCAGCGTGTTTTCGCTGCCACAACGCATGCTTGCCTTCTCAGCAAGTAAGAGTCATAGCTAGTGACTCGGGCCACACCCGGCTTGTAGGCCTATTTGGGTAGGCGTATGTATGGTGGCGGATGTACGTCGGGAAGTGAGCATGCCTTATACAGCTCCGGTACCATACTGGAGATATGGGAGGCCGCTTCTCCGTCGGCTTCAGCGAGGTTTTCGTTAGCAACTCCCAGAGTTGCGAGTGGTGAGCGGCTTTATTGCTCCGGTACCTATCTGGAGAATAAGTTGTGTCACTTGGACACGAAGTAGCTCGCTTACGAGAACCGGTCTCTGAGGTTAGGATGAAGAAATCGAGATTTGGGGACAAGACCTGTCTATAACTGGTCCCGAAAGGTGGTCTCGGGCACTGGAAGGTACAGCGGCTCCCACTATTATAACCTGACGGTTGGTGTAGGGGTACGCTATATCATAAACTGGACTAATCGTGGAGAGAGGGATGTACAGACATATCTTTCTTTTTATACACTTTTATCCCATTCTTTATGAACGCTCGTTAGTTTTGAACACTTTGAACCGGCTTATTCTCCAAACATCTCTGATCTAGTCAAGAAACGATTGTAGACTTTGCCGATCGCAATTATTTCATAAATGTATTTTATTATCAATAGAGCTCATATAAAGTAGTTTAATTTCAATGTATTCAATTCGCGTAAACGTAACGCTATATAATATTTATTGCATCTCTTTTCACACTTAGAAATCTGTGACATGTATTCCTCCTTTAAAAGTAATAATATCACACTTTGACAAATAGACTGAGAAATTGCTGCCACAAAATGCTTTGACAAGAGTATCAAATGTCAGAAATGCATGCAATGCACGTCGTCAACTATAATAACGGTATAGAGATACCGCAGACTGCACCTGGCTTGATCTTGATATTACATTTGCGTTAATAATTCCATTACTGAGTGATGAATAGTAAAATAAGAAATAAAGCGTCATTGATCGTTTCTTGACTAGATAAGAGTACTTTAAGTATTATTCGTTTTTAATTTCAGTAACATGTATTGTTTTATATTCGGACTTAAAGTATGACGATATTGCCCGCAGCTTCGCTCGCGTAAATGTACATTATGTCAGATTTTTCCCCCTCGGGAACAGTACTTTTTCTGAATGATAAGTACCCTGTGAACTTTCCTATATTATTTAGGATTTTAAATTCAGTACTAGTTTTTATCCTAACTAATATTATAAAAGCGAAAGTAAGTTTTTTTGTTTGTTACGTTTTCACGCCTTTACTACTTGACTAATCATTATGAAAGGATGATGGGCACAAATGTATGGAATCTGGTACCCGCGCCAATCAGAATGAATGATACACCGTTGAAAAGGTGTTTTTGTGTAGATAGTCCTGATTCACTGTCCGATCGAAGTAATCCTACTTGAAAGTTATTTATTTTTGTTACATTATATTAAGTACACATACTTTTATTGTCATTTTCATTAATTTTGGCATAATATTATTATAATTACACAGGTCTGCAAATTATAACTCTTATTTTCCCCTTTTGGATTTGATTGCTGATCTTGGGGTATTTTGGTGCGCTGATTACGTATTTGTACTCGGATTTGTCTTATCACCCTTAGTTTTTTTGATAAATTGTTTTGTATGAAATCGGAAAAAACAGGGCAACTTTACTAATTGTTTTTTTTTTATTACAATTAAGAAACAATTACATTACTTTAAAACAATTAAATACATTCAAGGAACAGTAATAAATAAATTAAAAATATTAAATACTTTTACGGTATCTTGCTTTTTTTTTTCACCGAAGCTCCGATTGTGAGATTTTCGCTTGAAATTTCGACTTGGATCATCTCGCTTTAATAGCCAACAATAGTCTGACATCATTATTTTATTCCACTTTCCCTGATAGCGACGTTCCATTTTCTTCAAATCCTGGTGAAATCTTTCGCCTTGCTCTTCACTTACAGCTCCCAAGTTATCAGGAAAGTAGTCCAAATGCGAATTAAGGAAGTTAAGTTTTTAATGCTCATCGAACATCTCATTTTTCCGAATCTTTAAGGTTCTCTCCATAACACAGGCGATAGGAGATCAAAGCTATTATTCTTCCCTTTTGACCACTTTCGAAGTTCACCAACGCATGTGGTACAAACTTTATGTGTGACCCACTGTTTATCTTGATTGGCGATTTATAGGCCAATATACATATTATAAACGTTACTTATGAATTAGGTTATATTACGCTGCTGTTTTCTCAGCATAAATTGCCCACAAATGTAGCAATAATTGTCCGGAGAGTTTAAACACTTACGCGATAACATTTTTCAAGCAAGCGTTACGAAATGCACTGATGTACTGATATTTTAAAAACAATGATGGTGCTATTTGTACAAATAATATTAATCTACCCTCATTAACTGTCTTCTCACGATTTTAAGTTAATTTCTATTAAAAAAAACACAAGAAATGAGGTCTTTAGCAAATGACTTAAAATCCACCAGTTTTTTGATAATAAGGGTATGTCACTTAGTAAATTAAAAGTTTTATTTAACTAAATTTATGAGAACTCATTCATTAATGTCTACTTCAACCTTCCAATGTGTTTTTTGTTAATATATATAAAAAAAATATTAATTAATAACTAGGAAGGCTGTTTTTCATTATTTAGGTAAATAAAACAAATTCGAAATAATTTTGATCGTTTATTTTTATATATTTTACATCATACTAGTCATTGTCTATAACGCACGCTATAACGATGTTTTTAAAAAGAAAGCTGGCTCATTGAAGTTCTCGTGTCTAGCATATCCTAAATACCAAACAATGGATACTATATGCGCACAGGAACCTACCGTGCGGCGCCCCGTCAAACACGTACAATAATGATGTAATATTATGTTTTCATTTCTATTTATCAATACTTAACAAAAATATTGTTTTGCTCTTACATGTCGGGCGTTTCGGGACTGTATACGCGCATGCAAAATCCACGCATCTCCGTATATTTCGTATTCATTAATATCCTCCAAAGCAGCTTCTCTATGTTTGGATGAGGTACAAACCGTTGTAAAGGTGTTCGCTGCAGTAATATTTTGCAAGTTTTAACTGGTTTATCCCCAATGAGAGCAATATAACGTCCTGTTCACTCAATCGTGGAAAATCAGGCACATTATTGGCCTCCAATCTCTGGAAATTGGCTCTTTTGTTATTTAATCGTTTTCTTCTACATAATAATTGTATTGTTTGCATTTTTCAGATATTCTTTGTAGAAAAGCTTCTGCTTACTGGCCATCTGCGATTGCCGTCCAATCTTAAAGTCCACAAACATATTAGGCATTGTATTATTTAATTATCTTTGCCGCAACAGCTTAAAATCTCTTTTAATCCGACCGCTAACCACTTCCCCTACCCATCGGCATATTGTAACCAGTCGGGAAACGTTCGCTTTAGAAGTAGTGAGCTGCGACTGTTCCGGGTTTTTCGTCGGGGGAACGTGCTATTCGTAGCCACAAGCTTCAATATTGACCAAACTAAATACAAAAATAAATACATCATTCGGATGAAGCAATAATGTGCAAAGGATTTTCCACGTCATTCATTAAATCACTCATTATCTGGGCATCAGTTTTAGTTGCAGCGTATGATTCTTTTACGTCTATAATGTATCCGTCAGTGGTTACAATTAGAAATGGCTTTACTAAGTTTTGAAATTTATCCAAACTATAGGATTGTCTCTGAAACAAAAAGTTTGAGCTCTTGTGAATATAAATATACGTGCCATCGCAAATAATAATGGCTTTAGAGTTGTCTTCATTTCCATACAGTGATTTTGGAATTCTCAGATTTCTCTCCAGTGATCCAATCCCAAGTGAAGTACAACATAGTCAGTACTAAGGTACTCTCGTGCAATGGCCAACTGGCCTTCGAGTTTTCTTCTTGATATATTAAACAACGTCGCAAGTCTTACGTTGGATTCTCCTGTGCGTACTTTTGTCAGAAAATACCCAAAGTGGTTCTGGGATCTGCACTTGCATTTCTTAATGAAGAGGTTTGCTCTAAAATAGCGTTAAATTGTTCCATAGTACGTTCAGTACAAAAGTGAATTTCTTCATCATTCAATCCTCCTAGCTCGCTAAAACGTAATCGGGGTGCATTTAAGGCATTTCTCAGTAGGTCACAAAAGTGGTCGGCCGTAAAGTTATGGGAAATGTTTCATGCTTGCTGCATGCTAATTCATCCCAATCATTCCCATTTAGGTGATCTCGGCATACTCTGGCATAATAAGGTAATGAAAATAAAGAAATACTACATACCTAGAATACGTGCCTGAGATATTACACAATACCGATAGCCTAAAAATACCAAATAAGGCATCTATACAAACAAAGAGACCAAAGGGTAGCTTAAGGCTAAGCTAAAGTCTAACGTACCTACATGCGGGCGCAGCGATATAATATGATCGTTATTTTTATTTCTAGGCGTTATTCTATGTCTTTAACTGTACTGAGTCAACGATATACATCATACAACAAAACAAAAATAACAACATAACAATAAATAAATAAATACACAAATAGATTAACATCCAAGACCCAGGATTCTTTAATTGCTCTTACTGGGGATCAAATCCGGATCCAATGAATTTAGAGGCAAGAACATTAGCACTGTACCATACAAGTTATTAACAATAAAATAAATACAATTAAACTGACAAGTGGAAAGTTAAAGAGTTATATTAGTACTAACCTCCAATGCCTTTTCTCGAATAATTGCAGCTAGGTCTGCGCGTATTCTAGATAGGGTTTTCGATAGAATGTGCACTTGATATCGGCTTCGGTATAGCCCACTTCGGCACATCAAACAGTTACGGAAACGTTCCGCTAACCACCGCGCCGCGTTAGAGAGCGAGAAAGGAAACAATAGCGGTTCCAACTTACCCTCGTCTACTTACGTACACTCAGGGTTAATAGTAATCAAAATATTGCTTCAATATCATGCATCAATATGAGTTGGTGTATTTGTATGTCTATTGTTTAACAAATAGATCACCCCTGCCTAAAAAATGCTCAACCGATTTTGTTATGATTTTCATTCGTGAAATGAATTTTATCATTTTGTTTGGACATTGGTACCAAAACGCCCATCATCCCCACGTTGTCACGGGTACATAAAATGACACAGGGTATCTTTCATGCAGAAATCCGTAATCTATCCTACATTGCATATCCTACGTGACAGGCTGAGCCTAATGTAGGAAGCTTTGTTAATTCCGACAACAATAACAGGTTCTTTATTTTATATGTACCTTCTGTCTGATTATGAACTTGTATTAATTGTAAGAACTTGTTGTATAATCGAATGAATGTTAATAAAGTTATTATTATTATTATTTACGCAAGGGAAGCCGCAGGCATAATCCAGTATGACAATAAATGAATTATAATATACTATCTATCATATTGAGTATTACGCATAATTATTGTTTCTGAGCTCGTTTTAAAATAGTCACGTAATATGTTAAATACTTTATTTGTGAACACCATATTACTAATTATAATAAATCATATACATTAAATCATAGTAGGTTTCTACTGCAATAAGTATTTCGTACACACCAATTATATATTTCAGTAATTTTGTAGATACTAATCAGAAGTTTATGTTAATATTGAAGAACGTAGTTTTTGGTTGCTTACAAACTTGATTACACCAGGACGATTAGATAACATGCTCGCACCAGGCCCGCGTGATCGTACCGACAAAGTAGCGAAACCGCAACGCAGCCGCCGCTTTCTCAAAATATTATAAATTCACGTACAAAAATCGTTGCACTTATAACTATACTGTGTGTTAAAGAACTTTAGGCATTTTAATAATTTTTGCTTTGTCATAACATAATATAATAGATATGAACGCTAGTAATTCGTCCAATTTCGCGCATAGGTATATTGCTGACAAATTATACTAAATTAATTAATTGATTTACTTTTATAGTATATGACTTTTTTAAATCTGTTTTGTCTGCAATGTCCTACTATGCATAGTATGAGAGGATATGACTTAAACAGACAAACTCTTAGCACTAACGTTAAATTTCATTAGAAGCTTTAACAAGCAAACTTGAAAGGATTTATCAAATGTTAGCATACTTAAGGCTTCCAATTAAGTTCGCGCCTCTGCTAAGAGGTACAAAGCCAGGTAAAGAGGTACAGAGGCGCGAACTTAATTTTGATTCATTTTTATTAAAAACAATAGTTACGAAAATGTTCAAGAAGTGATATTTTATATTATTTTCCAAATATATACAGGTTACACACTCAATAAGGATTGAATCTGATGAAATTCATCAATCACGGCAGTTGTTACGCCTCAGCTGGCTACTGAGAATTAATTAAAATTAACGATGAACTGTACAATCGCAACGCAATTTTATAATTTAAAGCTAAAGACTCTACAAAACCGATACATTCAAAACTAGTGCATCATGTGACTTAGTAATAAGTTAAATAACAGTACTAAATCGGCATACTAAAGTGAACGGGTCGCGGTCAACACTATGTTTGCCTATCGAAACTTTCCTCATCACGCAACAAACGTTGTATAACAGGAAAATACACGCAGCAACAAAGCTTTTAAACAAACTTTAGTGTGTGTGTAATTTTATTTAATGTTATTTTGAATATGTAGAGTACAATAGAATCGCCGCTTGGACCTTAAGTAGCTCGACTATGATGTCTATTTACGGGTGAAATGTTACTTTATTTGTGCATGAGGTGAAGGACACTAAATAACTCTACAATAATATAATTGTCCAGGTAATAATTTTATACCTTTTATTTTATATAAATTAATCTATCAACTTCTGCCAAGGTTTTATTACTTACAATTAATTATGTTGTTCTTTCTGTGGAAAGCTTTTTGCAGTACCAGCAACATAACAAGTACAAGTTATAGTTAATAAATTGTTGTTTGTAAAGGAAAAGTCACTAATGGTAATGTAATTTTCAGGATGTAGGTACATTATTCATAGTTTACTATACGAACTATAATGATGACTACAGATATCCAAAACACGGTTTATACGTGTTTTGAGACGCATTGTCTTATCTTCTTCTACTTTCTTTTTACAAATGACCACTTCCGGACCAGAAATAATGCCTGTGTCCCGGAGCACTTTACAAACATTCAAACAACGGATACAAAGAACACCCAGACTCGGAACAACCATTTATGGATCACACCAAGATTTGTCCCATGCGGGGATCGAACCAACAACACACGGCTCGGTAACAGTGGCGAGGCGACCACTTAAATCACTATGTACGCCATCCGTGCAGCCATAAACAATATTATAACTAAGAATCATTGTATTACAAAATGTATTATTTCATTTGAAGTTTACAGAGCTTTAATAATTTGAGCAATAACACATAACTAGCCTCAAGTATGCGAGAATCAAGTGTCGGTATGAAGGTTCGCTATTTGCTAGTGGATGTGACAAGTGATCACTGTGTATTGCAATATGGATACTCAATAGTAATCGCAAAATAAGTCTCGTTGCACTAACACGAGGCTAACTAAATCTTGGCCTTGATAGTTGACACGAGTATTGCTGCATCAAGGTATTAGAGACCGCGCAGACTTTGGATCGGCCGATAGTTTGGTACAGTTTGGCTGTTAAGCGCGCACACTGGCCCGACTAAACAGTCGGATCTGTGATGAGTGCGCATACTAGACAACAATCGGCCGACAACTCTCGGACGATTTGCTATTTAGTTTGAAATCGGCTTTTGACGAGAGCGTAATGAAAGTGACAAAATTCTCCAAAAGTGTTATTATTGCTTTTATACAACGGAGAAGGAGGATCAAGAAGAGAAATCGAGAGTATTGGGTGCATCCTATCTACAGTGACAGATTATTGTAAGGAAAATTTTACACGATGTATTTCAAATTACTAGATTATCCGAAACAAAATAGCACCTTCATGAAAAATAGACACGACCGTCCAGTGCCAAAGCTGGGAGCAAACAGAACTATCGGGCGAGTCTGGCCAACTAAACAATCGGTGGTATGCGCGCGTGGAAGAGCGCCGTATTGATTTAGCAGACGGCCGATAGTTTGCCGAAGGTTCAGTTTGAAAGCAATCGTATAGCCCATCAAACTATTTTATCGGCCGATATCAAATTGTTATAATTGCGCACACCCATACATCATCATATTGATTTAAGAAACCAACCAAACTAGCGTCCGATCGAAAGTCTGCTGTTTGCGGGGACTTGCAGAGACCAGTACAGAAATACTCTATGACACCGTCTGTCTGTACGTCATTCGTGCAGAATATTTTTTTAATTTTATTTTTATTCGATTAACCTGATGTATTTTTTTTGGGACTAGCACACGCTCTTTCTTCGCTATAGCACATGTGTAGCCAAGTTCAGCAGCGGTGAATATAATAATCGCCGAGTTTCGAGACATTCGTGAGTCTCGCTGTAAAGACAGCTTTAACTTTCCCCGGGAAAGTTAAACTGTTGTAGTTGAAACCCGCACCTAATTTTATCAGAAGTGTGTTGTTGGAAGCATATTAGCAAAACAAGAGACACTTTAAAGAATAAATTATATGTGATTAGAAAAGATAGGAACCACGGATATGACACGTGACCTATGTCTAGTTTCAGTAATATGTTAGGTAGTAGAGATCCTCGCTGGTTTCAGCATGAATGGGCCGGATCGACCGGGGTAGTACTACCCTCTCACAGAATACCGGCGTGAACGGTACCCGTACTGTTGCGTTTCGTATCGGTGAATGAGAGAGCCGGAGGCCCAGTTACCCCGATCCTTTTCCTATCCTTTCCTTTGTCCTTTCCCTCCTTCATTCCTTTTTAAAGGGCTGGCAACGCACTTGTATCTCCTTTGGGGTTGCGGGTGTCCATGGGCGGCGGTAATCGCTTACCATCAGGCGATCCGTCTGTTAGTTTGTATCACTAAGCCATAAAAAAAAAAAAAAATTATGGCTGCAACGCCTGAACGCATGTAAATTCGCACTGCTTGACACAAGATCCGTATCATTTGCTACTCCAAAGTGATTAGTAAATTGATGTTTCGTTCTGCTTGCCAAAGATTACACTCTCACTAAATATATCATATATAATCCTAATGTCTGCAGTTACACTGAGAGCGATGCATTGCAACACTTTCAACCCGCTATTCCTGCTATAACCCGACCACGGGAGTTAATTTCACTCATTGTTCCATTATCAATCATAGCAAACAGCACACTTAACGTATAGTAATGTAATATACAAATAGACAACATACTTAACCAGGCATATCTGCTGTTTATACTTTTACTTATAAGAGGATCTAGTAGATTAATGTACGATACACACGTTTAAAGTGATCTCAGACGTAGACAAACAATAATTAAATATCATGTAGAATTTAGTGTTTAGCCATAATATGCGGTTAAGTGAAACTAGTTTAAGGTTATATTGATATTGAAAGAGCCCTCTTTACGAACTAAACGAAAAGTGGCCTTCGCTATGGAAACTTGGCAGATAGCAATTCGAACAAATAATCGGCTTAAAGTCCGTGTAGTAAAGGCAATTGTAACTGCATTATGGGCTACTGCAATTCAATACCCGATCGCATTGTACATCATTCCGTACAAACTCTTAAGAGCACAAGCCGAACAACATTGTAAATATTTCTCAAGCGATGCTGTCATTTCTTTAAGTGAATGAGGATAAGAAATAAATATTATTGGAGTAATCGTATTCATTAATACCCAGTTAACTATATGCCTACTATATTGATCTGCTTGGTAATAACGATATTAAAATTTGATTTACATAATGTCTCAAAATAAATTTTGCGGACTATATATTATGGTGAATAATAGCAATAAATCCACACAAATACAATAAATATAAAGTTTACCGACACTTTGTCATAATTGTGAAACCTTGCTTAAGATCAAAGTCTCACAATATTTATTGTTTCTAAGCACCAGCTTTAAATAAATAATCTCACGACGACTCAACCACATTATCGTAATGTAACTTAAATTGGCAACATTTTGAAGAGGAAACGGGTTTATGCAAATAAATAAAAAAAGTTATTCGTGTCACAGTTTTAAAGTAAATATTTAAAATATGAGATTCAGACATTTTTATAGTATTATCTCATTATTTTTGTATTATGTTGGCAGGATTAAATGCAAATGCAAATGGAAATCCGTAGTCTCGGACTACGTCTTTGGGAAACAGGCGTGAATCTATGTATGTATGTATTAAAATTGTATGAATTATTCTACCGATGCTAAGTCGTATAATGTAATGATGTAGTTCATCTCTGTATAATATATTTTCTATAATTAAATACTTTTATTTCCTATTATTGTCTTATTATTTGTAATATGCAGCATGATCAAAACATAAAACTAACTAAATCAATCATCCAATGGCAGTTTATTTTCGAACGTAGGCCTCGGACAACATATTATTTCGACATAATCACGGATTTAATTAAGCCGTTCAGTAAAGATCTGTAGGAGAGACTGGTATCTATACTAGGTAGACCTGTGTTAAGATAAATTAACACAATCCGATTGCCTTAATATGATTACTACTGGGCACACATAAGCTAATTTACAAGTTTCTAATTCAGAGGAGATCAGAAGAGTTTCTATTTCAGAGGAGATCAGAAGAGTTTCTTATTCAAAAGAGTCCCTCTTTATTATATACGTGAATGTAAAAGATGGCTGCTATGTATTTTCCCTCGAAACTTGAGACATTTTTGAGTATGTACCTGTGACTAACTTTAACAAACTCAGTAATATACTGCACCTCGAAGAATTGTATTGACTTATATTATGGAATATTAAGCGGCGACTGAAACTAGAAGGTGCTGTCATAAGCATCTGGATGCTGTCACAATATATTGGTCTTAGACATCATTGGCAGTATACACATTAAACCATGACCCATGCCTTTCAAACTTCTTTTCTTCATTTTAGTTTATCAATGGGATAAGTACAGTTCTATTAGTCTGTAGCCTTATTCATGTTCCGTAGCCTTATACGCCTATACATTTGTTGTACAACCCAGCTACATTGCAGATGACTAGATTTACCTTGTAGACATTGCACATGTATATGGAACATTTTATAAAGGCGATCGATAAAACGTTGATGAATTCAACTCAATTTGCATAATCACGCATCATGTGCATTGTAACGTTATTATTGTAAACGTAGCGGCTATACGTAGACTTAGTCAGTACATACAGATTTAACTATCAAGATACAGTCGGAAAACAGCTTTGATCGACTCAACCTGGTGATACTTCGGCTATTAGTCATGTCTGAAAAACATGGCTGCCAAATTACTTTTACAATCAGGCAGGGTACCAGGCGTAAGACTATGTAGGTATGTATGTAACTATCTATATGATTTCTTGTAAGGTATGGCACCGTCGTTTAAGATTCTATCAACAAACCAGAAGTTTATAATGTTTAGTTTCAGTCCATATTGCCCATAGCTATGTTACATACTTAATCTTGGTTCTTGGGCTAATATACACAAACAAAACACGACCCATAAATAAGACCACGATTTGCGGTTACATAGATGTGTTGAGTTTAATATTCATGATGACGCGTCAAAAGCAAGCCTCTGTATGTGCGCACCACAAGACTCGTATAATCATTGCCTGCCTGCCCACACTGCGTGTACTAAATTAACGTACAAAAGCAGGTAGCTACGCTAACCAGGGCACGGCCCGCGGTTATTGTTTCACAAAGGATCGTTGACGTTCAGTAGCACAGAGCATTAATATTAGGTACCACCTGATCTTACGAATACTGGTAAAAATTGCTGTTATTCTATAAATAAGTTTTCATTAAATATTTCGTATTTGGAAAGGCAAATAGTGTATGGTTATAAAGAATTTTAATTTCGTTTTCGTTTCGAGAAACTTTAAGTAAAACTTAGGTTTTCTCGCACTCGCACACATATGAATGTATGTATAAGAAAGAAGACAGGTCATTTTTAAAAACCCTTTTACTCTAGATAGTCCTGCGACAAAGTTTGAGGTACTACATGTAAGTGAATGTGTAAATAATACTTACAAGTAGTGACACAAACTTCGTCGCAAAAAAAACTAGTGCATATAAGCGTGTAGGAATACTTTATGTAGGTATTTATATTCAATAAAGAACATCTGTCTCGACGAAAATTTCGGTCAGGGTATCCTTAACCTTAAACTGGTGACAAGCGGTCTCACAGGCCGAGCGGCAACAGTGAAACATCATTTTACCACCTTCCCCGCGCTTCCTTTGTTTCAACGCCTGAGTAGCTTCGACTTCAGTTGCGTCCACGCCGTAGAGATGGATAATTGCGTCATATAGTCCCAAATCGGTAAGTTACATCGATGTAAAGTTCGGCAGCGGTCTCTCAGACATTATGTCACCACTTACGTAGCTTATACCTTGCTTGCTACCACTACATGGTTTACATATTTTTGAAATTTGTATGTTTGTCTGGTAACAGTGGTAACACAGGGAATTGTATAAGACTGTGAATGATTTAAAACCTAGAAATCGACGAGATCCAAATAGACTGGTTCTAATTTGTATCCCGAAATCCACGAAATTCAACAACAATTGTATCGCGATGTGTATCCGAATTTTTAACAAAATTCCTAATCAGTTTAAATTGTTAAATACAAAACAATACAGTATTCAGTTATACAAATGGCTAAATGACTAAATTGTAATTATTATTACCTAACATTTGCATGTAACCTTAACAAAACATGTATGTACTTTATTGAATTGTAAGATCATTGTATATCGTGCTTTTTTGGCAAATAAATATATTATTATTATTATAAAAGTAATTTTGTTATATTGTTTTTTTTCGTATTTACTGTTATTATTTGCAATTAACTTTGACAAACGAAGAAAAGAAGTTTTTGGTTCTATCACAAGCAGTGATTCGCTTGACTATACCCATACACGGTAGTAACTGTAATGTAACGTTCGACAATTGGTTCACTTCGATTGAATTGGTAGATTCACTAAAAAACGAGGTCTGACGTGTGTGGGTACTCTAAAAAGAAACAAAAGAGAAATTCCCAAAGAGTTCTTGCCATCTAAATCAAGAGCTATGGTGTCTACATTCTACGGATTTACCAATCAAATGACTTTTATCTCACACGTGCCAAAGAAAGGTAAAGCTATGTGTTTAGTTTCTTCAATGCATCATTGTGAGTCTGTTGAGGAAAATACAGGCAAACCGGAAATTATTGCCTATTACAACTCGACAAAAGGAGGCGTTGATGAGATTGATAAAAATGCTCCATCTATACCTGCAGTCACCGAATGCGAAGGTGGCCCATGGTGATATTTTATCGAATATTGGATATAAGTACAGTGAACGCACATGTTTTATATCAAGCTGATGGTGCCAATGCTATTGAGCGAGGACAATTCATAAAGATACTGGCCAGAAACACGGTATTACAACACATGCAGCGCAGAGTTTATAATACTCACATTCCACGCGATATACGGGTCAACTTAGCGCGTATTTTGGGTCCTGATTTGCCACCTGAACCACAAAACTCTGAAGACAGGTCATAAACACGGAAAACCTGTGTCAGTTGTCCACCTAAGTTAAATCGCAAATCAAATTACCAATGTAATTCGCGTAAAAAATAGGTGTGCTTGCAGTGTGCCAAACAACTATACCCTGACTGCTAATAAAAATAATCAAAGTTTGACCATTGTCAGTTTTATAAAATGATACTTGTGATTAAAGCATTTTTATTTTTTTATTAATTAGTATCGTAACTATAAGGAAAATAGTACCTATTTTTGATCTCAGCTCTAGTTTTTTGATTTTAGCTACTACTTACATTGTAATAGCAAGTTCTTCATTAAAATTACATTTAGAGTTTATTGGTTAGTTTTTTATCCTTTTATATGTTATTAAAATGTTTTTAAAGACAGCGCTAAGCTACCTTATCTAATTTCTATGCTATAGACCAGGTACGGCAGCAACCTCTCAGGCCGTTCGTCACCAGTTACGTTACTCAAAAACCATGTCACCAGTCAAAGGTTAAGACTGCGCCGAGCGTAAGTCGCGGTTGGACTGAATGACAGAGCTCGATATTCAAATCAGCACGCGGCCGCCATAATAAAATTGTATGGAGGATTTTAAGTGCTATTTTGATAAATATGTATCTTTATTGTCAACCAATAACTTACATATTTGGGACGGAGAAATTGTAATATAACTATTTATGTTTCGTTTAAGATGTAAAATAGGATAGATTTCTACTGTTATAATCTAAAATCACGTAACACGAGCTTACGGTTTCCATTTTTCGTGCAAGTTTACATAATTTTGTAGACGAAAATATTAATTATTTCAACTTCAAAACGATGAAAAAATTTTACGTAGTAATTGTAAACACATTCATTGTTATGGTAAATGTATATTTTATATTTGTATTAAACACAAAGTGTTGATTTTATCAACTTAACTGTGACCGCCTGTTTCGGCACATTTCACTCGGCGCAGTCTTAAATAAGTGTGGGGTCCGACAAGCACTTGACCGCTTTTTATTGTCATAATATAAGCTTTGTAATCTCAAAAATGGTTTTAAAACAACACGCACGTATATTAAATCACTCCCTAACTGATCTACGCTAGTATATTTTTGCCGTGGGCATCCAACAAATATTGACCATATGTCATTTCATATGTATTAAAAAGACGTTAATATCAAGCGGCACTCATTACTAAATATTTATCGATAGTAATAAAATAGAACACTTGAAAGTCTAGGAAAACATTCCAACATTTGTACGTTGTAACTTTAATATTCGCTTCGCCGCTTCATTATATGTAACTAATGTGCAACTAATGCTATAAATAATAACTTCGATATCATTAAATCATATAAATAATCATAATTACTTTATTTATGACACTAATTTAATTGGCGGTGTGGAATTATAGTCTGCCCTTTAGTTGACTGATTACAACTGTTAGGTATGTTATGAAATTAACACTTCGGTTTTAAACGACTAATTAATCATATCGTTAGGTACCGTGTTTACATCTATCGCATGTTAATTTCGCGTGTCATTTATGTTTAAAGTAAATTTACTGAATAATCATTGCTTGATTTAATGTTAATGTCTTGGACTATAATATATTCATCGATCTATAAAAAACTATTGAAGTTTCTAGAAAATCCTAGTTGCTAGCCTAAATGTGATAAATAGACGTTAGATACGATACCAATTTGTTTATTTACGTTCATAGCTGGTTGCGCTGCGCACGCGGCGTAAGGTCATGACGTCACTACGAACCTCGAGTGACGCGTGCGAACACATCACGCTTACAAAATACATTTTGATTATTATTCTTAAAAATCTGTTATAGAAATATACATGGTTTCTAATCGATTACAGTGTTACAAACACTTTTATATAAAAATACTACTAAAAAGCCACAGAACAGTAAAAATGAAGTTAACCAACGATCTGGTATTTATCTAAAAACACTGAAGCCGCGATGGTATAACATGCTATAGAATACACGTCATCAAAATATGACATAATTATGACATGCTGTAACTAAAACGAGTTAATCCATTCGCGTAAATAAAACAAGAGCACACGTGAATATTCCGTAACATCAAAGCACTGTCAGATGGGATAACATTCGTCACCAACCCTGACGGACACAACGCAAACAAACGAAAACATCAACAGGTAACGGCGCAAGCGCCGCGTGGGTGACATAAACAAGCCGGCACCTTTGAGGAGCCAGTCAGCTAGGAACGCCTTCCAAGCGCGGCCGACGGCCTCGAACTCCTTGATGAGCTCGATAGAATAGACGGACTCTTCGTCGTCGTCGACGGCGAGCGCGGGGTTGTCCGAAAAGTAGTGTAAGCGCAGCATGCGCGGGGCCCGGGCGGCGCATCGCCCGCCGCCACTCGGTGCGGCCCGCCGCGCCTCCCACGGCTCACTGCTAATTATACGCGGCGCGCGGCCCGCACCCGCGCCCGCGCCGGGACACGCACGACGAACTTGACACCACTCGCCGGACCGTCGACGCTTGGACGTCTGCCCCTTGCCAGCTCACGCCCACCGCACGACTGCCGTGTGCCCAAGGAGATGCGACCAAAACGCATCACTCCACACTTTCGACAAAGCGAAATGTCGGCTACAACGTACGGCTGCCAAAGCGTATGATGATAAATTGAAAACAACTTTTTTTAGAGTGAACTTCTATATCCAAGCATAATTTACGCATATGGAATTCTATCATAAAATGTGATGGTTCTGAATAGAATATTAAGAATTATGCGTGTAATTCTTAAGAATTTTACACATTTTAAGAAAACACTAATTTTAGCCCACCGTGTCACCAAGTTATCTAGAAGAATAGTCACCGCATCTTTTTGATATTCACAGTAAGATTGCATAATATCCTCGCAGTATCATCTCTATAAAAACAACTAATGTTTCTTTTGAATAACCATATGTATTCCCTTGAAGTGTAATTTACACCATTTAAAATATATCAATAACAAGTTTATAAATTTATCTTCTTTGGCACTTGATTTCGTCATATCGCAGCACTTCGTAAAAGCCGTTTGATGTAAACGTGCGTGTGTCGATTTAGTCGCGCGTCCCCTGCGTTCTATGTTTAGAAAACTAAAAATGAGCAACCCAGTCATTAATACTGAAGAGTCGCATGTCCATTAGTCTCTATTTCCATGTATTTACCGCGGGAATCAAACAACCAACGCGTTATACCGTAACACACAATAATGTTTTGTTCAGTACGCTTCAAATAACGTTCTTCTCAATCGTGAAGTATATTTAAAAATAAAGCACAGTTGGTGGAAACGGACGGCTACATACTTACGATAGTGTCAATTTATATTTGGAAATAAGAAATCATCATTGTGCGAAGCAGACGTAAATAAGCAAAGCAAAGGGCGAAGCAGCTGCGCAGCATATTATTTGATACTTTCTAATTAAACTATTAATAAACTTTCAATAAAAGAATTTAGAAATTGAGAGTTCACTTCGTCGAAATATATTCTAATATCTCGGGTATTTTAACAAATTCTTAGTATGCTCTATTTTATTAGCATTTTATGGACAATATTTAAATTCTAATACTAGCTATTGCCCGTCAATTTGTACGCGTGGATTGATGGATTGATGGAAGTAGATATACAGGATGTCCCAAAACTCAACGTTAACATGGTACCGGGCGAGAGTACACATTATGAAAAAAATAAGAAAATATCCATGTCACTTAGTCAAGCGATAATAGACATATCTCGAAAAAGTTGAAAATTTTACTCCTGTGGCCGCATTTTTAAGTACTGTGATCACAATTTTCTCAATTTTACAGTGATTTGTTTAATAATGTTATCTGAAATAACAGTGCTATTAATCGCAACCACAAAACAAAGTAATAAACATTGTTACTTTGATTGATACTATCTATCTGTATATTTATACTATTTATCACTTTTGTTCATTAAAAGCAATGGAGACGCCGACCTTTTTAAACAAAAGAGTACTAGGTAATTTTTTTTTTAATGAGGTATCCCTACGCAAAAGTATGAAGTAGCACTTTCATTGGCAAGAAAATGGCAAGTGTTGTACCATTTTGAATCTATCTAGACTAAATGGTCCATCTTTTGAAATAACTTGCCAAGGGTAGTGTGGTAGGTTTTTTTCCAACATGCGAGTGTCAAAGTTAACTGACAATAATTTTGTAAACCATAATTCGTCAAAACTTAATTTATTTTAGTTAGTTAACAATTTTTATTACTTTGATTTGTGATTGCAATTAATCTGTTATTTGAGATAACATTATTAAAAAAATCACTGTAAAATTGTGAAAATTGTTATCATAGTACTTAAAAATGCGACCAGAGGTGTCAAATTCTCAACTTTTTCGAAAAATGTCTCTTATCGCTTGCTTGATTAAGTGACATAGATTTTTCTTATCTTTTCATTACTGTTATACCTTCGCCTCTCGCCTGATACCAGGTTATCGTTGAGTTTCGGGACACCCGGTATATTTATATTTTCTTTCTTTGTATCTAAAAAGAAGCTGATCCACTCAGGTACCAAGATGAAACATAGGTACACCATTTTAAATTAGAACGCCAGCAATACAAATATAAAAAAGGCTTACAATTTTCTGCAGTAATTTTTGAGTTATGCGCCTTCAAACATACAGTCGGACAGACAAACTTTATAAATCATTATTTTGTATTCTATAGGTTTTATTCATCACACAATTTTTTAAACCTGTCTGTTGTTGAAATGCCTGACATAATTGGAATCCTATTGTGTCTGGCCGCCGGAGTACTGCTGCGACTCAATTGATAAAATATTTCCTGTGTACTGACATCGACCAGTCACAATTTTATTAAAACTAGCAGTCACCAAGTAGTCAGAATTCGAATATAATTGATTTAAATTTTATGTTTGATAGTATTTAAGGTTTTATTGCCTATTACTATAACCTTACACCTTACCCCACATATATAAATATGTAACCATAGTTACGAAGAATTCTACGACATCAGCCAAACAACGCCGAAATACTACGAACGCGATTCGACTGCTTGTGTCAAATACATGGTCGTGTGCGTGTAGTGTTTTTTCATCAATTTAATGTATTTCTAAAGCATATTTTATAAAAATATAAGGTTTCGCCCCTCCTTCTCCACATGAACTTATCTTTTTCTAATTTTCCTAAAAATGTGTACATAGTTTTTGCTTCACTTATTAATAGTTGCTAAATTCAACAAAGCCTTTACTTTGATAAATCATATTACGCACTCAAAAAGACTCTTATATACTAAAAAAATTCTAACATTTTTCTTGGTAATACAACCATGAAATTCCAATTAAAGGCTGTTTGGGCACGTAGCCCTCAGGGTTACGAGAAAGACGTTAATACTCTACTAATATACAAAAATATTCTGGTTATTTATATAACAGATAATAACGTAGACATATTTTATTCAGCCTAAAACTTAACTCTCTGCTACTAATTTATTCGATTATAATATATTTTTAAAAGACGAATAAGTATGTCCACCGAAATACCTTTAATAAACGTCGGCGTCCCGCCACTTTCACGGATCACCATTTTATTAATATATATACTTTGCCAGATTTAATATAAATATTGAAGAACTACATATCAGAATGATTTAGCCTGTATTACAGAACTCGCGCACACTTTGACAACAAGAACCGACTACAGTTTGAGTACACAACAAAAATAGGTAAAGTAAATGATGCAGTCGATAAAAAAACGAATTTATCGCTATCAAAACAATCATAAAACTTTATACAGCTAAAATTGACGATTTATATCTTCATAAAGATAATATAATGTTCGTAAAAACTGTAAATTGTACGCGGTAATGGATGCGTTTTGTTCTGTTGTTGTCGCTGTTTCTAATAGGCCACCTAATTAATTCAACTGTTTCATTAATAATAATATAATAATAATAAAAATTCTTTACTGCCACAAAATAGTACATTAGCAATAGAAAAAAGTCCAAATGAATGTACACGATAAACATTAACACTATAATGTTCTGCTGGTACTTAAATTAGGATAACCTGTGCTATAAGTACCAGCAACCTTCCAGTATCACAGGAAAATAATCTTATACGGGTAACAACTTTATTTTAAAAATTACTAAATTAAACAACAGACATATGTATAAGCAAATGGCAATAATAGTAAGTAAAACATGCAATATCGTTATTAAATAGTAAGCCATGTTCATGTGAGCATTTGTGTGTATGTGTGCGTGTGTGTGGTGTGTCTCTGTGTGTGTATGTGTGTGTGTGCGTGTGTTCATTTATGCCTGAAATTTTATTATTATTTATGCAATCGGGTGAAGAAGTTTCTCTGTTTCGTCGTAAGTAAGTTGGAATAACCAATCAGTTAATGTCCCTTTACATTCGTATTTGTTTTTATGAGCAATATTCAGAAGTTTGTTAATCTTGGTATAGACAAAACGTCCGAGAAAACGAGAATGTTCTGTGAGTGTCTGCTGGTGGAAGTTTAAGCCTGCGTGAGGCATATCGTAAAGACGAAACAAGATGGCCAGACTTGGAAATTAATAGATGTTGTTTTAATGTTACTTGGAGAATAAACAGTTGGCGTACTGTTAGCACTTCACAGTACTCATACAATTCTTTTGTAGGATAGCGATAAGGCTTAAATGTACATACTTTTAATACGGCGCGCTGTGCGCGTTCGAGATTAATTAATTTGGTCTTGCAAGTGCCGCCCCGTGATAAGATACAATATCCTAACAAGGATTAGCACAAGGCGTAGTAAACCATCTTTAATATTGTCGGCTCCGCAACGTGCCTCAGGTTTTTGAAAATAAAAATAAGCTTGCGAATTAATTGTTCAATATGTGGTCCAAAATTTAATTTTTCATCAATTATTACACCTAGATATTTAATCGCAGTCGCATTATTTAATTTAGGGCAATTGCAAGTAAGGTGGCTGTCTATCGTGTGATTATGAGCGATTATTGAAAAACTATTAAGGTCTAAATTATTGGATTTTTTGATATTAAATATAATAAATTTGGTTTTATCAACATTAAGTGATAATGTGTTATTAGCTAACCACGCTATTATTTTATTAAAGCCAATTTGTACCGTATTAAAAACTTGTTCCCACGTGTCACTTGTAAAAATGAGTGCCGTATCATCTGCAAATGCCAACATCCCCTTCCTCTACGACTATCCCAGTTTATGATATAGCGTTCCCCTACACCAACCGTTAGGTTATAATAGAGGAGCCGCTGTACCTTCTAGTGCCAGAGAGCACCTTCCGGGACCAGTTATAGACAGGTCTTGTCCCCAAATCCCGACTCTCCATCCTAACCTCAGAGATCCGGTTCTCGTAAGCGAGCTACCTCGTGCCCAAGTGACACTACCTATTCTCGAGATAGGTACCGGAGCAATAAAGCCGCTCACTACTCGCAACTCAAGGAGTTGCTAACGATAACCTCGCTGAAGCCGACGGAGAAGCCGCCTCCCATATCTCCAGTATGGTACCGGAGCTGTGTAAGGCACGCTCACTTCCCGACATACATCCGCATGCCTACCCAAATAGGCCTACAAGCCGGGTGTGGCCCGAGTCACTCCAGCTATGATTCTTACTTGCTGAGCAGGCAAGCTCCCGAGATGCGTTGCGGCAGTGAAACCACACTGCCACTTCGCTAAAGGCAACTCCGTGCCTCATGCGACCGACTGGTTCGCCCTGGCCGCGTCTGAGTCCGACGCTCGAACGCAACGTGCTTGCCGAGCAAACGAACATGTCGTCCTCAGCGGCCAACCACATACCCCTGTGAGTCCAACACTAATGTCAGGCACCGCGCACTCTAGTCAGCGGTCGATAGAACACGCCTTTCGAGGCGCAGTGGGCTTCCTGACCCCGCAGTACCCTGGTCCAAAGGGGGAGACCCGTAGTTCTCCCCCCGATTTACCATCTGTTAATTCCAAATTACACATTGCGTTCACGTACACTAGGAAGAGTGTAGGGCCAAGGATGCTTCCCTGTGGTACGCCAAATTCTATAGGCAGACTTTTGCTAACATATTCACCTATCTTTACACACCGTCCGTTGTGTCCGGTTTGATAAAAAACTTTTAAATAGTTTAAGCTGTTGGCCTATGACACCAATGCGCTCCAACTTAAGAATTAGCTTGGGAATGGAGACCGTGTCAAACGCCTTGGCCAAGTCTAGAAAGATAGTAACACTTTTCATACCTTTGTCTGACGCTTTGACAATACGGTCAGTGAGTTCATGAACTACGTCGCTAGTGGATCTATTATTTCTAAAACCATACTGGTTGTTTGAAATTATGTTATTTTCCTCTAAGTATTTCTTTAGACGATTGTTCATGATTTTCTCCATGATCTTGGATAGAGACGACAAGACAGATATTGGCCTGTAATTGTTGACACGATCTACATCCCTATCCTTATAGATCGGATGAATAAGTGCCTTTTTAAATGAATCGGGAAAGACTCCTGTATTTATGCATAGGTTAAATATGTATGTTAATGGTGAAATAAAAATATTTATATATTGTTTAATTACATTGGAAGATATTCCATCAATGCCAATCGCACAATCAGTTCTCAGTCCTAATATTATATGCTCTACTTCTAATTCATCGGTTTCCACAAAAACTAAAGAGTTAGAAACAGTTTTTGCAGTTATATCCTTAAATCTGCTGGCGTCATTAATACGTGTTTTTGTCACTATATCAGCTAAATTTTTCCGTTAGTAGTAAAGATTCTATTCACTTCATTAATAGACTCATTAATACAACTTTTTATTTGAAGTAAAGAGCTAGCGGTAACGTTTGTTTTTTGTGTGAGTTACCTCTTTAATTATTACTAATTACTGTCAGATGCAAATTTTCAAGTGACGGTCGGTAAGCCAGCCATCCAGATATTGGTGGTGATATATTTATGGTATAGAAAAATAAAAATATACCTATTATATATAAATCAAGCAATATTCGAACGAATGTATAAAACACGGTACATTATAATGATATTCTCGAACGCAAATTATTATGATTTAATACCTATTTTCTAACCAAATATTTAATTAGGTACTGCCTAGTCTTCAGATAATTCCTAATAATCGTAATGTTTTTTTTATTTTCAAATGGCCTTTCGTATAATTAATCTTTGTTTATTCCAGCCCTTATTTTATATAGCAGTTGGGATTTTCATTTATAAATGTTAAGTTGTATAGAGAATACAATCTAACTTAATTAATGTTGATATATTTAGTAAAGTATGGGAGTTTAGGTACCTACTTATATTAAAACGATGTTATGTATTTAGCTGCCTTCACTGTATAGTACAAAATTGTGTTCACAGTGACTTTTCCTTTATATTACAAAGGAAATGTCACTGTATTAATTATTATAGTTAGTCGAATAGAATTTACATTTAACTTTGACAGTAAAAGTTAAAGAACTCAAGTAAATAAATGTGAAACTCACCCAAGTCTGAAAGGCTGACTTTTTCCAAGAAAGGATCCGCAACCGGCAACTGCAACAAAAACGAAAATTATAATTATTTTCTCGCGGTAAAATTTACAAAGAATTTTTTATTTTTAATATGTCGATTTTGGTACTTTATAAGACTGCAAATTGTGAGGTTTCTTTAAATAACGCTCTAACAGGTATACAAAACATGCAACAAACATGATTATTAACCTGTAATAACTTGGACTCATCGTTTACATTATTCAGTTAATTAGCTAGTCGTACATTTCATTGTAAGATTTGCATTACATATCATTACCAAACTTATAATTTTTAAGAAGACCGCCAACAATATGTATCTAACTACACAAAAACGAGAGCCTCATTATCAATGAGCCATACTAAAAGTTCCCTTGTTGTACTAGAGTAGCGGCGTTTTCGACTCCACTGAACGACTCATTTGAGGTCACTTGTTGAAACTTTGATGTTTAACATTTGTAGGGAAACGGTTACAAGTGGGCACTAGTTACGAAATATTTTAAGTTCTGTGACATTGTTGCGAATATCAAGTATCAATTACATCAAGGGTGCCTTAAATTATAGCTATAGGATCAATTTTAATGATAAACATTTTATATGTTCGAGGCTCAGTTATTGGACCCATCTCATCGTTTTAATAATCGTCTAAAATTGTCTTACCATCAATTGTATAATCTTCGTATTATCTTTATACTCATTAACTATTGCAGATTCATATTGAACATCAGTCCTAATTTTAATTTCATACAACTAACATACTACATACAGTTATAAATGTGAAATTTAGTTACTGTATATCTACAAAGTGCTATAGCCTATAATTATGTGCATGCCTAAAACGTGTTACGCATATGAGTACAAGTTAGCACACAAATAGCCTAGACCTGGATTAAGGTTTTATATTGCGGTATTAGTTCCCGCAGAAAATAGGTGGGCTGAAGCCGCTAGCTAAATCAATATTTTTACATATTAGTTTTGATACTACTTTCATGGTATTTGATACATTCTACATGCAAAATTATTTAAAATGTTAGGAAAGCTAGTCTTCTTTCGTAAAATTGTAGGAATTATGAATAGTAAATGAAACACCCAAAATTCTTTTTTTGCATTACAATATATCCATGCCATACAATAACATTGACCGAAATGAAGGCCTAACCAAAGGAGTAATTAGTTACCTAGCATTCATTCAAGTACACAAAACGTGCATGCAGTATTAATCCCAGCGCAATATCAAGCAAACTACCCCCTTCATATGTCAAATATGGATATGCACTTTAGACAGCACGTTATAAATTTACAGAGAGAGATGATTTTGAACTGATCTGTCAGTAAATATCAGGCATTTCTTTTGGACTATCATACAATCTACGTCACCGAAACGAATCCATGCGTTTCTTGAACAATACCCTATCTATAATGCGAGTCCATAGACTTATAGTTAGTAGAGCCTCGCTGATTTCAGCATGAATGGGTCGGCTTGACCGGGGAAGGAGTACTCTCACAGAATATCGGCGTGAAATAGCAGTATTCCTACTGTTGTGTTTCGTTCGGTGAATGAGAGTGCCGGAGGCCCAATCACCCTCTTGCCTCCTTCCCGCTCCTTCTCCTTCCCACTTCCTTTTATTCCTAAAGGGTTGGCAACGCGCAAGTGATGCCTCTGGTGTTGCAGGCGTCCATAGGCTACGGAGACCACTTACCATCAGGTGGGCCGTACATTTGTTAACCAGCATAGAGGTATAAAAAAAATATAAAAAAATGTACAAGACAAACAGTGTCATATGAAATGTGTAAGAAAAATAAATGCAAATGTGTGAGTGCAATAGTGTTGTCACAAATCAGTTTAATCATTACGTCGATAAACTACCGTTCCTGACGGCTTCGCTTGCATGCATTTCGATTAAATAATCATCTATAGGCCTTAAAAGTAATAAATAAATGTTATTAATCATAAAATAATAATAATAATAATAAAATCCTTTATTTCTTTATCAACAGGTTAAAACACAAACGTTGTAGAGGCCTTCTTTTAAGTATATAAATACTTGTGACAGAAGAACCCAACATGATATTGTATTAATGTACTAAAATAACCATTGCCCTTAATATCGAATATCGATACTTAAGACATATATTCCTAAAACTAACTAACTTATTTAGTAATAAAATATAATATATAATGCCTAAATTAAAACATTTAATATGTAATTTAAATATAATGGCAATCACTTTTAAATAAAATGTTAATATGTGTCATTGTCATTACATATACAAGAAAGACATGCAATACTGTAAACATTGCAGGTCTTTCTTGTATATGTACATGTTCTTGTACATGTACTTGTGTATGTACAAGGAGAAAAGTAGAAGATATTAATAATCGAATAATTATTTTATTGCCTTTCTCTAATAAAAATCTTAAAGAAATAAGCTCAAAAAAATTAGGCTGAGCTAAACAAGATTTTCTCAATTTAAGGCAACATTGAAACTTTAAACAAAATGATGTATGGATGCTATTGTTGGATCATGAACTCCATATAGACCCAAACCATCGAAACACATTAGAACAAGAATAATAATATTGTTAAAAAGGAAACAGTTTAAACGTCAGGCGAAATGAAAGTGGAACAATCTGTATAAATAATATAATAATAATAATATTCTACCACATACACACAACACCATCTAGCCCAAACTAAGCAGAGCTTGTATTATGGATACTAGACAATGGATAAACATACATATATACTTTTTTTTTGTATATACATACATATTATACATAGAAACACCCAGACCAAGACAAACAGCCATGTTCATGCACACAAATATTTGTCTTGTGCGGGAATCGAACCCGCGACCTCAGGCGTGGCAGTCGGTTACACTAACCACTACGCCACCGAGGCCGACATAAATTGGAAACATTAATTTATTATTTACTGTCCCCTGAATATGATAGTCTTATTTAGGTAGTAGCATGTAGTATTAAACAGTTCCTTAACGACTGCATTGAAATCAAACAGACGTTTATTAACAGTTTATTTTTCGATGACATTTTATCCTGTAGCTTACAATACTTTGTCATGAGCTTCTTTTTTCTCGGACTTAGAAGTTGGTTTGAAGGACCACCGACGGTGGTAAAATATCTCTGTATACGTAAGAACAGAATCTTCTTGATTTCAATTGGACCTGTACGAAACATAATTTAATTTGTAATACCAGTCTCTAGTGGTAATAAACACCATATACTCGGTATCATACTTCGCACCGAGTCTTTCATGAGGACATGTAGTCGTTTCCTTTGTATAAAGCAATTTAAATCAAAGTGTTTACATATGGTAGAATTTTTATGTGGAGCCCATTTACCCCTATCCAGTATCTGTAAAAATTTTTCTCGCAATAAAGGATTCTTAGGGATTCTGAAATAACATCAATATGCAATCAAATACAATCCACATAATATTGTATTGATTAAGCATCTAAGACTGCAACAAAAAAATATATTTCTAAACATAATAAAAGTCGAGACATCTTGGTAAAATAAACAAACATATGAATAGTCATATGTGTATGTATCGACGCGCTCGCGCGCGCTTTGCACGACGCCTCCGCACTCACTCACATCTTACAGGTAACACATCACTACATAACATTAAGTTTACCGTCGCGTCTGTCTGTTCGCGATAAACTACTGAATGGATTTTCATGCGGTTTTCTCCAATAGACAGAGTAATTCATTAAAGAGGTTTCTGTTACACTACCCATGCGAAGTCGGGTCGGGTCGCTTGTAACTGTATAATGGTGCCAATTCTGTTGTCACAAAATTCTCTTATCTTAACTAAAAATCTCTAAAATTTAGTTTATTCCTGTCAAACGACATTTCGTATTCTGATATTGCTACAAGTGACAGGACTAAATTAAATTTTAGAGATTTTTAGCTAAGATAAGAGAATTTTGTAACAACAGAATTGGCACCAATATCTCAGTTCTATTTCGTGGTGTAATATTGGCTGACAATCGGCCTTACCACAGCCTCCGCCACCCAGTGCGTCTCTAAAGCATAAACTATACAGAAGCAGCATAAGGGGAAAGCGCTCGTTCATACGCCTTTTATGTATAACTTTAGCTTTTGCGCTCGGCTTCGCTCGCGTAGGTTAGGTTATGCTGGTAATAGTACATTAACATTTACAGTAAGAAATTATATATTTATAACCCAGATAATTTTAGGGATAGCCCTAAAATTATCTGGGTTATAAATATATAATTTCTTAAGTTATTATTTAGCTGGAAAGCAACTGAAACAGCTGGTGTAGAAGACGTGTGAAGTATATGAAAAGTGTCAAATTAAATAATTTAAGATTTATTAAAATTTGTTGTATTAGATATTTATTTTAATATAATATTTTTTTTACATAAACAAAGCAACAATTATAATTAACAACTTAACTAATATTAACAAATCTAACCACTTATAAATAAAACATGAAAGTAACAAAATATGGGTCTATAAATTTAATATAAAGAAAGGAAATGGCTGGTTCAGGCAGCGTCGTAAAATTGCTCAGAATCGCTGTCGACCGGAACAGTGCCCAGGAGACTGGCAGCATTGCCACGTTGAATGGCAATGCTGATTCTTTGAGCCAAGAAAAGTCCAGCCTTCTGGTCACGCGAAGCGTCGATTAGCCGCTTAGATATATCTCTAAAAAGCGCACGAGCGGCCGGACCCCATGAACCTAGCGTCTCCACCCCAAACGGCTCAAAAACGTAATTACCAATTAAATTACTGTATTTGCGCCGTTTGAGGTTTTCCGCCGCTACAGCAGCAGCACTGGCGCAGCTCACCGTGTTCGGAAGATGTGATGGCGCAAGGGTGTCGACGCATGTGGCGTCCTACACCAAAGGCCTACCCATTTTCCTAGGTAACAAAGACATACCATTGGGTCTCTTCCCATCGTCACGTACCAAACCTATGGGTTCTAATACTGCTGGTACGCCGGCGGTGATAAGAGCACGACGGATAATGTCATTAAGGTGAGCGTGTCGTGAAATACGACCAGCGCTTCTGCTGCAGGACAGCCCATGGTGTCCGAGGCTGTCGACGGCTTCTCCGCAATGACAACGATGCGGAGAAACACACGGGGCACTTAAACGAAGACAGGTGGCGAGGCGGAATGTTGTATCGTCCAACATTGTACCTGTGTTGGACGATGGAAGTGCCTGAAGCCATAAAGCCGATTCCCATTCTCCCACAGCCAGCAAACGTGCGCGCTCAGCAACACTTACAGATGTAGTAAAAAGATTTTCTCTTACCGTGTTGCATAGCGGCTCATCCCACTGCCTTTGGGAGAACGGGTTGGTAGGCAGATCAGTATTTGGACAAGCCATTTTCCAGGCGTTCACGGCATCGGTCTTACACAACACTTCTGAACTAACCAGTGTGGGTGCCAGAATGTACCTGGATTTTTCTTCCGTGCTGTAGACCGAGGCCAGGAACGCCGGTAAACTGGCATCTGAAATTTTGCGAACGCCGAGCCCGCCTAAACGAACAGGTAGAGAAGCTTGAAGCCAAGCTCGGTCGTTCAAGTCCACATTTAATATTTGCCTTAATGTATTCTGTATGATTTTGTCAATTTTAACTAAAGGTGTTAAATGTTTCCAAAACTGAGATGACCTTAAAGCATGAGTAAATTAATAATTTAATAGTTTGAATATTAACTAAAATTAGTGTATTTAAATAAAACGCGGTCAAATTAATATAAAGTAGTTTAATTTCAATTTGCACTTTCGTAAATGTAGAACAATATTTTTCTTCTTGTAATAATTACTGCACTTTGTATTTATAGCACCAAAAATAGCTGATGACGTTGTCAAATATACTCATGACGTCAAGCTTATGTCAGGCTTGACAAAAGCTAAAGCTACCGTAAAATATTTATAAAATTTACTCGAATTCTCCTCGTATTATTTATTCTACACTGAATTATAGTAATACGTGTAAAGCAAATAATGATCTAATAATTTAAATTTATATCTTTGTCATATTATAATATAATACCACCAAAATATAAATATCAACAATGCAATGAAAATTATTATAAATTACCTGTAAGACTTGGATTTACGGAGGTTATCACGTCCTGTCACGTCACATTCACGTACTGAACGAGACACCATCTTAGCAAATCTAATTGATAATATTTTATTGCATTTTTATACCATTAATGCGAAAAAATTATTCCGCCTTAAAACTGACCGTTATGCTATAGGCGCTTGCTCGTAAAAATGATGATATACGGATACTTATTTCTCTTTTCCACCCCAGTAATTTAAACTTAATCTGGACTTCTCGCTCTAACACTTCGTTGGCCTTTGAACGTAACGAAAATATTCTATGTCTATATGCGAATCTAACTCACGTACCAAGGATTCCGTACCTTAAAAGGAAATATATAAAATATATATTTTTAATGTACAAATTAATTCCTTGATAATATAAAACACCTCTGAGGGTCCGTTTACATTGAAAATTCAAATTAGATTCCATTATTCAGTAGCGTCATTTACTTGGTACTGCAGAGTATATTTGTATATTATATGAGGGTAGTACAAATTACATTGAAGTATTGTACGCAACACTTTTTGACTATTTTTATGAATCAAACTACTGTTGTAAATAGCTCGATGAAGTCTAGCAATATTTTCGATAAACGGTACCAGATCTGTCATGAAACGTTGAACCGTCAGAGGCCAAATCTTCAACATTTTACATTTAAGGATTTAAAATATCGTTAAATAAATAAACTAGCATCCAGAAAATTACAAAGAATATCTATACCACACGCAACCCTGGCATTATAAAAATAATGTAAAGAAATATATATATATGTACATATATATTATAAATAAATAATCTGTTAAGAATATGGCAATGTAATTTAAGTTTATATTTTTTTTGTTGTTGGTAAACCTGTTTTTTACTTTCGCATCTACGTGTCATGGTGTAAAACAAGTGTTCATTAAAATAAACCATTTCGCTAATTAAAACGGCGTTCTTTATTTTATTACAATAGGTTATGGGGCCAGGCACATGACCGAAAAGTAATAAAAAGGAAGTTACCGTGGGAATAACACTCGCGTTCCGCGTGCAGCTTAACGAAAGTGAGGTTAAGTTTGCACGGCGACGTGGAGATAGCAAAAGGTTACTTGTTCGACGTGGGTCGCAAGGCAGGACAGCGAAATGCATATCAATCTAAACACAAATAACAGCTTGATGAAGCTGGAAGGAGCTAACAACTGGAACATCTGGCAGTTCTAAACTACAGTTTTGCTACGAGGTCAAGGCTGGTTGGATATTGTCGAAGGAAGAACTTTAAAACTCGAAGATCCCACTGAACAAACCGCATGGGAGAATAAAGACGCGAAGACACAAACACTATTAGTCACAAGATGTAATGTTACACATTATTTATTTCATGTGCTACTTCATCTGAAATGTGGATAAAGCTGCAGAATGTTTATGAGCAGAAAACAGAAACAAACATCTATATAATTCAGCAGCGCTTCTTTCAATATAAGCTTGAAACAAGTACTCAAATGCCTACATTTTCATCAAAAATCCAGGAATTACAAAATCAACTTAAACAAATGGGGGAAAAGTTTCTGACAAGTTTGTGATAACCAAAGTATTGAGGTCATTACCTGACGATTATAAACATTTTGTATCGGCTTGGGAGTCAGCCCTGAATAATAAACAAACAATGGACAATTTAATTGCAAGATTACTGGTAGAAGAAGAAAGGGTGAAAGAGAAAAATGGAGAACCTTCACCTTCAGGCTCACCTGCATTTCTGGTCAAGGATAAGAAAATATAAAATGTTTTAAATGTAATAAAAGGGGACAAGGTGAGTGTAAACGTAACATTAAAAATGAAGGTCAGAATAACAATTGTTTTTATTCTGGCAAAAATGGACGTAACAAGTCACAGTGCTGGTTTAAGAAGAACAAAGAACATAAGAAAAGTGACAATAAAAGTAACACATTTGTGGTGTCAAACTCATTATAAGAATATTGTCAATCTCAGTGGCTAGTGGACTTGGGGTCCAGTAAAAACATGTGCCGTGATCATACATTATTTACATCATTTACCGACACTGAACAAGAGTCTGTTATCGTCGGTAATGGAGCATCGCATAGTGTTCTAGGCTTCGGAGAGATGGCGGTAGAGGGGTATGACGGGACTGAGTGGGTTCAAACAACCATAGACAATGTACAAACCTATTCTCCGTAAACTGGGCATCGGACAAAGGGTACGTCATGTTTACAGATGACAGCTCGTGTCAGTTTTATAAAAACAGTTAGTGCAATTGCAAAATGAGTTGGAAGTTCGTATTTTTTGGAGTTACGCTACAAAAACAATGTGGCTAATGTGGCTAAGAACGTTAAAAGTACATTGCAAGAATGGCACGAAAGATTAGCGCACCAAAACTTTGATTATTTAAGAAAGGTACTGTTGAAAAATAACATTGACGTGAAACATACTTCGGCTACAAAATGCGAAAGTACATAGATTGCCGTTTGGGAAGAGTGAAAAGGTCACTACAAAAACGTGTGAATTAATCCACGCGGATACCTGCGGCCCTATAGAGGTTACGTCAGTCGGCGGTTCAAGGTACTTTGTAATATTGACAGATGACTTCTCTAAAGAATAAGTCTGAGATAAAGAACCCTATTGAAGATTTTGTTAACAAGGCAGACATTTTCATATACATTACATTTTCACCTTATTTCCAGTCATATGACTAGAAATAAGGTAAAATATTCAGAAATGATAATGGCCTTGAGTTTATAAATAAGGAGATCAAAGAAATCTTTACCAAATGCGGAATACTACATCAAACAAGTGTCCCCTACACCCCAGAGCAGAAAATAAAAGCAGAACGGGAAAATCGGGCTCTAGTCGAGGCCGCTCGGACAACTACTAAAATCATTGTGGGCCGAGGCTACAAACACAGCAGCATCTGTCTTGAATAGGACCGGCAAAAATTAAGACAGTGAAAAATCGCCATATGGATTGTGGTTTGGAAAAGACTTCGACATTCATCAGTTAAAATTATTCGGGACACCAGTGTATGCACACATTCCTAAAGAAAAGCGAAAGAAGTGGGATAGCAAAGGAGGAAAAGGAGTAATAGTTGGTTACGGAGAAACCTTTAAAGGATACAGAATATACTTCTCACACAGGAATGATGTAGAACTAAAGCGAGATATAGTTTTCTTAGAGAAGGAACAAAACTATAGTGAATTCGAAGTAAAATTGAACTATACGAAAGAAAATAATGACAGAAGTAATGAGTTGCATAATGAATCAGAAACTACATCAGCGAATCTCAATGAAACTATGGTGACTGCGAGTATGTCGGAAAAGTCTGGATCTGAATACAATCCAAGTGAAACAAGTATTAGCTCATTCGAATCCATTGATGAGGTCTGCCAAAGAGAACCCAGCAAACGAACTAGGAAGCCACCTGTTTACTATCATTGCCAAAATGCGCATACCGAAGAACATGAACCTGTCACTTATGAAGAGGCTATGATGAGAAGTGACAGCAGCACATGTAAAGAGGCGATTGATAGAGAGATGCAAACACTAGAAGAAAATAATACTTGGGAAATAGGTGATGTTTCAGAAAATGAAAAGGTTGTGAGTAGTAAGTGGGTATTTAAAATTAAAAGGGTTGATCTAGATTTTCCTCAATACAAAGCTAGATTGGTAGCGAGAGGGTTCGAATAGGATGATATTTTAGACCTAAATGACTGTTATGCTCTTGTTGCAAAACTGTCAACTGTTAGGGTATTTGTAGCAATAGCAACTAAACTCAATTTACCTATAATTCAAATGGATGTTACAGGGGCGTTTCTGTATGGAAATATTAATGAAAATGTTTATGTAAAATTTCCAGAAGGAGCTTACATAGATAATAATAATATTGTATAATTAAATAAAGCACCTTATGAACTCAAAAATTCACCTAAGTGCTGGAATATCAAAGTCGACACTGTTATCCTTAAAGAAGGTGTTGTTAGATCTAATTGTGACTCTTGTCTCTTTAGAAAGTGCACTGATAGTGACCAAATTTATTTACTATTATATGTTGACGATGTCTTACTATTTGGAACAAATGATAATTTAATAAAGCAGGTAAAATTTATCAAATCGTCCGTCTTGCCAGACCTTATCAAATGCCTGTGATATGTCAAGGAACGAGGCTGTACAATATGCTTTCTGTTCAAACGTTCTGACTATACCTTCAACGAGTCTATGTATTTGTTCGATTGTGCTATGACTTTGTCTGAAACCGAATTGATAGTCAGGTATTAATTTGTATTCATTAATAATAATAGGATTCAGTCTTCTAAGAAACAGTTTCTCCATTACTTTGGAGGGGATCGGGAGTAGACTGATTGGTTGATAGGACTTAGCATCACCTAGGTTTTTACCTGGCTTTAGGGATCATGATAATGTTTGCCACTTTCCACTGTGGTGGTACGAAAGCCCTTCGCAAAATAGCATTATACAACTGGGTTATATACATTATGCCCTCTTCTGGTAGTTCTTAAAGAATGGTTGATCTAATTAGGTCATAACCAGGTGCTTTCTCAACGTCTAGGTTTTAAATTATGGTTTTAATTTCGGTTATAATGAATTTATCAATTGGTAGCTCTAGCTGGTGTGTTTGATCCAATCTCAACTTTTTTGATTTTTTGATATTTATTTGAAAACTTTCTATAAATGTTCCATAAACACTTTAGCTTTTGTCGCGTCACTGGTAGCCAAATAGGTTGTGATTAATCGGTCGTTTAAGATTTCTTGTCGCTTTCCATAGCGAGTAGTCTGTCAAGGGCTAAGCGTCCAACTGTTGTAAATACTCTGTAGTACTTTGGTTTCGGTCGTCACTTAATAATTGCTTAAGTTGGGCTGTTAGTTTATTGTAGATTGTTTTATCATCCGGATGTCTTGTAATTCTAGCTTTACGCTTTTTTGATAGTATTTCTCTATATGATAGTGAACAATGAGATCTATCAGAATTTGGGGAATGGGGTGGAGGCGTGCGTGGTTATCAATGCAACCTTGTGAATAATAAAATTAAAATGTTCTACTGCATTTGTAATATATTCATCTATTTGTAGAGATACGCTACTAGCGATTCGCTATTAGTTCCCGAAAGTATTCCCAGTTTGTTCTACGAGTATGTAGCCTGCATTGTTTTTCATTTTGTAAAATCCTTCGACTCAGTAGATTATTGATTAAAGATAACATAATTTGAAAGGCGGTTAGCAGATATGTAAGATAATAACATAATTTGGTTTCGTCGACGACCTAAATAAATATTAGTTCACTTGGGACGTCTACCCATCAACTGCCAGATTTCGGCTTTGCTTGATTTCTTTTACCCTAGAACGGGAGTTCCCTATGTATGGCTCGCGACCCAGTGGTGGGTCGCGAGCGAATATTGAGTGGGCCCTGAAACATAAGATAACCCGACTGATCGGACTAACAGCCAGACAGAGACTAGGGAATCTGAGTGCTACCAATACTTTAAACCCCTTTTTAAGACGCCGCGGTGGGTCCTGAATGTGGCAGTTTTTGTTAGGTGGGTCGAAACCCAATCAAGTTTGGGAACCACTACCCTAGAATCTTCGTATTCCTAATTGGTACTTCTTATTGTTTGACTTTGCCATTGCTTTAGAAAATAGGCCAAGAAACGTAAAAGTATGAATGAAGTTGTAGCCTTGAGTGCCGTGGGATTCGGGAATAGGCGTTTAGTAATAATCACATTTAAGCATTTTGAGTATTTTAGTTACAGATTTCTTGGAACTTACCCCTCGTGAATCACGGAATAACATAGCAGCATGGTGCGGGTCAAGGAAAGCGTCGGAGGCGCGATGGCGGTTGGTCGGCGCATTGCCCAGTGACGACCGGCGCTTATCAGCTCCCTGAGATGCACCTCTGCGTAAATGCGCTCCTGCACCAAAGATAACATACAGATAAATAAAATTAATTAACAATTTAAATCTATTAGATAAATAGACTACTAAACTTATTCTTAATTGTCTAAAATGTCGTACTATACACGAATGGCATTGTACTATATTTTTACACATTTTTACCACATGCTCCTAGCCTTCTGGATACCTTACCTATCGACAGCAATGTTGACGAATTTATGACGTTATTGTACCAGTTTTGTAATTATTATGTTTTTGTAATTATTATCTTTTTATAATTATTTACCTTCTTTTAATACAATGTCATTTAATAACATGTATTAAATGTGAGAAAAGTTAGGTCAGTTAGGTCGCCTGCCCAATGCTGGTTGGTTGGTAGGCAGGCTTCTTAAAACGTCGAGAACTTTACGGAGAACTCTGACACATGCAAATTTCCTAATGATGTCATCCTTTACCGTTTAAAAAAGTAACTATTTATTACGAACGTAACATCGAAAAGTCAGAGGCGCCTAGGGATCGAACTTTTAAAAGAACCTAATATAATTGTCATAAAATACCTAACATATACTATTTAGCTTAGCTTTTAACTTAACATTATATTGTATTGTAATATAATTGTGGTTCACTTGATTAAAAAAGGCAACTCAGCACTAGGAATAATTCCGTATCGCGGGGAACTTTACAAACATTCAAACAACGAACACAAATAACATCCAGACTCGGAATAACCATTTTGATTCGAACCTACAACACTCAACGCAGTGGCAGTGGCGAGGCAACCATAAGTGGTTAAAACCACTACGCCATCGGTGCAGTCATTTCTAGTCTATTGTTTTTATTAAATTATTACTTCATTTCATTTATACCACTGTCAATTTCATACCACGTTTTAGAACAATGTCCCAGAAGACTGTATATATTATGTATTTTTTACAATTCAAACCAAACCAATATATCCCACTGTATTTACGTAGGTATAAACACTTTCGCACAACGCCGTTATCGGTTTTCAAGCGTACTGTTATATAACAAAATTCATGATAAGCTACATATACACTCGCTTAACTCGTATAATTGCAAAACAAAACTAAGAGAATACCTACTTACCCTAAATTATGACGACACAGAAAAATTACTAAAACTTCCTTACACGTAACCTGAAACACGCATACACATACCCTACAAACACTATTATATATCACTCAGACACATACTCACGCAGGCATATACTTATACACTCATATACGTACACACAACACACGCACAATACACACATACACATTAGAACATAAAAAAATACACAAATATAAAATACTGACGAGGAAGATGGGCCATTTCCTTTAATTATTCTCTAAATTAGTCTACTTGAATTTTATTTGGAAATCAGTTTACTAAGCACAGCATCGTACTCGCATTTGCATCAACAACTGTGTATATAATCAAAATTAATTTTGTACTTTTGATGACATTACACAGGATGTAGGGACGTCCCCCGTAACACAGGGAACTAGCTCCGGGGACATTGCTCACAATGTACACACGGCTACACATCAAGTTAGACACCCTATATACGCATAACTACGCTACATACAAAATAGAGAATTCTCGGAAAGGGACAGTCGATGTAATGGTAAGGATAGAGCGTAACTAAAATATAACGCACTCTCTCGCACGATTGGCAGCGTTCAACTTCTAATAGTTCAAAGTCCAAACAGTCTAGGTTGATGTGTCGCTGTGTGTACACCTCAGATGTACCCGACCTATTTCATTTATTTAAATATGATGATGAATACAGCTCTGAACCCTTTTTGTTGCTAATAAACCAATAAAGAATTGGAAGAACATAAGCGTAATGTAAGTCGTCTGGTCATGGTCACGGCTCCCCGTGACCATGGCTGCTGAAAAGCAACCGAAACGTCGGGGAAAGTGTAAACCAAAAATAAATAGATTTAATAGTTTAAATAATTTTATTAGCTTATAAATTAGTCGAATAAAATCAATAGTAGTAGTAGTGTAATATTTTCAAAATTTTGTAATACAGTGATAAATAAACAACGCGATAAAATCCGTATATAGTAGTTTAATTTCAAAGATGTAAAGCTGTTCAACAAAAATGAAGAGACGAAGGCGTCTAGACAAATAACCAATAACGAACGAACGCGTTCGAGCATTTATTCCTAAGTCGAATTGTATTTGACCAATCACAATTACTTACCTACATGTTGTCTGGACCAGAATAAATTATTAGTGAACTTCAGAAGCAATAATACACGCAAGTTGCAATACTCCCGCCACAATTTAAATTGTGTTCCGTAATTTCGTCTTCATTTTGTACGATGTAGTTTGCAGTCTTGCCCAATTACACTATCACAATCTTCAAAGATGAACCTTCATCAAAAGGAAAATAACAGCATGTGTCTATGTTATGGTTTATCTGTGGTCTGGCATTTCGAGCGCTTGCAAGTTAGGCTCTGTCAAATGTCATTGTACTTTTTTGTGCACTCACTGTCACAACGGTTTTCTTTTACAAAGAAAGTATAAACATTATTTTATAAAATTTCAACGAATATATAATGGGAAAACACAAACGAAAGCACGATAAATCGTGGGAGAAACGCTTTCACAGTCTAAGGAAATTACGTAGACGTAGTTATCGCGAATACCTATGTAAGTTCTTTATAATGTTCTTCGTTATCACTAGTCGTGGAAATCATGAATAATTTCCAAGGAGGCAATAAAGATGGAGAAGATAAAGAGAGAAACAAGTTTTCCAAGCAATGACATCACGCCACTCATGAGCTTTCACGAGAGGTTAGCCAGTAGTGAGCAGCTATCTACACATTGTCACTCGATTGTATCGAAGCGCACCCTTAGAGCCTTCACGAGCGGTTGGCCGTTGGAGGTTGCTTATATATAATCAATTGTTCGTACTTAACTGCATCCATAGAGCTTTCACGAGAGGTTAGCCGTGGATTCCGAAGGATTTGGCAGTTAAAACCTAATCTGGTTTGTCGTTCCTAGATGACTACGACGAAGTGCGCTTGAGTACACGCTCTAGGAGCTGTTCGCTACAACGCCACAGACGATTTCTGTCGGTTTCGTCTAGTCAGGATGACAAAAAAGAGAGAGGGGCAGATCCAGAAGTTATCATCCCAGATGTAACAGTCCAGCAGACAACCAATATTACCCCTGAAGGGACCAGTACAACCCACAGTTTTATCATACTTGAAAGTGTAGCAAAGCGATGGAATTCCATTCTATAAAATGGCCTAGATAGCCATACAATATTCAATTACTAAACTCGCTCCTGTTGTATGAAGAGCAAAAGGCAGCCATTAATGACAATGGTATAAAAAGGGATAACAGAATCCAAGACCAACAAGCTATGTTAGCAGCAGCTATTACAGCTATGGGTACTGTATTAAATAATATGATAACAATCATAATATACAAGATTTATAGGCATTAAGTGATAGCACTATATTACTATGTAAATTGTACTTCAACAATTCTATCACCTATAGGTCCCTTATCTTACCAGGGCTCAATAAATATACAAAGGAGACTATGGAGTTAACTCCTGTATCAGAGTTCCTGTTTTAGGGACAAGCTACATGATATGAATTAGCTTGCAAAGCCTTGAAAAGGTCAGCACTGGAGCTAAAACATACTGTTCCAGCCCAACCATAGCTGTTTACCAAAATAAATCCTTCGAGTACGGAGGATGACGTATGTTTTCTAACTGCGGCTCCTGCAGAATTACAGCGGTTCCTCGTGCAGTGTGAGGTCTTGCGTTATCATGGAGCAATAATGGTGAAGATTGATTCACGAATCTGTCAGTTTCGCCATCATTGTTCGAAGTTGGGCACAGTAAACATCTGCTGTTTTTGCTTAACCAGACCTGAGAAAGCTATAGTGACTAGTGCTATAGTGACTATGAAGAGACCACCAAACAGTTATCATTACTTTTTTATTGGTAAGATTTGCTTTAGGCCACTGTTGCGGCGTTTGACCTGGGGTCAACCATTGCATTTTTCGCTTATGGTTATCGTAAAGAATCCACTTTTCGTCACATGTCACAATTCGATCCCATATTCCTTCATTTCTGTACCGATTCAACTAGGCAACACAAGTTTCAACAGGCATTTCTATCTACAGATTAGTCAAATCATGAGGCATCAATTTTTCATTTATTTTTATCTTATTGATTTGTTGCAAATGAGCCAATATGGTAGGTATGATAACGTTAAAGCAAGCCGCTAATTCCTAGATAGTTTGACTCGGATTGGCTTCCACCATCTTCAATTCAGCTTTATTCACCTGTGTGGGCAGTTACCCACGTCGTTCGTTCTTCAAGTCGAAGTTTCCATTACGAAAGCGTTTAAACCAAAAACCCACGGTGCGTTCATTAGCAGTCTCCTCTCCAAACGCCGCGTTGATATTACGAACCGTTTCTGCCGCGTTAGAACCACGTCGGAAATCGTATTGAGAAATGACTCGGATTTTTGAAGTGTCCATCTTTCCCATCTAAGCTGAATAAAAAAATACAATTGAAAGTCGAAATTCGAATGTTGCACATTTTTTAAAAGAAGAATCTGACAGGTATCGTCTGAAAAAAGTTTCACTCGAAAATCTCACATCATGAAGATTTTATGTCAATTCAAAGTATCAATTACTATACAACGGCAACTTTATACTTAATACCCAATTATTTAAAAAAGATACTGTTACTAACATAAACTAACCTAATCTTTATTCATGCGAGCGTAGCCACGTGCAAAAGCTAGTAGAGAATAAGCAGACTCGACAGTTTATGAGTACTGCAGTAAATTACACATTATTATATGTAATGGGACAGACATGTAAGGAGAAAACATAATTTGTTTCCATCGACGTCGGATATTTTAACAGCGACCACACTCATTTGTTTATTCAAATAATTACAATTAGTGACGCCCGTTTAAATCTCTAATTGACACCAGACGTACACCGGACACGTAATTGGGTCAATTTAATTACCTATCACGAAAATTAAATTAAACTGTGTTTAATTTTTAAGACCGACATATTATGTAGCGGACTTTAAAACCTTAATAATAGGCTACATTGTGCCGCAGTATTATATTTTAGTCTATATGATTGTATAAACTATAAATTGCAGTTGGGTGTAATGACTCAAAGATTTCGCCAGAGACATAGAATCGAGTAGGGTCCGAAAGTTCATCGGGTCGTTTTTAGTATTGTATTCACAAGAAAATATGCTTTCAAATTAATTGAATATTAATGTTTTGATGTAACAATTAATCAATAGCCGAAATACCACGCAAATTAACTAGCACATAAGTAGCATAAGTACAACTACATATATATTCTCTCACACCTTTATACCCAAATAGTAGACTTAGGTCTATTACATCCACATTTCGCCAGCTGTGGTTTTGGAACCCACGTAACAGGGAGCTAGCTTAATGCCGTCCACCGGCTACAGTTCGTGGCCACTGAAAATGTTTACACAGAAAAACCCAGCCACCAAGTAACTCTTTCCCCGCCCCGGAAATCGAACCGGATCCCTCATACATTACCGCTGCGCCACCGAAGCAGTAAACCTAGCTATGACTAAAATATTTAAAACGTGTATAAAATCTTACCAGGTCACAAGTTTGAGCAAATTAGTGAAGACAAATACAAACAAACTTTTTTATTTAAATGACTAATTTTAAAGTAAAATCTGTTTGTGTTTACCTATTTATTTTTATTTCGTCAACATTCAGATTAGGTTTAACTACGAGATGTAAGATCAAATTATTTACATCCTGTCATTGTTTCGAAGTGGCAACTGAACTGACTTAATGCTTAATAACAAAAAATAGATACATATTTATTCTGTCAGTTTTACTTATACTTTCTACACCCTTGCAAGTTACTTACGATGTTTCGCTCTTTGAAAGGTCAGAGGTGCGTGCGGTAGAATGAAACAAAAGAACTCTACAGGGCAGGCAATGGAAGACCGTTGGACTGTCTTGCAGAGGTATCTTGTAGTCTCGTGTAGATTATACTTATAGTGCTCAAACCGAACTGCAGATAGTTTAGTGGAAAACCACTATATTATCTCTGCAAAAAGGTATAAACACCATACTTTACACTAAACATCGTCAAAACAACACAAGAACTAAGTATATTACATTTATTTTTCCATTAGGTTTGCAGTTGTTATGCTAAGCACATATGTCCAATATAATATTAATAATAATATAATAATATTCTCCTACATACACACAAAACCATCTAGCCCAAACTAAGCACAGCTTGTACTATAGGTACAAGACAATGGATAAACATACATATATACTTCTTTTTTTTTGTAAATACATACATATTATATATAGAAACACCCAGATCAACACAAACATTCATATTCATGCACACAAATGTTTGACTTGTGCGGGAATCGAACCCGCGTCCTCAGGCGTGGCAGTCGGTTACACTAACCACTATGCCATCGAGGCCGACCAAGACCAATATGTGTATAGTAAGTACTTATTTATGATATTAGAGTAATCTCGAAGAAAGATAAACTGTCTCGGCATTCCAAAAAAAATTGATCACGCAAAAGTTCGAAACGTTGGTAGAAAGAAAAGTTCGCTTCTTAAAAAACATGGAATTATTTCCTACCGCGAACGTACATAACATAGGTAGGACGGCGCTTAAATTGCTAAGCTACAAAATTTACGCCTACTTACAAAATACAAAATGTAATGATTTTGCCGAGTATTCACTAGATCAACAAATGTCTATGTTTTGCCGTGCAGTTCAGTGCCTTATCCTCCTCTGTTTGTGAACCGATATTCTACCATTTTATTTTTTTAGTAGGTATTGGCAAGTTTATGTTAACAATAAAAAATAAAATAGAGACAGTGTTTTAATTTACATAGGTTTGTAAAGACAAAACAAAACAGGTCAGTACTTTTTCTCCTCTGTTTATCAAACGATTGCTTTTTCTTCTTTAGTAGCTATTGACAAACGAATATAATGGAAAAATATATTGAATTTTGTGCATTGGGCTAACACTATTACCAATAATTGCATCTTAATCTAATAATAAAGTAATGTTAAACTGATATACCTATTTCTTTACAGACCATCTCTAATAAAAAGTGTTCTGTATAATATGTATTAATGTTGCATATTATATTTATTTTTAATCGTGTTATAGACAGATTGAAAAGCCGAACTTACTCAATATACCAAGTACGCAGCTCGCATGCTGATGATGCAGCTTATTTAGGTTTAAGCAAAACCGATTATAGTCAATTACGATATATACGAAAATTAATCATGCGGTGATCCGACGCTGTGTATCTAAAAGATAAAGGATATGTTTATTACGTAGATACCTACAACAGTATTGACATAGTGTGAAGAAAACTATACGTATACGAAATATGGCCTCAGATTTGTTTTAACCACACATGTATAAAGTTGTATGGTTTGTTGGCTTAGTTATGTTTCATGTATGGATCGATTCTGTTGTGTTGTGCAGTAACATTCGAATTATATTCGAGCGCACACTGTACGTGCGTTGCGTACTTAACCACGTTGGTTAGTGCACAACTTTATATAGAATTACGCATATCACTACCAGCAAATACTAGTTGACTCATATTTTTTTATTATTTAATTGTAATAGTTACGTTACCTAGTCAAACTCTCAAATAAAAGAACTTGTATAATCTAAACAGAAATAAACAATGTACATACAAATTTTTCAAATCTGTTAGTAGTAGTAATTTCTAAATGATAGAATAAGGATACTGGATCCAAATTGTAACGTTACTACTATTTAGATAGTTGTCCAAAGTAGATATCGAGATGTCCCCACTACACCCGACTTTTTCTTATATCCACATTTATAATATTAATTACTCCCTTATTAATCTTATTACGCAACCAATTTTGGTATTGCACAAAAATAATTATATTGGTTGCTATTTGAAATAACGCAAAAATCAAACATAGGTAATTATACCCTGTTCTGTCACCAACACCGCGATGATCGCAACAAGGAGTACAACACTAAACTAAAAACAGACAGCTTTAGAATCTCTTCGAACTATAATTTTATAGACAGTAATTAATCATCTGAGATGTGTTAGGTGACGCAGCAATTATAGTGATAACCTCAATTACCAAATCTCTGGCAGGTTATAAAAAAATGTGCGATGCACATAACCTCAATTACCAAATCTCTGGCAGGTTATAAAAAAATGTGCGATGCACATATAATAAGCAAGAGGTATTGTTGTTATTAATGTCCGTTGTTTCAATGTTTGTTAGTAGGCGTATGTCGCGCACGACTACTAACGACAGAAAATCGCGAAATGCTATTTTTTAGGTAAAGTGCTATTATTTCAAAAACAGCTTCAGCTATTAGTCATCATACGAATTCACGAATCGTATGAACGATTATTATCCTATGGAGTCGCAGCGGCACAACGGCCGCCAGACACGGTTTTCAATTATGTCTGACATTCTGAGTATTGATAGGTAAGATACTGTTATAAAACATACTATACAGCCACTTATTTAGGTCAAGCAATACTTGCTGTGTGGTCGCTGAACTGTTGCTATGAATAGCCCATACAATCGCTTCCGTTTGCCTTAATCGGCCACAAAGGGATCATAAGAGAACGATCTAGCAGCATCCACACAACACGGTGCTGCTGCCCATCGCGATGCGAGTTAGTGTAATGGTCGTAATACATGTGGAGTCATAAGTGGGAGATACTAGGAAACTTTTGTAATATATATCTAATAATCAAAGTACTGCAGTGAAAGAACAGCATTAAAAATAATAAATAAGTATCAGTTGTTATCTAACCAGTTATAATATAGCAGTAGAAATAACACTGTCCCAAGCTCCCACTTAGACGAAATCTAACTCGATTGCAGTATTGCTACTACTCGTAATTTTTTACCATATTAAAAACACGTGTTTATATTAGGGTAAAGACACAGTAAGTACAGAAAGACTATAATAATACTTTAAAAAAAAAGCTTAAATCCATTAGTATGTTGTTTTCACAATGATATATTACAGCTATAAAGAAGCTCAATCAAAATATTTGATATCGAGATCAGAAACGCTTAAGTCAATAAATTATATTAATGTGCCATAAATCCCAAAGGAATCTAGTTTGTTATTCAGCCTTGTCCTCTCGTACTCAATGTTAATCGAAGTCATTGACTTAATCAATCAAAGCGATCAAGTAACGTAATAGGTTTTTATGTCAATTATGTGCAATAAAAAATGCTATTACATCCACGCTATTAAATGTGTTATGCGTTACCGGTATAAATAACGATAATCCTGTTATTCCGAACTAGCTTTTAAAAGTTGGTGTTTATATTTTGCCTTTTCATTCTATTGACATTATTTCTCAAGGCGAATCGTATAAATGACTTTTAACCCAAAAGGCAAGCACTTGAGGCGAGCGAATATAACGACGACTCATGAAGTCTTGACTCTTGACACATTGTGTTATGGATATTGTATTAGATTATCGATTCGTGTGTTCTTAGTAGAAGCAGATCCATATAAATTCTTTTATAGAAGTAAACCGATCGTTTTGTTAGAATTTCACATACGTAAATCTCAAATGTACAGCAGACCGCACATAATTTGGACTAGTGTATTCAACTAACAGCTTTTCCATTACAGTCGACTGTCGATAATTCGAAATATTTCCCGTTTCCTTGGAAAATGCTCGATAAATTGAATAAAATCAATGTTAATTGGTTCCCTCGGTAATTTACATTTGAAGGCATAGTATATTGCTCGCCATCATGCCATAATTTGAAGTCCGGGCTTCCCTACTCTCTATAATTTGAAGCGTTTATCGTTTATGTACAGACTTGTCGATTGTTTACATAAATGCTTCTACGCCCTCGGAACCGACACGAATGACTATTACTTCGCAGCTGTCACCACTATTGAAAATTCTATGGACAATGATAGACTGATGTCGCTCACTCAAAAAAAGATGACGTACTTCTTCTTGAAATAAAAATTTGTGAATTGTATTATTTTATTTTATTCTTAGAAATAATTAATCAAAAATTTTGATCAAACTCTTATTTACTTGAGCACCCTCCCCCCTCCCCCTCGTGGTTATTTAAACTCTTGTTATTTTAAACTCTTGGTAATTTGAAATTTATCTCTGGTCCCTCGAGTTTCAAATTATCGAGAGTCGACTGTATTATTATTCCGTATCTTCTCAAAAAACGTTTGCATATATGTCGTGAATATCTTTGATAAATATTCTAAGATAAACAAAATTCCACATTTCATCAATGTTCGTGTTACTGTTTATATTAAAGAGGAAACTGGATAAATCGGGGATTTGTAAAAAAAAACAGACGTAAACAGATAAAAAACAACGAGCTACACATATCAAAGCATTATTTCAACTGCTGTCTGTACTATCAGCTGGACAGGGTCTCATAGTAAATCAGTTGTGCCGCATTTTTAACTTGTGCTGGAATACCGGCCGTGTACCTAGTAATTGGTGCAAGGCCGTCATAGTATCTTTATACAAGGGAAAAGGCTCACAGCAAGATTGTAAAAGCTATAGAGGCATTAGATTAGGCTTGCTCAGCGTCGTCGGTAAATTGTATGCGAAAGTGTTAATTGAAAGGATTGTAAAAGTAACCGACGAGAAAATATGGGATGCACAAACGGGATTTCGAAAGGGTATGGGATGTACGGATCAGGTCTTTTCCTTACGAAACATAGCCGAGAAAGATTTGGCCAAAGGTCAAAAGGTCTATTGCGCATTCGTGGATCTGGAAAAGGCTTATGCTAAAGTGGTGAGAAATGAACTTTGGTCGGTTTTGTCCATGTATGGAGTGAATAGCAACCTCACACGAGCTCTGAAATCTCTTTATAACGATTCCAGAGCTTGTGTTAGGATAAATGGGACTTACACAGAATGGTTTAGTATCGAAAAAGGTGTTAGACAAGGATGTGTAGCGTCACCCTGGCTGTTTAACCTATACATGGACAATTGTTTAAAAGATTTAAAAGATTATGAATAGGAATTAAGAATGAATGAGTTACTTACTTGTCAAATGTCTACTTTATGCCGACGACCAAGTAATACTTGCGTTATCTGCAGAAGAGTTGCAGGCGATAGTAATTGTTATACATGGTGCTTTAGAGAGTAAAGGAATGAAAATGAATGTAAGCAAGACGAAAGTAATGGTATTTGAAAAGGAGGAGTGCATGACGATGTGTAATATTATTGATGGAGAACAAGTGGAGCAAGTGAAAGAGTTTGTATATTTGGGAACTTTGTTTACAAGGGATGGTACACATGAGGGAGATATTGAAAGGAGAACGATTGCTGGTAATAAAGTGAATGGCGCTCTACGCGCTTTTATGAACAGTCGAAATGTATCCGAATGCAAAGGTACGTTTGGCTGTTCATAGAGGACTATTAGTGCCTACACTTATGCATGGAAGTGAAAGTTGGGTATGGCAAAAGAAGCATGAGAGCAGAATAAATGCTGTAAAAATGAGAGCGCTGAGCAATATATGTGGTGTGACTCTGAAAGATAATATAAAGAATGGTGTGATTAGAGAGAGATGCGGCATAAAAGTGGATTTAGTGACAAGAATAGGAAAAGGGTATGTTAAGCTGGTTTGGGCATATACAAAGAATGGACGAGAAAAGACTGACTAAGAAAGTTTATAAGGCTAGTGTGAATGTGAACAGTCGCAAGAGGAAGACCTAGGCGAACGTTTCTTGATCAGATCGGAGACGTTCTGGATAAAGGCCAGGTTAAGAGCACCTTAAATCGGCGAGCGTGTATGAGGAATGTTATGAAAGTGAATGAAGCCAGAGAAGTGTGTCAGGATCGTAGCAAATGGAAATCCGTAGTCTCTGCCTACCCCTCTGGGAAACAGGCGTGAATCTATGTATGTATGTATTATAATCTCACTCGTGTGGCTCCTTCATTAAAACACTCTTACGTCAGTATTCTTCGTAATGCTTAACAACAGACATTATCTAAAATTTCAGGCGTTGCTCAAAATATACTAGTATCACTCCTACAGCTAAATTCAGTTGTAAAAATGATTTGCCAGTTATATAAAATTCCATACTTTTCGAAAGCAGACACACGACGAGAAAATTCATGGACGTATGAATACTGAAAGAATGTAATATAACTATGCTAATTCGTACCAAGAACACAACAGAGATTATGCAAGATTTAAAATGTTAAGTAAATATGTTTTAGCAACAATAAATAATATTTTATTTACTTCATAAAATTAAATATGTTGGTACATTTTATAACCCAAAAAAATTATTTCACGTAATAACATAGAATAAGTTGCGTCAGTGTGTTGTAAATAAATGTGAGAATTTATAAGATAGATTAAAACAGACAGTTACTGTGGTAAATTGACATTATATTCTATTGCAAAGGGTTTTATTGTATATTGTATGATAGGATAGACTTTTGTTTTCCACGAAAGACTATTTATGTCCGTAATGGGCCCTTGTGACAATAGTTTCAAAGAAGCGATAATATACGTTCAAAAAGAGGACATTTTATTCGATATAAACAGCGTTAAAAGAAAATATATTTACTAAAATAAAAATTGACTTCTTTGATAAATATGAAGTTACTAGAAAGATCTAGAAAGTTCATATTTTCAAATAGGGCCACAGTTACGTTATATTAAATTATGGAGCGCGTATAACATCAATATGGAGCTAGACCTTTCCATGGGAGGATATGATCACAGATTCTATTAGTCGGATGCAATAACATACATATACCTTCTAATGCTATTTAAAGACCTTTGATGTAATTCTTGTGCAGCAATCTTTATTCGAGAAGCGTGCGTATTTAATCTATCCTTGAACAAAAATATTGTTACATTTATCGTCTTAACCTAAGTTTGATTAACAACGTAAACATTTCGTGTATGAGGAAAACTGTTTGTTGTGTGATTGCCTGGTACTGTTTAATATATAAATTAGAGACGTGTAACCTTAACTTCAAATCTGTAGACGTAAAAAGTTAGTCTTGCTACTGACATTAACTGTTTCTCCAGTCAAAACATATCAAACCGATGCGTAATTAACAGTGGGTAAATATGGTCTGGCAAGCGTACAATGAACCTATGAGGAAAAGTGGTTTTCGAGAGGCGACTACGAACAGGAAATCATGTGTGACAGAAACTCTTCTACTTGTCGAACTAACTCATAACAAATCATTAAGGAAATTGGGTAGATCCGCACTATAGCATACATATTTAGTAATTCTGTTTGTTCGAGCTTTACGCAAAATCTACTGAAAAGATGTTAAAGCTATATAAAGATATTAAAGCCGCTTTTACAGACCGGTATCTTCTACATAAAATCAAAGCTATTATTCAGATTAAACATAGCTTGAAGAACTCCAATTCGTTAATATAAGATAAGATTAGATAATTCGATAATTCCCTAATATAATCAGTTTAGTAGAACGGGAGCTGGTGCATATCGTGATCTACGTAGCCGCGGGCATAACCTCGTACCTATAATAATATATTTATCAACTTCATCGTGAGTTTAACATGATAATAATATATTTTATGTTATTATGACGTTAACATTATTCCGATTCGCCTTTAAAGATATATATGCAATCAAACTGTGGGCGAGGCAATCACACTCTTGGCTGGTTTTCACTATCGTATAAAAGACATAAAACCGACGGAAATAGGTCGTTTTGGAGTTTCTAGACTAATAATCTTAGCAAGCTGGCGGCGACCTAAAATTTGGATGTATGCAAACGAACAACGGTTAAAGTTTAATAATAATACGGGTAAGAAAATAAGTACACCAGCATTTTATACTTGAAAATAAATGCATTAATTGCGTTTAAACAGTTATTTGGGAGAGTGTACCAAATGTTTATATTTTGATTTATTATGTACATATGTTTATTTTTACGCAATTGAACCCTATTGAAAAAGCCGAGCATCAATAGCTGGTAGGTACCGAGTAATCTTACAGGAAATTTAATTAAGAGTGTAAATATTACTGCGTTTCTGTTTGCGGTTGGTAAAAGTTCCGGCGACACCCAACTTTAATCTCTATTCTGTCTCGGCTCCGCTACAAAAACCGTTTAGCATTAGGCGGACGGTATGCTTGTATGCTGTCTTGGTGGTAAAAATAAGAAGATCTCGTTGTTGTTTATTGGACAATGTTTCAAACCTTAGCTGTTACCGCAAAATATACTAACAGTAAGTCGAAAAGGTACAGGCGATCGTGAGTTGCCAGATTTGAATATCTTTCGAATGCATGCATTCTCAAGTATGGTAGATCCACAATACTGAAGGTGTTTCTTTAATCATGCTCACGCCACATAAGCAACGAGGCAATCAACATTGTTATACAATTATGCACATTGCTTATACCCAAATTAAATAGCCATACCATTTCTTAAGAGACAGCTCTCTGCACCAATTTTATTTCTTGTACACCGGGGGCTTAACGAACTTAATGAACATCTAGACTCAGAGCAACTATTTGTGGATGACAATTTTTTTGTCACGTGTTAGGACCGAACACGCAGCACTCGGCGCAGGGGTAGTGGCGAGGCTAACACTTAGACCACTCCGCCATCTGTACTCTCAAAATATATATTTAAAGATAAGGCTTTATTCTTTATTTGGAGCTTTTCAAATAAGTAGTAACTCAAAAGAAATGTAGTGTATAACGATAAAACTTGACAATAAAAGCGGTAAAATTCGCATTGGTGTCCCGCACCGAGGATTCCCTACAATCGCACAATGGCGAGATCGCTTCTCATACTTGACTCGGTTTTATTTTTTGTTATTTTACGTTAAAGTTTACACTATAGCTACTCCGCTTTTGCACCTTCTATGTATTATCGATTTTCGACGATACGGTTCAGAAATACAACAGACCCTTGAAAAGGGTTATTATCGGCAACAGCACCTTCATCGATTTCAGTTTAAAGGGCACAGATCAAGTTTGTTCTACGACCCTTTAAATCAATTTTAAGTTACAAAGTGTTGTTATAACAATACGAGTACATGGCGATAGTAGGTAATCAGTTTTTAAGTCGTATAAAAACAATTTTACTCTTCTGTAATCTGTTCTTCCATGCGCTTCATATCATTGGAGAATTTCCATTAAATGTGTCAAAATAGGTTATTGATATCTCCATTATGGGGTAAGCAGACTTGTACTGACACACAGTATCATGTTACTTGTAATATAGGGGGACATGATAGCCGTTTACCCGGCTTAGATCGAGACTCCGAATCGAACCAGAGGACTCAGGCACAGCAGTTGCATTCTGCATTAAAACGACCTGTTATGGAGGATACTTATACAGACATAGAATAACATGATATTTAAAAAGGACGCGGCAATTGAACATTTAGCCGATCGCAGATTAGAATTAGAAGATGACGAATAAGAAATTATAGTCGGCTCTCATGCAGCAATAGTAAATAAGTTTATAATTAAATTCAAGATTATGAAAACGATGATTCATGAACAGTTAATCTAAACAAATAATAGTATAGCGTCGGCACCGGAAGGGGCACGAGTGTGCGATACATCAAATGCGGCGCGATGTTGTATACAATATTGGCAATCTCGCACTGGTCGCGACAGCTAATTATTATTTATAATTATTACCACGCTAGAAAAAATGTGTGTATCGCGTGGGACTTTACAAACTCAATCTATAGACACAATACTCGGCAAACATCCGTAACAACTAATTATGGATAACACAAATATCCTGACTATCACAGTCCTAACATCGCTCGGTCGCAGAATATCCACTTCTGATAATGTCTACAGGTCGCAAATGTTCCATGTTTTCAATTCCTTGATATCAGTAAAAAAAAAGTGCGGCTGAGATTCGCATACAGAGGGAGGCGGTAGACATTTTGAGAAATGGACATCCTGCGGCTGAGTCTTTTAAATTACTACCCCATCCATGCAGTCTTATTCACCAAATACATTGGTACATAATAGGCAGAGATAGGCCTGTATACCCTCTGCCTGTCGTAGCCGATATAAAAACGTGCTAACAATAATTAATAATTGTTATAAACGTAGTTTAATTAATAGTTTTATACGTTTATAAACTTGTTCTATCACCGTTACTGACAGCAAAAAAGCATTTTCACGTTTTGAGAGTTTTATGTGCTTGTCTGTTTTTCTAATTACACGGAGCTGGCAGACAATATCTCGCCCGATAGTAAACAATAGCCATTACTTATAAGTTATAGATACCTGCAACTTGGTTGACATCTTACGCGCATTACCAACTTTGTAGAGAAATAACTTCTAAGAAGGATGGATGTGCCTCCCCACTAGTATTGCCCCAAGTTTGAGTGGGTGGAGGGCGCTGCAATGCCCACTTTCTCCGATTAAAAGGATAAGGATTCCATTTATAATTAAAACCAACGCAGTAAATAAAGACAATATACCAAAAATTGTGCACATAAAAATATATAAAGACAAAAACATATTCTATTTATTTCCAAAGTATTTTTTTACTGCCTTCGTAAAGCAGCGGGAGTAGGTATATGACACTGCTGTACTTAAGGTATAGGAATACTTGGATTAGGCAGTGTTATTGAATTTTCATTAAAGAAACTCGTAATGGACACAGCAGTCTAGAACTGTGGTCGGTAAGGAACAGACTTATTACGTCGGATATAGTTGTTAGACTATGTATAATGTATGTATGTTTATGCATATATCACATTTATCCCATGAGTACACATTTCTGTCACACGCTGTATAAACACTTGATAGACAACATAGTTTAGAATTAACTAACTAATAATTGCACCTACTGCGGCAACAATAGGTAGCAAATGAGTGGAAAATTACTGTTGTAGGCAGAAGGCTACCTATTTCAGTCTGAATAAGCCTCATAAATATTGTATGATTAATTGTCCCCTAGTAATCAGCTCTTGGAACTCTAGTCAATCAAAGTAGCCAACTCGCTTACTGAAACGTACTTATACCCATCATAATAGTTCAAAATGTACATAAATACAGAATATAAGTATCGCTTGCAGGTAGCCGAGACGCAACGAGATTTACTTGCACACTTTAGTTGACTTCAAGATACACATACACAGTTTAATTTTAGATCTTTGAAGATCTGATGTGACTTGGATGTTTAAGTAAGAAAAATATTTATAACGTATTTTTCTCTCTTACAAAATGTGAGACATTATAATGAAGGGGTTCTGGTTAAACGAGCTAAAACAATGAAGAGTATGTAGGGAGTAAAAGAAGTAACCTCGAATGGCAAAATCAATTGCAGATTAATAAGAGCAATGAAATAAAACCACAATATTATACATAATCTACATGTGTAAATTTAATCCAGATGTCTATACGTCATAATTCAAAACATACAGCATCTACATATTTGTCTCATACACACATACTTAAATCGTAACCTACGAAGCAGGCGTTTCAAGCATAAGCTCATTGCGGCGAGGGTAAGCATCAAGTGTCAGATACAAATATAAGACGAAATCCAAAGCGCTCTGCGTATACGCCTGAAGCGTATTTCGTGGCCCACATGTAAGACATACACCTACGCAATAAGTAAGTAGTCTTTATGTAAATAAATTATAGAGACACAACTCAAAGCCTACAAACTCCCTTATAAATACTATTCTCTCAACATTTGTCGACAAATATTATTCTACGAGTACCATTATATTGCATCCTGCGACTGAATTAGAAGAATCATTGGTCTCGTACAGTTTTATCAAGTCTGTAATAATGTCTAGTTGGGCACATCATCAATGTTAGGATTTTATTATTTATCAGGCTACACATAGACACCACGAGTCGACTTCAAGTACAAATTTACTCGAAGTCGAGAGGGAGCGCACTTCCAGCCATCGATTCTTTTGTAACTCGCTTCCAGAAACCTGCGTCTTTATGGAATGAATATATATAAACGTCAATAGCGCAATATGTTAACACAAAATGTTATAGAAATCGTTTACTAGGAACACGTGTCCGGGTTTCTAGGAAACGTTCGCCATCAAAGTGCATAGTTATAATTTTACCAGCTTCAATTGAAATTAAATATACCATCGGAATTTTTTAGTCTCTACCCACCTGACCAGGCGTGCATCTGTATATGTACATTGTATACATACAAAGACATGCCTACACACCCTCAAAGGGGTAAGCTAAGGTAAGTCGTACCCTAAGTACCCTAATTTTGCCAGCTACGTTTTTAGGTTCAATGTAATATGTGCGAGCCTCTCATTGTTTGGCGGGCACACAGACACCGTGTTGCTATTGAGAACATCCTAACAGAAAAGTTTAATATTACTGGAATTTCTTTTTGACTAAAGTGTCAAACGCTCTGCCCCACGTAAGAATCGAAATAAGGAGATCACGTAAGAACGCAGAAAACCAAATAGCGAGTTTATGCCGCATCATGCCTGCATTGGTTATGGATAAATTTATGCCAATAAATGTTAATAGGTTCTACAAAGATGGTTAATATGTCTTAAATAGTTTCACACCAATAACACACTTGGTAATAGATATTAGAATAGCCTGGCTACGTATTTCGTCGTAATATTAGGGTACTATAAATATCACGCCAACGGCGATAAATGAGACGTAGCCTGACGTATTTTGCCGAAAGGTGTTCTAGCGTGAACCGCTCCAATTAAGATATGAATGACGGCTACGGTATGAATGGCTAACAGTCTTTGTTATGAATGAAACCACGTCAAAAGAGTTACAATATATTCAAAACATTTCATCGCTTAAGTGAAGCATTATAACTGGTCAACAATGATTTTTTTTTCTGAATTGTTTTGTTCTGTATATTCATGAAGCACTGATTACGGAAAAAGTACTAGTTTTGTTCTAACAACTCAATTATTTAATTAAAGCAATTTACAAATTTCACCCAAAATACTACATTTTAGCCGTTTTCTAGTTGTTTAAACACTGTTAAATGATCTTTTATATAAATTCTTTGTATGTCTGGCTTCAGGAAGATCTCTTTGTAAATTCCAACAGTAATCGGCCATCATATGGACTTCCCACCATCCTTGATAACTCGCTTCCATTGTACAAATATCTTGATGGAAGCTTTCGCCCAGCTCTTCGCTAGTTTTGTGGATATCGATCTAAATGAGAGTGTAAATAATGCAACTTGATATTCATATTACAGCCCAAGTGTTTTAAATTGGATAGCGTACTCTCAACTAACTCAGAAAAGACATCCGATTTCGTGTTTCCAAGAAAAATTTCATCACCAGAACAAATTATTTCCAAGCTTTAGATTCAGGTTCATTCATTGAAATAACAAAATTTGGGTCTTTCACCAGTTGCCTAATCTGTGGACTATCGAAGATTCCTGTCCTGGAAATTTACGTGAAATAAATGCAAAACATTGGCCGTTTTATCGAGGGTCTTTACAAACTGCTTCATGATGCCGAGTTTTATATGTAATGGTGGCAATATAATGCGATCTCGACTGGTCGTCTAGGTCGCTGATCAGAGCGCAAGTTAGGATAGGACCACTGATAACGATTTTCAGAATTAATTCCGTTATTATTTACGACACAAAAATAGCAGCCGTCGTGATGATTTTGAGGTTCTCGCCATATCATCGGTGTTTTATATTTAATAGCAGTTCGACGGTGAAGTATCAATATCTCATAATTTACATTTTAGCGATTTTCACTTTATTGCATATTCTGTCTGAATTTATATCCCTAATCTGAAATATTTGATTGCAATCATTATCAAGATCACAAGTGGATCCTACTATTTTTTTAAATATAAGTAACTTTTTGATTCCAATATTAACAATTATAGAAATGAGTTGTTTTCCGCGTTCGGTAACATCGTCGTTTTGTAGCTATTAGATATTGATACTACACCGTCGAGTTGCTTTTCCGTTGCACCATTGCCGTAGACACACGAACACTTTAAACAAACAATATGAGGCACCCACTGCTTGTCTAGATTGCACAATTATATCTCGAAGTATCAAAAATACGTCGTTTTCACAAAGTCTGATATGGGATTTCGAAATTTTTTATAGATATATTCGCCACAGATATAACAAAAACCATCCGGATTATGTAAACATCGTCTATGAGTCGTAGACATAGCGAAAATTAGCAGAAAAATGATTCCATGACAAGTTAAATTGTTATGACTGCACATAAACTCTAAATGAGGGTAGTTGTGAATTATTCAAATAGAGTTGTAAGTTTAAAATAACGAATGACATATTCGGCATCGGGGCATTGATATCTACCTACATCTACAAAAATATCCGGGAGAAATTAGAAGTATTTTATTTTTGTTGGGCTTTTATATTAGAGCTTTGTATGGTTAATCCCAAGAGACACTAGTATATCATGAACAAGCATTTTTGCTGTGATTTCAAGATTGCGGTTGGCCCGCGACTTCGTTTGCGTAAAGCGTACGCATGCGATGATTAGTATGTTCAAGTCTGATTCAAAAATGTCATTTCCTGTAATTATATTCAGTAGATACTAAGATATAGCGCATAATGTAAACCAGGTAAATTAAAGTGCGAAAAAAGCCCTGGAGAAGTTAGTAGATAGACATGTCAGAGGAGAAGCATTGAGGAAATTCTCTCTCCACGGGTTACAATGTGCCTACCAGTCGGCAAAATCCACTGAGACAGCACTGCATTTTGTGGTAAATAAGCAGAACATGCATTAGATAACCGGGAAGTATGCATTGCTGCATTCCTGGATATTGAGGGAGCTTTCGATGAGACCACCTTTGACACCATTAGTGTGGCATCGGCAAATCACGGCATATAGCCAACCATTTGCAAGTGGATCGATTGTATGCTCAAGGGAAGAATTATTAGGTCTGAGTTGTTAGGAGAGTAGTACTAGTAGTAGGTGTAGTACTCTCACCGCTCTTATGGTACTTGGTGGTTAATCCGCTCTTAGAACAACTCAACAAAAGACCCTAGTTAATGGTCGGATATGCGGATGACTTAGTGATACTCGTCAATGGAAAATTTCCGAGCACAGTATCCAGTCTCATGCAGAGGGCCCTGAGTATGGTACAAAAATGGTGCAGTTGTAAGCATTTATCGATCAACCCAGGGAAAACTACTGTCGTACCGTTTACTAAGATGAGGGATCTGACTGGGTTGGGAACTCTATCCATGTATGGTACACAGCTACAATGGTCCACGGAGGTGAAGTATCTAGGCATGACCTTAGATAACAAGCTAACGTGGAAACCTCATGTAGACAAAGGTATAATGAAGGCCCAGCGGGTCTTCGGCATGATTCGTTCTACTTATGGGAAGACCTGCTATACACGATGATGATAAGACCCATACTCACATATGGAAGCATTGTCTGGTGGCCAAGAACTAAACTAGCATCATGTAGGAAAGCGCTGTCGAAGGTGCAGCGATTAGCCTGCATGGCTATAACAGGCGCCCCTGTTCTGACTACGCCAACGGCTGCGTTAGAGATTCTGCTGGACCTAACGCCGCTACACATTGTTGTGGAGTTAGAGGCTATAAAGGCGTTACATAGACTATCTATTTATGGGCTGTGGAGCATCAACATCCCAGAAACTCGACACACAAAACTGGAGATTTCAAAGAATCTCACAGAGATTATGAAATTATGAGAATATGAGCATGGGCCCCGAGCCATTCGTAGGTCTCTCTGAGAGAACCGTCAAGGCAGCTTTGACTGCACATGGCAATGATAAACACAGGCTAGAATGGATGGCCCTTAGGGGTCTGGAACACTACAAGAAATTCATTGCAAACAGAGCCATGGGCTTCACCCGGAAGTTCTGCGGGTACAACAAGGGCCAAATACGCCTGCTCACAGGAGCATTTACTAGTCATTTTGGCACCAACGACTTCCTGTGCAGATTGAGATTGTCAAAGAATTCGATTTGCAGAGCCTGTGGTGAACAGGATGAGTCCGTATCGCACCTACTGTGTGAATGTGACGCGTTGGCCGGACTAAGGATGGGTCTGATGGGATCGGCATATCCGAACCCTGAAGACTTCAGGCTTCTCCCACTGAAGTGTACGCTGCGACTGATGCAGTACATTCATAGGGAAATAGCTCAAGGATAGACCACGGGGCCGACACTAAAAATCCCACTGGGTCGAAATGTCGCCCGTCTACACTGACTGGCCCCCGAATAAGATAAGATAAGATAAAGTGCGAACAAATCGTAAGTCTACAAGAAACAAGTCCAGAAGAAAGTAATAGTTAGTTTTTAATCTTTCGGTCGGATACTCCTAGATTGAGACATCGTATATATTATATGAAGTACAGCATTCGATCAGCATTACTGCTGACTGCACTGCACGGATGGCGTAGTGATATAAGTGGTCGCCTCGCCACTGCCATTACGCCGGTTGTCATGAGTTCGACAAATGGTTGTTGCGAGTCTGGGCGTTCTTTGTGTAAGTTGTTTGAATGTTTGTTAAGTCCCCCGCAAAACAGAATATATTTCTACTGCACAAGTTGTCTTCTTTACGAAAAATTTGCCGAAATTACCATGATTGTTATATGTGACAACTCAAATGTGGTAGTCAACGTGGAAATAAGTGATCGTTGATACAATTCTGTACAATGACTTATCAACTTAGTTAAAGAGAATAGATGCGGCTTAATAGATTACTAATATAACGGTTAACCTCTTTAATTCACAGAATGAATCAGTTCATTAGCTAAACGAAGCTCAATTCAACGAAAATTAGAGAGATATTGGCATACATCATATTATTCTAATTTCTAAATAAATATTATATTAGAATATGATTATCTATATTTTTTGACTAGAACGCTGGAAAAAAGAAGTTTGAATATTTAATTAGCAAGAAATTGTTGGTAATATAATAATGTTTTAAATGATAGGCAACTATATTGTAATCCCTGAAAACAAGAAGGTAAATAGATTACTAATATAACGGTTAACCTCTTTAATTCACAGAATGAATCAGTTCATTAGCTAAACGAAGCTCAATTCAACGAAAATTAGAGAGATATTGGCATACATCATATTATTCTAATTTCTAAATAAATATTATATTAGAATATGATTATCTATATTTTTTGACTAGAACGCTGGAAAAAAGAAGTTTGAATATTTAATTAGCAAGAAATTGTTGGTGCTATAATAATGTTTTAAATGATAGGCAACTATATTGTAATCCCTGAAAACAAGAAGGTATGTGCTTAGAATCCGACTCCTATTTACATAGCAATACAAATTATAAATACTTTACCCATTTCATTGCTGACATAGGTACATCCATATAAAAAAATATTAACTAACTTACGCATACAGACGTTTCAAAAACTTTGCTGTGCATTTATTGGAGACTTACCTGGAAAAACGAAACAAAATATTAGTACTTTTGTATTATTTTAACAGACTGGATCTAGACATAGAGTAACAGACCTAGGATCATCTCCACTACTCAACATAGGATAGGTTTACCGTTGAAATTACCTTTTAAATGGGATACAATACATTGCCATTTTGACGTTGTAACTAAAAAGTCATAAAAATCCGGCATCATGTTTCTGGCTTTATACGACTTTACCACCACTGCTTTGAACTTTCAGCATACAGTCAGCCATGTGTTATGTAGGTGAGAGTGGCGGTACACAAATCCGAGCTTTTGGCAGGCGGGAGAGGAATTATTGTGGGTTGTTCCGCATTCATCTTATGACGTTTCATCCTATGCTGTTTTTTTTCCTAACTCAACTCATTTATGTTCCTTACTCAACCGAAAGCAATTATTTCAATTTTTAATTCTTGATTCATCCTATAAGTATTCCTACCTAAAAGTTTTAAGTTTTGTTTTGACGGTCTGAACAAAAAATACTGCTTTTGTAATCTATACATACAAATAAATAAAATTGAAGTGTCTGTTTGTAATGTCAAAATAACAGCTTTTTACTAAATGTATATGAAAGTACATACGGTACCTACTTATATAAAAAACACATTTTTTTAAACTACTGCGGTCGCAAACATGCCTGATGGCAAGTGGTCACCGTAGCCTATTGACACCTGCAACACCGGTATCACTTGCGCGTTGCCAATGCTGCTTATATATATATATACAGGGTGATTTTGAAATCGTGTAATTCCTTTTAACCACGCATTCTACTGGTGATATAGAATAACCCTGACCATATTTTTTCTTAATTAGAATAATGGTTTCGGCTGATTTAGAGTACAGATTTTTTTCATGAAATGATTTCAAATAGTCATATTTTAACCACCTGACACAATCTTAATATTTTACTAATTTAAAAATAATAACATAACAATAACTGATGTCGTAAATAATAAGGGGCAATAAAAAGGACCGCCCGTTATTATTTACGACATTAATTATTAATATGTTTTTTTATTTTAATTAGTAAAAAATTAAAATTGCCTCGGTTGGTTAACATATGACTATCTGACACCATTTCACAAAAAAAACGGAACAATAATTTTTCAAAAAAAATAAATCTAATTAAATAAAAATATGGTCAGGGTTATTCTATATCACCAGTAGAATGCGTGGTTAAAAGGAATTACACGATTTCAAAATCACCCTGTATATAAAGATGGAAACGTTAGAATTTTTGTTTGATAAAGTAAGGTTTACAACTGTCAGTTATTTGAAGCCCAAACATAGCCCTTATGCATCAGTTTTATGGTAAGGGGCAAGCTTCGCCCCTGGGCGCCCCCCTTGTCCCAGAGTCTCCGGTCACAGTTGGTGGAGGAGGTGGTGGCCGCTCTGTTCCCTTCACGGGCGGAGCACACTCCTCCGTCGATGGTTCCGCCTTCCATGGCGTCCAGCGCGGACTTTGACGACGACGTGGTTCCTGAAGTGACCCAGGTAGAGTTGCGAGCGCCGGTGTCGAGACTTCGCTCGAAAAACACCGCCCCAGGGCCCGACGGCATTCCAGGTCTTGCCTTGGCCCTGGTCCTCGAGGAGCTCGCGCCCCGACTTAGGGGGCTCCTCAGCGATTGTCTTGTGCAGGGCCAGTTTCCGCGCCAGTGGAAGGTGGGGAGGCTGGTCCTGATCAGGAAGGAGGGGCGCCCGGCGGACTCTCCGTCCGCCTACCGGCCCATTGTGTTGCTGGACGAGGTGGCTAAACTCTTCGAGTTTATTATTGCGGAGCGCCTCGTCCAGCGTCTATCTTCAGTGGGCCCGGATCTGGCGGAAAACCAATATGGTTTCCGCCGCGGGCGCTCCACTATTGACGCTGTCCAGCGTGTGAGGAGCCTGGCGGAGGACGCGGTGTCCGGGGCGAGGTCGTCTTCGCGGTGTCTTTGGACATCGCGAATGCCTTTAATACCTTGCCCTGGAGTTGTATTAGGGAGGCACTCATTTTCCATCGAGTGCCGACCTACCTCCGCCGCATAGTCGGGGCATATCTGTCAGAGAGGGTAGTCGTCTACCCGGGTCACGACGGTTGGAGTCGGCGAGAGATGTCGTGCGGTGTTCCACAGGGATCGGTTCTGGGTCCGCTCCTGTGGAACATCGGTTACGACTGGGTGCTGCGAGGTGCGCTCCTTCATGGCGTCGGCGTCATTTGTTACGCCGACGACACCCTTGTCACAGCGAGGGGTAAGTCGCACCGGGCGGCGGCCATACTGGCGACCGCTGGGGTCGCACAAGTCGTTGGTCGTATCCGGCGATTGGGCCTCGAGGTGGCCCTGTCCAAGTCCGAGGCCGTTTGTTTCCACGGCCCTCGGAAACGGCCACCTCCAGGGGCCCATATTATGGTAGGAGGGGTCCGCATCGGCGTCGAGTCAACCCTAAAGTATTTAGGTCTCTTGCTCGACAGCCGGTGGGACTTTATAGCCCATTTTCGTCGTTTGGCCCCCATTCTTCGGGGCGCTGCAGGCGCGCTCTCGCGCCTGCTGCCCAACCTTGGGGGGCCAAACACCTCTTGCCGGAGGCTCTACGAGAGGGTCGTGCGGTCCATGGCCCTATATGGGGCCCCAGTTTGGGCAGACAACCTGACGGCCCGCAATATCCCGGCGCTTCGTGCACCACAGCGCGCCATGGCCGTCAGGTTGATTAGGGGATACCGCACGATCTCGTTCGAGGCTGCGAGCCTCCTCGCCGGATCGATGCCATGGGACCTGGAAGCGGCGCTCCTGGCGTCGCTCTATCGTTGGCGCCAGGAGGCGCTAGCTCGGGGCGAAGGACCGGATCCTCCCGCTATCAAGGCGGCGAGGTCCGAGCTCCGCCAGGTCCTTATGGCGAATTGGAAGGAGCGACTTGTGCACCCCAGTGCCGGGCACGCCACGATCGTGGCGGTAAGTCCCGTGTTTCAGGAGTGGCTGGAGAGGCGGCATGGCGCCCTCACCTTCCGGCTGACACAGGTTCTGACTGGCCACGGTTGTTTTGGCCAGTTCCTGTGTCGTATACGCCGGCAAGAGACGCCCGGTTGTCACCACTGCGGCGACTGCCGCGACGTTGTAGAGGACACGGCGCTGCACACTTTGGCGGTTTGCCCCGCCTGGGCATCGCAGCGCCGTGAGTTGACCGCGGCAGTTGGATCGGTTGCCCTCTCGCTCCCGGCCGTAGTTCAGTCTATGGTCCGGAGTGAGAGGTCGTGGAACGCCGTCGCCTCCTTTTGTGAGGAAGTGATTTCCATCAAGGAGGCGGCGGAGCGGGAGAGGGAGCGTTTAAACCCTCTCCCCAACCGCAGAGCCGGGCGCCGGAGGGCGCGCGATGACCTCCAGCCGCCTTGAGGTTTGACCTGGGGGTGGCGGGCTTTGTGGGCCTGCCCGCCATCCGTTCAGCACCAGGTCCGAGAGGCGGCGTGCGTGTTCCCACGCGCGCCTCTGTGTCGAGTCCGTCTCCCCCCTAGGGGGGAGACAGTAGGGATTTTTTTTTGACGGAGTCCTTTGGGTAGGTCTCTTTGGGTAGTGGCCTGCCGTTTCATACGGCGGGCCGAAACCTCGGCGGGGTCACGACCGCATGCGAAAGCGATTCGCGCGGCCCCGCCGATAGTGGTTTTGTCGAGGAACACCGTGGTAGGTTTAGTCGGTATTCCGGGAGGTACATTATTTCTTTTCCATCTTCTTTTACCCCGGCGAGTCCGACATAATCCCTCCGCCCGCCCCCGCGGAGGGATATGCGTCATAGCATTCCCCCACGTAAAAAAATAAAAAAAAAAAAAATGAAAAAATGACTATCTGACACCATTTCACGAAAAAAAACGGAACAATAATTTTTCAAAAAAATAATTATAATTAAATAAAAATATGGTCAGGGTTATTCTATATCACCAGTAGAATGCGTGGTTAAAAGGAATTACACGATTTCAAAATCACCCTGTATATATATATATATATATATATATATATATATATATATATATATATATAAGCGTCGCGCCGGTAGGCCTAGCAATCAATCTCTCTTAATTTCCTTCTTTCTTCAATCCATTTCCACCGGTTTCCTTCAAATTTATCTACTACTATAGCAATAAAGATTTTGTATTTAGGTAAAAGTTAGACAAAAAATTTATTGCCGTAATTGTACAGCAATAGATTTTTTGTCTCACTAGATTCAGCTTCATATCAAGTCTTGTAGGGAATGCCATCTGGACTCCAAAACACAAAAAGATAATGACTTTCTAAGATGGAACTCAATCTCAAATTACAAGAGGATAATGCTTCACCATATCCACTTCCAGACGAATCAAAGGCTGTCGATATAGACTGGGTCCGTAACACGGCGCGGTGTAACATTTGTAGATGATCACCTAACTATAAGTATAAAATTGGCGATGTTGGTTACCCCGTAGATCGATCGATATGCACCCTCGCCAATGTGTTACGGGCCCCTTCTTTTTTCATGTCAATAGTTCCGCATTTTCATTAAGATACGTTGAGAAGGATGCCTCCGTACATTTATTTTTTCTTTTCTAGTCTTCTTTTTGTTTCTCACTGCTGGCAAAGGGCTCTTAATCTCCACTGCTCTCGCTCCTGAACAACGTCTTACCACCTCTCCATAAACTTTTCTATATCATCCCGCCACTCCTTTGTGGTCTGCCCCGTCGCCTACGACCACCATCCGGTATCCAATCGGTAGATAGTTTGGCCCAGTTCCACTTTAGCATATTAGAAACTATAAAAGGCTCAATAAAGAACTCATTTTAAATTACGTCCCATGATTTACTTTAGAAATACAGTTGGATATTAAAATTTTCAAAATTATTTTATTTTTTTATTTATTCTTAGCTTTCTAATTACAGTCTCCGCTAGCAACTAATTAAAAGAAAACCCAATACCAAGTATCCTTGCAAGGTATTGTTTATAAAACAGTTACCTAAGGTAATGGAAATATTCGTTCTACAATAAACATAATACCTACACAAAAGCGTATGCACAGGTATATATGTTGATAGAGTTGCACACATTATAGATTACGATCATGACTAAAATGCGTCACCTTGGCCATACGCAGTGCACTAAACATTTATCAACAAACATTTATTAATAGATGCCACAGTGATACACATCGTTACTTCTAACGCAAATCGTGTAGCAAGAAGAAAGAAAACAACCTTTATCTTAACCTTAGTCAGTGTAACCTAAAGTAGGCACATTGCATGTGTATAAATTACATATATAACTTCACGCTTATATTCCCAAAGAGGTGAGAACAGGTGTATTATACACCTACATTTTGCGAGGTATGGTTTTTATGCCAACTACCGGGGAGAGTTCTGCTCTCTACAGTGGTATTGAAACTTTAGCAGGCGCGTTCGTTAATGCTGGGTAACCGAGAAAGTTTATAGTCAAATAAGATGGGCACTGGGCGTAAACCCGTAAATTATGTTTCAAATCTTTCTTATTAGCATCGAGTAGGTATTACTTTTAATATTTCGACTGCGCGGTTCAAGTAGTATACCTATGTCTCAACTCTACTGGGAGGCTATGTAGTAGGTAACTATGTATTCTAGTAATATCGTAATATCATAACTTCTCAACACAAGTCAGTTTCTAATATATTAATAATATATCAATAGATATACTAACCAGAATTGATACTTGAGGTAGTTGTACTAAAATGTATTCGAATATGTTGACAATATTATACGCTGCTTCTTTGTCAATGCCAAGTAGATATTGCGGTGCGCATTGCTATATTCGAATATTTGCTATTCCGAGATATCAAGACTCAATAATTACGTTTAGTGAAGCTCGATTTCTTTGGCATAGTTTGCGATCTGTAACTTTATCAATCCATCTGCCAAGAGTAGGCTATTAGATAACGAACAACGCCATTGTTAGAAAACTAGCATTATACTCCAACGGACTATGATATTAATCAATTTCAAATCTCATTTCAACTAATGAGGTTGTTAATACTATGGTATTATTGCTTCCTAATTAGATAATAGATCCACTTAGCAAATCGCTATACATTTGTTGCTACAACAGCGTCAATGCAGGGAAGCAATTAAAAATTTAGTATATCAGCTTGTTTGAGCCTACGACTACAATTTTACTAGAAACGTACTTTTACATGTGTCGAGCTACAGTTAGATTAATATATATTTTGTAATATGAAAGATTATGTACTTTGTATACAAGGATAATAAATCATAAAGAAGCTTCACATTTTTAAGCATTTCGGTTCTAAATTATTTGTATTATTGTTAGGTAAGCTTAATTTTCATGTTAAAGTGGTTTCACCTCGGTAGATGTAGGCAATAGAAGATACTATTCAAAATAGACAAATTAAAAGAAACACGGTTTTTCAATGTCATGGTAATCAATTGTTGGTATTTAAGATATTTACTACATTGTGGTAATTAAACACACTTTACTAAACATTCATAATTTAACAGTTTTGGCCATAAAAATATTAGTACTAGATACATATCATTAAAATTTCTCTTGCCTGGCCAAATAACAAGTCTTATTATCCCGATCAAAATCAAATGCAGGCAAGATGGGCAAAAAATAATTGTTAAATATAAAGCACACGAATGTCAAAAAATAAGTGCCCATTTCAACAACATTGGCTAACTTTTGTCGCGTTGTTAAATTTGGATTCGGCTTTTTATAGCGCGCTGTCTATTGAAATTCGGCCACAATGTCTACGCGCCGACAATATCCCGGGGTACACAAAATAAGATATTTTAGGTAGATTCCCACTAATCAGTACCTTTTTGCTCAATCAAACGGTACACACCAGTCATATACGCATATTTACAACGACTTGTTCAACTTTAAAAGGTAGTCAAATATTAAACATAGGTACATCATATTTTTAAACGTGATTATTCCATTTGCATGGTCTATTAGTTCATTTATATTTCTTTTGTTGATTAATTACACATAATTATAAACCTTGCAAAGATTATAAAATAAACATGTTTTGAGGCAAATAAATAAATACATTTTAAATATTTATATCCGTGTTAATTTACGTTTCTTTATGTGTCATTCTTAGCAAACAAATGTTCAATCAAAAACATAAATCATAAAGTTATACAGTGCATGTTTGTTTCGCTATGATCGGTTTCATACGGCGAAAGATTGCTCGATCCTATATATAGTAATATTTAGTAAAAAAAGCATAAACAGATAGCAATTATCTGTACTGAGCCGCAGCCTAACATTGAACAATCTTGGTAAATGTCCAAGTTTTTATTTAAATTCTTAAAGCTCAGTCATATTAGGGGTTTCACCTCGGAATGAGAAATAATAAGCTGTAAACTCGTATACACCTTCATTTTGGTGTTATACAAGTTGTCTCAAGTCTCTTAAAATCTTGTGTCTGCGTCGTAAGTTATTCAATGTCAAAGGTCACAAAAATCAGTTTTCCGCGATTATCTCGGATTCTACAGCTTCAATAATGTTAACATTTATTATAAAATTGTAGAGCATAAAATTTGCAACAAATTTTGTTAAAAGAATTTTTTTCATACGTCCCACCCTTTTTGACCAACAGCCAAGCACTCAGCCATTCTCACTGTAATGCAAGGTCAACCGTTAATCTCAGTGAATAATACCTTGTATAAAGTTATTAAATTATTGAAATATCATGAACAATAAATAATTTGTATTATTTATTAGTTAATACATTATATTTAATAACATTTTACATATATATTATATTTTTCCCGTTTGAACGAACGTCCATGCCAGTATTCAGTCAAATATAAGCTTAGAACAATGTTCGCACAGTACGGTAATTAAAAAGCGGCTTCCTGCGACATTGTTTTCATATCGGTGAATTAATTTAGTACTCATTAATACGGTGCCGGTTTAATTAAATGAAAGTTTGCTAGAATAACATAATATATATTAATACATTTTAGTAGGCTTCACACGCAATACCGCAAACACAATAGCACAAAATGGAAGCATATTCGGGATTTTGTAAAAATCTAACGTAAAAAAGCCAGATGGCAAAATTGTAGATCTAAAGTAATCTTACAAACATCAACTGTGCAGCCATAAGCGTATAGAATTCATTATGAGTGTAAATTCAGTTATCAGTACCTACAGTACAAGCAAATGTCGACGCCTATGAATCTATCAGCACGTCGTAGATATGATGATTGACGAATAGAATTTACAAATTGGCAAACATATCTGAAGGCCAATTCTCGTAATAAAAATCATTTAAAATAGAGTTCCGATCTAGTCTCCACGTCATAAATATCACGGTTCTCTATTGTGTTACTTAACTTTTTTATCCTTAATCTAAAGTGTCATTTTTTTTGTCCCTATCATCATTTGTCCGAATGATAACTTGTCCGAACTTAATGTCACATAATATCACATGCCATAAAATTGAAATCCCTAAACACAATATGCCCTAAATTTATTAGTCATAAATATTACAATCAGTAATATACAAAAGACTTAAAATCGTTTTCAGTAAAACTTATTAGTCCTAAATTCAAACTATTTAATGTTTATTTATCCTAATAATGTTTTCTAATTTGTATTACAAAGCTTGGCTTTTGTCACGGCTCTGGCGCTGCGGGTTTCCGGTGGTACCATGCGTGCTAATCGTCGCAGACGACTTTCACTCACCACCGCAGCTTCGGCTTGCTGATCGGCTTCGGCGACCAGCCTCAGTCGCGGCGGCTCCCTCGCAGCCTCCTGATCCTCAGCCCGCGAGCCGCCTCGCCCCTACGCGCCTACGCGATTCTTAAGTACACTCTAGGGGTAGGGCAGACAAGACTGCGTGGAGTCGGATTCACAGCGATGCGTTTCTGGCACTACAACCTAATTTTAGCAAATGTTTTAGGACTAAATTTTTTATTATAAATGAACATTCGGAATAATGCACATTATATAATACTATACTTATGACATATGACTTTAATTTATGCAAAATTTGGAGATTCAATTATTATAGTACTCGATATTATGACAGAATAGTTTTAGAAGTAGAAATAATTATGAAATACAAAACTTCGTATTTTTAAACATTATGGTTACTGAAGTTTATAGCAAACATGTTATGGATAATGATTTTCGGACAAACAATTTTAGGAGAAGAAAGGGAATACCAAATGTCGCAAATGGTATTCTCCTAAAACAAACGTCGAACGTCAATTTCATATACAGTGAGATAGAAAATGGATCGATAGTTGACCAAAGCTAAAGCGGTATGCTGTAAAAATTTAAGACTGACACAAATAAAACGGTATTCTCGTCCTTTAACAAACGTCAAAACGCGATTGTAATGTCCCTTTGAGTGGACGGAATCTAACATTTTGTAGTTTGTTGGTGCGCGTCCGAGTTTTAAGATTGTTTTTTGTATTTGATATCTACGGTGGCGCTAATTATTAATAACAATCTGTGATAAATCAATTTATCAATATTAATCCAAAAACAAAAGATTTGGTTTTCTGTACCGCTGAGTACAGAATTAGGTTTTTCAATCCTGTGACGCCAACTTATGAATCGGCAAAGTGAAGAATAGTTCTGACATGGTATTAATATCGAATTATTTACGTGAAAGCTTATTAAACAATAACTTTCACTTTCTTTGCTTCTGCAAAAAAATAATGTAGTAGCTCTGGTTGGCTAAGGGAAATTTTTTTATTGGTCCGAATACGTGATTTCACGCGCGTAAGCAACAGAATAATAATCTGTGAATGGTCACCCATTTAAAATAAACGTTTTTCGATTTAGGATATGATTGGTCAAGTCTGAAAATTGTTTCGAAGTCAAAGTCAAAATCATTTATTCATTTATGTCAGAAAGTAACACTTATGAACGTCAAAACATATAGGTTAGTGTGTTTACTAAGTTACTGAAGCTACATTTAGGTTAGCTGCTAGGTTCAGGCAAAGGGTTGAGTCTTTGAGAAGAAACCTGCAAGAAACTCACAGCCACTGTTTTAAATTGCCAATTAAACATAATTTCAGTAATTTACAACTCATATCAAGAAGGTGTTGCAGCCATTATGCCATATATTACTGACTATATAAAACTAAAGCTTATAACAATAATTTTAAATAAATAATTACTGAATAATGTAAAGGAGACGAAATAATAAAGATTTAGTAGAATTATTTAATATGGTTGCATGACGGCGCATACACTTACGCTTTGTGACAATGCAAAGGCAGTCCGTGACTAAATGCGATTGTGCATTCATATGTTTAATATTGTTTTCAATAATAATTGAAATGGAAAGCACGATACTTGAAAACATCACAAATAATCACGAGGTACCTCTACATTACTATATTGACTAATAAGTAATACAAAACTTTAATCCTGTATGGAACAAGCAACTAGTTCCATGAGTTTTTGTCATTCAAGTAGTCGCTGTCTGAATAATAACCCTTTCGAATTAGCTGTGTTTTTACGGCACTTTTAAATTGAAGTAAAGGTAAATTCATTATATTAATGGGTAATTTATTAAATAAATGTATACCAAGTTCCGCAAATGTATTGTGAACTTTATGTAATCGATGATATTGACCTACTAACTTATGCCTATTTCTAGTGTTTAAATTATGTATATCACTATTCTTATTATATAAGTGAATATTATGTTTAATAAACATAATGTTAGCAAATATATGTTGCGAAGCAACAGTAAGTATACCTATTTCTTTAAATCGCTCTTTCAGGATAATTCGTGGACCTAAATTATAAAAACTACGTACTGCACGTTTTTATAGAATAAAAATCGTCTCAATGTCAGCTGCCTTGCCCACAATAATATACCGTAAGATATGACACTGTGAAAATAACTAAAATATACTAGTCTCGCAGTATCTACATCAGTAAGCTGTCTCAGTTTCCGAATTGCGTATACGGCTGAGCTCTGCAAGACACGATATTTGAGCGCCCCACTGAATTTTATGATCTAAAGTTAAACCTAAAAAAAACTGTAGATTGAACTAAAGTAATAATATCAATATTTAAATTTGTATTTACGTTAGGACTTACATTTGGCAATGTAAACTTGATACATTTAGTTTTATTAGAGTTTAGTAGTAAATTATTCGTCTTAAAAAGGTCCAGGACATGCGCGAGTGAATCGTTGACAGCAATTAAATTTGGTGCTTTACGGTCTACTTTATAAATAAGGGAAGTGTCATCCGCGAATAAAACAATGTCACACAAATCCTGTACAAAGAACGACAAATCATTTACGTACACTAAAAACAGAAAGGGTCCTAAAATTGAGCCCTGTGGCACGCCCATTGTAACTGATAATCCAGAAGATCTACTTCCGTTAATATCAACGTTTTGTTGTCTGTTGCTTAGGTATAGGAATCAACTAGGTCAAGTGCAGTATCTCGGATACCATAATGCCTGAGTTTTCGCAGCAGCTATGACGTCAACGCAGTCAAAGCCTTTAAGAGAGATCACAGAATACGCCAATGACGTCTTGCGAATCTTCCCAAGCACTGAATATATGTTTTAATAGCGTTACACCCGCATATATCGTAGAACGACCCTTCCTAAAACCATATTGATTTGTATGAAATAAATTGTTTACACTAAAGTGGCTCTCTATTTACTGTAATATAATCATCCCAAATATTTTACTAATTGCAGGTTATATTGAAATTGGCCTAAAATTACTGAGGTCGCTTTGCATCCATTTTTAAATAAAGGTATTATTTTACTATATTTCATTAAGTTAGGAAAAATGCCCACATCAATGCATCCGTTGAATTTTGCGGCTAGGTGTGGCACTATATTAAAAATAATATTTTCAACTAATTTTACAGAGATACCCCAGAAATAGGCAGATTTTTTTGAATTAAGCTACTTAAATACTTTTATTATATCATACGGATCTACACGTTCAAAACTAAATAGTATCTTACACTCTTCCACGTTGTCCCTAACCAAGTATTCTGCTCGAGCTGGGCAAGACCTTAGGGTACTAGTTGTGTTTAAAGGTATTTTTTCGAAGTAGTTATTAAATGTGTCGGCTACTTCCAAATTGTTTGAAATTATGTTTTTTTTTTTATATTAAGTTCAAAGGTATTATCACGCACCTTGCTGCGTCCTGTTTCATTGTTAATAATATTCCAAGTAATTTTGATTTTATTACTAGAATTTCGAACTTTAGTTTTTAGATAAAGAGACTTGGCAGTGGCACCAGTTTTTTTAAATAATTTTGTATATGTTTAACATATTGAATAAAATTAGAATCAAAATTGAATCGTTTCATACCATATAATTCATATAACTTAGCTCTACTTCTGTATAAACCAGATGTTGCCCAATCACAAAACTTAATCTTATTATTTTTGGTAAAGGTTAAAAATATTTTTATATTCTAAAGTAATTATGTTAAGCAAAGACTCATATAGTTCGTCTGGATTATCCAGAGACAGGTCCATATTGAGAACCTTGTCACTTACGTTATCATAAAATTCCTTTAAGCGATTAGAGGTCAATGGTCTACACGTGATCTTATTCTCTTAAAGCATTGTATTTACAGGAAAATCTACTCTTTGCCCACAGTGGTCAGAGGTCAGTATACTCAATATGGCCCTATTTAGAAATTGACAGTCGCAAAACACATTATCTTAGCAAGTAACGGAATGTGAAGGTGGTTGGTTCCAAAAACAGATACTTTAAATTAAATGACCCAAATAAACTAATTAGTCACAGAAAAAGCTGACTGCTCAAATAAATTAATATTAAAATCACCACATACTACTATATGCCTATTACTAATACTCAAGAATTTTAAAATATCCTCTACTACTGTTTCAAACACACTAAAGTCACTCTGCGGTGGTCGGTACCTACACACAAATTATGACATTTTGCTCTAATTCCACACAGGATAATTCAACAGTGCGCTCTATAGAAAGATTTACTATATCTTTACGTTCTTTACATTTTACATCGCTACATACATATATTAGAGAGCCACCATGTATAGAAAGAAGTTCTTTCTTACAAACGCACTTACAATTGAATAATAGACATTATTAATTATATTATTAATTGATTATTTTTTAACCAATGTTCAGTTATAACATACTTGAAAATGATGTTGTTTAAAAAATAAATATAATTCTAACTCCTTGCCGGTAGACCCTGAATATTCTGATGAATTAGTGTAATACTGTGTAGCAGCGATAGCTCAGTGGGGAGACCAACAGACTGCAATTCAGAGGGTCTCGGGCTCGAACCCACGTCGCGCACCTCTGATTTTCAGAAGTTATATGACTTTTCGAAATTATGTGCGTATTGATTGACAATAATCGCCTGCTCCGTGCCTCGGAGAGCACATTAAGCCGTCGGTCCCGGCTGCCATGAACATCTATGGCAGTCGCTATTGGGATGTCAGTGCCCTATAATATCCTGACACTGGTCTAGCCATAGGGTATCGTTAGCCTTCGGGTTGCGAAGGTCAGGTGGCAGCCGCTACGTGTAAAAACTGATATCCAGTCAAATCCGGTTAGATCAGAAAAGCCGACCCAAGTGACTTGGGAATAATAAAGGCTAGGGAGAAGAAGAAGTCTAATACTGTGTGTATTAGACTAATTCATCAGAATACTAGATGTATCACTAAGATTTGTTGTAATAATACTACTATGTTCTAAAACCTTCACTACTCTACTGGTACCCGTGTCCCTACATAATATATTAAATGCTAATAGCTTAGCAAGTTGCTTTTTAAATACATTGTATCTTTAGTCAATAAAAATCTACTAATAAACTTATTATACAAACAGTTTTTTATCATCCATATCTTGAAATTCGTCAAATACTAATTAAGTTTGTTTCGTCAAAATATCTAAAGGTTCTGATTGGACAAGTCTACAAAAAGCACTAACTCATCAAGGCTATTATCTATATATTAATAAGTGAAGCAAAAACTTTGTACCTCTTTTTACGAAATTTGCGCGGCCGGAGGAGTATGAAATTCGGCACAGTTAAAGTTTTTATGGAGAAGGACTGGCGCATCCTATTATTTTTATAAAATACGCATTAAAAATACATTAAAATAATGAAAAAACACTACATGCACACAACCATGCATTTGACACACGCAGTCGAATCGCATTCGTAGTATTTCGGCATTGTTCGTCTGACGTCGTACAATCCTTCGTAACTATGGTTACATATACCTTATTTATATGTAATAAAGAAAACAATGTAGCAAGCTTAGGAATATCGCCAATGAAAGAGTATAGTTAATTAATAATATTTTTTTTGAAGAAGATTGGTAAATTAACCTGTAAAGCCTTGGTGAAATATAAATGAAATGTGATCATAAGTGTAAAGTTATAGACAATAAAACAATAATAGTGATCAAATAAAATTTAAATCAATTATGGTCCAATTTCGACCAGCCAGCGACCGCTAGTTAGTTCAGATTCGTCAAATCTATAGCCCAACCAGTTTTCCAACAGGTTGAAAATAATTTTAGATACTAATAAGACACCGTATTCTTTACCCTGATCAATTATAATTGTCTTATAAAACGTTATATGTGTATTGATTTAATAACCACAAAGATCAGCTACAAAATTATTTAATTACATTTTTGTCAGTCCCGTATCTTGAACGTTTACCTTGGTATTCAATATTTGTAAAAAGTGATAAAGAGAGGACTTTAGCGCATAAGAGAAAAAAATGTGTAACTTGATTTTAGTGTTCTAAAGTACATTAGTGTCGATTACCTAATAAGAAAATAAATAAAATAAATAATAAAGCTCAATAATTTCATGACTAAATAATAATAATTTGAAAATAACCTACTTGTTATAAAATGATTATTGAATATCAGAATAATAATATATTACCTATGTACTACAAATAATGCAAAATTCTTAAGACTGACAATTTACAACCAGGTAAATTGGAAAGATCATATAGAGGATCTTTGCAAAAAAATCAATAGTTCGTCCTATGCTCTTCATAAACTCAAACATATAGTTAACATGGAAACTTTACTAACTGCTTATCATGGCATTGTAGCATCGGTACTTAGATACGGGATAATTTTTTGAGCCAACTCTACACATAAGGAGATCGCATTTAAATTACAACTTACTTTATCAAACAAAAATTCTAACGTTTCCATCTTTATATACAGGGTGATTTTGAAATCGTGTAATTCCTTTTAACCACGCATTCTACTGGTGATATAGAATAACCCTGACCATATTTTTATTTAATTAGAATTATTTTTTTGAAAAATTATTGTTCCGTTTTTTTTCGTGAAATGGTGTCAGATAGTCATATGTTAACCAACCGAGGCAATTTTAATTTTTACTAATTAAAATAAAAAACATATTAATAATTAATGTCGTAAATAATAACGGGCGGTCCTTTTTATTGCCCCTTATTATTTACGACATCAGTTATTGTTATGTTATTATTTTTAAATTAGTAAAATATTAAGATTGTGTCCGGTGGTTAAAATATGACTATTTGAAATCATTTCATGAAAAAAATCTGTACTCTAAATCTGCCGAAACCATTATTCTAATTAAGAAAAATATGGTCAGGGTTATTCTATATCACCAGTAGAATGCGTGGTTAAAAGGAATTACACGATTTCAAAATCACCCTGTATATTTGAAGATGCATTATTTGTTGAAACAAATCCTTATTTATTTATTTATTTACATCAAATAGAACGACTTGCGCCAATTACACTATTTAATCATTATTTATTTAATAATGTAATATGAATTTAAATTTCGCATTCACGCAATCTGCTCACAGTACCTCATACATTCTTATAATAATACTTGCCATTCTTCCGCAAAAATATCATCTTCTGGTTTAAAGTCCAAGAGAGCGTTAAGCTGCTTTAGTGACCGAGTTATAGATGAGTTATAGCGTGCCACAGTACGGCACGCTGGAACCGCCAGCAGTCGGTACTTTCTACCATGACAATAGTTGTTAGGCACAAACAATCTGCAATATTTGTCGCGAAAAATGGGTGCCTCGAGCAGACCTTTTAAAATTTTGCAGGTGCCGTAAATGAGGTAAAACCTAAACAACTCAACAAAAATTTTGTAGTATACAGATAGGGTAACCATACAATTTCTTATAAATAAATCTTAGAAAAGCTGTCTGGACTTTTTCCAACATAAGGGCATACTGCTTTTGATACGGATTTCACACAACCGCGCTGGACTCAAGTTTACTGCAGACGAATGCATATAAAACGAGTTTAATAACATGGGTACTGTGGAATTCACGACAGTTTCTCACAACGAATCGGAGACGACTAAAAGATTCCTTAGCAACCGACAAAATATGCTCATGAAAGGTGAGCTTTTGGTCAAATGTGACTCCCAAATCTTTCATAGAATCAGTTCTCGTGATAACATCATGGTTTAATTTATACGTATAATTGATTGGGTGACGCATTCGGCCAATAGTCATCACGTAACATTTTGTGGTATTGTAGTCCATTTTGTTCTCGAAGCTCCACCTGCACACAGAATCAACATCAAATTGCAGAGCAGCGCAAGCGGCTTCGGATTTGATTTCAGAAAATAATTTTAATTCATCAGCATATAAGAGGCTTTCCGCATTTCGGACCACTGTAGGCAGGTCATTAATTATTAACATAGAAAGAAGAGGTCCCAGTACCGATCCCTGGCTGACTTCTGATCGTATATGGTAAGCGTGCGACTCATAATGACCAAGCCTCACGTATTGTTGTCGGTCACACAAGTAATCCGCAAGAAGATGGAGCAAACCCGGAGCAATGTCTATCTAATGCACACAGCTTAGATATCATTATGTAGTTTTCTGTTGTTGATCCGCAGCTAATTCCTCGTAGTTAATATAACTAGCGAAACTAATCTCTTCTATTCTTGAAAGTGCTACCGCGACTGCGTTATCTTTACCCGAAATATGCTTAAAGTCCGAGCAAAACCGCGAGATGCAATCGAGTTATCGAAGTCTCCTCGGAGTGTCTTTATTCGACGAGGCCTTGGTAAGTGCAACTGTTAGTGGCTTGTGATCGGTGAGTATGGTGAGTTCCCGTCCTTCGATCATATGTCGAAAGTGTTTGATCGACATGTATATCGCCAAAAGCTCTCGATCGTACGTAGAGTAGTTCAGCTGAGTCTTGCTGAGAGCTTTAGAGAAGAAATCAAGTGGCTGCATTTACCATCAACCTTCTGTTGTAAAACTGAACCAGCGCAGACATCTGAACAGTCACGAGCGTGAGAGGCGACGTCATGGAAGGATGAAAAAGTGTAACAGCGCTTATTACGCTTTACACTTTTCAAAGGCTTCTTTTCCCGTATCTCTCCATGGTACTAGCTTCTTATCACTTTTATTCGCGTCGTGCAGATAGTCGTTCAATGCTCTTTGGTATTCAACTGCGCGGGGTAGGCTGGAGCGATAGAAATTTACTATCTATGCCCAGGAATCGTTTCAGCTGTTGTATTGTCTTTGGCATTGGGTAGTTGACAATAGCGTCGACCTTTTCTTTCAGCGGACGAATACCATCCATGTCGATGACTTTTCTCGAACTCGCATTTGTTTAAGTTCAGCGTGATTCCATACTGCTGTAACCTTTTCAGGACTTATTCCCAGGTGGTCTTGTTTATGACTGGTTTCATCAGAACATAATAAGAATATCGTCAATGAAACAGTAGGCAAATTCTAAGCCTTTCAGAACCATGTTCATGAAACGCTGGAACGTTTGAGCTGCATTGCGGAAGCCGAATATCATTTTCATAAACTCAAACAACCCGAAGGATGTGATGATGGCCGTTTTAGCTATGTCATCTGGGTAGATATTGATCGCATGGAATGCTCTTCAAGTATCCAGCTTTGAGAAGATAGTCTTGCCTTGGTGATGTATGTAAAATGGCGTAGATGAGGCACGGGGTAGCGATCGTGGACCGTGATCGCATTTAGGCGACGATAGTCACCGCATGTCCGAATTTTACCATTCTTCTTGGTAACTACATGTAAAGGTGAGGCCCAAGGACTGCTTGACGGTCGGCATTTTCCATCGTCTATCATCTTCTCGAATTCCTTTTCTTGCAGCTTTGTAGCGTTCTGGATTGAGAGGTCTACCACGTTCGTTAATCGGAGTCAGGCTTGTTGTTATTATTCTATGCTCAATATTATGCATCGGAATTTGCGAATTACGCGGTTTTGTCAACTCAAATTTAAATTTTAAGTTTGGTCGTTATTAAGGTTTTATTGTCTATAACTATACCCTTATAATCACATTTTATTTAGTCACCTACTCCACATACATACCTATGTAACCATAGTTACGAAGATTTCTACGACATCAGCCGAACAATGCCGAAATACTACGAACGCGATTCGACTGCTTGTGTCAAATGCATGTTTGTGTGCGTGTTGTGTTTTCACATTAATTTAATGTATTTCTAATGCATATTTTATATAAATATTATGATTTGCCACTTCTCCTCCATATAAACTTTAACTGTGCCAAATATCATACACATCCATCCAAGAAATTTTTTTAAAAATGGGTCCAAATTTTTGCTTCTCGTATTAATATATAGATTACGGTCGATTGTGCGAACTGATCCGTTAGCACATTGTATTGTTTTTGTAATAACGCTCAACTCTGTGACCTTGTCTACCAATTTCCGAACATGTAAGTCAACTAGCAGCTTGTTGCTTCTAAAAAAGTGGGCACCTATGATGGAACGTCGTACGTCGGCGACTATGAATGTCCACTTGAAGACATGTGGTAGTCCTAAAATGAGGTACAATGTTTTCTCGCCGTAGGTACATATTGCAGTCCCATTTGCAGCGTATAAGTTGTACGCGCTTTTGTCACACGCGCTTTTTGATTTTTGAATGCAAAAACAGAAGCCTCTGCCGCCATATCTATTAAAATTGTGTAACACTGTTGAGTCGGTAAAACATAGAAGGCAGTTTGGTGTTGGGTTGACGCCGAGTCCTGCCACAGACGGCGTCAAGGTTAGATTTCCGACTGCTTTCGCGTTTGGAACGTACAGTGGCGTTTATCCTTGCAACTGTCAGCTTCGGCATCATAATTGCTATGAGCCCAACAAATCCAGGATCCTATTGGCGTCTTCGATCTCGCCCGCGATCGGTATCTATTTCATGATCGTCCTCTAGGCTCCTGACTCTTCTTCAGCTCCACCAGCTCTCGAGATATTTGAGCCAATTGTTCGTACATGGCAGTTATCTCGCTTGCACGACGCAACCCTGATACGTTCTGCCTGCTCGTCGCCATAGTTATCGGATTAACGCAAACTAACGATACCGTAAATATAGACTCTTGAAATCCCAGTGGCGAGACCTGCTTGTGGGTGGACACTGGAATGTGCAAATCACGAGTATCACTAGAATCCCTCGTTCATTCGATCGTTACGCCAGCCGTCAGGCAAGAACCGGTTCCGTAGCTAGTATCACGTCAGGTTCACCAATGTAGTGAAAAATACGATTGCGTGTTCAGAATGCTTCTTTATTTGATAATGATGAGAGTATTTCTAATACAATATTAAGCATGTGTGAGCATACACATATACACACATGTAAACAGAAATAATATGAGTAAGTAAACAATTAAATAATAAATCAGCACAATTGAGTTACACAATTGAGGTCGTAAGTACATCTAAAATTGAGGTGACATAGTTGAAATGTGCCTACACACGATACTTCCATTTGTTTTTGTAAGATCTTTTTATAAACCTGTGTTTAACAAATAAAAATAATATGAATTTGAATTTGAGTCTACCGTAACTTTTACCAGTAATATACTCACATTACATATATTAGCAGACTATCTCATATACGATACATATAGATGATATATACTAGAATATCGGAAATTAGCCGGCTTATAATTATTGAGATGACTTCATAAATCTACGTCATTTGTGTCTGTTGTTTGATAGTAAAGTGCAACGCGATACAGAAATTAATCCAAGTGCAGGAGATTACTTTTTCAAATAAATAAATATAAATACATGGTACACTCATAATTTTAAATATTAGAGGCATAATATATACACTCAAAATGTTTACGATAATGTATAAAATACTGGCTTTAAGTTTGAGATAAACGCGTGTGTTCAGACGACAACTCTCGAAACACGAAGTCAACACACTATGCGCCGACTGTAGGTTGCATAGCTAGTCACTTAGGACACTATTACATCACATATTCAAATAAAATTTAACGAAATACAGTTGCTGTACTTTCATGGAAATTTTCAACGAGACGAGGTAATATTACGTTATGAAGAGTAGGTATGCCTTAAGTAAACTAACCAATAAACGAGCAAAACTAATTAAACCGCATATATAAGGTTTCAAAGCCTTATAATATGTACTCTCTTCAATTATAAAATATGCCATGATAGTTTTCATTAATTATTTATTGTTATGCAAATGCCAGATGCTACCGCTTATATTAATTTATATTGTAATGTTTATTTTTAATTGTAGTTGTAGGTTTCCACTGCGGTAACCAATTGAATATTTAATTTTAATAAAAAACTTTGGGCTATATTACTATTACGCTATTATCAACAGCATTTGCTTTAAATACGGAACAATTAAGAGATTGACAGAACTAGTTTACAATGTATCAGGTAGTATATCGGCTATTTTTACTAAAGTCGTAAACGTATTATTCGATATAACGTAGATTAAATTATAATATTTAAAAACATGTCTCATGTCACAGCAATATTTGGCAGTTACGGAGTAAAACTTTACGCGATATAGAATTAAAGATCTTTATCCTATCCTTTCAGTCTCTGCCGTGAGAAACTTATCTTAAAAACAATTATAGATATTAATTCAATTGGTTGTTTGTAATGATGACCACACGTTTAAGATACACGATATACTAAGTTTAAATAATAATATATAATAGAAACATAATCAAGATGTACAAGGATGTAACCACTTTAGATGTACGTATAGGAACCTGTTCAAAAGTAATTTTATTTGAAAATTTAAATTGAATATGCAAACACCAATTATGAAGACAAGAATAAGAAATTCAATCTGTACCCATCGCTCCGAGCGACCGGTGCCTCGTTGTAGCCCGACTAATGTATCAACGTTCACCACGTATTTACTTTAGCAGCTAGAAGGCAGTGTCAGACATTCAGTCGTGCGAGAGCAACAGGGCTCCATTAGGCCCTTAGGGACGCATGGGACGGTAAGTCAAAACACGTTAGTTGAATAACAAGCACCTAATTATCGTATACTTGTTATACTGGTGACTGTGTTGTTTATTCAGTGGCGTAGACGTGCAAACGTGAAATAAATGGTCGACTCTTTGATTGCAAAAAAACCTCCCGGATATCCGAACACGATATTGGATTTGAAAAGTATTACATAATTCCTTTGTTAAAAAAATATAATCAGTAACAAAACTAGAGCAACGATGGCAAGAACTTGTCCCTAATGAAACCTTCGGGGTATACCGGTATCGTGTGTTGTTGTATTATTAGTAAAGCAAGTCGATGTCACGAAGATAAAGGATGAACATTGTACTATATTACTATAGAACAATACGCCATTGAAAGATCAGACTCAAGCCAGACAGTATAAGGCGCTTAATCTGACGTAAAGGTTATCTCTTACATTCAAAGCCACGTACTGCGTGGGTGCTGATTCGGTTGGCAGTACTAAATGAAGTATTTATATTAAAATGTGATTCGTATGAACTGCAGTTGATATTTTTAAGCAGAACTCATCTATTATTATTGTCGCGGTAGCGGACACGAAGTAGGGATACGTCTCAAACACAACATATGGACACAAATGTTAATTATATATAAGGAATATACCCACAATCGTTGGCGCACTGACGAAATGACCACGAGACTTCTAGATGGAAGAGGAATGCACAGATTATGCATTCTTATTTTATTTATAAATATTAAAACTATTTTTCTTGTTATAATATAATAAAGAAGAGAAATGTGTTTTCCAAGGGATGACAACAATTTCTATATAATAAAATACTACGCTGTGCCAAGTATCATTGGCTGGGTTTTAATCAAATAAGCCTGTATTTAGCGCGTGGAAGATGGAAACTAGAGATACCAAATTATAGCATGGCACTTTCTTAAAAAGCACTGTAAACACAACATCAAGACTTACTACTAGACTAGAAATCAAAATTTATTAAATAGCATCTATAATAAAACAATACCTATCTAGAAATCTGGAATAGAAGCATTATACATTGGTGCCAATTCTGTTGTAATTCTGACATAACTAAAATAAGGCAAAGATTCTCTAATTTTAGTTAAGAGATTTCGTGTAGGGCATTCTACTGATCCATCGAACTAAGTTTAGATTTCGTTTAGACAGCACCAAATTCGATTATGACAATCTTAAATTGAACTGAGGCAGTGATACCGGTACTAAAAATACTTAATACTACAGAATGTAAAATAATATTTTTGAGCTTTGTGAAGTGTATGAAAATAATGGTTTACACATCTTATATTTATTTTACATATTATTATTTACAATATATTACATATATATTAAAATATTATTATTGATTATTAATAATAATATTTAAATTAAAATTAATTAATTAATAATTATTTAATTATTACTTATATATATATATATATATATATATATATATATATATAAGGAATATACCCACAAGATGGGTGTATGATCATCTGAAAACATTTAATCCTGTCGAACTAAAATAAGTTTGGTCCTGTCAATTTTAACGATTTCAGAATACGAAATGTCGTTTTACAGGACTAAACTAAATTTTAGTGATTTTTAGTTAAGTTAAGATAATTTTGTGACAACAGAATTGGCACCATTATCGCCTATTTTCTCTAGTGGCAGAATTCTATATTAAATTGGATAAGATAAAAGATAAAGATAATTAGAATTTGTCTGCCTCGATGGCGTAGTGGTTAGTGTAACCGACTGCTACGCCTCAGGTCGCGGGTTCGATTCCCGCACAAGTCAAACATTTGTGTACATGAACATGGATGTTTGTCTTGGTCTGGGTGTGCCTATGTATAATATGTATGTATTTACCAAATAAAAGTATATATGTATGTTTATCCATTCTCTAGTACCCATGATACAAGCTCTGCTTAGCTTGGGCTAGAGGGTGATGTGTGTATATGATAGAATAATATATTATTACTATCTGACCCGGCAAACGTTGTATTGCCATAAAAAAGACGAGCAAAAGATTAAAAATAATTTTAGGGTTGGACAACCCTAAAGGGGTATGAAAAATAGATAGTAGCCGATTCTCAGACCTACTAAATATGTATATAAAATTTCATAAAAATCAGTCAAGCCGTTTCGGAGGAATATGGTAACTAACATTGTGACACGAGCATTTTATAGGTATATAAGATTATAGTAGATGATCTTTAAATTGTGTCTCAAAAAGGCTAGTACAGTCACACTGAAAAAGAACAAAATTTCATTAAAATGTCTACATCCAATACGTAAAAATATTGTAACCACTGCCATTCATGAATTCTGACTACAAGACAGAATATTCGTTCGTCTCCCTTTATCTTTACGGTAAACAGTGGCTTGGTTATGTGTTCATTGCTTCTGAGCTACTAATACACAGCCATGTCCGTGGCAACAGTAAATGTGCTTAATACTTAAACTACTGGCATACTACCAACAATAAAAAGTGATTTTCGATTTTCAATGATCCATATAAAATTTGTTAAGGACACAAACACATAACAATGTTTCGAGATTCATCGCTGATTAGATTTGAAATTTTAATTCCAGTTTCCAAACACTGATGGGACAGATGCGTAGCAGGTGCACGACTGTTTGTCTAATTATTTCACTTCGATAGCTACCAACCTTTCATTATTGGTTTGTACAACAATTCTGCATAAAACACTGGCATGGTCACATAAAGACTCATAATGTATGTGTGACAGATATTCTCATCAACCAATAGTATTAAAATTGTATAGCAGTCTTAATATAGATTTATTTATAATTGATTAATTAATACCTTCTTATTATTATCAAGTCTAAACCACATAATTTTGTAGCTATAACAGGAGTGGTTATCTTGCCGTTTCCAAAAATCAAGCTAAGTTTAAGGATAGATCACTATCCTCTGTTACCAGTAAGATATTGGTGCCAATTCTGTTGTCACAAAATTCTCTTATCTTAGCTAAAAATCTCTAAAATTTATTTTAGTCCTGTCACTTTTAGTGATTTCAGAATACGAATGTCGTTTGACAGGACTAAACTAAATTTTAGAGATTTTTAGCTAAGATAAGAGAATTTTGTGACAACAGAATTGGCACCATTGTCTATCCATAGTCTACGTTTCACAATCAAGGATCTATCCGGTCAAACGTTTCGTTCTTTGCTACTACGTAATTCTTATTACTCTCAATATATTTCATCTTAATAAAGTTATTTTTAATATAGTATTTCGCAATGTTTATTAGTGTAAATTTTACTTTAGAACAAAGAATTAAAACATTATAACAGTTTTTACGAACTATTACTTGCTTTCAATCAAAACCTATCATGAAACAAAACGTTTTGTAGTTGAACTATCATTTGGTTCAGGAAATAGGAAGCTACACTTTGTTTGTTTGTATTTTGAATGAAGTGCGTGTTATAATGAAGAAATATAAAATGATTTCTGTAAGTACTTATATCTATACTAATATTATAAATCTATACTAATATTATAAACGTGAAAGTTTGTGAGAATGTATTGATGTTTGTTACTCTTTCACGTAAAATATACTGAACCGATTGCGATGAAACTTGGTATGTAAATAGCTGGTAGAATCCAGGTCGGATTCACACATATATTTTTTATCCCGATATTCCAACGGCAACGGGACTTACGCGGGTGAAACCGCAGACAAAATCTAGTATTTAATAATTTTAATATACAGGGTGTTTGGCAGAACGTTGAACATACGAAAATGGTGGATAGGTTAGAGGGTTGAGTAAGTAGCAGATGCCCCCATCTGCTACTTACTCAACCCTAATTTATTTGGCCCAGGCAAGATGGTTATTTTATTTTAAAAATTTTTTGCTCTCTTCTAGTTTCACCACTTTCTTAAGTTTAAATCTATTTACCAACCTATCCACCATTTTCGTATGTTCAACGTTCTGCCAAACACACTGTATTAGTGTAACAGCATGAATGGGTCGGCTCGACCGGGGAATTACTACCTTCTCACAGGAAATCGACGTGAAACAGCAGTGTTTCACTGCTGTGTTTTGTTCGGTGAGTGAGGATGCCGGAGGCCTAAGCACGACGTGTCGATTTTCGCAGCTTATGAGGGACCTGCAGAGTATCCGTAGTCATTGTGTGGGTGGCGCTAATTGAACGGGCGGCCAGAGAGAGCCGTAGGAACGGTGCTCTGCTGGCGGACGGCCAGCATAGCGGTATAGTCTAGAGGCCCAACCGATTCTAACCAACATCGTTGGCTGCCTCATCATGCCGCGCATAATCTCGAGGTGGCTCGTCGTGCCGGATGGCGATCGGAGGATGAGTTCCGGTGACCACTCTCGGGAGGGTACGGGGTCCTTTCGTCCGTTGGATCGGCTATCGCCATACCACACAGCATTATGACGAAACCTTCTCTGCACCTCAGCCGAGGTATGCTTGTTTGTCAGGGCGGATATTTGCAGTCGCCGTCTACAATGCCTAGAGGACCCTTTTTTCCTTTGGGTATACGTGGACCATGGCTCTTTTAGCCAAATCTACGTGTGCCTTTACCGTTCCCATTCAGGAGACGCTGAGACAACTTGACTCTTCGACTACCTGAGTCAGGCGGCAGACGACGCGTAGGCCACTATGAGCCATGACCATTTCAATGCCCACCATGAGACCTGGTTGGGTTCTCCCAGAACAGACCATACGGGACGAACTACCTATGCGTTCGCTCTCACGCATGACCCGTCTCAACTGGTATTCCAGCCCACCCGGATACCGGATATTGCAGGTCAAGCGCCCTATCTGCTCGATCTACTGCTGACGAGTAACCCGAACCGGTACAGTATGTCGAATCGTGCTCCTCTAGGCTCCTCGGACCACTGTCTGGTTGGTGCCACAAGTGTTGCTATCGAGCCCCGAGCCACGACCCGAGGAGACAAGGCGACGACTGTGGCACTACTCATCGGCAGACTGGGATGGAATGAGGGAGTACTTCGCATCCATCCCTTGGGCTCAACGCTGCTTTGAGAAAAAGTATCCATCAGAGAGCACTACTGCTGTCGCTGGTGAAATCATCCTGGGTATGGAATATTATGTATATTCCATACAGTGATGTCACGAGCGCCAGCAGTAAAAGTCCCTGGTTCGGTCGTGAATGCGCTGATGCTGTTAAACGTAAACAGGCTGCGTAACGCGCTTGGACCAGGGCTCGCGCTCTCCACGACCCTCACGTGGATCACCTGAAGGCAGCGTTCAACCAAGCCACAAAGGTCTGCAAAAGGGCATACTTAAGAGCGGACGCCCAGCGCGTAGCACGGTTTGGCCAGGAACTCATGGCGCATCCTACGGGCAGCCGTAGCTACTGGCGTCTGGCCAAAGCCGTGCAGTCCAACTTCTGCCAAACCGCGCTGCTCTCTCTGAGATATCCGAAAGGATCAATGGCTCATCGGCCGCAGGAGAAAGCAGATCTGCTTGCAAACCTCTTTGCGGCCAACTTCCGAATCGATGACTGCGGTTCGCAGTCGCCTACCATTGCCAACTGCGGCTACTGCGGCTACACCATGCCGTATACGTATCAGGCAACGTGATGTTCGTGCCATACTGCAGTTCCTCGATGTTAGGCAAGTCAGTGGATCTGATGGCATCCCAGCTGTGGTCCTTAAGAAATGTGCAGCGTAGTTGTCTCCCACAGTTACGCGCCTATACCGGATTTCTTACACCGCAAGCATTGTGCTTGAGGCTTGGAAGGAGGCGAACATTCAACCGATCCCCAAAAAAGGGGATCGTTCCGAACCAGGCAACTATCGACCCATAGCTATCACTTCGGTGCTCTCCAAGGTGTTATTGTATCGGATTATAAACACACAAAAATTGTCCGCTACCTGGAGGATCGCTCGTTGATCAATGATCGCCAATACGGCTTTCGGGCTAAACGTTCAACAGGTGATCTTCTAGCGTTCGTCATGGACCTTTGGGGCTGGGACAAGCACGGTAAGTCTTTAGCTATCAGCCTTGACATAGCTAAAGCTTTCGATAGGGTCTGGCACCGGTCTCTTCTTTCCAAGCTTCCGGCCTATGGCTTGCCCCCTGAAATAAGCACCTGGGTTGCAAGTTTTCTGCAGAAGCGTCTTATTCGACGATCCTTTGCGACAGTCGCGCTTCCAAATTTATGCAGGTCAATGCAGGAGTGCCTCAGGGGTCCGTTTTATCCCTTACGCTCTTTCTTCTGCATATCAATGATATGTTGACTCTCGGCAACATACATTGTTATGCGGACGACAGTACCGAGCATGGGCCATATCTCAGACATCCTAAGGTCAAACGAGCTGATGTTGAGGGGAAAAGGCAGGATCTTGTCGTTGAACTTGACCAGACCTTGGATCGCATTTCTGAATGGGGTACCAAGAACTCGGTCCAGTTCAACGCCATGAAGACCCAGGCATGCGCGTTTTCAACAAAAAGGCTCCTTTCATTTCCCTCCCTTCTCTGAAGAAAACTCCACTGGTGATACGTGACAGCCTCTCTATCTGACGGATGGATCTTTGCCGCACCCTTAATCCGAAAACCTACATCGAGAGGGTCATCAAGCAAGCTTCATTTTGGCATGTTTTTACAGAATATACCACGGGGAGGGCTCTGAAGAGTTATTCCACCTTATCCCGCCCTCCCCTTTCCTATACAGAACAACACGTGCTGAGCTCAGATGCTATCCTTACACGGTAGAGTCGATTAGAGCGCGCACCAACAAGTTTAGGTCGTCATAACTCTGCCGAACGATCAAGGCATGAAATTCTCTGCCAAGGCACGTGTTTCCTTCTTCCTTCAATCTTGGGTCCTTTAAGCGGGGCGTGAAAAAACACCTTAGGCCGTCAAAGTATGTGGAGGCCACTGCTCTTAGACCACATGATCGCTTACCATCAGGCGGATTGTAGTCATTTTAAAGAGCAAAATAAAAATAAAATAATAATAATAATGTTTATTTGCACAAAAAAGGTTTTACAATACCAACACTTTGATTACACTGTATCCTTAAATAATAAAGACAATTTTATTCAGTTATAAACTTATAACTTATAAGTAAGTGTTATGTTGAACTCTGGTACCCATGGTAAGATTTAAATTGTGTTATGGGTACCAGTGCCCTTCCACGTAATTACTAAATTAAATTAAATTAAAAGGAGCGTTTATACGTGACATAAGCATACAATAACAATAATTATGTAGAACCCTATTGATCAGCCTCTTATGAATAAATATATAATAATAATATAATATAATATGTTTATATTGTGTGTATTTGTGTAATATGTTTATGTGTGTGTGTGTGTGTGTGTATATGTGTATGTGTCTGTAGTTGTGTGTTTATGTGTAAAAGTGTTTGGATCAATGTGAGCATTTTTATTATAAAGTAGACGTCTTCAATAATTTTTCGGTTTCATCATAATTTAACATTTGTAACAATTTATAGAGCTTCCTTTCACACTTTTGGCTACAGAGGGCGTAAGTATTGCATATTTTATTAATTTGATTATACAAGTGACTACTTATGATGTGATAATGTTGTTCAGCAAGGGAACTTTTCGAGTTATGGGTGTCACATACTTTATATTGTCTACGGGTTTGAAGAATGTTGACGTTATATACTATAGAACAGTGCTTGCGTAATATGGTTTCTAGGACAAAGAGCTGTCTAATTGTCAGAACTTTAAACTCTGCGTAGAGGATTTGTGTGGGATATCTAAAAGGTTTGGACATTATAACTTTAAGGACTGCTCTTTGTGCATGCTCGACTTGTAGTAGATGCATCTTATGAGCTCACACATACTGCATTACAGTCTGGGTTCCACCCACTGTCTGTAATGCAGTATGTTAGTAAGGACTGACACAGCGCGAAATACATTGTCCTTAGAGTGTCCGTATCCGCCGAAATTCAAATTATATTTTAAAATTAAAAATTATCTTACTAGCCCGGGCAGTCAGATTCTCCAGTTGAGATTTCCATTTTAGCGAGTTGTCAATGAGAACTCAAAGGTATTTCACTGTGCCAGTTCTTAAAATTTGAGGACAGGCACACAATGAATAGGAGTGGTTGAGACGGCAGGTATGAGCCTTAAGAACGAGAGAGTCAAAGATATGCGAGACGGGAGCTTTCAAATAAAAAGGCATGTAAATTGTTCTTTTAAGATTTAATGTAAGTACATTATTAGAAAGCCAACCCATCTCTGTTCTAAGACTCTCTTCCACGCTTTCAAAGGTCTCATACCAGTTCCTACCGTGTGCCAGTAGTGCCGTGTCATCAGTTTTTGAGAGGTAAGTTGCAGCGATTGTTAATGTAAATTCAGAATAATGTCGGGCCAAAAAATGAGCCGTGGGTCACGTCAAAATTCAGTGGTTCAGTCTCACTGATGACATCGTCTATTTTTACACATTGAGTACGATTTCTGAGATAGTCTTTGAGGAGTTCGTATGTATGACCACGAATTCCAATAGATTCCAACTTATTAAAGAGATGAGGAACTTCGAAAGATCCAAAATGATGCCCAGACATTTTGAGTTGTTGTCTAGTTTCGAGACCACGTTGTCTATTAGTGAAGCAACGGCATTTTCAGTCAATTTTCCCTTACTAAATCCGTATTGATTAGGTGCCAAGAGTCTATTGGATTCTAAGAAACCTATCAGTCGATGGTTGATAATAAAAAGAAAGTATGCATTTAAGTTTTCATAGATATTTATTTTACAGTTAACGAAGGGGGCACCAATGTCAAAAGATGAGGCTATGCTTCTCGTAGAACTTGTGGCGGCAAATAGTATAATTAACAACAAAGCAACAAATGTCGTCAGTAACAAAATGAAAAATGAAGCATGGCAAATTTTGACAAGCGATTTCAATTCCTCCATTGTACGTTTCCCGCGTACTCCAGCGCAGCTTCGTTTGAAATGGGAGAACTTAAAGAAAGCAGTTCGAAAACGCTGTGCAAGCATGAGAACTAGCCGTAATACTGTTAGTTGGTGATTATTATTGAATGACCACGTTTGTAATTAATGTTGCACGTCGAATGGTTATACGGAGACGCTTTTATACTTCCACCACGATAAATGCGAGCGTGGATATCAACAGCTTGCCGTTATCCTGCTCGCAATATAAGTGTCTTCATACAATCCCACACATTTTGTACTCCTACTGTATCATACGTTAAATATGTGCCATGAGGTGAAATTCTGCGATAGGCAGATTTTGGCCCCTAAGACAAGACTGCAGTCTCAATCATCACCTGCTACATAAAGGAGTTGGACTGGCTTAGTAGAACGATGACAGGGGTAAATGCCACTATACACCCCAAGTGGGATGTTAGTGCAGGCCTTACCACTCGCCACATAGAATAATAATAACATGGTCTACAGTAAATTAAGATATTTAACAAGTGTTACATAAGATTTATATTTCTTTTACAGACTGGTGGTGGCAAGAATTACTTTCCTCCAGAAGAAGTTCTGGATAAAGTAGCCTCACTTTTAGGAAACACTTGCCAAGGTTTCTCTGTGGAGTTTGGTGGTCCAACAAACAAAATAGTGATGGGTGAAATTTTTAACATTGAGAGAGAGGACGTAAATGTTATTAGTGCCTGTAATAGTGATGGTAATGATAATGATAGTAGTGGTGCTGGTAATAGAGTAGCGCTAAAAAAAACAAATTCTTCAAAAACAGAACAGAAATGCTTTTTCATAAATAGAGCTAGCGGCAGTGGAACCTTAGGTGGGTGGCTATTATTTTTATATAATGAATATTCATTGCTCGACAAACCGCTAATGGGTGTTAGTAATTAAAACTATTTGAAGTATTGGAATAACACAAGACCATGTGTAATAAAAGAAAATAAATATCAGCAGTCAGTATAGGCTGGCATATTTATTATGTTTATATAAAACTTTTGATCACACTAACAGCCAAACGGAATCACAAAATGGAGGAAGAGAAATGCAAGGTTGCGGGCCTTGCACTTCTCTTCCTCCATTTTGTGTTATCGTTTCAGAGAGACAATGCGTTGACAGATTATTTAATAGCCAAAAAGTAAAATAGTCTATTTGACTTTTTGATATACAATGAAGAAAAGGAGATAAGTATCGCTAAACTTAAGTTAGAATCAGAAAATGATAGAATGCATTTAAAATTAACAAAAGATTTAAATTTAACTAATCAATAAATTCAATTTCAATTTCCTCTTTAGTTAAGTGTGTGTATAAATGTTAATTATAATTTTAAGTTTTTACTTATAAGTAAAAACTTGATCTCAAAATATAATTCTAAATAATAAAAGTAAATATAAATTATATACAAATAAATACCTAAATCATAACAACATATAGAACAGTTTATTTAATTACTCTATATTTGCCTAACTATAGGGTTATTAAACAAGTTTTATACAAGTTTAATACTAATACATAAAATAATAAACTATGCTACAATAAAACATATAAAACCTATATATAAAACTAACCTATCTACAATATTTCGTGTTTTAATATGTGCTTCATTGTACTGTTGCTCTGATGGCGTACTCGGGTTAAGTAATGGTGTCAATAAGTAAGACTTGCAAGGATACCCACTGTCACCAAGCAACCAGCGATTCCCAGGTCCATCTTATTCACAATAATCTGTAACAAAGATTTTTATTAATTTGCAATTTGTTCAGAAAGGACAGAATGTATTTACATAATGATAACGCAATTAAATTATGAACTAACCTTTTAAATCAGATTGGTTAAATATAGTTGCATCATGAGTGGATCCTGGCCATCTAGCAACAACATTTTGAAACACTAATGAGGCATTACATACAACTTGTACATTGATAGAAAATGTTCCTTTCCTGTTTCTAAATCCCCTAATGTTGGAATCTGTAGAAGAAATATCTCTTGTAGGTATGCTATGTGTAGATACATAGGTATGTTTTGGTTACATCTTTTGATATAATTAGAAGTGAATTAGTAACCATCTAGATTTTACATATGAGTTTGGTACTTACTTGGTGATTGTATTTATAAATGAGTGCCATCAATGGCACCATGTACTCCAGGGAACCCAGCAATGTTATAAAATTCCTGTTGAGTGTGACTTTAAAGTAAAATAAAATTTGGGTACAATTTTGCTATGGCTCTCGATATATCAGAGACAATACGACTAGCAGATACTATAGAGACTCCAATAAAATCTGCAACAGACACCAGCATAGTCCCTAATGCATAGTCGTAGAGTCAAAAGTATCTGATAAAGGGAATACCATGATACCTGTAAAAATAAAATGAATGAGTCTTATTTATCATAAAACAAAGGGCATTAAATTGAGTCTATGTTATAATTAACCTTACCTTTTAGATGTCACACTTAAATATGGTTGTATCAAAGTATTTAATTGATTCACATCACTTTTATTCAGTCTAAATCTGTATGCAAACTCGTAGTCATTTAATTTTGTTATATAATTCACACGTGTGAAATGTGAATATTAGTAGAAATATCACGGTCACAGTCTTCATCACAATCTATTATCATTTGAAATAATTCCATATCACTCATTACCTCGTATAATATTCCATTACCTATTACTTATAGACTATTTAATATTAGCAAAATAAATTTTCAAATCCGCATTCGTAAACGCCCCAAGTTGACGAATAAACAAATGATAGGTTATTGGAAACGGCCGTAATAGACTCATCCCTAACCTGCATAAACAAAGCACTTAACTAAATGTCACATCGGAAACTTCAGTAATCTCACGTACTAAAGTTTAACGTTCATAATTGGACATAGTTTTGCAAACAAGAACCAACCCACATCTCGGGTGAAATTGAGTTACATACTTAAATTGACACCTGACAATATTATTTACCTCGTCAGAAAAGATCCTAGCCAAAATACCAACATACAAACAAGAAAATGAAAAAAACTACTGAACGGATTTTGATGAAATTCGGTATGGAGATAGCTGACACTCTGGATTACCACATAGGCTACTTCTTACCGCGGGTAACACTGCGGGGCGCGGCTAGTTTAAAATAATTTGACTACCTGAACAACCTAAACATATTTCTATAAAGAACCAACCCACAAAACAGTAATTTTGCAATAAGGAACCATTAGGTTTTTGACCTAAAACAAATATTAAATAAAAGAACATTCCAAAAAAAAATGATTCCCTATATGGCCAATAATACTACCCATAACAATGTTAAGTTGTTTATGGTAAATTGATAACCATTTCGTTTCTGCACACTTTTGAAACAAAAATCTAATTATCTCGAAAGTGACATTTTGTGGGTTGGTTCTTGTTTGCAAAACTATGTCCAATTGTTACTACGTGGTTTTGACTATGAGTAAACTAAATAAAATTTAGATTCACGATCAACGTAACATTCATGACTTTATCATGTTTATGAGAATTCATTATGCTTTTCTATGAAATAAAACTAAACAGGATTAACTCTGCATACAATTATTATTATACAGACTGATGTTATTTAACTTATTTCTTTACTTTTACTTTTGTATAATATCATACTGGTTTCAACTCAGAGGTCAAAAAATTATCTTTATTAAATAAATAAGAAATACTCAATATATTCTTTAACTATGTCAAATCTCACATTCTTCTATATGCACAATATGCTTCAAACTTAGTTTTCCCTGCACGTATATATAAAAATATAAAGGTTAGTAGTAGTAGCTGACGCAACGAATACAAAGATTAATAAAAACTGCAACAATGACTCCGTATGAAAGCAAAGTAAAGACTTACGTATTCGATAGTCGGTCATTTGCAGATGACAGACAAACACGTACCGTGCCCCCATTTTAAAATAAACGCAATGCGCATCTGCGCCAACTGCAGATAATTTAGTAAAGAACGTAAGTGAATCAGTCACACGATTAATTGATGATTAATAGATATGACCGTGCGTTTTCGTTATGTATATACACACAACGCGAACACTGCCGTGGGTAGATGTTGGATCTTTCGATGCCAATGAAGTTAATTGTACAAATTGCACCAAAATTCAGAGAAAATGTTCTACAGAAAACTACTGATAATATAACATTTTGGCGAAGTCGTGGATATATTTTAAGAAACAACAAAGACATTAGCAGGCATAAGAATTACGCTCGATATGTTTTCAGAAAGCCAGATATTTAAAAAAAAATTCAGATGAAATAATAAGCACGGTAGCAAGTAGAAATAAAGGCATTCAACTATGACATAATTTTAAACTTTTACTTATTTTCATATAGATAATAATTTAGAAAATTATTATTTGTTAACTCATAAGTCTAATAAAAATAAGAGTTTTAAGCGGACATCACTATTGATCTTATGCTTTAAAAGCACCAATTTATAAACAGGTATAAATATTTTAAAATTATTAATAATAATAGAGTTATCAACTGACCTTCACCTAAAAATAACCACACCTGCGTATCACACGCTGTGTAAAGAATTAACGTTATTCAATTTATCACTTTTTCACTCGAACACTACGAAAACTATAAAGCCATATATTGCACCCTTTAGATAAGGTTTATTCTAAAATTTATTAATTAGAAATTAATCCCAATGGTAATTATATTTACTTCGACTTATTAATTAGCCGAAAGCCAGACACAATGGAAAAAGCATTGTGTCTAGGCCCAAGGATCCGACTGACCAACCGTCTGACTAGCCAAGTGATTAATCTTCACAACGCGACTTCTGCGCTCTTCTTGTATAGATTAGCGTCCATATTTACCCGACTGTGTCATAAGGAGGGTAATAATTTTCGAGTGTATGTATGTATGTATGTATGTGTGTATGTATGTATGTGTGTATGTATGTCCATTTCTTTGGCACGCTCTAAAGCCCAAACGGCTGGACGGTTTTTGAAATATGAGATGTCGTTGAATTCATCAGAATTGTCGTACCTAATGACATAGGCTATATAAATATTCAAAATGGCGCCCGCAAATGAAAAAAGGGGGAGGGAGTTGTTTTTATTTTTCTTACCTTAGCAATATGAGTATCCAATGAAAGATCGTGGAAAGACCATTTCAAAAATATATGTATCATATCACGTTTATGTTACTGTTTTAACGCAAATTGTCAAAGAACGTACCAATTATATATCGGGACGCCCGAGGTATCATTTTCTAGCAAGAATGTATTCAAGTCAGGAATGACATTGCCTGTACTTAGTTATATATTAAAATAAAACTATGTATATATTATAATATTACATAAGTAACAACAGAAATAACTTGTCGGTTAATATAACTCAAAAGTCTGAAATAAAATTATTATTATAAAAACAAAAAACCGACTGCTTAAAAGTAATGGACTGAAAAGAGAAAAACAAGTATCACAATATCTATATAAAATTCGACTGACTAATGCATTGTTTTGTAAGCTTACTTTATCAAATAATGAAATAACTACATAATATGTATATTCAAAAAAGTTAAACTAAACACTTTATGGTGCCGCATGCGGTGACCGTGTTTTATAATAATAATTTTATTTAAATATGCGATGATAAGCTTATAGTCTACGAAGAGTGCAAGATTTTTATCGCATATATAGCACACCTTTAATATTATGGTTATTGTCTAATAACCGATTTTACCTGCAATTCAGTAATTATTGTATTTGTACAGACAAATACAAATTAATGGTGAATAGATTGTCAGACGTCACATAAGCGTTTACAAAATATGAAATAAATAATTTTAAACTTTTTTATTAAATGTGATCGTAACAGGAATTAATTTACAGACTATAATAAATCATTTAAATTACAATTTGTAACTAATATTCATAACAGTATATATATAGTTCTTAAGCTAGAAAATTTTAACATTTTAAAGTGTATAATATTATAACCCAATAAAATTATAAAACAGGTACCATAGTAGTAAATTCTCTACTGTTTATGCTGCGTCACACGTCACACGCCACAAGAAGGTATGGTTTGAAAGTGTAATCATCTCATGCGAAACAGAGCGGGTAATTAAACAAAACGTAATAAATTGAACCACATTGAAATTTATTCGCGTTTAATGCTATTTTAATAGCGCAAGGTAAACGAGGATGACCTCAAGTGTAGGAGACAAAGTGCAAAATGATTATTTATTTTACCCACGCTCTTGCTAGAATATATTTACAAGAGGTTTCTAAATGTTGTCTCTTGACTAGATTACTGCACACTATTTAGTTATTTATAGTTTTCGCGATGAATTTCCTATTTAGTGCTTTTATTTCCGCAGAACTACCATGAAACTTTGTTAATAACGGCGGTTAAAAGTTTTGATTGAATTAAAATGCTCCTGATTAGAAATGTACCAATTGCATATATGTATATTTTTTATAAATATAATATAATTATAATAGTATCGTACCTTCTCTCAAGATAGCCTCGAAGATCTCGTATGTGGCACCGCAATCCTCCAATACCGGTCGCCTCAAAACTTTATGAACGTGATCACCGTCAAGAGACTTGGATCGAGAACGAAACTCGTCACTGTCCATAGCACGAGCCTCGTCATTACTGGTGGATGGAACAGCGCAAGAGCCTCGGCGACCTTCCCCAGACGCTTCATGCCGCCAATGCCCCACTTTTTTACTAAACGTTCGAAACAACTCTTGGATTGTGTGATGTTTCGGTCGATGTTCGCTGCTACTTGACCCTGAACCTCGCCTTTCACTCGAGTGTTCTTTATCCTTTAAGCCGGTTACACTCCCCGCCAACTTTTGAGCAAAACTCTTATTATCAAATCTACTCTTATGACTCAGTTTGGTGCTACTGATTTCGCCGTAGCGCTCGCATTTGCTGTATTCATTTTCTTGAATATCGTCCATTACCTCACTATAAAGTGGTGAGACAAAATTTCGGTATTCATGTCGGACTGGCGCTTGATGTGTGTTGACGCCAATCTGATACCGCTCTCCATCGCTACGTTGTCGTCTATAGTCAGGATGGTGGGTGTGATAGTGATGTTGCGTGGGGGAATCTGTCCTTTCCCCTTCCATAACATCGCGAATGTAGCTCGCGAAGTTTGGGTAGCGATCGCGGGGACTAGAAGCAAACTCATAGGGGCTACCTGATGGTACTCGTAAGCTGCGCTGGGCGCTTGAAGCCCTTTCATTGATTGGTATACCTCCTCTAGCATTGCTTTCTCGATGCTCTCGCATAGAACTGCGTGAATCTCTTGAATCCGAACTTAACGTGGAATACCAGCTATCGCTACTACCTTCTCTGTCCGCGGGTGGAGTTATTTCACGTTGCTGGTTGTGGTGGTGTTTATGTAGAAAATGTGTAAGCCCGTGCATTTTGTATATTTAACTTCTACTTATGTCTTAAAACTTGTCAAACACCTTCATCGTCTTTGGAATACTGATCAGATTTCGGCCTAGCGGCAGTAATAATATTAAGTTATGGATATTTTTATATAACCTCTAGCTGACATTGCGACGTCTTAATAATTAACAAACAATAATCTAAATATCGGTGCTGCTTATATAACCACTGATGTACCTGGGGCCAAAGTTCATTGAACGCGAGTGAAAACTGAAACATCACGTGGGGTCGGATTTAACAGCAGAACAAGTTTCAAGTATTTTATATAATAGCCACTTAAGACACTGAGCATTAAATACATCCGCGAAGATTCCAAGTTGTTTAAATAGGGGATAAATACCTACATGTTATGCAAGATCAAAGGTCGCGATGCCCTATTTAGGGGAGTGTGATCATGTGGCACAGCGGGAAATAGCACGGCCTTGGGGACGACCGGACGTTTGGTACAGGACGCATGCGTGAGTGTATGTATGGGGTCACCTTCATATCGTGCCAACTTGAATACCCCATAACGAATTATTGCAACCACCTTGAGCAATGTCTTCAATATTATTGGTTAATTTAATAAACACGAGGAAACCTAAGAAATTTCCTCTATTTTCTTTTTTAGGCAGATTGTCATTGTCAACAATTGACATCAGTAGGATAATTTGGCATAAAATTGTTCTTTAAAACAAAGCGTTTAAGGCGTACAATGTTTACATCTGAAATGCCTAATTTAACCGTCAAATAGCTCGGCGACCGCCGACACAATGAACAAAAGGGCGACGGCAAATATGACTGAAGTTGTATCCTTCAGCTGCGAGTCCCAATACATTCCAGTTCGCTTATCTTAGCAGATTTCGAAGGTGTTGAATTACGGTTATTAAGAATAAGTACTTAAAATAATTTACAAATAAAGTTACAAATCATTCGATGAGTACTTCGTAATTTAAATAACATACAAATTCGCACGTTTGGTTTAGACACAAACTATAATACACCATGTAATTTAATTTACTGTTTTCCCGAACCGTACGTAGTCAGTCAATGGTATAGAATATATCTGCATCGTTAATTATAAAAAACACTTAATGAAAATTAATCAAGAATAGACACTATCATTTTAGTCAAAAACACATGTTTTTATTTTAAACATGACTGTAACACAGTAATGCACAAAAATAATAAAGATTTCGCGATTTCGGGAACGTCCCAGTTCAAAATTTGTTCATAATAACAAGCATAATCACCCCCTGAGAGGTTTTTGAACTATACTAAGAATAACGTTGTATACGAAGACACCTCGCGTCGTAGCACCAGTGAAATATTAATTTTGATGACCAGATTTGAAAATAATAAAATTGAAATTTTTTTTTGAAATTTTATTGCCATGGAAATCCTTATATCATGGACTAAGTACATACTTTTTGGAAAAACAGTGAATTAGATTTCATGGTGTATAATGTTAGTTTTACAATTGTTCAGGATGGGATGTGTTTATTATCACAAGTACATAATTTGTTTTCTACTCGAAAGGTAATAACAGTTTTTTTTAATATATATTTAATCGTATTCAATAGAAGCAAAAACATGGTTATCAGTTATAATAACCTCAAGAAGAACTACAACTAAAGGGAAACATTAAAATCATATTGTCACATTAAACATATGCCAAACAACCTAATGAGCTCCAGTTTTTATTATTGGTATTTTATTATAGTTGAATAATTTTCCTCAAAAGGCAATGAACTCTAATTTTATATCCTGTTACAAATTTACTAGAGGCGAGACAATTTTGGTTTATAAATAGTATGAATAGGCAATGAAATTATGAGATTATGACTGACGAGCACTTCCAATAATATTATACTCTAGCTAATGTTTAGCTAATGTGTGTACCTACAAAAATTACAAAGAGCACGCGTCTTCGCATCTCAAATGTGATAAGGAAATTGCGTTTAACACATCAAGATTAAACTTTATTTAGATAAGTTTAATCTTGATGTGTAAGACATTGTGACGATTCGTATGACAGATTACAAAGTGCTTTTTATCGCATAAATTGCTTAATTACTTTATGTAGTATAACAGTGAACAAAATGAAGATTCAGCCAATCGATTCGTGCGTGCATTAGCATTCTAAAAACTAGTATAACATAGCAACAGCGCACATTGAGGTACTCTCGTCAATATCAATGTTTACACAAGAATAATCATATTATTTGTTGTCGATAGAATCAACTGACACCCGACCAAAAATTATGTACCTAACTGAAAAACGGTGGAACAGGCACAACGACAAAATCAAGCGTCTTATGTTAACTTCCGTTCTCAATACCTAATTGTATTGTGACTTCGTGACCAAATTAATTACATGTGTTGTATTTAATGAAATATCATTACAAAACACTTGACCTATTTAAAAAGAAGTAAGAATAGCATTTTAAAAGGCCAGCTAAAAATATATACTTATGTGGCACTTATTTTGAACAAATATATAAATAACAGTGTGTACCTATTTAACGGCACATTGAAATAAAAATAATAATAATATAATATTCTACCACATACACAACACCGTCTAGCCCAAACTAAACAGAGCTTGTATTATGGGTACTAGACAATGGATAAACATAAATATATACTTTTTTTGTAAATACATACATATAATACATAGAAACACCCAGACCAAGACAAACAACCATATTAATGCACACAAAAGTTTGACTTGTGCGGGAAATGCGGTAATGCGGGAACCCGCGACCTCAGGCGTGGCAGTCGGTTACACTAACCACTACGCCACGCCATCGAAGCCGACCATTAATCATTACGTTTTTGTTGATTTTAAAGTTTTGTTTCGGTAAATAATCAAATTATTCAAATCATCAATCAATCAATCAAATTTGATAATCATACGAAGATAAATAAATACAGTTTTAACGCGTATCAGTCTGTCATTTAAAGATAGTTACCAAATATTTTCTTTGCGAAGACTACTTGAAACTCGTTTACAATATAGTTGCATCGCGTCAATCTGTTTTTAATTAATTAATCAATTACTGACCTGTTAACAATATTAGGTCAATGACGCGAAGCTATGTAACACAAGTATATATATTTTTTTAAGTTGGTTAATGTGATGCTCCTTATCACTCTATATAATTCATATAAAAAGAAAGCACAGCTCATTCCTTTTAATATTATCTACTTGGATAATACGTAACGCCTGTACTGACCATATTCTAGGTTAACTAGTGACCTATCAGCAGTGTTTATACTGCATCGAACTTGTTGCTGAGCCGTCACAAAAATAAAACAACATTTTTAACCTTAGACTCTTAAGAGTATCAAGAAAAGTAATCAATTATTGACCGGTACACCAATATTGGAGTACTTACCTCGACAACACATTTGCAAGATTCTACGTATGTAATTTACAAACTTGACACAATGAATACGACAAAACCTTGCACATCGAAACGAAATTCTTGTATGTCTTCGATGTCTATGTAATTAAAAAGTTGCAAATGAGTTTAGGAGTTGGCCGATGAGCGTACGTGACTTAGAGGCTCTTAGTTCGAGTGTAATTATACGAACAAGGTATTATTATACTTCGCATTAAATAAAACACGTTAACTAATAGCAGCTGAAATAGTTTTAGTCCAGAATTGTCAAAAATATTTTTTACAGTGAACTGTTATTTATTATTCAGACAACTACTCGAAGTATTTCCTCCGCGTACGCGAACTTCGCAGTTCAGCAACAAAGTTGAACATGCGGTACAACAATAATAACTATCGTACAAGTCAAATTCTTAAACAACAATAACAGCAACATTAATACATTGACTGATTCTGATAAAATTAAATCATTTATTCGTTTACATTACCTAGCAATTGAATAATAAAAAAATTACTTAACCGCTTTAAACTCAGCTACTCCATAGGTTTAAAACAGAACAAATACTCACAGTAATATGCTAAACTGTTCATTATACATATATACCTAAACCAGTTCTATAAGTGTTGATACGAATATGTTTACTACTTGTTTATCAAAATATATTAACATTTGGTGGGATGCGAGTGCGACAATTGGCGCGTTTATAGCCAAACTCATGGACCTGTTACGTTGCGATCTAAACAATTTTGTTTACAACATGTGTCGCAATGCGCCAGCTAGACGGCTAGTCGTACGTGCACGCACACCATGTGCCACAACAGAAAAACGTAAACACACCGTGCTGCAACCGGCTACTCCAAGATCTGATCATACAAAAAAATCCGAACGTACTACCACATCCGCACCGTTCGTGGACGATTTAACACTAAATGCCGTTCATGTGCATCATAAATAAATATTCACAGTTCATTGTATCGTTATTATTATCGTGTGTACGCCGCGCGCGACACGTCACTCACTCGCGGCAGACGTGGGAGCACTAACTTAGAGAAATAAGCAAGCCAAAGAGAGAGGGAACGAGAGGGCATTAGAGAAGAGGCGCGGAGTCGGCTCGACAGGGGCAGCGGCTCGGACCACGTGGTGAGCACGCGACCTGCGGGCCCGCGACTCGCCACGGCTCTCCTCCGCGCGGCCGCCGCGCCGCCGCACGCCGGTCCGTGGACCGCCGGACCGAGGTGCATGCCGACCTTGGTGTGCGATCCGCTGATGTCACTTGAGCCTACTTATAGCCAATCAAGCTGTTTATCTTAGATTATTCAAAATATCTAACTGTTTGAATTGCGTCATTCCAAATACACATCGTGTATAATACAACAGTGATTACAATTATGATAATGGAGTTCAAGATTAAGGTAAATCCAAAATAAAGTAAAATAGTCTGGAAAATTAAGCTTATTTTCTGGCACTTTCGACGTGATAAATTATAGTAGTAGTTATATTAGAATTTAGTTATTATCACATATAATAACCGATTTGAAATCATTTTGACTTGAATTAATTATTTGTTACTTTACAAATTTAAGAAATGTTTTTATGTCACATACTACATGAATAACATTCCTGGACGAGCATGATAAAAGACGAAAAATAAAAATCTTTTATTTATTTATAGATAGCCCATTAGTCAATATCCAGATTTGAACAAGTCGGGTCAAACTAAGTGCTTTACACTATACAGCAATTAATGGCACAAAGATCTTATGGATATGCATGCCAAGAGGGACATATAACTACAAAAAGAAATGGTATATTCTTTTATTATACATATATTTAAGTAGCAAGTAAATTTACCACTTCGATGTATTATTGTCTATCATGCCAGTTCTTAAACGAACGTGAAAGTTCAATGAAGATAGACGGTGACCTTTTAATCCATACATCATACGAGGGCAGGGCAGGGCAGGTACGTATTATTTTGATATAAAGATAGGTTAATTACTAGTAACCTATCCGTATATCATAATAATATTTACCTGATCTAATATATGATAAATACTAGCTCGTTCGTAATACGATTGCTTGTAAATGTTCAGAACATTAACATGTAATGAAAACTAAACACCTTTCAATTCTGTGCCTCCTGTGATAAGTGATATACATAAGTCGAGTTGTACCCTTTTTGTAACTTTTACATAGAAATAATCAGGAAAAATATGTTTTTCTGATTTAACTCGCTTTCTTCTATCTATCATAGTTAGGGCGATAATTTTGTGCAAAGTGATATACCTAACTATTAGGATTTTTGCAAAAATATTGTGAATATAGATACCTATATTTCAAGTTATAACCTTTATAAATAATTGCTGCGCACATTATTTTTCTTGTTTCATGATATAATTAGTACATACATACATACATACCTACATAGATTCACGCCTGTTTCCCAGAGGGGTATGCAGAGACTACGAATTTCCATTTGCTACGATCCTGACACACTTCTCTGGCTTCATTCACTTTCATAACATTCCTCATACACGCTCGCCGATTTAAGGTGCTCTTAACCTGGCCTTTATCCAGAACGTCTCCGATCTGATCAAGAAACGTTCGCCTAGGTCTTCCTCTTGCGACTGTTCCATTCACACTAGCCTTATAAACTTTCTTAGTCAGTCTTTTCTCGTCCATTCTTTCTATATGCCCAAACCAGCTTAACATACCCTTTTCCTATTCTTGTCACTAAATCCACTTTTATGCCGCATCTCTCTCTAATCACACCATTTACTTATATTATCTTTCAGAGTCACACCACATATATTTCGCAGCGCTCTCATTTCTACAGTATTTATTCTGCTCTCATGCTTCTTTTCCATACCCAACTTTCACTTCCATGCATAAGTGTAGGCACTAATAGTCCTCCATGAACAGCCAAACGAGCCTTTTCGGATACATTTCGACTGTTCATAAAAGCGCGTAGAGCGCCATTCACTTTATTGCCAGCAATCGTTCTCCTTTCAATATCTCCCTCATGTGTACCAGCCCTTGTAAACAAAGTACCCAAATATACAAACTATTTCACTTGCTCCACTTGTTCTCCATCAATCATAATATTACACATCGTCATGCACTCCTCTTATTCAAATACCATTACATTCGTCTTGCTTACATTCATTTTCATTACTTTACTCTCAAAAGCACCATGCATAATAGTTATCATCGCCTGCAACTCTTCTGCCGATGACACAAGTATTACTTGGTCGTCGGCATAAAGTAATATTTGACAAGTAACTCATTCATTAATCCCTATTCACAATCTTTTAAATCTTTCAAACAATTGTCCATGTATAGGTTAAACAGCCAGGGTGACACTACATATCCTTGTCTAACACCTTTTTCGATATTAAACCATTCTGTGTAAGTCCCATTTATCCTAACACAAGCTCTGGAATCGTCATAAAGAGATTTCAGAGCTCGTGTGAGGTTGCTATTCACTTCATACATGGACAAAACCGACCAAAGTTCATTCCTCACCACTTTATCATAAGCCTTTTCCAGATCCACGAATGGGCAATAGACCTTTTGACCTTTGGCCAAAACTTTCTCGGCTATGCTGCGTAAAGAAAAGACCTGATCCGTACATCCCATACCCTTTCGAAATTCCGTTTGGGCATCCCATATTTACTCGTCGATTGCTTTCACAGTCCTTTCAATTAACACTTTCGCATACAATTTACCGACGACGCTGAGCAAGCTAATGCCTCTATAGCTTTTGCAATCTTGCTGTGAGCCTTTTCCCTTATATAAAGGTACTATGACGGCCTTACACCAATCACTAGATACACGGCCGGTATTCCAGCACAAGTTAAAAAGGCGGTACAACTGATCATCTATCATAACCACCAGCCTTTCATAATTTCATGCTTTTCAATGCTTTCATCATTCCTATCATTATCTAATTTCGAAACATTGCTCTTGCCTTTCAAATAAACTTGTAAAATATTCCTTTAATCGATTCAGTACGCTCTTTTCTTCATCCAGTAAACTTCCATTCTTGTCTCTGATCGATTTCAGCTCTGTGGTTAGGGTTTTACCTCGAACCGAGCGAATGGATTTCCAGGAAAACTTTGCGTTAGTCCGAAAATCTTCAGGTAATCTTCTATCAAACTCGTCTTTCATTTCCTCTTTTTTTCCTTTTAATCACATCTTTCACTATCTTCTTCATTCTTATAATTTTATTCCTAGCTTTATTTACATCCTCAGTCGTCGCTTCTTGTATTCTTTAATTGGCTCTGACTGATAGCCAGTCCAACCATGCGTGCTTCTTCTCACGTACTACCCCTTGCACATCTTTATCCCACCACGCATTCTTCGATTTTATCATTTTCCTCTTCTTGCTCACACCGCATACTTCTGACCACTTCATACTTAAACGACTGCCATAATTCTTCTATATCAGCAATGTCACAAAATCTTTCAAATCTTTCCCTCGATTTATTTTTATACTCGTCTTTCAATACTTCATCTTGCAAAATTTTCTACTTTTATTCGTTCTTGGGCACTTGTTTGGGTAGGTATATGGTGTCGCCATTCTATGAAGGGGTCATAACGGCTCATAACCAAAAAATGGTCGGTATGGACACCAATACCTCTATATACCCGAGTGTCTAAGACATTCTTTTTCAATCTATCATCCACTACAATAAAGTCAATCATACTACTTCTTACATTCTTTGCTTCCTTTGTATACTGGTGGATACTTTTGTGGCCAAACATAGTGTTTGTCACACAAAGACTCCACTCCAAACACAGCTGTGATATTAATTATTTGTACATTTTATTTTTCATCTTACATGAAGATAACTTATAAGCGCAATATAATTTTACTGTAGTTTAACACATCTAACACGTCATTTTAGCATGTATTAGAACTAAAAAAGGTACAACTTACAGGTTTTTTAAGAATTACTTTAAAACTATAATATTTACTACAAAAATGTAAATGAACAGTGAAAGTGAATGATTACATCTACAAAAAAAAGTAATCAAGTTTAAACTAGCCTACATAAAACACGAACTATGTTTTTGTTCTTCTGTAAAGTGTTGATTTTTGACTTGTATCACTTCTCACAGGAGGCACAGAATTATTCTCAATAAACTCTTATCAAACTTTTCTCATTCACTGTTTCTATTGGTTCAACTAGGTACCCAATTTTAACTTATGTACGATAAGATAACATTCAATATCTCTTTAAACTTATTGTCGCGAGGCTGACCAAAAATAAAGAGATGACCTTACCGAAACAACGTAATGATATGATTGATGCTGTAACCTTAATCTCGCAAGGTAGAATAAATCACACTATGTTGGTAAATACTAGTTCCCTACTCTCCATTTTATAACGAAGAAAAAGGAATACATTTGTAGATAAAGTCAACAAAAATCTTTGTAAGATCATTGTGTGTAATATGTTAGTAATAGAGTTAGTACCTACCTATGTTATTGTTGTATGATAATGACTTATGATTTATTAGAGGCTATAAACAAAATAAATTAATACCTACACAAATGTCTTGATGTTATTTCCTGAATTAACTACAACGATTTAATCAATGTCAACAACGACTGCGCAAGAATTGACTGCTGGCTGCTGGAATTTTAAAATGATAAAACTTTTTGGGCCCGTTAAATGGAGTTTGGTTACAGGCGCCGCAAAAAACGATTGTTATTAGTGAAACTAAACCGATTATTTATTTAATATTTTTTTAATATTAATGATGTTGTTGATCAATCTCGTACTTGTTTGACCATCAACACTATTCTTGGTCAAGGAAAATGAGTTGAGAACGCGGCTGAGCTCTTGAGCGCAATAAAGAAATTGTCATGAATGACGCACGGTTTGTGATATAGACATCACAACCTTAATACCTTATGGATGAGTCGTACGGTGTACTAAAGGCGCACCTAGCTCATTCATAAATGGCCGTGTAAATGGCACGTCGATCACAAAAAAAAATATTTACGAATAAAATAGTAAACTTCATCAGAAGATAAATTAAAAAGCGTTTGGCTTTTTTATTCATTCCTTTAGAGAGGTGTTAAAAATTGGGACGCGTGACGCGGTCTTGCGATTTTGTCAACAGTTAAAATACGAGCACGCAGTCCAGTATAGTTATTATCTCTTTTTAAATAAATAGTTAATATATAAGATACTTTTTATACAGAAATTAATTACTTTTGCTAATACTTTCGCATCAGCACAAGTAATCCATATGCCACGAATTTAAAAATATTAAAAAACAGCGGATACAAACAAGAGTCGGCTCCGTCGTCTGACCAATTCAGGTACCTATTCATACAGAGGAAGAGGGTACAACCACTATAATAAATAAATCCACCACATCATCAACGTTGTGCCAAATTCAAACTTATGGCAAGTGATTTGATTACCCGTCGTTAATGAAGAGCATTAACATAAAGGCGCGATTCCATTAGGCACCTCTTGCATGCAAGTATGACATCACATTTGTGTACAAGTTGCTTGCATTGGAAACATGTTTTCGAGAGTGTGGAAATTGCATGCAGGTTTCACCTGCATACAAGTGGAGATGTTCAACAATTCGGGGCTTGCAACTTGCAACAATTGAGTAGGCCAACATGGGCGGAAGACGTGCTCCTCAATAAAAATAATTATTGTCTCGTACGCCCACCTAACAGACGTTATGTTTCGATAATTTGAAATTCGACACGTGATACTAACGTTTGCGCGTTCAATTTGCAGGTCAATTGAATAAAAATATGTACATATTCGAGTAGTTTGAACTACTAACAAATCTGCATACAAGTTGTAACTTGTATGCAGGTTTGTACAAGTTGTATGCAATTTGCAACTTGCATGCGAGTAAACTGCCTAATGGAATCGCGCCTTAAACGCTAACGTGGTAACGTCAGAACAAAGTTTAAAAGTAATATCTACATTTATTTATTGCCGAGATGTCAATAATATTATCTCAAATGTATCACCGGATAACAAGATCTCTAAAGAGCATCTGAAATTGTCAGACCATTACCTACATAGTAAAAGGACTTCAAATATAATAATCTTAAATATGATACAAATATTACCTTTATCTTTAGAATATACATATGTATTAAAAACATAAAAATAAAACTCATAATAATTATGCGAATCAGCAACAAGTAGGTACAAGATTATGTACTTGTTTTCATTGTTTGTTTTTATAGCGGCAATGAATATATACACACTTATAACTAATTTTTACTTGCTACCTGTTAAAATTCATGAGATACAGCCCGCTGACAGACAGATGGACAGTGTAGGCTTAGTAATGGGGCACCGTTGGCACCGTTCGGGCACGGAAGACTGAAAATTATATGCGGCATTGCCACTCGGGACAAGGCAGATAACGGAAAGAATATAAACCTGGCCAAACGCAGCAATTAAATGAATTTGAAGACAGTCAAACTAAAGACAATTTAATCTAAAACTCACACAACAAGATCACAAACCTTTCGTTTGCCGCGCAGAGCTACAGAGACACAATACTCATTTCCTTTGTACAGTTACTAAACACACAGAACATTTAGTTTAAGTTGCCTTACCAATGCACATAAGCTAGTGATTAAATGTGCAAAAGGCCAGAAATATCAGTACAAATACTATCAATCTGATTATAAACTCTCTCATAGCAGGCTTATCTCAAAATAAGATAAATTTTTATTATAGGTATATCTCTAATCCCGAATGGATAATAATTGATATTGGAAAAAAATTATAAAATACCCTGTCTATAATAATCTTTTTCTTGTCTTTATATACATGGACAGATTTATGTAGTTAATAATATTCGTGACTCAATCTGTACTATTGCACAACGTTGACATGTTCTGGAAGACATTACAAGGTGACTGGGAATACCACGCGAGGTTTTATTAGTTCCACAAAAGCATTGGGTTATTCCCTGAGTACCCCGATCTCCGAAGCCCCCGTCCCGGAGAACCCCGAATACGATAAATATGACTACATTTCTTTTTTCTATTGTTTTCAACTTCTACGGTCGACATAAAAAGTGCATAAATGTATGTGTTTGAAATACATAAGACGAAAGTAGTTTATTTGAAATGTTGTACAATGTCGAATTATAGTTTTAATAGAGATAATTACAGTTTGAATAATATGTATCAAATATATAAAATAAATGTTACAATATTATCAAATCATACATAACAAATATATTTTACAATTTATGACAAAAAATAATTATTTCAAAATCTCAAACCACAGCAGCACAAGGATAGCAAAATATTTACCTAAGAGTAGGTAGTTTGTTACTCTGTATTGAAAAAGGGACTATTGTGATAATAATTAAAACCTGTGATTGTTATAGAAGATATATATTGTATTCTCTATTTATAATATTTACCTTTACCAAGCAAGACTTCATAATTTTTGAAGTGAAAACTTCTTTAAGCGCGTGAGCAATTTTTGGGTGAACAAAAAGCGTGGAACTCGCGTCATCGTCACCGAACGCTTTCTATGAGCTATATGTATACTGCGTATATACAGAGTGTCCAGTAAATAGCACGACATACTGCAGGGGGTGCTAGCAGCTATTACTTATTCTCGTAGTGGTTTTCGACAAATCACCGACCCGTATTTATATACGACGCACATGTAGTAGAAGCGTACGGACCGTTCATAGCGATTCAATTCACAATACAATACAAACGTTGTCAGACCAATATTCTATTGGCAGTCTCCAAAGACAGCCCCGCATGTTTTTTCCTGATCCTTAAAGTTAAGTATTATAATTTTAGTAAGTAATAAAATTTTATTAATCATATCATCTGCTGATGGTATTTTTAGCTAAACAGACTTTTAATTGAAATTATCATGATAAAAATAAATCGTGGTCCTCCGGGACTCGTACTCAGGGAATAACCCGAATCATTAATGTCGCCTTAGTAGATACTTTTATTTTTTTACCTAGAGTAATCTATTCTAATATTATAAAGCTGAAGAGTTTGTTTGTTTGGTTGAATGCGCTAATCTCAGGAACTACTGGTTCGAATTGAAAAGTTCTTTTAATGTTGGATAGCCTATTTATCGAGGAAGACTATAGGCTATATAATATCACGCTACGACCATATAGCCCAAGTACCATTTCTTATGCACCATCAGTCCTAACATCACCTTCAATCACTAGTAATTATAACGAACAGAATAATATAGATCCACTTATTAGTAACAATAATAGAGTCGTAATCCCAGCTGAGGATGTTTCGCAGGAGGCATCAGCCACCTGTCCTGCGACCACCAAAGCTGGCAAACCCAGAGTGCGTATGCAATGGAATGACGAAATCAATACTTTTGCAATGCGCACTTACTTTTATATCACTAAATTAGAGACAGATGGGACTATGTAATGCAGAAAACTTCACAACCAATTTGTTTTAAAATATCCACACTTACAAGTATCAGCACAACGAATTGCAGATCAAAGAATGGTGATAATTAGAAATAAAATGTTGTCTGACTATGTTTTTAGTAAGTTAAAATATGAAGTAGGTATCAGAACAACTCAGGACAGAAGAATTAGAATATACACTGCATTTAGCATTAGATTCAGTATTACCACCCGTACCAACGCCTCCAGAATATATTTTGCAACCTACATCAATCACATCATCCAACATCTCATTTACACAAATAATCTCTACTAGACTAATAAATTCGCAGATAACATACCTAGTAATGACGTTGTGATGAGCGATGACTATGACGCTACCAGTGCGCCGGCTGATGCAAGTCCGTGCGGGACAACTAAATACTTGGCCGTGCGAATACGCGTCAATTAGTTCGGTGGCTGCATCAGTTGGCAACCCGATCTCAAAACCACATAACTATAGAAAACATGTGTAATCGATCTACAGGTATTCGTTTAAAGCCTCGATTTTCTTTATGTCTATAAATTCAGACACACAACTCTTATACTACGAAGAATTCCTTATCATTTGAAAGAACATTTTTATAACGCGACTGCTGAAACTCTTTGTCATGTCTGGTCAGTAGAATGGTTGACATCACGAGTCCGGTAGACAAAACAAAAAGTCAAACAAAATGTGTTCGCAAGTTTGCCTCATCCGAGTTCCTCAACGTGTGAGTTTTGTTGGCTACGTTTCAAGTACATACATGCTTTAATAATGCACAGCACACCGCACACGTAACAAAATATCTGAAGTACAGAACACATTGTGCCGCACATGTTAACAGATGTTGATAAATTGCTCCAAACTCAATTATATTATTAATGTTTGTTGATTCAACAGGTGACCTTATATATAATCAAACGTGGCGTAATTTGCGCATACGATATGCGAATGCACATTTTTACACAAAGCGTCAGATTACTTTTAAAGTTGATAATTATTGGTTGACTAGTTACTTTTACATATATGTATACAGACTTTGGCTAAGACGGCTGATACTATGTTTGTCTTTTGATTGCTGCTTGCTACTATCACACTTTTATTATATACATATATAGGTATACCTATTTTATGCTCGTCGGTTTAGGGTAGTTACTCTTTTCTTTTGAACATCAATCGTCTGTGTACGATGTCACGATTTTCGGGCCGTGTTAAGGGGAATGTGAATCTGTGCCCGGTAGAAGGTATAAACTCGCTCCCTATAACGTAGTTGGTATAATTCGGCTGTAATACGTCTCTTCTAACCACTCCGGGGATATACGCGTGAGAATATGTATGTATGAATGAATGCCTTAATGTTATTCGACACGCGCCCGTGAATTACATGAACTATATCAAAACAACGTAGATAGTAGTCGATGTCGCAAACTTATCAAGTCACAGTAGAGAATACTCATAAACACGATCAGGGATAGGATAGGATGCCGGCTTGTGTAGATACCGAGTATCTACACAAGCCGGCAAGCAGTCTCACATGCTTGTGACCACGGGCAGTATAAACTGGCCGAAACATCAAGCTTTTCAAAAAGGTATAATACAATACCAAGTATGATCGCTTTTCTGCTTTAAATACCTGTTATAACATTGTTAACACTGATTCAAATCATCAGAATGCGTAAAATATGTCTGGGAAAATGTTGCGGCCTTGTACCTACTCATTTCATACGTAAGTAGAATTTTCCATCAGGGCGTACTTTATGCTATGACTTGAAGAAATAACAATTTAAAATAATAAAATATAGTATTTTATGTGAATAATCAAAATAATGCAGACGCATTTAACGTACCGTCTCATTGTACAAGGATTTCCGTATGGAAGGAGTTCCGTGCCTAGACTGCTATGCCTGACGCAAAATAACATTTGTTGTAGCGCAAATAAAGTGGGAATTGTGGGACAGTATTTTATAAAATGGAAGCAGTGTACAACAATGTACTAAATGGCTCGCTATATGCATATTTTACTGCCTTATTAGGCGTTTTCGGGCGCTGATTTTCGTCCGATCCGGTCGAAACAGGAATTTTATTATTTTAAATATTTATGAGTGGTGTTTCGGTCTATTTTGTACAGTCAGAATAAAAAGCCTTAGATAGGGTTATATTATTTAAGAGTAGTATTTAACTGCACAGCAAAAAAATACTAATTGCACAAAAACACCACTCAATATTAATAATAATGAAATTCCTGTTTCGACCGGATCGGACGAAACTCAGCGGCCGAAACGCCTACTAAGCCATCTTTCTACGGGAGGGCCCAAAAAATATGCTTATCACGTTAAAGTAGTTCAAATGGGTTGCCAAATGGGTCGTGATAGGTATATGTTTCGTATGTATTTTTTTTTTGTAGGTACATATTTTATTGGAGGGTCCGCATCGGGGTGGAGCCGAGTATGAAATACTTGGGGCTCCACCTCGACGACCGCTGGAACTTTCGCGTCCATTTTAGCCGCCTGGCCCCCCGGCTGATGTCGGCGGCGGGAGCGCTTAGCTCTCTGCTGCCGAATATCGGGGGTGGTGCGGTCGATGGCCCTTTATGGGTCGCCCATTTGGGCTGGCGCCCTGAATCGCCGAAACGTCGCCCTCCTAAGGAGACCTCAGAGGGCGATGGCGATCAGGGTGTCGCGGGCGTACCGCACCGTCTCCTATGAGGCGGCGTGCGTTTTGGCGGCATCGCCGCCCTAGGATTTGGAGGCGGAGGTCCAAGCGTCAGTGTATTACTGGCGCGCTGACCTCCGCCTCCATGGCGAGGAGCCCACGCACAGGGCGGTGGAGACGCGAAGGTCCCAGGCTCGACTGGTCCTGGAGGCCAGGTGGAATGAGCGACTGGCCCAGCCCCGCTACGGGGTGAGGACAGTCGAGGCTGTCCGTCCAGTACTAAGAGAATGGGCGGACAGACGGCGCGGACCGCTCACCTACCGGCTTACTCAGGTACTCTCCGGACACGGGTGTTTCGGAGAGTACCTCTGCAAGATAGCCGGTAGGGAGCCGACAACCAGATGTCACCATTGTGAGGTGTGTGACCGGGACGTGTCGCCGTGGCGCAGCACACGCTGGAGGAGTGCCCGGCGTGGGCCGCGGAGCGCTGTGCCCTGGTCACCGTGATTGGCCCCGACCTTTCGTTGCCGACCGTCATATCCAAGATGGTCGGCGACGACAGGTGCTGGGGCGCAATGAGTTCCTTCTGCGAGACTGTCATCTCGCAGAAGGAGGCGGCGGAGCGGGGGCGTGAGGACGATCCTTACACCCCGGACGTCCGCCGCCGGAGGAGGGGGCGCAGGAGACGCGCTTATGTCGCTCTCCTGCCCCCCACCTAGGGGCTCCGGGTGGCGGGGCCTCAGGGGACCCTGCCACCCGTAAACTAAAAGCCCCGAGAGGGCGCGCGCGGTGTTCCCGCGCGCCTTTCTGATGTCGAAAGGGGAGAGCAGTCAGGCTCTCCCCTGGGGACGAGAGGTGGTCGGGTCCGAAAAAAATTACCCGGCCGGCACCCACACGGGGGGGGCCTGCTATGGTTGAATCTTTTAAGTTCCCAACTGGCCCCCCCCATTGGGTGAGAGAGGGAACACCCCAGGTTTTTTAGTGGGTATACCAGCGCGTCTTCTTGCTGGGAGTCTCACACGCCCCGCCGGTGCCGTCCCCTAGCCGGCGGGTAGTGCATGAAGCATTTTTCCTGGGTATCAAAAAAAAAAAAAGAAAGGTACATATTTTATATTAATTAATAAATTAAAAGCAGCAATATCCTAGGGGGAAGCCGTTAGACTGCTACGCAGAGGTTTTGAATTTGATTACATGACACACATAATTATGTAACTATTAACGTTAATTATCGGGTGATTTAACGATGAAGGAAAAGTGTTTCAGACCGAATTTCAGGTGACCGGTTTCAGGTCAACGGTGACCAATTTTAACGAAGACTGTGTGCGCAAACACAAGTGCACGCCTTGTTCCCTAAACATCATGATGCGCTTGACGTGGTTTCCGAGGCAAGGGGATGTCTATCACCGCCAACTGATTAAAGCCGGCATGCCATTGAGATGTTTTAGTAGAAAAAACAATAACTTATCGTTGGCCTGATCCAGGATTTACACCCGAGACCTCATGCATAGCAGCCGCATTTACAACCACTGCGCCACAAAGGCACTTAAGAAACATCGTGCAGGTACCTGCACATCTTATAGATTTCCATAATGATCTCAAACAAGTTCATGCAGTCAAATCTACAAACCCTCACTGAGCCAGTGTAATGGACCTTGTGATGTTACCCTTACTAAGAAGAGATTCGTGGCAAGTAGTGAGACAGTTTATGAACAGGGCAATACAATAAAATAAATTCTGAAAAGGCGAATAGTAAAGTTAAAATAATATTAGTTTATTTCAATTATTCCTTTATCCGAACATATTTTCACTTCGCATAAAAGCGAACAAACTATCGCCACAGGTGTGACAAATTTCTCATTGTATGAAAACAATCGGTTGTTCTCTCCTACAAATAGACATAGGTTAACAACATTCAATATTCAATTTACCTCAAATACGAGACATACATAGCTCCAACACACAGAAAGCCGCTAAAATTAAGTATTATGGAATTAGGCCGAACTCGTTTGTTGAATGTTGACAGAGCATTGAGCTTAAATCAGCACAAATTGCATTCCAGATAGTGTTAAGAAGCAAGAACAACCATATAGATCGATACGGCCATGGCGGGTCGAATTAAACAGTTGTACTGGTGCAAATTAAACCATAATAGAGAGATCTGGAATAGCTTTTGTTCCGTAGTAAGACATCACATAGGTACTAATATGTTAATAATGAAACATATATATTATATTATCGTAATAATAGTTCGCTATGCCCTAAACTCGAGATCAACTTTTGTTACAATATACTAATAGGAACTAAATTATATACAATTAACCATACTTATTATATAAATATATGCAAAATTAAGCCAAGATTATAATTATTATCATGGAACTTGTTATTACTTATTTAACAACAATCAACAAATCTTCAGTATCCTCATAATTTAAAGTTTGTAAGTACTGACAGACTATCCGCTTAGATCTTATATAACTTAAGTCATATATAGCTGTTTGTTTGTTTATCTTGTTATAAAGAAAAGGCCCTAAGAATGCGAAAAATCTATTTGTAAAAACAAACTTTGATTCAGAAAGTGTGGTACAGACAATATCTTTTCGTCTTTTAGTGGTAGTAAGGTTGATGTTATACGTAAGCGTTGCGTGCTGTTTAAGTACAGTGTACATTATAAAAAGCTGTCAGACAGTTAATACATTACAATTTTCATACAAAAGATGTGTGGAAAAGCGGTAGGGTCGTCGGGTTGCTACTTTTAAAAGCACTCTTTGTGCTCGTTCAATATTTAACATGAAGGATTTTGTGCTACCGCCCCATGAAGTAATGCAATATTGTATTAAAGACTGACATAATGCCTTATAGATCTGTATGATGAGTTTGTGATCAGCAATAAGGCGTAATTTTTTGAAAACAAATAATAATTTGCGTACTCTGTTAGTTAAAGCAGTTATATGTTCTTTAAAGGAGAGTGTGTCGTCTAATATAACACCTAAATATTTAATATTAGTAGTGTTTGAGATAACAGGACATGTGCAAGCAGTAATGTTATTACAGTAATGTGCATATAGATTAATGTGACTTAAATGAGGTTGGTGTCTACGCATACAAAATTTACTTAATTTTGTTTTTTCAATATTCAAGGTGAGCATATTATATTGAAGCGATTTGTTTACTATATTAAAACCGCACTGTGCATATTCATAAACTTCCGCAATGGTGTCAGCGAAAAAAAGGAGCGCTGTATCGTCTGCGTATGAAACAATTTTTCCATGATGTAGACTAAGATTACAGAGATCGTTAATGTACACCAGAAAGAGGGTACCTCCGAGGACGCTTCCTTGAGGAATACCGAATTGGGGTAATTTCTAATCGGCACTGACGACATTATCTATCTTGATACATTGGTACCTATCTTGTAGATAGTCTGTGAGAAGCTGTAACTGTGTGTCCCTAATTCCTAGTGTCTCCAATTTTTTAGAAGCATAGGAACAGACACGGTATCAAATGCCTTCGCCAGATAAAGGAAAATGCCAATTACCTGTTTACTCTTCCCAAGTTCCTCTGAGATATAGCTGGTTAAATGATGTACTGCGTCTGCTGTTGATAACTTAGGTCTAAAACCGAATTGCATGTCGGAGAAGAGGGAGTTCTTTTCAATATATGTTACTAATCTATTATTTATAATTTTCCAGTATTTTGGAGAAAGAAGGTAATAGTGAGATGGGCCTGTAGTTCGTCACGAGATTTTTATTACTGGATTTATGTATTGGTATTACTATTGCTTTCTTAAGACATTTGGGAAAGATGCCATCCGAGAGGCAATTTCGAAAAATATGCGTTAATGGACGCACCAGAATGTGCTTACAAGCTTTGAGAATATTAGTGGAGATATTATCCCATCCTACTGCACAATTATTTTTAAATTTAATATTAGGTGTTCCACCTCACTTTCATCTGGCTCTGTCGTGAGAAAGTATCGCTTGTGTTTCTACCGCATTGATTTTGAACTTTTTCAGCTAGTGTTTTGCCAACGTTTACAAAATACCTATTTATGTTGTTAATAGAGGACCACGGAGAGCCATGTGTTTTCAATAAACTCGTATTTGTCTTATTTTTGTTAGATGTGAAAGTAACCTTTTTAACGTATTTCCACAGTTGTTTGCTGTTATATGAAGCTTGATGTAATTGTGATTTTTCATATTCTATTTTTAAGTTTTTCAATAGATTATTACAGAAATTTCTGTATCTCTTATAAGAAATTTGTAGTCTCTTATGTAGTTTGTCGCGGTTTCGTATGCATCGAACTAGGCCCGGGGTTATCCATGGTTTGATATTATAATTTTTCTTACTTAGTTTAGTAACTATCGTGTTGGCTAAAATAGCTTGTTGTACTTTATCAATAACGTACGACATGGAAGTGTTAACGTCAGTGGTATTGTAAACTGGGTTAAAATCAATGCCGCATATATCACGTACAAGGTTACTCATGTTTATTTTCGACCTTAGTTGCGGGCGATGTATATGCTTAGACTGCGATAATTCAAGTGTAAGTAGAACAGCGCAGTGGTCAGTTATTGATGAGTTAGCGACAAGTGTTAAACACGGAAGCCTAGTTTTAAGCATAACATGATCTAAGCAAGAACCACTCATGTGTGTCGGGTAAGTATGTGCTGGCAATATGCCATAGTACGCACAAAGATTTAAATAATCATGCGTCGCAGTGTCATAATTCTCACTATTTATGTTAATATTTAAGTCACCGGTTATAATAATAGTTTTATAAGATGAAAGGCTTTCTAACGTATTACTTAAGGCATTAATAAACATATCTACTTTTCTAAACGATGGTGGTCTATAGATTACTATAATCGCGATATCAGTCCCTATTTTAATGACGAGACAGTTGCAGTCTTGGACTTCCGGCTCCTTAACTGTGGCAGCTAGGGATTTCTTTGTATACACTACCACGCCATCATTCTGGTTAAATGATAACGTAGTATTAAAAGTATTGTATTCTGGTAATACTGGTAGATTGCAAGTTCTATTAGACAGCCAACATTCAGTGAGAATAATGACATCACATTCTATACTAAGCCTGTGTATAAAGATGGTTAAACTATCTATGTTCTTACATATACTACGAATATTTTGGGTTAGTACCGTTAATGGGTTGTCATAATCGGAAAAGAAATGTCTGCAATTTTCAGTGTCACACACTTTCGATTCATAAATGTGATTATTGTCCATATCATTAATTAAGTGTTCTGTCATAGATTTAAAACTAAAGTAATTAATCAAAAATACCCTTAAAAGTTAGCTCTAAATAAGAAATCAGAAAGGCGGCGCTCTTAGGCGCCCTTATTAAAATCTATGGAATTTATATACCTCGGTTCAGCTATTTTCTTCGCCGGGCATTCGAGATCACCTGTTTTGTGGATGCTAGGTTTTTTGAAACGCAAGCATGTTGCAGGCATTCGAGATCACCTGTTTTGTGGATGCTAGGTTTTTTGAAACGCAAGCATGTTGCACATTTCGGTGAATCGGACTTCTTAGTGCATTCACTGACCTGGTGTCCTAGTTCACCGCAATGTCCACACGTGTAGATGGTCTCCCGGCTGGTCTTTGCGGCATGTCCGTACTGTTGGCATTTGAAACACCTGGTCACAAGGGTGAAGTCACGAACTGGGCAAGATGTCCAATTAATAAATACCCGATCCTTATTGATAAGGGCCTTCCTTAGGCTAGGTGGAACTTCTATAATAAAGTTGCATGTATGTGCCTCCTTTTTTCCTGATTTGTGGCCGAGTTTTATAGAGGACATAAATGTTTCACGGCTTAGATTAGGAAGCTTGTCAGCTATATTTTGCTCATATATGCAATCGTAAACTTCTATATCACTAAGGGCATCCTAAAATTATTATCCTTGGTCTTCTTTTGATTGTGTCCTCCATCTTCAGTCCGACACTACTCAGTTGGGCTGATTTTCTCAACTTTTCAATATCGTCCTTTGTTTCAGTGCTTATAATGACGCCTCCGTTCTTGGTCTTACGCAATCCCCTCACATGCAATTTCATCTGCTCAGGACATATAATCTTCTGCACCAATGATTTTGTGTCATCACTAGATTTTAATTTATCACCCGGATAAATTGTGATAGAGCTCAAATTTTTAGGGCGCAATGGAATATTTTGGCTAGATTTCACCATATCAGCAAAGGACACATTTTCTACGACTGGTTTCGTGCAGCTTTTCTGTATGGTCTCCTTAATCGAATTTTAAAAGTCATTCAAGCATTCCGTCAGCTCTTGTTTTTCTTTTAAGGTATCGTAAGAGGTGCTAATCATTATAGCATTTTGTTTTAATTACTGATAATGAACTGCCATTTGGGAAACCCTACTTCCAATTTTCCTCGCTAAGGTGTTAATCTTAAATTTTTGGTCAGAGTTAAGCTTCCTTTCTGCAGCAATAGTACATACCTCAAACAGGCATTTTTAGATTGAGGACATCCAAAATTTAATATCACTATTGGTCAGGGCTTCCACGGTATGATCAGCGCCATGATCTTGCGCTAATTAACACATTATACCGCTTATTGTACAAAAGGTCGAGTATTCATATGTTCATTAATTATTTTATTACAAATATAAACAGTTTATACAGGGTATCCGGTAATTAATGGATAACCTGGAAACGTCTTATAGTAGCTAACTGAAGGCCGTTCAGAAAAAATAAAAAAATAATAATAAAAAGTGCAAGCTATATAAGCATAGCATACTTTTGACTGTCTATCCATTAGCATAATTAGTGTTTAATAATAAAACAACAAAAATCCGCTGGATTTCATTCATTTATGGTCGTAGTATACAAGAAAGTTATACATGGTAATTTAAAAAAAAACATATCTCAGGTAGTAGTTAGGATAGATTTTTCATTTTTTCCTGAACGGCCATCATTTCCACTATAAGACATTTCCATGTTATCCATTAATTACCGGACACCCTGTATAATTCTTCGCTCGATATTTGATATTATGCGCAATAGATGCGGATATTTGATATTTGCATGACCATTGGCTCAATCACTGAACTGCATTAAGGTTAATGTTAAAATCTTATTTACCTTGCAAGATTCTGAACTTATTAATGATACTTAACCGAGTAGATTGATATTCTGTATTCGCGACAGTCGGTCCTTGGCAGTAATAAAGTGGAATGGAATTCTATTTCTACACAATAGATTTCTTCCTTGTTAATTTTTCTAAAAGTATGCCAATGTCGTAACTTTTAAACTTGTACCAATTTGTGCTTCTGATACTTGTCGAACATTTGTACCAGAGGTTGTGAATATGACTTGTTACAAGACTTATATACATACAGATTTTTCATCTCATTAAATTGAGCAGTGAGAATAAAGCTTTAGATTTTTTTTATGGAGGCAAATAATAATAAACGACTACGTAAACGGAACACTCTTTATGTCCGCAAATAACTTTCAATAGCGTAAATACGCTAAGTATGTTGACACGCTTACTACGCGCCACTATTTTGTTTATAAATAGGGCGTTTAGAATAATTTAACATTCATTTTGAATTTTTCACTGCACGGGTGGCGCGGCGCAGTGGTTTAAGCAGTCGCCTCGCTATTGCCCACTGCGCTAAGTGTTGCGAGTTCATCCCCATACGCAACATAAAATTGTGTGATCCCTAAATAGTTGTTCCAAGCCTGTGTCCTTTTTTTATGTTTGTAAAGCCTCGCGACACAGGAATAATTAACAGTGCGGGTTTATTTAAAAAAAGAATGGGATTTTATTTTAAGCGTTTGGATTTTTATTCATTTAAAATGTAGTCTAACAAGTTTAAGGAAAACTCATCGTCCATAAACGTACCTACTGTACTATAACTAAAACATAACCAATTATATTTGACAATATCATATACAATATAACCAGAGTTCTATGTGCCAAATCTATAATACCACGTAGTAAAGACAGTAGTAGACATTAAATATTAAACATATAGTTCATTAAAATTCTAGCGGCGAGATGCGATAACGAACAGCAATACAGTTTGTGTTCATAATTTGTCAAATGTTAATTAAGTTATATAACAGCCGTAGCCATTACCTGACTGTATTGCTCGGAATGAAGGTAGCCGCGCAATGGAGCACCCGGATGTGTCGTAGATAAAAAGAGAAAACTTTCACAAAAAGCACATGCTCGTTTTGTTACCAAAAATGTTTTTAGAATCTACTTCTGTCTGCGCTCACATTTTATACATCTTTATATATATAAATCTTCTGTGCGTGTATTTGTAATTAAACTCCTCCTAAACGGCTGGACCGCTTTCGATGAAATTTTTTGTGTGTGTTCAAGTGGATTCGAGAATGGTTTAGATATATTTTCCTTTTTTTTTCATGTGTACAGGAGAACGACTGTCGGTCCACTAGTGACATATATTTCAAAGAGGGATACGCTTACTATGTTATGCTAGTTATAAGGAATTGTAGATATGTTGAATATATATATTCATGGCAGTATGGCACAGCAGGGTGGCGCAGCAGTATTGATTTGATTTTGACTGCTGTACATAAGGTTTTGGATTCGATTTCTGGGTCTGGCAAAGTGTTATTGGGATTTTCTATCAAGCAAAGCTCAATAATAGCACAGAGTTAGGACTGTTCCCTTGAAATAGCATAACCTCGCCTCTCGTAGTTCTACCAAAATTTGATAATACCTATGGTTCAAACTCAGACCACGACATCTGTATATCTATACAATAACAAAATTGTAACGTAAAGAAAATATAATTGCCACGTGATCTAGGCATGAGACCGGTGACGGAAATAATAGCTTATAATTATTTTGTCCCTTCGTCTATCAAAACGTTACGTAAAAAGTACTCGATTCATTGAAATTAAACTACTATATACGGATTTTATCGTGTTGTTTATTTATCACTGTATTACAAAATTTTGAAAATATTACTCTACTACTACTATTAATTTTATTTGACTAATTTATAAGCTAATAAAATTATTTAAACTATTAAATCTATTTATTTTTGTTTTACACTTTCCCCGACGTTTCGGGTGCTTTCCAGCAGCCATGGTCACGGGGAGACTAAGATGGTAGTTGTCTCAATGTTCCAGTGTAGTTATTTCAAAGTACCTGACCATGACCATGACTTCGGAATGAAGTATAAAGTCCAAGAAATTTCGTTTTCGTTAGTTATAAAAGAGATACATAATTTTAATTTAGATATTTGTCGTCAGCAATCATACGTCAAAGAACCAAGGTTACTGACATAGCTCGCAGAATAAGCAAGCTGAAGTGGCAATGGGCTAGAGTGGAGACCGCGACTTCATCAAACGTGATAATAAATAAAAAATAATAACAAGCAGCTTACCTGCGGCGTACTGTTGCTGCTGAGCAATCGCCCTCTGAAATGATGAGAACAAGAAATATAAACCAAAAATCAAAACAAAATAAACGATGAGTAAATAAAGAAATGTGATTAATGGTAAAAATGCATGTAAATAAAATAAATGAGTACACAATAGGCGGTTTAATATAGTAATGAACATGAGACATACAGCATGAGTGTTTACGAGAAATATTAAAAAGGCATGATAAAAATAATTCTCATAAATAACACCTTAATTTAATTATTGCAATAATATGTCCAAAGTGTGAAATCCTTGACTCAAGCACGCGTTTTTCCACTGCGCTCAGACTGGAACAAGAATGTCCTTTGATGAGGCATTGACGGCTATGATCCTTGTTCCCTTTATACTTAAATCAATTAATATAATTTATTGGACAATGAAGTCAAATATTAACGTCCTCTTTGATACCTTTTAATCTTCTTCAATATGTCCTTTGATACTTTTCAATCTTCTTATATGTCCTTTGTGAAAACAATCATGTTGTTTAATAATGGCAATAAATGATACACGACAATTTAGCGATTCAAATTCATTAGCTAATTCGAATAAATATGTTCGATGCAAAATATTTGATCCGTAACTTTATTCTATAAAACGTAACTATATAGGCATAAAAGACAAGGACAAGATAAACGCAACAATTTGGATCTTATGTACGGGCGAAACATAAACAAAGCTGAAACTTTTAGTTGATTGTCATTTTGTTGGATATCAGCCTCACGCAAATGTGTCCTTGTAACGGATGGGCTTTTCGATCAGTTAACGGTCGCGTGCCAATACGAATTATATGTAGACGTATTTAAATATTTTAACCGCAATCGTCAGTTAGCCTAGCGCCTACTGTTATATTACTTGTTTATAATTTACTAGTTACTTTAGAATCGTCGTAACTATCAGACTAACGTCAGATTAAAATATATATACAAATGAGCCTAAAATGCGTACATTTTAGGCTCTACGAATGGAGCAGTTTACGTTTAGACCTACACTTATTTACATGACATGTCACATAACGTTAATCTGGTTTTTATATTCGAAACATTAATTTGTAGGAAGTAATAATGTGAAGAGAAAACATTTTTTAAGCATTTTGCGCGCACGAATAGTTTACGATTTGGCGAATATAAAAGTTCTATACAGGGTGTAACAGAAAGGTGTGGTCATATTTTAGGGTAGCTATTTATATCTGATAAATAACCTATGTGCCTTAACCCCAAAATGTCGAATTTTAAATTTTATGACAAATTCAATCTTTTTATTTGTTATTTAAATATCGATACAAAACGAGTTACATCACTATCGTTTTTATCCTTTCAACTAAAGGTCATTGATACTTAGTTACAAAATATGGCCGGCCCGATACAAAAAATTCCCACCGTATGTCTCTTCTTTTTTCAATGCTTGTATCTTTCCCGCGTTTTAGAAATTAGCCGAAAGCGATGCAATGTTCTATAAAACAAGAATAGAAAAGGGTCTGGTGATTTTGAGCGCACGGGAATAAGCCGGTACGATATACGACACTGATATCAGTTCACCACACAGTTTTTAGCCAAATCTTTTTATGATTATGAATTTTTATAAACATGTTTTTATTAAATTATTTATTACAGCCAGTTTTCAAATGTCCCACCTTCTTCATTGATGCATAGTTGTGTCCGTTGCATCATCTCCCCATTAAGATTACGCAACATCTGTGGGGTCACCGATCTACGTTAGAACGATCAGCTGTATTGTAAACAATATGGATAGGTAACAGTATCCATATCTGGGGCACAGTATAATAGTCAATGGCTATTAAGATCGCAAAAGTAAACAAAAACGTGTCGAGTTTAGAGTCTTTTGTAATTCTTAGAAACAAAATACACGTGCATATAGTATAGTGTTGTTTACGTATCGATTAGAATATGCTGATATTTAAAAGACGATAAAAAAAAAATATCTTCGTGAAAATAATGTATACAAATTCTTGCGGTTTTCATTGTACATGGGCTATATTATGTGACCTTTAAATATGACCACAACTTACTGTTACACCCTGTAGAGAAAAAAGCAGATACCTAAAATTTATGAAATATAAATTACATACATTTTTCGATAACTGTGACAATAACAATTTATAAGTCGTATAAGGCGGCTGGGTACGAGCATAGTACATAAATATACAGTAACCTATCTTCATACAAACGGTCGGAACTCGAGTCATACCTACGCGCCTCAGCGTCGGCATGCGCTCGGCACGCAACCAGTCGCGAATGCACCGCAGTGACGAACGGACGGTGTGTTGTTTTTATTAAACAGTAACCGCGCGATTTTTTTTACCAAAAATAAGTACAAGTATAGCCTATTTAATATGACAAGTAGAATATATTGTGCTGTTTTTGGTTGCATGAATTCCTCAATAACGCACCCAGAGATAACTTTTTTAGATTACCTGGAAACTCCGATAGGTTAGACTATAAAATGATTATACTTACTACATAGTAGGTAGGTACGTAATATAAGTCTTTTCAAAAGATTTTTTTCTCCCGAGAAAGAAATGCCTGGACTAATAAATAAAGTGCAGGTATCTATAACCAAGTAAAAGATATTCCTTTTTCTCCTCCTTGTCCATGTTTCCCAAAACAATTTTAATTAAGTTTTATATTCGAATGCTGATTTTTTATAATTTAAAATATAATAATAAAGCATTCCGTACGTCTCAGTCGAGGCTCAAATATTTTTCAGTCGCAAATTTATAAGACCGATTTGTTATTAAGTCTTAAATCTAACATAACAACATGTTTTTTTTATTAAATCTATCAATCAAAAAACAACATGCATTTTTATTGAACGCTTCCTATTCCATTCACAAAGTGTTTTATTTGTTTAAATAAAATAAAAAATATTTACAATCACAAAAATAGATAGAAACTCAAAGTAGGCAGATTTAATTAAAATGCTGTAGGTGGGCAGCCCTATCGCATGTTTACGTACCGCGCGGCTGTAGGCATTTATTTCAAAGATACGGCCGAGTTACAATACTGTTAGATAGTATTACCGAGGTACGAGCCTCCTCGCAGGATATAAAAGCTTAAAGTTATTATCCACCTGCTGCTGACTTCGTCAGCTTGGCAGATTCATCATGGAATAATCACTGATACTCAGATTTCATAAGATTTGTTTTATTATTATTCTACTTGAAGAGTACATACGCACAAAGGTCTGGAAATTTATAGATGCATGCTATTTGATCTTGAGGCTTTCGATTTGGCAGCCCGGCGGTTAAATATTATTATTATACGGTATATTATTTAATAGACTATCTCTCATATAATGCGAACTTGTTGATATTAGAATGCTAATTTAATCTGAGATTAGTATTGACTATACTTATCAGTGAGTGATTCGATAAGGAACCACGTACATATTACTACATGACCAGTAAGTTTTAAAATGAAACTAATTTGATATACTTTATCAATAAATTCTGGTAATATGTTGTGTTCTTTTTGTTTGATAACCTGCAAGATTGTCAATAAAAATGCTTAGTGAACTGTTCAAAAGTCAGGTATCGGCCTTTTCATAATAGTTCAAATAATTTCGCAGACTTGTTTACTGTCAACTTACATTTGTTACATTTCTACTTTATTTGTTAAGCAGTGTTCTTAAAGATTTTTAATATATAAATTTAATATTTTTAAGACGTGTAAAAGGATTGAACAGCGATATATTACTCACTGTTTAGGATTTGATCTTTTACCGCTATTTATTTTCTACTATCTTTTACCACACCTATATACAACGTGTCCCACAATTCAACGATAAGCGGGCACCAAAAGGTGGATGTATACTCGAGAATAAATAAAAAATTCCATCTTGATTTTATTTTCATTACTAAGAAAAGCGAAATCCTTAAAAAATGGACAGCCTTTATTATATTTTTAAGTACCATTGCTACAATTTGACAAATACTAATTATAATACAGGGTGATTTTGAAATCGTGTAATTCCTTTTAACCACGCATTCTACTGGTGATATAGAATAACCCTGACCATATTTTTTCTTAATTAGAATAATGGTTTCGGCAAAATTAGAGTACAGATTTTTTTCATGAAATGATTTCAAATAGTCATATTTTAACCACCTGACACAATCTTAATATTTTACTAATTTAAAAATAATTACATATCAATAACTGATGTCGTAAATAATAAGGGGCAATAAAAAGGACCGCCCGTTATTATTTACGACATTAATTATTAATATGTTTTTTTATTTTAATTAGTAAAAAAATAAAATTGCCTCGGTTGGTTAACATATGACTATCTGACACCATTTCACGAAAAAAACGGAATAATAATTTTTCAAAAAAAATAAATCTAATTAAATAAAAATATGGTCAGGGTTATTCTATATCACCAGTAGAATGCGTGGTTAAAAGGAATTACACGATTTAAAAATCACCCTGTATAGAAAAATGTTACAAAGGAATGATTGTTGAGGTTTTACCACATGTAATGCGACATTTCTATGAAACCAACATTTTGTTCGAGTACATACTTGTAACATTATATTACCACATTCTTTGGTCAGCGCGGTTTACAAGCAAGTACGAAATAGTACCAACGTCCATATGTGTGAATAATGTGGCCACTTGTAAGCAATTCTCACTTACATTGAATTGACGTTTAGTAATAATCTACGCCTTTCACGTTCCAATTATACTGCACATCCTATTTTAAAAATGCAATAATCATATAACCTTATTTCAGTAATCTTTCCTAGTGAAACGTGTTTTGTTTAACTGTCGCAGGGAATTTAGATTAAAGTTAAATTGCAACGTCGCAAATAAGTGCCATATTTAGAGATTATTAAAAGTAATTAATATATTTGGTCTTTACTTTATAATGTTTTCAATACCGGAGGGTATTGAAAACATTTTAAAGTAAAGAAGATAAAGTAAAAGTGTATCACTGATCATAAGAATCACAAATAAAATAATATCTATGACACACTTTTACCATAATAGTCTGAAGTGTTTTAAAAACATTTCCAATGTAAAGCCCAAATATAATGATTATATATTACAAACACCTTAAAATATGTCACTTATGTGTGCCGTTACCATTCGAAACAGGCCCCAAGGCATAAACGCTCATAAAACTTACTTTAACTAGAAGACAATTAAGACAGAGTATAAAACTAGTTAACCGTACTAATAATTTCCTGCAAGATGATTTAAGTTTATTGAATTAAACGGTTTTGTGTTTAAATTTATATATAAACCTGAGCATCATCAAGTTAATAAGTACTCTGTGGACTACAGAGGAATCATTCTCAACATTCAAAAGACTGAATATTTATTTCACTTTCGCCATATCAAACAGAAGTCTACCATTTTAAATAGAAAATAACGCTGAGAAAATATTTGAAAGCTGTACGATCGATCAAATATTGATCGATGGCTGTACCCCAAGCAAACGACGGCTATCAAATAATTTTATAATTTTTCGTAGTAATAAATTAGTTATAAAATTCAATTTGATATTGCAATACATCAACTTAAAAACATAGAATTTTTGTTTTAATATATTACTAAACAAAGTTTATTAAGTTTGCGATATGCTGTATTACATCATCACAATCATTCTTCTTCATCACTCAAGAGCCAGCCTAGAGTTAATTCAAATCAACTCATCTATATGATGAGAATTTCGAGGAAATCGCAATATTGAGGACCGTATCTCAATTTAGTACTTATTTGATTATCAATATCGAAAGTGTGGAATGCCACATAGCTTATGAAGTTCTAAATTATATATTTAAAGTGCGTCTGAAGTAAGAAATCGTACGTAAATATTAACTTGAAACGCAGCAGCAAACATTATAAACACAAACAAACAACTCAACATGATCGTTGTTTCCTTGTTTGTTATAGATAATTTATAAGGTATTGAACCGGTGCATATCTTGTCCACTCCATTTCGCAAATGAGGACTTTTCATGATATTATATCTTGATTAATGTTTGATATAACACGTGTAAACACAGAAGAATGTTTAAAACATGTATATCTTAGATCACACAGACACCAATCACGCCAATGTTTGGATTATGTGCAATATCCGCGACGCAAAAATATTTTCAACAATGATTTGATTAAATTTTTTGGAGCATTGCTCTATACGCTTGCGAAACATGGATCTTAAGACAGAGAGACCGGAAAAGGTTGGAAGCTTTTGAAATTTGTTGCTGGCGTCGAATGGAGAAAGTGCGCTGGACAGAAAAAGTTACTAACACAGAAATATTGACAAGAGTAAATGAAAAACGTGAAATTTTGAAACATGTAAATAACAGAAGGGGTAAAATGATAGGACACCTATCACGACATGATAATTTTATCACAAATACAATGGAAGGGAAGATAGAAGCAAGAAGGAAGAGGGGAAGACCAAGAAGAAGGTACACCGATCAACTGAAAGAAGTTGTGAAACTTGAAACTTATAAGGAACTAAAAGAGATGGCATTGGAAAGAGAAAGATGGAGATTGCTACACCGACAAGTGCCAAGCACTTAAGTTTTGGATGGGATGGATGGACTAAACTTTTCCGTCATTGGTAGGTATATAAGAAGATTATTCTTACTTATCACAATAAACAATTACTATGTTCGAAGTTTGGAATGCATCTGTACAAAACCGACTGATTATAGTTTTACTTGCATGCGTATTTGGTTCTGGGTAGAATAAGTACACAAAGATTTTTAATAGGAGATTGTAACAGAGACTTTTATTTAATGTCTAACAAATGTGTTTGAAACTTTAATTTAATACAATCTAGTAACAAGTACATACGTAATTGAATAGAAATAACATAATGTATGTATCTAAGACATAATGCGCGTAAATAGTCGTGATTCATTGAGACAATGCCTTTCTTGGCCGATGAATGCATATTCTGTGGAACTAGTTGGAAGTGTGAGGAAAACCTACCATACGTTGAACGTGTCTCATCGAACGTACCTACATGATAATAAGCACATCAGCATTGGCAGAACAAAATACAATAATTAAATATGTATACTCTACGATTACTCTCATATTATCTGTATAGACATTGAAGTGATAACGCCGGTCGACATTTGTATTTGCTGCACGTCATCAGTGAACTCATTTCCTTCTTACAACGTATAGGAAATTAACAGGATCTTGAATAGAAATAGGTGTCGGTAGATGTGTTACGTTTGTTGTTGTGTGTTAAATAGAATGTCGACATTTTCTAGATCAATAAGTCATTATTCGGATGACGTGGCAAATTAAGCAAATTTATGATATATTATTATACAAATCATTCTTAATTGGAGTTTTTATGCTGTAAAGAAAAAGTGCACCAAAGCCGGTACTTAAAAAATGTGATAGAAGGACGCCAGGCGATAAAACTCAATTTATCCAGCAGATTGCCTAAGATAAAACCTATATAAAATCATTTTTTAACATTTTCTTTAATAGCTTAACAATATAACATTAGCTTAGCTTGTGATATTTGGCCTTGCTACCGATATTATATAATGCCACGATCAAGTTAGCAAGGATAACTGGTGCAAACTACTATTTATGGTAACACGCAGGATTCAAAACGTTCGGCAACTCTACCGTCATACTAATATTCACCAATGGAGCACCCCGGCGACCGCCAGACCCAATAGGTTTACAATCAGGTATATCTAGTAGGCTGACAATTAACATGTTAATACGATTAGCACTCGCTATCTCTACAACTCTGATCATAGGGTCAATGCAACTTACTACACCCCCGACTTTATGCTATGATGGTTTCCGCAAGGTCATTGATAGCAGTTAGATAATTACTGACCAATTACGCTGGCTTCTCGACTATGTAGTACATACCGGAGGTACCTATATATTGAGCAGATTCATTATCCGAAACCTGTTATTGTTTTCTTCCACAAAGATCGAAACAGTGTTACATGAGTCAACTTGCTTATCCAAGTGTCGTGACTAACACACAGCTTTGGACTTATTATTATACCTTGTCCATTCTTTTATTTGCTTTTTGACAGCTCACGCCTATGAATAACCGTTCTTTTTTTTTTCGAAATAATGTACTTCATTAATGTAGTACTTTATTGACGGGTAACGCCCACTTAGTGAAGTGCCCTCTGCATAACAAACAACTACAGACTATAAAACAGGTCTTGCAATAAGATAAATCGATCATATGAAAAAATAATTTGACTCTATGTAATAATGTCTATCTAATGTATTGTGCCCGCAAATTTAATTTAAAAAAAAGAAAATAAATAAAGTAGCCATGACTCCATGATTAATTACTTGCAAGGAATTAAGTCGAAATCTTAGAATTTAAGTTCGAACCAAGAGTAAAGAACAATAACTCTGTACATTCATTTTTAATTTTAATGATTTATTATTTATATATTTATTTATTTCATATATAATTTTAAAAAAATATAATAAACCAATACTTAATATTTATACTAAAATATGTCGATTCAGTAAATCGATTGAAAGTTCTTCTTAAATAAAATCGATTATTATTTCGAATCGAATCAGTAACGTGTGAGGGCATCACCAATTTCGAACTGTCTCGAACTGTCAAAAAGAAAATAAACGATGACAACAATGCATTTTTTTGTGCAAGACCAACAAAAAATCATAGTATAATCATATAAGCAATATGATTATACTATGATTTTTTGTTGGCCTTGCGACATTCAATATCATTAATAATAGGGGCTAAGTATGAAGTTGCCGTTGTAAAGTAATGGATATTTTAAATTGACATAAAACCTTCATGGTGTGAGATTTTCGAGAGAAACTTTTTACAGATTGTACTGAAAAGATTCTTCTTTTAAAAAATGTACGTCATTCGATTTTTGACTTAATTTTCTTTTTATTCAGCTTATACGGTACGGATGGATACTTCGAAAACCCGGGTCATTTTTGAATACGAGTTCCGACGCGAAACTAACGCAGCAGCAATGGCTCGCAATATCAACGCTGCGTTTGGAGAATGAACGCACCGTGCGTTTTTGGTTTAAATGAAGTTTCTATTACTAAAGCGTAATAGAAACTTCGACTTCAAGAACGAACCACGTGAAAGACCGCCCCGCCCACACAGGTGAATAACGCTGAATTGAAGGAGATGGTGGAAGCCGATCCGAGTCAAACTACCCAGGAATTAGCTGCATGGTTTAACGTTAACTTTCCTACAATATTGGCTCATTTGCAACAAATCAATAAGATAAAATATATGAAAAATGGGTGCCTTATGATTTGACTGATCTGCAGAAAGAAATGCGTGTTGAAACTTGTGTTGCCTTGTTTAATCGGTACAGAAATGAAAGAATATTGGATCGAATTGTGACATAGGACGAAAAGTGGATTCTTTACGATAACCGTAAGTGAAAAATGCAATGGCTGACCCCAGATCAAACGCCGCAACAGTGCCCTTAAGCAAAGTTTACCAATAAAAAGATAACGGTAACTGTTTGGTGGTCTCTCCATGGTATTATCCACTGTAGCTTTCTCAGGTCTGGTCAAGCAATAACAGCAGATGTTTACTATACCGAACTTCGAACAATCATGGCGAAATTGGCAGTAAAACACCCCTGACTCGTGAATCGATCTTTACTATTATTGCTCCATGATAACGCAACCGCACACTGCACGAGAAACCGTTAAAAAAGCTGCAGTTAAAAATCATACATCATGCTCCGTACTTGCCAGATCTTGCTCTAACGGACTACCTTTTCTTTCGTGACTTGGCAAATCTTTACGTAAAAAAATAAATATAACATGTATAATAAATAAATTGGCGCAATAGTATATTATAATATTCAATAACACCCACTAATAGTTGCCATTCACCGGAATCAAATGGTTTTTCCTCGCCTATATTGTTTCACGCTTGCACATAGTGGTGTTTCACTCGTCTGGCATCGCGACGGTGGACGAGAAGCTCGCGTGATTCATTTAGCCGCCGCCGCGCCGCATCAACACGGAGTTCATTACCACTTTCTTTAACGGTGAAGGAAACCATCGTAAGGAAACCTGCATATCTGAGAGTTCTCCATAATGTTCTCTCATATATGTTATATTTGCTAAACCGCACTAGGCCAGCGTGGTGGACTACGGCTTAACTCCTCTCACACCAAGAAAAAGCTCGCATGCATTATAAGACCCCTGATATTTTGAATAAATCTGCTATAATTGCTACATTTTGACACTAACAAAAAGTGAACGAAAAGCTTTTGCTATCGCATTTATAAATAAATATATTGATAAATGCAGATTTTAATTAATGTTAGGATGTCAATGCTGTTTTGATCAAGATGCTATAAAATTATTGATTTATAGTTAAGACGGTCTTTCAAGGTTGTGTAGCGCATCTGAATACAGTACCTATTAATACAGTCATTTGGTCCGAATATATCCTATAATACTACCAATTTTCAAAACTATTGGGAAAATTTCCAGGTGAAACTATCAAATGACTGTACTACTACCTACTCTAGTGATAAATCGATACAAAGAGTAAAAGTATACAGAAAAATACAGTGACAATCTATATAGGTACTTCCTCAAGCACATTGCCTTTCGTGATTTCTACCAATAAATAACATTTGGTTACAAGGTTTATATATTAGTTACCGTACTAATCCATTTTCTTAATATACATACTTACCCTAATTTTAGTAATTCTGTTGATTATAAATATTGTTCGATAATTTATCGAAGTATATAAAGGGTTTTCCAATAAGGGCGGGTATGCCGATGCCCTAAAGGTGAACATAACACAGGCCATCGCTCAAATTCAGCCGGATGTAAGCGGAACAGTCAATAAAAATTGGACCACTCGGATCCGTCGACTGTAAAAAGCCGAGGCGTGATTTTGAACGACGTCATTATACCACACCTAACGGATATATGCGCCTTTTAAATAAAAAACAATTTAGTTAATATCTCACATACAGCTTGTTTTAATTCATTTCATCATCTACCCGCCAAAGTAATGACCCTATTTGGTTCAGCTACAACTTCGTTTCTAAATTAGAAAACTAGAATTAGTTTTTTAAATATATGTATATATTTGTGCCATGAAATATAGTTGCATTATTATTTAAATATGAAAAATGATGTCTATTAAATGTTGACCTCCAGAGCTGAAGCACATTTGAGCCCTATTTATGACATTTTCCATAACTAGCCCTAACACTTCTTGCGATATGTTTCTTATTTCTTGGTGTATGTTTTCTTTTAAGCTGCGAGAGTCTGTGGTTTGTTCACATACACTCGAGATTTCAAATAACCCCAAAGAAAGAAGTCTGGACAGGTGAGATTGGGTGATTTAGCAGGCCAAGGCAAATTGCCAAAACGAGAGATAACACGGCCTAGAAAAGCATCCCTAATTAAGTCCATAGTATCGCGCGCTGTGTGTGCCGTGGCGCCGTCTTGTTGGAACCAGGTGTGCTCCAGCTCCATTTCATTCAAATTGGGTATCAAGAACTCACGTAACATGGTTCTGTAGCGCTCACCAGTGACAGTTACCGCACTGCCAGCAGCGTCTTCAAAAAAATAGCGTCCGATCACTCTTTCTGCACAGACGCCACACCATATAGTAACTTTTAGTAGATGTAAAGGTGTTTGTTGAATAATGCGCGGATTTTCAGTGCCCCAGAAGCAAGTATTTTGCTTATTGACATGCCCCGAGAGATGGAAATGCGCTTCGTCACTCATAATCAATTTTGAAGAAAAATTATCCTCTTCAAGGTTGAGGTATATGACGCGCTGGCTGTACTCTAGACGATCTCGGTGATCAGTAGGCAGCAGCTGATGAGTCATTTGAGTTTTATACGGAAATATCTTTAATTCTTTCACCAAAATAAGCTGCAGAGTCCGCCTGGAGATCCCCAATTGCGTGGCACGTCGCCTCGTTGATGTTTCTGGACACTCTTCCACATTTTCGCGCACAGCCTCAATATTTTCGGCTGAACGGCCTGTTCTTGGTCTGCCAGACTTACGTCTATCCAATGTTGACCCAGTTGCTTCGAGGCGTGTGGCAAAGCGTCGAATAGTGCGACCAACCGGTGCCGGACGGTGGGGAAATCGTCGACGAAATTCACGTTGTGTTTTTATCACTGATGAATTATGCCGTAAAAACATTAACACGATTATTCCACGTTCGTAAAGCGGTCCATGATTATTTTTAGTTAATTTTACATTTGATTACTACAAAATTTTCAATATCAAAATGACAGGAGATGTCATAAAAAAATATAAGGAATTTCTATAGTGCCAGTACTTTTGCGCCACCCGTTATTTATACTCCCATTAAGTGAATAACCACAACTAAAGCCTACCCACACAGCAGAAAGTAGATAAAAAGAGAAGAGATCCCTTTAAAGGTCTCTTTACATCAGATTGAAATACAAAGGATGCATGCTACTTACCCGGTAAATTAATCTTTTACCCTTTAAATTATTACTTTTATCGTCATACTTCGAATAATCCCCGTAGCATTGTTTAACACGAATGACTCATTTATAAAACTGTGCAAGCTGTTAATTAAGCTCGAGGCCCAGGACCGACGGCTTTATTTATGTTTACGAAGACATGAGGATGAGCCATCACTAACTGCCAAACTCCGAGCTGCTGCTGGGAATTTCTCAACAGATAATTTCAATAAATTGACCTGGGCTTTGAACCCAGGATCTTTTAATCAGCCATATTAGACCTGATAAACTAACGACGCAGCATTAGCAGAACCGATTTAATATGGGGCTTTCGTAATTAAATTCTGCTTAGATCTACTGAGCACGAGTTCCGTTTTACTCAAACAAATTATGTACATTACCAAACTAAAAGCTGATTTATCTAATTAATTCGGGTAACTGTTGGAATATCACTATTTATTTTGAACGACTATTGTTTATTAGCGGAATCGCAAAATTATTAAATTTACCTAAATATTTTCAAATAGGTAGATGTGTGTTATTAAAACCCTCAAAGATAATGCGTGACAAGTTTGCGGTTGACTACTGATTAATGTAAATCCAGCGGAATTGCAATTAATGGGGATAGAGATTAATTACTTATTCACATAATTTAAATTAGAACATAATCGTAGAAGCCTGTCCAAATTAAAAAAATGTTTAATCGTCTTTAATCATAATACTAGACAATAATATCAGACCGCAATTGAAACGGCAGTAGTCCAATGGATAAGATATCGAACTTGCTATAGAGAGCTCGGTTGTTCGACCTCATCCATTGCACTGCCAACGTGAACTAATTCGTAAAACATGCAATCAGCTTTACTTGACTCGGTAACAAAAATAGTAGTAGTTCATATCAATGAATGTGATCTAACTGACGCCTGTTGTTTATTTAGTCAGCGAGTTACAGTAAGAAAACAACTTCGTAAAAATAAAAAGTGTTTTGTCTTTTTACGGCAAAGCGTAATGATTTTGGCAGTCTGAGTATGTATGTATGTTTGTATGTTCCACCGTAGCGTCTATACTACTCAACCTATTTTAATGAATGAGGTGTCAATAGATTCGTAATAATGGCCTGGGTGATATAGGCTACATACATTTTAAATTCGTCCGTTATAGAACTCTTTTTTTTACGTAGACGGATTGCAGTAGATCTTTAAACTTTTAAACATATTTTAATTAATATATAATTTAATTATAAATGCGAATGTGAGTTTGTTTATTTGTTTGTTACGCTTTCACGACTTAACTACTTGACCGATCATCATGAAATTTCGTATACACCTTGTCAGAGACAGGATGTATCTTTCATCCATAACCCAACCTAACCGACATTAACGCGAGCGAAGCCTCCGTCATAAACTAGTATATAAGTCTAAAGACATAACAGCTCAATTTAAAAATAAAATGTAATTTCTGCTTAACAAATGCAATATCTCTGTTCGTACATATTCCCCGTCTAGTAATTAAGACCACAAGCCTATATTCAATCAAAGCACTTCGGTGCCATCTTGAGTGGTCCTGCCCGCTCGTCTTCAATTCCATTAACATTGTCAACCTTCTCGCTTGCACTTGTGCTAGGTTTCTCAATATTGAAGAACCTATGCAAATATTATTATCGATGATGTGAATGTTTCTCAAGTATTTTCTTGTGACATTGATAGCTGCTATAAATTGATACCATATTCCCAATCAAAAAGGTTAGTTGTTCTTACACAGAATATCCGAAGTATTAGTTGTAATATTCAGGGTTTGGAAACGATGTTAATGCGATTAAACATAGATTGCGATGTATTGGTTCTAACTGAATCATGGATATCAACTACTACCATAATTCCAAAGTTACCAGGCTATCGTTCATATGCTACTGTAAAAAAATGTAAGCAAATTGATGGCGTTGTTATATATTTTAAAGATTACCTCAATTTCAAAGTCATAGAGCCGCAGTTTGCAGATGGTAACTGTTTGATTATTACTGATGGTTACATGGCAATAATTTCCATTTATCGTTCGCCTTCAATAAAAAAACTGATGTATTTCTAACATCATTAAACGATGTCCTGTCAAAATATACTACTTTTAATAATGTCATGGTAATAGGAGACATCAATATCCCTATCAACTTTGAGAAAATGGATTCCTCTGGCGAATGTTACCTTACTCTAGCTGCGTCTCATGGGTTTCTACCTGCGCATACAAAAGTTACACGTGAAGTCAGTGGGACTTGTCTGGATCACATTCTGGTTAAAACTAAATATCCTATGCTCACTATCATTCCCCATGCAACACTTACCGATCATTACCCAGTTCTTGCATGCATCGAATTTAAACAGCCACGCCACTTTGCTACTACGTCCATAACTAAATAGATTTTGAGACTTTAAAAATAACCATATCCAAAATTTACCTACACCCTGTTTTTGCATCTTAAGATCCAGAGTTTTCAATAAATTATATTATAACTAACATACAACTAGCTTTGAAACAATGTACTAAAACTATTACATTGTCAAGACGTACAAAAATTATTAAACCTTGGATCACAAATGGACTCATACGATGTATGAGAAATAGAGATTTATTGCACCATAAATCTAAATTAGCTCCTGATAATGAAATCTTAAAGACTACGTACGTTCGTTATAGAAATTACTGCACAAAAATTCTCAAAAATGTAAAAAGGGCGTATGATAAATCTCAAATTGAAAAAGTCAGAAACGATCCTAAACCTATTTGGAAAACAATTAAATCTTTGGCCAATACCGGTAAGGACACTAATTGTCATGACGAGCTTTTAGAAATACGCTCGACACCACAATTAGCTGTAAATGACATAAACCATTATTTTAATACTGTAGGTAAACATTTAGCGGCAACTTGTATTCAATCAGGTCATAATCAAGAATCTGACCCAGTTGATACAGTCTTCTCGAATAATCCTAATTAATTTATGATGACAAGTGTTACTGAAGAGGAAATTGAACATCTGATTATTGCACTTAAAGCTATTATATTTGAGCTTTTGTCGATGTGTCGGTTCGTCTTGTCTCCTGATCGGCAGAGCGCTTAGCTTGGCAGTTTACAGTTACGTTAGCAAATCGGTGTTGTTGGCCTCTCACAAGCACAAGCAGGTCTCACCGGCAGCATTGAGACGTTGCACATAACGTATAGCAGTAAACGTTTCACGGAGTATCGTTGACTGACGAAGCAGCGGAGACTACCTACAGTTGCAACTACGTACGTAACTTCAGTTATCAACTATGTCTGAAGAAAACTACTTCCAGTTTGTGGAGCTTATTAACAAGCAACAATGCAGTTACTAGAAGATTAAAGCTCTTCAGAAGAATTACAAGAAGGATTCTATGAGTAGAAAGTCCATAGATTACCTTAACAAGCGTATCGAAACATTGCAATCCCTGTGGGATGAATTTCGAACGAATCAAAGAAATATGAGTCCGTCAAGAGCGACCATGACTACTTTAGGGAATACATTTTCGAGATCACGAAAAGCATGTTTGACGAAACGATGCTTTCCATGAATCAACTGCGGAATGAGTTGATAAGCGAACCAGAGCTTTCGGGTATATCTAAAACTAAAACCCCAGAAAATACGAAACACCATTAGAAACAACCGGAGATGATTTGGACAAGCAATTGTCAACATTGTTACGTAAACAATGGTGTAACTTTAACGAGCCGTCTCTAAGGTTAACTAAACATCCTAAAATCGAAGTGGGAATCTATCGATAAGATCCACAGGGAAATAAGCTACTCACTCCAAGGTAATGTTAGGAAGTATGAAGAAAAATTCGATCATTGGGAGCGAGTCTACGATAGCTTGAAGGATGATTTGAGCCGAAAAATCTTTGAAACATCCCATTATGAGAAGACAATACCGCGAATAGAATTGCCGGAGTTCAATGGTACTTACAACTGGATATCTTTCAGAGATTTATTCCTTGAGATGATTCATAACAATCCTACGCTAAACAAAACTCAAAAAATGAAATTCCTTAAATCTAAATTAAGAGAAGAAGCAGAAAAGTTGATTAAGCACCTTCCTGTAAGTGCCGAAAATTATGACTCGTGCTTGGAGATTATCCAACATCGCTATAACAACAAACGGTTACTTTTCATCTCCTATATAGACACACTTCTCAATCAGCCGTCTATAGATAAACCAACCTCAGCGAATTTGAAGGGACTGCATGATACTACTAAGGAGTGTTTGAATGCGCTAGAGAACATAGACATTGATATTCCTGTATGGGGTCCACTTATTGTGCATTTACTATCATCGAAATTGGATGACGACACTTATGGAGATTACATACAAAACATAAAACATTCAAGAGAGCACCCAGACTTAAACGAGTTTATGGAGTACTTGGAATTAAAGTTCATGTCATTGGAAACATCTAGATTCAAAAAGGGCAGCCAGAAACAGAATTATTCACCGAACATTTCGCATAAAAATTATAATAATTCGAAGTCAACGAACTTTAAAGACGCAGATAAATGGACAAAGACATACCATGCTGCAATACATAAAAAAAAACGATCACGCACTTAGACAATGCTCTACATTTTTAAATATGGATGTCGCAACGCGAAATCAAACAACAAACAAACTAAATGTATGCAAAAATTGCTTGCTTAGTCACGGAAGCAATAAATGCACTTCAACAAAAAGATGCCGCACCTGTAACTACAAACATCATTCGCTACTGCATGACGAAAATCTGAAAGGGCCACAACCAAGGTCATCCAGTTTACAGGCAGTTGAGCGAACGTCTAACCATATTAACGGTGAACAAGAGATTCTCCTGACGACTCTTCAACTCAAGGTCAAGAACAAAGAAGGCGATTACGTCATCCTACGAGCATTACTTGATCAAGGCTCTCAAGTCACCCTGATTACGGAAAATGCGGCTCAGCGATTGAACTTACCGCGAAACAAGATGAACGCCGCCGTAACGGGCGTTGGTACGATAATGGGCACAAGCAAAAAGATGATCAAACTAGAATGTAAATCTATCTATTCTTATACTTTCCAAACAGAAGCTTTAGTTATGCGTAAGCTTGTAAACAATCTCCCTAACTCAAATATAAACACAAACAGCTGGACATACTTTCAAAATATCAAGTTGGCTGACCCAGATTTCAGCATATCGGGACCCATAGATTTACTGCTTGGGGCTGACATTTACTCTGATGTGATCTTAGACGGAGTATTCAAGCACAGCAATGACTCGCCAGTAGCACAACAGACAAAATTGGGGTGGATACAGTGTGGTGCTACAAAGCAGTTTAATTGTCTAGTTACGTTGACCGAGCTAGATAACATATTAAACTTTTGGGAATTAGAAGAAATTCCTTCGGTACCCGAAACAACAGAGCAGGAACACTGTGAGAAATATTACACAGAAACAACAGAAAGATTTAGCGATGGAAGATATGTAGTGAAAATGCCAATGAAGGCAAACTATGAACAGAAATTGGGCGATTCAAAATCTCAAGCCATAGCACAATTTCTTCATTTAGAAAGGAAAATGACGCGGCAGGAACACTTCGCTTAATTATATAACCAATTTATTCAAGACTACATTGAATTAGGTCACATGAAACCAGCCCCAAAATCCGATAGCCAAGTACAAGCCTACCTACCTCATCATGGTGTCTAAGGAAGAGCTCAATCACAACCAAACTACGAGTTGTTTTTAACGCGTCGATGAAAACAGATTCCGGCTACAGCCTCAATGATTTGATAGAAAACGAACCTAATCTACAAAAGGACATATTCTCCTTAATCATTAAATGGAGAACTTATCAATATGTCCTAACGGCTGACATTCAAAATATGTATCGTCAAATCCTTATCCATCAAGATCAGCGAGACCTTCAAAGAATTATTTGGAGAACCTCCGAAAGCGAACCCCTAATACAGATGCAACTGTGTACCTTGACCTACGGTACCAAGGCTGCACCTTTCATTGTTATGCGCACTCTTTTGCAGCTGGCCAAAGATGAAGGCGATGCTTTTCCCTTAGCTCAAAAGGCGTTACAAAACGAATTTTACGTGGACGACGTAATTATGGGTCATCAAACCATCGAATCCGCAAAATTACTGCAAAAGGTTCTACACAAATGGGCTTCGAATGAAACATCTGTTCTCAAAGACCTGGAAGGGAAAGAGAAACGTAACACTGGCGATTATAGCTTTAAACAACAAGAGTTTAGCAAAACACTCGGCCTTGTATGGAATGACGCAAGCGACACATTCCTCTTTAACAGCGAAGTGCCTAAAAGCTCCAAAACGTCATATACTAAACGCAGATTATTGTCAGAAATAAGCAAAATCTACGATCCTCTTGGTTGGTTGGCTCCAATGACAATACAAGCAAAACTAATGTTCCAAAAATTATGGAGTGAAAACTGTAAGGGCATTGGCTGGGATGAAAAAGTGCCGGATAGTTTACAAAGAGAATGGATGAGAATTAAAACCGATCTACCAAATATAAACAATATCTGTTTACCAAGATGTATAAAAAACTATAACAATAAAACAATAGAACTGCAAGCCTTCTGTGACGCAAGCGAGCAAGCCTACGCATGCGTCATATACAATCGTACTACGTCACCGACCGGTGCATATGAAACGACTTTACTCGTAGCGAAAACAAAAGTGGCACCACTCAAAAACACATCTACTATACCCAAGTTGGAGCTAAACGCCACAGTATTACTAGCAAAATTGATACAAAAGACATCCAATATTCTTGCAGATTACGATCTAAAGATATCCTGTTGGACCGACTGTAAAGTTGTATTAGCATGGATACAAGGCAAAATATGAAAAATATATAACGAGCAGAACATCGCTAATAATAAACATAGTGCCTGCGATAAACTGGGGTTACGTGAAGAGTAGCGAAACCCTGCCGATTGCGCGTCAAGAGGACTTTTACCATCAAAGTTGGTCAACTTTACCTTGTGGTGGCAAGGTCCGCAGTGGCTTAGACGACAAGAAGACCAAACCGAAGTGACGAAGAAAACTTATGTTACGAACGAAGGTCGTTTAACAAATTGTTATGCTGCAAAGAATACGGAACCCATATCGAATAAAAATGAATTACTTAATTAATTAATTACTTGAGCGACATAGCAACATAGATCGTATTACTAGAATACTCGCATGGATAGTACGTTTTGCTGATGCGTTACGTTACAAATGCAGGTCGCATGAGCGCAATGAACTACACTTAACAGAAATAAACAACGCATTTGAAATACTTATAAAATTTGTTCAATTATTGTTATTTCGACAACGAAATAATATCTCTAAACAAAACTGAAAAACTACCCAATAGGAGGGCCGTTTTGAAGCTGAATCCGTTTTTGGACTCGAACGGAATACTCCGTGTCGAGGGACGTCTGAAACAATAAAACCTGCCGGAAGAAACTAAGCATCCCATTCTCCTCCCAAGCAAAGGAAGATTGACGCAGCTAATAATTGAAAAGGCACATCAACGAACTCTTCACGGTGGAGCTAGATTAACGCTAGCGATAAATACTTTATCGTCAGCGGCAATCGAACGGTCAAAAAGACACTGCGACAATGCGTTCGATGTCGTCGTTACGCAACAGCGAGACCTGAACAGTTGATGGGCAATCTTCCTAAAGAAAGGTTCACTCCGTCAAGACCGTTTTCACATACCGGTGTCGACTTTACGGGACATGTAGATGTAAAAATAAACAAAGGGCGCGGAATAAAGACTTGCAAGGGCGATGGGTCGCGTATTGGAGCTGCTCCCAGGCTGCGACAACTTAGTTCTAGTTGTTACGCTCAAAACACAGAACAGAGTTCTAAAAAGACCCATTACGAAACTGACACCGCTTCCTGTAGACGATGCATGCGAAGATATCGATACTATGGATCCGGTAACGGTAAAGGAAAACCATAAGGAGAGAAAACGAACTGGGAATACTCTGAAAAAGATAAACAGCTTGCTTATGGTGTTATTAGTTGCGTTTACAACGCTGTCAAGTGGACTAGCAACACCTCTGGAACATTTCAAGATAATGCCGTTATCTAAAAACCAACTCGTGTACTTTGACCCCGTCGGAAATATCCAACTAATACATGACGAATGGAAACTTTTGGTATATTATAATCTGACTACCTTTTGGCAAAGTACTATGAAGGTCTAGAAGTTCGTCAATTGTTTAGCTCAACTATGCGAGACTATGCCTACTGAACCATGTCACTCGTCAATACAACAATTAAAGTACGAAATGTGCCAGGTGAACGAATACAACATAATATTATTGTCGCAACATCAGCAAAGAAAGCGTCGCGGCTACGTCGACGGCGTAGGAAGCCTTGCACGTACCTTGTGCGGTGTACTGGATAGCAAGTTTGCTGGAAAATACGCTCAGGACATACAAAAAATTCAAACGAATGAACGCTATTTACTGCAGCTCATAAAAAATCAAACACTTATCGTCGAGTCAGAAAACAATATCATTAAGAAAAACGAGAATTTCATGAAATCACAACTGGAAGTAATTCAGCAATTCATAAACTCGACTCAATATAGAACAACCGTCTTGAAAACAGGTTTCAAATTATGAAAACAATGAATGACGTTAACGCTGGAGCGTTAACTGCCAGCTTGCTACTTTCAGTATTGCGGCGAAACCAGCAGATGTCGATTATCGAGAAAATCTTGATACAAAACTATTTACACCAGGACAGTTATGAGAACAATTGAATTACATTGCTGGGATTATATCGAAAAGATTATCGCTACCTATTAAAAACATTAATGGAGCGAACATTCAGAATATCTACAAACTCATTTATGTCAAAGCTCGACTTACAGAACAATACCTACTGTTTAAATTACATATCCCATTACTGATCGATGATGAATACACGTTATATCGCAATATACCTATACCAAAACGCCTCACGGATGACCAATGTGAAGTGATAAAGATAACAACAAAATATATAGGAGCGAACTTCGTAAAGAACACCTACATACAGATGGAAGAAGTTGATCTACAGCAATGTTCAACAATGACGGCGGATAACTATATATGCCAAGCCTACACTCCCATAAACAATTTACACGGAGCCACAGCATCTTGCGAAGCGATAATGCCGAGTCAATATGTAAATAACATCACATGCGATTGGATAGTACAACAATGTTCTGATCAATGGACTAAATTACAAAGACCTAACATATGGTTATATAATTGTGTCGGTGAATGTACGACCCGTATAATATGTGAGAGTCAAATAACGTCGACTGTCATAACAAAGGCGGGGCTTCCTGCCTTAGGTCAGGATTGTGTAATACAATACAAAGACACTTCAATATACTCACATAACGTTTTTAGTAGTAAAACAAATATTGAAATGAATTTGGAAGTACCTACTATTGATTCCCCAAATGATATGTGGCAGACGTGTAAAAACACGAAGATTGTGCTGACTAACCCAAACTTAACTGACGAGCACAGGTTATTGGACAATCAAATAACTGCACAAAAGGAACGAGAGATACTCCCTTACGACCTAAGTATCCACGACATTGGAAACTACACGATAAGTGGCATCCTGTTGATGGGAAGCGTCATCGCTATAGTGGTCTAGAGACTAAGATACCTTACCGCGCGTAAGAAGCGCATTACTCATCCAACCAAAGCTCGAGAGAGATCGGAAAACATAGAGATGAAGGAGATTCCTACTTATAATAGATATGGACATTCCAGGCACAAAATTCGGGCACAACATTCAGATGGAACAAGATTTCAATTATAAACACTATTGGATGATTTTGTATACCTTTTGATTTTATATAACTTTTTATTATTAATGAATTTTCAATTTGTAAGTAACTATTTAACTTGTAAAACAGTTTGGTGATCTGATTATGTACTTGATACCTCTCCCTCGGGAGCATGTACAAGCCAATAACGCTCATACAGCACAATTCATATTTATGCATAGGTAACCAAGCAATTAATTAATTAGTCGTAACTAAAACTCGGTCACGCGCTATTGTGTATGTGTCGAATCAATAATATTACGTAAAGTGCGACTCAGATAACTTAACATTAACAATAACGACTATTGTGAACTATATCTAATTAATTCATAAACTTATCTAGTGGTTATATATCGTGTGTACTACCTATAACAAACTTAACTACAACCGGGGTACCGTTAACGACGAGATCCGAGATCCCCCCAACAGGGATATACTGATTTTAATTTTTTTGAAAAGTATTACTAAATCGGCTTTCAAGATCGATAATTATAGTCTCGATGAATTGCCGGATTGCGCAATTAAGGCAACGTGATCCAGACGGTTATTACCAAAACGACAAAATAAATTGTATTTTACCAACATTCAACTTGAATAAAAGCAGGAACGATATTCTGTGATCTATAAACTTAAGAATAAGATATTCTTCTTACTTTCCAGTCCTTGAAGACGACGGTTGATTAATCATCATTTTGGTATGTATAAAATCAGTTAAGTTTATTAAATGTGTTCATTATAAAATAAGCACTTTATATTGCCATTAAATATCTTCAGATTCTGAATAAAAGCACCGTAGTAAGCAGAGTACCGGTAATTTTGGTACCTTACCTCAACAGGCATTGAAAGCTTGAAATAATAACGTTGTTTTCGCCATAATTTTATACTACGTTACTACTTTTCTCCAACTACCAGACGACCGTAAAAGTACGCTTTGAGAAACTTTGCCCCAGTATATTAGTACATAGACAGTCGCCGTCGTCGGTCGGTTTGTGTAAACACTTGCAATTAGATAGATGCTCTCCAATACTTACCTACTCAAAACTCTAAGTAGAGTAATTGTATTTGAGAACTGTGTACTATATTAACAATATGGTTATTTCAAATAAACATTACAGCACATAATATCAGCCTTGTATATAAATGGAACCACTTAGGCTGTAATCCACCACGCAAGCCCAGGATGGCGAGGCCTTGGAATACAACTCCAGACTTCTTCGTAGCAGTCTAGCGTTCTCAGACTGGGCTATTGACGGTTTACCAGTATAATACAGTATAGTACTTACTTATCTATAAAATTCATACATAGCCAATACTCGATATCAAATAATTATTCTATTTTACGTAATGATTTCACTTTCTATATCTAGCAAGCTTATCCTGGCAATACAATGTTGCACTTAATTTGCATTTATTTCCTTTAGATTTACTTTTCTGAATCTTCTAAGATTTTTGTAAATACGGTACCTACTGCCCCAGTCATAATAGGAAAAGAAGTGAAATCATTTTTTTTTTTATCAATATACACGCAGATTTTTTTTTTACTGATTCTAGATGTGTAAAAATCTTAAATCGAAAAATCAAGTTACATACGTATATTCTTTCTTATGACGGCAGAGTAATACTACATATTACTACATTGCTATATTTACTTCGTGTAGTTATTTCATTAATATGTAGTAATTTTATACCTTTTTTTAGTGGCACAAGTTATGCTTACGCATGTGGTGACTTCGAGTTTGGTTCCTAAGTTTTTCTATTTGGGTCATCTTCAGTAGCAGTACGAAGTCTAGAAACCGTCTAGGTATAGGTTAATAATAACCGCAGTACAGTGGCATAAGGTGTGGTTTATAATACACCCAACTACCACACTAACCTACTTCTTCAGGAATATTTAAAAGAGATTCTATGTATATACGCTAGAATTATGGACTACATTAAATTGACCAGATTTTACATAAAAGTGAAAATTTTACTGACATATAGGCGAAAGTTCTCAGCGAGGCGTATTTCTTTTAAAATCTATTGTAGGTCAGGTTTATTAAAAAGGACTGGATACATACATTAAGAACAGCATATCTAATGACAGTATCCGTCGTAAGATTGTTATCATATTATCCTTCTGTGGTTAAATGAGCAGTTTAGTATGACACTATACCAAACTGCTCGTTTAGTATTACAGGAAAGACCTACCTACGGAACCTACGGAAACATATTGGCGTGATAAAATGTTGTGTTTTATTTATAAGTAGACAGAATTATATTAGATATCCGTAAAGGTCCTTACCCACGACGCAAGTAACCTAAATTGAGATATCTACTTGCGAGGTTTGTTTGCACCGAGTTCGAATGAGCTAGTCGAAGTTGCATTTTTGTTCATGTTATTTAATTATAGCCTGCACGAATGGTGTAGTGATTTTAGTGATCGCCTTGTCATTACCACTAAGCCGAGTGTAGTGGGTTCATCTTCCAGGCAAGATAATATTTATGTTATCTACAACTGTTGTTCAGAGTGTTGGGTGCCTAGTCTCCGTTGCGTAAATGTTTGTTAAGTTAAGTAAAAATTTATATATAACTTCATATTATATGTATTTAGCCTCGCTGATTTCAGCATAAATGAGGAAGGACTACTCTCTCACAGAATAGTTATACCTAGTAAGTAGTGTTTCGTTCAGTGGATGAGAGTACCGGGAGGCCCAATCACCCTCTTTCCCTCTTCCCGCTCCTTCTCCTGCCCACTTCCTTTCCTAAAGGTTCGGCAACGCGCAAGTGATGCCTCTGGTGTCGCAAGCGTCCATAGGCTACGGTGACCACTTATCATCAGGTGGGCATGGCATGGCATGGGCAGGTGTGTATGGTTGTTGGCCACATTCTTGTATAAAAAAAATAATGGCAGTATGTGATTTTAAAGCTTAAAAATCAAAAGTATCCAAGAGGCATTGTGTTGTCACCAGTGTCAGTCTTTAACCTTTGAATTAGCAGCACAGCTTCTGTTTTATTTATTTATTTTTGGTTGGTGACGAGTGAATGACTCGCGGGATCTTACTAGTATCGTAACCAAGGTTTCAATTTAAGATTTTTAACAATGCATACAGCAAAATCCATCATGTGTCATTTGCAATTCGTGATGATAGATTAGTTCATTCATCTATTGCTACTATTGTATAGGGTCAATAAAAATACTAATTACCATTTTTACCCGTGACTTATTTATTACCTTACTTAGCAACTATTGGTTGCTCTAACTGTACAACTAAGTCTTAAAAAAGACTACACGCTGTTGCAAAAGAAAGCAGCGGCGGCGTAGCCACAACATCGCGGGGTTGGGAGGCGCTGTGCGAGATGTGGGACGCATGCTTTTAAACTTTTTTAAATGTTTATTTGGAAAATGTATTGAGATTTGTTAAGAGCGTTTATGCCGATGGAGCCGATTTCGCGGGTTTTTATTATTATATTATGTTACAGATAAATAACAATAAATAAAAAATAAATTGGAAATCTGCAGGTTCTATTGTTTATGGGAATTTTGAAGACAAATATATGAGCTTTCATCATAAATATTTTGAAACGGATGAATTTAAATTGCGCATTTTCGTAAAATCTGTAGTTTAGGGCGAGTTAATTGCTCGCTAGAGCTAAAAAAAGCTGAGAAATTGATAATATTTTTTAAAATAATATAATAACGTAACATCGCAAAAAAAATTTTTAACGTCTTTTATATATTTATAAAAACACATTTCAAAAGTTTATATAAAGATTTATTGACTGGCCTTTGATCCCGAGGTATAAATCTTACGGCGCTCCACTACTAGCTTTTGTGTTAAATCGTTACAATAAAAATCAAATCTTTTCTCTTTTTAATTTTAGTATAGATATGTGTAAGTCACTGGCAAGGTGCAAAGTCATTTACCTTATAAAACCTCTTTTACCTATGTCAGCAATAATAATCAGGTTAATCGTAGAAAATATGATGAAATAAGTACCAACTCATCATCATTACCAATATGGAAATACTGCAGTTGGTACCTAACGCAGTTGTCAAGTACTAAAACAATACCACCCAATGATACCATTTCAAGTATTGTATTGTATATATGAAGTGCTTTGGTAAAATTAACTGCGTAATATATATCATAACATACTAAAATACTCGTACATTTCATTTGTTCAAAGTAAACGTTTATTTCTTAAGTTATATTGAGGAACATCAAGGGGATTTGTGCTCGGTAGGTATATAGCAGCGATATCAATCTTAACGGATACTTAATCACGACAATATACATATTTGTCACATCTAGGTATAACAGTTTGAAGTTTCCTACGGATCAATTCTGCCAAATAAATACCTACTTAGAAAATCGGCTATAGAGGATAACTAGGTAAAATCGGAGTGTTAGATAGATTATACATACTATACATATATTTAATGGAATTAATGTAGTACCGATGTAATTTATGCTACACGAAATGAAAGAAAAACAAACGTTATTGTAAAAAAATTCCAATACTATTTAATTTAGCAAGTTTATAATAATTAATCTTTTACTAAGGTAAAGAACAGATTCCAATCGCTGGATAGTCCTAAATGATACGAATAATCTGTTACAGAATATCAGGAATAGCATAGCATCTAGAACAACGACTTATAGACTAAATTTCTTTGAAGTAGTGTGCTAGCATCTACCTATCTAACCAAAAATAAATAGATTTAATAGTTTAAATAATTTTATTAGCTTATAAATTAGTAAAATAAGGTCAATAGTAGTAGTAGTGTAATATTTTCAAAATTTTGTAATACAGTGATAAATAAACAACGCGATAAAATCCGTATATAGTAGTTTAATTTCAATGAATAACATTCGCGTAAACAGAAAACAATATTATCTACCTACTACTTCAACTAGACTAAGGGCCTGTTTCTTAATAGCCAAATAACATTTATCTATAAAATGAATATAACGCTATTAACAAAGATTAGGTCAGCGATTGATATTTCGTATATTTTTACAATCTTTGTGAAACAGGCCAGAGTCGCAAAAATGTAAACTAACATATCAAGGGCATACAGTCTGGTTGTCATGTAAATAACTTTATAATAATAGGAAAGAGCAGGCTGCTCGTTTAATCGCACTGAGGAGGATGTGGACGCGGCTGCAGGACGGTTAAGCAGTGCCCTCAAGGAAGTGTGCGATGCTGCGATGCCGAGGGCCCGGAGGAGCCCGCCGCGTCGCCAAGTATACTGGTGGTCGCCCGAAATTGCGGAGCTTCGGGCGGCTTCCATGAGAGCGCGGCGGGCCCTTATGAGGCGTCGACGTCGCTACGGCGCCGAGTTCGTCGAGGGCCAGCTGCGGGATGACTACCGAGCGGCCAAGAAAAGCCTGCAGCGGGCCATTAGCCGGGCGAAGGCCGAGGCCCGAGAGGAGATGTTGGAAGGCCTCAACAGGGATCCATGGGGGCGCCCTTACCTTGCGGCGCGGAACAAATTCCGCGCCCGCAGCGCCCCTATCATCGAGACTCTCCGAGAGGATGTCCTGTTGAGGGTCGTGGAGAGCCTGCTCCCCCAGTCTGGGGGGCATGCTCCCCCAACTATGGCTCCTAGAGGTGAGACGGGGGATATCATGGATGTCCCCCTTGTCACCGAGGGGGAATTGGACCGGGCCTTGGCCCGGCTGTCGACGAACAGAAAGGCGCCAGGCCCGGATGGCGTTCCGGGCCGTGTCTTAAGCATCGCACTGAGGGTACTGCGGGAGTCATATCGGGAACTGCTCGATATGTGTTTGAGGTCCGGGCGGTTCCCGAAGGACTGGAAAACCGGCCGTCTTTGTCTGTTGCAGAAGGAGGGACGCCCGTTAGACTCGCCTTCCGCATACAGACCGCTGGTGCTGCTGAACGAGACGGCCAAAACTGCTGAGAGGGTCCTCGCGGGCCGTCTCGTTCAACACCTTGAGGAAGTGGGACCGGGACTGTCAGAGGCACAATACGGCTTCAGAGGGGGCCGATCGACCACGGATGCGCTGGTCGCCCTAAAGGCCTTCTCCGCGGAGGCCGTAAACCAGGGAGATGTGGTTCTGGCAGTCTCGCTCGACATTGAGAACGCCTTCGGCAGCCTGCCGTTCGAGACGTTGAAGGAGGCGCTCCGATACCATGGAGTGCCTCTGTACCTCCGGAGGCTGCTGGAGGCGTACCTTGATGAGAGATACGTCGTTTGGGAGGGCACCGACGGGCGTCTGCTCCGGCGTCGTATGGAGCGCGGTGTTCCACAGGGTTCGGTTCTGGGTCCGACCCTGTGGAACATCGGCTTTGACTGGCTGTTGCGCGGTGAACTCCTCCCCGGGATGGGGGTGATTTGTTATGCTGACGACACCCTCGTCATGGCGAGCGGGAGCAGCTTTGAGGCGGCGGCCCGATTGGCCGAGGTCGGAGCGGCGCTCGTCATAGAGCGGATTGAAATGCTGGGCCTGAGGGTCTCCGTTAGCAAAACGGAGGTCCTCCTATTTCATGGCCCGCGTCGCGGTGCCCCCCGAGGGGCGAAATTAAAGATTTTAAACGAGGACGTGCCGGTGCGGGCCCAAATGAAATATTTGGGCCTGCACCTAGATGGAAAATGGTGCTTTGGACCTCATTTCGCCCAACTCGCCCCGAAGCTAGTAAATGTAGCTGCAGCGCTGGGTAGACTTCTGCCCAACACTGGTGGTCCGGGGTCGTCTTGCCGGAGGTTGTACAGCGGGATCGTGAGGTCCATGGCGCTGTACGGCGCCCCAATCTGGGTCGACGCTCTCACTGCGCGTAATAAGGCTCTGCTAAGGAGAGCTCAGCGGGTCATCGCGGTGAGAGCCATCAGGGGGTATCGTACAGTGTCGTGGACGGCTGCTACCGTCCTGGCGAGCGACCCGCCTTGGGAACTGGAGGCGGAAGTTCTAGCAGAGGTCTACCGACACCGCTCGGTGGCGCGGTCTCGGGGCGAGGAACCGGTCGTGGGTGAAATGCGGGCTGAGGTTCAAAGTGCCCTCATCCGGCGGTGGAAAAGTGAACTGGGGACCCCCACCGCCGGAGTCGAAATAGTGGAGGCTATCCGGCCTCACCTTGAGGAGTGGCTGAATCGTCGGCACGGAGTGCTGACTTTCAGATTGACGCAGGTGCTTACCGGACATGGCTGCTTTGGTAAGTACCTGCATCAGATTGCCAGGAGTGAGACCTCACCCTCCTGTAAGTCGTGCGGCGCGCACATTGATACGGCGCGCCATACAGTAGAAAGTTGCGCTGCCTGGCAGACACAACGGAGCGACCTGACCGCCGTCATTGGCGGGGACCTGTCGCTCGGACGAACAGTGAGCACCATGCTGGCCAGCGACAGGTGCTGGCAAGCTGTTGCGGACTTCAGTGAGGCAAAAAAAAAAAAAAAATGCTGCTCGTTTAATACGTACGAACGTACATATGTTCATAATGACAAGACGGACGTGTTTTAGAGGCGGTTGAGCAACGGTGTCGTACCGCTCACGCATATATTTTAAATTTAGTTAAGGATGACTTTATAAACGCTCGTAGCATATGTTTTAGCAGCGGTGAAGGAACTTTTATAGGATGTACACAGCCAAATGTCTGTGTCCCAAATAGGTAGACTGATAATACGAATCCCTAATAGCTCCGATCTGGACATATCTCTATTGCTTCATCACATTCATCGTGCATACTCGCGTATTTCTTATAATGTAAAGCATTAGGACCTACACAAAAATATTTAAAACTGTGACAAGACGATCTTACTGTGGCCTTTAATAGTACCTACGTCTCGATTTTCGATATTTGTTATGTATCAAGTAGATATATCTATAATGTATAACCTTTCCTATATATTCGAAATAATTGAAATGGTGTTACAAAGGTTTCAGCTGGCGCGTCTAGTTAAATGATTTTTATACACAACTTATGGAGGTATACATTTTCTTTATGATTGGTATAAATTCTTTGGTGAAATCTAATTTATAATATTCTAATTTTGTTAAAATCATTTCCGAAATGTTTATGCGATTGAATTTTCTTATTTTACAAGACCTATATTACCTTATATACATATAAAAAGTTTAAGCAGCTCATGTTAGGTGTAGTAATAAGTTAATGTTATCTTTACTGCACTACACAACATTAAATGTTTTGTCGAACTGACTCTCTACCACCGAGGAGAACCACGATATTAATACGAAATAAAGACAGTTATTCCCTGTTATAATTATGTACCTTATTCAAGTCTAGACTGCGCTCGTAAATGGGCGGTCAATATTGTGACCTTTTAATATAAATGGATGGTAATTGTACTATTTCCGGACGAGCCAGTGCGACATAAGTACTGAATTGCACACAAAATTACAGACATAACCACAAACATTGACACGAATCCTTTTATGTAGCAATAAAAAAATGTCAACAACCGATTAATGTAGCGTCGTAGTGTAACCAATCTAAAATTAGATGTAGATGATAACAAAATTTTGATAACAAGACAGTAAACCCGATATTTTTGAAGTGAAAGGCAAACCACAATGAATATTCTGTAAGAAAATTGCCTACATTTTATTACTTTAAAACATACTTTATTGGATCTTTGTAAACGTAATTATGGAGTATTTTAACTATAATTAATGTCATAAATCAAGTATTCATTGAAATTAAACTACTATATACGGATTTTATCGCGTTGTTTATTTCACACTCTATTACATAATTAAGAAACTGTTACACTGCATACTACTACTATTAAACTTTACTAATTTTGAAGCTAATTAAATTATTAAAACTATTATAATTATGTTGATTTAATTTTACACTTTCCCCGACGTTTCGGTTGCTTTTCAGCAGCCATGGTCACGGGGAGACTAAGATGGTAGTTGTCTCAATGTTCCAGTGTAGTTATTTCAAAGTACCCGAACATAATTTAATCTTTGATGTTAAAAGGTGTTAGTGTTTGGTGGTTATATAGTAGTTTAATTTCAATTAATAACATTCGCGTAAACAGAAGACAATATTATATAAATCAAGTATGTATAGAAAGCGCCGGGAGCTAGAAGGGACAGTACTGCAGAAATATGAGCTTTGTCTCAGAAGTATACTTAGAGCTCAACTCAATGGTTAACGTTAATGTTACCTCAAAGGTTGAACGTCGTGCGCTCCGATACAGTTCCACTCCATTTTTTTAGTAAGCCTGATTTCTTGATTGGATTCTTTTACCTATGTATTTTTATTAGTGTAACCAAAATAACACATTAAAAACATGGACTACTTATATGAAAATTAGTTGTATACTTTCTTATTTATTAGTTGTAATTTTTCATCTACGTGTAAATAGAATATATTATTTGCACGCTTTAGGATACATACGATTACAGCACGGTTCCATTATACAAAAGAGATACATACGTGTAATAAAGGGGCGTCAATAAGTCACATGACAATTATTTTTAGGAGATTTATGCGAGTAGCTAATCGAGCGCTATCTTTAATATATGACAATGCCCAATTCTATCATTATTCATTGCACTAGTTGTAGTATTACATGACACTTTAAATAAATCCTATTTTACAAATACGAGATTCAGTATGTTCTCTTAGTGGAAACTTTTGAAACGTATCCTGGTCGTTTCCTCATAATAAACCAAGGTGAGGATAACGATGAAGCAATAGCAACAAATAAATGTTAAAACGAAAACAAGACTGATCCATAATAAAATATGTACAATATTTACGCCACGGCAATATTCAAACAAGCAAGGTCCAAACGTCTTTAAAAGATATGGAACACTCACGCACACACAAACAGAAAAGATGTAAGACGAGGAGGCATCGCAGACGCGGCTTCCCTTCAATAAATAATAATAATAATATTCTACTACATACACACAACACCATCTAGCCCAAACTAAGCAGAGCTTGTACTATGAGTACTAGACAATGGATAAACATACATATATACTTTTTTTTTTGTAAATACATACATATTATACATAGAAACACCCAGACCAAGACAAACATCCATGTTCATGCACATAAATGTTTGGCATGAGCGGGAATCGAACCCGCGACCTCAGGGGTGGCAGTCGGTTGCACTACCCACTACGCCACTGAGGCCGATATAGGCCGAGGCACCCCGCCCTTTCAATAAATTTTCATACAGAATGTATAGAAGCGTCGTGTCCACGTCACTTTCGCGCCCCGTACGCGCCCTGTCTTTCCTGTTTGTTTTGTGTTGCGACGCTTCTATACATTTTGTATGAAAATTTATTGAAAGGGCGGGGCGCAGCGTCTTTTCTGTTTGTCCTGCCCCTTACGCAGTAAAAGATAGTTGCGAATTTCGACACAATTACTACCTCTTAGGTAAAAGCTACTAAATTCTGCATAAGTACATTAAATAAGACAGGCACTGCATGAGAAGATCGTCAACCTTAAGAGCCATTTCACGTTTTTGCGCGAATATCTAAGATTTCAGTCGCCTAATTTACCATCTTAGGTAAAACTCCGACATTTTTAAATACATGTAATAAATAGACCGATCTTTCGTATTGAAACTTCATGTAACACATTTACAAAAAAATATTTGTTTGCTTTGTGGTGATTAATCTCCCACAACAAGTTTACTGAAAAAACAACGCAGAGTTAATTTCAGGCTCTTATATCTATCACTAATATTTATAAATTTGACTGGAAAAAATACGTATCGTATCAGATATATAATTTTGTTGACACATACAGTACTAGAATATCAAATATTAATAACATTATTTCGTAAAAAAATAAAATCTGAGGCCATTTTTTACGTTTTATATCTCTATTTTACTGCGATTTTTTGGTTTAAATAAAGTGTAATTACATTTATAAAATCATGTCAAAATAAACTATGTTCTTCAAGAAATCTAATTTCAAAGTTTGATGAAAATCCCTCCATGAAATTTATCATAAAATGTATATGAATACCACTCTAATTTAGAATAAATTACGATGCACAAGCATGCACCGATTAGTACGGCGCGAGCGCCCGTTGAGGAAGGACCTGTGCCATTTTGTCTCGCGTGCCGAACTTCGAGCGTCCATATCGTAAACGCATTGTTATACTGCGACTACAACATTTTGATCCGTTGGTTTTTTTTTCTACGGTAAGTGTATTACTGTTTTGTTTACTATCAACTGTATTATTTAAGTAGTTTGTATAATGTTATGTTTTTATTTTATTCGTTTTAGCAATGGGGCGTAAGGATTCTGTATACCATTGTATCAAAAAAAGGAAAAACAAAAATTGTGCAGCCCTAAAGAAAGCAACGGAAGTGAGGTAGATATTTTTTTATTTGCAGTTCATAATTATATACAGTTGTCGATCACATAGGTACCTACATATTGACAGAAACTACAGAACCGTAATTACAATTTTAATGATTTATACACGCTTGAAGGTCAACCTGACTGGGCTAAGTCCATTGTTGGACATAGGCTTCTCCTAATGCACGCTAGTACTCCCCGTTTCCAGATTCCCTCATCCAGCAATGCAATTCTCTACAACTTTAGTTCTTACAACTTCGAAGTAAGCGGGCAAATAGAGGCTAAGTATAAATATCAAATTCGCATTTGTTAATTGCGGGCAAACCCAACAGTTACAAATGAGTGCTAATCGTACTTTACTGATTTGCCCTACCCATTTCTGTCGTAAAGTTGATGACAAACGCGATATTTTAATAATTATAAACTGCCACATTTTCCCCGCTTAATTCGAAAAATATAAATCGCACGATAAAAGTTGTAAGAACTAATGTTTTAGTGATCTCATTTACAACAACCTTAGTCCTAATCATAAAAATGACCAAAATATTCTGGAAAACGATTCACTCTTAAATTCAGAATTACCCTTCTGAGATGAAATACTTTTAGACTTACGTCGCCATTTTAAATTTACACTTCCATTGACTCCTCCTAAAGGTTAGAGCAATGAAATTGCTACCTAGAGCTTTTGCAAGATTTTTGGCCCTTTTCTTGTCTAACCCGACTGGGTTAACACGTTCAGTGCCACCGACTCGCCCGGAGAACCCACGTAAATTTTATTCCAGCGCCGTAGACTCGCCCGGCGAGTTCAATGTGTTTGCTATTTTTTTCCAAAATGCATGTGTATTTTCTGCTTAAAATAATACTGAAGACTAAATATACCCTAATCTAAAGAATTACGTGGTGGGCCGGGTGTGCAGACCCAGTTTATAATCGAAAGAAAATAAACTATTCTGCATTGCCTTGAAACTTTTATTAATGAAATATCTATATGGTAGATACTTTTATTTTCATTTTACCAAAAGTCACATTCACTCGTAAAACAACGGCGGATTGTGTTCTACACCTTGTAGGGGCTCGAATTTGGTGTTATTATATAGGCAAAGGTATGGGGTACTTCTAAGTTTTTGAGCGTGTCCTTGCGTTTTGCATTGTTAAATAAACGGTGCAAAAAACACAAACTCAACTCTCGGTCTATTACTTTAAGAGTTATGGATCCCTTCACATTGTTAAAAAATAGCCGGCAAAACAAAAGGAACCGGTATTTTTTAACATGAACGCGCTGGTTAGTAAGCAATAAAAGCACTGATAACATTGTTTTTTGCGAAGCTCTCATTGGCCAATCTTCCAGGAACGCACTTGCAAATAAACATTTCTTTGAACCTATTGGGTTTCATTTTGTGAAACCATAAGCCTATTTTCTATAAACTATACTTTCAACAAATTCCTTTCTTTTTGTTACACACAATCCTAGGAGTGCGAGCGAGAGTTCCGATATGTCTTTAAGTGTGAGCAAGCTTTGTAAATTTTATTTAAATATTAGTGTTATGAAGGATCCTTTCCTCATCGCACGCGTTTATCTGTTATCTATATTTGTGACCTGGCTTTCGATTATTGGACCTGTTATTCGAAACTTCACAATAAACATTTTAAAACTGTACTGTTTTTTAAACTATATTCTTAAAAAGCCCGTATCAAAATATTTCCGGTTGAAATTGTTTTTTATTCTGTTATAAAAACAATATTAGATATTCAAAATATAACCTCAACAATAACCACTATTTATATGATTGACAGCCACTGCATAAATTACGAAACAAAGTTACCTTTTCTTTTATCTATAGTGTTTCTTGCCATTTTTATATGTTAAATTACACCGTATACTAGTTAAACACTTTTTAATTGCGTTAAACACGTAACGTACACTGTCACGGCCACAAAAATAACAAAACATTGTTTTTACCCTAACGCAATGCCACTGAACTCGCGTGGCGAGTCGATTCAATTCGTGTTGCAGCGCCGGCGACTCGCCTAGCGAGTCCAACGTAAAATGTAGGTGGCATCCGAGAAAACATCGTGAAAATCTTAGTGGTAATGAAAGTGTTAACTGATATACGCTGATGATGATAAGTAAAAAATGACTTATTTGAAGATATCGAAACTTTACAGCTATTTTGTTTTCATTTTAGAATGAGAAATCGCATGAAACGAGTAGAAGAGGATAGTAATTCCAGAAAAGACGCCGTGCCGAGTACAAGTGAAAAGTCAGATTTGATAACAGATATTGTATGTTTTCGTGGAAATACTATGTTTCAAACAGAAGTTTTAGTAGTAAATTAGGTTCCATAGTAATTATCGTTTTAATGTTATAGGAAAAAATACCTGACCCATTAAAACCTGGACTTGATGAATCAATGAAACTTTCAGACTCGATGGTAAATATTTCAAACATTTTATATTTCTTTGAATTTCAATATAAATTAGATGTTAATGTAACTTTTGTTTTTAGAACGATTACATCGTTGATGGCAGGCGTATAATTGATTTCAAATACTTTTGGAGTCAATTAATAAGTATAAGTGAACACAGCGAAAAGTTCGGCTGCAAATTAAACTATTTGAAAATAGAAAAAGAGAAACAGGTGGGTCTTATATCTAAATTCGAATTGAAGTGTATGATGTGTGGATCTAGTTTTGTTCTAAAAACTTCCCAGACTGACACAACTGAACAATCAAGACTCGACCTTAATGCAGGCGCAGTATCAGGTACAATCATTACAGGAATTGGACTCTCAAACTTAAATGAGATCACTGCATCGATGGATTTGCCAACAATGTCATTTCGATTGTACAGTCAAACACATGATGCTATTTCCTACATGTGGAAAACTGCCGCTGAAGAGACAATGTTAAATGCTGCTAAGCAGGAAATTGAAGCCGCAAAATCACGTGGCGATGTCAGCAATTCGGGCATAGCAATGATACCGGTCGAAGCAGATGCCTGTTGGGGCAAACGCTCTTACAAAAATAATTATTCTGCACTCTCTGGTGTTGCGGCCATAATTGGTGAACATAGTGGTAAAGTGCTATACATTGGCGTTCGCAACAAATATTGCGTCGTTTGTGCCCGAGCCAATAGAAAAGGCCAGCCAGCAAAAGCTCGCAAATGCACAAAAAATCATTCGGGATCATCTACCAGCATGGAGCAAACCATTTTAGTTGAAGGTTTTAAAAATTCCATTAGTGATAGAAATTTAATTTATAAAACTTGAATCGCAGACGGCGATTCTAGTACTTATAAATCTATATTAGATAGTCGACCTTACCCGGATATACCCATATAAAAAATTGAATGCACAAACCATTTGTTGAGGAATTACAATGGAAAGAACTTATTACTACAAAAAGATACAGCTATACCCCTCAACGAACGTAAACTTTTAAATATGGACCGCTTGAAAAGGCTACGTACTGCTGTTCGTGCTGCTATTAAATATAGACAACAAAACGATGATTCGGAATCAAATAAAATAGAAAATCTTCAAAAAGACATTATTAATAGCCCACAACACATCTTTGGAGACCATTTAGTATGTGACAATTATTATTGTACAGATCAAAGGAAAAAAGAGCCCAATCTAATCCCACTAATACCAACTCTACTTTTAAAACTAAAAAAGAACGCATCTCAACTCGCCTACAATTCCCGAAGTCTTTTATATTGCTATACCAACAATCGTGCAGAGCAATTTAATAGTATCGTGGCTAAGATGGTAGGTGGGAAACGTGTCAACTTTTCGTTAAAAGACTCCTACACTACACGATGCTATGCAGCAGTGGTATCGTTTAATACCGGTATGCCACAATACACTTTTTATAAATCTATCTGTCACGCTAGTCCAGGTAAATCATTGAAATTGTTGGAAGCCAGAAGACTTGCTAAAAATACTAGAGAAGTAAGGGCTCGTAGAGGTAGTGCTCGCAAAAAAATTAATTATAATGCTATAGATGCTCATTACGGAAAGGAATGTGAAAGACCGGATATGGACGCCGCAGATTATGAACAAGCAAAAAAATTATTTTTAAACAATTTAAAAGAGCAGGCGTTTAAACGCCATGAAATTGAGAGGGCTACCGTATTACAAGCCGAAAGCTCTTTGTGGCTTGAGCTTAGAAGGTGCATAATTACCGCGTCTTCCTTTGGGAAGGTTTGCAAAAGGCGAGCGAACCAAAACTCTGCTGCCCTGGTGAAATCCCTTCTATATTCATACAACTTGGAAAATATCGCCTCAATAAAACATGGTAGGGAGAACGAACCAAAGGCTTTATAGCACAACTCAGTGTGCAAGAAAACACAACCATAGATAAATGCGGACTTTTTATAGACGAGGAACATTGGTTTTTAGGCGCTACACCGGATAGATTGTGCAGTGCAGGATTAGTGGAGGTGAAATGTCCTAGCTCACTTATCGGAATAGATCCTGATACAGCTATAGAAGCAAAAAAACTGAAATGTTTCAAATTGTATAACCAGTCTCAAGTCGTGATTAATCAAAATCATGACTGGTACTACCAGGTACAGGGTCAGTTGCACATTGCGAAAAAAAACATATGTGTATTTGCTGTGTGGACTGGTCCTGATTTTCCTTTGAAAGTAGTAAGGATACAAAAAGATGATGATTTTTGGCAGGAAAAAATGCTTCCAAAATTATTTCGGTTTTACCAAGAATGTGTACTGCCAGAAATTATAGACCCTAGAAAGGCAAGATCAATGTCTTTACGACAAATATTTATATAGAACATTAAAGATAGTCATTGCTAATTAACAAAATATGTTATTATTTTCTTGTTTATTTTTAATATATACTTTACATAACATATTTGTGATTTTATTTATTAGTCAATAAAGTTTTATAAGACTGAATTAATGAAATAATATATTTTCAACACACTTGCTCGTAACATGGATCTTATTACCACACTCTTAGACTTGTAATCCAAGTGAAAAACGTCGTATGAAACGCGTGTACCTTGACCAATTATAATATCGCCTCAAATGTAATAGCACACTAGTATCATAATCTACTATTTGTATAAATCTCTAACCTCTAGTGCATTACCATTATTTATAACGGCTCAAGATTGTTTCGGCCGTCTCGACTATTGCGCTATACTGCTTCCATTGTGTATGTGTGGATAGCTACGCACACATACACAATGCTGCCGTCTTTTACCTAAACTCAAGCATTATAATTTTGTGAAATGGCTCTTAAGAAACCTTAAGAAGTAAGGTCAGACATGATCGTGTGTATAGTTTGCCTTATTACCGTATCAAATCAGTACTCTTCTAAACGTACGGTCAGGTGCAAGTCAGGTAGCAATTTTAAAAAGCGATAGACTCACAATACGTTGTACTTACGACCTTTTTTTATTAAATCATTGCACACATACACATAAACCCGCCCCACTTATACTGTCGCTTGTTCTTATTATGATTGTGAGTATTAATTTCAAACAATAAGTAACTGATGTTGTGGCTACGTTGGTAACAGTCCGATCTAAAATGTAATGCTTGTTGGTTCGATCCCCAGTTATTCAAAAGATCAGGATGGATTTAAAAATATAATAATTTCTCCCTGGAATAAAATGATGTGATGTTGTTGGTTGGTGATCTTTGTTACGAGCGTTTTTGTTATTATTATTGGCATAATTTTTAATATTTTGTTTGAAAGTCTACATTTAAAATGCAAACTAATATGAATATTGAATCCAGGGCAAACCTATGGCATAATTATGGGCTTAATATATCTTAAATTGCCGACGAAAGTGAACTAAACTCTGAGTAAGTTATTTTTAAATATTATGTTACTATTATTTAGCTGTTAAGGAATCGCTATCTACGATTATGTCATAAGATTTTTGATTTTATTTCAGAGGAATACTGTAAGTAGTTGGGTGAAACGATTTGAAGAAGAAGGGAGCTTAAAAAGTCGGGCGGGAAGTGGAAAACCGCTTCTTATTAACCAAACTCAGCGAAGATCAATGGTGAATGCTTATGAATCAAAGGGTATCATACCGACGAGACCGTTGCGAACTATGTGTGCTAATATTGTGACCTCCATATTGTATGTGTGCAGACTGTGAGACTTGAGCTGTGTTAAGAACAATGGAGGTCATACTAAATATTAAACAAAATTGTTTCAAATATTGCGTGCTGGTTGACGATGTTAGAATTGAGGTTAAGTTTCAATCATCTTTTCCTTGTGAAAAAGAATAATTAAGCTATAACCTCAATTGTCATTATAATTGTAAAATATTATTTGTAAGTAAAATTAATCTAAATAGTGAAGACTAAAGGCGTTTTTTTATTATATTGTACTGAAAAATTATGGAAATTTAAAATGAAAAGTTCATTTTCGGTAATCATATTTTGACATTGTTTATTATAATTAAATATTATAATAATAATATCAGCCCTGTATTAAACTGTCCCACTGATGGGCAGGGGCTCTTCTCAGTATGAGAAGGGTTAGACCGTAGTCCACCACGCTGGCCTAGTGTCCGCACTAGGCCAGCGTGGTGGAATACGGTCTAACCCTTGGCAGACTTCACATATCTGAGAACAATGGAGAACTCTCAGACATGCAGGTTTCCTCACGATGTTTTCCTTCAAAAAAAGTTTAAAGCAAGCGATGATTAACTATTTAATACGCATATAACTTCGAAAAGTCAAAGATGTGCGCCTTGGGTTCGAACTCGAGACCTCTGCGTGGCAGTCCAACGTTTTCCCACTAGGCTATCGCTGCTGTGTGTGTGTGAATTAAATATTAATGTTATAAATTGAATAAAATTGTTTTATTTTTCAATTATAATTTGCATTATTTATTTATTTATTAAAAATAAAAGCTAATTTTTTAAGTAATTGAGCTAATTCTGATAAATAATAATTATTATAATAATAAAACAATTAAATTTTAGTTTAATTCCTAATAAAACACTTCTTGTGTTTTTTCACTCTAGCGTAATAAGTAAACAATAAAGTAACTTTCAGCTAGATCATTTGAACATTTCAGTAAGTAATAAAAAATAAAATGGTTGTAGAGGACCCCAGGATTTGAATCACCGTCATTATATTTTAGAGATAAAGTGAGAAGACTTGTTGATCGCTCCGCTATGGCAACCTGCGATACAATAGACAAATTTAAGCATTAATTGTAAATGCGGAGTAATAGAGACACAGTTGAATATAAGAGATAGCAGTTATTATAGTTATATATAAAAGAACTCGTTTTTGTATCGCCTTGCACACGTTCGCAAGACGAACTTCACCTACTACCATTACATTAAATATTGTTTCATTGTTCGCGTTAAAACATCACACATACAAAGATATTCACTCGGATCAATAAGCGAATGTGAACCTTACGATACTACTCGACCTTTGTCTTTGACTGTACTTTTGATTGACATGAGAAAGGATTCGAGTCAAAACAACAGACGACCTTATATCTTATGGAATCGGGGTTTTTTATCACCCGTAAAAAAATGTGCACAATCAAAATGAATCCGATGAGTTCTATGCACAGTGTAATTCAACTGTGATAGCCCTTCCTTTTGCAGTCACAGCTGCATTGTCATATAAAACGTATTGAGTCATGATGCCCACTTGACCGACGTAATGTACCGATCATAAATACGCGCCGAAGGCACGATACAATTGGACCTCTCGGCAACGCAAGTAATATGATAATTCGCTTTAAGTGAACTAGAATTACAGAAACATACAAAGAAATAAGTATATGTAAATTCAATGAAATGATATTCTGCTCATATCACCAGCGAAACCTACGCAACTACAGTCTATGGAGATGGGCGGCTCCTTACGTATCCTCATTCTTAGAGAATGATTCGAAAAACTCAACAATAGTCATTTGGCTTAAGAAAACTGATCCCGTTTATAGAATACAACGCAGCGTGGCCTATTGATAATTGACAGCCAATCATGCGGCTAGGCTAGTAGCCATTCAAGTGACTTTATCGAGACACTTGTAAACAATCTTGCAACAATTCACGTTGAAGGTTTTTTGCATTGACTGGATATCATGTCGGTAGTGACAATATTAAATAACGGTTTCCTACAATGAATAGACGTTGTAGTGCAAACAGATATAGTATATTCTCGGTAGATTAAAGAAAGCATTGACAAATTTACCTACCTTGAATCGAAAAGATTACTAGCATACTTTATAAAAACGGGTATCTTTTAGCGACTACATGATTATCACTTTGTCGCGTAAGTAATGTGTGAAACTAAGTATTTATAGTAGACAAGATGAAAGCAAGTAAATTCTACAAGGGTAAACTACTACCCGATATCCTTCTAAATTGTAATCCAATACGTTTGCAAAACTTTATCTTTCTACCATTTAGGGAGAGAGCGTAATGCGGCGACCCATTACGCGCTAACTAAAGGAAAAATCGAAAATACCGGATGTTAACACATGTTGCACGCTTACATATTCCAAAAATGTCAATGTAAAAAAGAACTAAACAGTCCGTCCATATTTTGCGTCAGAAAGAAGCAGAGTTCAAAAAAGTTCCCAAGTCAAGCCCTCCGATTGACTGGCCAAAGGGTTAGCATATTATTATTGACTCAACGACGTAATGGATACGCAACTAGACAGTGAGTTATTTTACCTTGTAGTGAACATGAATGAGACAAGTCGTATTAAAGTATACACATTATGATAATTAAAAATTGCACTAGTTTATAAAGTGATAGTTAATTATACTATACATTGAAGTCGTTCAAAATAGTCACTTAATTTTTGTTGCAACTGCAGAAACCTAACTACAACAATATATGAGAATGTTTTACGTACCTATACGTAGAGCTTCACACAAAAACCTTTAGAAATACTAGCTGCTGTATAAAATAATAA